>OU900107.1:2957793-4254570 GCA_918026865.1 Phyllotreta striolata
TAGTATTTAATAGAATGCATTGAAACTACAAAATGTAGTGTAATTCAAATTCGCAATTATCTCGAAAATTACACGATACAAAAACATCCCGTTCGTTTTATACCGTAGAAAAAACTTTTCTTTACAACTTCCGCACGATCGAAATTTTCCGAAAATCCCCCAATTTTCGCTACATTCAATATTTCCCAACCAAATTGCCTATACGTTATACCTGTACCGGAGCATTGTGTTTCGCACACAATCCGTTTTTCCCGCGGCTTTTCCGATAACCTTTTGTCTAAAAATAACCCATCGCCGGGTAACTAGATGAACAAATTTACTTTCCGCCGATTGTTCTTTTCGCCATTTTCATCGAGAGAGCGCGCCCTTTTGTTGCCCCCCGAGAGAGGTTAATTACGCGAACAAAGCCCGCCCAATTAGCGCCATCTTTCCCACCTTTCGCCGGAAAAATCCGCGTCCAATTAATTTTCCCCATTGGAAAATTATCCCTAAAAGGATTTCCCGCCGCCTGCGATCGTTCAGCATTTCACTTACGTGTCTAATACAGTCTATAAATAACCCAGAGAAGCCCAGAAGAGAGTATAAAAGTGTCCTTCAATGGTATATTAGAGTCTACAAATGTCCTTAGAGATTACTAGAAGAATATAATCGGGTCTAAAAGTGTCTTTAAACAGTCTTAGAAAGTCTATAAGTAGACTAAAAGAAATAGAGACTTCTAGAAGAGTATAAATGTGTCTAAAAGTGTCCTTAGAGATTTCTAGAAGAGTATAAATCGATCTATAAGTGTCTTTAAAGAGTCTTACAAAGTCTATAAATAATCTAGAAGAATCTATAGACTTCTAGAAGCCTATAAAATGCCCTTAGAAGTTCCTAGAAGAGTTTAATTGAGTCTAAAAGAATCGTTAAAGGGTCTTAGAAAGTCTATAAGTAGACTAAAAGAAATAGAGACTTCTAGAAGAGTATAAATGTGTCTAAAAGTGTCCTTAGAGATTTCTAGAAGAGTATAAATGGATCTATAAGTGTCCTTAAAGACCCTTACAAAGTCTATAAATAATCTAGAAGAATCTATAGACTTCTAGAAGCCTCTAAACTGCCCTCAGAAGTTCCTAGAACAGTTTGAGTCTAAAAGAATCCTTAAAGAGTCGTTTTAGAGTCGATATAAACAAGAATCTAGAATGCTACTTATTCCATCGAAATCCAGAAGATTCTCGCAAAGACATCTGGAATATCTGGATAAGAAGCAATAAATAAACAAACGAAGAAATAGGCAATTATTAATGAGGTTTCAACCGGTTTTTTTTTTGCAGGGAATTCCCCCAATGGATAGACCCCTGGAAACCGGCGCTGCTGGCGTCCCGACGGAGCGCGTCCCGGGCGTCGCTGGCGATGAAATATGAACGGGCGCTGACTGACAGAAGTGGATAATGAAAGCGAGTGCATCTCTGGATATAATGAGGTTTTATTTTAGAGAAAAACTGTCATCCGCACGGCCGCCATATATATTTAATATCCCGTCTCTCTCGCTCTCGCGGTGAGTATATACATATATCTAGCTCGTTCTTACGCAATGGAAATTAGCTGTCGGTGTTGGAAGGGAGGATTTCCAGATTTAATGGGGAATGTACGGTTCTGGAATCGATTTTGTTTATTTGGAAAGGTCTAAACTCGATTCTACATTGTTCTGTTGAAGACTTCTGGAACTCTTCTAGATCCAAAAATGTATTTTAAAGGCTAGCCGAAACTTTTCTGGATCAAATTAAATTTCTGGATATATTTTAATTCTTCTGGAGCTCTTCTAGGTTTATCTAAAACATTATTAAATACTTATAGACGCGTTTAAATTCTGATTGGAACCTTTATGGATCAACTTAAACACTTCTGGACACAAATTGATTAGTCATCCAGATTAAAGCAAAATTCAGGAAAACACTTTTAAATAGATTTAAACTCTCCTGTCATATGCCACATACGTGAAACTCTCGAGAAGAAAATTCTGGATGAAAATTCTGGAACGCAACGTCATATTTCCAACTATCTGGAGTTACGTTTTCCGTCCGGAAGTAATTCCATATTCCTAACGAGCGCCATTTCCACCCCCTTTTCCACCCCCCCGCGTCCCATTCGCGTCCTTTCCACATTGTCCTTCAAGGTGGAAAATCGATAAATGCATCCAGTCCGCGTGGAAACATTCCCGCGATCGCGTAATTTCCATCGAAATTTAATTACCTAGCAATCTGGCCGAAAATATACTTTCCACCGGTCCAATTTTCCTCGGGGTCGGCGCTTATGCTAATTTTTCCAGACGCTTCCAGGAGCAATCCCGCGGGACGTATCCATAAATCAATATTCAATAGGAAAAAATAAAACTTGGAAAATTTCAACCACTCTCGGTTGGATTAATTTATCTTTCGTTTCGAGGGGAAGTTTACGAAGTTTGGACACGTTTGGTCCAGATTTGGATCATTATTAGTATCCAGGATAATCGTACATATCCAAAATGAGGCGAGGAAATGTTAGAAAGTCGATCAACTGATTTAGAAGTATCCAGAAAACCATATAACAATGATAAACCACTCAAAATGAGTCAAGTAAATGGTAAATTATGGATTAAATGAAACTGGATAGGTGGAAAATGGACTGGAAAGTGCATCAGAATATGGATTAATACAGATTTAGAAGTATTCAGAAATCTATAACAATGATAATCCGCCCAAATGAGTCAAGTAAATGGTAAATTATGGATTAAATGAAACTGGATAGGTGGAAAATGGACTGGAAAGTGCATAAGAATGTGGATTAATACAGATTTAGAAGTATTCAGAAATCTATAACAATGATAATTCGATCAAAATGATTCAAGTAAATGGTAGATTATGGATTAAAGGAAACTGGAGAGGTGGAAAATGGACTGGAAAGTGCATCATAATCTGGATTAATACAGATTTAGAAGTATTCAGAAATCTATAACAATGATAATCCGCTCAAAATGAGCCAAATAAACGTTAGTAAGTCGATCAAAGAAAACTGCTGGAAAAGGTGGAACAGGTGACTGGAATCTGGAAAGGAAAACCGAAGGAAAACAATAGGACAAGAAGAAAAAAACGACACGGGGAAAATTCCTTTACGGATCATTAGCATCGGATCGAATCCGTTCTGAGCGAGGGTATTAAGGGGAGCAAATTGGAACACGCCGAGGAATGCTAACTGCAAATTAAGGAACAGAGATTGATGGTTTCGAAAAAGAAGAGAAGGGAAAAAAAATCAGGAAAAATGGCTGGAGTATTTTTCGTTAGCCCAGGGAAAAGCCGGGAAAGTCTCGGTGTGTTTTGATTAAATTAGGTACACTTCGATTTTCGATCGCTTACACGTTTCCATATACGGGATGGAACTTCTAAATCTGGATATCTGGATAATTTATCCAATCTGGCAAAAAGTTACTACCGGGTAAAAGGTAGATCATTATTGATAATATTCAGTGGTAAATAATTAGGTCTAGAAGGGTGTAGAAATTCACAATTGAGTTAAATTGAGACTCTTCTGAGTATTAACGAGTCTATAAAACTCTTCTGAGTATATTACCGAGTCTATAAGACTCTTCTGAGCCATTTTAGAGTTTTTGCCTACTAGCCTAGATTTAAATAGACTCTTCTGAACACTTACAATTGAAACTAGAAGTATAGAAACGATAATAAAAGTACTATATCGCACGAGTAGATACTTTAAACGAATCAAGAACTATCCAAAAAACTGTCTATAAAAACTTAAACGGTGCCTAGAGAGCCTAAGCGTGTCTATAAAAGTTGCCCAAACCGCCGAAGAGGAGAGTTATTAACCCGATTGACCGGAAAAGTTAACCAATTCGAGCAGATATAAATCCTACCAGGTATAAACTCCCCGAGAGCGTCTCTATAAATGTACACGATAGGTACTATAGACAAAGAAACTTCAAAACGCTCATAAAACTTGCAGGATTTATCTCCCGTTTTACCCTGTCGCCCTGCGAGAGAGGAACTTCTTCGAGCGAGACTCCTTGACGTTGATTAAAAGCCCCCCCGAAAACCGCCCCCCCATTCCCCCGATCCCCCGGGGGGCGGCCCAATCGATGCGGAAATGATGAATGTCGTTCGACGTGCATCTAATGAAGCTTTTCGGCTGTATTTCCCCCTTATTTTTTCTTCTTTTTTTTTATCGTCCCTCCGGCGAGTCGGGTTTATTTTAATGGAATGAATCGCTTCCATTAATTTTCGATTTGCAACAGATGAGTCGCGGTTTAATTAGCCCATTGTCTCGCTTTATTCGATTTAATTGGGTTAATTAGCGCAGCACGCGCGCCCTTCGGAGTGTTCGCGATGATTTTATTGCGCCAACTCGATCGGTCGAAGGGATAATCCAGAATGGTACTCGGAAGAGTCTAATAAAATCCAGATCCAGCACACGAGAGCTTAGATATCTATAGTAATTTTGAAGAATATGCTATAGAAGGCTTTAATTAATTCTATAGGACTTCTCGAGAGTCTAAATTGATACAATATTGTTACAAAATGAGTCTAAAAGTGCTTAGAAGAGTCTAATAAAATCTAGACCGGTACACAAGATTAGATATTTATAGAATTGTTAAAATTAGAATTTAGAAGACATTAATTAAATCTATACGACTTCTTGAAAGTCTAAATTAATAAAAAATTGTTAAAAAAAGTGTTTAAATGTGCTCAGAAGAATCTAATTGAATCTATAGGAGTTTTAAAGAGCTTAATTTTACAAGAAATTCCTGAAAATAGAAGACTCATAAAACCTATACGAGTTCAAATCGATATAGAACCAATAAAAAAAATCTAGAAAAGTCTATTAACACATTCCAACCTTCGAACACAAAAGTCTAATTAATACATAAACTATAATAAGTACATCTTTAAAGGCCTCGTTTGTTGCGTCTATTCAGCCACAATACAGCATCATATATCTAGACATCTATAGACAATTCCAAATTGTCACTCTTCTTTTTCTTCTATTATTATTATTTATTATTTCGGCATGTTTCCTGTTATGAGGTGTTACGTACACATAAAAATAATATATTCCAATGTAATTGGAACGCAGTTAAATTTAGTAATGTCGCTCGGCTATTTTTGGACTCTAACGGGTTGATGAACCGTGATTTACTATACCTCTATATTTAAAAAAATAATAAAAAAATTTAAGTTCCACCTTGGGCATTCGACGTGTTAAAATGTCGCCTCTATACGAAAATAAATCGAATCGTCTATCGGAACGTTTAAAATAGACGAATCTATTATACAGGGTGGTCGATTATTTGATAGAATTTAAGCGGAATGTATTTGTTATTAGCTAATTTTCTTTCCACATAATACAGGGTGTTATCTACAGGGTGTTAGCTAATTTTCTTTCCACATAATACAGGGTGTTTCGATTCTTCGAATCGCAAAAAACGAGTTCAAACAGAGAGCGAAAGAATGCAAAAAAACGTCACAAATCTGGACACCCTGTATACATGTAATTTTTCGCCGGTTTTACGAGAGCGCCTGCGCAAAGAGGACGAAAGAGAAGAAGAAAAAAAAACCCGCGCGCGGTCCAATTCGTTTTTAGCTCGCCCATATTTTTAGATCTTTCTATCGAGATGGATCCGTTTCGGCTCCCCGAATGCGCCCGAGGTTAATAGGCCACCGATAAAATCGAGTAGGCGCCGCTTTACTTTACTCCAAACAAATCAACTTGTCATTCGTCATCGAATTGTCAATTGTCCGCTGTCAATTGTCGACTATCAACTCTCTATTGTCATACATGATGATTGATTTAAGTCAGTTTTGCTGCACTGAGTTATACAGTTGAACTGCTGTCTATATTGTCGACTGTCAATTGTCGACTGTCACTTGTCGATGAAAATTGAATCAAACGAATTATAAATGGAAGTTTATTGTTTGAAACTTTATAAAGTGGGCGATGGTTCAGTTTTTGCAATCCTTTTGATCGGTTTTCCGCAATTCTTCCAAACTGAGATTTTCCCTGTCCAAAGCGGACCGGCCGTTTTCCACGGCGCTTTCCAGCGGCGTTCGTTCCCTGGTCAAAATCCAGGCGCCTGCGAATCGAAGCACGAAAAAAAATAAAATAAAAAATTTCATCGAATTTCCCCCGAATAACGGGGGGCCTTTTTACCTCTGGTGGAATTTTCCCTGCACGTCCACACGGCGGCGAAGGTCTCGTAATCCGTGTCGAGCACATAGTAGGGCACGTGCTTGGTCTCTGCGGAATAAAATACATCCCTCTAGTTTCGCCCGATTACCCCCCAAAAAATCCACCCCTTAAAAATTTGGACTTACTTTTGTAGTCGGGCGTTATCAACAGCAATCCGCTGGTGGAATTTACCGACACCGTGCCGCCGATTGATAGCGGCAACAAATTGAATCTAGAAAAACGGGTTTTCGCGTGAAATGCGCTCGAAATGACGTAGTTATGACGTCACGACCGGTGAAATGTAGACATGTATAGAAATCTCGGATGATGGGGATTAATTGTGCGACTTGGCAACGTCGCGTTTCGTTATTTTACTTGCGAATACGGTAACTATAACTGTCATTTGTCATTTGTCAATTGTAAATTGTCATTTATCTATACGTTTTATCCGAATAGCCTTAGTCGTTGAGGCCACAACATAGAAGAAGAAGAAGATGAATATCAATACGTTATCAAAAATTATTCACCATACTAACTGTCATTATTTATTAACGAATTCCTGTCGACTGTCACTACATTTCTATCATTTGTCAAAACATTATAAACTGTCATTCGTCAAGGAGAGATTAGTATCGATAAGTATAGCTAATACTAAATCGA
Source organism: Phyllotreta striolata (assembly GCA_918026865.1). Taxonomy (NCBI): domain Eukaryota; kingdom Metazoa; phylum Arthropoda; class Insecta; order Coleoptera; family Chrysomelidae; genus Phyllotreta; species Phyllotreta striolata. The sequence continues at coordinate 2,964,643 of OU900107.1, forward strand.
ATAGAACTGCTTTAAAAAACTTCCCTGTCACTTTTATCAATTGCCAACTGTCATTTATAATTGTAAATATCGATGCGTTATCAGGAATAAATCGTATGACATAATGATGACATAATAACTGTCATTTGTCCACGAATTACTGTCGACTGTCACTATACAATTCTATCATTTGTCAAAACATTTAGAACTGTCATTCGTCGGCTTTAAAAAAATCCCTTGTCGCTTTTGTCAATGGTCGGATTACTGTCGCGACTGTCAAAACTTTAAAATCTGTCATTCTGTCACTTGTCAATAGAAGACAAATATTAAATCTAAATACTAAGCTACTGTATTAAAGAGAACCACTTTAAACAAAACATCTGTCACTTTTGCCGTACATCAACGTCAACTGTCACATGTCATTTCGCGATAAACTTACAATAATTCGTTGTTTTTGAATCTAGTAGTACCGTCTTCTTGATAATAGTCGGTGTAAATGCAGGAGCCGAAGGTTTCCGTCAAAATGGGGTACTTCTCTTGTTCGTACCATTTTCCCAAGTACTAGGTAATGTAAAAATAGCCATCGTTAGGTAATATAGTACCGTCTTACTAGATTAGTACTTACGGCGGTGACGTTGAAATTTTCAACCGTCGAAACGATAGGGCAATCGGATTCCGCTAAAACAAGATGGCGCCACAACAGCGTCGAAATTAGTACCAGGAATTTCAGAGACATTTCAGCGAGTTCTAGTGATACTATAGTACTACCTGAACTATCCTGATTTATATAAGCGGAGATATTGCGGACAAAATAAAAATAAATCGAACCGTAAGATTAGATAAATCCAATTGTTTTGTAGTACTTGACTGATAAATATCGATATAGATTGATCGGATAACGGGAGAATTGCTCGTGAAAACTATATTATAGCGCCAAATAATTGCTTAAGAAACTATGTTGAAATGTCAATTTGATATTCTGTCAGTTGTCAAATTAAAATGTGTTGTATGAATGTTAGGGATTTTAAGGCGCGAAGTATGATACATTTAAGCGGATTAGTTTCCCGTCCGATTAAAGATTTCTAAGTACAGTGCAGATGTACTGAGAGGAAACAATTCGACACAAATTTATTTTTATAATTTTATTTTTTTATATTGTTTGTTACGTTTGATTGATGGTTAATTAACAAACAATAAAAAAATAATTTCTAAATCAATTTTTTTTGTACACTTCTTTCGCATTTTTACTCACTTTTTATCCATTTGTATTTGTATTCATCCCCACAATCCTCATTTTGCCTAATTTCCATCCATTTTTTTTAACAGTCGGACGGTAAACTGATCTAATAAAGTATCACACTTCGCACCTTACAATCCCCACCGTCGCTCCAAGCGCGAATATTCCCGCCAAATTCGCTTTATTCGACCGCCCTGTATATCGAGCAAGTTCCCACCAGCTATTACCGAGCAAACGGCAAGATTGCTGTGCAAATATCCGGGATTCACCGAAACATCAAATACGCTTATACAACGTGTATAGAGAAGGGATTAATTTTCTGCGACTGTTTCGACAGGCTCGCCGATCTAATATCTCCGGCAAATTAACCCGATAGAGTCCCGGGGACGTCTCAATGGCGGAGCCGCCGCCGCGACGCTTCTAATGGGGCCTTGCACAAACGGATCTCCGTCCGTATTAATTAAGCGCGGTAATTAATCGAATATCCGACGTTTCGAAGGGCATCAAAGGGCCCGAAAAAGGGCGAAAGGCGCCGAGCGGGTCCTGGAAAGTAGGCTTTGCATTTACTCCTTGCTGTTGTACAGGGGGGGTTGGTATGTAGGGGGGATGCAGTCGGTATGTTTGTTTCGGTATGAAGTATGCGTCGAGTTGAAAAATGGCGAGTATTTCGAAAACTAATAGAGGTAGGAATGTATTGATTATTTTGGTAGGTGGAAGAGTTGTTTTTCCGCAGTTTTTGGAGAGTGGAAAGTTTTCGAAAATCGCTTTATTTTCGAGATATATGATTTTTTTGTAAGTCATGCCAGGCAAATTTTACAGCAGTCCGTAAAAAACTGCAATTATATCACAAACTGATCAAGATAAAAATATCCCGTTTACTTTATCTCGTGGGAAAAACCTTTTCCTACAATTTTTGAAGAATACAAAATTTTTAAAAATCGCTTTATTTTCGAGATATATAAATTTTTCACTGATCACACCGAATTTTCTAATTTCACTGCATTCCGATCAAAAACCCCATTTATCTTGAAATCCACTCGAGATATAAACATACCGTTTGTCTTATTTTATAGAAAATTTGTTTCTTTACAATTTTTGAAGAATACAAAATTTTCGAAAATCGCTTTATTTTCGAGATACACATATTTATAACAGATCCCATCGAATTTACTAAAATCACCGCAAACCCGACCAAAAACACCAATTATCTCGAAAACCAATAGAGATAAAAATATCCCATTTACACCAATTCGTATATAAAAGATTTTCCTACAATTGTTGAAGAATACAAAATTTTCAAAAATCGCTTTATTTTCGAGATACCTACATGAATATTTCACAGATCCCACCGAATTTTTTAATTTCACAGCATTCCTATCAAAAACCCCAATTATCTCGAAATCCAATCGAGATATAAACATCCCGTTTGTCTTACTTTATAGAAAATACGTTTCTTTACAATTTTTGAAGAATACAAAATTTTCGAAAATCGCTTTATTTTCGAGATACACGAATATTTCACCGATACCATCAAATTTACCAAAATCACTCCAACCCCACCGAACACCCCGAATATCTCGCAAACTCATCGAGATAAACCCCCCCGATTCGCACCGTTCCACAGACCACCCACGGCTCCACAACCACCGCCGCACCGAAACCCCCCAAACCGCCTCCGACGGCCCCCAAAAACTCACCTATCAACTTGGAGAACTGCGCCGCCGGCCTCCAATCCGGATAGTGCTTCGGGAAGCTCTCCCTCGACCAGAACGTGTGCAACACCACCTCGTAGGCGGCCAGCTTGGCCGCCGGGCAGCCGTCCCCGGCGGCCGCCGCCCGCCCCGCCAACGCCACCATCACCGCACAGAACCACGGCCACGCCGCGCGCCCGATTCGACCCATCTCGACCAGCACCACACGGGTAGGCCCCGAGCCTGAAATCGCGACGACTCGCCGACTAAAGAGCTAAAGAGCTGCGTCCGGCTCGACGGCGGGAGCGCGATTGAGCCGATTTGAGCGCAAAGAGAAGAGAGACACGCCGGGCCGACTGCGATGTGGACGGGCGTCGGGGCGCTTCGGGTCGTTCGGCTCTCGCTGTGATGCTAGAGCGCTGTCTCTGTCGAGCGTAGTGGGTGGGAGAGAGAGCGAGAGAGTGGCGGAGGCGGGAAGGGCGGTCGGCAATTGCGCCAGGTGAGCGGGTGAAGGACGGCGCGCGGTGAGAGAAGATGCGGGATTTTTGGAGGTGTGTTGTTGGAAGTTGTGCTGAGAAATGATGGGATAACTCGAAAACTGGGCGATTTTGGGGGATTTTGTGCTCGGCGAAAGTTGTAGAGGAGGGATTTTTCTATGAAATGGGATAAACGGGGTGTTTGTAGCTCGATTGGTTTTCGAGATAATTGGGGTTTTTGGTCGGAATGTTGTGGAATTGGAAAATTCGGTGGGATCTGTGGAAAATATGTGTAACACGAAAATAAAGCGATTTTCGATAATTTTGTATTCTTCGAAAATTGTAAAGAAACGTATTTTCTATAAAGTAAGACAAACGGGATGTTTATATCTCGATTGGATTACGAGATAATTGATGTTTTTTGATCGGAATGCAGTGAAATGAGAAAATTCAGTGTGATCTGTGAAAAGTTCATATATCTCGAAAATTAAGCAATTTTTAAAAATTTTGTGTTCTTCAAAAATTGTAGGAAAATCTTTTATCTGCAAATCGGTGTAAATGGGATATTTTTATCTCTATTGGTTTTTGAGATAATTGGTGTTTTTGGTCGGGTTGCAGTGATTTTAGTAAATTCATTGTGATCCGAGAAAAAATCGTATATCTTGAAATTAAAGCGATTTTTGAAAATGTTCGAGTTTTCGAAAATTGTAGGGAAAGGTTTTTTCTACAATTTAAAACAAACTGCGAATTTCTGCATCTATTAGTTTTTGAGATAATTGCGATTTTTTATCGGATTGTCCTAAAATTATTAATTTCGATTGGATCTTTAAAAAACACAAAATATCTTGAAAATTATGGGTTTTCGAAAATTTCGAATTCTACAAAAATCGTAGAGAAATGATTTTTATACACACTGTTATAGACGAGAAGCTTTTATCTCGATTAGTTTTCGAGATAATGGAAACTTTTCACGAAACTGCAATATAAAAATGAATAAAATCGATGAACACCACAAGAAACTCAAAATATCTCAAAAATAAAGCATATTTTGAACATTTTTTATTCTTTAAAACTGATAGAGAAACAATTTTTCCAAAAAATGGAATAAACTAAGCAATTCCATCTCCTCTAATTTTCGAGATAATTGCAATTTGTTTGTCGGATTCCACTAAAATTAGGAATTTCCACAGAATCTATAAAATCACAAAATATCTCAAAAACTGATCGATTTTTGAAAATTTTGCATTCTCCAAAATTTGTAGAACCACATTTTCCCCATAAAACAAAACAAACGCGACGTTTCCACCTCGACTAATTTCCGAGATAATTACATTTATCCTTCGATTTGTACTAAAATTACTAATATCCATATTGACCACAAAAACCTCAAAATATCTCGAAAACCAATCCATTTTCCAAAATTTTCCATTCTCCAAAATTTACAGAACAACATTTTTCCCACAAAACAAACCAAACGCGACGTTTCCACCTCGACTAATATCCGAGATAATCACCTATTCAAAACAACACTTCCAAACCCACTCTCTAACACGGCACCAGTCCGCAAACGATCTGTCAAACGTCACGAAAAAAAAAAACAACACCCGCCGCCCACTTGATTAGCCAGCCCAGACGAACGCGTCGCGTTCTCCGGTAATCCCCGAGAGGACATCGGGGGTAAAACAAATGAACGTTGTACCTTTCGCGTAAACCGCGCCGGGTCGTTAATAAGAGGCCTCCCCGGATGTTGAGCGGGGCATCCCCCCGTTTTGCGTGCGATAATAAGGTCATTACGGCACACGTTTCTGTTACGAGGGATTTTTGCTGGCCCGAAAACCGCCATTACGCCTACCCTGATGCCGCGTCTCGGGACATATTTCGCTCTAATGTTTATGCTCTGCTGTTATTAATCGCTCTCTAATTTTGACGTTTGATAGATTTGACAGTCGGAAATGACAGGTGAGAAAAATTGATGTAATTGGCGTTTGACGGTTTGTGGCGTTTATATTCTTGGAATTTGTGGGAAATGACAGTTGAAAAGAATTGGAATTTGACAGTTGATTAGATTGGCGTTTGACAGTTGATAAAATTGGTATTTGACAGTCGATGAATTTTACATTTGACAGTTATAACAGTTATTCTTAATCAAGTTTGCAATTGAGGAATAAAGAGAGGACAAGGAGAACATGAATTTCAATTTATTTCTAGAAGGAAAGTCAAATTGGAAAATATATAGTATATAAATATATTATTGGCATTTGTGGAAAATGACAGCTGAAAAACACGGAATTTGACAGTTGATTAGATTTATACTTGACAATTTAAGAAATTGGCATTTGACAGTTGATAAATTTGACATTTGACAGTTGTTATTAATAACGTTTGCAATTGAGGAATAAAGAAAAGGAGGAGAACATGAATTTCAATTTATTTTCTAGAAGGTTGAAAATTCGAATTGGAAAATCCAAATATTTTTTCACGTCAACATCAATACATCCTTGACGGGTCTTTCGCAATCGCAAAATCTATCCGAACGAGAATATAAGGCAACGGCTTTGATCGTCCTGCTGACGTGCGTCGGAAAAGCGGGCGAATTAAAAAGAAAATCCGGCACGTTTCCCGTCGGGAAACTTATTAAAATACGCGCGATTTAACGTCTCCTACCGTCAAAACCGCCGCCACCCCCCTACCCTCCCTCACCCCCCCTATTAATTCGCCCCCTTGTCACGACGAACTGTTACTCTATCTTTCATCCTCTCGACCGGCCCCGACATTTTCGCATGACTAATGTATTTTGTTTTAATCCCGTACACGCTCCACGAATTTTCCTCGAACCGACGGAAATCCCCCCGCCTACCCCACTCGCTCCCCCACTTGTTGAAAGGATACGCACTACACTACATTTACAGACGATTTTTATTCCTTAAATGTCATCTGTCATCTGTCACCTGTCACCTGTCACCTGTCATCTGTCATATGTCATATGTCATATGCCATCTGTCGTCTGTCGTCTGTCAACTGTCATCTGTCATATTTCTTCAATTCTCATTTTAGCATGTGGCTAATTCTATCAACTGTTGGTATATTATGGATGATTATGGAAGGTTTCCATTTCGAGCACGCTCCGTACGTAGGTGAAAATGCCGGCCGTAAAGCTCGCTGGACGGCTTCCAAAAGGCGGGCGGCCGCCATTAAAGCCGCCTCCGAATGGCCACTTCATCAGAGCGGAAAAGTAATAATGCCCCTCAACATGTGCTCGTCGCATTAAATTTTCGGGTCGAAGTAATTACGCGACTCGGCGAGTTATTGTGTGTGGCGGCGGCTCCGCCCGCCCCCCAGGCGATTCCGAGTCGAGCGGGGGGCGGCTCGACCGGCTCTTTCTTCTATATTTTTTTTTCTCTCCCCGGTATTTATTAGGGATTCCAAGGCGGCTCGTTTATTCTTTAAGTTATTGCGAGGATTTCGAGACGCGAAGCATGGTATTCCGTAGTACGCTAGTATTCCGTCCGACTATTTATTGTACAGATCAGTTTACCGTCCGATTAAATTTAAACAGATCAGTTTTCCGTCCGACGAATTTTACATACACGTAAGTGCATAAAAGTTTGCAATATGGTCAATTCTATATGAGTTTAATAAAGAAAATATTATTTTTATATTATTTCTGTTTTACCTTTACAAATGGCAAATGTCAGTTGTCTTTGTTGCACCAACAGTTTATATATTCCAAACTAATATGCATCAACCTCTAGATCAGTTTACCTTCCGATTAGTTTTCTATAGATCAGTTTACCGTCCGACTAAATTTATATAGATCAGTTTACCGTCCGACATGTTAATACATTACGTAACATCCTTGAACAAATTAATGATCGTTCGAACGGAGAGAGAGAGGTCCTTGCACCCGTCCTCTCGGCAGGTAACTCGATCGGAAGCGAATTAAGCGGACCGGCCGGAATTCGGGGAAATCGGGCGAAAAGGAGAAAACGGCGAGCCGTCTGGATTTTCCGGGTAACGAGAGGAGGAATTAGATGAGTTCGGAACGCGCTTTTCCGGGCCGTTTCGGCGGCGAATTGCGCGAAAAGTGAGGAATTCAAATGCGAAATTTATTAACCGGAATAGGTCAGGAAGTTTCCCGTCCCGTTTCGCCCCTCTTTTCCTCGCTTTTGGTACCCCCTTTTCTGCCCCGCTCTCCCCCACCGACCGGTGTGTTTTAGTTCATGGGGAAACGTGTCGGGAATATTTATATTTATTTAGGTGGTACAATGTGTTCGGGATAGGGATGAACAGTCAACAAGGAGATATACAGGGTGAAGTTTAGTATACAGGGTGGTTCGTAAATGTCAGATTCTTTAAAGAAGAGTTTAAATTTTGTACAGTTTGTACATCATGGTCAAATTGTAACTAGTCGGACGGTAAACTGATCTATATAGAATTAGTCGGACGGTAAACTAATCTATAAAGAACTAGTCGGACGGTAAACTGATCAACAAAGAGTTGAAGAAACGTGCTCCTTATTTTTCCCACGCAGAGGTTTCGTTTTTTTTTTTTTGTTGAACCATCATCGACAATTTTTTAAACTTGTATATTTTTTGTTTAATTTTTTTTTCAAAAGAAAGAAATCTCACTCGAGCCGCTCTAAGCCTCTTTCCTTTCATCCCCCTTTTTTTTGAGAATGTATCGCATCCCCGCCGCAATATCGTCAACAAGCGGCTTTTCCATTTTCCATTTTCCAGGGAAATTGCGTCCTTTTGTTTTTCGAAAAACGCGCTCTTTAAATCGGCCGAATGGGCTCATCAAAAATTCAAAATTAAACCCCCACTCGACGACTTTCCAGCGACCTCTCCACTTTTCATTTTCACATATACAGGGTGGCCCAATTTCCTCAATTTTTCTCTATCAACTTCTATAACTTTATTCCTATAAAAACTTTCTTATAACTTCCAAATAATCGCTGAAATAAAACTCAAAACATACCCACAATACGTTCAATTTTCCAAATTTTCCTACCATTTTCCTTCAAGCAATCTCTCTTATCCCGTCGAATCTGCTTATACCGTTTGGGCCACCCTGTATATCTCAGACTCGCCGGGATCGCCGGCCACTCGACTTTTCCACTTGCACGTTCCCGCGGAAAGCGGAAAATCCCATGAAAAGCGCCGGTGATTGGCGACTATCTCGTTCCCGCAGAGGCCTCGATTGCACGTTACGCAGCCACGCGAGATAAGGATCGACGTGTACGGGGAAAACCGGGAAATCGAAAGAGAGGGAATTTTTTTTGTGGTTTTTCCGATTTTCTTTTTTTGGTTTTCGGGTGCGTATTAATCACTGTTCTAGCAGTAATATCGTATCGCGCGTTTTGTTTCGTTGACAGTGGAGGAAATGAAAAATTATTTTTGGAGGATTTTCCGGCGGGAAAACTCCGGGAAACTCGGAAACGTTCGTTTCGAATTGAATTCGGTGTTTTTACGTATTAATTTCTTGTAGGAAAATTTTTTTAAATCGATTATCCAACAATTTTCCGTGGCCATTTTCCGGTCATTCATTTTTTACCCCCGAAAAAAAAAGACGCCAATTTTCCAATTTGTTAACCGTCATCAATCATCCGATTGTCAATTACTTAACCCTCGGATGTTCCGTAATTAATCGATTTAATTTTCCCGTCGTCCGGAAAAACGCGTTATTGAAGAAAAGTCGTTTTAACAACGCGATATTCGTCAAACAAAAAACCCGAAAACCTCAATTAAAATACCCCGGAACACATTGTACACATGTCATACATCACCTGTCAAACGTCAGAAATGTCATTTATTAGCTAATGCGTATAAAAAACACATTGTCGCGTCCATTGTCGAAGAATTTTCCCCCGTTTCGCCTTCATTTCCTCGCTAACAAACGCAGACGAAAAAAAAAAATAAAATAAAAAAGAAAATCCTGTTTATCCGCGAACCGAGTGTTATTCGAACCAATAAAGCGCAATCAGAGCGGCCTTTGTACATCGCTTATTAAATTTCCGCGAGCCAATAAGAATATTCATGGGGAAAGATATGGAAGAAAAGGTCTAATAAGGGCGCCCCCTCAGTCGGAAAGATAACGCGATGAAAAGGTCCGGAATGCCCCGGTATATTATATACGACGGCGAAATTACCCTCGAAATATGCGAACGGGACTCTCTGGTTTGTACAGGATGGTCAAATGGCAACTAGTCGGACGGGAAACTGATCTATATAGAACGAGTCGGACGGAAAACTGATCCCTTTTAGTCTAGTCGGACGGGAAACTGATCTATATTGAACTAGTCGGACGGAAAACTGAACCCTTTTAGTCTACTCGGACGGTAAACTGATCCTCTAAAGTATCATACTTCACACATTAAAATCCCCGCCCAATCTGCTAACCAGTCATCACGAGATTTAACGTGTACAATTACATTTAATCACCCTGTATACAGGACGTGTTCGAAAGCAATCGCTTATTGCAAATTCCTCGAAAACCCACCCCGTTTTTTTCCTCAAAACGAAACATCTCAGTCGAATTTTCCCGGCCCTTCGGAAAAATCCGCATCGTTCGGCGCCGCGCTAAGACTTTCCATCGAACAGAGAAAGATCCTCGGGAAAGCCCCGGATAAACGTTACGGAGTTGCGGGTTTTCCGCGGACGGCACCCGAGAGATCGCCGGGCTTTTCCTGGGCCGGCGACCGGCGAAAATTACCCCATTCGCCGATAAGAGTAAAGTCTGGTAGGTACGCAGTTCGGGGAAACGACACCGGCCGGCCGGAGCGGGACGGTGATTTCCATTTTCTTTTACGGCCCGCCGGAGGAAAAGCGACCCGATTTTCCGACCGCTTTTCTCCTCTTCTCCTTGTCGTTATCGTTGGCTGAACGAGCGTCGACGTAAGAGGCCGGATTTGTACAAAGAAACTGCTCGAGATGTGCGAAATAACGCTCGATTTAATTTCGGTTTGATGCACCGTTAGTTAACCGTGCGTTAACTAAACGTACGTTATATTAATCGTTTGTTAAATTAATTAAATGCATGAATTATTCTAATTGCACTTGAATGAGACTCATAATTATTTACTAGGTAATTACCTAATGACCCGTTATAGTTAACGATGGGTTAACTATTTGTACGTTTTATTAAACCCATGTTAAATTAACTAATTGCTAAAATTAAATCATCCTAATCGCCGGTTAGTTAACGAGGCGTTAATTAATTAGTAGATATTTTATTAATCTCCGAGTTTCTGAGTATTAATTTATTCAATTCTCTCTTGATCAATTAATTTAATCGCCGGTTAGTTAACGAATCGTTAAGAGCAAAACCGCTCGGCGATGGATTTTCCCTAATAAATTCAAGGAAAAGTCCCCTTTTTTTTTCGGGGATAGAAATCAATGGAAATGTAATTTTCCCGTTGCTTTCGAATTTCCACGATTAAACTCGATCGGATTTCGCTTGTTCCTTTTTAACGAAAGCGTTAATTCCCGAATTGGGAGAGCGAGAAAACGCTCAAATGGATATCGGAGAATTCGATTTCTCCACATCTAGTGCTCGGTGGTTTTTTTTTTTTCGTTTTTTTTTTCGTTCGAATTAGAGGAAATTCGTTTCGAGCGATGCTTAACGAGGAATTATGGTTTATTGGCTGGAATGCTAAGCAAGGTCGAGGCCGTTTTCCATCAGTAAACGATGAATAAACTGTTTCTATAATCGCGCTAGCGCTGGAAGGATTTTTTGGCTGGATGCGGTTTGAAGGAAGAGGCCGTTTTGAAGGAGATTGAAGAAAGAAGATTCCTTGAAGCTGTCCTGGAAAAATACTACCAAAAGCTCGAGTTGGAAAGCTCTTACCAAGCTCTTATGGTTTATTGGCTGGAATGCTAAGCAAGGTCGAGGCCGTTTTCCATCAGTAAACGATGAATAAACTGTTTCTATAATCGTGCTAGCGCTGGAAGGAATTTTTGGCTGGATGGAGTTTGAAGGAAGGATCTAAACAGATCAGTTTACCGTCCGACTACTACTAAACAAATCAGTTTACCGTCTGATTACTTCTAAACAGATCAGTTTACCGTCCGACTTCTTCTAAATAGATCAGTTTACCGTCCGACTAATTCTAAATAGATCCGTTTAAAAAATAGCTTAATAAAACTCCCCTTTTTTCCTAATTTTTGACCTCTTACTTTTACTATTAATTAGCCAGTTAACCAGAAAGTTGGAGACAACTGTGTTAGATCATAAAAACACCCAAAAAAGCAATCCTTTATACACAAATACAACCTACAGTATAACCAACACTAAAAAAATAATAAACTCAAAAAAAAAACCTCAAAAACGGAATTTCTTAAAAACGGCCAATTTCATATCGATGACGCGAAACAGCAGCGCGTCCGAGATGAGATCCTTCCCGGGCGCCATCGCCAGCCGGAAATCCTCCAACCTAAAGGCCACGTCGACGGTGCAATCGGGCGGCTTCGCCCTGCACACCTCGAACTCGAAGAAGACGCTCGCCGTCGCCTGCGGTATCGGATAGCACGGCGTCGATATCGAGAACCTCGCCTCGTAGCTGTAGAACTCGCTCAAACAGTCGGAGGCGATGCTGCGCAGGCGCACGTCCGTCGCCCACGTTTCCTTCGTCAGCATCGTCTCGGCGATGTACTCGAGGATCTTGTCGTGGCCGGCGCGCTCGTCGAACTCGCCGATCGTCGGCCACGCGATGTCGGCCACCTGCGGCTTGGCCGGGCCCTTCTCCAGGCGCTTCTTCGATTTGCGCTCGTAGAAGCGCTTCGCCGATTTGAGGACTTTGTCTGGAAGAGGGCGGCGGAGTTATTGGGATTCGATGGTGCGTGGAAAACTCTTTCGATTCCAGAGGGTCTCCGGCCAGAAGGAGCTTTGTTGCATGCGTGAGGTTCTTTGGATATGAGAGGATTGGACAGGATGGGATTCTATCGAATTCTCTCAGCACCAGGTAGGAGACCTTCCAATTTTTGTCTAATGTATCCATGGAGAGCTTCTCCTAATTCTTCTAGCACTATATGCAAGTTCCAAAACAAACCTTCCAGTATCGATTTTCACTCTATCCAGGGTACTAGCATATTGGGGAGAGTGCGATTTTCGTGGAGCTGCGATTTGACAACTTTTTTAGCTTAATTGAGCCAAAATAAAGCGAAAATGAATTATAAAATTTTTTGATATCTCGCCTCGTTTTCGAAATATCGTTACTTTAAGTTTTTATCAAAAGTTATTTCAAGATTCGCTTGGTGTAGTGTCGTGTAATAGGATAGGGTAGTGTAGGGTGGGGTAAGGTAGTGTAGGTTTAATTAATATGTCAATAGAGATTGTAAGTTTATAATTTACTATAATTTGTTGTAATTTATCATTAATTATATGATTTATTGAAGATTTATCAGTATGCATAATGCAAAAACGTATGTTCAACTTCAAGTATCGATATCTCGAAAACGAAGCGAGATATCAAAAAAATGTATTCTTCATTTTCGCTTTATTTCGGCCCAATTAACCTAAAAAAGTTATCAAATCGTACTCTTTCCACCACATTTACCTACAAACTTGTGCGAAAAGTCCAGCTCGTTGGTGAAGAACTCGCACGCCGACGGCGTCTTCTCCACGTCGCTCTCCACGCTCGACGGGCGGAACCTGATGGTGGCGGCGCGACCGCGCGCCGCCTCCTCCAGGTGCTCCTCCTCGGCGGCGGCGTCCGCCTCCTGCTGGTAGAGGTACTGCATCAGGAAGTTCTGCTCGTCGTCCAGGTCGTTGCAGCTGGAGAAGGCCTCGCCGCCCGACGACTCCTCCGTGGTGGTCGAGTACTCCTGATGCATGGTTTATTCGGGCGGTGATCGGATGGGGTCGATTTGCTGGCGCAGCATTCGAGCTGCGCGACGTCGATGCTTCAAGATGACGTGGGGATTTGGTGGCTGGATGAATGATGGGGAAAAGGCAGGGGTTTGTTTTGGTGTGAGTTTCTGGTAGCAATTTTAGATGGAAGTCTTGCAGGAATGTGCGAAGAAGCTTGATCAGTAGCACCTGGTGGTGTTTGAAAGTATATTTCTTCTTTAAACGCTTTCCATATGGAAATTTGCTGGATGAACGACGGGTAAAAGGCAGGTGGTTGTTTTGGTGAGCTTTCCAACTCGAGTTTTTGGTAGTATTTTTCCAGCACAGCTTCAAGGAATCTTCTTTTTTCAATCTCCTTAAAAACGGCCTCTTCCTTCCCTTTCCTTCCCAACACCCTGTAGCTCGAAAACTAAGAGGTTTAGGACATACATTAATATAAACTTTTCTTCTTAAAATCATCCAAATATTCACATCCTGAAGTATCGGCATTCAATTAATCAACACCCTGTATGCGATTATAAAACGAGAAAATGTAAGAAAAAAGTGTATATTTATTATAAAAAAATCGACATAATATATCTTTAAAACACGTCAATATGACTTTATTTCCCTTTCAAAAGAAACATTTTAAGCTTTCCACATTTTCTTCTATATGATGTATTTTTTGCGTACATCAAGTATATCCTTCTTAATTTTTTATGAGACACTCTCTCCGAAAATCGTCGTATTGTTGAATATATGATAAAAACCGCCCTTTTTTATACGTTGATGTTCCCAAGCTTTTTACGTTTTACTATCTACCGAAAGCCGGAGATATTTTATACATACAGGGTGTCCCAAACGCGGAAAACTTTTGAATAATCGACGATTTTTGACGTACATGAATTTATTTTTTAGCGTTTTTCATCAAAACTACAGGGAATTTTTAAAAAACAGAAAGAATAAAAAACCGGGTCAACCTGTATAAACACCTACAGAAGTGATATAACTCGTTGACTTTAGGGAGGAAAATTCGTTTTTGCGATAAATTACCCACCACGTTTGCTCCCAAGTTATTTTTTTCTAATTACCAAGCGCAATTTGAGCGACGTTGCCATATGAAAAAAAAGTAGCATTACCTCGGACGTTTCCGTCGTTAAATATTCAACGTTTGACGGTTTTCCGGGCGCAGTTTTCATCGCGGAACGGAAAACGCTACGCCTTCTCGTGCATTTTTCAAGCCTTTAAATGATTCAAAAGGGGTCTGAAAACCCGTCTGGAACGGCGCCCTCATTACGCTAAAATTTTCGCGATTATCGTACGAACGTTACGAAAAAAAAAGGGTTTTTCGTGAAACTTTAACGTAAAATTGGTAGGAAAAGCAAAAAAAAAATTAAAAAAATAAAAAATTCAGAATAGCAGAGCGTGGTTTCGATCCACGGACCTCTGGGTTATGGGCCCAGCACGCTTCCACTGCGCCACTCTGCTCATATCAATTCCCTTCCTAAAATCCCTATATATTGTTATACACTTTTTCTAAAGGGATTATCATTTAAATCCAATCAAAATATACTTAATAACGCTTAATTACCCAGCAGGTTATTAAAATAAATCCAACAAAAGCGTAATCTACACGAAACAACCATTCAAACTAGCGACAAGTGACGAGATATTTCGAACTGTCAACGTCAACTGTCTAATCGAGTTAAATTCGTCGGAATCAATTCGCATAATTGTTCGGAATCGTCGAGGAATTAATTCCCTCGAACGAGATTTATCGCGGGCCCAACGACAACTCGCCGAGCCCCGGGAGATTTATGCACTTCGAATTGAATCTGGAATTTACTGATAGCAAATGCGGTTTTCCAACCCGCTTTTAATTTATCGTTTATAAACTGGAACGGGGTTTTCTTTGTTTGTTTACGTTGCGAAAGCGCCCCGCCATTTAGAAGAAGAGTATTTCGGATGATAATCCATCTGAAATGCTGTTCCGGGATACGCGGAAATGGCTTTGATGAAGATTATTAGTAGCTTGTTAACTGTACAGTTCGAGGCTACTCTTCTATATAAAATGCAATTCTCTCAACCACCTTCTCAACCACCTTCTTGACAAACATTTAGAGATATTTATTAGGGGCACATTTTCCCTTTCGCTACGCCACTGTCGACCCCGATAAACTCTAATAGAGAACCTAATGACCGTGGGGCGATAAAAATTCCCGTTTTACTCGAGATGGAAACACATGTTTTTTGAGGACCTTTCGAAGGATTTCATGTTGTGTAAGAGAATAGAAAGGCGGCCGTGGAATGGCTTTCCTCCGGGCTGGATTCGCTTACGCGCCGTTTAATCCCTTTCGAGAGGAATTAGAAACGGGGAATTTTATCGGGAAATTACAAGGAGGGAATTAATTATTTGTTATGTTGGTAATGTAGAGTAAACGTAGAGAGGGAGAGAAACGGATAAATGGGGTGTAAAAGAGTGGAGTTTTTTTTTTTGGTAGAGTTATTTCTTGTGAAATCGATTCATGTTGATTTACAACGATTTAAAATCGATTCAATATGATGACGTTTCAATACATATGCGATTTTTTTTTGTGGAATTTCACTAGATTTTATTGTTTTTTAAACGCAACTTGCAAATTTCAGGAAAAGTTTCGAGAGAGAGAGAGAGAGAGAGAGAGAGTGAGATAGAGAGAGAGAGAGAGAGAGAGAAAGAGAAAGAGAGAGAGAGATGTTTAAAATTATTTTTGATGACGCTATCGCCAACGAGATAAAATAATAGGGCTGTAGAGGCGAACAAGGAAGAGACAACAGATGATCGACGACCGCGATACGAGGCGTTTATCTGATTTATGGGGTCCCCCCCGTTTAATTGATTGTTACAGTCGAGGATGCGACGCAATCGCGCGCAATTTTCACATCGTACCTATTTACTGGGGGATGATTTACGACCTTATTTTTCACGATATCTACAAATAGGACGCGGAAATACCTATATGAACCTACGCGGACGGTAAACTGATCTATTTAGAAGCAGTCGGACGGCAAACTGATCTATTTAGATGTAGTCGGACGGTAAACTGATCTATTTAGAAGCAGTCGGACGGTAAACTGATCTATTTAGAAGTAGTCGGACGGTAAACTGATCTATTTAGAAGCAGTCGGACGGTAAACTGATCTATTTAGAAGTAGTCGGACGGTAAACTGATCTATTTAGAAGCAGTCGGACGGTAAACAGATCTATTTAGAAGCAGTCGGACGGTAAACTGATCTACTAAAAGTTCTATCACTATATATCGGTATAAAAAACTACGAGGTTAGGCGAGAAATTCGCATCGGCGAAGTTTTCTCGACGGGGCGGAATTATTAGGAGAAAAAAAAAAGGAAAACTTTTCGCCATCGCATTAGAATATGCCCGCAAAGTCCAGGTAATTAAATTCCGCGAGACGATAACAAGGGCGAAAACGCGATTTTCCATTATACGGATTTTTCCCGGCGAAATAATAACGGTATAATAAGCCGAAATGGGAACGGAGAAGAAAAAAAAATGGAAAATGGAAAGAGGACGGCTAATGAAGCGCGCCCGCGGAATTATACATGAGTTTTTTTTTGCGACAGAAAAATTTCCTATCGTCGCAAATTGGCCTTTTACTTATAACGATATTAACCAATCGTATTCTTTAATCAAGCAGGTACTAGTCGGACGGTAGACTGATCTATAAACAAAAACTAGTCGGACGGTAAACTGATCTATACAAAAAACTAGTCGGACGGTAAACTGATCTATACAAAAAACTAGTCGGACGGTAAACTGATCTATACAAAAACTAGTCGGACGGTAAACTGATCTATACAAAAACTAGTCGGACGGTAAACTGATCTATACAAAAAACTAGTCGGACGGTAAACTGATCTATACATCAAATATATAGAATATAGACTATACATTAATCTATACAGATAATCTATGCATTACATAATGCATTCATCAATCACATTCCACACCTTATCTACAACTCTCAAGATAAAACCAAACGTGACCAAATATTTCTCATTCCAACTCACCGTATGCACCTCACATCAAAATAAACCAAGATCCAAGATGGTCGTCGATTTGCCCGGCCTGTACGATTATTACGCGACGCCCGCCATCCAAGCGGGCCTATCCGCCGATCAGACCTACTTTACGTTGAACAATTTGAACATCACCTTGTACGGAGGATCCTTCCACTACTTCAGAGTGCCCAGGGCCTACTGGAGGGACAGGTTGAGGAAAATGCGAGCAGCAGGTTTGAACGCCGTCTCCACGTACGTCCCATGGAACCTGCACGAACCCGAACAAGGTAAGATGGCGGAGGGTAAGGAAGAGTTGGAAAGGGTAAGGAAGAATCTTTGAAGGTTTAGGAATAGAGGGGAGAGCAAGGAAGGATCGTGGGAGGTTAGGAAAGGGTAGGGAAGGATCCTTGAAGCTTAAGGAATAGAGGGGAGAGCAAGGAAGGATCGTGGAAGGTTAGGGGAGGGAAGGGGAGTGTAAGAAAGGATCGTAGAAGGTTAGGAAAGGGTAAGGAAGGTTCGTAGAAGGTCAGGAAAGGTTAAAGGAGGGTAAAGAGAGAACTTAGAAGGGTAAAGGAGGGTGAAAAAAGGCTGGGGAAGGATAAGGAAAGTTTGTTGGAAATGCTCAAAAAAAAAGGGTAGAGGAAGATAGGAAGGCTAGAGGTTAATGAAAGGTGAAGAAGAATCATATAGAATGAGAGGAAAGGGTCAGAAATGGGTCAAAAAAGGCTAGAGAAGGTCAAGGAAGGGTAAGGAAGTATGTTGGAAGGGTATGGAAAGGTCTAGAAAGGTTTAGAAAGGATAGGAAGGTGAGAGAAGGAGAACGAAAGGTGCTTGAAAGGTGATTTGTTCTGAGCTGAAACATTCGCTGCATTTGGTACTTCCAGGTAAGTACGACTTCGGCACGGGCGGCAGCGACTTCGAGGATTTCCTGCACTTGGACGAGTTCCTGAGGACCGTGCGCGAGGAGGACATGTTCGCGCTGATCCGGCCCGGACCTTACATCAATTCCGAGTTCGAATTCGGCGGCCTGCCCAGCTGGATCAGCAACAAAGTGCGCAGGATCCGCAGCAGCGCCGATCGGTACTACCTCGCCTTCGTCGCGGCCTTCTTCAACGTGTTGATGCCTCTTCTGGCCACCCATCAATTCCAGGTTAGAACCTCCGCTTGAATCTACTAATAGTACTCGGTACCACCTCTACCAGATCGCCAACGTTCAGTACCATTGCAGCGAGATGGGTTCCTATCTTCTCCTGTTAAATCTATCCACTTGGTTGTTACAATTTTAAAGTTCAGTACTACCACACCACGTTCACTCTAATGTTTAGTACCATTGCAGCGAGGCGGTCCGATCATAGCCTTCCAGATCGAGAACGAATTCGGTAGCAAGCACGTCCAGGACACGGCCTACTTGTCCCAATTGAAAGACCTGATGACCAAGCACGGGATCTCGGAGCTGTTCTACACCAGCGACCCGCCGCGGAACGGGCGGTACGGGGCGGTACCGGGCGTACTGCAGGCGGTCAACTTCAACGGGGACCCCAAGGAGATGTTCGACCAGCTGAACGCCCTCCAGCGGGGCAAGCCCGATCTGTGCATGGAGTCCTACACGGGGTGGTTCGACCATTGGGGCGAGGGACACCGGCACAAAAGTCCCAGTCAGTACCAGGCGCAGCTCGAGAAGATTCTCGACTATCCCGGATCGGTCAACATGTACATGTTCGTAGGTACGCAGGTGACGCCCTGTATGATGGTACTCGCTATTTTTTCCGTGCTTAAACGTGCTTCCAGGTAGTACCAATTACGGTTTCACCAACGGCGCTACTTTGATACCTACTGCGAACAATTCGGCGCTCAAACCGATCACGACCAGCTACGATTACGACTCGCCGTTGAGCGAATACGGTACCAAAACCGTCAAGTACGACCTGATTAAGGAAACGATAGCTAAACATAACCTCATCCAGACTAGGTTGCCGGAATTTCCGCCCGATACGCCTCTAATGGCCTATCCCGATTTGCGACCGGCGGGCCAATTGCCTCTAACCCAAGCCATCAGACAAGTAAGTACTGAAGCAGTACCGGGTAAGCCCTAAAGTAGTACCAAATGAGGGTTAAAATGTTAAAATTATAGCAAATACTCGTATATACAGTCATAGTAAGTAAACACTACAGTAAGTAGTACCGGGTAAGTACCTAAACTAAATTTCTTTATTTCCAGGTGGGTCGATCGATAAAGAGCGAAACTATCCAGACCATGGAGGAAACGGGCCAGAATTGGGGCTACATAGTCTACAGGAAAACCGGTCTGGATCTGCAGAAGAACTCCCTGCTGAAGCTGCCCGATTACGTCAGAGACACGGTACTGGTGCTTTTGAACGGAGAATTAATCTCGCCGGTGCCGACTCGCCTCGACGATTTGAACGGGTTCGGTTTTTGGAGGCTCTATGAACCTACGTTAGAGCTCAACGCCCGCCCCATCCAGAACGCCACGTTGGAAATAGTTGTGGAAAACGCCGGCAGAAACACCCTGGGGGTGTACATGTTCAAAGGCCTCAAAGGCGACGTTACCATCAATAATGCGAAGGTACTCGACTGGGAAATAGTACCGTTGGAGTTCAAGAGATCCTACAACGTAGGTTTGAAAGGGTGGATAGAGCCGGAGGCGGCGGGGGCGGCCGCCTTGCACAGGTTCCCGTTGGACATCGAGGGAGCTCCGAGCGATACGTTCCTGGATATGAGAGGCTGGACCAAAGGGGTGGTACTGGTCAACGGGTTCGTCTTGGGCCGGTACTTCTTCGTCGGGCCCCAAATGACCTTGTACTTGGCGGCGCCGTTTTTGCGCACCGGACGAAACGAGATTGTCGTTTTTGAACATTACAAGTCGCCGGGAGAGTTGAAGTTTGTCGATCAACCCGTTTGGCAAGTGTCCAATTGACCAAACTGGCCAACTGTCAAACTGTCTAACTGTCTAACTGTCTAACTCTCAAACTCTCAAACTCTCAAACTCTCAAACTCTCAAACTCTCAAACTCTCAAGCTGTCAAACTGTCAAACTATCAACTGTCAAACTATCAACTGTCAAACCATCAACTGTCTAACTGTCAAACTGTCAAACTATCAACTGTCAAACTGTCAAACTGTGAAAATGTCAAGCTGTCGAAATAAAAGTCCAATTGAGTTGCGATGTTTGTCCAAGGAGTTGGACTTGGTCCGTTCACAGCTCACTTAGTTATTAGATTAAAATTGATTAGGCGATAAATATTCGCTTTTTCGAGTACCTTGTTTATATTTCATTGAGATTTAATTATAACTTGTTGCTTAATTCTAGATTGATTGATGGATTCGATGATTTTATCATTTAATTAACATATTTTCGATTCATATTGCTTAAAATAAAATATTTGACTTCATAGAAAAAGACGTTTTCTTGTTAATTTTGTGACGTCACTGAGTGTAGCCAATAACAGCGTTCGATTTTTTCACTCAGCCAATGAAAACGCTCGCCGAGTGGTGACGTAATTTTAGTAAAAAACTTTTGAACACTATTTAAAAAAAATCCGCACTTTACATTTTAAATGTCTTCGATTAGATATCGTCAAGTAGGCTGTTGATAGGCACAAAACGTATAAATTCATAGAAATAGTACTCTTGGAATTAGTACAGTTAAAAATGGCTGTATCGGCAGTACCGACGGTATACGAGTACTACACAAACGGCGGCATCGCCGCCGGTTTGTCCGACAAACAACCCTACTTCACGTTGAACAACAAAAACATCACCATCTACAGCGGAGCCTTCCACTACTTCAGAGTACCGAGGGCGTACTGGAGAGACAGGCTGAGGAAAATGCGAGCAGCAGGTTTGAACACGGTGGAAACCTACGTACCGTGGAACTTGCACGAACCACACTCAGGTAAATAAAATACAAACAATCGGAGTACCGACACCTCCAATCTGGTACCATTCCAGGCGTGTACGATTTCGGATCGGGTGGAACCGATTTCGAAGACTTCCTGCACGTGGAGGAGTTCCTGAAGACCGCCCAAGAGGAGGACCTGCTGGCTCTGGTACGACCGGGTCCCTACATCTGCTCCGAATGGGAATTCGGAGGTCTACCCGCTTGGTTGTTGCGCAACACCTCCTCAGTACGCAACTCCAAGGACACCAACTACCTGCAGTCCGTGAAGCGGTACTTCAACGTCCTCCTTCCCTTACTAGCCGCGCTGCAGTTCCAAAAAGGCGGCCCGATCATCGGGTTCCAGATCGAGAACGAGTACGGCAACACCGGCAACCACGACCTACCTTATCTGCAATATGTCCAACAGCTGTTTTTGGACAATGGCATCGAGGAACTCCTTTACACGTCCGATCCGCCCGGGGCTAACGGCAGGGGCGCCATTCCTGGTGTCCTGCAGACCGCCAATTACAACACCAACCCCAAATGGCAGCTGGACAAGCTCAACCAGCTGCAGAAGAACAAACCTACTATGACCATGGAGTTCTGGACAGGATGGTTCGATCATTGGACGGAGGGACATCATACGGTGGACAAGGGGACATTCAAGAAGCTGTTGGAAGAGATTCTGGACTATCCTTCGTCCGTTAATCACTATATGTTCGTTGGTAAGTTCGTAAATACTGCAGCTTCAGCAGGTCTTTGGTGTTTGTTGAGCTTTAAGAGGAGATTATTATACCATACCGACTCTTAGCATCTTCAATGAAGAATTAGAAACCCCTTGAGAAGTACTATAAACACTTGGTAAATTGAAAAATTACATTTGAAGCATTAAAGAACCTTCACGAAGTACTACAAATAGTTACCATTGAACAATACCCTTTGAAGCCTTACAAAACCCCCGTGAAGTACAATAAACACTATTCAAAAAGTGCTATAACTTCGTACAAGACTATGACTTGATTTGAATTTCAGGTAGTACCAATTTCGGCTTTACCAACGGCGCCAACAGCCTGAAAGGCGGCTCGGACAATTCGGGTTTGCAGCCAACCACGACCAGCTACGATTACGATTCCCCATTGACCGAATACGGCGACTACACGGAGAAGTACCACGTGGTGGCGGCCGCCATAGCGGCTCGGAACCCGGTGAAAACCCGCACGCCGGTACCACCGGAAATCTCGCCTCTGGTGCGACATCCATCTCTACAAATCCAAGGCGTTCTACCGTTGTTCGATTTGATTAATAAGGCTGACAACGTGGTGAAGAGCGACGTGGTACTACCCATGGAGAAGCTGCCCATCAACGGGAATTCAGGGCAGAATTTTGGCTACGTGGTGTACAGAACTACCATCGAAAACCCGTCGGAGAAGCCCGTGTTGAAGATCTCCGGGTACGTCAGGGACACGGTACTAGTGTTGTATAATGGACAGCTCATCTCGCCGGTACCGAAATCATCGAAGGACTTGGACGGTTTCGGATTCTGGCGCTTGAAGGACTCCCAACTGGATCTGCTTCCGAACAGTAGTACCTCCGGCCCGTGTGTCTTAGATCTCGTAGTGGAGAACTTCGGCAGGAACAACTACGGCTCCCTGGACCAGTTCAGGCAGTTCAAAGGACTCGTCGATGACGTTTTCGTGGACGGTACCAAAGTGGACAAGTGGGAGATAGTACCGTTCGAGTTCAAGACCTCGTGGAACAACGCCTTGACCGGCTGGATGGCCACCACGGGTGGTTTGAAATCCAGGCCTGCTGTGTACAAATTCGAATTGAACGTAGATGGCGCCGTCGGCGACACCTATTTGGACATGCGCACTTGGACCAAGGGCATAACGATCGTGAACGGGTTCGTGCTGGGCAGGCACTTCTTCGTGGGGCCGCAGCAGTCGTTGTACCTGCCGGCGCCGCTTCTGAGGAACGGTACCAACGAGGTACTCGTGTTCGAACATTACGACGCCCCCGATCAATTGGTGTTCTCTGATAGGCCGATTTTCGGTGGGTCTACTCGTTGATTTTGTACACTTGTTGGTCAATTAAAGTTTAAAGGGTACTCGCGAGGTACTACTTTGCAAAAAAAGGGATTTTTTTACTGATTAATATGAATTATTTCCAATAAAAATGGGTATTTTCAAATACCCATTTCAAAAGTTCAAGGTCAATAAAAGTTTGTGGGGTACTCACGAGGTACTACTTTGCAAAAAAAAGGAAATTTTTACTGATTAATATGAATTGTCCTCTCTAGATTATTCGCATTAAAAATGTGTTATTTTATTAACAAAAATAGTAGTACCATCTCCTTTGGTACTACCTAATTTTCAAGGCTATTTATTTATTATCTCCCCATATGATTCAAGTAAATCTGATTAATCATTCGTTACAATTACATAATATTTAATTACGACAATCAATCTGTTAATAATTATTACTTGTTATAACATGCTAATTAAGCGAATTTTTAGCATTCTCGTAAACAACATGTAAATACAATATAATAAAAAAAACCCAAAGCCAAACAGGAACACAATTTGTTCTGGAATAAATTAGTACTAACACCGGTGAAAAATCGACTCAATCATCGCCGGTACTGGTCGTACTGTGTAGCGGTACCACCCGAAGAAGTGGAGTAAAAGAATTGTTATAAAAAAGCCATCTGTTATGGCAAGGTTGTTATAGAGCGTTTGAAAAGAAAGGACCAAAACCTCGTCCTTGCGGAGGTACTACCAGATCGTTCGATTATCATTAGAACGATTAATTAAAATTTAAATGGCGGATTGTAATTTTTCGGAGCGTAAGTACTTCGAACCTAACGGTCGTTAATCCAGTTCAATATCGCGGCTATTGCGATATTTACATTTACATGTTAATACGAACGCAGGATCGGTACTATCTTAATTTATAGTCTTGTTCTATATAGCGCGATTTGCTAACCAGAATTTTGTTTAAATGTTATTTAATTAAAACCGATTTATGAAGAAGATTTTACGCTTTACGGTACTCTATGGTACTACCTAATTTTCCAATTAAGAATTAAATGAGTTCCAGATGTTCTTCTACTTTATTCAGCGATCTTCTAGCTTGGAACATTTAATATTCCTACCAAAAGGTACTACTTTTTCTTGCACATTTGAAACATTCAAGCTTTTGAAGTACCTGATTTTCTAGGAGCATTTTTGATGAACAGTGTGTAATGATGCAAACGTTTCATATATGTGGAAAGCGACCTCCGATTCTGGAAAAAAACGTAAACAATCGCCGAGCAGTACTACAGCGTACTTCCTGCTCCGGCCGTACCGCCGCCGCCGCCGTCATTGACAAAAAGGAGGTGGACCTGTCGAAGCGGTTTGTTCCCAGGAATATAGCGATTTAATTCAAATCGCCGTCGACGGTCTCCGCGTTAGGCAGTAGGTACCTACTTTCTCCTACCGAAAGTACCGAGTGGTTATAAATTATAAGTACGGGCGTAGGGACTCGCTAGTCGATCGTCGGTTGTCGAAGTGTCCCCGGAAGTAGTACCTCGCAACTTGAGTAAGTCGGTTTTTTTTTAATTTAATTATCGATTTTCCAGTACCACCCCGAGTTACTTGGTACCATAGGTACTTGAAATATTTTTTTAAAGGGTCCGTTTTGAATGTGTAAAAAGTATTTTTTAAATTGATTATTGTTTGTTCTTTAGGTACCACCTCGACTTGGTACCACCCTAAATGATTTTGACAAAAGGGATCAGTTTAAAAATGTATAAAATCTAGCATATACGTTAAGTATATTTTTTTGCTTGAATATTGTTCATCGAGTACTTACCAAAAATGAATTATTCCCAGTACCACCCCAAGGTTTATCAATTTCATTGAATTGAGCAGGTAATTGAAATCATTAATTTACAAAATTCCAAAGAAAATCCATCAAAAATAAGCCATTTTTTAACTTCAATATTTCATCCGGTACCACCGAAAAATGAATTATACCCAAACGAATTCACCAAGTACTTGAAATAATTATTCTTTAATATTCCAATGAAAACCCAGCACCTAAGTTAAATAAGTCATATGAATTTCAGTATAATTCATTCGGTACCACCTCAAAATGAATTATATCTACCCAACGAATTTGCCAAGTACTTGAAACAATTATTTTACAAAGTTCCAAACAAAACCCAAAATATTTTAACTACAATATAATTCATCAGGTACCACCCCGAGATCAATTACACCCGATCAGTACTCTAAATAATTTATTCTAAAGTAAACTAACCAGTTCCGCAAGCCTACTAGATATAACTATCTATAATTAGCTTGTTACATTTTGCGTAAATGACGCAAGAATCGCCCTGTATAAGTAAGTACCGATTGCGGTACGCAAAGTAAACTGTACCAAGGTCTAGGCCGCTAGATTGTTGGGCAAAACCCGAGCAGGATATTCGTTAAAAGTACCCCCGGAGAAATAAAAGAAATCGAAAGTGTGTCGACAGTACGATCGCTAATTATAACAGAATTTGACGCGGTACTGCCTAATATAACGATTTAATTAGATGGAGAAATGGCGAATTCGAAGGTTGGAAAACGAATTGTGAATTGGTACTTGCGAATTATATCACAATGAAGCGATAAAAAGCAATAAAAAAAATTCTGGTTTTTTTTATTATTTAATAAGTTTGAATGGAATATTTTAATTGCGTTATTGTTAGGTAGTACCGAAAGATTTCCGGATTAAATTCTCTTGTTTTAGTGGTACTAGAAATATGCGTGTTTTCTTTTTCTCGCAGGAATATTAATAATTATTTGGCGTATCATCACACATTTATTGTATTAATTTGATTAAGTAATTATTATAATAGTATATTGTAATAAAGTAGTACTGATGAATTATTTTCATAAATATTTATTTACATCTTTATTTCGCTATTAAATATTCTTGTTTTTATGATTAAAGATGAACAATTAATAGGTTCATTAAAAAAGCAAGAATTTGTATTATACTTTACGCTTAAAATAAGTTTAATTATTATTGAAGCACTCTGTATACAGGGCGGCATAATAATAAGAAAAAGCTCAATAAATCTTTTACTGTAGAAATTTAAAAAAAAAAAGCTTCTTCACAAAAGTTGTAGATTTTATGCCGAATATTTTAAAGTTAATTACATTTATACAGAGTGTCCCGTTTTGCGGTGGTACAGCAAACTTATTATACTTTTTTAAATGTATAATAGGAATGTTAATGAAAATGAAAGGTAAACTTAGTACGATTTTTAGTAAATTAATTTTTTGAATAAAAAACAGGGTGTTTTATTTAGAAATATATAGGGTGTTAATTAATTGATAAATAAGAAATATATGATAAAAAAGTTATTTTTTTTTCTAAAATTTTAACACCCTGTAGCTCGAAAACTAAGAGGTTTAGGACATACATTGTTATAAACTTTTCTTCTTAAAACCATCCAAATATTTACATCCTGAAGTATCGGCATACAATTAATTAACACCCTGTATACGTTAGGACTACCAATGCAAAATGGGACACTCTGTATAAATGTAACGAAATTTAGAAGGTGTATCATAAAAGTATACAACTTTTATGAACAAGTTTTTTTTGATATATCATCCACAGAAAATATAGTGTACTAAATTGAGCTTTTTATTCTTACTAATGTACCACCCTGTATATACATATGTAAGTACATACAAGCAAGTTGGTACTGAATTAACGTCAAGTTGCCAATACAACCTTTCACAAATACCAAATCGTATTTTATCCTATTTTTTTCTAACGACCGGAATACATTATATCGCAAGGCGACCGTTTATTTATTTATTTATTTATTTTTTGTTTGTTAATACTCTCCACTCATTTACCGCACACTTTCGCATTAAACTCGATCGAGCGCTAAGTTTAATGCCAATTTAAATGGTTACCGAAAAAAAAAAAAACGAAAGCATACACTAAATTATTATGCGTAGGTAATTAACAACGTGTTTCACACAACCCGAAAAAATGAAATTATTATAAATTTACACAAAAGAAACAGAGCTTAAAAATTTTAACACCTTTTTTATTCGCATGTGTACCAAAATTTCACGTTAACGTTACGTCATTACCTAAACTATCTTTTCCGCTACGTCACTATTCTAAATGTTCAAATATGTCAAATGTCGACTGTCAAATGATGAATGTTTAATACGGACTGTCAAATGGCAAATGTCGGCTGCCAACTGTCAAATATCGGCTGTCAAATGTCAATTGTCACCTGTCAAATGTCGAATGTCTGGTGTTAAATGTGTCAAATTGTTGAATGTGTCTATGTCAAACAATGAATATCAAAAGTGTCAAATGATGAATGTAAAATAATGACTGCTAAATGTCGACTGTCAAATGTCGATTATGAAATGTCTTTAATGAATGTCAAACTTATCAAATGTATCAAATGTTGAATGTATCAAATGTCAATTGTATCAACTCTCAATTGTATCAATGTCAATTTATCAAATGCCAAATCTGTCAAATGTCGAAGCTCAAATGTGTCAACTGAACATCAAATGTCTTCTGTCAAATTTCGAAGGTCAAATGCGTCAACAGATGCATCTAATGTGTCAAATGTTGAATGTATCAACTGTCAAATCTGTCAAATGACAATAATTTATATGCGACGAAACAACGTAATTATAGGCTTGCAATTTCACGTTAACGTTACGTCATTACCTAAACTAGAGGGCTCTGATTCCATTTCCGTTACGTCACTGTTCCATTCATTTTTTTTTTCAGTCGTGCAAAGCTCGCTAGATAGATGTCGATAAAAATTTATGGGTGCTTTGAATCCGGACAAATACGAGAGCAGGTCGAAATATTAATAGATAAATACTTGTTGCGAAACTTGTTTTGTATACGGGGTGTTGTTCGAAATGAATGGTACTTTATAAACAGTAATTAAATAAGAAATTTAGCTAACAAAATGTCGGATGAAATGTTTATGGAGGAATCGCCCTGTATAATGTTGACAATATTTTTTTTTAATGGCGACCGGTACTTGTTTTATTGAAGTATCTAGTAGTAGTAGTAGTACCGGAGGTATTTTGATATATTTGTGATAACATTTTCCGAACGTCTAATTGAAACTTTCACAAATTTCCAACGTGCCTAATTGTAAAAAATGATGAATTATTACGAGCACTTCCAACTCGGGTAATGTCAGTTTTGATATTTATTAACGAATTCCGCGAAACTGTTATTATATAATTATGCAACGATCGAGCCGGTTTCGTTCGAAATGCAGCCGCATTCAATTTCAATTCAAAACAACAACATTAGAATCTAATATCAAAAAAAAAATCAATCAAATTTGCATAGAAATGCGTAGTAAGTTGGCAACACCGGCTTTCATCCATCAAACACCCAATGTGTCAAATGTCAAAAGTCGAAGCTCAAATGTGTCAAATGTATCGAACAAGAATGTGTCAAATGAAGAATATGTCAATGGCGTTAATCTAGTAGGTGAATTGTACCAAATGCGAGTAAAATCGTGACGTTAACGGAACGTTACAAACGCTCATTTACCTAACCGACCGTTACGGTTTATTAATTTCTTCGTTACAATTTGCTCGTTCAATGTCTGACGATTGCGAAATAATCGTTTCGACAGGGCGCGTTAATTAGCCGTCCTTTCGCGAAACGGTCAAGAACTCTCCTGCCTAGTCGCAGGAATAATATAATCAATTAACTATACTATATACTATACAGTATACAGGGAGCGTGTAATATATTTTATTCCGTTGCGTAACGTTAGCGAATACAATAGATAATGACGTTACGAATCGGATTGTGCACGTTAATTAAACGGATTCATCGGCGTTATTATTATTATTATATGTTGTTTTTTTTTTTTTTCGTTGAATTACAGTTAGAATTCGTGGAAATTGCGAAAGAAATACGATTTGTTTTCTTCGTTTATATTTTATTGTTTAGCCTCGTTATTAATAAGTTCACGATTAATTAACTCTCACCACTCGTGTAATATTCGTTTGTCCCTTTGTTTACCTGATGAACGATTCTCCCGATGTCGAAACGTCGAAAGTGAATTTATTATCGCTACAAATATAACTGTTTTTTTTTCCATTAGTTACAGCCATTTTATTATTCACACAACAAGATGTCGGCCGCTGCTTTAATTACGGCTTTGGTGCTGCAATTACTGCAAGAATTCGCAGCCGGAATCCACCCATCGTACAACGTCTTCCTGCAATCTCCGCAGCAATCTCTCAACGACGGTTTGTTCCTGCCCAGATCCTACAACACATATCACGGGTAAGTAAATCACAAAATGAATATAACACTTTTGACATTTGACACTTTTGACATTTGACACTTTTGACATTTGACACTTTTGACATTTGACACTTTTGACATTTGACACATTTGACATTTGACACTTTTGACATTTGACACTTTTGACATTTGACACTTTTGACATTTGACACTTTTGACATTTGACACTTTTGACATTTGACACTTTGACATTTGACACTTTGACATTTGACACTTTTGACATTTGACACAATTGACACATTCGACACATTTGACACATTTGACACATTTAACACATTTGACACATTTGACACAATTGACACATTAGACCCATTTGACACATTCGACACATTTGACACAATTGACACATTTAACACATTTGACACATTCGACACATTCGACAATTGACATTCGATTTGGCACAAATAACACGGTTAACAATGCGCTTGCAGCGGTAACAGTTATTTCGGGAATCTGCCGCCCCAGCAACCGCCCCAGCAACCCCAAGATCCCGCGACGCTGGGATGCGGTACGCCTCCGGCCGCCTGCCCAAAGACCAGGTACCGCTCCTACGACGGTTCCTGCAACAATTTGAGGAACCCCGTGCTGGGCACCCCCAACACACCGTACACTAGATTGTTGCCGCAAAATTACGGCGACGGTAAGTAGTACCCCTATTTGCAGTAACCTTCCATTAATATCCACAAGATATCCAAGATTCTTGCTTGTTTTAAAACTTAGCAATCTTTAGCACAAAGTAGTACCCGGTACTACCCAAGATATCCAAGATACTTGCTTGTTTTATGTCTTAGCAATCTTTAGCGCAAAGTAAATACCCGGTACTACCCGGTACTACACGGTACTACCCGGTACTACCCGGATAAATACTGCAATTTGAAACGTCTTTTCAACAGGCATCAGCAATCCCACTCTAGCCAGAAGCGGCGACGAGCTGCCGCTATCCAGAATGGTCAGCCTGACGATATATCCAGACGTTCCCATCGAAGATCCCATATTCACGCTGAACGCCATGCAGTACGGCCAGATCATCACGCACGACATGAGCATGATACTGGGCAGCACGCAGGCGCGTAAGTACCGCCATCTTCATCGCCGGCTCCGATTCATTCCTCCAATTCATTCGCCGTCTTCCTCTTCCAGAGCCCCACTCCACAGCTTGCTGCTCCCCCGACGGGCAGCTGCTCGAACTGGCCGACGTGCCGGAGCACTGCTACCCGATCCGGCTGCCCGAGCACGATCCCCAGATGGGCCGTACCAACACCAGGTGCATGAACTTCGTGCGTACCATCACCGACAAGGACCGAAGATGCGTACCGGACAACCAGCCCGCCGAGCAGGTAAACCTATCCAGAGGATTATCCTGCTGCTTTACATTTCAACATATCGTTTTCTTGTTTTAGTTGACGGCTGTCAATCACTTCCTGGACCTGTCGCTGGTGTACGGTAACAATGAGCAGGTGAACAGGCAGGTGAGGCAGTTCCAAGGCGGCAGGATGCGAGTGGAGGCAAGAAACGGCCAGGAATGGCCGCCTAGATCGAACAACGCTTCCGGAGTCTGCGCTATCCAGAACCCAAGAGAAGCTTGCTACCTAGCCGGTAAGGAATTTACTCTTCCAGACGCTTCCCTGCTCTTTCCTACTCTTCCCTACTCTTCCAAACTCTTCCCTGCTCTTCCTAACTCTTCCCTACTCTTCCTAACTCTTCCCTGCTCTTCCAAACTCTTCCCTGCTCTTCACTACTCTTCCCTACTCTTCCCTACTCTTCCCTACTCTTCCCTACTCTTCCTAACTCTTCCCTGCTCTTCCCAGCTCTTCCCTGCTCTTCCCAACTCTTCCAAACTCTTCCCTGCTCTTCTATACTCTTCCCTGCTCTTCTATACCCTTCCCTGCTCTTCTATACTCTTCCCTGCTCTTCCACACTGTTTCCTACTCTTCTGATCTCATTTATGGAGCTTCGATTAACGCTTATCCACCCTCCCGGGTGTCGTTTTTCCAGGCGACGCCAGGGTGAACCAGAACCCGCAGCTGACGCTGCTGCAGGTGGTGCTGCTGCGCGAGCACAACCGGCTGGCGGACGCGCTGGCGTCGCTCAATCCGCATTGGGACGACGAGACGGTGTTCCAGGAGGCGAGGATGATCAACGTGGCCCAGCACCAGTTCATCACCTACTACGAGTGGCTGCCGCTGTTCATCGGCTCGCAGAACTCGCTCAAGAACAAGATCATCTATAACACCAAGGGGTTCGTGGATGATTACGACCAATCGGTGGATCCGACGATTCTGAACGAGCACGCCACCGCCGCTTTTAGATACTTCCATTCGTTGATCGTGGGCAGCTTGGAGTAAGGAAATGAAGCAAAGGAGATGCTCGGAGGTGATTTGGTTGGTTGTTTTTTCGCAGCTTGGTGACGGAGGCGCGGTCGAGCTACGGCAGTTTGAGGCTGAGCGATTGGTTCAACAGGCCGCAGATTTTGGAGGAGGGCGAGAATTTCGATCAGCTGGCCAGAGGTTTGAACACCCAGCCGGAATCTGCTGCGGATCGCTTCCACACCAGCGAGGTAAGTAC
The DNA here is from genome assembly GCA_918026865.1 of Phyllotreta striolata. Classification (NCBI taxonomy): domain Eukaryota; kingdom Metazoa; phylum Arthropoda; class Insecta; order Coleoptera; family Chrysomelidae; genus Phyllotreta; species Phyllotreta striolata. The sequence continues at coordinate 2,996,736 of OU900107.1, forward strand.
GATTGCCTGGTCACCAGGTGTTTGTACTAATAGGTTGATGGTTGCAGATTACCCAGTTCATGTTCAGGGCAGGCCAGGCTTTCGGGCAAGACCTCAAAGCCACCGATGTCCAGAGGAACCGAGACCACGGCTTGGCCTCTTACAACGACTACAGGCAGTTCTGCGGGCTGCCCAAAGCGCACACCTTCGAAGGCTTCCTGGACCTCATCACCCCCAAGGTACCGAACAATCTCCTCTGACTCGTTTCCTGTTTGCTGTATCTTGGTTTCTGATTCCAGGACGTGGAGAAGCTGGCCAATTTGTACCAATCGCCGGACGACGTGGACCTGACGGTGGGCGGCTCGCTGGAGGCGCACGTGCCCGGCACGCTGGCCGGGCCGACGTTCCTCTGCATACTCACCGAGCAGTTCTTCAGGTCGCGGAAGGGCGATCGGTTCTTCTTCGAGAACTCTGTGGGGGGTGGGCTGACGCTGGGGCAGCTGAATGAGGTCAGGAAGACGAGCATGTCGAGGTTGCTGTGCGACAATTCGCATGGGGTTCGAGCGATGCAGCCCAGGGGATTCGAGAGGATATCGCACAGGTATTGGTGACGAGTGCGATTGGATGATGGGGTGGAAGGAAATGGGGTTGAAGGACATTGGGGGATTGGTTGTTGGAGATTTGTTGGTGGTTTCTGAGACCTGGGGGGCTTTGAAGATGGGGTCCGATTTGTCGATATTTTTTGTTTGTATTTGCATATTGGATACAATTCGTTAATTCTTTCATTAATATTCCAAAATTCGAATCTAGGACCTGGTGCACTTTGAAGATGACTTCCATGATTTCGATATTTTTTGTTAATATTTGGTTATTGGACACAAAATTCGATAATTCTTTCTTTAATGTTCCAAAATTCGAATCTAGAACCTGGTGCACTTTGAAGATGACTTCCATAAATTCGATATTTTTTGTTTATTTTTGCATATTGGACACAATTCGTTAATTCCTTCATTAATATTCCAAAATTCGAATCAAGGACCTGGTGCACTTTGAAGATGACTTCCATAAATTCGATATTTTTTGTTTATTTTTGCATATTGGACACAATTCGTTAATTCCTTCATTAATATTCCAAAATTCGAATCAAGGACCTGGTGCACTTTGAAGATGACTTCCATAAATTCGATATTTTTTCTTTATATGTATTTATTTATGCGTGTTTAATTTTTTTCCAGTAATCCAGTGGTGTCGTGCGAATCCCTGCCATCTGTGGATCTGTCCCTGTGGAAAGACGCTAATGGAGGCGGCGAGGTGACGTTGGAGGCGGATCCATTCAGGGGGAATTACTACGGGAAGTAGTCGATTGCAATATTAAGATGCACTTTGCGGTGCGGAATTTCTATCAATGTCGGTTATTGATTGCGATAGTTCGGGATTTCCCCCGATGGGAAACGAATTATACATAGGTAGTAGATAGTAGATAGAACTGTTTCACCACTAACAATTTCTCTCCCAGTATTAATACTAATTAATAATTTGTACGTAACTAATTAATTTGGTATAAGTTTTGCCATTATTATTTTTTTTGTTATTTTGTTTGTTTAATATCGTTTGTCGCGACTTTTTCATGTGTACATATGGGTAAGTGCAAATTTGTTTGCAATATGGCCAATTCTATGAGTGAAGAAAGATTATTCAAATAACAGTGGGTTAGAGTGAGACAATTGCAATAACGCACGATATCACTTTTTCTTACTACTTCATGTGAGACTAAATGGAAGTTGTCTCTGTTGCGCACAAATTTGCACTTATGTGTATACAATAGTGTTAAATGTATGTAACTGTATCACTAATAATTTTTGTACGTTATTTATTCGCATTTTTTTATAATAAATAATTCTTTGGATCGAGTATTATTTTAGTAAACAAAGTTGAGTTCAGCTAGGATCATATCATAAGGTCCAAATTCGCCTTTTATGTACTTGTCCAAAATAAGACGGCGATAGTTTCTCTACCCTTTTTCATCCCATGTGAATCTGTCAAATTTCAAAAGACTAAGAAAAAGAAGATTGACAAAAGTGACAAATGACAAGACACTTTGTTTTCTATTTTTCGTGAATAATAAACCTAAAATACTAAATGCATCAGTTTTTATTTGTGGATACATTTGAGAAAATCCACAGTGGGTAAATTATTCTATATTCCAAAAAAACGAATAGTAGAAGAGTGGTTGAATAGCCATAACAGCCTAGACAGGTTAGTTATAAAACGTCAATTTTGACATTTCCATTGAACATAACCTATATTTTTAACCTACCATTACTCAATTGACGTATACATTTTAATTGTTTCGCTAAGTATCCCAACAAAATCCTCGTTTTGTATTCATAAAAGTACAGTTACGCACGCTCGAATCTTCCGGTTAACTATTGAATTAATTTTCCTCTAACGGTACTCTTTTCTTTCAGTTAGCGAAACTACGATGTCGCTAGCAAGGCTAATTAAAAATTAATACTAAAAAAGGTGCTTCCAGTGCTCCATTAGCATGGTTATTTCCAACAGGATACTACGCGGACAATGTTACTGAGATGCTTCCGTTTAAAGAAAATACACGTACGTTGTATTTTTGTCATCACCGTAGTCGCCTTTTCGCTGCTGATCCTGCCGAAACTGATCCGAGAAGAGCCGCCCGACGTCAAAGAGCGCTACAAGAGAATCGATAATTCGAGCGGTACATTCGAACTAACACTAAGAGAGTACGAGAGACGAATCGTGCCTAATCTAGGAGAAAACGGGGAGCCTTCGTACTTAGACGGAGAAGACGCCAAACGAGGCGAGGAAGCCCTAAAGAAATTCGCCTTGAATACCGTACTCAGCGACAGGTTGCCCTTGAATAGGACCCTGCGAGATCCGAGGAACAAGAAGTATGTATGCAGATACTCTACGATCAAGAGTGCTTAAATTTTTTTTGCTACGATCGAGCGTGCTTAGATTTTTTTTAATCTCACCTACTGCATCTCTTGCAGATGTAAACATTTCACGTACAATCCGAAACTCAAGGCCTCTGTCGTTGTGATATTCTACGATGAGCTGCTGAGCGTGGTACTGAGGACGGTGTGGAGTGTATTATTGCAAACTCCTGATCATTTATTAGAAGAAATCATCTTGGTCGATGATGCCAGTACCGATGGTGAGTTTCTGTTCGGATTTTTGGATGTATATATAGTACAGGGTGTTCCGAAGAATTGATTTATATATCGAATTGTATTGTAGACTCGTCGAAATTAGCGACTCGTTTTTGAAGACCTGTAAAATTGGCTATGGGCAAGCTAGAAACTTGAAATTTCGAACAGACGTAGCCTGATGATTTACCTTGGTGTTCACAAAGTAGCATTATCTGCAAGAAAATATTTCTATTTTTATGCGACATTATAGAGGAGCTATTCGAAAAGTTGCATTTTAAACATGTTCTCATTCAAAGCGTTGGTTCGACCCCTTAAAATTAAGCTAGGAAGATTCTATTTGGTGAACACCAAGAGAATGTACGAGGCCGCTTATATTGCAAATTCCACGTCTCCAACTTGCCTCTAGTCAATTTTACGAAGCTTCAAAACGCGCCCTCGAATTTCCAAACACTCCACTAATTTAAGCTTACATCTCCAGCATCGCTCAAAGGACTGCTGGATTACTACGTGGACACCCGCCTGAAGGACCGGCGCGTCAGAATCGTCCGTCTGAGCAGCCGCCTCGGCCTGATAAGGGCCCGATTGCAGGGCGCTCGAAGGGCCCGCGGCGACGTGCTGATCTTCCTCGATGCCCATTGCGAAGCCACCGTAGGCTGGATAGAACCGCTACTATCCAGGATAGAAGACGATCGTACCGCCGTGCTGGTACCCATCATCGACGTCATCGAAGCCACCAACCTGGCCTACTCCACCAACGGTACTTTCAATGCGGTACATGTTAAACACACCCGGATGGTACTAAAAAACTTTGCTGTTGTAGGAGATACCAGTTTCCAAGTGGGGGGGTTCTCGTGGTCGGGACATTTCACGTGGATCGACATCCAGGACGAGAGGGACAAGAACACGTTGGGGCCGGTGAAGAGTCCCACGATGGCCGGCGGGTTGTTCGCCATCGAACGGAACTTCTTCTGGGACATCGGTTCGTACGATGAACAAATGGACGGATGGGGCGGCGAGAATTTGGAGATGAGCTTCAGGATTTGGCAGTGCGGCGGACGATTAGAAACTGTATTGTTGCGATTTATTTACGTGTATATAGAGGGTGTCCGGAAGTGTTCGATGTCAAGAAGGTTTGTTGGGGTGCTGTAAGATTGGATAGAGGCAAGTTGGAGACGTGGAATTTGAAATGTAAATAGCCTTATATCTTCTATTGGTGTTCACCGAGTAGAATCTTCCTGGCTTAATTTTAAGGGGTCGAACCAACGCTTTGAATGAGACTATTTTAAATGCAACTTTTCGAGGAGCTCCTCTATAATGTCGCATAAAAATGGAGATATTTTCTTGTGGATGATGCTACTTTGTGAACACCAAGATAAGTCATCAGACTACGTCTGCTCGAAATTTCAAGTCTCTAGCTCGCCCGAAGCCAATTTTACAGGTCTTAAAAAACGAGTCGCTAATTTCGACGAGCAGTGTATAATACAAGCTCTGTAAGATTGGTTAGAGGCAAGTTGGAGACATGAAATTTTCAACAGGAATAGCCTCATATCTTCTCTTAGTGTTCACCAAATATAAACTTCCTCGCTTAATTTTAAGGGGTCGAACCAACGCTTTGAATGAGACTATTTTAAATGCAACTTTTCGAGGAGCTCCTCTATAATGTCGCATAAAAATTGAGATATTTTCTTGTGGATGATGCTACTTTGTGAACACCAAGATAAGTCATCGGGCTACGTCTGCTCGAAATTTCAAGTTTCTAGCTCGCCCGTAGCCAATTTTACAGGTCTTCAAACACCGATTCTAGATACTGAAAATACACATCAACTCTCCGGACGCCCTGTAGTAATCTACCGACATTCAAAACCTCAAAATGGCAGTCAATATATGAATCATATTATTTAGGTGCCTTGCTCGAGAGTGGGCCACATATTCCGGGACTTCCACCCGTACTCGTTTCCCGACAACAAAGACACTCACGGCATCAACACTGCCCGATTGGCCCACGTCTGGATGGACGATTACAAGCGGTTCTTCTTCATGCACCAGCCCGGGCTGGAGAACAACCCCATCGTGGGCGATCTGACCCACAGGAAGCAGCTGCGCAGGAAGCTCCGGTGCAAATCCTTCAAATGGCAAGTACCCTTCGATCGGTTGCTCTCGTGCTGATTCTGTGTTATTTATTTTAGGTATTTGGATAATATTTATCCGGAGAAATTCGTACCGGACGAGAACGTGCAGGCGTACGGGCAGGCGCGCAGCGAATTCGACATGTGCTTGGACGATTTGCAGCTGGCCGACGACAACGTGGGGCCCTTGGGGCTCTACCAATGCCATCCGTTCCTCGCCATGTCGCAGTACTTCGCGATGAGCGCCAAGGGGGAGCTCCGGAAGGAGAATTTCTGCGCTGAGGTGAGAGGTCTTTTATCTCGCGGCCTTTTAGACACTACTAACTGTCGGTTTTTGTAACTTCGGGTTAGGTTTTTAACGAGAAAGACGTGCAACTGACCGAATGCCACGGCCATCGACGCGAACAATACTGGGTGTTGTACCGAAACGGGACCGTTTACAATCCCTCGGCGGGCAAGTGCCTGAGCAGCGACGGCGTCGATATGGGCAAAGGGGTCAAAGTCGAAGACTGCAAAGATAGCGTTTATCAACGGTGGAAGTTCGATAGCGTTAATGAGACTGCGATTGTTGTTTGATATTTTTTTTACACATATTTTGTTGTATATTTTTCTAAGAAATACAAATTTAAACGATACAGGTTCCTCTAAAGCTCCACTAAAACTGTACATTCGCAAATAGTGAGAAATTAAGATCTACTGGGATGTATGCAACCACCATTACCTAGTTTGTAAATACCTGTAAAACCGAATAGTGAAAGACCGAAAAAATTGAATAAACCATCTTGTCAATTGTCATATCATACATCAAAATATTTACTCCGAAACGTCGAAGTTTTGAAAAACATTTCCGATTTATTTAACATTTTTACATGTAAGTAAAACCAAATTTCGATGTCTTCCAGAAAGCCGGACGGTAAGTTGAAATGCCTCTAATCAGAGAAGTGATCGTGTGAACGAAGTGAAATTTTTTTAATCAGAATCCCCGATCCCCGGTCAAAATGCACCCGAACCGGAGTCCGACTCTGACCCGCCAGCAGGAACTAGTGGAAACAGTCCGGACGAAGAAGAAGAAGACGAAGCTAATATCGATAGACTCCGGCGATTTTTCAAAGAAAAACTCACCTTCTTTAAATCGACTAACGATGAAGAAGAAATAGTGAAGGTATTATAAATTCGTATCGTTTATTTTAGCAGTAATTTTACTAATCAATCAATTTTCAGGTTTTAGACGATTTCAGTATCGACGGAATTGTAAAATATATGAAAGAAAACGATTGTAAAAATATTATAACGATGGCAGGAGCCGGCATTTCAACTTGTAAGTCTACAATCTGTCTAGAAACTGTCTAGACCCGTTTAGAACGCTCCAGAATCATTTAGAACGATCTGGAATCATTTGAGAAGCTCCAGAATCATTGAGAACTGTCTAGAATTATTTAGAATACTCCAGAATCATTTTGAACTGTCTAAAAATCATTTCGAAAGCTCCAGAATCATTTTGAACTGTCTACGGGGCTATTTAGAACGCTCCAGAATCATTTAGAACGATCTGGAACCGTTTGGGAAGCTCCAGAATCATTTAGAACTGTCTAGAATTATTTAGAATACTCCAGAATCATTTTGAACTGTCTAAAAATCATTTCGAAAGCTCCAGAATCATTTTGAACTGTTTAAAAATCATTTCGAAAGCTCCAGAATCATTTAGAACTGTCTACGGGGCTAATTAGAACGTTCCAGAATCATTTAGAACTGTCTAGAACTATTTGGAATACTCTAGAATCATTTAGAACTACCTAGAACCATTTAAAACGCTCCAGAATCATTTGGATCAATATAGAACCATTTAAAACGCTCCAGAATAATTTCCAACAATCCGGAACTAGTATATTCATCAATATTTTAACGAATTCGCCATGTTTTAGCGGCGGGAATTCCGGATTTTCGATCGCCGGGCACGGGCCTCTACAACAACCTGGCCAAGTACGATTTGCCCCATCCGCAGGCGATCTTCGAGCTGGACTTCTTCAAGCGAAACCCGAAGCCGTTCTTCGAGCTGGCCAAAGAGCTGTATCCGGGCACGTTCAAGCCGACGATTTGCCATTATTTCATCAAATCGCTGGAGGAACAGGGCGTCCTGCTCAGGCACTACACGCAGAACATCGACACGTTGGAGCGAATAGCCGGCCTGAGCGAGGACAAAGTCATCGAGGCGCACGGGACGTTTCACACGGGCCATTGCTTGAAGTGCAACGCCAAGTACACCAAGGAATGGATGAAGGGTGAGGCGATTATTTCGATTTTTTTTACGATTTTCTGATATTAACGTTCGGTCGTATTGTAGTGAGGATATTCCGGGACGAGATACCGGAGTGCGAGAAATGCCAGGGCATCGTGAAGCCGGACATCGTGTTTTTCGGCGAAGCGTTGCCCAGTAAATTCCACAAGGCGCTCAACGATTTCGGCAATTGCGATTTACTGATTATATTGGGTTCCTCGTTGGCCGTTCAACCGTTCGCTTCGTTAATCGACAGGTACTCGTTCGAATGCGATACATAATCGAGTTACCGTAGACAAACGTTTTGACGTTTATGCGCGTATAATCAAGTCGCTTGTAAACTGTCAATTTTTTTATTGGCATTTATGAGTGTATAATCTGTCAATTGCTTGACATCTGTCTATTTTTTTGTTGTTGTCTTGTTTTAGAGTGAAAGACGACGTGCCGAGATTGTTGATAAATAGGGAGAAGGCGGGCCAAAGGAGCGGCGTCATGTCGATGTTGGGAATGGACGGGGGATTGGAATTCGATAGTAAAAACAACAGGAGAGACGTCTGTTGGTTGGGCGACTGCGACGAGGGATGTCTACTGTTGGCCGATAAACTTGGATGGGGCGTAAGTGTATCGAAATAAACTAATCTGCTCTTGCAAAGGGTACTTTCCCTCTCTAAACCTAGGTTATAAAGGAATCTACACTAAATCTATGCTATTCTACAATACACTATTTTCTTGTACTCTATACTAATCTACTCTGAATATACACTACTCCTTCTACACTATTATACTCTACTGTAATCTACTCTGAATCTATACTTATCTACACTATTCTTCTGTATTCTACACTAATCTATTCTGAATCTACACTATTCTACAATACACTACTCTTTTGTACACTAACCTACTCTAAATCTATCCTACCCTGTTGTGGTCTACACTAATCTACTCTGAATCTATACTAATTTGCTCCTGCAAAGGGAACTTTCCCTCTAAACCTAGGTTATAAATGTGCTTTCCCGTTAGGAGTTCTGCTATCTTTTTTAACCTACTCCTCGGTAGTTCTACGGCTACAGTAGAATGTTCATCGTTCCATCTTTTGTATATAGTAGAGTGAATTTAAATTTGTTTTAGGATGAATTGAGGCTTCGCGTGGCAACGGAACATAAGAAAATCGACGCAGAGGCGAAGAAAGATGAAACGAACAGAGGCGGCGCCTCTTCCGCTTCGAATGAGGTTAGTTAAATTTTGTACATGAATAAATTATAATGATAATCGGGTAAATTCGTTTTATTAATCGGACAGATATAAAATAAGTGCGTTTTGTTTGTGATTTTTACTCATTTTATTTTATTAATAAAACAAGAAAAACGTGCATATTATGCTATATATATATATATATATATATTTACATAAACAATATCAAAATTTATTTCTAAAATATTCACAGACAAACTAATCGTAGATTTTGAACACAATAAATATATGTCGTCGTCGCGAGACGTTTCCAGATAATTCGCTCCTATTTCATTTTCATTTTATTTTATCCGTTTGATTGCCTAATTTTTCGTCAATTGTTTTCGCAATTGCACCGCCTACTTTTCGTCGTCTCGAAGCAGCTCAAAGTCTTGCAAAATAGCCCGCAGACCAACGATCTCAGGCTCGAGCCCAGCCGGACCATCGGCAAATGATCCGGGAATCACCTGCGAAAATCGCCAAAAAAAAAACGTTCAATTTTTCATTACTCGTATACAGGGTGTCCCGCATAATAACCGACACAAAGCAGGCGAATAGGGAGACTAAAATATGTTGTTTAACTCGACACACAGCCAACTATGAAGGCCTATAAATTCTCAGGAATTAAGTAACATTGTATTTAATGAGATTAAAGAACACATTTTACATGTTTCTGCTCTGTGTCTCGATCTTATGCGGAACACCTTGTATATAAAGAAAAAAATTTACCTAATTTCCGATGAATCGGCATTGGGCTTCAGCTCTTCGGGCTTGCAAATTTGATAGGTGATTTTGTACTCCGGGTAGGCCTGCTCGCCTCTATAAACGACGTATTCGGGAAAATTGAGCCCTCCCAACGACGGTCTACCGGCCACCGAATGGTGCCCGGGCGGCGCGTGCGCCATCTTCATCGCGCTCAATTGCAAAAACGATTTTCCCAACGTCACCCGACAGAGTAACAAATGCCTAAAAAAATAAATTAAGTAGTGTAAAATGGCCAAAATAAATTGCAAAATTACAATAATTATATAAATTAGAATTCCCCACCCTACTGTACTCCACTCTGAATCTACTCTGAATCTATACTATTCTACAATACACTACTCTCTTCTACACTAACCTACTCTGAATCTACCCTACTGCACTCTACTCTAAATCTACATTAATCTACAATGCACCACTCTCTTCTACTATACTCTGAATCTACATTATTCTACAATACACTACTCTCTTGTACACTAATCAACTCTGAATCTACACTACTCTACTCTATTCCACTCTTCTATACTCCACTCTGAATTTACACGACTCTTTACTATTCAATGTCGACCAGTAACGGCCTTTTACCGACTAACCTAGCCGTACAGTAATAAATTTTTTCCACCGACTCACCTGTGACACGAATAGCAACTCCTATCCTTGTGTGCGGGACAGCCGGTGCCGCCGCCGATCCCGTACACGTACTGGTTGCTCTTCGACGAGTGCTCGGCGAAATAGATGCCGGCGCCGAACATGCCGCCGATGTAGGCGTGCCGCTCGTCGAAACCCTTCTGGACGATGGCGTTGACGAACGGGCTGCCGTGGAACAACATCCGCTCGTTCGATTGGTTGCCGTTCTCTTCGGCCACCTCTTTGCGCCGGTGCGCGTACCGCTCCCACAATTTGCGATTTTGGATTTTCTGGATCTACGCCCGAAAATACCGGGGTGTTACGCGACTTATGCGACGACGTTCTAACCGCGCAACTGTTATGAAAGAAGTCGATTTCTCGAGATTTCTATGGGGATACTGGGAAAAACGAGGTATACCGTACTCCGGTTCGGAATATTGAAGAGTTGCGCGACCGAATCACGGTGACTGTCGATAATTTGTGGCTTCAGAATCGGCAGGAAGGAGGTGTATTTGCATTGCAGTAAATGGGAACAATTTTGAACATCTTGTAGAAGTAATTAAACTGTTAAACTATTATTTTATAATCTCGATTTCTGTAAGACTTTTATTACATTTTTTTTTTTGGGAAATCAACTTCACTCGTAACAGTGCATATGTGGTTAAAATTTGTCGGATAAGTTGTGAAACACCTTGTTTAATGGATGAATGTAAAGGATAAAGCTTTCGCGGTTTTCGAATCGACGGGGATAAATAATAATTAATCGTTTTGTACGTTACCCTGATGATGTTGTATTGGGTGAAAACGCCGCCGGCGTGGCCGTTGTCCCTGTGCTCTCTGATGCTGTTTTGCATTTCCTCTTCGACTGTAATGAATTCCTTATCGTCGGTCAGCAAATCGACCAGTAACGTGCCGGTATTCGAAGGCGTAGCGCACACAAACTCCCCGGTATTCGACAACAAACGTTCCATTCCTGCAAACACAAAAATTTTCAAAACGAAAATACATAAAATTAATCCACATTAATCACCTTTAATCAACTTGTGCCTCAACCCGTACGCGTTCACCCCGATTTGCTTCAAATCGTCGTGCGACATCTCAGCCAAAATATCCAAACTGATCTGTTCCCTCTGGAAGATATCGCCCAAATGTTCCAAATTCAAGCTGGCCAGGAAATTCCCGACGCCGAAATCCTCCTCGCCCTCATCGCGCTCCTCCTCCTTGTCCGTCTCTTTCGCCCGCACCGGCGTCGAGACGACGACGCCCGGCGACGGCGCCGGCAGCTGCACCGCCACGCCCGAAGGCATAATGACCGTCTCGAAGGCGGCCGGCGGCAGCGGCGGCGACGGCGCCGGCGCCGGACCCGACGAGGCGGCGGCGGCGGCGTCCTGTTGCGACGCCATCGCGTCCTGCAGCAGGCATTTGACGTCGTCGGCGGCGCAAAGATCGAGCGGCGCCTGGCCCTCTTGGTTCTTCAGGAACGGATCGGCGCCGTGCGCCAGCTGGATTGAAATTAAATTAAATTAAACATCACTAAAATAAGGGTTGTTTTAGGATACGTACCAATAGGGCGCACAATTGCGTGCGACCCTTTTGCGCGGCCTCGTGCAATGGGGTGAAACCCCATTTATCGGTGGCGTTTACCACCGTATCGAATTTAATCAACAAGGCGGCTATGTCCAAATGACCGTAACTCGAGGCGTTGTGCAACGGAATCAAGCCGCCCTTGTCTTGGGCGTTCACGTCGGCGCCGTTTTCCAACAGGAATTCAGCCACTTCTACGTTGTTGTAACCCGCTGTAATTACAAATTACGCGGTTAAAATTAGTGGAATAATTAGTAGAAAATCGTTAAATGTACCGGCCAAATGTAACGGCGTCGAATTCCTGCCCTGCGCGTCCCTGCAATTGATGTTATCGACCGTGACCAATCGTTGGACGCGCGCCAAATTGCCCTTTTTGGCGGCGTCCAAAAGGGCGGCGTTGCCCTTCAGCAAATCGGCCACGTCCTGGTCGCCCTCTTTCACCAAATCCAACGGCGTCGCGCCGTCCCTGTTCTTTTTGCTCGGATCGGCGCCGTGCTACGCAAACACAAATACAATTAATTAACACCCTGTATAAATTACTACTGCAAACCAAAGGCTTTACGCCAGACGAGACTCGAGCCAAAGTCTACTCCTTGGTAGTTCTACAGCCCTCTAACGCATCCATTCCGTCGGTAGTAGCTCGGAGGACTATCTAAGACCCCACAAAACCAAAAATATAAGAAGAATTTGACGAACCTTGAGCAGTAATTTGACGATTTCGTATTTCCCTTTGGCGGCCGCCTCGTGTAATGGCGTAAATTTCCAGAGATCCGCCACGTTGACGCTTGCGCCGTGCTTCACCAATAATTCGGTCACCTCGTAATGTCCGTACGAGCATGCGTTGTGCAACGGTACAAGCCCACTGCGATTATAAAAACAAACAAAAAATCGAATCTGTCAGTCAACAAATGTCAAATAAACGTCAAATAGTACAAGACAAAATGGTAATGTCGTAGTTTGAACTCGCTAAGAGTGAGTTTCGACAGCGTTCTTCGAACGGTTCCGGATCGTTCTAAAATCGTCCAAACTACAACATTAACCGACTAAAAATTAACTAAACTTCATCCATCCAACCAACGGAGTAATCAAAACAAGGTTAGACGCATGATCACCATGCACATTTGCATCTATTGGGTAAAATAAAATAAAAAGCCTCCTTTCGCTGGCCAATCACTGGTGATCACGCGTTGATCCAACGTCTAACCTTGCTTTAGTTACTCCAATATAGCTCGGACGGATGAAGTATAGGTAAAATTACTCAAAATAAACGTAGCCTAACCCTTTATCTTTGGCGTGCACGTCGGCGCCGTGGCGCAACAACAACTCGACCACGGCCACACGATTATAACCGGCGGCGAAATGCAACGGCGTCGAATGGCGCCCGTCCAAATCCCGGCAATTGACGATGTGCCCGCCGGCGCCCAACAGCCTCTCGGCCGTCTCCGCGTCGCCCGCTTTGGCCGCCTCCAACAGACGGCTCTCGGCGTCGGCGCCCGATTGCGCTCCGCCGCCGCCCCCGCCGCCCAATTGGACACCGACGCCGGCCGGCGCCGGTTCGCGCAACGCCTTCAGCGCCTCGTCGCCGCCGGCCGTCTGGGCGGCCGTCCGGCCCTGCAACGACACGACGGCGGCGTCGGCGCCGTACGACAGGAGGAGGCGGCAGGCGGCGGCGTTGTCGTCGCGCGCGCTCCGGTGCAACGCCGTCTGGCCGAGGCCGTCGAGGGCGTTCGGCTTGGCGCCGTGACGCAGCAGGACGTCGGCCAGGTCGAGGTGGGAGCGGTCGCAGGCGGCGTGCAACGCCGTCAGGAAGTCCTTGTTTTTCTCGTTCAACGGCGCTCCTTTACTGCAGAGGAAGATAACAAGATAACAGCATTACATATATACAGGGTGTTTTTATAAAAATGGAGGAAAAATAACTTACCGGATCAACGTTTCCAAGACTTGTTTCCTTTTGGGGTAGACGGACGAGACGGCCGCGTGCAGGGCCGTATCGCCCGTAAACGGGTGCTTGAAACCGACCATTTCGGGCGACAGGTATTTCTTTAATTTCGTCAAGTCCGCCTGTCGGGCCGCCTCCAGCAACAGGTGACCCTTGTATTCGTCTAAAAAAAGTAATAATTGAACAAAATTAATTCGTCTCTCTATTAATACCCGCACACTACATCCCAAATCTCTAATCACTTGTATTTCTAACTAAACTTGTAACGCCCCCACATATTTATAATCGACTATCTCATCCCCATGCGCTTCCCAATCCCCCCCCCCGTCTATTTGCAATTCCCTCTCTAATCTCTTACACCTGCAACTTCCATAAAAATCCCAGCGCTGTAATAACTTCTGTAATCCCATCTCTAATTCCTTACACTCGTAATCCCCACGTACTTATAATCCTCTATCTAATCCCTTGCGCTTCGGAATACTTCTCTCTCCGAACTCTTACAATTGCTACTTCCATAAATACCCCCCGCGCTTGTAATTCCCTTAAACCTGTAACTTCCCTTAAACCTGTAACATCCCTAAACTTGTAAACCCTTCTCTAATCCCTTGCACTTGTAATCCCCCGCTGCACGTTCATATTCTCCTCTCTACATCCCTTACACCCGCTGTAAAGAGGGGTGGGGAAGGGGGGTGGGGCGCCCTATTTTGTCTCTTTCACAACGCGAGGGGTACTTACAAGCCAACCGGTCCTGTAGCTCCCTGGTGGGGGCGACGTCGATGGCCGATTTCCCGTGGCAATTCAACCGGTGCGGATCGGCCCCTTCGGCCAGCAACAACGAACAGACTTCGGTGCGACATTTCGAAGCGGCCTCGTGCAACGGCGTAAACGCCCACAGATCGTTGGCGTTGACGTCGGCGCCGTGCTTGATCAACATCTCGGTCACCTCGAAGTGCCCGTACGAGCAGGCGTTGTGCAACGGCACCAGCCCCCTACGATTCGCAAAAATTAATCGAATATTGCTAAATTATTATCGATGATTCGCTTTACCCTTTGTCCTTGGCGTGGACGTCGGCGCCGTGGCGCAGCAACAGCTGCACGACGCCGTTGCGATTGTAGCCGGCGGCGAGGTGGAGCGGCGTCGAGCGGCGCCCGTCGCCGGCGTGACAGTTGACGTTGAGCGGATTGAGCAGGGCCAGTAGGCTGGCCTCGGCGCCGGCGCGCGCCGCCTCCAGCACCTCGTCCTTGCGATGTTCGCCGGTGAGGACGGGCCGACAGGCGGCGTCGGCCACCTCCAGCGGCGTCTTGCCTTCGGCGTTGCGTATGCCGACGTCGGCGCCGTGTTGCAGAAGGGCTGGTGGACACAAACCGATAGATTTCCATTATAATATTAATATAAACGTCATACGTCAAACGTCATTTATTAAATTAAATCGTGAGGATATTTGAAAAACGAATAGTAATAAACCACGGTCCTAAATTTCTAATGTCTGGAAATATAGGTCGAAAAAGTGTCCCGTTATTTGAGGATAAAATAGGGTCCTAAAACTAGGAGGCGATGTTGTAAAGGACCACGGTTTTTTGCGTACGAATTCAAACTAAAAATAGATACAAAATATAAAAATATACTTAAATCAGCGCTGATTTTGTTATAAACATCACGCCACACTTTTCTTCGGTTAATACATTTCTCCATTTTCTCCTCGAAATGTCAAATAATAATTTTTGAACTTTTGACAGCTCGAACTGTCATTTCACACAACCGCGATTTATATGTAGCTCGTCGCTGATTGGCTGAGATAATTTGGTCCTCCGATCGTTCGCCACGTTGCGGCACAAAAGTGAAGCTCAAAAAATCCTTAAATAACGAGACACATTCTCTAACGCATAAGCATAGGAAGTTTCCAGACTTTAGAAATATAGAGTCGTGTAATAAACTCACCGAGGCACACGTCGATTTTTCCCTTAATGGCCGCCTCGTGTAGAGGCGTGTAGTTCCAATTGTCCCTCGTGTTAGGATTGGCCCCGGCCTCGAGTAATATCCTGACGACGTCGGCGTGCCCGAAGGAGCAGGCGTTGTGCAGGGGGTGCAAACCGCCGTCGTCGCGCGCCTGTATCGAAGCACCGCACGACAACAGGAACTCCACCACGTCCCTTCGACCGTATCCTTAATGCACACAAAAAAGAAGAAATTTTAACAAGTAGCGATTAATCTAGTTACCTTAGATCTTAATACGGGAATGTAGTGAATCAAATCAAGTCAAAATGATGATTTTAATATATTAACTAAGTAATCATTAATGTATTGAAAGTTCTAACAATTTAGCATAATATAAATAATGGAGTTACCTCGAAAAAAACAGAATTTTTCCTACGCCTTCCTACATGTCAAAACTGTCATTTTTCGATTTACAGTAGACAAACTGATAATTTTAATATATTTAATATAATTAACCAAGTAATCGTAGACATATCGATCGAAAGTTCTAACAATTTAGCATAATAAAATTAATGGAGTTACATCGAAAAAACAGAATTTTTTCCTACCCCCACACGTCAAAACTGTCATTTTAATATTATCGAATATCGCAAACAAATCGAGTAACCCTAGACATGCCCAAACCTCTAACATTTAGCAATAAGTACGAGTAATCAAGTTACCTCGAACAAAACGATTGCATCGAGTCGCCTACGACAAACCTATCATTATCTTAATATCAAACAAACCGAGCACATCGCATTTCTGCATTTGTTAGGCGTAAATAACGGATTTACCTGCTGCGAAGTGCAAAGGGGTGGATTTCCTGCCGGCCGTGTCCCTGGCGTTGACCGTGGCCGGGGTGATGAGTTTCCTGACCTTGGCGATGTCGCCCGACTTGCAGGCCTCGAATACCTCCCGCAGGGGGTCGTTGGGGGACGGTTGGGGGTCCGTGGGGAAGGCGAGGACTTCCCTTCTTACAGACATCCTACCCGTATACCTGTAACTGTTGGGCACACGACGGAGTACGCACGGATTTTTCCACACCTTCAATCACATATTTTAATTTGAATTGTTTTTTTAATTTCGATGTTTATTTATGTTTCTTTGTGTTTATTATGGAGTTTAAGAAACTATAAACATACATATATGACGGGATTTTTAGTAATAATGACATTAAGTGACAATAATGACAGTTTCTTCTGTTCTATAAGTGGCCTTTGTTGTTACTGGTATACGGGTATTTTAACAACTAGTTTTATCGATGTAAGTTGGGAAATAGAGGAGCGGTGAGTTTTGATAGCCCATTTTTAGTTGGAAGCAATGAAAATAAACATGATTTTAGGGATTACAAATCTCAATTTATCTAAATTCTTTTTTTTTTTCTTCTTTTTTTCTATTATAAAAATTTATCTGACAGTTTACATTTTGACACTTCTCAGTGACACAATGACAGTGACAGGTCATTAAGAAAAATGTATGGGGTTGGTTTGAATATGCAGTGAGTCTGTATTTGGACGATTTGGTGGATTATGGAATGGTTCCTGCTGAATTTCGGTATGTAAATTCGATGTTTACTAATTTTATCAATAAATTGTCGTATTTTCGGTATATTAGAAGGATATTTTCGGTGTTTTATGAGGTTGTAAAAGGTTAGCTTCACCTTCACATTACTTTATCCACCATTTAACCTTCCCTTTTCCCTTTGATCGAGCCAGGGGTGTACTAGAATTTCATTTTACTAATTCCCTATTTATTAGTTTCTTCATTGAGCTTCAATATTAGTGAGGCTTGTGTATTATGATAAAATTTTGTCCATTTCAATGAGTAGTTTGGTGTATTTGGGGGAATATCATAAGTACTTTAAAATGACGATTTCGGCGATTTTAATTATGTATTTTGTTATTATTAATCATGTGAGTGACTATTTTGGTTGTTATAAAAATTTATTTGGTCACTTTGATGAGTATTTTGTCTACATTTGGCCATTTCGATAAGTGTTTTAATCATTTTTTATAAAGTTTTTAGCCATTTGTGATATACATTTTGGATAATTGAATGATATATTCAGGCTTAATTTCCTTTACCTGGTGACCTAAATTCCTCAGTAATTACCAATTATATTTTGTAGTATATTAAAGAAGCATAATAGTACAATTATTTAATTATTATAATTAGCATTTAAACAAATCATTAATAATAGGTTAATTATTCATCAAGTTTAACTAAAAATCACTTTAAATATAATCAATCCATTTCTCTTTTCGTTTACAAATAAATCTTCTAGATAGATTGAGTTAGGTACATTAATTTCCAGTCATTTCATTGAATAATTAAATATAATAAAGACTAATGTATTTATACTAATACTTGTTTATTTATATATTCAATAAAATAATTTATTATAACATAATAATAACATTCGAATAATAATATAGAGCGTTTGTGAATTTTTGCGTTGTTTTTTACAAGTTTTGAGTGATGGTAAGGTCCGGTGAAACATTCAAAATGTAGTTACTTTATAGAAAAAAAATCAAAGTTATTAAATTATTTCAATTCCTCCTCAAATTACAAACGAATCTATCAACATTCTAATTATTGTAGAATCATATTGTTGTATCATTGTAGTATCAATTAAAATTCCATTTCCTTCCGGGACTTTACCTAACACGTACAACAGCCACTTTCATTCATTAACCCTTCAAACTTCCCAAACGCTCTGTCCCCAGTAGTTTATCGAGTAGGCGTATCGAGGTTGAGGTATTCATTCTTACAGGTGGTGAGAGTCGGTGACTTTGAGGTGACGGTAGAGCTGCCTGCACTAAGTTACTCAAAATCAAAAATAACAAACAAAAAAAAAAACCAATATAATATCTATATAACAAAATCGACACGACCATGATGGAACTTCTTCACGCATCTCGCACTGTAATCGCATTAACAGCAGCAGTTCTGTAATAAAATAATTTCCATTATAATCCGGTGGATGGGATATTTTTTCAGAATTCTTCGGTTTAGCGCACTAAAAAGATTTCCAGAGACTGTACGAGTGTTCATACATTAGATAGTTGTAACACATACAAATCAATTTTGTGATTACTTAGCGCACTAAAAAAAGGGTTTTCTAAGGTGTCGTTCTTCCGAATCTATTCTTACTGTATGCATGATTTAAAAAAACTATGTCATTTAGGATTAATTAGCGCATTAAAATGCGCTTCAAATATCGCACTAATTGGGTTTATAAGGTGTTGTATTTCCTAGATATTGCATGTACTAGTTAAAATTGTTAGTTATTTAGCAATATGTTTAATTAATTAGCGCACTAAAACTATTTAGAAGCCCTAGCCATATTTTCCTTCTGTGTTATAACAGAAACTGTACAAATTCGAACTAGAGCGCGTTAAAAAGCGCGCTCTAAAGGGTCTCTAACTCGTTTCGCGCTAACTTAATTTACCGAAATGTGTATGCCGGTTTTTTATTCTAATTTTAATGCGCTTCTTTAAAATAGCAGTTCCATTTAAAAATATTACAATTAAATTAGCAGTGTAAGAAGCGCATTAAAAAAACGTACTAAAATTAGTTCCTGTGCGTTTAACGCACAATAAACGCGCTTTAAAACAGTCATTACTAGAACTGTAAAAATTTGAAAAAAAAAACCAGTCGAATTGGAGGTTCTTAAAAGCGCATTAACGACAAGAAAGGTTGCCGGAAAAGCCGCGTATTAGCGCATTAAGAAAAATAAGATCAGCGCATTAGAGGAATCGAATAAAGTAGGCTTGCGTTAGAGCGAAAATTGGAGGTTCTTAAAAGCGCATTAACGACAAGAAAGGTTGCCGGAAAAGCCCCGTATTAGCGCATTAAGAAAAGCAAAATCAGCGCATTAAGAAAAGTAGGATTAGCGCATTAAGAAAAGCAAAATCAGCGCATTAAGAAAAGCAAAATCAGCGCATTAAGAAAAGTGGGATTAGCGCGTTAAGAAAAGTGGGATTAGCGCATTAAGAAAAGCAAAATCAGCGCATTAAGAAAGGCAAAATCAGCGCATTAAGAAAAGCAAAATCAGCGCATTAAGAAAAGTAGGATCAGCGCATTAAGAAAAGTAGGATCAGCGCATTAAGAAAAGTAGGATTAGCGCATTAAAAGAATAAAGCAGAAAAGAGGCTTCGATTAGAGCGAATAAAAGGGGCGCCCGATGCCCGCCGCGTTGGAGATGAAGACCGCCCGCGAACGGCCGCGCAAATTCGAATGCGGCATCTGCGAGAAGCGCTTCGCCAGCGGCAACGATTTGCGCAAGCACATTCGCACGCACACCGACGAGCGCCCCTACGCCTGCCAGCACTGTCCGCTCGCCTTCCGCCAAGCGGGCTCGCTCAAGAACCACGTGGCCTGCAAACACCGAGCCGCCCTCGATTCAACCAACGAAAACGCCGAAGCGCAACGGTCGTTCGTCTGCGCCTACTGCGCCAAATCGTTCCCGGTCAAAGACAGGCTGAAGCTGCACCTGCGCACGCACACCGGCGACCGCCCCTACGAGTGCCCGCACTGCCAGAAACGATTCGCGCGCGGCGGACAGTTGATCCAGCACGTGCGCACCCACACCGGCAGCAAACCGTACGTGTGCTTGGTGTGCCGAGCGGGCTTCACCTGCTCGGCCAACTTGAAGCTGCACATGAACCGCCACCTGGAGATCCGCGACTTCGTCTGCGACGTGTGCGGCAAGCGGTTCTATCGTCGCGACGCGCTGCGCAAGCATCTGACGTGCTACCACGCCGGCGTGAAGGCGTTCAGATGCCGCGTGTGCGACAAGCGATTGAAGGGCCACCTGCCGCAGCACATGCGCATCCACGAGCGCGACAAGCCGCACGGCTGCGCCCATTGCGGCGCCAAGTTCGCGCAGCGATCGCAGCTGACGGTGCACCAGCGCACGCACAGCGGCGAGCGACCTTATAGATGTCGAGTGTGCTGGAAGGCGTTCGCGCATTCGACGGCGTTGAAGTTGCACGTGCGCAGGCACACGGGCGAGCGGCCGTTCGGCTGCGCTTCGTGCGCGATGCGCTTCGCGCAGCTGCCGCACCTGAAGAAGCACGTGCTGGCCATACACAAGAGCGACAAGCCGTACGCGTGCGCCCCCTGCGGATCGTTTCATCGGACGAAGTCGGAGCTGGAGGAGCACCGGGTCGGTTGTAAAGCGTTGGTGGAGGTGAAGATGGACGCGGGCGCGTCGGAGTCGAGCATGCCGGCGGAGAAGATGCGCTATTTGCTGGCCATATTGCTGAAGAAGATCTCGTCGGCGGAGAGGTTGAAGGCGTTGGGGTTCAATAAGCGGTTGATCGACGAGGTGCTGGTGGAGTCGATCGAGAATTCGGGCAGGGCGGCGTGCAAGGATGGGGATTTGGAGGCGGTCGAGCGGTTGAAGCGTAACGTGCAGATTTTGTTGGAGTGGACCGTTCCGAAGTCGTTTATGGATAGGTTCAAGCAGGAGCGGCGCTCCACCGAGGAGTTGCTCAAAGAATTGACTTCGTAATTGCGACGTTTTGGAAGGTTTATGACCGGTTGGAGCGTCTTTAAACCGATCTAGAATGGTTCAGGACTATTTGGTGCACTTCAGAACTGTTTGGTGCATTCTAGAAAGCTTCGGCATTATTTAGAACAGTTTGGAACAAATCTAGAACCAACATTCAAAATGGTTTTAGTGGGTGTTCTGGAAGGTTCGGCATTATTCAAAATGGTTGGAGTGAGGAATATCCTTAGCAAAGACAAATTTCGTTAATTTGTTAATGGAATCATCGGTTTGATTTATGTAGAATAAGAGTAGTTTATGTTTTAAGCCATATGAAACTGAAAACCAAAAAATTAAGCTTGCCTGTAATAAATATTAGTATTTTACACGTATCTAAGGAACATTAGAAAATAGTACTGGAGGTTTATTTAAACTTTGCAATCGCAACGTGCAATATAAATAATTTATATATATTTTTTTATAAATTCGCCATTTTCCTGTTCCTCGTATGTTTAGTTTATTTTTTTTTTTTAGAATAAATCGGAAATATTTGGAAGTGATTCAAAATACCAAAGTATTGAAGGGCTAATTTTACCTTCGATAACTCGTAAGAATAAATGGTTTATTTATATATATTTTTTTTTGTTCCAAACTTTGTACATATTTTTATAAATTTCCGACGACAGAAGTGAATTTCATTTTATAAAATGGAAAAATTTAGAGAATAGATTTTGTGATTTTGGTACTGATTATTTCACCAAAGATTTTTCGTACAATTTTGTTACTTTATAAACACTATTATACATTACATAATAAATATTTATGTATTATTATAGAGTAAATTAAATGTGTAAGAATGATATGAAAACGTGTGGATTCGTTGTCAATAAAGAATAATTTGTTGTTTGTATTGAAATAATAGAAAGTTCCTTTTCATCAACCTTGTAATTCATAAACTATTAAAATTAGAACCAGTAGATTTGAATTTCCCGCAATTTTTACTAGTCTTCTTTTTTGTTACCACAAAGTTTTTTCTGAATTTTGGTTGCTGAGGTGGTCAATCAACAACTCAATTGTACTTTTCACTTTATTATAATAATATTTAAACAATAATTCGCCACAGAAAGTAAACGTAAACAATAAAAACGTGCAAATTAATTATTTAGGGCGAGAAACTCGTCTTGACAAAAATGACAAATGAGGTCCTCATTCTTCTTTTTATATAAAATCTTAGTGGCCTGTGCCACAATCACTATGTTGTTCGTTTCAAAATTAAAAAAAGAAGAAGAAATTAACCTAACAATTCTGACGTTTATTTATTTACATTTTATAACGTTAATTTGATTCCTAATTTTCAATTAATGGATGATACATCCGATTTAAAACGACTAGCGAGTTTTCTAGAAAAATGCAGAGTAAGTACTCACTATTCACCTTACCAACGAATCACCTTATTTGTATTTTTTTAGGGTGAAGATTCCGACGAAGATTTCACCCTCCCAGATTTCATCCAATTAAGCGACACCGACGAAGACGAGGTAATTAACTACCTAATTATCACACCTTATCGTACAAGTTTTAATCATTTAAGGAGGATGACGATGATGTATCATCGATCGGTATACCTTCCTTCGAACAAACCGAACCCACCTGTAACCTACAAATCGAAGAACTCAGGATAGTCCAATCCTGCGACGATCCCGATTTGAAGCAACTGCTCCTGCTCAACCGGCAGAAGCACATCCAGCTGCTCCGCTTGTTCAAAATGTTCAAAGACGCCTACTTGGAGTGCAAGCTGAATCTAACGGAGATGGGCGACGCCAACGAATCGCCGAAGCGCCACAAACAATCCACCGGCTCGTGGAGGGTCATAGCCCCCTATTTCAAAGACAAGGACTTCTTCCGCTCGCCCCCCAACGAGGACGCCCTCGCGAAGAAGGCCAACAAGGAATTGTCCACCTACGATCTCATGCCGATGAAGTTCTGGAGCAAATACGAAAAGGACAAGCTGATCAGCGCCGTCAAATGCTACTACACCAATAATGTGATCGTGGAGCTGAAGAAGAGAGTCCGGACCTTCAACGTCGAGGGCATGACCAACGAGCAGCTGGTACAATTGGACAATATCAAAATGGAGCTGGACGAACTGGAGGATCCGAACAACGAGAGAGTGCCCCCGTTGGGATCCGACTTGGACATCAATTGGATTAGAGTATCCGATTATTTCCTCAACGGTATACATACATCGATTTAAATTACAACTAAATACAAGTTTTTTTTTTGTCAGAAAACCATTCGGAGTTCGAATGCCGATCGTTCTGGCACATCTATCTGCATCCTTTGATCAACAAAGGCGATTGGTCCAAGGAGGAGCAGGACCGTCTGGCGAAAGCGGCCGAAAAATACCAGTTGCGAAATTGGGACGCCATAGCGGACGAATTGCGAACGAATCGGACGGGCTACATTGTCGCCAAACGGTATTTTTCCACCGTAGAAGTCGGCAAAAAGGGGGAATTTTCGCCTAAAGAAGACAAAAAGATACTCGAATTAGTCGAAAAATACAGGTATTAGCAATACGGTGAGCTTGTAGTAAACTGTTGCAATCCGAAAAGCTTCAGGACTATTTAGAACTGTTCAATGCAATCTAGAATGCTTCAGGACTATTCAGGAGTGTCCGATGCAGTCTAGAAAGCTTCAGGACTATTTAGAAACCTATGCAACCTAGAATGCTTCAGAAGTATTTAGAACTGTTCAATGCAATCTAGAAAGCTTCAGGACTATTTAGAACTGTTCAATGCAATCTAGAAAGCTTCAGAACTATTTAGAACTGTTCAATGCAATCTAGAAAGCTTCAGAACAGTTTAGAACCGGTTAGTACATTTCGCAATTTACAGGACGGGTTCGAAGATACCGTGGTGTCGAATAGCGAGACACTTCAAACACCGAAGCAGGAACCAATTGCACCACCGGTACACCTACTACTTGAACCGCGCGGACAAATTAAAAGGGAAATTCTGCCTGATCGAGGACACCATGATTCTATTGGCGGTCGACAAGTTCGGAACGGATTTCAAACAATGCGCTCGATACCTGCCCGAACGGTCGGCGACGCAAATTAAGGACAGGTAAAATATCTATTTCATGTCGTTTTGTGAAAATTCTTCGTTGTATTTCTAAAAAAAAGTGTTAATTTTTGGTCCAAAAAACTTAAAACAAAGAAATAACAAAACCCTAGATATGTCATCTGTCATTTGATGTTACAGTGCACTTTTGTTCGAATTCTTACACCACTAATGACACAATGTTACTCGTTCGTTTTGTGATTGGTTAGCGACTGTTCGCGTCACCTGTCAAAATTTTAAATTTAAAATGGCTGTGTTTCGTAAAATATTTAATATTTTCAACAACCGAAAACTGCTTCGAGTTCTAATGACTTATTTCCATTCATACATCTGTTCAAAAACCGTCCATTTCATCGTTTGTAATGTTTCAGGTACACCTCGTACCTGCGCGGCAATCTCGTGAAGATGATTTGGACCGAGGACGAGGACAGGATAATCGTGCAACACGCCAAGGCGAACGAGAACAACACCAACTTTTGGGGCCAGCTCACCGGCACGTTGAGCAGGACCCGCGCTCAAATCAGACAGCGCTACGGCGTCATCAAGGCCTTTCTGGCGGCCAATCCGACGGCCGGCATCGAAGACGTACCGAGGAGGAAACACTATCACAAAGTGGACAATTCCTACCAGTTTGCCAGGTTAATGTTCGATCCGGAACTGTTTAGAACTGGTCGGAGCAATCTAGAAGGCTTCAGGACTATTTAGGAGTGTTTGGTGCAGTCTAGAATGCTTTAAAACTATTTAGAACTGTTCAAAGTAATCTAGAAAGCTTCAGGACTGTTTAGGAGTGTTCAATGCAATCTAGAATCCTTCAGGACTATTAACAACTGTTCAATGCAATCTAGAATGCTTCAGCACTATTTAGAACTCTCTGATGCAGCCTAGAAAGCTCCAGAACTATTTAGAACTGTTCAATGCAATCTAGAATGCTTCATGACTATTTAGAATTGTTCAATGCAATCTAGAATGCTTCAGCACTATTTAGAACTCTTTGATGCAACCTAGAAAGCTCCAGAACTATTTAGAACTGTTCAATGCAATCTAGAATGCTTCATGACTATTTAGAATTGTTCAATGCAATCTAGAATGCTTCAGCACTATTTAGAACTCTTTGATGCAACCTAGAAAGCTCCAGAACTATTTAGAACTGTTCGATGCAATCTAGAATGCTTCAGGACTATTTAGAACTGTTCAATGCAATCTAGACTGCTCGAGAACAATTTGGAACTACCTTAATTCGCGCGTAACGTGTTCCAGATACACCGCCGATTATTTCCGCAAGGTGCGACCGACCGTCCTGCCGACGATGGAAGAAATCAGAGAAGTACTGGATTTGTGCAACGTGTACCAGTACTCGGACACGTTGAACATCGACGACGGCAACATCGACGATTGCATCACGGACTTCTTCTACGAGCGCTACCAAGACAGGTTCATCGACGCCGCCGCCGCCGCGACGTCGGAGACCGCGCGAATCGACGATTTGAAAACGGTCGCGGACCAGTTCGAGGCGCTGCTGATCGTCCTGGGCGTCGAATTGAACATACCCGACGATTACGCGTCGATGGAGAGCCTCGATCGCTTGGACAAGACGGTGTTGGGCGAGCTGATACGAAGGGGCCACCTTCGGAGGACCGGCAGGACCGTCAAGCGATTGGTACCGCCCAATTTCCACACGGCCACCGCCATGCGGCTGCTGTTGGTGAACTACTTGCATTACAAGGACGCCGCGATGGCCGGCAGGAAGGCGCTGGCGTTCAAAACCGAGACGATATTCGGCAATCCCGAGATCTACGCGACGACCGACGCGAACGGCGCGTTTAAGGAGAGAACCGTGCGCGAGGACGGTTCGATCGAGAGCCGCGTCAGCGCCGATCGGACGTTGTTCTACGATAGATTCGTGGCGTTGTTCAAATGGCCGGCCATTCTAACGTTGCAGGCGCCGCTGTGCGAGTTCAGCCAGATGGTGATGAGCCTCGACGTGCCGGCGTTCAGGGGCCCCGTGAAGAGGACCTACGGCGGTAAAACCGATCGGAGTAATGCGAATAAGGTGCGCGTGCTGGACGAGCAAGGCGTGAAATCGCTGCGATTGACGCCCGTTACGAAACGGAGCGTTATAGCGGATTTGTTGAAGCGCGGCGATAAGAAATTGTACCAGATGAACCGGGTGGCGGACGATGGCGGCACCAGGACGTGCATCGAGGAGATCGATTTGCGCGGGGATTCGGGCGAGCGGTTCGCGAGCGGGATTAAGGAGAGGTTCGTTTGTAAGGTTAAAACGTACTCGAGGCGCGCGAGAGGCGTCGCGGTCGGGGAGTTGGAGGGCGCTTCGAACGGTGAAGGAGGAGTGAAGGTGAAGGAGGAATGTTGCGAGGGGCCTAGCACGTCGAAGGGTTGCGGGTGGTGTAGGAACGGCGAGAATTGCAGCACTTGCAGGAGCTAGTGGATGTTTGTTGATTATACGAATTGGTTGTTTTTTTTTTCATATTGAAACGTTGATTTTGAGTTATCGATTATTCGATTTTTATGTAATAAATATGTCGAGGAAAATATAAAGAGACGATATTTATGCTTCATTTCTAGTAAATTATGTATCCTAAATCTGCTAAAACGATTTTGAAATGCTGTTACTGTAACGTCACAACAAACAAGGCCACGAATTCTTCATTTTTGTTTTTTTAAAAGCTGTCACTTTTTAGCGGACTGTGTCAACACATTTTGGTTTTCTTTTAATGTTTTTCAATACAAGTTATCCAAAAAGGACTCATGTACAATATTAATCACGTGAATCACTACATTAGTAATTCAATATTGTCTTAGTTACTGTATGTATTCAGCCAGATCTTATGGATAGACAAATCTTCACAACTGTCAGTAACGTCAATTCAAATGTCAATGTCAACAATACTCTTTTTCTTGTATGATGGAAAGCCAAAATGGGCACCGTTTTATTCGTGAAATACAGTAGAAAATGTGCAGTTTGAGCTATATATGGACAATGAAATCGCCCCCGAGCCCGCTCCAGTGACTGTCGCGTCGTCCCCCGACGAATTTTAATGGATATTTTGCTCACCGGGTAAACAAACAAATCGCTCCTAATATACCCGACATACATCTCGCATCAACAGAATAAAAAGAAAACATTTCGAAACGCTCGATTAATGTTTACGAAACAAAACGGTCGCGTCGATTGGAATATAAAAGAGTGAATCGTAACGTTCGTTTCTAAGTTAACCGGATAAATTAGGTTTTTAACCCGCATTTCGCATACATTTAAAAATAGAACACCCATTAACAACGTTTAATTTTTGCTAAACGCGATCAATTACCGCTACACGTTTGTCGGTACACCGAATAATTCGCGTAATAACGAATTTATTAACCCGATTTTCAGTTGATGCTGATAACATGGACGGTCAGAGGGCGTTGGAATTGGAGCCCCTCTTGCAGGAGAAGCTGGTCGTTTTGACGGGCGGCCGGGACCGAAGAGGCGGGCCGGTGTTGTCCTTCCCCGCCAACCCCCGCAGGGAACGAGCCAAGCCCGAGGATTACAAGAAAGTCGTCCAGTATCTCATGTCGATACCCAGGTAAATAGCGCCTTCGACTACGAAGCCGAACAATCGCAATTTTACGGTCGTTCGAGCGTAAAAGAAGCATCGTTTTTTTCCGAGTACAAATAACCCACTTTCGACTGTTACCCAACCTTTTCGGTGCTCGTTTAATTCAGTTTATTTTGCGATTGCAGCGAGGAGGCGAGGAAATTGGGCTTCACCGTGGTGGTGGACATGCGAGGCTCCACTTGGTCCACGGTGAAGCCCATCCTGAAGGCGTTGCACGAACATTTCCCGCCCGGCGTCGTCCATCAGGCGCTCATCGTCAAATCGGACAATTTCTGGCAGAAGCAGAGGACTTCGCTCGGCTCGCACAAATACAAATTCGAGGTGAACCTAATCGAACGCGCCTAATAACATTTATTATCTATGTCATACGATTGCAGACGAACATGATAAGCGTCGAGGCGCTGCCCAAGATCATCGACGTCGGTCAATTGACCGCCGATTTGGACGGGACGCTGCCGTACGATCACAACCATTGGTTGGAGCTCAGATTGGCCGTGGAGGATTTCGCCTGGCAGGCGGCCGATCTTCTCGATAGATTGGACGATTTACAAGTAAGCCCCGACAGTTCGATGCCTCGACGGGACGCTCGATAATCATCCGGGTTTTTTTTTTGCAGGAGGATTTGGTGCGGAACGATTTCGCCGACGACGTGAGCGGCGCCAAACACAAGATAGACCTCCACAACGAAATGAAGAAGAAGATAATGAAAGCCCCCATAGACGAAATAGATTTATTAGGTATGCACGATTCGCTTGGGTACGATTCAATCGGTTAATCGTTTACGGTCGATTTCGCAGGCCAGCGATTGTTGCAGAAGTCCTGCGCCCCGCCCGATACGGGCCAAGGGTGCGACGGAGGCGGCGGCGGCGGCGGCGCCGACGAAACGGAGGCGGAGCCGCGAGGCGCCAACAAAGAACTGGCGGGCACCAAGAATTTGGTGTTGCAAAACCTGGAGGCCGTCCATTCGTCGAGGCACAATCTGCTGCAGCTGTGGCACCAGAAGAAGCTCAAATTGGACCAGTGCTTCCAGCTGAGGCTGTTCGAGCAGGACTGCGACAAGATGTTCGAGTGGATACGCCACAACAAGGACGTGTTCCTGTTGAACTACGTGGAAATCGGCAGGGCCTATCAGATGGCGAAGCAACTGCAGGAGGACCATCAGCGGTTCAAGTGCGGCTCCACCAACGTCTACGTCAACGTCAACAGGATCCTGTCGGTGGCCGGCAGGCTGATCGAAGGCGGCCACTACGCCGCCGCTCACATCAGATCGGTGGCGGCGCGCTTGGACAGAGCTTGGAAGGATTTCGCCGCCGGATTGGACGAAAGGTCCGTGTTCCGAACGATACTAATATACATTTACGGGGTGTCCGAAATGTACGGAAACCTAGCCCGTTGTTTTGGACATTCTGCGTATTCATTTCGGTGTACTTGGGTGCTCTAATTGTTCGAAATTTGTCTGTATACAGGACGGCCGTGCTGGCGTTGTCGGTGATTTTCCATCACAAGGCGGAGCAGTACGTGGAGAACGTGCCCAATTGGGTGGCCGCCTTGGAGGCGGGTACCATACCCGGTGAAATCGTCACGTTGGAGTCTTCGATCAGGCAACACCAGAATTTGTACGAATCGATGTGTCAGGCCTATACGGAGGTAAATTTTACTGCAATAACCGGTTATGATTAAGCGCCAGCAATCTATGAAGCTTTTGGAGGCCTCTACTGTCGCGGTTTTTCGGCCAAAGCGATGTATAGATTGCCGGTACATTTTTCGTTGGTAAATTTAGGACGGTTTAATAAAGTGAATTTAAATGAAATAAAACCAAAAAGGTATACGACGCCTACCAGTCGCTGTTGAACGGATTGGATTTGATGCTGCAGGTGTGCCACAATTCGAGCAGCCTCGATGAAGCGAGAGACAAGGAGGTCGATTCGAAAGACGTAATTTATTTTGATATATATTTGTTTCTAGCTGTTACAGCAAACCGAACGGTTTCTACTAATACATAATAAAAAAAAACGGATGAATTTTCGTTTAAATAGGGGTTGTTATGCGGCGACGTAATTCTCTTTCTCGGAAAAACTTTCGTAGGTTACTAAAAAAATCGACTGGTGTTGTCTAATAAACGTCCTGTAAAGTTTGTGTCGTAGAGAAGAAATGGTTGATTAATTTATCTACTAAACCACATCAAGGATTTCTTCTTTTCGATGCGATACGCAGGATTACAAATCTTTTACATTTTCCGTATAATACTGTAGATTTCGAATCTTTACTTCTTTATATTAACGGTGTGGGTGTTTTTTTTTATGTTGGTAACAGGTACATAACACGAGTAAGAAACTCCTTTATCAGTTAGATCATTTGGTACATGTCTGCAATCAATCTACGAAGGACAAAAAACATGTAAATATTTATTACATAAATAATCGTTGTAGCTTAGTTGTTTGGATGATTTCATTCGAGCGAATGAAGAGGAGTACGATGGGAGATTCACCAGTTTTTAACCAGATGTTTGAATAGAAATAAGTCATTAGAACTGAAAGCAGTTTTCAGTTGCTGAATTTATTCAATGTTTTAGGAAATATAGATATGATCTTTACCACCAAAATGTCATTGGTTAATGATATGTTACTGATTTCAAACTTTTAAAATTAACGGTGGCCTTAATAGGAAACGGAAAAAATTCAAAATTCTACCAATGACTTCATAAGAATATGTAGTTTTATAAAAAAAAATCTTACTCCTCTCCATTATATCTTTGTATGTACGCCCGAAAGATTTCTATCCTTGCTTAGTTCAAACGTAGATGTAGTGCATCTTGCGAGTGTAATTAGCGCCGAAATAGAGCCCAAAATAAGCGGCCGGTACTGATAGATAGTTTGCACGTTAGGCGGAAAACGCTTCGTTCGATGGGGCCCGGACGGGCGGCAACGATCCGGCGGCGGATTACAGCGAAGGGGCGGGCCACGTGCTCGCCGTCATCCATCAGATATTGAACCATCACAGGGCGCTCGAGCAAAAGTGGCACGCGAAAAAGATCAAATTGCACCAGCGGCTGGCGCTGAGGCTCTTCCAGGAGGACGTCAAACAGGTAAAATGCGCCGCTTCGAAATACATTCGCGATTTTAATATTGGAAAAAACGTATCGAACAGGTGCTCGACTGGCTGGCGAACCACGGCGAGGTGTTCATCAGGAAGAACACCGGCATCGGTAGGAACCTGCAAAAGGCCCGCGTCTACCAGAAGAGCCACGAGCATTTCGAAAACGTCGCTCAGGTGAGAGAAAAAAAACGTATAGAAGAGCGAGGAAGGTTCTTTCCTCTGGAATTTTCCCCGTAACCGAGTACCATAGCTCTTTTAGTTGAACCGTTTTAAAAATCCGGGGTTCGAATCCCAGCGTTTTTTGGATATTTATTCCATCTACCCTCGAAATGCTATACCATTTCTAGACCACCTCAAACTCTATACCGATTCTAAGCCATTCTCTCGAAAGTGGTCTAGAACTGGTATAGCTATAACTACTACCTCGAGTTTTTTCGTTTGTAGAACACCTACACGAACGCCGACAAATTGCTGGCGGCCGCCGAAGAGCTGGCCCACACCGGCGAATGCGATCCGCAGGAGATCTACTCGGTGGCGCGCGAGCTCGAAGATCACGTGGCCTCGTTCGCGGCGCGCGTCGAACAGCGCAGGCGCCGCCTCGAATTGGCCGTCATGTTCTACACGAGAGAAAAGGACCTGGCCAATTGGGTCGACGAGCTCCAACAGGAGTTGCAGGTGAGTCTTAACTTCTCCAAGGCGTTTTTTTTCTCTATTGAGCTGTGTTTTTTTTAGAATGACGAGAGCGTGGCGGACGGTCTGGAGGCGGCCGAGCGGCTGCTCGAGCAAACCGCGCAGCACCGCGAACAGAGTCTAGACGCTTGCGCGTCGACGATCGCGCAGGGCGAGGCGCTGTTGCAGGAGATCCGGTCGACGGGCGACGGCGACGCCACCGGCAGCGTGACGGCCGTCGAGGCGGCGCTCGATCGGCTCGCGAAGCGTCGCGACGACCTCGAGGAGCTGTGGTCGACGAGGAAACGCCGCCTGGATCTCGGCCTGAGGTTGCGGCTGTTCGAACGCGACGCGCTCGAGGCGGCGTCGCGCTTGGAAATGTGGTCGGAGGAGATGCGACGGACGGACGGCGGCGGCGGAGGCGGCGCGACGTCGACGGGCGCCGATCCGGCCGAGGGGGAGCGTTTTTTGCGCGCGCACGACGACGCCTTCGCCCAAATGCGCAGCGCCACCTATCAGGCGTTGCAGCGCGGCGGCGAGCTGGCGATGGCGCTGGAAGGCGCCGCCGGTTTGAGGGTGATGGCGGACGCGCAGTACGACGCCCGGACCCGGGTGAGTTTAACATTAATTGATCTCTATCGTAATAATATATACGATCGGTTTTTTCCCGAAGGTTCAAGTGCTGTTGGAGTTCCTGCACGACGGCCAGATGGACCTCGAAGAGCTGGCCGAATTGAAGCGCTTGAAGCTCGAGCAATCGGTGCAGCTGTGCCAGTACCGCAACGACGCCAACCAGGTGATCTGTTGGATCAGAAACGGCGAATCGATGTTGATGGCGAGCTTCGCCGTGCCGGACACGCTGGCCGACGCCGAGCTGCTCAAGAAGGAGCACGAACAGTTCCAGGTGGCCATCGAAAAGACCCATACGTCAGGTACGAATACTCTTTAATTGCACTGAATACTCCGAACGGTCGAGGCCAGAAATGTATGCTTTTTTTTTCTTTTGTAGCCGTTCAAGTGAAGCACAGGGCCGATACGTTGATAAACGGCAACCATTACGATCCGCAAACCATCAAAGATGTATCCGAGGAGGTGACCAAGAGATGGCAGCAGCTGGTGACGTGCGCCGAAGAACGACACAAATTGGTGACGGCCAGTTTGAATTTCTACAAGACCGCCGAACAGGTACAATATAATAATATAACCTTATCATATATACTAACGTGGATAAGTAGACAGCGGTAAACTCTGTTGCCAACATATTCACGACGTACTTTTAACCATATTGCGATCGAAAATGGAGCAACCTGTATACGATCTAAGAATATAACTAAACGCGTCTGATGCCGAATAGCCCGAGTTAACCGAGGCCTCGAAACGACAGTTTGTAGTGACCGGTTTCGTTCCGTTTTAGGTGTGCTCGGTGCTGGACAGCCTGGAGCGCGAGTACCGTCGCGACGAGGACTGGTGTTCAGCGGGAGGAGCGTCGGGCGCCGCCTCCGCCAAATCCGGCGAGACCGTCGACAAATCGGCCGCCATAGCGCAGCTGATCGCCAAGCACCAGGAGCAGAAGGAGGCGTTCCTGAAGGCGTGCACGCTGGCCCGCCGCACGGCCGATACGTTTCTCAAATACGCGACGAGGAGTTTGCAGTTCTACGGGTACGGCCGGTCGGCGGGCGAGCACCAGGAGGCGCGCGTCAAGGGCATTTTGGAGCGGTTGCTCGGCCAGGAGAACGGCGTGTTGGAGTGCTGGACGCAGCGGAAGAAGAGATTGGATCAGTGCCAGCAGTTCGTTTTGTTCGAGAGATCGGCCGGACAGGCCATCGAATGGATAAGAGAGAAAGGTACGTTTTTTTTTTTTTTTTTTTGTTTTTTTTTTGTAATTGAACACTGGCGTAGTAAGAGGTCGCAAGAGATGCGTTAGTCGAGTGCAAGTTCGGAACAATTCGGATTCACGCAAACGAACGAAACATGTCAAAACAATACGTCAACTTGGGTCAATTTTTAAAATGGCGGACGATTGGCATTTTTAAATCGAGATTGCGAGCCGAAATGAATTTAGCCGAGGAAAATGATGGTCATATTCGTAATCAGCGGATACTTTTACACCTCTCTGATCCCAAATAATTAAAAAAAAAACAAATCTCGCCAATGATAGGATGTCGCTTCTGGTTTTAGTATATAAGAAGAAGAATATACGAAATCCCCTAAGTAGAATTATATAGGGAAACGACCGACTTACGGTTCAATTGTAGTTTAATTACACGCGTTCACCTTATCGCCTAAACGCTGTACTATCACCGTTTATCGTTGTTTATTTACATTTATTTTCCCGAGTCCGTCTAACAATAGCCGTTTAATTGAATCAGTACCGTCGAATATTTCGACACTATTATCCTTCCGAATTTATCCATCCGTTTTTTTACAATTCTCCAGGCGAAAGTTATCTGACGACGAAGGCCTCGAAAGTGGGCGACAACGTCGACGAGACGACCTGCCTGCTGCGCGAACACAACGAATTCAAAGTCACCGTGAAGGAGACCAAAGAGCGCGTCAAGTTGCTGATACAATTGGCCGACAGCCTGGTGGAACAAGGCCACGCGCACGCCTCGGACATCAAGCAATGGGTGGCCGCCGTCGATAACAGGCGAGACCGCGCGAATTTTAACGTTCGGATAAAAAAGAATTTATCGTTTTGGTTGTTTGTAGGTACAAGGATTTCAGTTGCCGTATGGAGAGCTACAGGCAACAATTGGAGGCGACGTTGGGTATAAGAGAGGGCGAGGAGGAGCCCGGCGATGGCGGCGACAAGAAGGAATCGATCGATCGAAATTCCGATCCTAATTTAGAAACGAAAGTCAAGGAAGCGGCCGTTAAAGAGCTCAAAGAACTGAACGAGGAGAAACGACGATCGGCGAGACGGAAGGAATTTATAATGGCGGAGCTGTTGCAAACGGAGCGCGCCTACGTCAACGATTTGCGCACGTGCATCACGCACTACCTGCACGACGTGCGCACCAGCGCCTCGGTACCGGCCCCGATCCAAGCCAATCACCGGGTGATCTTCGGCAACATGGAGGCCATCCATCGCTTCCACGATTCGGTGTTCTTGAAGGAATTGGAGAAGTACGAAACGATGCCCGAGGACGTCGGCCACTGTTTCGTGACGTGGGCGCGCGAATTCGACGCCTACGTGACCTACTGTCGCAACAAGCCGGACAGCGCCGACGTGCTGGTGCAGCACGGCGAGCGCTACTTCGAAGAGGTGCGCAGAAAGTACCAAGTCGAACATCCGATCGACGCCTATCTGATCAAGCCGGTGCAACGGATCACCAAGTACCAGTTGCTGTTGAAAGACCTGCTCGGCTGCTGCGACGAGGGACGCGGCGAGATCAAGGACGGCTTGGAGGTGATGTTGAACGTGCCGAAGAAGGCGAACGACGCGTTGCATCTGTCGCTGTTGGACGGTTGCGACGCGTCGCACGAGGAATTGGGCGAGGTGGTGCTGCAGGACGCGTTCACCGTGTTGGATCCGAAGCAGATCATCAGGAAGGGTCGCGACCGGCACATATTCCTGTTCGAAATGTATTTGTTGTTTAGCAAAGAGGTGAAAGACTCGGCCGGGAAGGTCAAGTACATCTATAAAAACAAATTGATGGTGGGTACTGTGTATATACGGTGACGGGCAAATGTGTGGAGCCAAGTGAATATCTCTGGAAATCAAATTTTAAAAGTGACATTACTTCTGGTTGAGGCGGAAGTTTAAAATTGTCAAAAAAATGTACAACTAATTCGTAATTTATTGTAATATGTATCCTCCAAATTTCATTTCGATATCACGAAGGAATCTAGAGATAGTCACTTGGATCCCTGGAGATCACTGTATACATATGTATATAAAACTACTGTATTTTAATTTTTGTATTATATATTTGTTTGTAGACGTCGGAATTGGGCGTGACGGAGCACATGGAGGGCGACGAATGCAAATTCGCCGTGTGGACGGGCAGAGCGCCGAGCTCCGATTGCCGGATCGTCCTGCGGGCGCCGTCCTTGGAAACGAAACAGCTGTGGGTGAAGAAGCTGCGCGAGGTCATCCAGGAGACGTACTTCAGCGGCTCCTTCTATCCGCTGTCGTTGCCCAAGAGTCCTGCCAAGGTCAAACCGCTGAGCCAGCGATCGAGCCGGTCAGTCCCGGTTGAATTTTTGTTGGCCCTTTACGTTTCGGTTGTTCGGTTAGATGTTCTCGAACGAGACCGAGCACGGTTGATTACTTGTACTAGTTCTCTCGAATGAGTCCGAGCACAGTTAATTACTTGTACTAGTTCATTTATGTTTCGGTTATTCAGTTAGTAGTTCTCGAATGAGGCCGAGCACAGTTAATTACTTGTACTAGTTCATTTATGTTTCGGTTATTCAGTTAGTAGTTGTCAAATGAGTCCGAGCACGGTTAATTATTTGTATAAGTTCGTTTATGTTTCGGTTATTCAGTCACTACTCGATTACTTTAGTCTTACTCAAATGAGTCGGCGGTGGATGTAAATATAACGTTTTTTTTTGTCTTATTTAGGGACATGGAGGAGAGTAACAATTCACTCGACGAAGGCGTTGAAAATTTGGATCGAAATTCGTTGACTTCGTTCGGTTCGAGCAACACCACGGATTCGTCTGATAAGGTAATTATTTAGTTATTTTTGCATGTAATAATTGTTAAAAAATCATTGGAAATACGTTGTAAAATCGTGGAAAAGCTAACTTAAATATCTCGCTCTATTTAATTGAAAGAGAGTTCTGAAAGTAATTTATGAAATAAGTGTATTAAATTGAAAATAATCTGGTAAAATAGTCGAATAAAGAGAAGAAACCGAGTAAAAGATATAACGCAAAAATTAAGCGACAAAATACGGTAAAAATTGTACAAAACTCGATAAAAACCAAACTAAATCAAGCAAAGAAAAATGCAAAATAGAGATAATTACAATTACCCCCTTTACACAATTAGTACGAGGAAGTAAAAACGAAATAAACAAACAAACAAATAAAAAAAGGTGCGAAGGAGCCGGCCCGAAATCGAATCGGATCGACCGTCGGTGCGCAACCTTCGCCCGCCGCCGCCGCCGCCTCCTCCTCTTTATTTTTTTTCTCTTCTCTCCCGTCCCTACGGCAGAGAGAGAGCCCCGGCGAAATCAGTACGACGCCGGGCGTCGGCCGAGAGACGACGACGCCTCGACGCTCCGTCCCGCGACTTCTCCATCGCTCTTTCTACAGCTCGCTATCTCTCTCGGGCGTGTATCATCGTACGGCCGCCATTCGCTCGTCGGCGGCCCTTCCGGATTCATCGCGCGCGCCTACTTCGATGTGAAACAGCGGGGCCCCTTCGACGAGGAGCCCCCCAAGCGGGGGCAGCCACCGGAAGATGATCGACATCGGCGAGCTGGATCCTCATCGGCCGTGGCGGAAAAAAAACCCAGTCGGTGTCGGGCGGCGGTGAAAATGTGCGAATTTCTACCGGTGGCGTTCGATTAGTTCGATTTAAAGGGGTACGAGCGGTGCTCGTCTCTCTCGGTCCGCCCTGTATATATTATGCACGCGATATACAGTGTCGTGGATGCGGTGAATTTCGAAAGAAATTAAATATATAGTGATACATCTAACGTGTTGGTGCTTCGAAAAAATATATATATCAATTAACTAATTTTTTGCATATCTAAATCGATTGATTAATCGATCGTTGTTTGGGTAGGATTTACGATGTAATTTGTACAGGACGTCCTGAGTTTGTTTGCGTTCGTAAATGCTTGTTAAAATTCCATCGCGACATTCTTCTATATTTCAAGTTCATTTTAAATTTGAAAAGTCGAGTCGATTTATGAACGTTAGAATCGCGCGAATTTTGAAATAACCGACATCAAGTTACCTCGCAGAGTGTAGAAATTCTGTAGAAATAAAAAAAATAATCGCTATATTGTATCGATAAAATATACTGCTCCACAAAAGTTAAGGAAGTTCGCAAATATTGAGATTAATTTAAATGTTGCAGGTTTTTCGATCGCCAAATTTAGTATGAGTTGTAGAGGTAGGGCCAAATAATCCACTCGGATATGAGAGAAAACATTTAATTTCGCATATTTCAAAATTTGGCGACCAAAAAGTCGGTAACTTTTAAAATAATCGCAAAATTCGCGAACTTCTTTAGCTTTCGTGGAGCTGTTTAATTACAGTCGTTATCAAAAAAAATCGCCTGGATTTTTCAAATTGGAGGAGTCCTAACCGATCGGTTAATTAATGGACCCTTTTAACTCGCGTGCTTATACCAAAAAATAGAAA
The DNA here is from genome assembly GCA_918026865.1 of Phyllotreta striolata. NCBI lineage: Eukaryota > Metazoa > Arthropoda > Insecta > Coleoptera > Chrysomelidae > Phyllotreta > Phyllotreta striolata. The sequence goes on from OU900107.1 coordinate 3,034,749, forward strand.
ACTAAAGGAACCCAAAGTACCGGGTACATCTAATAGGATAAAAATAATATTAATAAAGAAGAAGGTGAAGATAAAAGGTGGAGAATGGCGTCGGCCGGACAGGCGACGACGCCGAAGATGCAGAAATCGAAGAGGAAAATATCGTTGCCGTGGTTCCGGCAGGGTTCGGTGGCGGCGGGGGCGCGACCGGCGCTCGCCAGACAACACACCATCGACACGCCGAGCTCCTTCCAGGCCAGGATGAGGAAACAGCCGGGACAATCGTCTTTGGTTAATAAGCATATATTTAAAATCCTCGACAGTTCGATCTTGCACCTCAATAAATGGTTCCTCGTTTGAAGCGCCCTCTACCACCTGTTGTGATGGCCCAGGCGCTTCGAGAGTGCGTTGGTAAAGCTGGCAACGTTGCTTGCTATCGTCAGACAAATTCGAAACTCGCGCGGAACTGGGATCTTAAAACGGAACCTCCGTATCTTAAAAAAACTAATCAAACTTCTGTAAGTCTATCCATCGATAGTTTGAATTTGTCTGACGATAGGAAGCGATGTTGCCGGCTCTACAATGCACTCTCAAAGTGCCTGGTCGTCAAAATAGGTGGCAGAGGGCGCGTCAAACGAGGAACTATACTGCTCCGCAAAAGTTGAGGAAGTTCATAAATATTGAGATTAATATAAAAGTTGCAGGTTTTTTGATCGCCAAATTTAGTATGAGTTGTAGAGGAAGGGGCAAAAATCCACTCAAATATGAGTGAAAACATTTAGTTTCGCTTATTTGAAAATTTGGTGATCAAAAAGTCTGTAACTTTTAAAATAATCGCAAAATTTGCGAACTTCCTTAACTTTTGTGGAGCAGTTTATTTATTAGGGTGCGAGATCGAGCTGTCCATGTTTGTACCTAAGACATAAACATGCAAAATTGCTTGCAAATGGCCTAATCTATGTGTCGGACAAAGAAAGATTATTGAGATTACAGTGGTTAGAGTGAGATAGTTGCAATATGACGTTTTCTTTAGCCTTTGTATGATAGTAAAAGAAGTTGTCTTTGTTGCACCCATAGCCCATATTCCAAACAATAATATGTGCATATTTTGATGCATTTGTCTATGGGTGCAACAAGGACTTACTAACTTCCATTAGTATCATGCAAAGGACAAAGAAAGAGTGTTATTGTGGGTTGATTGCAGTTTTCTCTGTTTCATCTGTTATTTCAGTAATAATCTCTTTATTCAACTCATAGAATTGTTATAAATATACACCTTGCTCCATTTCCGATTGCAACATGGTCATTTCTATGAGTGGAACAAAGAAAGATTATTAAAATGACAGTTGTCAGAGTGAAAATTTGCAATGACACAAATGTCATTCTTTCCTTTTCCTTTATAAGTGTCTAATGGAAGTTGTCTTTATCGCACCCATGGCCTATATAACCTATGTTGCGATCAAAAATGGAGCAACCTGTATAGAAGACCGTTTATAAAATGTTTATTTAATTAATTTCGAATAGAGTAATATATGAAAAAATAACTCTTATTTTGTAACAATCGTTACTGCACCTCTATACCGAAAAAATCGATTCCCACCTCTATTAAACATCTGTCATACGAAATGTCATTAATGTCAAATTTGACCGTTTGTCGTTAATGTATCATCGAACGCATCTTAAAGTCCCACTTATTCGCGTACAACACGAAACAAAATTTTCGTAATTTATATTTCCGCTCATTTTTCCATCGGCAATTTGTCGGAGCGCGACGACAACACAAAAAAAAAACCCACCGACTTTCGATTATTACCGTTAATAATCGTATATCGATTGACCTTATATCACCCGATCCCGGTGTGCCGAGTATCGCATATCCCCCGTTACATATTTTTTTTTGTCGGTCTCTCTCTCTCACTGTCGCTCTGCTCTTCTCCGGCGAAAGGACGTCGAAAGCGCCGCGACGCCGACGTCCACACAAATTCCGCTCGAACGGCCGGTCCGTCGAGCGGAAACGTTTTCGATTCCGCCGTGTTAAATACTCGTATAGATTGTATACAGGGTGTTTGTAAATTACTTTTTAAATGTCTTAACTGTAGACGTTGAAAAGTTGATTTTTCGAATGATTTTGCTTATTTGCCACCTGTTTTAGGTGGATAATTGATTCATTATCTTACTGATAGCTAGATAAGGGTGCGATATATTGCTTTGTGATGTAGATACGTTTTTATTAATTAACTAGTTTAATTTATCGACCTAAAGGATAAATGGATTTCTTGGATGGATAAGAATTGACGCCCTTAAATATCGCAAATAGAAAGATATAATTAACTTTCTTAGGTAAATAATTAAATATCTTAGATAGGAAAAGATAATCGACTTTCTATTTTAATTCTATTATAATTAATTTAAAAAGGATAATTGATTTCCTAAGATAAATGACCAAATATTAAAAAAAGACAACTGGCTGAATTCCCAAATATCTATGTACCAGTAATATACATATTTTTTTTGTCGCATTTCAACGACACGCCAAAAATCATTTCCCCGACCAACATTTAAAAATAGCGTGTAGGTACATAATAATATATTACAACCTATACGATTCATTATACGTCATCGCGTGTACACTCCAATATTAAAATGTCAGCGATTTTGATTTAGTTACCGTCTAATTTATAATTTAACACGCGCCCGAATTATATTTACCCGCCATTATACCGATACTCGATACATAGAAGAAGTCATACTCTACAGGGTGTTCGTAAACAATGTGTACATCCGAAAGGGAGTGATTCCTTGGCTTATTTTATGACTAAAAGTTCATATAAACATAGGTCCGAAAACGCTTTGTTATTGATCTACAGGGTGATAATATTTCAAGATTTTTTGTTTTTTTTTTTAGAGCTCCTGCAGTTTTTGAGATATTTAGCTCAAATTAGGCATATGATATAGGGTATAGAGTATAATTTGAGTAGGAGGGGGTCACTTTCAACATTTGTTATAATGTAATTTAATTATTATTTAGGGTTTTTGTTTTGTAAAATAAATCATTTTTAATTTTTTTCTCGATAACGGTCACAGAGACGAAAAAAGTTTCTAAGAAAAAAATTAAAAAAGTTTCTAAACAAAACAGACAATTAAATTTGTAATTTTTTGTCAAATTTAGTATGAATTGTAGAGATAGGGACAAAAAATCCACCCAGATATGAGAGAAAACATTTAATTTCGCATATTGGAAAATTTGTTGATCAAAAAGTCTGTAATTTTTAAAATAATCGCAAAATTCGCGAACTTCCTTAACTTTTGTGTAGCAGTTTAGTAGATAGAAGTTAGTAGAGAAAGTGTAGTAAACTACTCTACATAGTTCCGTAGGGTTCTTCGATGTTATTTTCGTTAATTTATTTTAATTTTTTTTCATTCGATCTAGGCGGGCGTGGTGGAGATGACGTGGGTGATGAGCGACTACGCGGCCGTCGACGTCCAGGAGCTGTCGGTGGCGAAGGGGCAGCAGGTGGAGGTGGTGGAGACGTGCCCGACGCGGCCCGACTATTGCCTGGTGCGTCTCGGCGCCGGCGCCGCCGCCGTCGAAGGTCTCGTGCCGCTGGCGGTGCTCAAACAGCCGCCGGCCGGCCATCAACAGGCGGCGGCGGCGGCGGCCGCCAGGAAGGGCTCGCCGTCGCGCAGGACCGACCAGGATATCGGTGAGTCTATGTTAATATACAGGGTGTTTCATTGTGCCGAGTATAGTAAAGTCGCTGCTAGACACGCCGGCGTATTTAAAGGAACAGATATAAAATCCAATTATACTGCTCCACAAAAGTTAGGAAGTTCACAAATATTGAGATTAATTTAAAAGTTGCAGGTTTTTTGATCGCCAAATTTAGTATGAGTTGTAGAGGTAGGGACAAAAAATCCACTCAGATACGAGAAAAAAAACATTTAATTTCGCATATTTGAAAATTTGGTGACCAAAAATTCTGTAAATTTTAAAATAATTGCAAAATTTGCGAACTTCCTTAACTTTTGTGGAGCAGTTTATTTTCTCTATGATATACATATTGTTAATATTTCTTAACGCAAAGTTTTGGTAAAGTGGTTGGGTCACTTTTTACAGAAATTTATCATGTGCAATCTGTTGAAGAAGAGAGGAAGTCGAAGATGTCAGATTTAAAATAAAATACTGGTTTTAAACAGAATAACTTTATTGTACATTTTGAACTTATTTCAATAATTAAATTCATTTTTGGCAATATTAGTCGGTATTAAATCGCCCATTATTAGCTGCTCTTTGCAATACAAACAAAATTGATTATAACAAATAAAAAACAATAGCAACAATTCCGAACGAATTAAACTGATTAATTAATAACGATTTATTGTTATCTCTGTTACACGCGTTTGAAACGTAAGGCACAAAACAAACTTTTGAAGTTTTGACAAACAGACAACAGCAACATTTGACATTTTGACATTAAAAACTTCAATTATGACATGGAACATTGATGGCTACCTAGATATAGACTATAAGACAATAAAATTTTCAATCTGTTCCTTTAAATTTGCCGGCGTGTGTATAAGGATTTTTTAGCCGTTTTGGTATAGTCGATTCGTTTTAGTATAACTCGTGACGTCACGGTTGCGTTGAAAACGAACCTGTTATTAAGCGGAAAATGTACGACGGGTAAACAGGAAGAATATCGAAGAAAAAAAAAACACGAAACAAACACCTCGACTAATTGGCAACGAAATCACGACATTTATATAATTCTGTCGCGTATATACATATATTTTCGAGCTGTTGTTATTATTATTACGTGGTAGCGAGAGAACGGGATATAATAGAGAGGGAGACGGCCTTGACGAACAATTGATGCCAATTTGAAAAAAAAAATCGTCGATTGTTTCGATATGAAACAATTGCTAGTTAAAATGAGCGTCGTCGATCCGTAAAGGATAAACAAAATGCCTTTGATAGATGCAAATCAAAAAGGGGGGAAAAAGACGAGTAGGAAGGGGGGAAATGGGCGCCTATTACGGATCGTTTTATTCGTTATTTTACTCCTCGAGCGATGCGTTGTCTTAAACTAGCGCGAATTTTCCACCGTTAAAATACAGGTTTGACGTTTGACAGGTACATTTTGACGTTTCTAGATTTGACAACGTATCGTTGACAGGTGGTCGTTTAATCGCTGTTTGACGTTTGACAGGTGCATTTTGACATTTAACGATTTGGCAACGTAGCGACGATGTTCGTGAGATAGTCGAGAGCGATAAAATCGATTGATAATAAAATAGTAAGATGCGTATTTATCAGTGATTAGTTTATTTGGTTTTTCGTAGATGCAACAATTTCGAATGACGGTACGTCCGCGATAAATACTTCATCGCCGGTGAATAAAAGAAGAGGATTCAGTGGGTGAGTAAATTTACTAATTTTTTATTTCATAAATTTAATATAGGATGGTTTAAAACACATTAGACTGGCCAATTTGATATATTTCGGGGAATCACCCGTGGAGATAACTACTTGATATCATTGGCAAAATACTCCTATCACAATTTCTCGATGTTGCTTTTGGTAAATTTGGAACTTTCGAGATTTTTTTTTATAGATTCGCCTCGTATAATAAGTACGTTTCCGCGATAAAATAAATCGTATACAATTTCGAATTCGCTTCAATTCGAAAAAAAAAGAACAACCGTCGCATTATCTTATCCATTATCTCGACTGTTTGCTCAAGATTTCTATAGCAATTCGCCTGAAACGGTTTCGAGATAAGACGGATTCCTCGGCTTGATCTTCTCCGAGGTGAAAATTATGTGCGTGACGAACGATGGGAATGGGGAAAATTTGCCGGAATTTGTGCCAATGCCCGTAATTACTAATTTGCCAATTTTTTTTTTTATTTACATCTATTTTATTTTTTATTTGTCTCTTTCGAACGGCGCGTGGTTTGTTTTTTTTGTTCTCTCACGTGATGTGTTTGTTTTTCTTTTTTGATTCAGAAGAAAATGGTTGCCGCCTCCGCTGCGGAAGCTGTCGCAAGGTAAAGGCGATAAGACGTCCGCGCCGCCTCCGATCGCCAGCGTCGGCTCGCCCCTCAAGAAAACCGGCTCCGATAAGAGGATAAAGGTAAAATTTCTCTTTACTAATCGATCTAAATTAATTTATTAATATCGATTCGTTTAACAAACTGATGGTCATTTCGGTACATTACCGTTTGTCCACTTGTATTACAGGGTGTTCCTAAACATTGTGTACATCCGAAAGGGGGTGAATCCTTGGCTTTTTTTATGACTAAAAGTTCATATAAACGTGGGTCCAAAAACCCTTTTAGTAATACTCTATTGAATACATTCGCCACTAATTAATTAATTAATACGGTTAATTTCTTCTTTTTTTAATACGTTAATCGATAGTTTTGTTGCGTGTTTAAACTGATTATTTCGTATGGTTTCGAATCAAATCGTACTCATTAATTAGTCAATTAACAAGATTGGCTAAAATACTAATTAAGTCGATTTATGAATGCTCACATAAAACGGGATTTTTATTTGGTTAATTCGCGAATTAACGACCCGTTTTTATTATCGTGTAGTTTCTCGCATAAAATAATAACCGTTTGTTATTGTTAATATTTCATCGGGTCGAGTATTTGTAAACTCGAATTTTATAGTCTATCAAATCGAAAACGAGCCGTTATTTACCGATTAATTTTTCTTTTATCGCTCGTCCGTTCTCAATCGCTCAATCGAGGCTCGATTTAACGAGTTAAGGAGATTTTATTAACGAGCCCTTTTTTTACTCCACAGCAATTTCAAATCCATATAAATAATACGTTGTAATCAAATCGCCGATAAACTTTTCGATTCGCCCTCGTATACTCAAACTTTTCAATCCGCCCTCGTATACTTAAACTGTTCGATTCTCCCTCGTATACTCAAACTTTTGGATTCGCCCTCGTATACATAAACTTTTCGATTCGCCCTCGTATACTCAAACTTTTCGATTCGCCCTCGTATATTTAAAATCACGAGCGTTATTATTTTAAAAGGTGATCGATTGGAGAAACAAAGCAAGCCGACAATAACCGGCGTTTATCTCCGATTTGATTTGTTTTTTCCTCCCATTTTCAATATTTATTATGTAATAATAATTTATGTAGTCCGTGTGTTTACATAATGTACATGTATAAACACATAACGCCAGACAAGGATGATGATGTTTCACGGTAGGCGCATTTAAGTAATATTGAATAAATGCGAGAGGAATAGAGATGGGAACCGACCGAAATTCGCTAAAGATTAAATCGCAAAAATAATTATTACCCTGTAAATTCTCGCTTTATAACTAATTATTGACAGTTCTACTTATTTCAAACGAATTATCACACGATCTAGTAACCTTTGAATTAGCAATACGGCGTCTGTGCGAGTGCAACGAAGACAACATCCACATAAAGAAGTGTCATCGCGCAACTTTCTCGCTCTAACCCGCGGGTCATCGGATAATCTTTCTTCGTTCGACTCGTTGAATTTGCACGCGTCCTTTCTATCGCCATATGCGTTTCATGGCGAACGGTGATTTAGTAACGCGTTCCATCGTCGATTCCCATTTCGACGTTTCTAATGCGAAAGTCAAGCTGAGCGGCAAACAAGGCCGACCGAGATAATTCGCTTCGTTTTTTTTTTTCTTCTCTTTTATATAAATCTATTACGTGCACTTGTAGAGAGACGGATCGCGCGGATCAAAGTGTGCCGTGCGTGAGTGTGTGTGTGTCTAAGATTTATTTTAAAATCGCTGCGGCCGTGCATCTTTGATTTTTTCGGATTAAATTTTTCGATGGGAACGATGACGATCGCGAATAACGATGATCGATTCGATCATCCCGATTGAATGATACGACAGGCGCAGGTAACTCGATTCGAGCGATTCGTTTGTTGTTTTTTTTTTCTAATTTTTTTTTTCTACTTTACGCGCGGCCCTCGTAGGAGTTTAGAGTGAGAGAGAGAGGAAAAAGATGGCCGACCGGATGAGTTTAATTTTTAAAGCGATTTCAGGTTAAACCCAAAACCGCGATTTACTCGATATTTTATCACTCTAATACGTTATTTTATGTAAACCGTAATGTTTGTCGTGTTTTAGTTGTCTAGTTTAGTCTCCGACTTCGACCGGATTTTCTTAAGTGTCGTTTAATTAGTTTGGCCATTTTCGAAATTATTATGCGCAAGAAATTGTTTAGGCGTGTTTCTAGTTTGCTCAATAATGTGAGTTTCCTTCGAACTTTGTCGTATCGGTAATATTAAAATTAATTCCCTTTTTATTTATTTTATTTTTTGTTTATTCATTGGTGTATTATTATGTGTGTTACGAGGGTGGTTCGATATGTATACGCCCGAAGGCGCTTTTCTGATTGTTTTTCGATTATATGTCGAATTTAAAGCATTCTTTGATCAATTTTAACTGTTTTCTTCAAACTTTGTTTTATTAGTAGTGTTTAAATTAATTACCTTTTTTTTTTGTTTATTTATTGGTGTAGATTATGTATGTTACGAGGGTGGTTCGATGTGTATACGCCTGACGCTTTTACTTTACTAGTTTTTTTTTTAATTTGTCTAACATGGTCGTCATTTCGGAACGTTCTAAATGGTTCTGAAGCGTTCTTAATGGTTCTAGATAGTCCTAAATGATTCTGGAGTATTCCAAATAGTTCTAGACAGTTCTAAATGATTTTGGAGCGTTCTAAATGGCCCCGTAGACAGTTCTAAATGATTCTGGAGCTTTCGAAATGATTTTTAGACAGTTCTAAATGATTCTGGAACTTTCGAAATGATTTTTAGACAGTTCTAAATGATTCTGGAGCGTTATTAATGGTTGTAGATTGTTCTAAATGATTCTGGATCGTTCTAAATAGTTCTGGAGCTTTCGAAATGGTTCCTAGACAGTTCCAAATAATTCCGGATCATTCTAAATGGCCGTAAACAGTTCTAAATGATTCTACTAGAGCGTTCTGAATGGTTTGTAAATTGTTCTAAATGTTTCTGGAGCTTTCGAAATGGTTGTAGACAGTTCTAATTGATTCTGGTGCTTTCTAAATAGTTCTGGAGCTTTCGAAATGGTTCCTAGACAGTTCCAAATGATTCTGAAGCGTTTTAAACGGTTCTAAACTATAGCGTTATATTTTTCCAGGCTCCATCGGAAATGGGTAACAAACCATCGGCGTCGGAGGGCGAAGAAGAGGAAGAACGCGCGGCGACGGCGTCGGCGTCGCCGCTGACGGCGTCGTCGCCGCCCCCGCGTGACGGCAGACAGCCGGCCGACATGGCGAACGGCGGCGTCGGCGTCGCCGAAGACGTCGACGAGGAATTGGAATTGCCGCCGCCGATGAAGCCCATCCAGGAGCCCATATTGGCGACGGCGTCGCCGCCCCCGCCCGCTCCCGGTCTGCCCGACATCGAGGATAATCCGTGCAAAAGGGTGCGTGTTGTTCGTTTTATTTTTAATTTGTTATTTAACCACTGTTCATATGTATAATTAGCTTATCATTCATGATGTAAATTAACTGAACACTGTTTTATTTTTGTTGGTTTTTTTTTCTCGATGTCATCCGCAGGTGTCTAGCTTAACGTTAAAACCACTAGAGGGAGCCACGTCGGCCGATTTGGCCGAGATCGAGCAAATCGTAAAGGAGAGAATGGTGCGATATAATTATGTATATCGTTTATTAATTAGTTTTTGTGTGTGTTTATTTATTTATTTATTGATTTATTTATTTATATCGCTTCTATATGTACGTTTGTTGTTTTTTTTTTTTGTTCATTTTTGTTCTCGTTATCGCGAATGTTGAAAATCGTCTTGTGCGCCACAAATACAGGGTGTTCCTAAATGACATGCTAATATGAAGTTTTTTTTCTTAAATTAGGTCCAAGAATCACCCCTTTAAATATTAGCATGCCATTATGAAACACGCAGTATATGTCAAAAAATTTTCTCTTCGAAACGCCATTAAACAGTCAAATTTTCCCGCCCTTTGATCGATCAGACGGAATGACACGTACCGAATTTAGATCGAATGATATCCAATTAAACGGTACGAAGAATCGATTTAATCCCGTTTAGATGAATCGAAAATGAAATTTAATTAAACCGCACGCGATACGCGAACGATGCATTCCAGTCGCGAGTTATTCCATTACGTCGCCAATAAACTGCGATTGTTTATTTTCAAACCGGTAGGATAAATATAAAATAAAAAAACCCGTTCGAAATAACATTACACAAAGCGATTTTCAATCCATTCACAAATGCACCACGTTAGTAAAACACCGTAACCCTTCAAACGTCAAATCGCGTACGACATAACCTCAATTGTTGACAGGTGACACTAAAGTGGAGCATCCGCATGACTATATAGCACAAAGCTCTAATTCAAACGAACACAATTCATTAACGAACAGCATTTCCAGGAGCAACACTCCGAGCACCACTTCCTCGGCGAGTACTCGCAGCAATCGGACAAGACGTACGCGACGCGCCGCCACCGTCCCGACGCCGATTCGACCGACGGCGACGCCGCCGCAGCCGCCGAGAAGCGCCAATCGGAGGACGCGGCCGGCGGCGTCGAGGAGGCGCTCAGGAAGCGCGAGTACGTGCTGCGCGAGCTCGTCGACACCGAAGAAGCTTACGTCAGAGACCTGGCGATGATCGTCGACGGTTACATCGCGGCGATGCGCGATCCCGACTTCGGCGTCGCGATGCCCGACGATCTCAAGGACGGCAAGGACAAGATGGTGTTCGGCAACATCGAGGTCATCTACGATTGGCACAAGGAGTAAGTGTATCGCAGTAACGGTCTTACTTCATAGCAACCAATGTAAATCTGTCAATTTGAAAGAATCTCCTTAGTTACTCCATAGCAACCAATGTAAAACTGTCAATTTGAAAGAATCTCTTTAGTTACTCCATAACAACCAATGTAAAACTGTCAATTTGAAAGAATCTCCTTAGTTACTCCATAACAACCGATGTAAAACTGTCAATTTGAAAGAATCTCCTTAGTTACTTCATAAGAACCAATGTAAAACTGTCAATTTGAAAGAATCTCCTTAGTTACTTCATAACAACCAATGTAAAACTGTCAATTTGAAAGAAACTCCTTAGTTACTCTATAACAACAATGTAAAAATGTCAATTTGAATGAATCTCCTTAGTTACTCCATAGCAACCAATGTAAAACTGTCAAATGTGAAAGAATCTGCTTAGTTTCTCCATAACAACCAATGTAAAACTGTCAAATGTGAAAGAATCTGCTTAGTTTCTCCATAACAACCAATGTAAAACTGTCAATTTGAACTTCTTTCTACATTCTTTTGAACTTCTTCTTCAATTTGAGCTTCGCTCTTGAACTCCCACGCTTCCCGTCCACACCTCAGGCTTCCCTATCGTCAAAGGAAACTTTAACCGTCGTAATAGAGGCGATCGTGGACAAAAAAAAAAATAACCCTACCAAAACCGATCATCTCCTTCCAGTTTCTTCCTGAAATCGCTGGAGCGCGCCGTCGAGAACCCCATCGACCTGGCCACGTTGTTCAAACGCTACGAGCGCAAGCTCCAAATGTACGTCATCTACTGCAAGAACAAGCACGTGTCGGAGTACATCGTCTCCGAACATTTGGACACCTATTTCGAGGAGTTGCGCGTCAAATTGGGCCACAAGTTGCAGCTGTGCGATCTGCTGATCAAGCCGGTGCAGCGCATCATGAAGTACCAGCTGATGCTCAAAGACGTGCTCAAGTACACGGAGAGGGCGGGCGTCGAGGCGGAGATCGAACCGTTGCGCGCCGCCTACAACATCATGGTGGTGGTGCCGAAGACCGCCAACGATATGATGGACGTGGGACGGTTGCAGGGATTCGAGGTAAATAATAAACTACTTGTTTTTGTAACCGTGGGAAATGCAGGGTATAGAGCAGGGTAGGGAAGAGGTAGACTATGGTAGAAGGTGATAGGGTGGGGGTTGAGTTAGGTAGAAGAAGGTAGGTAGGGGTGAAAGATGGTAAAAGGATGTAAAGTAGAAGATATTAAAAGGAGGCAGGTGGAGATAGATAGAACGAGTTTGGGAAGAGGTAGAGTAAGGTAATAGAAGATAGTAGAAGGAGGCAGATGGAGATAGGATAGGACGAGGTAGAATAGGGTAGAAGATAGAGGGTAGTGGTAGAAGGTGGTAAAAGGATGTAAAGTAGAAGAAGATAGTAAAATGAGGTAAGTAGAGATGGGATACAACGAGTTAGGAAAGAGGTAGAGTAGGGTAAAAGAAGATTAGTTGAAGGAAGCAGATGGAGATAGGATAGGACGAGGCGGGGAAGAGGTAGAGTAGGGTAGAAGACAGAGGGTAGGGGTAGAAGGTGGTAGGGAGTCGGTAAATTAAACTATGTCCAGCCTACTCTGTAACCGGATAAACGAACAAAAATACTCATTAGTATATTCCGAGCTATATTTGTTACTATATTTTATTTGTTTTAGGGCAAAATAACGGCTCAGGGAAATCTTCTAATGCACGGCATGTTGATTTGCTCGGACCTGCCCGGTCAGAATCCCCCGTTGTTGGGCAAAAACAAGGAATTGCACGTGTTCTTCTTCGAACAGACGATCATATTCTCCGAGGTGGTCGGAAAGAAAACCCAATTCACCAGTCCCCAATACATTTACAAGGCTCACCTTCAAGTAAGCGATCCATTCCGAAACGCCAATCAATCGGTCTTTGTCGGGTCTCTGTCGGTAACCACCAATGTAAAACTGTCTTATTGAATAGCGTCCCTAGTTACTCCATAACAACCAATGTAAAACTGTCAATTTGAAAGATTCTCCTTAGTTACTTCATAACAACAATGTAAAACTGTCATATTAAATAGCGTCCTTAGTTACTCCATAACAACCGATGTAGAAACGTCAAGAGACTCTTACTAGGATTGATTAGCGTTAATAGGTTACGTTCGATCGATTACACGCGCGTTTGTTTTGTTCTAAGGTGAACAAGATGTCGTTGGAAACGAAAGAGAACGGCTTCGTATTGAAATCGACGGATCCGAACAGCAATTCGGGCTTCGCCTGTCAAGCGGGCAGCGTCGAATTGCAGGAGCAATGGCTGGTCAACGTGCGGGACACGTTGCAAAAGCAACGCGACTTCCTCAAGGCCATCCAGAGCCCCATCGCCTACCAGAAGGAGTTGACCACCAAGGAGGCGTGAGTATCCACCGTCCGGGTCCCCGTTCGTGGGAGCGACGGGGGCGGTCGGAGGCGGCGTCGGTTGTGATTTTTTGTCGAAAATATCGATTCGATTCGATTTTGTGACGATGTCGAATCGATTCGAGTTGTGTTGGTGTATACACTGTTCGTTTTAAATTGTTTGGTTTTTTTTTTGTAATTGTAAACCGGATGAAAAAAATTTGTACATAGGATGTATGTTTTGTATATATGGATATTATTAATTCATTGATTAAGCGGTGATTACGATGATGATATGATGACACAAAATTTTCGATAATAGAAATAAAAAAGTTGAAATATCTGTTGTGGCATTTTTTCTTAACAAGAGATGTGCCTTTTAATTTGTTGTTATTTTTATTATTTGTCTATTTTAATTTGAGTTTGTAGATTTTTATTTTTGTTTTTACCTACTTTTTTATTTCTTTTCTATTAATTTATTATCCGATTAATTACTCGTGTTGTACTATGTTTGCTCCGTGACCAATGACAAAATAGTCCAATGACAAAATAGCCCAATGACAAAGTAGCCAAAGACAACATAGACCAATGACAAAATAGACCAATGACAAAATAGACCAATGACAAAATAGCCCAAGACAACATAGCTTGACAAATTCATGATTTGTGATAATTCCTACACTGTGATATGTTGTTTCTCCTAATCTATTTCTATTTTGGACTCTTCTATCTCAGTCTATTTTGTCGAGGTATCACGATCACTCGTAGTACAAAGTACAAGCGAATTAACCCGCCTCCCAATTTATTTTTATCCATTTTTTGTTTATTTATTATTTTATTCGGTTACCCGTCCCGTCCCGGTACAGCACCCCGTTCGACTACGGCGCCGCCACCGCCAAGCGATCGGCCTCCAAGCCGGCCAAGAACGCCGCCGCCGACGACGATCACAAGAACAACAACAGCAACAACAACAACAACCACCCCCGGTCGCGGTTGAACTTCTTCGAGGGCTTCCGGAACACGTTGCGCAACAAGCACAAGAGCGATTCGGGCGCGCTCGACGCCGCCGCCGCCGCCTCCGCCGGCGCCAGGAAGGGCGCCAAGGGGGCGGCGAGAGGGGACGCGCACAGGAGGTGGTCGGAGGCGAATCGGTCGACGGTAAGTCGCCCGCTTCGTTCGAATTAGATCGGTCGATTTGCTCTACTGAAGGTACTGAAGATGGACCGGACGCGATCGAAACATTCTTGCGATGAGGATTTTGAATATTTTTTTTTTGTAGTTTTTGTTGTAGATTTTGATTCGTTTGGTCCATCATCAGTAGTTTTATTAAACATATATACAGTGTGAACCATGTAGAATGGATAAATTCGTATCGTCTGTTAAAAATTGTATTGTAATTATAAAATGTATTGTACAAATATTTACTGAGAAAATAAATTTGTTCATTACATATCTGGTTCACACTGTATATACGAGGAAACCCTTTTATATTTTAATGTAGTATTTTTTATGAACCGACGGTTAAGTTATGTTAGTAGTAATCCAGGAATCTTCCTATAGTACCTAGAATCTCTAGAATTTACATAGAATTTTCCTGTACTATCTAGAATAGATTTCTGCGCTTTTAAATTAAATATTTATCTAACATTTATTGACATTGTTACCCCGTCGGTTTATATTAAAAAATGCGCAAATAATTGAGCAAATTTATATCCGCTTAATTGCATGTTTTTTTAACGTTTGATTGATACGCCATGATTTCTGCGAAATTGACGATATACAGGGTGTCCCGCGTAAGAATAGTCACGGGGGCGGGTCGGTTGTAATGCGGGACACCCTGTATAACCTCGTTACTTTCGCACATAACCAATAACTGATATTAATAGAAAAACATTTATTCTCTTCAGGTATCCTAAAAAAACAAAACACTAGAGAGCTTCTTCCCAAAATGTAAAAATTAAAAACGTAACCGCAACTACTCAAACTAACCTTCTACGTGTTTTACTGAGAGAGATGGCTGTGATATTATCGTTGTTGTTATTATTATTTTTTTATTTTATTTAAAGATTAATGGTTAATTGTTGTTAAAGTAAAATTAGGATGTAAAATGTACAAAAAAAAATCCGCTATTTATTCGAGATATGTATTATTAACTCAATTTCGGAATATTAACGAGTCGAAAATGGAAAACGTTTTGGAGTATCGAGTTTGTTGGATAAAAACGAACGAACACGACACACATGCGAATGGTGAGCATGATTTTTTTTTAAATAATTTCCTGACATTCGAGAGGTTTTCGAGTTCTCGCTACCTTTTCTAACACCGCCATTAACATACAGCATTTTTATACTCTAACCGCACTTTTTGCTAAAACATCCAGTAAACTTATCCGCATGAGCATATCGCTAAAATAACGCCAAAATAATACCGAAATCATAAAATACGCCATCGCATCGATTTTCGATAATCCCGATCTTTCAGATATTCCGCTCCAACCGGCCCGCTCCCGAAGAATTCTGGTCGTTCCGCAACAAACACCCCAAGAACCCCGACAATTCGACAGGTAAGTCTCAAACCGCGGTCTTACATAGAGGCCCGGAAACCAGCCCGATGTCACTGCGTTGGGCAGTTTCCAGACCTGCGGCCTGTTTCATATAACTGACAAGTTGACAAGTTACAAGTGTTGGTTGACAAGTATTTAAAAATTTCGTTTCACAAAATAAATTTCGATGAAACACAAACTTGTCAAATACTCCGGTCAAATTTAGACCCTACACTTGTCCGACAGGACTTGCCAGTTATACGAAACAGGCCCCTGTATCTAACACCGTCATGTTTCTCACCAATTACAGACGAATGCGACGAGATCGACGCCGACGCCGACGCCGATCGCGTCCAAATCGCGACCAAATCGTACGCGCCCGCGCCCGAACCCAAAATCCTCATCGTCTCCTGTTCGAGCGTCTCGCTCGAATGGCACAGCCCGCACTATCGACGCTTCTTCGTCGAACACTGCAAACTGGGCACCGGCGAGTGGGCGCCCGCCGGCCCGGGCGCCGGGCCCGTCGACGGCTCGTCGACCGTCGTCGACGGGCTCGTGGCCGGCGAGACGTACAGCTTTCGATTGGTGTCGGCCACCAACAACGTCGTCAGCCTGCCGAGCGTCGCCGTCACGCTGCCGGTCGCAGAGAACACCGTCTGGCAACAGGAACAGTTCAAACAGAGGTAATCCTAAGCGCCAATTCACCAGCACTGCTACCTCTTTATACTCTAGTGTTATTCTATACTCTACCGTTCTATCCTCTACTGAATGTGCTCTACCATTTACAATCTACACTCTGCTTTCCTCTACACTGGTCTCCTCTACACTGTTACCTTCCACACTCTCCTCTACATTCTGTTATCTTCTACACTGCTCTCCTCTATATTCTGTTATCTTCTATACTCTCCTATACACTCTGCTATCTTCTATACTGCTCTCCTTTAGACTCTAATCTCATCTACACTCTGATGTCATCTACATTCTGCTCTCATCTACGATTATCCCTCGTTTTTAGGTACATGGAAATGGAGGAATTGGACCGAGGCAGGTTCTCGGTGGTGCGGTTGGCCCGAGACCGCGGCACCGGCGAAGAGGTGGCCTTGAAACAGGTGAATCGCCGGAAGCAATCGTCGAGCGTGACTCGGGCCGAATACTCCCTGCTGGCTTCGATGCAACATTCCAACGTCATCAAATCGCTGGCGTTGTTCGACAACGCCCCGACGCCGGGCGTCGATACCATCGTATTGGAATTGTGAGGAACTTTGTTTGTTTGTTTTTTTGATTCTTCTACTTCTTAATTTATTGGCCTCCGCCTAGTCAGTATTTGGCCAGAGCAGGTTTTTTTTTTTGGATTTTACACAAGATTCTAAAATAATTGGCCGTTTGTCGTTCGTTCCGTAGAGTCAGAGGCCCGTTGTTGTTCGCCTACATCAGCGAAAAGGAGACCTACAGCGAATCGGACGTTAGAAACTACACCTATCAACTTCTGTCCGCCTTGCAGTGGTTGCACCAGAGGAATATCGCCCATTTGGACATTAAGGTAATGTAAAGTTCTATAGTACTTTACCCAATTCATCTGCTTTCTGCTCTGCTCGTTTCTCTGCTCTCCTCTACTCTCTGTTTTGCTCTGCTGTGCTTTACTTTTACTCCGGCATGCTCTGCTCTTTGCTCTTCTATCTGCTCTGCTCTCTGCTCTGCTCTCTGCTTTGCTCTCTACTTTTCTACCTGCTCTTCTCCCTGCTTTGCTCTCTGCTTTGCTCTCTACTTTTTTCTCTGCTCTTCCCTGTGCTTTGATCTCTGCTCTTCTATCTGCTCTGCTCTTTGCTTTGCTCTCTGCTTTGATCTCTACTCTTTTCTCTGCTCTTTCCTCTGCTTTGATCTCTGCTTTTCTTTTTGCTCTGCTCTCTGCTTTGCTCTCTACTCTTCTCTCTGCTATCTGCTTCGCTCTTTACTCTGCTCTCTGATTTGCTCTCTTCTTTCTGCTCTGCTCTCTTCTCTGCTCTGCTTTTCCGTCTTCTCTCTGCTCTGCACAAGTAGAAACGTCTAACGAACCGCCTTGGACCGTTTTTTTTTCCAGCCGGAGAACGTGATGGTGGACGCCTCGTCGCCGACGCCGCTGCTGAAGCTGATCGACTTCGGCGACGCCGTCAACACGTCGGCCACGGTGGTGTTGCCGCCGGCGTGCCTGGAATTCGCGGCGCCCGAGCTGGTGCTGGGCCGGCCGGTGGGCGCGCACACCGATTGCTGGGCGACGGGCGTGCTGGCGTACGTGCTGCTCAGCGGCGTGTCGCCCTTCCTCGACGACAGCCTCGAAGAGACCACCGCCAACATACTGAAGGGCGACTACTGTTTTCCCGACGAGTACTTCGGCGCGGTGTCGGAGGAGGCGCGGTCGCTGGTGAGGGGGCTGTTGGTGTTGGCGCCGCGCGATAGGGCCGATGCGGGGCGGTGCGCGCGCTGCGATTGGTTCGCTAAAGAGGTGGGGATGTGTGTTATTTTGCGCTGTTGTATGTATAATTTTTTTTTTATTTTTAGTCGGTTAATTCGACGTCTATACCGTCGGGACGGTTGAGGACGTTTATGCGAAGGAGGCGGCCGATGAACTGCAATCTGACGACGACTGGTTATCACAAACAAGACTTTCCTTAGAGGAAGACGCGAGGAATTTGTTATTGACGTTGAGTGTAGTTAATTCGGTGTTTTTTTTTTGAATTTTTGTAAATTCTCGACCAAATTGTATAAATAAATCTAAGCGTAGATTGTATTAACTATTTCGACTTGTTACTCGTATAATTTATAACTATATTTTAATAATGTAATTATTTTATTAAAAATATAAAAAATTTTGTTCGTTTTGTTTCGTTCGATTCTGGAGCGTTCTGGATTGATCTAGATCTAGAATCTCGAGAGTTCTAAGCGATTCTGGAGCATTATAGATTAATCTAGACTCTAGATAGTTCATCTTTCTTTCTCTATCGGATATTATACATATTTTTTTTTATTATACATAATTTTTATACACATTTACAAACCTAATTTTGTAGATTGATACAAACGAACAAACTTTATAATTTCAGTTGGCAATCCTTCTCTAAAAAGTCAATAATGAAACGTCAACGTCAAACGATTGGCGTGTGTCAGTGTCAGTCAAAATAAGTGAAAACATTTTCGCCAAAAATCAAAAATGCCGTATTGAATTCAACGTATCGAATATGTTTGAAACGCAGTGCGACGTCCTAGCGGAGTTTTCGTTGAAAAATCAAACGGACACAGTTTGTGTTAAGTGCCTTTGCAGCAGGTCGTTCATTCGGTAAGTAAACTCGACCCGTCACTTGTCATTTCGACTATTCGTTAGAAATGTATTCTAGAATTTAAACGAACCAAACACCACATTGTATGCTATTAATTTTAAGATAAAATATCTCGAGTTAGCGGTCGAAAGGATGTCGGCGGAGGTAGCGCTAACGAGCCCGGGGGAAAGCTGCTCCGCGAAACCGCCCGACATAGAAGATTTCGTGATATTAAAACCGATAAGCAGAGGTGCCTTCGGCAAGGTGTTTCTCGGCTGCAAGAAGACCAACCCGGACCTAATGTACGCCATAAAGGTCATGAAAAAATCCGAAATGATAAACAAAAACATGGTCACGCAAGTGGTGAACGAACGCAACGCCCTGGCGCTCGCCAACAACCCCTTCTGCGTGCAACTCTTCTACTCCCTGCAAACCCCCTCGTCCGTCTACCTCGTCATGGAGTACATGATCGGCGGCGACGTGAAATCCCTGCTGAGCGTCTGCGGCTTCTTCGACGAGCCCATGGCCTGCTTCTACATAGCCGAGGTGTGCCTCGCGCTGCGCTACCTCCACAAGCACAACATCGTCCACCGGGACATCAAGCCCGACAACATGCTCCTGTCGAAGGAGGGCCACCTGAAGCTCACCGACTTCGGCCTGAGCAACGTGTACGTGCACGGCGACTTGGAGATGTCCGATCTGGAGCGGTGCACTCCCAATTTGTGCGCGCGCACGCCCGGCCAGCTGCTCAGCCTCACGGAGCACCTCAGCTTCGGTTCGGGCAACTCGAAGTACACGAACCGCAATCGCACCGATTCCCATTGCGATTTGAACGACTCCAAATGCAATTCCTCCGCCCTGTCGGGGGTGACTTTTCTATCGGCCGATTGCGAGAGCCCTTCGCGGGTGTCATCGTACCACACGTGTCCGAGTACCACGCAAGATGAGGCGTCCTCGGTGGGCTCGTGTATCAGTTCACCCGTTACGAGGAAACCGTTGAATTGTACCTATCGAATGAACGAAATGCGGCAGAAAAAGAGGAAATTCAGGTCGGAATCGCCGCCCGGGATGAAGGCTTATTTGAAAAGCGGTTTGACGGGCGAGATCGAGATACTCAAACTGGATTCGCCTAAAGGTGTGAAGTTCTCCACGCCCGTTTCGCTCGAGAAAACCAAAAAGAAATCGATGAAGTTCGATTTGCAGGCCACCATCAAATCAGCGGCGATCATGAGTCCCATCCGAAGCGAATCCGTGACGCCCAAGACGCCGAAAACGCCGTTTCGAACGCCCAAGTCCGTCAAACGCGCCCCGTCGAGTTCCGATCAGCGGATCCTCGGAACGCCCGATTACCTCGCTCCGGAGTTGCTGCTGATGAAAGGCCACGATCACGCCGTCGACTGGTGGGCCTTGGGGTGCTGTCTGTACGAATTCGTCACCGGCATAACGCCGTTCAACGACGCCACGCCGCAATTGGTGTTCAAGAACATACTGGAGCGGAACATCGAGTGGCCCGAGGGCGACGAGAGCCTGTCCGAGGGAATGGTGGCGGCGATCGAGGCGCTGCTGGCCGAAAAGCCAGAGGACAGGGCGCGAGCCGAGGACGTGATGGAGATGAGCGCTTTTAAGGATATCGATTGGGATAATTTGTTGAATGCGAAACCTCCGTTCGTACCCGAACCCTACGATTTGGCTGATACGGGTTATTTTCAGGCCAGAAACGAATTGTTAAAGTTTAATTTATCGAATTTCGAATCGTAAATGATTCTTGTTTGGGTTGTTGTTGTTGTTAATTGTAGGAAATTATTTAAATATACATATTTTATTTTATAAGAACAAAATTCTAACCTCAAAGCTGTCATTGTGTCATTTGTTTAAAGCTTTCTAATTAAGTTTCAAATCAGTTACAAATCTTACATTCCAAAGTAAATTAATAAAAGTTTTACAAATTCCTTATTATTTTAATTTAATTTTAAAGTAAATTAAATATTGAAATTACGGTCATTTACAAATATAAAGAAGTAAAAAAGAAGAAGAATTGACATTTGACATTGACGTTTGTTTTAAAAGCGGGAATTTGTTTATGCAGAGAAAAGTTTATTGTTCTCGAAATAATTATGGATATCCAAACGTTGACGCCGCAAAAATGGATAGAAAACGAGGAAACGTTCGTCGGATTGCTGGAAAATCGAAATATCCTTCACGCAATTCCTTGCTTGAACGCCAATACAGTCGAGCAATTCCCTAAGATGGCCATGGTGAGGTTCATCGGTATGGTACAAGATATGCATTCGCCTGAATATTATTTGGAAAAAGTCGAGGTGATAGATAGAACCAACAACAAAAGCTCCATAATGAACGGAAAATACGGGAACAAGCTGGTAAACGACAACGAGTACATAAATTTCAAATGTCCAACGAACGTTACATCGGAGAGACAATCTTTCGTTGTTATTACAGTTCCAGCGTTGAACGAGTGGGTTCGAAATGTACATAGTAAATTCAAATTGAACCCTACAACGAATAGTTGCCCAAGTAACGAGCGGGAATTAGACGAACCGATGGAGGAAACGGGGCCTTGTACATCGAAGAAACTCTGCACGGAAACGACTAAAGCTGGTTTAATGTCTAATTCTAACGTGAGCAATGCGCCTAAAGATATTTACCCTCTAGAAGACGGCTGTAACGAGGCGTTTTGTGTTACAGTATACAACAAAGAAGATACGCTTAAAATCAACGAAGTTTTCGAGTTTATCGGATTCCTCGATACGCAACCGATCGCAGATGAAACAGATCCAAATGCGTTTTCCTACCCGACAATTCACTGCGTTAAATTCCGAAAATTGTCTCATCACAACCCCCTATCCGAGGAACTCTCCATCAACACGGACACAGCTCGTAAAGATTTACTGTTAGTTCTAACTCAACTACTACTCGGCGACGAATTATCCGCTGAATACCTCCTGTGCTATCTCATTTCCGAGGTGTATTCGCGCAGGGACGGCCTCGCTTTGGGAAAATTCTCTCTAAATATATCGAACGTGCCCGTTTCGACCTACCCGAACTACCCGAAGTGGCTGTACAACTTCATCGAAAAATTCGTTACCAAAAGCGCCTACCTACCGATGACCTTAGACAACCTCAACGCGCTCCGGTTCGTCCCGAAGAAAAACTACGAATCGAACTACCTGTCCTCGGGGGTGCTGCAATTGAGCGACCACACTCGCCTGGTGCTCGACGAAACGAAACTGTCCCCCGGGAAATTAAACAGCGCCGGACTCGATAACGTGAAGGCCGTTTCGGATTGCATCGAACACCAAACGGTCCACTACGATTTCAAATACTACCCGTTGGAATTCGACTGCGATATACCGTTTCTCATCCTCTCCGAAGGGAAGACGATGTTGAAGAGCGACGTTCACGTGAAACTGGAGCCGGACGGAATGAGTTTGGAGAACTTTGAACGGATAATCGAAGCCGCCGATCACTTTTTGAACACTCAAGTGTTGGACAACATTCGAGGTTACCTGACGCTCGCGATGAGCGTGGAGTATACATTGAACGAGGACGTGGAGAAGTTCGTTCAAGACGAGTTCGTTAAAATGAGACGAGACGAATCGGTCACCGCTAAAGACTTGCACGATTTGCTGGTGCTCGCCCGGTTGATATCCCTATCGGAAGGCAAAACTTCCCTCGCGCAAGACGCCTGGAACAAGGCTTCGGATATGGAACAGAAGAGGAAGATTAGAATTAAGAATTAACTGTTGTTTTAGCTAATAAACGTGTGTTACTTATCGCTCGTTTTAATTCCTTTTTTTTTCCAGTACGAAAGCTTCCTCGAAGCAATTGGCGTCGTCCGAACAAAGCGCTTCGGAGGAGGACAATCAAATCGAAGACGAACTGAATAGGATATACGAAAATTTGACCATACAGAGCGTCCAACGCGCCAAATCCGAAGAGGTAAAAACCCATCGATCGATCGATGAATATTTTCTGTAATGTTTACTAAGTCGGAGCGAGTTAACGCGCATGCGCCAATAACGTCAAATTCTGTGTTCTGACAGCGTCAAAAATTTTTACCCTTCCCTACCCCCATCTAACCATCTTCTACCCTATTCTACTCTTCCCTACCTTCTCCTGCACCCTCTTTTACTCCCGTCTAATAATAATTATTTTCTATCTAAAATAAATATTTTTGTCCCATTTACTGAAATTAAATACACATTGCCAACGATGCACAGTTTTTGACGCTGTCAGAACACAGAATTTGACGTTATTACATGCGCGTTAATCCGCTCCGACTTGGTAAACTTTACCATATATTCTTATAAATAGAAATGGGTTTCAGAACGAACCGGAGGCGGCCAGTTGCTATTGCAGCGCCTCGCACACCGACAATCTCTCGACCGACGAGCACGAGAGCCTGCGGGAGGCGCACAACGCGCCGTCGACGCGCGGCATCCAGCAGAGCGACAGCGGCACCGATCTCAACGAGCACCCGGTCCACGACATCGACGCCGATTGGCACCGGTTCTGGTCGATCAACGGCGAGAAATTGATATGGGAGAGTTGGATCGAAAAGTACAGCCACTACATCAATCCCGAGTACCTGTTGCCGGCGCAAAAGGAACCGCTGGACGATCGTAAGGGCACAGGGATTGTTTGTTTCTAATAGAAGTACTGATGATGTGCGTTGTAGATAAACTCGAGTCATCGAAGAGGTTTAAGCAAGAGTCGCTCAAGAAGGACAAGAGCCAATCGGAGTTGTTGAGAACTCTATCGGGCGGTAGCGACGAGAAGGTTTCGCTCTCCAACGACGTCTCCGAAGGCTGGAATCCACTTTCTACCATCGACAGGTAACGAATCAGTTTTCGGTTGTTAAAAATATTCGATATTTTAGGAAATATAGTCCTTTTTAAATTTAAAATTTTGACAGTTGACGTGTAAAATCACACCAATCACAAAAACGAACGAGTTACATTTGTATCATGCGGTGTAAGAATTCGAACGGATTGTTCGGAAGAGTAGAACAAACGAACAAAAGCGAAATGTAACATCAAATGACAGATGACATATCTACGGTTATGTTATTATAATTTCTTTGTTTTAAGTTTGTTTTCCCATTTCCAGCATCGAGGACGACGCCGAGGCGGAGAAACTACTGGCGTCGCGGTGCTGTTCGCGGACGGGCGGCTCGCTGCGCACGATCGATTCGATAACGAACGTGACGCGCATGACTGTGTCCTCGTTGGACTTCAGCGAGGCGGGCGCGTCCGGCTCGTCGGAGAGCTTCTCGTCGGTGAGTTCCGCCGACGGTTCGGTGAGCTCGGAGGATTCGGACGAGGACTACCAACGACAGTGGAACGAGCTGTGGAAGCGCCACTACGAGGACCAGTACGCGGAGCAGTACAACAAGTTCGTGCGGAGCGCCGTCGGCGCGTCCGCTACCGGTCAGTGCGCAACTTCTACCGCGCATATGTCTATTAAAAGATTGATTTTTTTAGATAGTAGTAAGCCGGTGATGGAGATGAGCAACAGCGATAGAACGTTGGAGGCGCGGGAGTGGAACGAGGACGGTAAATCGGTGGCGGATGCCGATTCGTTGTCGAGCTGCGAGAGCGAAGAGGAGAACACGATTTACAAGGAAATGGCGGCGATGGGATTGCCAGTGACGTTCCGTTCCAAAGGAACGGGTTCTTCGAATCGCTCGGATTCGCTTAAAATGTAACCGTATTATTATTATTATTCGAATGAATTGTTAATGTTTGTGTTATTGTAGGTCGACTTCGAATTACGATTTCAACGCCGGCAGGAATCGCATCAAATCGGCGTTCAATTTGATCGGTTTGGAATTCCAAGAACCGTCCGATGAGGTTCTAACGGGAGACGTGAATTACAAAATGAAGCACATCAGACAGCAAAACAGGCACCTGAAAATTCGACCACAATCGAAGAAACCGCGACATTTCACGTTCGACGACGACGGCAACATGTACGAGAAAGAACCGGACGAGGTATAAATAAAAAGAAACCTACGAATAAATAACGAGAGATGAGATAATCGGTTTTTTTTTGTAAGTTGGTAGAACAGAACGTGTTCTGCGAGCAATCCGACAACGAGCTGAGCTCCTGCGAGGAGGCGGTGACGGGCGAGGCGGCGCCGCCCGCCTGCGACGAATCCGCCGCCGTCGATGAGGTGCAAAAGACGAAGCGCAAGCGCCGGAAACGGAAGCAACCCGTCCTGCCGGCCGAGATCCGATCGAACGCCAAATTGCGCAAGTACTGGTGCAAGAGGTTCAGCTTGTTCAGCCGGTTCGATTCCGGCATCAAATTGGACGAAGGTCGGTTATTTATACAATCGAACAGGACTTGTCTCGATTAGCGTACTGTGGTAGGGTGAGAAGTTATCGGTCTGAATCAATTAGAACTGTCTAGAACGTTTCATAACGATTTAGAACGTTTCAAAATCGTTTAGAACGCTCCACGATCATTTAGAAATAATTTAGAACTGTCTCGAACCAAACATTTCGACCTAACAAGAAAAATACCGTAATTATTCAATTGAAAATCGCTGTCTTTCATTGTCAAGTCGATAACTTTTCACCTTACCCTTGTATCGCTCGAGAGGGAGAGGGATATCGTTACAAATCGTCACTGTTTAGTAGTAAAGCTAATGTTAAATTTTTTTTTTATTTTTAGAAAGTTGGTATTCGGTGACACCGGAACAAGTGGCTCGACACACGGCCGAAAGATGCCAATGCGATATAATTGTAGACGCTTTTTGCGGAGCCGGCGGCAACGCCATTCAATTCGCCATGAAATGTACAAAAGGTACGAATATTTAACAGTCTCTTCTGCAAATGTGTATAACGGGTTGCCTATCTATCAGGTCTAATACGATATTACATCGAGCATTGTATCTAGTAGCCCGTTTTCAGCTATTATCGGCACGTTAAACGGTAATCAATCGCATCTTTAGTCTTGCATAATGCGCTGAATACGGGCCGTTGTTATGTACCATTTCATCGTTTTCGATTAAACTAAAAGTGCACGTTGAATGTTGCAGTAATAGCGATCGACGTGGATCCGAAGAAGATCGAATTGGCGCGCAACAACGCCGGCGTCTACGGCGTATCGGATCGAATCGAATTCGTGGTCGGCGATTTCTTCCGAATGGCCGACAAGCTGAAGGCCGACGCGGTGTTTTTGAGCCCGCCGTGGGGCGGACCGGCCTATCTGCAGCGCGACGTGTACGATTTGGAGACGATGCTGCAGCCGGCGGGCATTTCGCGACTGATGCTCGCCGCCAGGAAGATATCGCCGAACGTGGCGGTGTTTTTGCCGCGGAACTCCAACACTTTTGCGGTAGGTGGTTTTTGGTTAAGGAGCATCGATCGATACCGGTGCACCGGAATATCCCTGAATAGGTGTCGTTATTTTACTAGTATTGAATACCTGATGCAAAGTGTTTGAATGTAGTGTGAAAATTCAGGTGATTTTTGGTGCACCCGATCGATCGGTTATTGAGCCAGGGGTGATTTAATTGTACGATTCGATTTTATTGTGCAGTTGACGAAGGAGGCGGGCGTCGGCGGTAGAGTGGAGGTCGAGCAGAATTTTATTAATAAAAAGTTGGTAGCAATAACTGCTTATTATAATGATTTGATTAAGGAGAAATAACTGAGAGGTTTTTTTTTTGTATGTAATGTGTTTTTAAATATTTAAACATATACAAGCTATTATCGGACTACTGTTGGTTTTATTTTTGGAACGGGTAATAATCCATTCCCGTGTTGGCTTTGAATTTGCGCTTTTCCTTTCTTCGGGCTAACGCCATGATCTCTTGGACGTCTTTCCTATAAGGAGGGGGTTGCATTTCCTCGTGTAATGTACATTCGAATTGTTCTGGTATGGTTTTTTTGTAGATATCCTTTTTAATTATATCGACGTCTCTACTATATTCGTTTATTATGTCGCCAATTTTCGATGGGGGAATATTACATTCATACAAAAAGTAGCTGGAAATGTAAATGTAAACGAATCGATTGAAATTGTAGAAATTTTAATTACCTGGCTTGTCTGTGAGGCATACCGTTTGATGAAATTTTATAAGGCGTTTCTCTCGTTCCCAAATTCTCCAATTTCCTTATTAAGCCCCCTCGATCGAAAATCGCATTGGCTGTTCGTTTAATAGCTGTTGTCAGTTCTGGCTAAAAATATGAATATTTTACGATTATTTATATAGTTTATTCCTGTTTGTGGCAATTTACCTTGGGCATAACTCTGAATAATACTATTAACTCGTACGGAATCATTTTAGTGTTAAATTTTCTTGCTCTTTATGAATTGGGTTACAAATTTATTTTAGGTTAGTTTCTTCTTTTTCTGTAGAACTAGAAATTGCTACCCTAAACTAATATAGTAATAGGACATAATTGATGACAAAAGTGACAAGTGACATAATAGAAAAGAAGAATTTTAAAGGTTATGTTAACCAAATTTCCAAAATGCTGAATTTATCGAAATTTGTTCGATTTATTTCGCTAAGACAACAATCAACGCACTCCAAAATTGTAATTACCAATGACAAGAATACGATAGTAGCATGGCATCCCAAGCAAGACTTTCCATACGAATGCACGAAAGCGTTACCCGATGAACGATTCGTCGAAACAGATACCGTTTTAAAGACCACCGTAACACCAGAATTGCTCAGCATATTTAACAAGAAAACGCCCGAGCAAGCCCGACAGGAATTAATGGACATCACGCATACAACAAAACACCGATGGTTTCCGAGAGCAAGGGACAAACGAGCGAAGGAAACCCCAATGGACCGAGAGTACTTATAACATCTCATTAATTAAACCATATTTAGTGTATGTACAAAGCTCAATCGGAGCCTAATTTAATAAACGAAGCAATGCTATTACACAACTCGTTCGAATTTACATCTAACCAACAAAACTATATTACGTATTTATATATTATAAAGCGATTTTATTAAATCCTTCCGGGGAAGATGCCCTCTTCGCGCTGGTTGTCCCATTTCTCGATCCACGCGTTCGGGCAAATGGAATGAAACACCTTGGAGAAGTACTGGCACGGCTGGTAATCCTCCCCACGGACCTTCTGGCAACGATAAAAGTCCACGTAACTCTGGTAACAGTAGCGCGTCTGATTGGTGTTGGGGAACCGCGGATCGAACGGGGCCGTTTGGATGTCTTCCAGCTTTTTCGGAACCTGCACCGGCATGATTACTGCAACAATATACCAATCAAACCGATGGTTTTATTTTGTACACGCAACGCCTCCTTTCGTAACAATAATTGGCTCGCTTAACAATGGTTTAATCGAACGATTTAACAATCATAGCACTTTACAAAAAAAAAAGAAATAAAACGTGAATCGAATCCTTGCGACACGATAGGTATTCACAATTTAGAGTACTTATATATTAGGATAATAAACGTCCGTTTTTTTCATTTGACCAACGGTCGCGTTTTGGAATCGTCATCGCAACAAGCCTCCTTGTACTTGCGCACCTCCTTCATATACACCGACCACACGTCCTGCGAATTGTTCTCCTCCTCGTTGGGCAACCGCACCTTCTGCACCAGCCCCGTCTTCAACACCTTACCGCCGCGACGCTTCCCGAACGCCGGCAGCGCCCTCTTTTGCTCCACGCCCGCCGGCCTCTCCTCCACCGCTTTACCCTGCTGCTGCTGCTGCTGTTGTTGCTCCTGCATCTTCTTGAACATCTCCAAAAACGTCCCGTCGTTCTTGAACACATTGTCCTTGTTGTCGTCGTCGTCGTCGTCGAAGGCGCCGCCGTCGTCGTCGTCGGGCGACTCCTTGGGCGGCGTCGGCGTCGACTTCTTCGCCTTGCGGGCGCTCCTCGATCTCGAGCGCCTCGACGCCGACCGGCGGCGCCGCTTGGAGCGCTTGTGCCGGCGGTGCGGCGACCGGCTGCGCGACGAGCTGTGCCGGCGGCGGCGGCGGGGGCGCGACCGCGACCGCCTCGGGCGGCTGCCGGAGCGCCGGCGGCGGTGGCGCGAGCGGGAGCGCGTCCGCGACCGGTGCCGGCGGCGCTGCTTCTCGTACTCGACGTAGTCCGGGTGCTTTAGGTAGGGGTTTATGCGGTCGATGGGGCGCTGCTCTTTGTCCGGTTCCTTGACTTTTACGGGCGGCGGGTCCGCTGCGGGGGCTTGCGACGGGGGCGAGGAGGAGTCGAGCTCGACGTCTTCGGTGCCCGGCGGGGGCGGAATGTCCCATATCCTGCTAGCAGGGTTCATCTGTGGGAATCAGATGTGTGTGTGACCTACAAGAGAACTTGCAGGTATAGTCAAATGCTAAATCTGTCGGGTATAATAATCGTTCTTCTCGCTGGTCATTGTGTTTTTGTAAAGTGCTATTTCGATTCGATTCGTTCGCAATTAGTAAAATAATTATATGCTACTCGTTATTCGGATGGTGTTACGTATTAGATAATCAATGAACGAGTCCTTGTTGACATGCCGATTGAATTTATGCATCGCTATTAAAAACGTCAATAACGCGTACTGAAATCGAATTGGTACATACGTGAAATGCGTTATTTTTTCGTTTAAATAGGCGTAGCAGTACCTGAGGGGAAGTCCTTTTGGCCGTTTGGAGAATTCTTAGACAAAAATGTCCGCCACAATGAACTGAAAACTACGATTTACTTCGACGATTAACGATAAGTGACGAAGTCGATTGTCGAAAATCATTTGACAGTTGACAGTTTAAAGTTTCGTTATTTTGTATCTAACCGAACTACACTGACAGTAAATTTAAACAAAAACTACGGAAATTGCATTAATTAATAACGTAATTAATGAAATGCGATAAGTCGATTAACGTAGATATGCAAAAATAGGTTTTTATCAAAGTTTACTAAAACTTACAAACGAACAAACGTCGTTAGTCAGGTCGATGATTCATAGAGGACGCCACATTACTTTAATTTTTCTTATCTTTAGATTATTAATTTTTTTCAACTGAATCGTGTTTACTTCATAATTGTTTTTATGTCAGATGTATTATTTAAATAAATTCTATTACATTGATTGCTTTTTTATACAAAAGATACATGATATTCGTTAAATTGGTTGCCTACCTGTCAGAGATTGTTAGTGGTCATTTTATCTTGTCGAAATGTAGTAAAAAATTACTATAATTTTTAATCGTGCTCTTGATTACTACATTCTTTTGATGCCTCAGCTACTTCAGGGTTAATTCATGCATGTAAGTATTAATAAACTTAAATTTTTGTGAATTGTTCTATAACAATTAACAATACAACAATACACTTTTATCGGTAAAGGTGAAGGCCTGACATATACCGAAAACAAAAAAAAATCATCGAACCGTCGAATTTAATACGCGCCCCGTACACGCCTAATAAAGCAATAGGGCGAGGGCGCGTTAAAAGTCGCCGGGAGATTCATTAGCTCCGGTGCTTCCCTGACATTTCGCCGGCATTCCGGCCGCCCGACCGCCCGCCTTCTATGACATTTCAGCGGCGCATCGCACACCGGAACCGTTAAATTAAACGACCAAACAGAAAAGGGGATTTGCACGGCACAATGAGGGTGGCATTTCCGAATCGCCGCCGCCCCCCCCATTCCACTTAAACCCCAATAAATCAACCATACAACACGAACATAAGGTCACAGCACACGCCGATCAAGAACCACATAGAACTCCATTTAATCACTAATTAGCGAAGAACTCACCGTCGGATTGAACTCTTAACCTCCGGTCCGGGTTTTCCCATGGATAGCGCGCCATTACGTCTAATCGCGGCCGTTTAAATTGTCAAATCGCGATAAAAATCGGATTCGGATCGATCCGGAATCGATTACGGGATTCGCTGTAAGTACCGCGAATCTCGTCCGGAGCTAATTGTGCGATTAACGAACGGTAGGAATTAAAAAGGCTCGGCCGGATTTGTCCGATACAATCCGGCGTAATTAGCTAATTGGTTCCGGGAATCACCGAGTTTCCCTCTTCGAAACATCGGCTCGACTTTTCGCACGACTTGTGTTTATTTGATTAATCGCGGTAAGAAAATCCGAAAGGGATGTTGTTTTTTTTTTCCTGTTCTTCGACAGCCAGTAATATGTGTTATATATGTGGAGGGTGATACGATATCACTTTGTTAGGGAAATTGTCTGGTAATTCGACACTCGAGCCGGTTTTATTAGCATATTCGAAGCTTCGGTTCGTTTTCCGCGTGACGATGACAATATCAGGGAAATTTATTACGTCCACAACATTATATGATAGTTTTACTGGGTTTTGGTTTGGGTTTTGGGTTTTTACGGCCATTCTCATTAGCGACGGACTGTTATTATCCAGAGACTCGCCTCTCTGAGTTATTCGGTTACAATGTCACAGGATAAGACGATTTTTTTTCATGTGTAATTTATCAAGATTATTTTCTTCGATGCTTATGCGATATGGATGTAGATCGAATGATATCTTTTAGCAGGTATTGTTAATAATATAGTGAAAATATGTAAATTGTATATTGTAGTATTGTGTATTTTTTATGCTCTATAAAAAACTGCTAAACGAAATCTTTAGGCATGCAGAATTAGTACTAGAACTAGTTCTGAATGATTTTGGATAGTTCTAAACGGTTCTAGTCAGTTCAAAACTGCTTCTAAATCATTAAGAAAAGGTTTAAATTGTTCTAGAACAGTTCTAAAATGGTTACGAACTGTTTCAAATGAATCTAGTCAATTCAAAATTGTCCCAGAATGGACTGGTTTTTAAGATCATCCAGAACAGTTTCAAGTGGTCCTAGTTAGTTCGAAAATGGTTCCAAACGATTCCGAAATTGTTCTGGAACTGTATTTGTTCTAGCAAACGCAATTCCGGGGCGAATTACGCGAATACAAACCCCGCCTAACCGCGCCCGAATGTAACCCAAACAAACCAATATTAACACTGCGGGTAGCCTTTTCTTTCCCCGGTTACACCCGACCCCACCCCCCCTGTTCTCTGATTACAATCCTAATCAATAGCGAATAAAATTGATAGGCTGTCATCGATGTCTCTCCAATTGCATCACCAGACGCGATATTTTTTTTTAAATATAATACCCTTTCCAATTTCAACCGCACCTATACAATTCTGATTAACAAACTGCTCGATTAAAGTGTAGAGAATTTTTAAAGAAAATATACACCTTGCTCCATTTCCGATTGCAATATGGTCGTTTCTATGAGTGGAACAAAGAAAGATTATTAAAATGACAGTTGTCAGAGTGAAAAGTTGCAATGACACAAATCAGTCACTCTTTCTTTTACCTTTATAAGTCCTTTATAAGAACAAATTAAACTGATTAATTAATAACAATTTATTGTCATCTCTGTTACGCGCGTTTGAAATGTAAGACACAAAACAAACTTTCGAAGTTTTGACAACAGACAACGCCCACATTTGACATTTTGACATTAAAAACTTTAATTATGACACGGAACATTCATAGCTATCTAGATATAGACTATAAGACAATAAAATATAGAAACATATTACATTTTCAATCTGTTCCTTTAAATTTGCCGGTGTGTGTGTAGTAAGGGGATTTTTGGTGAAAAAAATAAAAATAAAGGGCGGTTGAAACGGGAACGGGGTCGTAAGGGTACGCAAGCACACTGTTGATTCTGTCATTAGGCAATGTTTGCGGAATTAATGGCGTCGAGACGGTGACTGACGCCACGGAGAGAGACGCCTCGACGTCGGGATGATGCGAATGTGTGTATGTGTGTAAGCGCCCGTGAGTGAGAGAGAGATAGAGAGAGAGAGAGAGAGAGAGAGAGAGAGAGAGACGAAATTGGGGCAAGGATGCCGTTCGGAAACGTGCGTCGGAGCGAGCGAGAAAGAGCGAGAGAATTAAAGCGCTCGATGATAATCCGAATTTATTTTTCTAATATATTTTTGTATTTTTGTAATTTTTGTATTTTGTACACCTTGCTCTATTTTCGATTGCAATATGGTCATTTGTACGAGTGGAACAAAGAAAGGTTATTAAAATGACAGCTGTCAAAGTGAAAAGTTGCAATGACACAAATGTCACTTTTTCTTTTTCCTTTGTAAGTGTCTAATGGAAGTTGTCTTTATCGCACTTATGGCCTATATTGCAATCAAAAAATGAAGCAACCTGTATGTATAGTGGGCGATACGCCACTGGTGATAGTGGAAGTGTGTCGACCGCACCCCTTGATTTTCTAACCGACTATCTTTATTTCCGCGGGATTAAAAAAAATATAATCGAATTTTATCTATTTCTCTATCAATCGCCTAGGAAATTACGACGAAGATAGCGATTCTTGGCGAAAGCACGCTTTAAGCACGCTTAAAACACCCTGTATTTTTCCGATTATCATCGTCGTTATTATTAGGTTACATCCCTTTATATCCGTTTTTATCGGCGACGTCAATGGTTTCCGGGGCGAGGAGGGAGCGGCCGAGTTGCATCAGTCGCGTGAGAAGCGTCCCGCGGGGAATCCCCATTAGCTAATAGGATGCCCACGTGGACGGATCACGAAGGGCACGTTGTCCTCGGATAAAATAGAACAAAAAAATATATATACAGGGTGTTTCTAAACAAAAGTTCATATTAACATCTACAGAGTGTTGAAATTTCAAGTTTTTTTTGTTTCTTTTTTAGAGCTCCTGCAGCTTTTGAGATATTTAGCTCAAATTAGGTACAGTATACGATAGAGGGTTGTCTACGATCGAAAAAATGATTGTATTGCCATCTGCTGTCTATGGGAAACAACTAAAAGGATAGTAATGTCATTCCAATTAAAGATTATATAACCATGTTTGCAATAAAGCATTTATAATAATGGCCGAAATAATAAATTTGCTTTGAAAATGTGTTTTATTATTCGACGAAATGTTTAGAATCTTTATTAATGCAGGATTTCCGAGTTAAAACGAGAAATTGAAATTTCGTATTAGGAGAACATCTGTGAGAGGAGGTTTACTTGTGTGACGTTTATTACTCGCGCTCCTGTTCGAATAAAATTCTTAAAAAGGCAACCATTAAATCGAATTTTGGTAATTCTGGTTGCCTATCTATTGTATTAGGAAAGGCGCGTGTAATAAGTATCCGGAGTAAACCTCTTCACACATTCTGCTATCCTAATATTAAATATTAAATTTCATTTAAAGTTTGTAACAAGTAGTTTGTGTCAAAGGTTTGAAAATCTCCCAATATTATTATTACTTATTACTCGCGCTTTACTAATACACTAGATAGGCAACCGATAAATCGAATTTTGGTAATTCTGGTTGCCTATCTATTGTATTAGGAACGCGCGTGTAATAAGTATCAGGAGTTAACCTCTTCATACATTATGCTCTCCTAATACGAAATTTTAAATTCGCGATTTATCGTGAGGATTTTCAAACGTTTGACACAAACTACTCGGGCTCCCTAATATTTGTTTCTCCCGATCGTTCTGCTTTTAATAGCTCCCGATTTTTACAAATTGCGTTCGAAAAAGTTTTGAGTTTTTTTTTAATAAACTCTACAAAACTTTTAACATTCGATTATATCATTTCTGCAATAAAGCATTAATTTATAATGCCCAAAATGTTCAATTTTCTTTGAATATGAGTTTTGAAAAACGACGAAACGTTTAGAATCTTTATTAATGCATCAGGATTCATCCAGGACCTTTTCTAGGAGTCCATCTCTCGATATAATCGCATATTATCCTTCCTTAATAACCAAAATGTATCAACTAATTGAGAGATCAATAGAGAAAAGAAAATTACAAAACTTGAGCGAAGAAAATCTCACGATAAATCGCGATTTTAAAATTTCGTATTAGGAGAGCAGAATGTATGAAGAGGTTAACTCCTGATACTTATTACTCGCGCGTTACTAATACAATAGATAGGCAACCAGAATTACCAAAATTCGATTTATCGGTTGCCTATCTATTATTGTATTAGGAACGCGCGAGTAATAAGTATTAGGAGTAAACCTCTTCACACATTCTGCTCTCCTAATACGAAATTTCAAATTCGCGATTTATCGTGAGGATTTTCTATCCTCAAATCGAAACCGCACAAGTTTTGCCATTTTTTCTCAGTTGATCTTAGTTGACAAACTTTGGTCATTACGCAAGGATAATATGCAAAGAAGATATTTTATATATCGGGAGAGGTACTTTTAGGGAATGTCCTGGATGAATCCTGGTGCATTAATAAAGATTCTAAATGTTTCGACGTTTTTCAAAACACATTCTCAAAGAAAATTGAACATTTTGGGCATTATAAATTTATGCTTTATTGCAGAAATGATATAACGAATGTTAAAAGTTTGGTAGAGTTTATTAAAAAAAAACTCATAACTTTTTCGAACGCAATTTGTAAAAATCTGGAGCTATTAATAGCAGAACGATCGGGAGAAGCAAATATAAGAAAATCGAGTAGTTTGTGTCAAACGTTTGAAAATCTCGCAATAAATCGCGAATTTGAAATTTCGTATTAGGAGAGCAGAATGTGTGAAGAGGTTAACTCCTGATACTTATTACTCGCGCGTTCCTAATACAATAGATAGGCAACCAGAATTACCAAAATTCGATTTATCGGTTGCCTAACTGAGAAAAAATTACAAAACTTGTGCGATTTCGATTTGAGGAAAGAAAATCTCACGATAAATCGCGAATTTGAAATTTCGTATTAGGAGAGCAGAATGTGTGAAGAGGTTAACTCCTGATACTTATTACTCGCGCGTTCCTAATACAATAGATAGGCAACCGATAAATCGAATTTTGGTAATTCTGGTTGCCTATCTATTGTATTAGGAACGCGCGAGTAATAAGTATCAGGAGTTAACCTCTTCACACATTCTGCTCTCCTAATACGAAATTTCAAATTCGCGATTTATCGTGAGATTTTCTTCGCTCAAGTTTTGTAATTTTCTTTTCTCTATTGATCTCTCAATCAGTTGATTATATCGAGAGATGGACTCTTAGAAAAGGTCCTGGATGAATACTGATGCATTAATAAAGATTCTAAACGTTTCGACGTTTTTCAAAACACATTCTCAAAGAAAATTAAACATTTTGGGCATAATATATTAATGCTTTATTGCAAAAATGATATAATCGAATGTTAAAAGTTTTGTATAGTTGTGTATATTAGTAAATCAAGTAAATACAAATTTCATATGTACAATATGTTCAATGACATCCATCAATTGCTCCAATGATATCTACGTGTGTCCAAATCCAGAAGTGACAGAAATGTATTTCTAGAAAGGAGAAAAAGGAGAAAAATGTTTTTTAAGTTCTTCTGGTGCTCCTCTTTTGAGGCTTCGAAGAAGATGCTTCTTAGGTTCTTCTGATGCTCCTCTTTTAAGGCTTCGAAGATGCTTCTTAGGTTCTTCTGATGCTCCTCCTTTGAGGCATCTGCAGGATTCATCTGAGGTTCTTCTTAGGCTCCTCTTCCGAACTTTCTGATGATTCTAAGGCCCTTGTGAGGTATCTTTTGAGGGTTTCGAAGCTTCTAAGATACCTCTCGAGGATCACCTGAGGCTCTCGTCAAAACCAATCGTTTCGAATCATAAGAAATGTATTTCTTGAAACTTAAAAGAATTAGAAATGTAGAATCATTACACGAAGGCGCCGCGAAATCGCGGCTCCTTTTCCCCGATAGCTTCTCACCATCCGGAATATATTCATGGAGAAAAAGCATCCGATCCTCGATGGCCTATTTGCCGGTCGGGGCGAGTAGGACAGGCGAGTTGCGCAGGCGCAATGCTGCGGATGCAACAGGCGATCAATATGTCGCTGCCGGAGAACTCGGCGAGGCCGGCCGTCGCGACGCCGACGGCTC
The DNA here is from genome assembly GCA_918026865.1 of Phyllotreta striolata. Taxonomy (NCBI): domain Eukaryota; kingdom Metazoa; phylum Arthropoda; class Insecta; order Coleoptera; family Chrysomelidae; genus Phyllotreta; species Phyllotreta striolata. The sequence goes on from OU900107.1 coordinate 3,071,677, forward strand.
GATGGCCGCGTCGCCGGACCGAAATCTCCCCCGTGGAGTTTCTCCGACCGACTCCTCGATCGCTTCCTCGCGAAGGATTCCACCTGGAGGCGATTCGAATCGGAGCAGTTTATGTGGAGGATGATGGAGATTAGAAGTTCAATAATGTCCAGGTGTTTGGTGGATTCGTCCCACTGGCGACACCAGTCAGATGATATCCTAGTTATGGAGGAGTCTCGTTGTCCGGCCGATGGGATTTTACTCTATCTCTTGCTCTTTCTCTCTCTCGGGATGACGTAATCCGGAATTTGGATAAGATTGATTTTTCGAGGGAAAATGTTCCTTGTAAGATTGAATGCAGGCTGCGTATAAACTACCTGTTGGAAGTATCCAGTGGTGGACTTATCCAGGGCAAATCGTCAAGCACAGATTGCAACGAAGCAAAGAATTAGCTACAGGTTGCTCTATTTAAGAACATAGCAAGTGTACAATAGCTAGATACAGCACTAACAGCCTCGTGAAGACATCTTAAAGTACAAATCAATTGGACTTCAACTCGAAGTCCTAGAGAAGTCCTAGAATTCCTCGAAGTCCTAGAATGGTAACAAACAACCTGTTAGAACCCCAGAGGGTGCTCTCTATATAGAAAGAGGAAGTTTCCTAGAGTATCTAGATTCAGTACAAGCATCCTCATAAAGACACCTCAAAGTACCACATCAGGAGATCCACAATTGTACTTCAACCATCATCGATTACTTCCATCAATTCCTCGAAGTCCTAGAATGAAAACAAACGACCTGTTAGAACCCAGAGAGTGCTCTATTTAGAAACATAGCAACTTTCCTGGAGTATCTAGATTCAGCACAAGCATCCTCATGAAGATATCCACGATTGTACTACAACCATAATCAAATTTGTTCGATTCCTCGAAGTCCTGGAACGGTTTATAACAAACGACCTGTTAGAACCGGCCGAGATCCGGCAACGTCGCGACGCCGATCCAGCAACTGGTGCCGTTCGGCGTCTCCGCGGTTTTCCGGCTTTTCCGGCCTTTCCAGCCGGCGGCGGAAAAACGCTGGAAAGCGGAACGCGCCGGCGAATTTCTGGAAAGGTCACGCAGTTAAACGGAGTTAAATGTCAATCGAAATGTCAAAATCGACTTGGTATTTGGTGATAATGTCGCGGGTGATCGTTGGAACGGTTTTAGTTGCTGATGTATATAAATGTTTGTTTCTAGAAGAACTCGAGGAAAGGTAGAAGATGCTTCTTAGGTTCTTCTAATGCTATTCTTTTCAGGCTTCGAATAAGAGGTTTCTTTGGTACTTCTGATGCTCTACTTTTGAGGCTTCGAAGATGCTTCTTAAGTTCTTCTGGTGCTCCTCTTTTGAGGCTTCGAAGATGCTTCTTAAGTTCTTCTGGTGCTCCTCTTTTGAGGCTTCGAAGATGCTTTTTAAGTTCTTCTGGTGCTCCTCTTTTGAGGCTTCGAAGATGCTTCTTAAGTTCTTCTGAGGCTCGTCTTTTGAGGCTTCGAAGAATATGTTTCTTAGGTTCTTCTGATGCTCTTCTTTTGAGGCTTCTGCAAATTTCATCTGAGGCTCTTCTTAGGCTCCTCTTCTGAGGATTTTGATGATTCTAAGGCCCTTGTGAGGTATCTTTAGAGATTTCTGATGCTAAGGCACCTTTGTGAGGATCACCTGAGGTTCTCCTGAAAACCAATCGTTTCGAATCATAACAATTAATTTATTGCAAACAAAATACGACAATAGTGCATGATACATTCAAAGAAAAAAAAAAGTGAAAATAGTGTAATACAGGGTGTACGAATAAAAAAAAACTATCTCAGAATTCCTTGATCCTTTCGAAATGCACTTTGTATTTGACGTCGAAGCATCGGCCGCAATCGCAGAATTTCCTCGACTTCTTCGAAGCGCCGCCGCCATTTTCGGCCATTTTCTCCGCCACCTTTACGATCGCATGGGTTTGAGGGTGCGCGTCGGGGGCGGCGGGATGCGCGAAAACCCCGACGAATCGAAAACGGGCAGCAGCTTCTCTTTGCTGCCGCGCAGCTGGCCCAGCTGCTCCTTCTTCAGCGGCTCCGTGGGAAAGTAGGTCGCCCCGTAGAAATCCAAACCTGCGCGTTCATACCGCTATAAACTCGGTACTACCTCTGTATACTGGGTGTCCAAAAAGAATGCCTCGTTCTTTACAGTCCCTTTGAGGCAAGCTTTTTGGACACCTCGTACATCTGGGTGTCCAGAAAGAAGGCCTCGTCCTTTAGACTCGCTTTGAGGCAAGCTTTTTGGACACCCCGTATATGTACAGTAGGTTTTCGTTGGTACTACCTTGTTGCAAAAGGCTGTTGTAATCGTCCAAGGAGGCCACGGTGATCCTGATTGGTGGCGGGGCGCCCGGTGATTGGTCCAAACGTATCGGGAGTCTGGTCACTTCGACCTTAACAGGAATAATATGCAATAATTGGACGTGCAACAATTGGACAAAAACTGAACGTGCAACAATTGGACAAAAACTGAGCGTGCAACAATTGGACAAAGACTAAGCGTGCAATAATAATTGCTCTAAAACTGAAAGCGCAATTATTGAACAAAAACTGGACGTGCAACAATTGGACAATAACTGAACGTGCAATAATGGCTCTAAACGAGAACGTGCAATGTTGCAGGAAAATGGGACTGATTAAGGAAAGGAGGGAATGGTGCAGGAGTATGATAATGGTACAGAAAATTGGGAATGATGCATAAAAATGGGAATATGGTACAGGGAAATTGATGGAATGATGCGAGAGGTTGGAAATGGTGCAGGAAAACGGGAATGATGATATAGAGGAAAATGGGATTGGTACAGGAGTACAGGAATGGTGAAGGAAAAGGGGATTTAAGCAGGAAAATGGGAACGGTACAGAAAATTGGGAATGATGCAAAAAATGGTAAAGTATAAGAAAAAGGGAACGATGGAAAAAATGGTAAAGTAGAAGAAAAAGGGAACGATGGAAAAAATGGTAAAGTAGAAGAAAAAGGAAATGATACAAAAAATGGTAAAGTAGAAGAAAAAGGAAATGATGCAGGATATTGGGAACAACGCAGGAAAATTGTAAAGATGCAGGATAACGAGAATGAGGAAAGAAATTTATAATTCTTACCACGGAGCAGTACCGGTAGAGACTAGCCCTGACATCGTCTTCAGGAAGATCAGATGGTACTTCGAAGACCAGCAGGGAGAAGGTTTTCTGCGGCCTGCAGGGAATCGCCACTTTTCTATACAATCGTCCGCCTGTCACCTGCACCAAATTAATAACATTCATATTTTTTTTTTCCTACTAGTTTTCCTGCTGTTAACAATACAGAGTTTCCATCTAAACATTCAACCAGTTACTGGGGAAAAAAAACGGGAGGTGGCGGTTCGTACCTTGTGAAAACCCTTGCGGAAAACTTGCTGGAAGTCTTCGGGCTCGGAGAATTTGAACAATATACCGGTGGCCGTTTTCGTCAGGCTGAAACTTCCGCGGAAGTTGAGTTTGTCGCAAATGTTGGCGGCCTTGTCGAGGCTCAGATCGTGCGAGGGGGTCAGCAGGAAGGCGCCTGCAATACCAACCAAATAAAAAAAAACAACAACATCGGTGTTAGTAGAAAGTTTTGTCGTGTACGGGGGATGTTCTACTATATTTTTTATCGGGCGGGTTTTGGGGTGGAAGGAACTTTGTGGTGTTCGTTTTATATCTGGTGCGGGCTGTAGGTGTCTTTTTGAACAATTTTAAACAATTATTAACAATTTAAAACAATTTGGAGCAATTTTTAACAAATTTGAACTCTTTTTGAACAATTTTTGAACTCAGTTGAACTCTTTTGTGAATGCTTTTTTAACTCTCTTTAGAACATTTTTTTGATAACGTTTGTGAACGTTTTCGACCTCATTTTGAACACCAATTGAACTTTTCTTTGAACACTATTTATTCTATTAATTTCTATTGAAACACTTGTGAAATTAAAAATTTTTTAAAACGCTTTTTAATTAAATGCATTTTGAATACATTTTGTATGCTATTTTGTGAACGTTTGTTGATCTCTTTTGTAACCGCTTTCGATCTCTTTTTGAACACCAATTGAACTCTTTTTTGAACACTGTTTCAACTCTTTTTGAACACTTGAGATCTTTTTGAATTTCTTTACTAACGCTGTTTAAACTATTTTTGAATACATTTTGTAGACTCTTTTGTAAACGATTTCGACCTCTTTTTTGAACAATAATTGAACTCTTTTTTGAACACCCACACAAAGTCCTTTTGAACATTTCTCAAACTTTAGTGGCCACTTTTTAAACACGTTTAGGATCACTTTTGTGAACATTTTAAAATTATTTTTTGAACACTAACTGAACACTTTTCGAACTCTCAATAATATACGAGGGTCAACCAAAAAACTGTTATAAGAAATATTAAGAAAACACTTAGCTATTAAAAGGTACAAGCCAAAATTATATACGAGGGTCGTTCGAAACAGCATTAAAAAGTATTAAAAAGTATACACTATACTTCATTCGCGATTGCAACATGGCCATTTCTATGAGTTGAACAAAGAAAGATTAATAAAATGACAGCTGTCAGAGTAAAAAAGTTGCAATGACACAAATCAGTCACTATGTTGCAATGAAAAATGGAGCAATCTGTATACGAGGGCCGTTCGAAACAGCATTAAAAAGTACGAAAAATATATACGGGGGTCGTTCGAAAAATATATCCGACGATTTAGTACCTTTGGTCAGGAATCTGTGCTCGCTCAATTCGCTGTTGTCGTCGTCGTTTTCGCCCATATTGTCGAACTCGCACCACATAATACGAATACTTGAAAAAAAATTAGTACCGCTCTCCGCATTTATAGGCCCCGTCCCGCCTTCGCCCGGTTCGATCATCCGCCAATCAATCCATTAGAGATGCCCATATAATCTCTAAGTAGTTGCGCCTAATCGTCTCATCATCTCGATTGATTAATTTTCCTCGTCGTTTGTCTCGGCGTAATTTACTTTTGGGACCGGCCCGGTAATTCTATAAAATTCTAATCGAATGTAATTCTGGTCGCGATATCGAGTAGGCGAATCCGTTCGATTTGTTGTAGTTGTAGTTTCAAGGCTGGCTCGATTATGAAACTATCGTCGAATGTTGTGATAGGGTTCGTTGAGGGTTCTTGGTTTTTTTAGATTGGTACTTTTTGGAAGTGGTTTGGAAGATTTCTGAAGACTTTTTAAAGGTTATGTAAGACTTTCCCGGACCTTCTGAGGGTTTTTATGCTTTGTGAAGACTTTTTAAAGGCTATCTGAGAGTTTCCAGGACCTTCTGAGGCTTTTTATGCTGTAATCAATGAATACGAAACTGTCTAAGGGTTTCTAAGTAGAATGGTTCGAACCATAGAATGGTTTTCTTTACCATAGATAATCTAATAAATCATTGGAAAGCCATAGGAAGACTTAAAAAAGTTTAGAATGGTTCAAACCATAATAGAATGGTTTTCTTTACCATAGAGAATCTTAGAAATCATTAGAAATCCTTAGGAAGCTTTAGAAAGCCATAGTAAGACTAGAAAAGTTTTGAAAATGTTTAGAATGGTTCAAATCATAGAATGGTTTTCATTGCCATATCGTTCTCTATAATGGTTTTCTAAGAATGGTTTTCTTAGAAAAACTTCGTCGAATGGTTTTCTAAAGGCTTTCGAGCTTTTGCAGGACTGGAGAGGAAGAATTTGTTATCAAATTTGATGCAACTGGAGTTTAAATAGGACCAACAGGGTTTTTGAGTAAATTTGGCACCTCTAAGGACCTTCTTATTCGGTTTGAAACTTAACATTTTCACCAAATTTGTCGCAATTGAAGTTTAAAAAGGATAACTAAAGAACCTTCTGTTCAATTTGTCGATTCTAAAGTTTTCGAAGGTCCTTGGAAGGGACCTTTTTAAAGAGGACACATCCTCGGTTATTGACTTATTGCATCCGAATAGGTCCGTCAAATTTGAAGTCGAAAAAGGTCTATTAGAGAGACCTTTTCAGGAACTTTTCAGGACCTGTTTAAAGAGGACACCAGGACGAATTAATGGCGGATAACGGAAGGACCATATCGTCCGGCTCTAATGGAAATCCATCGATTTTTCCGGGGCGCATATCAAAGACATCGGAAACGCCGTCGGCGCGGGGGCGAGTGGGGTACATATATATAGGAAGGGGGTGGGGGGCATATAACCAGAAGGTGACCGATAAGTTAATGAGCGTTGGAGCCGCTCCCACGGTGGGGCCGGTGCCGCTCCCAGGTCCGTTTCCGCGCCGCGAACCGCCGCACCCACCATTAGCTAAATGCCCTTCGAAGAAAAAAAAAAAGGGCCGGGCCCCTTTTTTCCTCTATTTTCCATCGACCGGCGGGAGTATATATATATAGACCGGCCTCCCCGGTCGCGTTACCGATGTGTAATATGATGTATATACGGGATGTTTTTTGGAAAAATTTGATAAATTAAACCAATCATGGAAAATGTGGAGAGATTGAAATGTAGAGATGAAACAATCTAGAGATGAGAAATGTAGATATGCAACAATCTAGAGATGAGAAATGTAAAAATATAACAATCTAGAGATGAGAAATGTAGATATGCAACAATCTAGAGATGAGAAATGTAAAAATATAACAATCTAGAGATGAGAAATGTAGATATGCAACAATCTAGAGATGAGAAATGTAAAAATATAACAATCTAGAGATGAGAAATGTAGATATGCAACAATCTAGAGATGAGAAATGTAGATATGCAATAATCTAGAGATGAGAAATGTAAAAATATAACAATCTAGAGTTGAGAAATGTAGATATGCAACAATCTAGAGATGAGAAATATAGATTCAACAATCTGGAGATAAGAAATGTAAATATACAACAACCTAGAGATGAGAAATGTGGATATACAACAACCTAGAGATGAGAAATGTAGATATGCAACAACCTAGAGATGAGATATGTAGAAATGCAACAATCTAGGGATGAGAAATGTATAGAAATGTGAAGTGTAGAGCAGGTGCAACAATCTGGAGATGAGAAATGTATTGAAATGTGAAATGTAGTGATGTAAAAATGTAGATGAAACAATGTAGAGATGAGCAATAGAGATAAGATACGGAAAGATGAGAATTTAGGAAATTTAGAATCTACAAAAGAGATGAGAAATATAAAAATGTGAAATGTAGAGAAACCAAAATATAGTGATGAGAAATGTAGACATGTGAAATGTATGAATGCAATAATGTAGAGATTCAACAATCTAGAGATTCACAGTCTATATACAGATGATAAAAGTTGAGAAACAAAAACTTATGACTAGAGAATATTGGGAATCGCAAAACCCTACGCTTTGACACATGTCAAATGTCATTTATTGAGCTTCACTTATTGAATGTACGATCTGAGTCAAAATTATTGAATTTTCTCACTAATTTCGTCGAACCAGAGTGTATTTTCTGAAGAAATTATACAAGCGCGACTAATTAAGATGCATTCGAGCGTTATTTTATAGTTTCAGTATCTATTGTTCGATTATATCGGAGGATTATATATATATCGGTTAAACATTAATTCGAAAATGTTCCAACAGTATATATTTGTTCGAATTTAAAGGCTCGTTATTCGACCTTCTATACGGTTTTACACTTTGAGAATTTTAATGCGGCCATAATTTCAGAATGGGCCGCGTAAATATTTGGATTTTTCCTCCGATTCGCGCGATTATTGCGTCAATATTTTTATTTACTCGATACCTAAAGAGCCCACTTTTCGATACGGCGTTTCGCAATCTCAACACACTTAGAAAATATTTCTAAGTTAAAACAGTTGAACAGTTTGACACTATCTATTTGACATATGACAGTTTGACATTTGCGAGTTTGCCTTTTGACAGATGACCAGTTTGACAGTTGAACAGTTTGACACTATCTACAACAATTTTACATTCGAAACATGCCAGTTTTACATTTCACAATGTAACATATGACAGTTTGACATTTGCGACTTTGACGTTTGACAGTTTAACATTCGATACAAGACAGTATAGGTAAAGAACCTTTCGAAACATTTTGCTATATTCGCTCGAACTCTGTTAGAAAACATTTTTTTTTTCGGTATTATAGTACCCGAAAGGAGAGTACCTGCCGTCTCGCGGAGGCGAGTACCGCATCGTCGGGTTTTTTATGTTCCGTGAAATGTAACAAAAGAATCGACAGAGAAACGGGCTGTGTTTTAAGTAAGTACGAATCCGTTACTATCGGTACGACGCAATAAAGTTAAGTACTTTCGTTGTTAAACGAGCATAAAAAAAAAACATCATTACGCTCATCCCGCGTAGAAACGCCGCTAGTTCCGGTACTTCCCGTATACCTTTATTTATAATACAGAATCGCGGCACACTAGATTCTCTAGTTTTGTTTTTTTTGCATAAATGACAGCCGATTGAGTCAATTTATCAAATGTTACCAACTGTTTCCTAGTGAATAAATAAAAAGACAGTTGGTGTTATTGTATTATGGTCAATTCTAGTACCAACCGCTCTACATATTTCCATAAACCGGTACCTTTAGTTTTAACTTCTATAAGAACGACATTTAGACCTAGTAGTACTGATATTTTAAGCCTATTCCTACTATATTGTATTACAAAATACAGTCTATATTTTTCTAGTCTTATTGCTAGTATCAAGGACTCAACAAATCCAACAGTATCTTTAGTTTTATCTTAAGTTTTAAAGAGTCATATTCATTATAGCTCCAAAACTTTCCCTATCAAGTTTTAGAGAATACGACACTTTCTAGACCTGTATAGATACAGATGTAACAATTTACGGCTATTCCGAATCGAGGTTACTCATCCATTAGGAAACGAAACGAAAAAAAAAACAAACAATTAAGTCAAACGAATAGAACAATAATTTTCCGCAGGCGAATAATACAATGATAGGGACACATGTTGTGCATCTAATGAGCCACACCTTTCGACAAACAATAACATCATCGCATCGGCCTTGGTACTCGACCCATTAAAACCTATATATCTAGTCGGCTCGGTTCGGCTCCCTCTATTCGCCCATATCGTTTCGATTATTATATACCTACTAGATTAATCCGATTAAATTCGGACGATATTATAGAAATCATTTTCCGACGCTCGAGGTCTTTGAAAAAAAAAGTCCTGATGAAGGCTACACTACACGCACCGAAACGTGTAATTGTAATATCTCCGTTTCACCGATATTTCCAAACTAGTCTTCTATTCAAGTATGATTAGTCTCTATCTAGCCATCTATGAGACATGTCCACATTTGGTATTTACGAATCTCTATCAATGTCTTAATGTCTATATTTTCTATCTGTATCTATGTCTTAAAGTCTATATTAAGCATTTATGTATGTGTATCTATGCCTTAATGTCTATATTTGGTATTTATCTATCTGTATCTATGCCTTAATGTCTATAATTGGCTTTTATCAATCTATATCTATGTCTTAATGTCTATATTTGGCATTTATCTATCTATATCTATGTCTTAATGTCTATATTTGGCATTTATCTATCTGTATCTATGCCTTAATGTCTATAATTGGCTTTTATCTCTCTATATCAATGTCTTAATGTCTATATTTAGCATTTATGAATCTGTATCTATGTCTTAATGTCTATATCTGGCATTTATCTATCTGTATCTATGTTTTAATGATTATATTTGGCATTTATGTATCTGTATCTATGTCTTAATGTCTATCAATGCTGTCGAATTTAGAGAATAAAGAGTATCGTTCGATTGGTTATGTTTCTTTATAATGGTGCGCACGGGCCGAAAATACTCGTCTAATATATAAAGCAGGTGCCCCCTCGCTCAAGCAGGCCGGGCGCATCTGCTCCTTTCGAGCCTCAGCTGTTTTTTCTTTCCGGAGACGTTGCAGACGAAAGATACTCGGGCCTTCTGTCGGCGGTACGAGCTAGGTACTACTACTATTTTTTTTTATTTTCGTACGTTTTATATACGTTCGCTTGAAGCTCGTTTGTGGGAATATTCGCCTAAATAATATAAAGCCGGTAGTAATCTTGGCTGACGCGCTGATTGGAAATTTGATGGTTTTTTTGAGTTTTTATTTCCCAATGGTAGTTTTTTTCTATGAGTTGAACGAAGAGAGATTAATAAAATGACAGCTGTCAGAGTGAAAAAGTTGCAATGACACAAATGTCACTCTTTCTTTTTCCTTTATAAGTGTCTAATGGAAGTTGTCTTTATCGCACCTATATAACCTATGTTTCGATAGTGTATGTTAATTTTTGAAAAAAAAAACTTGAAAACAATACCATTTTGGAATAGAGCATAAAGTGACCTTTCAAACGATATATCACAAGCCTATACATCCCATTTAACAAAAAAAAATCAAGGTTGTTGTCTGTTCTTCGGAAAGGAAATTGAAGATAGTGTTCACATTTTGACGTTAAGAAACGTCAAATTATACTCTTCCGTCAAATTATATTCACTAACCGAATTTATTCCATTCGGCGAATAAATTAGGAGTATAGACTTGTAACCGAATTTATTCCATTTGGCGTTTCCACCCTGTATATAGATACTTGTATGTGTATCTGTACTGTATAATGGCGGTTGAAGGAGCCATTTCGAAGGAGGGAAACGGGCGAGAGCCGGCGCGGCGTCGGAAACTTCAAACGCGATTAATTGTTCGAGGAAATGCGATTAATTGAATTCTCCAAGTCGCCAAGTCCGTGGAAAGTTTCCCGTTCGGAAAAGCGGACGCGTCACTATAGAACACATGATATAGAAGAAGAGAAAACTCGGTATATAGAGGGACCAATAAAAATATTATATACAGGGTGTTTAATTAATTGTATGCCGATACTTTAGGATGTCAATGTTTGGATGATTTTAAGGAGAAAAGTTTATGTCGTTGTATGTCCTAAATCTCTTAGTTTTCGAGCTACGGGGTGTTAAAATTTTAGAAAAAAAATAACTTTTTTTATCATAATTTTCTTGTTACGGCAGATATTTTTATGAAATTTCGGACGTGGACGTCACTGATAATAGTAGAAAATTAATTTTTATCCCCAAAAAAAAGTGTTTCCATGCATGGTGGGCGCCTATCAAATTTCAACAAAATATCAAAAGCAGTTTCAAAATGAACTTGGGAAAAAATGGTTTTGGTTTTTATTTTTTTACGCGAAAATGGTGCGTCGTACGAAAATAAGTCTTCCGACCGAATTTGCTACAAAATAAACGAGGATTTTAAAAATAATTTTAGTTTTTAGAAAAACCAGTGGTGTACCATTTTTTTTCAAACATATTCAGTTCAAACCCCGTACGGACGTCACTGGTGAAAATTTAAAAAAATCTTGCGCCTCAAAAAATGCTCCTTAATAATTAAAAAGTGTATACAAATTTTCTTAAAAATAACTGGAGTAATAAGAAAATTATGATAGAAAAGTTTTTTTTTCTAAAATTTTAACACCCTGTAGCTCGAAAACTAAGAGATTTAGGACGCACATTAATATAAACTTTTCTCCTTAAAATTAATCAAATATTCACATCCTGAAGCATCGGCATTCAATTAATTAACACCCTATATAGAGGAACAACTAAAAATATTATGTATAGAACGATGAATTTATATGTAACATTTATTTTTTCCAACGATATTCCACGATTGATTTGACATTTGACATGTGATCGTTGACAATTGACACAACATAACTCGCATCGTTTTTACTCGATACAATTATTATTCCGTTTCATTTAGAGCTCGAATATAGCTTCGAATATTTCGCGGAGTATTTCTTCTTCCTAAAACTATAGTTTTAATGAACTCCTTTAGCTAGCAATCGATTTACGACCGCTGGAGAATGTACGACCTTCTTCCCCCCTTATTAATCCCCATTAAACATTATCTGTCAACGTAAATTACCTTTTTTTTATGGCACTACAAACACGATCCAAAAAGTCGATTCGATCGGTGTATGATGGGGGATGAGAGTTCAATTAGAGGGCTCCGTAAACGCTTTAAAAACCGACCGATACATCCTAATTAGATTTAATTTAGAAGCTAAATGAGGTATATGTGTAATGTGCGACGCCATATTGGCAATTTCGGCCGGGAAAATCAACATATGAAAGGCCGGAAAAGCGCCGGATAAACCGATAAAAACCGATCGTATATACAATGTAATTTCATTCGGAATCATTGGGTAATTAAATCGAACCGTAAAAATTTAATGAAAATTCGATTTCTCCAGATTAAAGCAAAAGTTACTAAATCAAGTAACTAACTAAAACTTGATCTAGCAGTTTACTAAATTAGGTAATTGTACAAGTTAATTAATCAAGTTGTACACACCATACAAGTAACTAAATTTTAGGTTGGAACAGTTCAGAGCGGTTCAAGACTCCTTTGGAACAGTTTAGAGCGATTCAAGACTCATTTGGAACAGTTTAGAGCGGTTCAAGGCTCATTTGGAACAGTTTAAAGCGGTTCAAGAGGGTTTTGGAACAATTTAGAGCGGTTCAAGACTCATTTGGAACAGTTTAGAGCGGTTCAAGACGGTCTTGGAACAGTTTAAAGCGGTTCAAGAGGGTTTTGGAACAATTTAGAGCGGTTCAAGACTCATTTGGAACAGTCCACACCATACAAGTAACTAAATTTTAATTATTTGATTTAGTAACTTTTGCTTTAACTAAGTGTATTCGCGCCTTTAGGCTCCGATTCCTGGTAAAGCGATGACATTTAAACAGGACAAAATAAAAAGAAAAAAAACGTATTTTCGAAAAATAAAATACTACATATATATCCAGAGGAAAAGTTTGCCATATATCATGCGGCAACGTTATTATTGCCGGGCATTGTGGCAGTTAGATGGGCTCTAAAACGTAATTTTGATGGGCCTTTATGCCGCTCAAACGATAGGAAATTGGAAACGTTTCCAAAACGTAGAATGGTTTCGGTATGACGTGGCATATTATCCGAAGTAAAGTAGTTTTTAGAAATGATGTTGTTAACGTATTATACGAATAAAAAAAATATATTCTACATATACGGCGTGTCCCAATAAAAACGCGATGAATTTATGTGGAACGATTCGAAACTATACTGGACCGGTTTTGAACCGTTTTAATCTATTCTGAACTCTATTCAACCATTTCAAAACCAACTTGAACCGTTTCAAACTATTCCAAAACCATCTTGAACAGTTCCAAATTATTCCTAAACCATTTCGAACTGTTCTAAATGATTTAAAGCTGTTCTAAACTATTCCAAAACTATCTTGAACCGTTTCAAATTATTGCAAAACCTTTTTTTAATGTTCCAAACTATTTCTAAACAGTCCTGAACTGTTCTAAAGTATTCCTAAACCATTTCGAACTATTATAAAATATTTCTAAATGGTTTTAAGCTGTTCTAAAGTACTCCTAAATCAATTCGAACTATTCTAAACTATTTCTAAATGGTTTTAAGCTGTTCTAAACTATTCCAAAACCATTTTGAACTGTTCCAAAATATTCCTAAAACATTTCAAACTGTTCCAAACTATTCCTAAACCATTTCAACTGTTATAAACGGTTTTTAAATGGTTTTAAGCCGTTCTAAACTATTCCAAAATCGTCTTGAACCATTCCAAAACCAAAGTGAACCGTTCCAAATTATCCCAAAACCGTCTTAAACCGTTCCAAAGTGTCCCAAAACCATCTTGAACAGTCCTAAACTATTCCGAATCGTTTCCAAACTACTCCAAACTGTTGCGAACAGTTCAAATCTACTCCAAACCATTCCTAAACCATTTCAAACTGTTACAAACTGTTTTTAAATGGTTTTGAGCCGTTCTAAACTATTCCAAAATCGTCTTCGAACCATTCCAAAACCAAAGTGAACCGTTCCAAATTGTCCCATTAAACCGTTCCAAAGTGTCCCAAAACCATCTTCAACCATCCTAAACTATTCCGAATCGTTCCTAAACCACTCCAAACAGTCTCGAACAATTCGAAACTACTCCAAACAAATTCGAACAGCTCTAAACCTACCTACAACGAATTTCCCAAACCGAACCGTCCGACTACAACATCTCGCAACGTTGCCGTTATTCTTCCCCCATAACTTCCGCACAAACCTCGACGCGGCAACGCCGCCTAGATTCTCCGTATACACACACACACACACATACGTATACACACATAACACATGCACACGAACTCACCCCGATCGAGAGGGCTTCGGCCGTGCGGGGGTGGAAGCGAGACGGAGCCATCCTATTGACGTAATAGCGAGAGGCAACGGGACGAGCCGAGTCGGGCCCGATGGCGGCCGATCGCCCTTCGGGCGCGCTATTTTACATGCTTTCGGCGATCGTTTGCGTTCAGTCGTCGTCGGACGTCCGACGAGGGCGGTCCGGGTTTTCCGCCACCTCCGCCGTCCCCCATTCGAAATGTCCCCATTTGGTTGCAATATTGGAAACGAAAAGGTCAGATTCTGGCGCAAGAATCGTCGAGTTGAGTTGTTTGTGAGAGTGTAGTGCGCTTTTCCGAACGAGCTTTTCGTAGCTTTTATTATTTTTTTGGGTGCTCTAATTTGTGGCGCTTTTTTTTTGTATGTTATATGATTTTCGCTGTACATTTTGCTGAGGCCTTTTTCCGAGTAGGTGAGTAGCTTCTTTTGTTCCATCTCGGAGCGTTGGGTAAGCCGCGATGGAAATGGAAATTTGTTGTTTATTTCGGCGGAAAATCGATGGGGTTTTCGCGAATTAAATCGAGCGATGTGGCGAGGCGAATCGCAATTAAACGACAGGAAGCTTCTATTAATTTGTTGTTTTACGACCACTAAACTGGCCAGAAAGCGCTCCGAAAACTTCGCATTTGTTAGTAGCGTTTAACTCGCGAAAGTTCACCCCCCGCTCCGTCAATGAAAAGTTCGAAAAATGAAGCGAAAAAAAATGTGTAGAAATCAAGTGTGCTTTGCTAGCGGATGTTTTCGCAATTTTACGTTCCATGTCAAATATCTTAAATGACATTTGTTGTGCATACTTGATATCTACAAGTTTTCTCAATATCACAGCTTGCTGCGAAATTGTTAATAAACTTTATTAAACAAAAATGCATTCACTAAATCGTTCGCTTGGTGCTCTTGCTAAACAAAGAACGGGAATTAATTTTTTCGTTTCGCTCTTAATTTTTCACCAGATTTTATTTTATTTTACCGTTACGTTTTCGGATCGTTTTTCATCGATTCGACGAATTATCAACGCAATAATCGAATTTAATTCCGGATTGTGTCGAATCGTTTACAATGAAACGTTAGCGGTTAAAAAATGTCGGGAGAATTTATTTTACATTTCTACATCGGACAAATTCACTCAAAAAATACGGGTTATTCACGTTAAAATAATACCGAAAAATCTCAATAGAAGTTTGACAGATGACAGAAAGAATAACAGTTTGACAGATGGCAACAATAATGTAAGTTTGACAGATGACAGTTTGATAGGTAATAGCAAAAATGATAGTTTCATAAATAATAGCAAGAATAACAGTTTGACAGATGTCAGGAAGAATAATAGTTTGATAGATGGCAACAATAATGTAAGTTTGACAGATGACAGTTTGATAGGTGATAGCAAAAATGATAGTTTCATAAATAATAGCAAGAATAACACTTTGACAGATGCCAGGAAGAATAATAGTTTGACATATAACAGTAAAAATAACAGTTTGACAAATGGCAACAATAATATCAGTTTGACACATTACAGTATAAATGAGTTTGACAGATGACAGCAAAATGACACAATTTGACAAAGAGAAGTTTGATGAAATTTCAAGTAAAATGACCCGAATATAGAGACTTTACCTGTCGTTATTCCGGGAAATTAACGACTTTAATAACGGTCCCTTTTGTTACGTTAACGTCTCGACAATTATTATACACTCCCGTTTTCTCTCGTAATATAAATTCAATATAATATCACTAGGAGGTGCATTGTTTGAAACGGAGAACTTGGGAGGTTTCTATTAATCCGACGCCCCGACATTCTCTAATCGAATATACTGAAATATTATACACTAGGCGAAAAAATAATACTTTATATACAGCTTATCCGATCTAAAAAGACAATGACGTCACGAGCCTGACTGTCGCAACGTTGCCGGATCGTAATTAAAATCCTTTACATTACGGATATATTTAATTTCTAACATCTAGAACCATTTAGAACGCTCCAGAAAGAGAGAAAAATCGCTGGGAAAGTCACAAAAATAACAAATTGCAGTCAAAACTTGTCAACTAGAAAGATTGGAATTTTGAGAGTGAAGATATGGCAACAACGCATCGTCATTTAAACCGTCAAATTTCCCTAGTTAATTCTGTCAATTAACTGTTCTAACTGAATCATCTTGAACCATTCCAAAATCAAATTGAACAGTTCCAAACTGTTCCAAAACCGTCTTGAACCGCTCTAAACTGTTTCAAATGCGTCTCGAACCGTTCCAAAGTGTCCCAAAACCATCTTGAACTGTCCTAAACTATTCCGAATCGTTTCTAAACTACTCCAAACTGTCACGGAAAATCACAAAAATAACAAATTACAGTCAAAACCTGTCAACTAGAAAAAGCGGAAATTTGAGAATAACGATATGGCAACAACGCATTTTGGCACTAGGGAAATGTCGAATAGCGTGGAAACAACTAAAAATGCTTTAAAAGTTTATGCAGGATTTATTTGGGACGCCCTGTATACACAGTGGAAACTCGAACGATTCGAAAACTCATCGATACATCGAAATAGAACCGATCTAAAAATACCCCGTTCGCAAACAAATTTCCCATACGTATGAATTATGGAGTTATTTAAAGCCTTCTGGAAAACTCCAGCGGGAAATCTAACGTTAAAATGGCGACGGCGAAAAATTTTTTAATAAGCGCCCGACAGAGAGAGAGAGAGAGAGAGAGAGAGAGAGAGAGAGAGAGAGAGAGAGAGAGAGAGAGAGAGAGAGAGAGAGATTACCGGGCAATTAATCGGTTTAATTTCGCCTAATTGCGACCATTCCCGGTGCAATTACAAGTTATTTTTTTTATCTGTATCCTAATTCGCGTGCGTGTGGATTTTCAATTAATGAAGTGACATTGAGCATCGATGTAAAAGGTTTATTTCGGCCGATTTTCCGGAGTTTTCGCGAAGATAGGAAAAGCTCTAATCGGATCGAAGCGCTTCCGGTTTTTCCGGCTAATTGAAACGGCCTCAACCGGTGGAAATTCCTCCGAATTTTTCCTCCAAGCGTTTGGAAAACCCAAAGAAACGGCAAGAAAACAGAATGAAAAGTTTGGATATTCTGTACAATTTCACTTTTCATCCACAAATGGATATTTTAAGACTCGGAATGGCTCAGAATTTTTCTTAGAAACAGCATCAGGAGAATAATGATAAGAAGAAATGATTAATAGAAAACAAGAATGCAGAGTAGAAATGAAGAGAAACAGTGGAAAAGAAAAGAAGATAAATAGGGATATAATATGTGAATATTAATGGATGTTTGGGGAATCAGATCATTGGAAAAAGAGCAGGAAAATAAGAAAAGTAGTGATAAATAATACAAAAAGAACGAACAAGTAAAAATCAGGAGATACAGTAGATGAGAGAGAAGAAAAAACGCCGGAGAATAAGAAAAGATTTGATAAATAATAGAAACAAAAATAAACGAGTAGAGATGATGAGGAATAGTGGAAAGGATAAGAAGAGAACATCGGGATATCTTTGAATAGTAATGAATATTTAAAGAATCATGTTCAGATGAGAGAACAAGTGGTAAATAATAGAAACAACAATAAACGAGAAGAAATAGGGATTAATAGATGTTTAGAGAATTAGGTAATTGGAGAAAGAGCAGGAACAGTGGAAAGAGAAAGAAGAGAACATTGGGACATCTCTGAATAATAAATGTTTAGGGAATCATGTTGAAGATTGAAGAATTGATAATATCTTTACTCCTATCATTCCCATTGGACTCCATTTTATAATCGTACAAGCAACAGAGGGATTATGTATAGAAGATGAAGGTCGCAGATTAGCCAGATTACACCGAGAAAACTTGACACGCAGAAAACTCGACAGTTTCCCATTTGCATAACAAATTGAAACAATTCCAGCGGCAAATCAAACCGATACCACCTAATTGTCTCTTTTTAAACATCCTCTCTCCGAGCTAATGGAAATCGCATTGTTGTCGATCCTCCATTCAATTGCCCGAACAAATCCCCCCCTTAATCCCCAAATTGATAAACAGGGATCAGATCAGACGGATACGGGATCGTTAACAAACACCATCGAGATTCCATCATCGCATTGTTTCGAAAATCGAAGAGCCCCACCAGTTGGGGACGCCCTGTATAACGGTGCAACGGTTCCTATGATTTACGATCGAAGCGCAGAGCCACCTACGCCGCGAACGAGTTCAACTCTGCGCCTTTAATTGCAAAGCGAAGAGGCATTATCGAGATGGCCGCGGTGCAGCGCCTACTGCACTCGGTGCCTGTTAAACCGAAAAAAAAAACAACAATTTTTATCGGCACTCTTCGAGCAAATATTTATCGATTTGTTCGAAGGCGGCCGCGGCCAAGGCAAATATTTGCTTCCTTTCTTCCTCTTGTGATATTTTATATATAGAGACTGTTTAGTGTAAATAAATATTGCTAGCTCGAAATCTGGTTATAGGAGTTAGAACGATGATATAATTATCATAGAGGACATCAAAGAAATGTTTCGTATACATGGAAGTAAGTTTCATAAGTAGGTCTTGGGATGGTTATTAACGATCTCCTGTGATTACCAGATGTATTGTGTAAAAGTTGAACGAAATAGAATCGCTTGGAGGGATTTAGAACCCTTCGGAACTGACAGGAACCGTTTAAAGAACGCTTCAAGATGAAATGGAACTGTCCAGAACACTTTAGTACAATTAAGGAAGAACTAGAACTGTTTATAAAGCATCAGGAAGAACTACAACTATCCAGAACAGTTTTAGAAGGATCCAATATGAATTGGGATTGTCCAAAAACTGTCGAGAATTCCCCATCTCAACCCATGACTATTTCTCATAGGCTACACAACCAGAAGCCTCCATCACAATCATATCCTTGAAACAAAAAAAAAACCATAAACCAAATTCATAAAATCGAGCGAACTCCATAAATCCTAACATCATTACGCCCACGTCTCTCTCTCTCGCTCTCTCGAACAAACACCACGAAGAACCATCAGAAGTACACATAGAAGAAGAAGAAGGAGAAGAAGAACGAAACGAGCAGAAAGAAGCATAAAGAGTCACTGGGTCATGCCTTCGGGACGGCTCCTTTGTTAACGGCGTCGAGCGAGTTCAGAGCGAAACGTTCACCTCTGTCGTTCGACCCACTGAAGATGGCGCCCGAGCGACGCCGAGCGATCGCACGACAGCGACCCGAGAGAGAGAGAGAGAGCGCCGGGCCACGCACAAAGGAACGACCCGGCGGGGCCCGTCGGTGATTTACCGGGGGCTAGGGAACAGGTCAGGACTCGCCCGAGAAACCGGTGCACACCGGGAGCTACAGAGGACCCGGGAGTAAGATGGAGAAGGGGTCAGATGGTGGTGAGAAGAGGATGTAGAATGAAGGGTATCTCAGGGTAGGACTCGCCCGAGAAACCGGGGGGACACCGGGAGCTTCAGAGGACCCGGGAATCAGATGGAGAAGGGGCCTGATGGAGGTGAGAAGTGGATGTAGAATGAAGGGAATCTCGAGATTATGATAATTTTGAGATCTAGTGGTAGATCTAAATGAAGAAAGTGGATCTTGAAGTAGTTCGAATGATGGAGGTATTGCTTAAGTCTAAACTAAAGATAGCTATCGTTCTCTAAATCCTCACAGGTCCTGGATATGGAGTGGTTGGAGCTTAAGAGATTGCACAATTAGTGATTACTAAGGTCTTTATAACTACTGGGATTATAAAAGAAAGGTCCATATTTTTTCCTCTAATCGTCCCTGTACATTTTTCTATTCCTCGTCGAAATACACATTATACGCGGACGTTAATAGAGCGCAATAATAATTACACGTTAAAGGATCATTTGCATATTACGAAACACCTCATCCGTTAATCCCCGTCCGACAGATGCATCATACTTTGCCATATTCGTAAACATCGAATAAATGCGCGTTATGCAAATTCAATCAGATTTTCCTTATTTTTTTTTTCCTTTTAATAACGTCGCCCACTGTTTGCCATTTATATTATTACATGCAATTACTTGCAATTAGACGATGCACCAAAAAGAATATCGATTCGTTATGAATCATCAGAAGGCTTCAAGATAAACTAGAACTGTTCACAACAGTTTGGAACCCTTCGAGATGAAATAGAACTACCCTGAGTAGTTTTAGAAGGCTTGAAGATGAACTAGAATTGTTCACAACAGTTTGGAACCCTTCATGATGATATAGAACTACCCGGAGCAGTTTTAGAACGCTTGAAGATGCACTAGAATTGTTCACAACAGTTTGGAACCCTTCATGATGATATAGAACTACCCGGAGCAGTTTTAGAACGCTTCAAGATAAACTAGAACTGTTCACAACAGTTTGGAACCCTTCATGATGATATAGAACTACCTGGAGCAGTTTTAGAACGCTTCAAGATAAACTAGAACTGTTCACAACAGTTTGGAACCCTTCAACATGAAATAGAACTACCCGGATCAGTTTTAGAACGCTTGGAGATGCACTAGAACCGTCTAAAACTATCCCACCTGTTGAGACTTTTCCATGTAAGTTTTCCGACGGGGAATTTTATTACCCGACCGGAAAATACAATACGGGTGGCTTTAGTTTCGAAGACTCCGGTTCATTATGAGAGCCCCGAGCGCGGGACTCATTGTTCCCCCCATCGTCCATTGTTCGCCGCTTTTCCGAAGATGAAAAGCGCCGAGGAAAACTTTCCGCCGGCGGGAACCAGAAAAAAAAATCGATTCGAATCGATTTTAAAGTTCGCTTGTAAATTACATACTTCGAATTTCGCCTCAGTAACGGCGCCACCTGTTTTCGTTCAATTAACCTACACGACGCGATTACAAATAGAATTATTAACTAGATTTTTTTTATTCTCGGTAAAGTCGAAATGAAATCACCGGTTAAACTGGTATAGTACCTACGTTATTGTATCTAACGCGTCGATGGAATTCGCTTCATTCGATTATAATTGATACTAACGGCATGTCAAATGTCAATTGGGAATTAACCTACGGGGGCCGACGGCCTCGAACTCGAGCCTAAATAGCCACTAAATAGCTTATCGTAGACGAAACGGGAAAAGTCGATTTGTAACGTCGAATTATCTCGTACAAAAATTATGCGGAAAAGAGTTTGCAACGGTTCGGAACCGTCAGGAGCAGTTTAGATCGCTTCGGAACTGTCTCAAACGCTATCAGAACTGTTCGGATCACTTCAGAACTGCTCAGAGCAATTTAGAACCGTTCAGGATGAACTGGAACTGTCCAGGAGTTTTTAGAACGCTGCAGGTTAGAACTAGAACTGTACAGAACACATTTTGCACGCTCTAGGATGAACTAGAATTGTTCAGAACAATTTTAAATGCTTCAGGATCAACTAGAATTGTCCAGAACTACCCTGAACTATAAAGAACATCTCCGTCGGGAAAACTTTTCGAATAGTCGTGCAACAATTCGCCGGCTAATCGATTATTTATTCGATTATCTCGGATATCGATGGAATTAATTCACCAGTTGATCGGCGGCGGCGGCGTATAAACCCGACTAGAGAGGGAGAGAGAGAGAGAGAGATAGCGAAAGGACGCAAGGCGTCGCGACGGCGGCGGAACAAAAGAGCGTATACGGACGGAGAGCCAGCAACAAGTTGGCCTCGATCCAAAAGGGAATTGCTTTAGAGAAGGATTCAAATAGAGAAGGATTCAAATAGAGAAGGATTCAAATAGAGAAGGATTCAAATAGAGAAGGACCAAAATAGTAGGGTACTATACAGTTCATGGCACACTCGATTTGCTATTAGAATTAGTACTTATAGAACCGATCTAGTGACTGTTAGAAATTTTTGCAATGTAAAATTATTTTCCCTTGTATAGATAAATTTAGAAGAAAAAAAAACGTGTTCGTTAATACGAAAAACGTCCATCAAATCCGTCGACGCGGTTTCTCTAACGACGACTCGTCGCCCGTGTTTGTTTTGATCTTATTAAGCGACACCCGTCAATTATTTTTTAAATATATTTTAGTCTCGTCGTCGGCGATTAGTTTCGTTATTACCGGAAGGTTTTCCTCTCTTTCCTCGGTCTTTTCGATAGAGCCTCGACGCGTCCGGGTCGGGGATTCCCCGATAAATGCTACTTCTCTCTCGTCGTTATTTCTATATATATTCCGGCGATGATTGGCTTCGCTAGAGCCGCTCTAATTTTTTTTTGTATCTTTTAGATACTATCTCCGAGTGATTTGACGTTGGTTTGAGTTGCTATTTGAGTTTGTTATTTCGCTGAGTATTTTTCGCGGAAAACGGATGGGTTCAGTTGGGGATGTTCGGAACTGTTCAGAACAGTTTCGAGACGCTTCAGGGTTAGTTAGAACTGTCTAGAACAGTTACAGAACGGACAAAATGGACTAGAACCGCCCAGAACAGTTGTAGAAGGCTTTAGGAAAAACTGGAACTGTTCAGAACACTTTAGAACGTTTTAGAATGAAATAAAACTGCTCACAACAGTTTCAGAACGCTTCAGGAAGAATTGCAACAGTTCAAAACACTTTATAACGTGTTAAAATGAAATAAAACTGCTCAGAACAATTTCAGAACGCTTCAGGATGAACAGCAACTGTTCAAAACACTTTAGAACGTGTTAGAATGAAATAAAACTGTTCAGAACAATTTAGAACTTTTCAAGATGATATGGAACTTTTGGAAACAATTTAGAACGCTTCAAGATGAAATATAACTCTTCAGAACAATTTTAAAACGCTTCAGGATGAAGTAGAACTGTTTCAGAACGCCCCAAAATGAATTAAAACAGTTTAGAATGCTTCAGAATGGACCAAAACTGGGCCAAAACACATTTAGAACTTTTCAAGATGAAATAGAAACCGTTCAAATAACCGCCGAAAAAATCCCAAAGAATCGAATACCATCAGATATATTTTTCAACCGCTAATAATTTATAATCAACGAATTTCTCGAGCGCAACAATCGCACCGGTTCACCAACCCCTTTTGGCCCCCTTTTCGCCCCCGAATATCATAAAATCCCGCGTAATCTATCTACACGAAACAACCGGAATCGATCGCCCCCCATTAATAATGGATCCCGATGTGTATTTTATATCCGGGATCGGCCCCATCAATCATGCACGAGGAAGAGAAATCCGCGGTATTTAAGTACAACTTCCCTCGGAATTCCACCCCGAGGCGTCCCGACGCAACGAACAACTCGGTTAGGATAACCTAACCTCGGTTAGAGGCGACCTGGCCGGATGCCTGTACGAGCAAAAGGCCGCGAACTTGTCCGAAGAACTAGTTTAATCGACAGTTTCAGTTCGCCGGATTCCAGCCGGAAAATTTCGTTATCGAGCCATTCAGAAGCGATTCAGAACTGTTCTGAACTGCTTCAGAACGCTTCAGCGCGGACCAAAAACCAATATCTTCTTTTTTTTAACGGTGAAATTCCCGTTTAAAACGCTTCCCCTGGCGAGACATATTCCTCCATTATCAAAAACCCTCCTCTGTCGAGATAAATTCCTCTTCATTTCTTCCGATATCCGGCGTCGCGGCGTTAAAAGGCGCCCGCGTCCGTGCACCTAACGAGACCGAATAGGCGAGGAAAAAAATACGAAAAAAAAAAGATAAATAAAGTAAAAAAAAAACAAGGTAGGTAAAGTATAAGCGGAGCGAAGAGAAAACGAGGAAAAACGAAAGAAAGAGTTTTCCCCGTTGCCGCAACATCGGGTCCGGTATCGATTCGGTTTTTCCTCCTTTATAATGTAGGTCTTATCGATGCAACTGGCTCGGAAAATGGGGGAAAACCGACTCTCTTTCTCTATCTCGCCCCCTCTCTCTCTCTCTCTCGCTCGCTCTTTCTTCAACAGGTTGATTGGGAAACTCGTCAGTATTTTAATAATCAAGCCGGCGGCGACAATGGCTGACGCGCTGATTGGACGAGACGGTTTTTACGGCTGCAATTTATCGTTTCGAACTGAGAAAAGCTACGAATGTAAAGTTTTAAGGAGGAAAATCGGAAAATTTTCCATTTAGTTCATCCTGAAGCGTTCTTAAACTGTTCTGAGCAGTTCTATTTCATTCTAAAAGTATTGTGAATAGTTGCAGTTCATCTTGAAGCGTTCTGAAACTGTTCTGAGCAATTTTATTTCATTCTAAAACGTTCTAAAGTGTTCTGTAAACAGTTCTATATCATCCTGAAGCGTTTTAAAATTGTTCTGAATAGTTCTATATCATCTTGAAGAGTTCTAAATTGCTTTGAACAGTTTTATTTCATCTTGAATCGTTCTAAATTGTTCTGAACAGTTCCATATCATCTTGTGAAGCGTTCTAAATTGTTTTGAACAGTTCCATATCATCTTGAAGCGTTCTAAATTGTTCTGAATAGTCCTATTTCATCCTGAAGCATACTGAATTGTTCTGAACAATTGTATACCATCTTCAAGCATCTTAAATCTGCGTTGAACAGTTCTAATTCATTCAGAATCGTGCTGAAACGGTTCTCTATTATCTCGAAGCGTTCTAAACAGTTCTGCTTCGGTATCTGGCTCGAGTAGAGCTCGCGCAGCCCGAACTGAAACGCGACCGATTAAAATCGTATTAGATCCGACGGGAGCCGAGGAGAAAAAGTTTCGCGGATATAAAAATATGATGAATTTATAATCGGTTTTTAAATCGCTTAGAAGACGATTTCGATTCGGTCATGGGAACTGCTCGCTAGTACAAAACCTTTATTTTGATAGTAAAGTCTTCTTTGATCGTTGCTGTGTATAGCAAACGAAACCTACTAGATGTAAATGGCGTGTAATAAACTCTTTAATATTTAATGCAGAAATGTTTACACTAATAGAGTTCCCTTCCGAACGTGATTAGGCCGCTAATCAGCGTTATTAGCTCCCGTGTACGTGTTCTCATCTGCACACGTGCAACTGCTCGAACTAAAATCGGTTTTAGTATTAAATCCTTCAACTTCATTTAGAAGATAGCGGGTTATAAACACGACCCTTTATTTCTAATGTCTGGAATCTCCCTATGCTTATGCATTAGAGATTGTGTCCCGTTATTTGAGGACTTTTTGAGCTTCGCTTTTGCGCCGCAAGATGGCGAACGATCGGAGAACTAACTTATCTCAGCCAATCAGCGTTTCGTTACATTTAAATCGCGGTTGTGTGAAATGACAGTTCGAGCTGTCAAAACTTGAAAAATTATTATTTGACATTTCGAGGAGAAAATGGAGGAATACATTAACCGAAGATACGTGAGGCATGATGTTAACAACAAAATCATCGCTGATTTAAGTACATTATTTTCTATCTATTTTTAGTCTGAATAAAACCTACCTTAATGCTAATTCTAATTAAATAACGGGACACTTTTTCGACGTATGATTCCAGACCTTAGAAATATAGGACAGTGGTTATAAAAAAGCGCAGAGTTTCCGGGTATTCCCGGACATTCAACAAGTCTTTATCGGTCGATACATTCGAAGACTTTGCGAGGTAAATAGAGCATCGATTTGGGGATGGTGCATGCGATTTCTCTTCCGTCGGTAACCGCGGAAACCGAGAGAGAGAAATTTGCCCAGCAAACTGTAAAAGAGCGTTAAAAATCGTCCCATTGTTCGACCGAAAAAAAATATATATATAAAAAAAAACCAGAGAGCCGCGTCGATCATATGGTTAGATATCTGTTAAAATACAGAGTGTTTATCGCATCTATATGTTTTATTTCATCTTGAAGCGTTCTAAATTGTTCTAAACAGTTTTATTTCATCTTCAAGCGTTCTAAATATGTTTTATTGCGCCAGTTTTGGTCCATTCTGAAGCATTCTAAACTGTTCTAATTCATTTTGGGGCGTTCTGAAACAGTTCTACTTCATCCTGAAGCATTTTAAATTGTTCTGAACAGTTCTATTTCATCCTAAAGCGTTTTAAATTGTTCCCAACAGTTCTATTTCATCCTGAAGCGTTCTAAATTATTCCCAACAGTTCTACATCATCCTGAAGCGTTTTAAAATTGTTCTGAACAGTTCTATATCATCTTGAAGAGTTCTAAATTGTTCCCAACAGTTCTACATCATCCTGAAGCGTTTTAAAATTGTTCTGAACAGTTCTATTTCATCCTGAAGCGTTCTAAATTATTCCCAACAGTTCTACATCATCCTGAAGCGTTTTAAAATTGTTCTGAACAGTTCTATATCATCTTGAAGAGTTCTAAATTGTTCCCAACAGTTCTACATCATCCTGAAGCGTTTTAAAATTGTTCTGAACAGTTCTATATCATCTTGAAGAGTTCTAAATTGTTCCCAACAGTTCTACATCATCCTGAAGCGTTTTAAAATTGTTCTGAACAGTTCTATTTCATCCTGAAGCGTTCTGAACAGTTCTATTTCACCCTGAAGCGTTCTAAATTGTTCCCAACAGTTCTATTTCATCCTGAAGCGTTCTAAATTATTCCCAACAGTTCTACATCATCCTGAAGCGTTTTAAAATTGTTCTGAACAGTTCTATATCATCTTGAAGAGTTCTAAATTGTTCCCAACAGTTCTACATCATCCTGGAGCGTTTTAAAATTTTTCTGAACAGTTCTATATCATCTTGAAGAGTTCTAAATTGTTCCGAACAGTTTTATTTCATCTTGAAGAGTTCTAAATTGTTCCGAACAGTTCCGAATTGTTCTATATCATCTTAGCGTAAAAAAGCGTACGAAATCGTCCCATTGTTCGACCGACAAAAAAAAAATACAAAAAAAAAACCGGAGAGCCGCGTCGATCAGATGGTAGATATATCTGTTAAAATACAGAGTGTTTATCGCATCTATGCTAATGCTGACCTCCGTACAGCTCTAAGTGAGCGACGATTTTTCCTCTCGCGCGCGCGCCCGCGTACATTTCGTTCGCTCTTTTTTTTTCACATTTCGTTCTATTGTTGAAAATAAATAATTCGAAATAACAATGCGTGACATTGTTTTGTTTGTGCGCACCACCGTTAATGCTAGAGTAAATAACGAAATCGGTTTCCGAGCCGACGAATATGCGTACAATATAATGCAGGTAGTACCTGAAAAATATCCGCGGTTGAAATATAAATGACTAATAAGTACCGCCTACGCCGGTACCGTGGTATTATTTCTTTGCGCTTTTATCGAGCAGGTGCGCCTCTCGCTATACAGGGTGTTAATTATGTAATTGTATGCCGATATTTCGGGATGTGGATGTTTGGATGATTTTAAGAAGAAAAGTTTATATCGATGTATGTTCTAAATCTCTTAGTTTTCGAGCTACATGGTGTTGAAGTTTTAGAAAAAAAAACTTATAACTGTTAAATAATCTTTGTTAAAAATCTTAAATTCTTGTTCAGTAAAAATGGTAATATGCATGGCATCATCGAATTGTATACTTTTGACTTTTAAACTTGTCACTTGTCAAATTAATAAAAACAAAAACTTCGATTTCTAATGACTTATTTCTATTTATACAGATTGCTCCATTTTTCATTGCAACATGCTATGAGTGCAACGAAGACAACTTCAATTAAAACTTACAAAGGAAAAGGAAAAAGTGACTGATTTGTGTCATTGCAACTTTTCACTCTAACAACTGTCATTTTAATAACCTTTCTTTGTTCCACTCATAGAAACGACCATATTGCAATCGGAAATGGAGCAAGTTGTATATCAGATTTACCGAATATTTGCATTCTAATAAATTCTAAAAATGGCGGCGCCGCGACGCTCTGATTACCAACACGCGCGGTTTTTTTCCCCAAAAAATTTTAATTAGATTTTTTTTATGTGTTTTTTCAGCCGGCCGGCCGGAAAGCCGCGTCCAATTACGCGAACGCCAAGGAAATTTTCTGGATAGTCGATGAAAAGCGGGCGAGATTCGAGATTGCCAATTCGGCGAGACGACGACGCGAACCGTCGTCGCGACGCCATCGGATCTTCGACGAGCTTGAAATTTTGCCTTCCCGTTCGTTGTACTGGGTGAGCAAAGTTTCAGGTGTGTCGACGGTTCGTCGTTGATGTTGTTTTGGGTTGGTTAGCCGCGACGGAAGAGGCCCGACTTTCGCGGCCGGGCCGGATGGTTGCGCTGGTAGAGGCCGGGGCGAGTTTAAATTGGATAATTCGATCGATTAGGTAGGACGTGCCGTAATCTTTAAACCGGTACGCTTGAACTTTGTTTTTCCTGTGCTTTGAAATTAGGTGAGCAAAGATTCAGGTGTGTCGATTGAGATGTTTCTGCGAGTACGACCCTTTTTAGGAAATACGCGGTTGAACGAAGAAAGATTATTCAGATAACGGTGGCTAGAGTGAGAAGGCTGCAGTACAATATGGTCATTTCTATGAGTGGAACAAAGAAAGATTATTGAAATGACAGCTGTCCGAGTGAAAAGCTGCAATGACACAAATCAGTCACTTTTTCTTTTTTCTTTATAAGTGTCTAATGGACGTTGTCTTTATCGCACCCATAGCCTATGTAGCAATGAAACATGGAGCAATTTGTATAAGACTAATATATGGAAGTTGTTTTTGTTGCACCCATAGCCTATATATTACAAACTATTGCCCATTTACTTGTATAATTGTTAGAATAATGGGAAAATGTATAAATATAATATATTTTAAGTAGATTGAATTATTTACCTTTTAAATTTCTTCCTTCCTCTTTACTGGCCTCACCAAACACACCAAATAAATTTCTAAACGGCTTTAAATTTCAAAATTCAAACAGCCTACAACAGTAGTCTGACTTATTTATCTGTCAGCTGTCAAAAAAGTCTTCTTTTTTTATTTGTCCTGAATTGATTGGCAGTTAACTGAATAACTCTAGCAACTTAGATTATTACTAACCAAAAAAATTAAGTGAAATGATCTAGACTGTTCTAAATGATTCTGGAGCGTTTCTAGATTGATCTAGGCTGTTCTAAAATGATTCTATAGAGCTCTGGATTGATTTAGCGTGTAAATGAACACTAATACAGATTGCTTTTCGCAATAATACTTAATAATATGTAGCATTAACAAAATGAATTGATTTGTAATTACGTACACGAACTTTGGGATTTGTAATATACACAAAATTGAAAGACAACTTCAATACTTCATCTTTTTTGGTTAGAATACTAAGTTTCTAGAGTTATTCAGCCAACTGCTAAAAACTTTCGGAACAAATAAAAAAGAAGACTTTATTTGACAAATGACAGATAATTGACACTATTGACAGTGACAGTACACGAAACGCATTCAAACAAAAAACAAGCTTGTTAATATACTAGCGATATTTAACAAGTTAGTGTGTTTTTAACAACGTCTAATAACAAAACTATAAAAAGTATCCAGCTATTATGATACTAGTATGGCAAACGAGCCCAAAAACCCGGACGAACTACTGAAAGGCTTTCAAATGTATCCTTTTTTTCACAACTAACAACAAAACCCGCCGTTAATCTAACAAAAATGCCACATTTTCCTTACTACACACATAATAACATTACCCGATCAGTAATTGGATTTGTCTAAGAGATGCGGACGGCGGCAAAATCTTCTGGCAGGGCTCCGACGATTTGAGTTACCCGGACGTCGAACATGAAGCTCGAGTACCTAAGAACATCCTCAAATGTCGTGCAGTATCTAGAGAGTTTAACTTTAGCTCCAAGGAGCAAATTAACAAATTTAGGTAAATATTGATACAGCGCACGAAACGATTTATTAATATTATTATTACGAACGCTCGTAGGTTGGAACAGAAGGTTCTATTTAAAGGAAGGTGTCTTGAGGAGTGGAACTTTGAATTTGGTTTTGTTATGTCAGAGTCGACAAATACATGGCAATCCATTATGGAGGCCGCGCCTGAATCGCAAATGATGCCCGCTTCAGTATTGAAGTGAGTAAATTAATACAATCTTAATACTTATACAGGGTGTTTCTTCCAAAATGACATGCTAATATTTAAGAGGGTGATTCTTGGGCCTATTTTAAGAAAAAAACTCCATATGAACCTATGTCCTAAACGTCTTAACTTTTGAGATACAGAGTGTTAAAGTTTGAAGTTTTTTTCTTAAAATAGGACCAAGAATCGCCCCCTTAAACATTAGCATGTCATTATGGAACGCCCTGTATAAACGATCAAATTTTACAGCGGAAATATAGTAATTGAAACGAAATTTTTCGACGACGATCTGCTCATATCCACGTCGAGGGTGAGGCTATTTTACGTTTAAAAACCTTTTGTACCGCTACGAAGAATGATTGTTAATTAATTTTATAGACTAATAAAGGCTCGGTTACTAGTAAACTACTTGGTTAAAGTAATTAGCGCACCTGATAATCATAGAAAAATATATTTTATAACATCAGTAAGTAAACATCGTTTTTTTTTGTTTTGTATAGAACGAAGGAAACTCTTTCTAAATTTTCGATTGAAAAACAGCTCAATATAGACATTTGACGATATAAAACGAGACGAAAACAATGCCACAAAACAATTCGTCCAGAAACTAACCCGTTTTATCACATATATAACAATTAAAATCGATTCGATAAATCCTAAAAGCCTATTCAGACTCGAAGAGAGAGATCCATCTTACGGCCCGTTTCCGGAGTACCTCGGAAGCCGCGCGTTTCGCGGTACCGCTCGAAACTAAAACAACTAATCGAACGAATTTAAAAAACAAAAAAGCAAACCCCTAATTGTAGATGTTCCAAAGGGCGATCAAGCCGTCCGAGCTGCTCGACGCCATTATGTTGGACTTCCAATAGTTGACGGGATGCGGCGAGAACTTCACGTCGGTTATCGACTCCTTGTGCTCGGCCAAAACCGCCAACAACCTCAGCGTTTTCCACGAGAACAACCTCACTTTGCCG
Source organism: Phyllotreta striolata (assembly GCA_918026865.1). Lineage (NCBI taxonomy): Eukaryota > Metazoa > Arthropoda > Insecta > Coleoptera > Chrysomelidae > Phyllotreta > Phyllotreta striolata. The sequence goes on from OU900107.1 coordinate 3,102,833, forward strand.
TCCCAACAGCCGGCCACCAGGATCTTCTGGTCCGGCCGCAACTTCACCACGTTGCAACCTAGAAATAAACACCTCCCGAATTAAGCCGATTCGGCAACGCCGCGCGCTCACCTTCGTTGGTGATGGAGATTTCTAATTTAACGGCCATTTCGTACGACGAATCGACGGTGAACAATTGGAGGTTCTTCGAGGCACCGCCGGCCACGGCCCGCCTCGATACCGGATCGTACGTTATTGAAGTCAATTGGTCTTGGAGCTTGAGATGGCCGCAGGGCCGGAACGTGTTCATATCCCACAGCACCACGTCCCCTACGAGTAACATTATGATAGTTCGAGTGGACATTTCGAGCGGGTCTCTTACCGGTCTCGTATCCGGCCATGATGCAGCAACTGCTGCCGATCGTGACCTCTTCGAGCGCCATGATTTTGCCCAAGTTCTCCCTGTCGGGGGCCAGCGAGCGGATCGTCTCGAAGGTCTTCACGTCGACGACGTCGACGCGGCCGTTCTCCTGCGGCACGACGAGCGCCTCCTCCACCAGGATGCTCTTGCCGAAGCCGGCGCCGCAGGTGAGGGTCTTCTCCGGCTCGTAGGAGCTCTTGCGCACCGACCACAGCTTCAGGCAGCCCTCCTTCTCCTGCGTGACGATCTTGAAGTCGAAGCTGTGCAGGGCCTGGATGGATTTGCCCATTTCTTGCTTGTGTTGCAGTCGGTTCGTCTGCGGAACGGTTGGAATTGTGTTATAATGGAGTATAATGTTGTAAAATGGCCTTTTACCTCCAAGTCCCAGAAGTAAACGGTGCCTTTTTCGGTTCCGGCCAATATGTGCGATACGAAATTGGAACTCCGGACGCAGAAACTCAGACTGTGAATGTGCCCCATGTCCTCTCTGAAGCAATACACGGGATCAGGTGGTAGAATCGCCATGACTTCGCCGTGAGGTTTCTTGCCGGTTTGCCTTTTGAACAGGCCGATTTGCAACGAAAACCGATAAAATATAATAAAAAGGCAATTAAAAAACTTCTACCTAAACAAAAAATTAACCTAATCCACATTTGTTTGGGTTTTTTTTCACTCGAATTTCTTCGTTCGGTTCGATTGCAATGACAACTTTGACAGCTGGCATCTTCTTCTTCTTCTCTGTTACATGGCCTCTTGCGTTGTGTCGCACAGCTGGCATCATGACATTTCTCTGGATTTCTTCTTTTTTTACAAATTAGTGATTTTGTAATTTTATAAGAAATAATAAATGGAAATAGTAAATGCATAAGATATGAACCCATTGAATCCATCCTGAATATAAAGTAACAGTAGATAAAAGTAGTGAATTATTTTTGCTGGTCTTGGGTGCAAGTGCCATTCAGCCTCCTAATATATTTTTGACGTCATAATGACTTGACATTTATGACATTGACATTTATCGGAATGACATGTCAAGAAAAAACATGAAATGTCAATTTACAAATTATGAATATTCAATAATAACTATAATTTTTTAATTGTTCATTAGATAGCAGCCTTAATTTAATAATTGTATCCTTTTAATAACAACAAACTACCAAAAAAATACCAAGGTAAGAAAACTTCCTTATATGCGTCCGATCTAAACGAATATTCGCATCGCTCGTTTCTCGAGATAACGAAAACATGATTCTCGGCTAATGAATTTGTTGATTCAGTTCGAAATCGTTATGTAACGTTTATTAGTTTAACAACACAAATATTATAACCTAACTCTAACGTCAGAACAATGACAAAATTAAATTCAAATTGTTCAAAATGTAAACGCAAAAACATGCCAATCGAAAAGTAACAGTCCCAAACGAGTGATATATTATTAGTTCTCGCAAGTGCAGGTAAATCGACAAATGTGTCACAGGCCAAAGTTTAAAGTTTACATTTTAATGCATTATTTACATACCTTATATTCTTTTGTACATGTTCCAGTGAAATGATATCTTGTGTTCATGTCGCCCTCGCCGAACGCATTAACCTACCCGCATTGCTCAATTCCAAAGAGGTACAACTACACCTACATTTCTAATCATCAATCCTATTAAATTTATCCGTTTTTACGTTCACAGCTGGTCTGCGCCGATTGCGACTGTCACGGCCCCAACCTATGGATTTGCCTATACAAAAACTGCCTAAGAATCGGATGCGCCGAGAAATCCAACGACCACAGCACCCTACACAATGCGGTTAGTACCCACTACCCCCAAAGAAAATGCATAACTCTATGACCCATTGATATCGATGCCTAAACCGTACGATCAATCCATGGCTGTATAACTGTATGACCTGTAGATGGCTGAATAACTAACTGTATGACCCATCGATGGCTGTATTAACTGTATGACCCCTAGATGGCTGAATAACTAACTGTACGATTCATTTATGGCTGCATAACTGTATGGTCCATTGATATCGATGCCTAAACCGTACGATCAATTGATGGCTGTATAACTGTATGGCCTGTAGATGGCTGAATAACTAACTGTATGACCTGTAGATGGCTGAATAACTAACTGTATGACCTGTAGATGGCTGAATAACTAACTGTATGACCCATCGATGGCTCGTAGATGCCTGACTAACAAACCGTATGACTTTCTGATGGCTGTATAACCGTACGATGTCGTTTTTCAGACCAGCCCGACGCACTGCGTGCACATGAACCTGTCGACGAAGCGGATCTGGTGCTACGAGTGCAAGCGCGAGGTCTTCATGTCGCAGGACGACAGCGACGGGACGGCGGCGGCGTCGGGACGCGCCATCGACTCGGGCCGAGGCAGCTACGCGACGCTGCGCACGGCGACGCCGGACGCCGACCGGCGCGGCTCCGCCGGCGACGCCTCCGATTCGAGCGACGCCGACGCCGACGCGGAGTACCGCCCGTACGCGGCCGACCGCCCGCGCGGCCTCGTCGGCCTGCAGAACATCGGCAACACGTGCTACATGAACGCCGCCCTGCAGGCGCTCAGCAACACCGAGCCCCTCACGAAATTCTTCTTGGATTGCTCGTACGTCGTGCACCTGCTCAGCGACGGCAAGAAACCCGGCCTGAGCAGGACCTATCAGGCCCTTATGCGCGACGTGTGGATCAAACGGATCAACCAAGGTTACGTCACACCGTCAGGTACTCTTACTAAATTACTCTTACCTAATATTCATCGAATGATTCTTACGAATTACGTTTTCGTAGGTATATTATACGGCATACGAAGCGTACACACGATGTTCCGCGGCTACCAGCAGCACGACACGCAGGAGTTCCTGCGCAATTTCATGGACCAGCTGCACGAGGAACTGAAGCAACCGTCGCCGCCCGATCTACAATCGAACCTCCACCATCATCATCATAACCACTATCACCATCACCGTCGCCAACACCAGGCGCCGTCGGCGTCGAATTCGAGCGGTTCGGCGTCGTCGGCGTGCGACGCCGACACCTTCAGCCTGGCGATGGAGGAGCCCTGTGCGGCGCACGCGCCCCTCATGCCGGTCAATTCGTCGGGGTACGATTCGAGCGAGGCCGAATACGAAACGTGCGATTCGGGCGTGAGCGAACGGTCGAGTTTGAGCGACGACAACGACAGGCCGCCGAGCAACGCCAAGAGGAGATTGAGCCGGTGCTCGAGCCCCAATAGGAGGCAGAAGCAGCGCGTCGTTATCGGTAATTTTGTTGGGTTAAAGAGCTATATTTGGATGGTTCATTTTGATGCGGTTTTTCTCTTACTTTCCCGCGCTCTAACTCGCCCAAATATGGGTCAATTTCTTTGTTCCACAGTTCTCTATTTATTCACTGCTTAGCAGAGGCCTCTCTCTAAATCTTTCCATGTATGTACCTCTGTCCTCTGCTGCTATTACAACTCTTTTGCAATCTTCCTCGATCTCTTTGTTCATATATTTTCCTTCTTCTATGTCTACGCCTGTATATTTCTACGCATCTGGGACCTTTACCGCGCTCTAATTCGCCCAAATATGGGCGTCAATTTCTTTGTTCCACGTTCCACAGTTCTCTATTTTACCACTGCTTAACAGAAGCCTCCCTCTAAACCTTTCCATGTACCTCATTACGGCTCTTTTGCAATCTTCCTCCGCTGTTGAGTTCGCCACAATCAATTGAAACGAGCGTTTTTGTAATCGATTTCGTAGATTCGCAACCGACCACATCGAATACCAGTTCCTCCGATCAACCAACGAATAAGAAACAACAACCGAAATATCGATCGATCATATCGGACATATTCGACGGGAAATTGCTGTCGTCCGTCCAATGTTTGACGTGCGACCGCGTCTCCAGCAAAATCGAAACATTCCAGGACCTGTCGCTGCCGATACCGTCGAGGGACCATTTGCAGGTGTTGCACGGTCGCAGCCAACCGCCCGCCGCAGGTTCGCTTTATACTACAATTTTAGTTATATTTAGTTATATATACGATTCGTTTCGTTGTAAAGGTACCTGTTCGGAGGCGCTGATGCCGATCGAAGACGGCTGGGTGTCGTGGCTGTTGACGTGGCTGCGGAGCTGGTTCTACGGGCCGACGGTGACGTTGCACGATTGCCTGGCCGCCTTCTTCAGCACCGACGAACTGAAAGGCGACAACATGTACAGCTGCGAGAAGTGCAACAAGCTGCGCAACGGCGTGAAATTCAGCAAGGTGCTCCAGCTGCCCGAGGTGCTGTGCGTCCATCTGAAACGGTTCAGGCACGAGTTGATGTTCAGCAGCAAGATCTCGTCGACGGTGAGCTTCCCGTTGCGCGGGCTCGACATGCGGCCCTATCTGCACGTCGATTGCGCCTCGAAGGTGTCGTCGTACGAGCTGTTCTCGGTGATTTGCCATCACGGCACCGCCGGCGGCGGTCACTATACCTGTTTCGCGGCGAATTCGGGCCAGTGGTACGAGTTCGACGATCAGTACGTGACGAAGGTGAGCGCCGATAAGGTGCGCGACTGCGAGGCGTACGTGCTGTTCTACAGGAAGGGCGGGCAGGCGTCGGAGGCGGCTCGAAGGAAGGCCGAGGAGATGTTGGAGCGGTGCGCCGGCGAGGGTTTGGAGGAGCCCATCAAGCGAGCTTATATATCGAGGCAATGGATTAACAGGTGTGTGTATATCGAGGGTTGTCGGGTGGGTTTAGATGAGTGTTACTTGATGAATTCGCTGCGGGAGCTCGAGTTTGTTTGTTAACGCGCCGTATATCAGTTTTTCCGATTTTCTTAATGAAAAAACATCCTGTACATCAAATTAAATGTCGACGGAAAAATGACAACTTTGACAGTTCGAAGTTTTGTTCATCGCCGCTGTCATTAGTGTAGGTTTTTTTTAAGTAATTTGATCGTTTCTCGGTTTTCGATAAGTACAAATGCGCCCAAGGAACATACATTTTTGGGAATTATTACAATTTCTTTCACTCTCGTCCATTAAAAGCGACGAAATTGTCGAAATAACGAAAAAATCTCCCATTTCGGTGTTAGTTCCGTTTAAACCAAACGAACGGGCGACGTCCCTCAAATAATTTATTATGGCGTTTTCCATTGGTAAAATAGTGCGCACTGAAAGTGCACTCAAAGCGAAATTTTTGTTTTATTTGGTGGACTGTGCGAGTGTTTTGATTTCCAAAAGTGTTTTTTTGGTGGCCAGATTGCCAATGGAAGAAAGAAATCTGTCATTTATTTAGACACTTACGTAGTAAAAGGCCGCAAAAGAACGAAAAATGACAAAACAATACGTCAACCGTCAACTTGGATACTTTCCAAAATGGCGGACTTTTAGCATTTTTAAATCGCGATAGCGAATTTAACCGTAAAAAATGATATACTACTGAATATTTTGCGTTTCGTAGGTTCTACTACTGCAGCGAACCGGGCCCCATCGACAACTCGGACTTCCTCTGCCAACACGGCGCCGTCAGTCCCGATCGCGACGTCGACATCGACAAAATCGCGACGGCCGTGCCGCTCGAGCTCTACCAGTATTTGCACGGGAAATTCGGCGGTTGCGCGCCGTTCGTCGATTGCGCCGTCTGTCCGGCGTGCGCCGCCCTCCAGGGCCGCCTCCTCCACGAGATGGAGACCTTTCTGCGGGCGAGCCGAGACGCGCAGGCGCGCGACGCCCCGCACACGCACTACCTGTCCAGCTCTTGGTACACGCAATGGCACAATTTCGTGCAGAAGCGCAACCACGAACCGCCCGGTCCCATCGACAACACCAAAATCGATCCGGACCGATTGGACGCCAAAGAGGCGGCCGACGTGCCCGAGGCCGTCTGGACCTTCTTCCACGACATCTACGGAGGTAAATTCAACGCCAATTCCGCCCCGCAAAACCCTACAATTCCTCCTATAAACCTTAATAATAGTAGTGTGAAACTGGTTGCCTAACAATCAGGCGTACGCAAATCACAATGCATGCAGTAGAAGCGATGTGAAGCGGGTTGCCTAACAATCTGTAATGTGTAAATCTGTTTGTAGGGGGCCCGGAGATCCGGATAAGGCGGCCGGACTCGCCGGAGGAGGCGCCAGCCAGGTTCTGCGAGAAGGTGGAGAGCGAGGAGTCGGACGCGGCGGAGGAGAAGCGCCGGAGCGGATTGGCGCAGGGCGAGCCGATGGAGACGTCGGAGGGCGTCGCGACGGAGAACGGCGAGCCGGAGAACGGGTACGACGTGGAGGACGGGAGGAATTCGTCGATTGATGCGGTAGGTTCGGCGAAGGAGGTGTCAATTTTTTTTTCGTCGCTATCGTTGTGGATTTTTTTCAGATGCTGCCAAATAATAAAGTAGATAATAATGCGGAGAGCGCGGGGGAGGAGGCGGAGAAGGAGGCGGAGAAGGAGAGTAAGGAGTACAGGAGTCACAGGAGATATCGAAGGAGGAGGAAAAACTAGCGCGACCGCGAACGGCGTGTTCTCCTTTATTTTTCCTCGCTACAAATGAGAGTAACTAATAAATACATTTGTAAGATATTAAAATATTATTTCATTGTTATTTATTTGATTAAACGGAAATAGGAATTTTCGTGGTTTCTTTTTTTTCGTCGCGTTTAAAAGGGGTAATGTTTGTGGTCTTTGTATTGCACCATAGCCGAAACTCTGATGTTTTTATTCAATGATTTCAAGTAACAAATATCGTCGTCTGATAAATCGAAATCGAATATCTCGAAATTTTCGACGATTCTCGATCTGGTTACCGATTTAGGTATTATAGTTATGCCCAGGGAAAGCTTGAAAAATATATAAATTAACGGCATAAATTAACAAAAAAAATCCACCAGATACTTACTAAATATCTCAAGACGACTTGCGCGGCGGTTTTGTTGTATTTCTTCCCCATTTCTATCACTTTCGGGTCCAGTACAGTAGCCGTAGGATAACCGGGTTCCCTGCTCTTCCCGATCCTTTCTAGAGGACAAAAAGCCGTCACGACTATATCCCTATCCTTGCAAAATTTGATCAAACCGCTCTGGTTATTGTTCGGATTCACCTCGACCTGATTAACAACCTACAAAAAAAACCTCTCTACAACAAATTCTAATCAACCGTACGTTAACCCACAGGTTTAATTCTACAGTGTCCCAGCACTCGTTCGATTTGGCCTTCGTTGAAGTTGGACAACCCAATGCTTTTCGCCAGCCCTTCTCTAACGCATTCCTCCATTCCCTCCCACGTTTCCAAGTAATCCACGTCGCTGTAATCGCTGCTGCTCGTGGGTAAAGTACAGCCGTCTTCCTGTTGAAAGGCATCGATTAAATCGCATCGACGGAACAGTTACCCAACGAACCTTAAACGCAAAAGGCCAATGCACGAGGAACAAATCCACGTAGTCCAATCCCAGCGAACACAACGACTCCCTCAGCTTCGGCACGACGTTCTTCCTATCGTGGAAGTTGTTCCAGAGCTACGATAAGTGCGATAAGTGCGAGCCAGGTATGCTGCGATAGAAGTACCTTTGTAACCATGAAGATGTCCTGTCTTTTGACGGTACCGTTGCGGAAGGACTCGCTCAGAGCGCTGCCGATTTCCTTTTCGTTGCCGTAGAACCAAGCGGTGTCTATGTGCCTGTAGCCCACTTCGATGGCGCATTTTACGGCCTCTCTGACTTCGTTCTCTGCGGACTAACGGAAGGAATAAATAAAGCAATGTTTACACTAATTATAAGAGTTTGTAGCTTACTTTATACGTACCCAGACCTATGGTTGGTATTGTCATACCGTTGTTCAGTTTTAAAACCTTTGGTACACAGGACATGCTTACAATATATTATGTAATTATTTGTGACTTGCAACTTGTAAAGTTTCAACCTGGAAATTTTCGTTGCGCTGTAATGATAATTGAAGTATTGTTTGATTTAATTTACTTACTTAATTAGTTTGTTTTAATTATATCGAATCCGTTGGGTTTATTTCAAATTTTAATTAAAAAATGTAACCTCACTTTTTCTTTTTTTTGACAGATAAAGTGTCCTCTTATATCCTCTGCTTACATCAATCGTATTACGCGATTTCGTAATGTTGGTTGCATAAGTAAGCGATGCGAATATTTAATTTTAGATAGGCTATTATGAATGAATATAGATAAAAATATATAAATTTCGTATAACACATTTTTTTTGTTCAAAATATATCGTACGTACGAATTATTAAGTATAAATTAAAGGAATACGAGGTGTATTTACAACAAAATGGCGATGACATAACTGTCAAAAAGTTTGTTCGTTTCGTACACCGACTTTAGGGAGTGAGCAGTCAAACGCAATGAATTCCGAGTAATTAGAAGGATTTAGTCAATAGTGGTATTCGAAATGCTTGTTTAACGAGATAAAACGATAATTAGAGATAAAATCGAATAAGGAACAGATGTAATTTGATCAAATTTAATGCAATGTGAACGTTTTTTTTCGAAAATACGTCAACCGAACGCACCGCGCCGGCCGCAACGAACGCACCACTTTGCCGTTTCTTATGACCGCCATTTTACATTGCCGAGGTGGGGATACGCTAACTGGCGTTCTTGTCGAAAGAAATTTACGAAAAGTGTCGCGTTTTCGTCCATCGAATCGGAAAATTCCAGTGCTAATTGCGAGAACAAACGGCCCGTTCGACCGGCGGAATCGTTTCGACGTTAGTGCCGGCGTGTTTTGTGTACGAGCAGCGAAGAAAGCCCGCCCGACTGGGAATCTAACAGCGTGGCTCCATTTGGCTTCTCTTTGTTTCTGTGCTTGTGCTTTCCGCCAGAGAAAGTTTAAGGTAAGCCAGCCAGTTTGTCGATAATTTAGCGCCGTTCGATGGCGTTTTTCGGCGACGAATTCGCGTAGTTTTCCGCGATTTCGCATATTAGTCATTTGGAAATCGCTTAGCGGCGAAAGCGTTGTTTTTTTTTTCTATCGCTATCGCTTCGGCCGCCTTTCGATTCGTTTTCCTCGTGTGTGCGTATACGATACAAAATACAATCTCTTCGGCCGATTCGCGATTCGTGTTTGCATATTTACACTCGTGCGATTTGTATACATATCGGTGTAATTAGGTCGTTTCGATAACTACACCAATACTACACTTTTTCTGCACAAGTAAACAATAAGTTGCAACGCGACCGACGGGCATAGCATCCTAGATTATCCGATCATTAGGGGGATCTTCCCGTTTTTGTTTTTTGTACTGTTCTGTGAGTTTTTTTCTTTTTATTTTATTCTTTTTTTATCGTCCCGTCCGGTTATTGGGAGTTTCAAAGATGGTGATCCGGTGTTGTTCCACTTTAAAAGCCGCCCGAGGATTTGTTTGGTGCGTGCGGCGTGGAAAAAGTTTGTTTATTCTAACGATGTAATTCGCACTTTGTTGTTTTTTTTTTTCTAATTCGATACGTGTACGATGAAAAAATATTATTTATTATTATTTTTTTTAATACAACCGAATTGTTTAATAACAATTAATCGGCGTTTATTTTTTGTGGAATAATTAGCGCGTGACGTATCGCAAAATAGCGTGCGTTTTGTTTGCGATACGAATTAATTACGTCACTTACGTCACTAACTTGTCAAATTTGACAGGTGAAATGACGCACGAATTCAAAGAAACGTCAAGGTTACTAAACGATAAATCAAGGATGCCTCGATTCTAACCCCTTCGTTGACCCTATTACCTGCTAACATAAAAAAAAACTAGTTTGTTTTGATTTTATAATGCTAATCTTGTTTCACCTACATACATTACACTGAATTGCATTGAGCAATCTCGTGTAGTGTACAACACTTACCAGTCACTTTTTTTATGTTCTGTGGTCAAGAAACGTCAAAAACGTTTTGTTGTTAAAATTTGACAATTTGAACACGTTGGATGCCGCGAGAGCGTTGATAATTAACTGATTAATTAATAGGATACCAAAGTATTAGGAATTTTTGGGGGTTAAAATGTATTATACGAATCGTTTGGGAAATTCTTAATTAAACTACCGGCGCGCGATATGAAAAGTTTCCTTTTTTTCCGCGGAAAAAGGCGGAAAGTTGGCGTTTGGAAAACTCGCCGAGGGATGATCGCCCGGCTAACCGTAAGAGAGCGAGAGAGAGAGATAGAGAAACGGTCGAGCGAGAGCGGAATAGAGCGAGCGGGGAAAAAGTTTTTCCTTAACCGGTCGGACGGGAAAACTTTCTCGCGGCCGACTCGACGACATTCTAAACCGTTAAAAAGTTTTCCGCGATAGAAACTAAAGTTGTTACAAAAGCGTAAGTTTATATACTTTATGGCCGAAGTTAGTTTCGAGTTTCGGATCGATTCTGACTCGTTTTCCGCGGGCCGTACTCGCCACAAATGTCCCAAGGATTTCGGTTAAAATGATTAGGAACAGTCGCAACATTGAGAAATTGCATTTATTAATTTTTACCAGCAAAATTTTGGTGTTTTTTTTATGTCCATAATTCCTGTACTATTTCTTCGCAAAATAGCGTTTATAGTACGAGAATTGCGGTTGATAAAGCGTTTAAAATTTCGACAGTAGGCCGAGAAAATTTCATTAAATATTTCGTTGCGCATGACTTTTGCTTTTCCCATTATAAATCCGGAATTGTTGGGTTTTTTCGTCAACAACGGCAACGCCGAACCTGCGGCGAAAGACCAACGAAGACGAGAGAGACCCCGAAAAACGAGGACGGACAAAACTCGGGAAAATCGGCCGGGAAAAGTTCAACGCGGCCAAAACTCTCCCCCCGTATATACTCGCTTAAAACCAATCCGTTTCCAACTTTTTATTTTTTTATTTATTTATTTTATTTAATTTATTTATCCTACCATCCTTTTGGTATGTTTCGCTTAATCGAACTTTGATCGAACAATCGAAGCAAGCGCGAAATTTTTACACGTTTTCTCTCTATCGAGAGAGAGAGCAATCCTTTTTTGTGTTATTTAATTACCCGGCGCCTACCCTGATCAGCCGCCATTAATCCGGCGTGCCGTCGCCGCCCCGACGCTGTCCTTTTTCTTTATTATCTCTCGCCTCTCGCCCGGTCTCTGTCTACCCCCCCGGGCCTCTACCGACTGGCTCCTCCGGTCCAGGACGCTCCGCAAAGGACCGGCGATGGAGCGAAATCGAAACGGCAAAAGGCGAAGAAAATCGAACGGGAAAGACGCTCGAGAGGAGGGCGGGTGGGTCAAGGGATTGCACTTTTTTTTTTGGAAATTAATTAGTGATTTATGGTGCAGAAATTATTGGTTTAACCCTGTATAATTAAGCGAAATGGTATGATTAATGCGGCGTACAGGTAACGTTTAATTCTATGAAATATCTCGAATAAATAAGCGGGAATTTTATTTTATTTGTTGATAAAATTACGTACCGAATAAAAAATTGGAGATTAGTTGTTGTTTACCGACGGTTATTTTTATCTGCGGCTTTTAAAATATCAATCGAACGCGCCGAATTGGCAGATAAAATATTAAAAAAAATTACAACATAAATGGAAAATGTGTAGTGTATATACGGTTGAGTCGAAAAAAAAAATGCGCTGAGTATCGACGAATGGTAAAAACAAAAATTATTGCGAAATAATCTTAATTACGTGACTAATTTTCGTATGAAAATAAGATAAAAATGAATCGGAAATAGGTCAGTTTTCCTCTTACTATAACCGACGTACGAGGGGCGCGCGATAAATTTCGAACTCGCAGCACGCTAGACGAAAAAGAAGGCAAATAAAATATGCGACGTCATTACTGGATTAACGTGAACTTTCCATATCTAAAATAACGGTCGTTAATCGATAATTCGTCGGAAGTTTCTAATGTGTTTGTATACTACATACATATCTCATAAACGGAGATGTTTTAACCATATTCCCGAACACATTTCCTAACTTTATCAAAATTAACTTTGAGGCAATAATAGTTTGAAGAGGGAGTGTATGTGTGTGTGTGTGTATTTCGAAACGCATTCGCGGAGTTTACGTTTGCCCAATAACCAGCGGCGTTACCAATTTAATTAATAATATTTTTATAATATACAGGGTGTTCCTAAATATCGTGTACATTCGAAAGGGGGTGATTTCTTGGCTTATTTTATGACTAAAAGTTCATATAAACGTGGGTCCGCAAACGCTTCGTTATCGATCTACAGGGTGTTGAAATTTCATTTTTTTTTTGTTTGTTTGTTTTTTTGAATCGCCCCCTTTCGGAAGTATACGATGTTTACGAACACCCTGTATATACCAAGCGTATAGTATGCATTCCATAATATCACCTCGTGACGTCACGACAGCGTTAAACCCTATACAGTATTTATATGACGTCATTTTCTACTTCACGATGCGTATAGGTATAGTGCATTCGATAAAACCAGCTCGTGACGTCACGATTTTTTTTTTGTAAATTCGTTATTCTATAGGTGAAAACGGGCGTTCGAGTGCGCTGCTGCTAATAATCGGGGAAATGTTGGAAATCTGTGCGATGTAAACCGCCTTTTACGAATCCTCTCTCCCGAAACTTTGCTAACTACAATGCGCCCCGTTACAAACGACATTTATCTTTGTTTCGGGGGGGGGTGGTTGGTGTAACTTCGGCGGCGACCGAAATCGAGGGCAGTTTATAATGGGTTTCGGTCGGATTAAATCCAATTAAACTTCGAGAAGGGCAAAAAAAATTGTACGAATTTTCCCGGGCTATTAAAAAACTCGCGAGGGTGGAACAAATAACGGATATTTATTTATCATCGTGTGTTTCGAATAATTGTAATTGGAATATCATTTATTTTCGCGTTATACCCGCCGTTCGGTTCGAACGGAAGGTATTTGTTTTTTTTTTAAGGTTCAGGTTTTTCGGGATCTTTCGAGGTTTAATTAACTTAAAAAGTTTGTTCATTAAACCGCGTACCGCAAAAGCGACGGAGAGAAACCGGGCAGGGAGGCGAGCGAGACGGACGGAAAAGTCGGGGATGTTCTCGTCGATTTTGTAAGAGGGAAAAGTTTTGAAATGCATTTTAAATGACACGAACAGGACCGGACTTATTCCACGGGAATCGTCGAGTTACCTAGTTCGATGGAAATGTTGTCGTTCGACTAGGGGAATTTCGCTGATGCGGTGTTGCCATATCGTTGCTCAAAAAAATTCCGTGGTTGACACGTTTTGAATACAATTTGTTATTTTTGTGGCTTTCTCGGCGATTTTTCAAATTTGTGCAATTAAGCGGTCTCGGCTAGCTAGATCATTCGGTCGGACTTCGACTGTCGGGGTGTTTGGCCAAAATTGAATATATTATTATTTTTTTTCTAATATTTATATTGTATTATTTTCAGTGAGTCTTCATGAACGACAATGAAGCGTTTCATCAACCGCGAAAGGTAACCTGAGGGTATCAAGATCGCGCGCACCGCCCTCGAACGTCCAAACAGAAAAAATACCAAGAAGAATAGGAAGAATACGAAGGAGGTGGAGGCGGAAAAAAACACGGCAACATCGCCCTACGAACGACAATTGAACTATCATCATCTTTTCCGCACGAAAAAGGACCAAAAAGAAAAGGCTCGACTCTTCGCTTCGAAATCTTCCGCGCGCGCGTGTATCGGCCTCTTGCCTCGAACGCGTTCGGTCAACTAACGAGGAAAAATCGTCCGATCGAGTGCGCGTGCGCGCGTGCATGTTGGCGTACTAGCGTCCAATGGACAAGAGAAAAATGATGCCAAAAAGGCCTAGGTTCGAGCCGCGCGGTCCCATATCGAACGGGCCGATGCAATCGCGACCGTTGGTCGCCCTGTTGGACGGGCGCGATTGCTCGATCGAAATGCCCATACTGAAGGACGTCGCGACGGTGGCGTTCTGCGACGCCCAAAGCACCAGCGAGATACACGAAAAGGTGCTGAACGAGGCCGTGGGCGCCCTCATGTGGCACACGATCATATTGACCAAGGAGGACCTGGAGAAGTTCAAAACGTTGAGGATCATCGTGCGTATCGGCAGTGGCGTGGACAACATTGACGTGAAGGCGGCAGGTGAATTGGGTATAGCGGTGTGCAATGTGCCGGGTTACGGTGTCGAAGAAGTGGCCGATACGACGATGTGTTTGATATTGAACCTCTACAGGCGGACCTATTGGTTGGCCAATATGGTCAGGGACGGCAAGAAGTTCACGGGACCCGAACAGGTACACGTTACTCGAGGTTATATACTCTAATTTAAGTTCACGGGACCCCGAACAGGTACATATTACTTGAGCTTATGCTCTAATTTAAGTTCACGGGACCCCGAACAGGTACAGGCTACTCAAAAGCTTATGCTCTAAATGCCAAAATAGTAGGCGTTAAATTCTGCGGAAATGATTGGGATAATGGGATCTCTCCCGGTGGCGTACGGAAGATATAATCGTAGGCTACAAGTTTTTAGAATCAAATTAAAAGAGCAAGGTTTATGTAATAAATAAGTGAAGCGATAATATTTGCGAGAATTTAGTGCATACTATTTTGGAAATGGAGTATAGAACCATTTAGAATTTTCCAGGCTCATTTAGAATCGTTAAAAAACTGTATATAACAATTTAGAACGCTCCAGAATCGTACAGAACTGTCTAGAACCGTTTAGAACACTCCAGAACGCTCCAGATTAATTTAGAACTGTCTAGAACCGTTTAGAACACTCCAGAACGCTCCGGAATAGTTTAAAACTGTATAGAACTAAACTGCTCCGCAAAAGTTCGCAAATTTTGCGATTATTTTAAAAGTTACAAAGTTTTTGATCACCAAATTTTCAAATATGCGAAATTAAATGTTTTTTTCTCGTATCTGAGTGGATTTTTTGCTCCTACCTCTATAATTTATACTAAATTTGGCGATCAAAAAACCTGCAACTTTTAAATTAATCTCAATATTTGTCAACTTCCTTAACTTTTGTGGAACAGTATATTTAGAACGCTCCGGAATCATTCAAAATTGTTTAGAACCATTTAGAACTCTCTTTAGACTCATTTAGAATGCTCCAGGTTCATTTAAAACTGTCTAGAGCAATTTAGAACGCTCCAGAATCATTTAGAACCCTCCAGAATCATTCAGAACTATCTAGCTAGAACCATTTAGAACTCTCCGGACTCATTTAGAATGCTCCAGATTCATTTAAAACTGCCTAGAACGATTGAGAACGCTCCAGAACTATTTAGAACTCTCCGGACTCATTTAGAACGCTCCAGATTCATTTAAAACTGCCTAGAACGATCGAGAACGCTCCAGATTCATTTAAAACTGCCTAGAACGATCGAGAACGCTCCAGATTCATTTAAAACTGCCTAGAACGATCGAGAACGCTCCAGATTCATTTAAAACTGCCTAGAACGATCGAGAACGCTCCGGAATCATTTAAAACTATCTAGCTAGAACCATTCAGAACTCCCCGGACTCGTGTAGAAAAGCTCCCGAATCATTTATTTAATATGCAAAACCTTCTTGACCATATATGTATTAATAATAACGATTTATTTATTTTTTTTTTGTATAAAGGTGAGGGAGGCGGCGGCCGGTTGCGCCCGGATACGCGGCGACACGTTGGGCATCGTCGGTTTGGGCCGCATCGGTTCGGCGGTGGCGTTGCGCGCCAAGGCGTTCGGTTTCAACGTGATCTTCTACGATCCCTATTTGCCCGACGGCATCGAGAAGAGCTTGGGCCTGACGCGCGTCTACACGTTGCAGGATTTGCTCTTCCAATCGGATTGCGTGTCGTTGCATTGTACGCTCAACGAGCACAATCACCATTTGATCAACGAGTTCACCATCAAGCAGATGAGGCCCGGCGCCTTTTTAGTTAATACAGGTACGAACAGTTTGCGTAAAATAAGTTGAATACTGTGTTATTATACATGTCGTACGAACTGATCCGCTGCAAGCATTAGAATTAGAATCTCAATCAATACTATAAGATAGTAAAGAAAAGAAACTTGTTTATCGGTTGCCGGCCGATATTAGAATTCGTCAATTCGCTTCGCTTCGTCCACTAGCGAATAGCGGGGATAGCGGGCGTGATTATTTTGTATGCTCTCTTTATTCCTTACATAGCAAAAGTTCAATTAGCTATCTCATTATTCTCATTGTATGCTTGCAGCGGATCAGTTCGTACGACCTGTATAGTAGAATACTGTGTTATTACATAGTAGAATACTTTGTTATTACATAGTAGAATACTCTCGATACTTGTTTCTTCGATACTATTCCCGGTTTGTTCTACTCGTTAGTAACGTAATGGTTGTTGCCTAACTAGTTAGAATAAGCAACGTTGCCATATGTTTAATTTAACGTTGCCAATGTGACGATTTGAGGATTTTATTTGTACTTTTAAACCTACATATTCACTATATGTATTCACTATGATTGTTATTGTACTTTTAAACCTATGTATTCACTCTAATTGTCGTTGTTGTAGCTCGCTTGAGTATTTATTTGTACTTAAATTCTTTGCCGGCTAAAATCCAGTCTACCAGTATACATTTCAATAGAACGTCGCGATGAATTCTAATAAATTTAATTGTTCTACTGGATCGCACGCCGCGATTTGTAGAGGTACAAAGTTATTTGTGTTAGGTATGAGGTACAAAATTATTTAGAAACTACAATTAATAGGTTTTTTGGGGATATTTCAAAAAAATGTGTGTATCGGTAGGTACAGTTTTGAAAGAGCAACAAATCTTGTTAAAATAAGGAAAAATAAGGAAAAATAATTCATTTTTCTGCTAAAATTACACCTCAGCTCAGTAATATGAGATGACATCTGTATGACAGGTTTGCCTATAGTTTAGCAGAAAGCGGTGGACTATTTTTTAGAGTTCTTTTATTTTCTGTTTTAAAATAATCTTTAAGTTTATTTTTGGAGTTTTCTTTTTATTATTTTCTTAGAATTTACTTTCTTTTTCAAGCCATTGTGGCAAAAAGACATATCTACATAATTCTATTTTAATATTAGTGATATTTTTTCAATAAATTATCGTTTAAAAATTTTCATTTCTTTGTAATCGACTCGACGTTCACCCATCCGAACCCGTTTTGATACTGTCGAAGTGTCGAAACCGTCGAAATTATTTGATTTTTAATCTAACCAAGCCAAAGCGCGGTGTGAAGTCCAGTAGAACAATTAAATTTATTAGAATTTATCGCGACATTCTATTGAAATGTATACTGGTAAATTGGATTTCAGCCGGCTAAGAATTTAACAACGATTTCCCTATTATGCGCGAATACTTTTCTAACACTGTATGTATTCACTGTTGATTTGTTGTCGTTGTTGTTGTAGCTCGCGGAGGGCTGGTGGACGACGACGCGCTGGCGCAGGCCCTGAAACAGGGCCGTATTAGGGCGGCGGCGTTGGACGTGCACGAAAACGAGCCGTACAACGTGTTCACGGGCCCGTTGAAGGAGTGCCCTAATCTGTTGTGTACGCCGCACGCGGCCTTCTACAGCGACGCCTCGGCCACCGAGCTGCGCGAAATGGCCGCCTCCGAGATCAGGCGGGCCATCATGGGCAGGATACCGGAATGCCTGAGGAATTGCGTCAACAAGGAGTACTTTATGGGGCCCGGCGCTTACCCAGAAGGTACAGGTAATTATACCAGCGGTACGTTTGATTTGACCGAATGGATTTCGTTCGATTTTTTTCTTTTTTTTTTGTTATACTGGTTGCGTTCCTAAACATCGTGTACATCCGAAAGAGGGTCTGTTGTGATTCGTTGGCTTATTTTATGACTAAAACAATTTCCTGTACAAATGATTTACTTTACAAAACAACAACCCTACTAATAATTAAATTAAATTATAACAAATGTTGAAAGTGACCCCCTCCTACTCAAATTACACTCTATACCCTATATCCTATGCCTAATTTGAGCTAAATATCTCAAAAACTACAAGAGCTCTAAAAAAGAAGCAAAAAAACTTGAAATTTCAACACCCTTTAGATGTTTATATGAACTTGTAGTCATAAAATAAGCCAAGGAATCATTCTCTTTCGGATGTACACGATGTTTAGGAACCCCCTGTATATTTATTATTACATACTCGTACGTTAATCATACTGTACTTACTTGGCATACTTGTTTTTTTGTTTTCTGGGTGGCGTTTTATTGGCTGGATACCTTATACGTAGAGGTCATCATCAATCATCATCAAAAATATCTTCATAATCTATGTTAATTTGTTCAATTTCCATCACAAGTAAATAATATCTGATGATTAATAATATGCAATAAACAGAAAATAAACAATAAAACTCGGTAACCTTAAAATTTCTTTTTTTTTCACAGAATACCGAGAATACTGAGAACTTATATCCTAAATTTTGTGTTCTGTGGTCTTCTTTTTTTTCTCAAATGACTAGTGTAACCAACATTAGATATTCCAAATAAAAACCCCCAAAAAGTTATAGATTAACTAAACTCTTCACTTTTATAATATGGTGCAACATTAATAAACTTAATCGAAGTTTAAAATTAAACGCTAGTTTATTTAACTTTCGTTTAGTTCCAATTTGGCGCAAAACCCCGTTTTTAACGACTAAAAAATACAGATTATTAAGTGCAATATGGTGATGGTATAAGTACCTTACAAATTATACGAGGGTAAGGTGAAAAGTACAAAAAAAAACCGGTTCACCTCACCCTCGTATAACAATCTGCAATAATAATTCGTACAAATTACTCTAATGTTTTCCGTTTTTTTTTTAATTTGTTACAGTATCGCCCGCCGGCGTGAACGGCGGTTATTATCAGGGCGGAGCGCTACCCGTGCAACAGGCGCACTCGACGACGCCGCACGATTCGTCGCTGACGGTGACGCCGAGCGCCGCGGCGCCGCCGACGCCGCAACCGGCGCCACCAGTCGGGCCGGTTCCCGTGCCACCTCATGCGATTGTAAGTCTTGCCCAGTCGACTTGGCAACGTCGCTCGCGCTAACGTGGCGTCACGCCGAAGGTCCGCCTATGTTAAGTAACGGGCGACGTTGCCGGGTGTATTTTTTTATTCGGTTTGTTGGGGATTTTTTTTATTCTGATGAGACTTGGCAACGCGGCTCGCATTACAGTTTAGAACAATTGAGAATGCTCCAGAATCATTCAGGACTGCTTAGAACGATTTAGAATTCTCCAGGCTCATTTAGAATCATTAAAAACTGTATATAACAATTTAGAACGCTCCAGATTCATTTAGAACTGCCTAGGACCATTTAGAACACTCCAGAACGCTCCAGAATAGTTTAAAACTGTATAGAACTAAACTGCTACACAAAAGTTCGCAAATTTTGCGATTATTTTGAAAGTTACAAAGTTTTTGATCACCAAATTTTCAAATATGCGAAATTAAATGTTTTTCTCTCGTATCTGAGTGGATTTTTTGCTCCTACCTCTATAATTTATAATAAATTTGGCGATCAAAAAATCTGCAACTTTTAAATTAATCTCAATATTTGTCAACTTCCTTAACTTTTGTGGAGCAGCATATTTAGAACGTAAAGAATCATTCAGAACTGTTTAGAACCATTCAGAATTCTTCAGACTCATTTAGAACGCTCCAGAATCATTCAGAACTGTCTAGCTAGAACCATTTAGAACTCTCCGGACTCATTTACAACGCTCCAGAATCATTTGAAACTGTTCAGAACAACTGATAACGCTCCAGAATCATTCAGAACTGTCTAGCTAGAACCATTCAGAAGTGTTCAGAACCATTTAGAACTCTCTTGACTCGTTTAGAAAGCATATTTTTTTATTCGGTTTGTCGGGGATTTTTTCCAACGAGACTTGGCAACGTCGCTCGCGCTAACGTGGCGTCACGCCGACGGCGCGCCTATGTTAAGCAACGGGCGACGTTGCCGCGCGTATTTTTTGATTCGGTTCGTTGGGGATTTTTTTTTTTCTAATAGATGTTTTGTTGTAGCCGATGAGCACTCCAGATCCAGCGAATCACCACGCGCCGAAACCGGAGCCTTCGGAAGTCCATTAACACAACGGTGTCTCAACAACGCAAGCCAGATAAAAATGTTTTCTTGACGGGCGATGTACTGGTAGAGAATGTGTGTGGAAAGTTGCTGCATGTTGAATCACATAATCTCTCGGATTTTATGATTTTCTCTTTTTTCGTTTTTGTTCTTTTTTTTCCGAAAAAGATGCTACACAAATTGGGTTTTTTTTTTGAGATGATACATATCGTATAGGGGAAAAAAAACCGGAAAGAGGAATTTACTTTCTACATCACAAGCCTTATAATAATTACAATTTAAAAGGAAAAAAACTTTGAAATTGCGGAAACTTTTATTATTATTTTTTTTTTCTGACTCAATCTGAAAGCTTTGATGTTGATTTTATATGTGATTTTATTTCGTAATGTTTTCGTTCTAGCGAGAATCAAAAAAAAAGTTTTGTGTATATTAAGCGTTTTATCTGGATATTTCTTTTTGAATTAATATTGTGATTTAGTAGTTTTAGTTTTCAGATGAGTCATATAGTGTGTATATATATATGTAACAGGGTGAGTCGACTTTGGAGGGGCAAATTTATGTGATTTGACGGTACTTGTAATCAAAATAACAAAAAACAAATCGAAGGATTATCAAGATTCAAAGACTGAATTGAATTCTATTGTATAGAGATCTGCATTAATCATATACTTTGCATTAAATGAAGAGATATTATTTGTTTATATTTTGTGCGAGCGTGTAAAACTAAATACTTTACTTAATAACTAAATTGATTCTAGCTATTAAGCAAAGTATAAAATGTCGCCGATTGAATAAAACAAAAACAATCCAAACCGTTGACTCTACCTGTTTATTGTATAAAAATAAAAATTGCACGGATTTTAATTTCGTTCCGATTCCATAATAGATTCAGCTTAGCATTGTAAATTTAGTACAGGGAAAAACGTTTTACTTTTCTATAATACTTTCTCTTCGCTTGCATTTTTTGTAATTAAATTTTCTTTTTATGTTAGTATTATCGTTAAAATGGCGCGAGAATGGACGGACAGCGAAACCTAATTTTTTTTTCTCGGATCCTTCCCAAAGGGCAGCCTAAACACAGTTCAAAATACACAATTTTTTTGTTGCACAGAGAAAAGTTGTTCGCCCATTCTCGGTTTTCAATAAACTGTATTCGGGTTATGCGTAATGCAGATCGTAAATAATCACATTCATCTACTATGTTTTTTCTTTTTTTTTGTTTTTAATTTTTATGTTTCGAGTCTTTTTTTCTTTGTAATACTAAGTGCATTAAATAAGTTCAGAGGAAAGCTATAAACTGCGGTATTTTTTACGAGGATTATTATATTTTTAAGTTAAGGAATTGTCGAGGTCAGCCCTCAATGGTAAAAATTGTTCATTTCGGAACGAGAGACAATGTATGTTGTTTTACATTGTTTTCTGTTGGTGGTTTCTTTTGAGAAATTCGCTTCCGAAGTAGTTTTTCGATATTTGAGGGTCTGTATACGTGTACATTATCGGTTATTTAAGAAAAATGCTGCAATGTTGTATGAATGGTAAATAGCCCAAGAATATTTACGTTAAGACATTTTTTAGAAAAAAAAATATACTATAAATTATATGAGAGGAAAAGTATAAGCTGATATGAGACATTGTTAAAGTAAAAAAAAACCAACCAGTGAAAGATGGTAAATAAAAAAGTGGACTTAAATTAAAAAAAAACGTTTTTGTTGAGGTGAAGAGTGCGAAATGAATAAATTTCATATTTGTAGAATATTAGTGATATTTGTGACTAATTTCAGTAACATACAAACTGCTTTTATTTTATTGCGTATTTTTGTTTGCAGTAACTCCTGTTATCGCTAGTTTTTTTTTGTTGTGACTTACAGCGAGACATTCCACGTATCCGTTAAAATGACAAAAAAAATGTACCGGCAGCGTACCGTAAATTCCATTTTCGGAAAATGTTTTTTCGTGAAATTTACGGGAAGTTGCCCGTCCAAAAACGTGACGGTCACAGTTGTGGTGTACTATTTGCTCATTATATTTTTATAAAAAATTGATAAAAAAAAATGTTCAAAATAATATTCGTATAAATGGTAGAAAATGGTTCACCGACTGCAAATTAGATTTTGTAAGAACGAAAGTACGCAATGACAATTTTTATGAATCACAATAGTACAGCATGTAAAAAGAAATTTGTAGGGCTATTGGACTTCCACAAAATTTTCAAATAAATATCTTAAAACTCGCATTGTCGTTTTAATTATGTACTGCATACCCAGATTCTTACTCATTCCGAAATAGTATTAGTAATTGAAAAAATAAATCATAGTTATTAAATGAATTATAACCTCTTAGCGATATTGCTAATCACAATACTGCATAGTAGAAATATATGATTTTATTTATATAATTAACATGTAATTAAAATGTACAGCGTTATATTATATGTAACAGTTAACAATTTATGTACATTTTAAACCTAAAATAAAGCTTTTTTTTAAATATTTTGATAGAATATTCCAATAAGATACCTATGCTGCATGAAAACATTGTTGGATTGAAAGTGCTATTCGATTAATAATAAAAATAATACATAAAGTTAAGTAAATTGATATAAATACTATCAGCGACTAAAAATAAAATATAAATCATAATTATCTATACAAAAAAAGACATTTGTTTTCAATAAAAGTACGTTTCAATTACACACACATTTAAAATCACAGAGAGTTAATTAATTTTGATAAACTAAAACAAAAAACAAATCGATACAATATCGCCAGAGTACAACAAATTACCGTTCCAATAAAAAAAATCTCCAATTAACGTTGTAATTATTGTCCGTAGTCTCGTCGTTTCATCTCATCATTTAATTAAATTCTTACACGTTCAAAATCCGAAAAACCAACTCCAATATGACGGAACTCTCGCCCAAATTATTCGACGTGATCCTGTGCAAAACGGGAATCAGCTCGTTATCTAAACTCTTCATATAAATCGGCGGCAACTTCGTATTGTTACTACCGGCGCAATAAGACACCTAAAATTATTAAAAAAAAAAGTTAAAATAAAATATTTCAAATACTTTAACTCTTCTCTCAATCTACTCCACTCTGAATTTACTAAACCCTGAACTTACTCTGAACTTACTTTCTCTACTCTGAATTTACTTTACTTGATTCTACTCTGCCCTGAACCTACTCTTTCCTCAATATACTTTACTCATCACTGAATCTACTCTGTTCTACCTACTCTATCCTCAATCTACTTTAGTCTACTCTGAATCTACTCCATTCTAAATCTAGTCTAGTCTAAAGCTACTTTACTTATAACTACTCTATCCTCAATCTACTTTAGTCTACTCTGAATCTACTCCACTCTGAATCTACTGTACTCTACATGAATCTACTTTAGTCTACTCTGAATCTACTCCACTCTGAATCTACTCTAGTCTAAATCTACTTTACTCTACTTAAAACTAGTCCACTCTGAATCTACTGTAATCTACATGAATCTACTTGATTCTTCTCCGAATCTACTATAGTCTAAATCTACTTACTTTGCTCTTCTCCGAACATTCTCTACACTGAATCTTATCTGAACTTTATCCTCAACCCTACTTTACCCATCTCAGAATCTACTCCGAATCTACTTTACTCTATTCTACAAACGACAATACACCCCAATACAACCGATCTCCGACCCTTCCGTTTTACAACCACCAATCGCCCCGCGGTTCTACAGCCACACACACACACACACACAACACAAAATTCTCGCTAATCGACTTACGCTATCCGCGTGCAACGTCGTCCTGACGCCGATCTTCTGGAAATTATTCGTCACCAACAGATCCAAATAGTTCAACAGCGCGTCGCAGGTGGCCTTCGCTATGCCTTCGGACACCTTCGACACGTCCAACGGTTGGTCCTGGTGGTTCTTGGGCGGCGGCGCCGCCGTCGCCTCGCCGCCGCCGCCGCCGCCGTCCTCTATGATAAACACCTCCGTCCATCTGATGATCCGGTTGCCGTTGGCGCCGTAGTGGTTCTTGCCGTTGTGCACTCGAATCGATGGTACGCCGCTCAGGCTCGTCCCGTCGATCGAAGATGTCACCCTAAATAATCGATAAAAAATTTATATAAATGAATGAATAAATAAATAAAACGTTACGGTTTGGAAGCGCCGAGGGAGGGATAGAAGGACGAGGGAGAGGTAGGTGGACGGTAAAAGCGGGTAGAAGGAGGGTAGGGAGAGGATGAAGGGGAGTAGAAGAGGGAGGAAAAAGTTCGCGAGGCTAGAAGTGGGTAAGTAGAGGTAGAAGGATGCACTGGAACTGTTTAGAATAGTGTTCGAATTCTTCAGAACTGCTCGGAACGGTTTAGACCACTTCAGAACTGTTCTGAACCATTTTAAACGCTTAAGCATGTTCTAGAATTGTTCAGTACACTTTCAGAACGCTTCAGAACTGTACAGAACAATTTTAGAACGCCTCAAGATAAACTAGAATTGTTTAGAATAGCGTTAAAATTTTTCAGAACTACTCATTACAGTTTAGACCACTTCAGAACTGTTCTGAACCATTTGAAACGCTTCGGGGTGTACTAGAATTGTTCGGAAAACTTTCAGAACGCTTCGGAACTCTACAGAACAATTTCAGAACGCTTCAAGATGAACTAGAACTGTTTATAATAGCGTTCGAATTTTTCAGAAATGTTCAAAACAGCTTTAGGCCACTTCAAAACTATTCTGAACCATTTTGAACGCTTCAGGACGTACTAGAATTGTTAAAAACACATTCACAATGCTTCAGAATTTTACAGAACAATTTTTAACACTCCAGGATGAATTAGAACTGTTTAGAATAGTGTTTGAATATTTCAAAACAGTTAAGATCATTTCAGAACTGTCTTGAACCATTTTAAACGCTCCAGCATGTACTAGAATTGTCCAGAACACTTTTAGATCGTTCAGAACACTTTTATAATGCGTCGAAACCATACAGAACAATTTCAGAACGCTCCGCGATGATCTAGAACTGTTTAGAACAATATTTCCAACCCTCCAAGACGAACTGGAAGTGACGGTAGAAAGCCGGTTATAAAAATGGCTAGAACGGCTAGAACTGCTATCAGAACGATCGCTAGAGGAGCAAAGAGATGGAAGCGATCTAGTAGATAAATAACCGAAAAAAAAAAACACGAAAAAAATAACCGACCCGATATTGAAATTGGCATCGTTCTCGCCCCAAACGATGTTCACCGTTTCGTCGGTATCGGCGTCGACGCAACCGCACCGGATCGCGTGGTTTTTCATCGATCTGAGCCGATCGCGGATGCGTTGCATGTGCTCGGGGGGCACCTGGATCATCAGACCGTCTTCGACGATGTTCGATTTGGCCGTCAGGCCGCTCGACGATTTCAAGGCGCCGTTGAAGACGATGAAACTGGCCCCCGTCACTTTTCTCGGTCGATTCTGTATGTTGATGGCGTGCGTCGAATAGCAATTCTCCAGGCCCTGGGTGTCCTGGATGCACACCAAGTGCGAGTCCGCCTCTTGGCTGAAACAGCCGCCGAACGCCAGGATGTGATCGCTCGAATTGTTCAACGATTTGATTATCTGATAGAAATTTAGGATACGTTATATGGTTGTTGAGAAAACACCCTGTATACAAGGTGTTGATTCATTGAGTGGCGATACTTCAGGATGTTGGGGGATGTTTGGGTGATTTAAAGAAGGAAAGTTTATATCAATGTATGTCCTGAACCTCTTAGTTTTCTAGTTACAGGGTGTTCTGAGATGGTGTTAACTGTTCTGAAGAGTTCAAACGCTATTCTAAACTGTTCTAGTTCATTCCGGAGCGTTTAAAATTGTTCTGTATAGTTCTGAACAGTTCAAAAAAGTGCTCTGAACAATTCTAGTACATCCTGAAGCGTTCAAAATGGTTCAAAACAGTTCTGAAATGGCCTTAACTGTTTTGAAATGTTCAAACACTATTCTAACGAAGTAGTAAGATAGTAAATGTTCAAACACTATTCTAACCCTGTAGTAAGAGGTTTAGGACATACATTGATAAAAACTTTTCTTCTTAAAATCATCCAAATATTCACTTCTCGAAATATCGCCACTCAATTAATTAACGCCCTGTATATATAGTAACGTTTACCTGATCGTATCTGTTAATAGGAATGGTCATGGTGGTGTTTTTGTCCTCCATGTGTATGGTTAAACCGTTAATTTGCGGAAGGGTGTAGGAAAAATTGCGAAAATCCGCCAATAAATTGATAATCGTATGACCGATTTCCACGAATACGCTATCCCTATGCCTGGTCGATAATATCGGACTGGGATAATACCTACAAAAAAAAAATCAAATTAATTAAAATAACAAAGAATCTTAATAGAAACTCGACAGATAACGGCAAGAATAGAATGCTTTTCAATTCGACAGATGACAGCAAAATTAGACAGTTTTTCAATTCGACAGATTTGACAGCTGACAGCGAATTAAATGACTCCATTGTTTTGTACCTGTATTCGGCGCCCAATCTGAGGACCAATCGCAACGGGAACAATTTCGCCCAGGGCGTCTCCCATCGGTGTATTAAAATTCCTATGAGGAAGGGCTCCTTCGGTCTGATGATGTTCTCCAAACACTGAAACGTCGATCGGATGTAGACGAAGCCGGCGTGGTTTTTCGAATCCAAAAAATTCGAACAATTATGCAACGATATGCTCAATTCCTTTATCGAAGTACCTGCGCAAATTCCGATCGCTTATTAACCGAATAACGAACGAGTAAAAGGGCCGACTGTACAGGGTGTCGCAAAAAAAAGAGGAATGTTTCAGAACTACATAGAATTGTACAGAAGCATTTTGAACGCTCCAGAACTGCTTAGAATAGTGTTGGAACTCTTCAGAATTGCTCGGAACAGTTTAGACCACTTCAGAACTGTTCAGAACGCTTCTGGATGAAATAGACTCGTTGAAAACACTTTCAGTACGATTCAGAACTGTTCAGGATAGTTAAGATTACTTCAGAACTGTCTAAAGTGCTTTTGAGCGCTTCTGGATGACCTAAAAAATTGTTCAGAACTGTCTAAAGCACTTTTGAGCGCTTCTGGATGACCTAAAAAATTGTTCAGAACAATTTTGAACGCTCCAGAACTGATTAGAATAGCGTTTAAACTCTTCAGAATTGCTCAGCATAGTTAAAATCACTTCAGAATTGTTCTGAACCATTGTGAACTCTTCAGGATGAACTGGAACTGTTTAGTATAGTGTGTTTTTAACTTTTCAGAATTGTTCGAAACAGTTTAAACCACTTCCGAACTGTTCTGGACCATTTCGAACGCTTCAGGATGTACTAGAATTGTTCAAAACACATTCAGAATGCTTCAGCACTCTACAGTAACAATATTGAACACTCCATGATGAACTAGAACTGTTTAGAATAGTGATCGAACTCTTCAGAACAGTTAGAACCATTTCAGAACTGTTTTGAACCATTTTGAACGCTCCGAAAGTCCATCGTACAAACAGAGAACAATCCCCTATTCGCGACACACCCCGTATACCATTTTCGCCCGGATCACCCTGTATACCTTTAACGGCGTCGGCGTAAATGCTATTGACGTGATAGAATATATCCTTAGGAACTGTAGATTCGCCATCGATGAATTCCAACACGTAGACCAACTCGTCCTGGCCGACGTTGATCAATCCTTCGGTGGAGAAACACCAGGCGGTTTTTTTGATGCAACAATCCATCTCGATGATTTTCACGTGCACGTACAGATTCAACAAGATCGAAAAGGTCAGTTGTTTGGTCTTCAACAGCTCCACCGTCGCCGAGTTGTTGGCGCAATCCGCGTAGGCCACGTCTGGAAATGAGGAAATTATTAAGAAAACGGCGGCGATTTATAATCTATTTAAAAATTAAACGATTAAGCGCGTTCTAGAATTGTTCAGAACACTTTTAGAACGCTTCGGAACTCTGCAGAACTATTTTAGAACGGTTCAAGATGAACTAGAATAGCGTTAAAATTCTTCGGAATTATTCATTACAGTTTGGACCGCTTCAGAACTGTTCTGAACCATTTTAAACGCTTAAGCATGTTCTAGAATTGTTCAGAACACTTTCAGAACGCTTCAGAACTCTACAGAACAATTTTAGAACGCTTCAAGATGAACTAAAACTGTTTAGAATAGCGTTAAAATTCTTCAGAACTACTCATTACAGTTTAGACCACTTCAGAATTGTTCTGAACCATTTTAAACGCTTAAGCATGTACTTGAATTGTCAAAATGCTCCTCCTAGTTTTTAAATATCCTACCCTCTCCTACAGCAAGATATACTACATTAAGCTTGTCCATAACATACTATACCACCCTGTATAATGTTCTATATACAGGGTATTTCTAAAATAAGTGGTCAAACATTGCTAACGAGTAGAGAACCGTCATTTATGTATTAATGTATTTACTAGCGGAATTTACCCGTACCGTTTTTCGTTATAGTTATCGAAGGGGGCAAATTGTTCTCGTTCTTCGGTATAAACGAATTCGTCTCGGAATCGATCAACGGCAAATTCCTGTTGATCTTCCCCGCCGACGCCTGCGTGCTGGTCTTCTCCAATTTCTTCGTTTTCGTATTGTTGTAATTGAAATCGTTATCTAAATTCGTCAGATCCGAACCGGGCCGGATGCCGTCGCAAAACATCACGCTCTTATTCGACTTCGATTTGTTACTACCTAAAACAATAACGAAAAAACTATTAACTATTATCATCAACGATAATCGATAAACAAAAAAACCGTTACGTTACGTTACGTTACCATCCAATCCAGTAACTCCCATCTCTACTTTAAAACGCAACGACAGCTACAACACCAATCGCAGCGCTCTACGATTCGTGACGTCACGAAACGAGAACTATTAGAGATGGGATTCTACAAAAAAAAAAAAAACCAGTTACCTTTGCGTTTGAGCACGCCGACGGGCACCATGACGGGCGGCAGCGGTACCGAAGCGGTACCGCCGACCTGTTGCAACGGCGACACCGTCGAACAGTACTCCGACGGATTGTTGGGATTCGGCCGGCGCACGGGCGACGAATCGCCGGCCTCCTGCGATTGATCCGAATGATCCGAACCCGCCCCCGACGCCGCCTCTCTATTCAAAATATCGTGGCATTTGTTGCAGATCCTCGCCTCGGCGTCGAGGTACTCCAATTTGAATCGTACGTGACAGCATTTCGAACACAACACCTACAAAAATACAACGAAATGAAGCCTTCCGTATGAGGTTATACGGCCACAAGTAGCTTACCAGACCGCAGGCCCTGCAATGGTGGCGTCGCTTCAACACCGTAAACTTCATATCGCATTGCAAACAACTGGTCGTATCCGAATCCGGTATCCACAACGGAGCCTCTTTCCCCAACCACAGCCTATCAGCACCCCCTTCAGCGCCTGCGCTATGCCTACAAACACACCAATTAACACACAAACAACCATCAAACACCCCCAATTACACACCCGCTAGACGCTTCGATCGCTCGTAACCCATCGTCTCCGGCGCCGGAGGCCTCCCGGGGCGCCGGCGGATGCTCGTCGCGCATCTCCTCGGTCGAGGCCGTCGAGCCCGTCGAAGCGGTATCGGAGAACGACGACGTCGATTCGTCGTCGTCGACGTCGCGACGCTTCATCTCGTCGGCCACGTAGACGTTGTTGTAGGGCGTCGAACCGGGCGCGCCGATCAGATCGATCTCGCGCTGATCGGGGGGCCCCTTGATCGGCAGGTCTTCGGGTCGCGTCGACGATCGGGCGGCTTCGGCTTCGTCGGGGACGTCGGGTTTAGGCGCTTCTTCGGTGGCGTTAATTGTCGCTTCGAGTTCTGGTACTTCTTCGGCGATGGGGATTGTCGCTTCGGGTTCGGGTACTTCTTCGGTGATGGGGATTGTCGCTTCGGGTTTGGGTACTTCTTCGGTGATGGGGATTGTTGATGGTTTGGGTACTTCTTGGGGGATTTCGGTGGGTTCGGGGACGCCGATGGCTTCCTCGTAATCATCGGAATCTTCGCTGGCGTTGTCTTCGATTACTGCGGATTGTGTGGCTGTAGATCCTTCTGTGTTAATTGGTTCTTCATTGTTCGAAACTACTAATTGTATACCAGTAGTATTTTCTTCGATTGTGGTGGTTGTAGATTCTTCTGTATGTACCGTTAGATGCTCATCTAAAATATATAACGTTGAATATACGCATTAAATTAGCTATTGATTACCAAACCTTTGGATTCGATTGTAGATTCAGATTCTTCTTCCATTACCTTACAATCCTCTTTATTTGTACCTAAATTATTCGATTTATCCTCTTCTTTATCGTTCGATAACAATTCCTCATCATTCTCCAACTCAGCGAGAAGGTCTTGTACTTCTTCGTCGTTCAGCTCTTCGATCTCTCGGAAACCTACCACACCTTCGTCGGTGTCCTTCGCTATCGTTTCCTCGCTATCGTTCTTCTCTAACCGAACAATTTCATCGCTTTCTCGCTTATTTACCTCCGCATCGACTTCTAATTCCACTAAAACGTTAATTGACTGTTTCGCATCTCTCGATCCATCAGTACTCGACTCGAACCCGTTCTCTGTACATTCTATTTCTACGTTACCAGTTAAACCGTCTCGTACATCGGAATCCTCATCACCATTGCATTCTTCTTGTACAACACCATCGTTTTCTATCACCGGCTCTCCGGCATCGCAGTCTTTTCGTTCCTCTGTAATCTCATCGTTGGGATCGCTCGGGGGCGTCCGGCCTTCGACTGGGACTCGCTCCGGCTCGGGCAGGTCTACGCCGGTGTTCAGGTACTCGTTCAAGCTGTGGAAAACGTTGTTGATCGAGTGCTTGGTGAGGGCGGCCGGGGGGCGGTCGGGGGCGCCGGGAGGCTCCGTTCGGGGCCGGGTGACGTTGTGCTGCTCGGTCAGTTCGCTGTATTCGAAGTCGTTCAGCACTTGGTCCAAATCTACGGCGAATTTATCCATCTGAAACGTCGGGATAAGGGGTTTAGTGGTTTAGCGTTTAATCTAGGCGGCTGGGTGCTCGACGTGTGAAGTAACGAGCGATGTAATGTTGACTAGTAATGGAGTAGTATAGGCGAGTTACCTTGGTAAATGCGTTAAAAACGATCGTTTCATTTGTATAAATTGGTAATTAGCGATAAACTCCGTTTTTGATTCGACAAATTGACATATTTAATAAGTGTTTATGACGTACCGATAACAATGACGTTTTTTGACGTTGACATTAGTGACACTTGTCGGCGGAGAATCAAGGAATGCATAAATACCAAGGATAGCTCAATAAAACGTCATTTTTTTTACAATTCAAATTTATGCTAAATAATATCGTTTAAAAATGAAAAACAATATTTGAATTCGAGTGGATGAATACAGATAATTCTAGTCACGATTGAAACTTTGAACAAGATGTAGATGCAAAATTGTTTGTAATATAGGCCGCGGGTGCAACAAAGACAACTTCTATTGTCCTTCCATATACCTGTCATGTGAAGGTAAAAGAAAGAGCGATGGTTTGGGGGAATTGTCTCACGAAAAGCGATCTAAATTATCCAGTATTGTGTTCTGAATACGGAGGGACGGACACCTTGATTTTACATCAATTTGTACTGAGGCCTCAAACGAATGAGAAGAAGATTGTGTATCCTCTACATATGTTGCATACAGCTACACTACGAATTTCAAAATTACCGAACATCGTATCTCAATACATTACAGGAATACCAGTTTTTTGGTGAAAGAACCGTTTGCATAGTATAGTATCATTCATTTTTAGTCATTTTTACACTAACAGTAAACGACAAAATGACAGTTTGACGTGTACGTCACTTTTTTCAATCGAAATTGACAACTCTACGAGCGGACGATTCGATTTGTTACGATCCTGTTACAATTAAAATGATTTTTTTTTTAACGAGCGTTTCCGTCCGTTTTTTACGACCTTTTTCCCCGTCCTCCGGGGACGGGAAAAACAATCGCCAGAAATTCATCGGGTTCGATTTTCCCATGTAAGTAATACGAGTATAATTCCGAATGTCCTTCGAATTCTTTCTTATCCTGTTTCAGTTTCTGGACCGTGTGGAATAATAACGAAAGTTTACGACCTCCGGTCAATCCGGCCCCGAAAAACAATACTCCGGTTGGTATCTCGACAATGTAAATACTCGGCGTATTCGGTAAGTACATAATACGTATGGTATATCGAAAATAAAAATTTTATCAGTCCGATTCGAATGGGAGAAGTTGAAAAGAATATCAAAATTTATGTTGTTTTCGGATTTATCTCATTTTCGACCCCTATTAGACCGTCTGGAATATACACCTTGCTCCATTTCCGATTGCAACATGGTCATTTCTATGAGTGGAACAAAGAGAGATTATTAAAATGACAGCTGTCAGAGTGAAAAGTTGTAATGACACAAATGTCACTCTTTCCTTTTCCTTTGTAAGTGTCTAATGGAAGTTGTCTTTATCGCACCCATGGCCTATGTAGCAATTAAACATGGAGCAATTTGTATAAGACTCTCTCGGTTTATTCAACTCCCTATACCTATATTTATCACCCTCTATATTCATCCCCTTTTTTTGAGTATTTTCATTCCCGTTTTGCTGATCCGCAAATCCGGATTAATTTCCATTTTTTTTACTTTTCCATTGAAAAATTATAGCCGGTGGTGCTCCATTTAATGACGTGTTATTATTGTGTGTTTGCGTGTGGAAATTCTGGAAATTCTGGAAATTCTACTTAAACTGGAGAGCGAGCAAGTGAATGTGAGTGTGTGTCGGGAAAACGGGACTTTTCCGGAAAATTCCCTATCCGAGTGTACTCTTCGCTTTAACATTTTCACTTTTACGCCCCGGGAAATTCCGGGCCGCTCGTTAAGTTTCCAGAAATTATTTTCAGAAATTATTTCGCTTATTTTCATCTCCTCTCCCCGAGGAGAGGTTAATTGTTGTTTAAAAACTTTTATAAATGCGCCGGCTTTATCTCTGGATCTTTTATTTTATGGGTCTGGATAAATTCGTCTAGATTGATTTTTTCGGATATTTTCGTCAAAAAATTGACTATAGTATTTATGTCTAGGTAAATTTTTGCATAGATTTCTCTGTGTATGCCTTCATATTTTTGGATAAATTTTTAGACAAATATTTGGATGTATTAATATCTGGATAAATTACTGGAAAAATGTCTGTCTGTATAAATTTGATTTGGGGTCCGATGACATTGGACATTTCGAATGGTTTCTCTCGTCTAGCAAATATTCGCGAATATTTGATCGATTGATTAATGTTAATATTTATTCGAAATTGGGAATATAAACAAAGCAACAAACCGAGGTGAGTTTTGATAAGCTCATTTCTGGCAAATTGATTTCGAACGAACCTTCCAATATTTGATGCATATACATATACATATATGCAGATTATGGAGCTTTTATAATATTATCTATATAGGTAATAATAATAATAATAATTCCCGAAAACGAAAAACATCGGGTACGCTTATTATATTCCCTCCATGTAAATTTATTTCTTTATTTTCTTCTTAAAATCGTCCAAATATTCACATCCTGAAGTATATCGGCATTTAATTAATTAACACCCTGTATATGTCATTAATCTGTCATACAATTTCTACTAACCAACCACCCCATCGAATCAACCCCTATTTCTGGGCCAACTACGACAAGGTTTGTTCCGTTTGAAACATTCAACAGACCCTTCCTCCCTTATGCAGGTATCATTTTCTCAAATCGCCTCCACATCTCTCGTCGGGTTTACCCCTAAAAAATAAGGGTCGATTAACGGGGAAACTTGGGTCATTGTTTCTACACCCGGTTTACACTCTTGACGGGCGCCGACCCTTCGAGTTTCCCGCGTTCTTATGCTAGAGGGAAATTCGGAAATTCCTCCTTCGGAAAAGTTTCGGACGCGCGTCGCTATAAGTTAATTTATAGTAGTAAAGAGGGCGCTGCGTTCAACCCTTGTACCTTTTTCCCTTCCCGCCGGGCGCTTCCTCTTGAATTATTTACGATATCGGTACGTGCGAGGGGGTTGGGGGATGGGGATGAGGGGGTTGGAGAAGTTTCGAAGTTGTCCCGTTTCGTAATAAACAAAGGGGGTGGTACTGAATTAGTTCTATATAACGGTGATATCTAAGGGAAAGTTCTGGACGGTTTTATAGGGGTTGAATATTTACAAAATTTATATATTTATATATAGAGATGATAAGAAAAGGGCGTCGTCGTCGGGTGTTTTGCAGCGGAGCGTCGCGACGCCGCTCCGACGGAATATAACGAACAGTTTCCGGTTTCCTGTTTCTGGAGAGGCGACGTTTCGCACCGTCTTTCTTATACGCTCATCCAGACTCGGATGGATTGTGTTTTATTTTTTTTTGTTCTTCATCTATTTTGCTCTTTAACGAATAAATCAAATTTATGGAGCGCTCCTGGAAAATCTGCAATCTGCAATCTGCAATCTGCATTGCGATAAGAGAACTGTATACTTAGTTTAGTTTAGTAAAATATACAGGGTGTTAATTAATTGTATGCCGATACTTCAGGATGTAAATATTTGGATGGTTTTAAGAAGAAAAGTTTATATCAATGTATGTCCTAAACCTCTTAGTTTTCGAGCTACAGGGTGTTAAAATTTTAGAAAAAAAAATAACTTTTCTATCATAATTTTCTTATTACTCCAGATATTTTTATGAAATTTTGTATACACTTTTTAATTATTAAGGAGCATTTTTTGAGGCGTAAGATTTTTTTTAAATATTCACCAGTGACGTCCGTACGGGGTTTGAACTGAATATGTTTGAAGAAAAAAATGGTACGCCACTGCTTTTTCTAAAAACCAAAATTATTTCTAAAATCCTCATTTATTTTATAGCAAATTCGGTCAGAAGACTTATTTTCGTACGACGCACCATTTTCGCGTAAAAAAATAAAAACCAAAACCATTTTTTCCCAAATTCATTTTGAGACTACTTTTGATATTATATTGAAATTTGAAAGGCGCCCACCATGCATGGAAACACTTTTTTTTTGGGGGATAAAAATTAATTTTCTACTATTATCAGTGACGTCCACGTCCGAAATTTCATAAAAATATCTGCCTTAATAAGAAAATTATGATAGAAAAGTTATTTTTTTTGTCTAAAATTTTAACACCCTGTAGCTCGAAAATTAAGAGGTTTAGGACATACATTGATACAAACTTTTCTTCTTAAAATCGTCCAAATATTCACACCTTGAAGTATCGGCATTCATTTAATTAACACCCTGTATAGGTCGTAAATTAGTAACTACCCCTTTACGTGTAAAATATTTATTACACCCTTAGGAGGGCGCCCTTAAAAAAGGTTCCAGCTTCGGGAAAAGAAGCTCGAAAGATTTGTAAATACGCCGAAGAGAATTAAGCGACCTTAATCTCCTCCTTTTGCGGAGCGATTAATTCGAAGGGAGCGGGGTCTGGGGGTTGGGGGGGCGGCTCGGGGGGGCGGATGAGAAAAATTAGGAAATCCGTTTGTCGGAAGGGCGCCCGCCGCTCTCTCTAAATCATTCCATCTTGCGGAAACGTAAAGAGAAAAATGAAGTGCCATAAGTCCGAATTACGGGCGACCTATTATTTCGTTTTAACAAAGCCGACAGGGGGACGGGGCGTCTGCGATTTATCGTTCGAAAATATGAAAACGACAATCGCGTTGATTTTTCGATTAATTCGCCCGTCAAAACGTCTGATTTCCGATTTTTTTCGCGTTATACGTTTTTTTGTCCCACTTCTGATTTTTTTTTCCATCATCCCACTTCTGATTTTTTTTTTTTTGCCATCATCCCACTTCTGATTTCTGTATACCCGTTGGGAGATGTTGCTTTGAAAGAGGGAAACTCCGAACGCGCGGTTAATCCATTAATGAACGATTGATTGATCATTTAATGCGCTCGAAATTCGATATTGTATACACCTCAAATCTGGGCCGGACTCGATGGGAAAATTTCAGTTTTTTTTTATTCCGTTGAAAGATTTTTTCTTTATAGCTTGGCACATGCGATATATTCAATTGACAGATTAATGGCAGATTAATGACAATTTAATGACAGATTAAGAAGAAGTGACAGAAGAATGACGAATAATTTAACATGTTTAACAATTATTACACCAACAGTAAAAGTACCAAAAAAAATATCAAACCTCCTGTCATATTTTTTTTTGAAATAATGAGAATTATTTATAATTCTCTTTGTTAAAAATAACGCGATAAAATCGCGGCAGGCATTCGATTAAAATTAAAAAAAGAAAAAAAAAATCTTTCATTTTAGGGTACGGCGCGTATACACTCCCAACCCAACCGACTGGCCTTTTACTGACCTTGTCGCCGGTTAATAATTTTACGGAATGTTCCTGTTTCTCCAAAGTATTCGCCAATGCTCCGCCATTCACCTATTAGTACGCGAGCCTGCTGTACTTTTACTACATTATTCGCCTCAATATACTCAATTTATTACTCAATCGTCTCCACTATACGTTATACAGTTGACTTATGACATTTCATAAATTAAATAAACTGCTCCACAAAAGTTAAGGAGGTTCGCAAATTTTGCAATCGTTTTAAAAGCTACAGACTGTTTGATCGCCAAATTTTCACATATGCGAAATTAAATGTTTTCTCTCATATCTGAGTGGATTTTTTGCCCCTACCTCTACAACTCAAAATAAATTTGACGATCCAAAAACCTGCAACTTTTAAATTAATCTCAATATTTGTGAACTGTCTTAACTTTTGTGGAGCAGTATATTTAATTGACGTTTTAATATTTGATTCATTTTCGTACGTTAATTTATATTTATCTAGTAAGCACGGGAAATGGTTGTCGAACTTCGCTTTCAAAAAAAAAATCGATTAGATTTTATCGATAGAGTAGAGTTCGATTTTCTCGGAAGCGATAATATTATCGAGCTAATCGATTTCGAAATTTCTCCTGTTCTAATTGAAAGTTATTCGCAATTTTTCGAGTCGAACAAAGAAAAATAACTATTAAAATAACATAATGGTTAGAGTGAGAAAGTTATTGCAATCCCTCTCACAATATACAGGGTGTTCCTAAACATCGTGTACATCCGAAAGGGGGTGATTCCTTGGCTTATTTTATGACTAAAAGTTCATATAAACATATACAGGGTGTTGAAATTTACTTTTTGTTTTGTTTTTTCTTTGTAGCTCCTGCACATTATGAGATATTTAGCTCAAATTTTGAATCTAGATTGCTTTATAGGGCACACATTATTGGGTATATCAGATGATTGTAGAATTCTACAGGGTGATATTTTTTCAGGGGTCATGTACCCTTTTTTCCCCCTCGAACTTTTTTCCTGTGCGCCGCTGGTAGATTCTAAAATACAAAATTAATTGTCTGTTTTGTTTATAATTTTTCGATCGCACCTCGTATAGGTGTTATTTGAAATGTTCAACGACCCGACGACCGTGACTATATGCCTATATAGTTTATGTATATTGTATTTATATACCTGAAATGTGAAAGTTGTCGCGGAACATTCGCTATTTCTATACACTGTAGATATTTTCGCGTTTTATGTTACGTGGAATCGAAGTGAGCTTCGCTTAAAATTATTATCGTATTAATTTAATTGTAATTTGAAAAATGAGAAATCGCTCGAGAATCGCTCGTTAAGTAACGAGGATAATTAAAAATCGGTGTATTTTTACGAAATTTTCACTTGGAGTGTATTTAATTATTTATTAATTTTATTGAAAATAATCGTAACGACAGATTTTTTGCGATTAAAATTTTATCTCTAATTCGCGATCGAATTTGTTATCTTTCAAAACTCGAAATAAATGTATGTAGTTGATTTGAATTGATAAATTGATAATTCTTACATAAAACGCAGTAAAACAATTTCCATTTTTTTGTTGAAAAAAAAAATTTCGACAATTTTTATGGTTAAAAAAACACAAATTTCATTCGTATACAATTTTCTGATTATTATAAAATTCCATAAAATTTCATATAAAGCAAATTAATTTAAGTATATTTACCTAATCTTTTACAAATTTACACCTAACTCTATGAAATAAAAAAATAAAATTTAAATCGAATAATTTAAAATAAACTGCTCCACAAAAGTTAACGAAGTTCGCAAATTTAGCGATTATTTTAAAAGTTTGATCACCAAATTTTCAAATATGCGAAATTAAATGTTTTCTCTCATATCTTAGTGGATTTTTTGCCGCTACCTCTACAATTCATACTAAATTTGGCGATCAAAAAACCTGCAACTTTTAAATTAATCTCAATATTTGTCAACTTCCTTAACTTTTGTGGAGCAGTATATATTCATCATCACATTAAAATCGGCAAGCTCGAAAAGGAATTGCCTTTTCAACACGTTCACCGCCTGACAATTCCTATGTACATTATTAATGATTACCTATATTATAATTACATAAAAAAATTTACAACAAGACATCTCATATACCAAAAAATAAGCCTAATTGTTGACAGTGACGTCACTGCAACCAGCCAATTTGGCATACAGATTGCTTCAATTCAGACCGCAACATGGTCGTTTCTATGAGTTGAACAAAGAAAGATTAATAAAA
This sequence comes from Phyllotreta striolata, assembly GCA_918026865.1. Classification (NCBI taxonomy): domain Eukaryota; kingdom Metazoa; phylum Arthropoda; class Insecta; order Coleoptera; family Chrysomelidae; genus Phyllotreta; species Phyllotreta striolata. The sequence goes on from OU900107.1 coordinate 3,141,947, forward strand.
TAACAGTTGTCAGAGTGAAAAGTTGCAATGACACAAATGTCACTCTTTCTTTTTCTTTTGTAAGTGTCTAATGGATGTTGTCTTTGTCGTACCTATAGCCTATATAACCTATGTTGCGATCTGAAATGAATCACAGTGTATAATATAAAATTAGTTAATTCAAGTTGGCACCACTAAAAAAATGCATTGTTGCCAACCTAAAACGCGAATTAATCACCGTTAGACAACCCGTTGCTCTCCATGTCGTTGTTGTTGTTCAAAATCAACAACTCCTCGTCGGACAACAAAACGGTTTTCCGATCGAACACCTTCCCCTTGACCCTCACCTCCAAATTCTCCCCCCCGTACGACAACAACGGCGACACCTCCACATCGGGACACCGCACAATTCCCCCGGCTTTTTCGATCCACCTCCCGTGCAACCGCAACAAATCGCCGCGACACGTGCTCGGGCAATCCACGGCGCCGGCGCCATCGGCGTTCTTCAGCGCGCTGAACTCGCCGCCGCGCCCGACCTCCCACGCCGCGAACTTCTTACTGAACTCGAACACGTCGAACACGAACTTTTCGATTTTTACACCGTTCGGCCGACTCGGCGCCACTCGGCGCCCGTCGGCGCCCACGTGCGGAATCTTCTTGCGCGCCACGTGCAACTTCAAATCCGGCTCGTGCACGTCGGCGACGCGCTCCAGAAACGCCACCGTAAAGAAATGGTTGCATATATTCCCGGCGTCGAATCGCAACGAGCCGTCGTGGCGAGTCAGGCGCGCCGTCTCGGCGCCGATTTCGCTGTACTCGACGACGCGGTACCGGCCGTCGGCCAGGCACACGACGCCGACGGCCTCGTCGGCGCGCGACTTTTTCACCACCTTGGCGCCGCACTCGGCGCCCTTGCGCGCGCAGTACCCGACGAACGCCGGATCGGCCACTTTCACCAGGATGTTGTCGACGCTGTAGGCGTGCACGTAGCATATCCCGCGCCTGCGCATATCCTCCAGCACGCCGTGTCGTTTCATCGCCCTGTAGATGCCGCCGTTGCCGTCGGGCGCCAGCGCCACGGCGCCCTTGGCGTCCAGTAGGATCTTACCGTCGAAATCGAAGCACGGTAAAACGCCTTGTTCGAATAGTACCACGTCGTCGGGGTTCAAACCGAAGTAATCGTTGCGTTTGAGGTAGTTCTCGGTGGTGGCGTTGGTGGCGCCACTCGTCATGATGTACCAGCAGATCTTGCCGGTGCGGCCGGTTTGTTGCTTCGCCAGTACCACCAATCGCCTGAGGCGTTCGGCTTGGATGCGGAACAAGGTCTTCTCCGAAGGCAACCCCACCGAGTACATACCCTTGGGGTAGTTCACCCCTAATCTGGTACCTTGGCCTCCGGCCATCAGCAACACGGCCACTCTACCTCGGGAGATCTCTTCGAGTCCCGTGCGTTGGTACTCGAGCAACTTTTCCGGATCGCAGGTGGCTTCTGATTCGACGATATCGTCTGGTAACGGCGCCATGGTGGTAGGCGTCGCGGCGTCTTCGCCGCTCGTCGCTTTGGCGAAGAGCGTCGCGGCGCGTTCGACGTCGACGGCGGCCAGTTGGCGCAGGAAGGACGAGCGCTCGTCGGCGGCGAGTTCGTCGACGAAGGCGAGTAGATGGCGCTGGCCGGCGCGGTGGAGTCGCTCGGCGATTTCGCCGAAAGTACCGCCGGTACTGCCGGTACTGCTGGTACTGCTGGTACTGCTGGTACTGCTGGTACTGGTGGTGCTGGTCATGGCGCGGAAGTTCGGTGAGTACTGGTTTCGTTGTTCGTTTGTTTGGTTGTTCTCGCGCGTTATAGTGGAAAGTGGCGTAGTAGGTGGGGGGGAGAGTGGGATCGGTACTTTCGAATTTTCGAATGCGGCGGGTCGGGTACTTGTCTTGTAGATATTTTAATAACGTGATTTGTTGAGGTAGATTAGCGATTGTTTGCTTAATGGATATTTTTTTTATGATTTTTTGCGGTAGAAGCAAATAGAGTGCTATTGTTTTTGGCACTTTAGATTAGTTCGAGTCGATGTGATAACGAATGTATGATTGATTGTATCCGTAGAATTGGGCGGTACGATAAACAGTTCTTAGAACCACTTTATGACGGTTCCAGAACAAATTGGAACTACTTAGAATATCATGTGCGAACATTTCATAACTGATCAGGACCATTCGAGACAGTTCAGAACAATCTTAGAACTGTTATAGAACAAATAAAACCATCCAGTAGAATAGACCAATTTAAAATAGTTCATATAGAACCATTTTAGCATTAACTAGAACCATTTGAATCAGTTCAAAACCCTCCTAGAACCATTTAGAAGGGAATAAGGACAAATTCAGAAATACAGTGTGTCCCAAAAAGTTGAAAAAAAAAATGGGGAAAAAGTTACATCTTACATTTCACAAAAAAATGTATTCTTGATAAAATTCCACAAACTGTTCATTATGCATCATTATGCACAATTTTTTCCTGTATTGAAGACAATTTTTTAAACATTTTATACCTGATTGTGGATCTACAAGTCATGCAAAGAATTTAATCAAGAATAATTTTTTTTGATCAAATGTAAGATAAAATATTTCCCCATTTGCATACAACTTTTTGGGACACACTGTATGTATTTAGAACGATCCAGGATAAACTAGAATAACCCACATAGAACTAAAAAAAAAAATCAACATTAAAAACTGTACCTATAATCACTAAATTATCACTAAAAAAATACATCACTAGAAATGCCAGGTTAAATCGACACACAACCCCAATCTTGGGGGGTTGATAACATAGAGAAAAAACAACTCACCCCCTCGTGCATTCAAGATCCATATAAATAATACCCTCCATCAGGAGAGAGCCAAAGGAGAAGAGAGAAAAAAAAAGGATCAACTTCACTTTTCTACATGTCCTGCGAATCCTGCGGAACTGTTTACAATACAAATCGCCAATAAATCACCCTCGTCTTTGACGCTTTTGTTCCTTTCTCTTTTTACCGCGTTCGATAGAAAAGGGACAGAAACGCGGAACGCCCGTCATTTGTTGTGCTTTCGATTTTTCTTGTAATTTATTTAGATTAATTAATTATACGAGGGCGAGGTGAAAAGTTCTCGGTCTAAAAGATCGAGATTTTTAATTAGAAAAAATTACAATATTCTTCTTAATAAGTCGAAATCTTGACAGGAAACTGTAATGTCGGTAACGATCAATTTAATAGAGGAGGTTTTCCCTAAGGCGGTGTTGCCGAAATGTCGTCGTTTTACTTGATTTAAGGGAAAGTTTAAATTATTTAAATCGCAAAAAGTCGTAAAAGGGGATTTCGCAATAAACCCGGGTAAATTTGAATATAAATTAGAAAAGCCTGTAATGCGGAAAGAATACATTTATATGGAGTATACAAAAGCGGTTTGCGAATCTGTGCGCGGGACATTTTCCGCATTTTAAGTGCATTTCCTCGAGGAAAACTCGACCCATTATTGGATTTAACTGAAAGAGACTAAACTGTACAGAATGTCTTCTAGAAATATTTCATTACTGCTCAATAAACGGAAGATTTCGAGTTAATTTCTGTAAAAAATAAAGCAATTGAGATGTTTCTATCTCGATTTTTATTCAAGATAATGGCAATTTTTCATTGAATTTGTAAAAAAACCCAAAATATCTTGGTGGTAGAGAAACATTTTTTTCTACAAAACAATACAGCGATATTTTTCAAAAGTATTTCAAAAAACAGCGTTGCCGGTTCGACTCGAATTTCCAGCAAACTTTTACAATCCGAACAACCGTTAAATATTATATAAAAGAACCGGTTTTAATGAGCGCTCAATTAGTTAGAGTTTGCATTCGACATTGAGCTAGAGCAGCTCTAAATTGCTCGCTTTAGAAAAGCGATATAACGAGTAAAGTCCTCTCCGTAGGGCAGGAGAGAGATAGAGAGAGAGCGATAAAGAGCGAGTTAGAGCCCACAGCGAGAGGGAGAGAGAACGAGCCGATTTAAAGCTAATTGGACAAGTTTAGATCTGCTGATAGGAGTTTTAGGAGTTGTTAGAGAAACAGAAAAAAATAAAGGCTTAATGAATGGATTTTATTATAAATTATGCTGAGTTTCATTAACGAATTTAAATCGAACTCAAAGGCATTTCTTACATTTTTAATGTGGGTTGAAAATATTAATAAATCGAGGACAATTTTTGATGATTCTAGAGCCTCCCTGTATAAAGCGATTTTCAAATTATACGCAGTGTTATTAAAGCTTTTCTAAAACCACCTGGAATTTATCACAAAACCTGGATCAAAAAAAACCTAAAGAAAAAAAAAACTGGATAGATTATAATTTGAATGGCACAAAGAGGGCTCCTTATACAAGGACGATAAATCATCGGAGTTTATAGAAGGAGACTTTTTAATTGTTTAACCGGTTTTAACTGGAGTTCGAAAATTACGGGAGGAAAGAAAGAGAGAGAGAAAAAAAAATCCGCCGCGAGCGAAACGAGTGGAGAGTAATTAGATAGTTACTTAGCGATCCGGTAATTAATTAAAAGAGCTACTAATTAACTCGATGTTATACGTAGATTAATTAAATGAAGGTACGCGAAATTCTTTTATTCGAATTAGACAAAAAAAAAAATGTTTGGTTTTTTTTTTTCGGAATTATTTTGAAGCGTTTTATAACTGACGAGGACTGTTCGAAGCAGTTTGGGACGATCTTAGAACGTTCAGAACTGATATACAGGGTGTTCCTAAACATCGTGTGAAATTCCAATTTTTTTTTTGTTTTTTCTTTGTAGCTCCTGCAGTTTTTGAGATATTTGGCTCAAATTTTGAATTTAGATTGCTTTATAGGGCACACATTATTGGGTATATCAGATGGTTGTTGAATTTTACAGGGTGATATTTTTTCAGGGGTCATGTACCCTTTCTTCCCCCCGAATTTTTTTGCTGTGCGCCGCTGGTAGATTCTAAAATACAAAATTAATTAAATGTTTTGTTTAGGAACTTTTTTATTTTTAAACTTTTTTCGTTTCTGTGACCGATATCGAGAAAAAAATTAAAAATAATTTTCTGTACAAATGATTTATTTAACAAAACGAAAACCCTAAATAATAATTATTAAATTACATTATAATAAATGTTGAAAGTGACCCCCTCCTACTCAAATTATACTCTATACCCTATATCCTATACCTAATTTGAGCTAAATATCTCAAAAACTGCAGGAGCTCTAAAAAAGAAACAAAAAAAATCTTGAAATTTCAACACTCTGTAAATAAACCAAGGAATCACTCCCTTTCGAATGAACACAATGCTTAGGAACACCCTGTAGAACAGGTCCAAGAGTGGTCAAAATGTAATGTTAATATAAACTTTGTTTTCCACAGTTTGCTTGATTGAAATTTTAAGTAACTAACGTCGCCCAGTTGGCCGTGAAATCGCCCCGTTTCTACACTGCTCAACAATTGAAGTGGATAATATAAAAATTCCTGTAATTTCGTTGTAAATATTTAAAAGAAAAAACGGTATTCACATGGAATGGAAGTTTAATCAGAGAAATAATAAAAACAACCTAAAAAACAAATATTCATTAAGCAAAATGGGTGTTAAGAAAAAATGACAATTTAAAGAAAATAACATCATACAAAATTCCATCATTACGCTTCTTACAACGGCTGTTTACAAAAATTAATACCGTGTAGGACCACCTCGGGCTCGCCTTAATGCCGTTACTCGATTTGGGAGACTGTCTATTAAATTATTGATGAAGTGCCTTGGAATGCCTGCCCAGATTACTTGCAATGCGTTAGCTAATTGTGGTAATGTTTGTGGAGGTTGTTCAAGTCGATTTAATTGCCTAGACATTTCAGCCCAAACATGCTCGATGCAATTCATATCTGGTGAGCAAGGAGGCCACTCCATTCTAGCAAATCCATGATGTTCTACCCGGTCGTTTACAAGTCTTGCTCGGTGAGGACGAGCATTATCATCAATAAACACAAATCTTGCACCTATGGCGCCAGCAAATGGTACGACTATAGGCTCTATAACCATGTCGCGATACCGTACAGCCGTCATTGTTTCATTAATCAACACCAGTAGCTCAGTGCGGCCATCATAACATATGCCGCCCCAGACACAAACTGATCCTCCACCGAAAGGAGTGGTTGGCGCCATTAAATTTGCATTATACCGCTGTCCTCTTTCTCTCCAGACTAAAATTCGACCATCACACGTATACAACCGAAATCGTGATTCGTCTGAGAAAAGACAATGCCTCCAATTTTCAAGATTCCAATTTCTGTGCTCTATAGCCCAACGATGTCTGCATGCACGCTGCGCCGCCGTTAACCGTGGGTGTGTAGGGCGTCTTCTTGCTCTCAAATTACGCATATGTAACCGTCTTCTGATAGTCTGACCGGAAATAACTAGTCCAGTAGCTTGCCTAAAGAAGCTGTTGATTCTTGAAGCCGTGAATGTTGGGTTTCTCCTTGCAGTCAGGACTATTAAACGATCTTGAGCTTGTGTTGTGGCTCGTTCTCGTCCTCCTCCATGGGTATACTCTGCATTCCCAGTCTCTACATGTCGATTCCAAGCTCGACTGACGACGCTTTGAGACACATTTAATCGCGTAGCGACTTCTTGTTGGGATACTCCTTCAAGTATCCAACGCACTAATTGCTCCAGTTGCACTGCCTGTAATCGTCCGTAGAGGCATAACTTTAACGTAATAAGGTAAAGTAACAAGGTTTTATTGCTAAAAACAACAGTAATGGAGCCGATATAAGCTTTTCTCTTTGACTAAAATGTAAGCAGTACACCCATATTTTTCAGTTAAAAAGATAACATCCCAAGGCATAGAAAAAAATTACAAAAAATATTCACTATAGATAAATGGTTATACACAGCATACAGTGCGAACCCTTTGACAACGTTTTTAAATAAAATATTTACAAAAGTTATAATTATCCACTTCAATTGTTGAGCAGTGTATTATTTCGAATTGCGATAATATTGATTTTGTGCCGTTAGAACAATCTCTCTCCAGGTACTTGTTAATACAGGTATAATAGAATAACAATTAGAAATTAATATAGACGATATTAATTTCTGTATGTACTTATAAAGGGAGAATAGGATGAGTTTTGTTAGAAAGAGAGCGGTATGTGAACATTGTAAGGGAGGAAGAGAGATGGTGTTATAACTGAATCGTTTGGAACTGACCTAGAACTAAGTAGAACTGTTCGGAATCGTTTAGAACCGTTTTAGAACTATTTCAGAACGAAAAAGAACTTTTTAGAATCATTTAGAATCGTTTTAAAACCGTCCATGAGGCAGTTCAGAACATTCTTGTATTAGGTGTATCAATTTGGATCAATTTCAAGGCCATTTAGAATTCTAACAAAGCTAATTTAAAACCAACATTCTTTTTATTGCGCCTCGTATATTCGTTGTTTTTGGACGAAATTTTATCTGGAGTATACATCTCGATTAAATTCGTTGAAAAAGGTAAATATTCAAATCCCCGATTATTGTTGAAAAAATATGTTTTCTCAACTCTGTCATATTATTCATTCGTCTTTTAAATTTATAAGCTGTATTAAATATCAACCTTGGCATTTTGCTAAAAATAAAAATAAACCGTTTTGTCAATGCGATTGACTTTATAATGCAGAAATATTTATTTATTTAACCGGCCGGTTTTTAACTCTACAGGTAAAATAAAATCTCCGGCTGATTCGAATAAAATTCGAATAAAACGTAAAAATAACCAAACAAAATCAGCTCAAAATCCCATCATCTCAAAACCTCAAAACCCATTCCTCCCAAAATTCATATCATATCAGTCCCGTCGTCTCGAAATCCCAAAATCTCGAAACTCCTTCATCGCGAAATCCCGTCACATCAAAATCCCATCATCTCAAAACCCCTTCCTGCCAAAATTCTATCATATCAGTCCCGTCGTCTCGAAATCCCAAAATCTCGAAACTCCTTCATCGCGAAATCCCGTCACATCAAAATCCCATCATCTCAAAACCCCTTCCTGCCAAAATTCTATCATATCAGTCCCGTCGTATCGAAATCCCATCATCTCAAAATCTCAAAACCCCTTCCCCGCAAAATTCATATAACATCAATCCCGTCGTCTCGAAATCCCAAAATCTCGAAACTCTTTCATCGCGAAATCCCGTCACATCAAAATCCCATCATCTCAAAAACCCTTCCTCCCAAAATTCTATCATATCAGTCCCGTCGTCTCGAAATCCCAAAATCTCGAAACTCCTTCATCGCGAAATCCCGTCACATCAAAATCCCATAATCTCAAAATCCGTCTCATCATATCGCCCATTTCCACGCGAGTATACGAAGAGTACGAAACAAAACAGAGCTTTTCCCTCATCCCTATACACCATAGTAGGTGATATTGCGACATTAATCACCCGACAAGGGCGAATTCTCGCCCCTATTATCATTACAATTCCGGCTCCGCAATTCCAAGCGAATACAACGAAAACTCTTAACACTTTCCCCCCCGTTTCATTTGCAATGGCGAAAAGCGTCCCGTTCCACGCTAAGTATACATAAGTAGGTAGATTTGAACTTTTTGTTTACAATTTATCCGCGACGGAACACAAAAGGCTCGCGCGAAACTTTCTTTATTAACTTCTTTCCGACGGGGTTTCCGCGTTTATAACAAGCGACTTCTACTTGTTTATTATCCAGTTACACCGAGACAAGCGTCTATTAGGTTGACGTGATGAAGTTGTCCGGATGTCGGGAAGTTTTTTTCTCACAACGGCAACAGCGCTCGCTCGAACATTTATCGCTCCACCCTGTATATTAGCGAGGATAAAAAAACCGTTTGAGTACCTAATTGAAGTACAAGTCCCTTGTGGGCGATCGATTTTCATATCTCCGGGAGCGCTTTCTTTAATTGACTTTTCTTTGCGCGGGACAATGTGTTGGGAAAACTTTCGAGAAAAGTTGAAGAATGATGGTTATAAAAGGAAAAGAAAAAGAATTTTCACATTAATCGGGGTTTTTAAGGTGCGAATGATGATACTTATTTTTTTTCGATGGTTCAGTTTACCGTCCGACCGGTGAAATGCCAATTGATTTTGATTTATTTCTATACAGCGTGCTGGGGAAATGATGAGAATCAAAAATTAACGAGTAGTAACGCCATTTTTTACTTTTAATTGACTTTTCTTTGCGCGGGACAATGTGTTGGGAAAACTTTCGAGAAAGAGTCGCGGACGATTGAAGAATGATGGTTGAAAAAGGAGAAGAAAGCGAATTTTCACATTAATCGGAGATTTTAAGGTGCGAATGATGGTACATTTCTTTTTTTCGATGGTTCAGTTTACCGTCCGACCGGTGAAATGCCAATTGATTCTCATTTATTTCCATATACAGCGTGCTGGGGAAATGTTGAGAATAAAAACTAACGAGTAGACCCTTTAACTGTTCTATAATACGGTAAAAGATTTTAGTTTCATCCGGTATATTCGCCATTTTCGTGTCGAAAAATGTCCCATTTCCCCGGGCCCAAGGCCCGCTTGATTTACGCGCTCGCGAAAACGATTTATATTTCGCGGCGACATTATTGCAGCACTATTTCAATTCGGAATTAATTAATTCGAATTCGACAGACCGACCGGCGGTCTACCGAACGATATATACATTTTAAACGGGAGGGGTGGAATTCTCCACCGGTTGTCGGAATATCTCTCTCTCGTTTGACGGGCGATTATCAAATGAAACGGCCGTTGACAAATCCCGAACGGATTAGTTTCGAAACATTGATTAGCACCATCATCAGCTCCATCGATTCGATTTGTGTATATATCGTTTGTTGTCGGTGTATTAATGTACTTACATGTTGTTGTTGTTATTGTTTTAGGGTAATTCGTATACTATAGGGTGTTAATTAATTGTATGACGATAGTTCAGGATGTGAATATTTGATTGATTTTAAGAATTTAAGAAGAAAAGTTTATATTAATATATGTCCTAAACCTCTTAGTTTTCGAGCTAGAGGGTGTTAAAATTTTTGAAAAAAAATAACTTTTTTATCATAATTTTCTTATTACTCCAGTTATTTTTAAGGAATTTTGTATACACTTTTTAATTATTAAGGAGCATTTTTTGAGGCGTAAGATTTTTTTAAATTTTCACCAGTGACGTCCGTACGGGGTTTGAACTGAATATGTTTGAAAAAAATGGTACACCACTGCTTTTTCTAAAAACTAAAATTATTTTTAAAATCCTCATTTATTTTGTAGCAAATTCGATCAGACGACTTATTTTCGTACGACGCACCATTTTCGCGTAAAAAATAAAAACCAAAACCATTTTTTCCCAAATTCATTTTGAGACTGCTTTTGATATTTTGTTGAAATTTGACAGGCGCCCACTATGCATGGAAACACTTTTTTTTGGGGATAAAAATTAATTTTATACTATTATCAGTGACGTCCACGTCCGAAATTTCATATTAATATCTGCCGTAATAAGAAAATTATGATAGTAAAGTTATTTTTTTTCTAAAATTTTAGCATCCTGTAGCTCAAAAACTAAGAGTTTTAGAACATATTAATATAAACTTTTCTTCTTAAAATCATCCAAATATTCACATCCTGAAGTACCGGCACGCAATCAATTAACACCCTGTAAATTGGAATTGATTTTGATGGATTCATTTACTAAACTATTCATAATTTTTTGGACCACCCTGTGAACGCGAAATATTCCTTTCGTATAAGTACACGCATCAATTCCGCCGGTTTTAAATGTACATGTACATTTTTTTTTTCGTTTCGAAACGACTCAATTCCACACAGCTCTCTGTCGCTCTCTCCCCGCCCGGACCATTCAATATTCCGGAAAGGTTTTTTTTTTTTTTTTTTTTCTTTTTTCGGCTCCGGCCATTTGTATCCCGCGCTCGCGCGAGAAAGCCGTAATACAGCGAATTAGGTGATATTTCTCCTGATGAACGTCGATTTATCAACAGTCGCCGAACTTACGGAAGGCGATTCCTCCGCGAAAAACTCCCCGGAAAACCCCGGGAAAATGATCTACAACCGCCGAACGCGCCGCGCGCCCGTTTTTTCCCTTCTTCGCGGTAATTGATTACATTTTTCAATGTGTTTTTTTTTGTCTTCTTCCTCTTGTAATATTCTCCGATCTCTTATTGTTCTACGCCGACGAAGAGAATGGTTGATTTTCCACACAATATAAACTGTCCAGTATAAGCGAAACAAGTCGAATTGACTATTACCTCAATTCAGTCGGACGGGAAACTGATCTACGACTACAACAAAAAATACCATCGCACGCAACTTAAAATCCCTCATTCCCCAAATGTAGTCGTTCCGGAGTTAATCTGTGCATGAATGCATTCCATCCCTTCACTCTCACCACCCCTATTTTTCTTGTTACCCCCTATTAAAGGGGTCCCGCTGCAGTTGGCACCGGAAATACACGTACATCGCGTATATCCGACGAAGTTTCCGGGTTTCCGGGGGTCGGAGGGGCGGCGGGGGCGGCGGGGTTGGTTAGGGGTAGGACTTTACAAGAGAAGTGGCCTGTTACTCGCTAAGTGGCCCAGTTCCGAACAAGTTTAATATATCAATTCTCGGCGAGATGTATAGGTGGATATTATGTATTTCCTGCTGTGTGTATGTGTGTATATTTATATGTTATATACAGGGTGGAACGAGAAAATACAAAAAAATTAATGTGTTCAATTTGTATACAGGTAGATTCAAAATTGTGTATATGGGACAATTGTGCATGATAACTTCCATTAGGCTCCTGTATAGAGGAAGGAAAACGAAAGAGTGTATGTACAGGGTGCATACAAGGTTTTGTGATGAATTTAAAACGTTCCGCCCTGTATATGTTTAACGTTCTCGCAGTAGACGGAGTAGACGAGCATTTTTCTTTGGAGTTTCCAAGTTTCGAGTAGGAAAATTGAAAATTGCTCGCCGGAGAGGAGACAAATGCAACGACGGGAAACGGAGTAAATGTCGTTCCGACGAACTTCCGGCGAACTTGCAGCGCCCTCTTTAAGTCGCATGACTAAATTGTCGAAATTCTCGACTAATTGTCGCTTCGAAATTCGTTTTTTTCCATCAGAAAACAACACTGTTTTACGATTTGTTGTATATGAGACGTATGACATTGACATTTGTGATGTTTGACATACGGGATGTTCGACAAGTGACGTTTGACGTGTTTGACAGTAGACGTGAGGCGTTTCTAAATGACTATGGTGCGTTCTAAATGGTTCTGGAAGGTTCTAAATGATTATGGAGCGTTCTAAACAGTTCTAGTCATGTTCTAAATAATTCTAGAACGTTTTAAATAGTTCTGGAAGAGACTAAATGACTATGGAGCGTTCAAAACAGTTCTTGTCATGTTCTAAATAATTCTAAAACGTTCTAAATGGTTCTGGAAGGTTCTAAATGACTTTGGAGCGATCTAAACAGTTCTAGTTATGTTCTAAATAATTCTAAAACGATCTAAATGGTTCTGGAAGGTTCTAAATGACTTTGGAGCGTTCTAAACAGTTCTAGTCATGTTCTAAATAATTCTAGAACGTTTTAAATGGTTTAAGATGAATCTAGAATGAATGAAATGAATTATAAATGTCGCTCTTAGTGTATCAAACCGAGAATTTTTCACTCTACCCTCGTATAATATGTGACGTACGATACAATGTCGTTTGATAGATTTGACGTAATAACGAATAAAGTTTATTAGACGGTTCTTATTCGATTTATTTGAATTTTTTTTTGGTGATTTATATCGGGCGCGTTGTGTGCGTTCAATTAAAATTCCAATTTTCGCATTTTCGTCGGTCGAATTGATTTTATTTAGTCGCACGCTCGTCAATTTTTCCATTATCATTTGTCAGAGAGGAGCTCCGGCGAAAAATGCGATCGGCTCGAAAATTAAAATTGCGATCCAATTTTTCATAAATGGCGTTTCATGGCGAATCGAAAATATAATAATAATACTAATAATAATAATAGGAAATAGAACCGTTCGGGACGAAATCATTGATTCTAGACAGTTCTAAATGATTCCGGAGCGTTCTAAATTGCTTCTAGAGAGTTCTGGAATAAATTGTAAATGTTCCAAAAAGAAAACAACCAAAATAATCGAGAACTTTTCACCCTACCCTCGTATAAGTTTACAGGCTGTCTGATAAAAAAGTGTGCCTGAAATTTTACTGAATTTTCATATACTTTTCGAACACCCTATAGTATATCTGTATAGTATATGTAGTTGGATTTTCCCTAGTAATTTCCGTTTGCGGTGAAAATTTCCCCGATTGAACTGTCAGTTTCCTAATTACCTGACGGGGTTGTTGCGCCCTTCCGCATTTCCAATTTGACTTCAATGTTTTCATTGCCTTTAACACGATCTATCGATTGCGATAATTACTTTACAATACTTTTTCTACTGATTCAAGTACTATTTCGTATAAAAATCTCTAAAAAAAATCTCTAAAAACCTCAAAAATCTCTGAAATCTCTAAAAATCTCAAAAATCTCTAAATACCTAAATAGTCACAAAAATCTCTAAAATTTCTAAAAATCTCTAAAAGCCTCAAAAATGTTTATAAAACTTTAAATGCCTCATAAATCTCTAAAAATCTCCAAAAATCTCTAAAAATCTGTAAAAATTTCAAAAATTTCTAATATTTCTAAAAATCTCTAAAATCTCTAAAAGCCTTAAAAATCTCAAAAATCTCTAAAAATCTCAAAAATCTCTAAAACCTCAAAAATCTCAAAAATCTGCTTGAAATATCGCTATAATCTCGAACACTAATCGAGATAAAATTGTCTTCTTTGTTTTATTTTGTAGAAAAAGCGTTTTTCGAGATATTTTGGATTAATCTTTAGAAATTCCGCAAAGGTCTCGAACTGTATAAGGAAACAATCAACGTACATTGGTTGAATGGTGAACAATCGCATTTAGTCGGACCACGAACGCTTTCCCTTCGACCTCTCGGGGATCGGGAAAAGTCTCTTTTCCTTCGTCTAACTACCGATCGTATTCCGCGAAGGTGTCGAGCTGATAAATCGCCGCGTCCCGGGGGGGGGGAAATCCGGGCCGGGTTTTCCGACCCGTTTTCCCGGGGAATCACTCGCTTGCGATTCGAAATTAATGCCAAATCTGCCGGTCTTTGCGGGGCGTTTAAATCGAAAGCTAATCGAGATAGAAACGCTCGGTTTGCTTTATTCTGTACAAAAAACGATTGTTTACAATTTTTGAAGAATGAAAATTTTTCGAAAATCTCTTAGTTTTCGAGATATTTTGAATTTTCCAACTACTGTCCGAACCTCCATTTATTAATTAAGAAGATGTTTGGAATTTATGGTAGAACTGGCAACGCCGCAATATGGGGATTATTTTATTATTATTATTTTGTACAATTTGCGATTGTGTATGTGAATAATCCGGGGTATTGAGAGTGAAAGTCTGTCGAATTTTTACCCAGATTAATCCGGAGTTTACGAGGGCAATAAAATTTCTTGTGACAGACAGACAGGCGGGTTGTTCCGGGAGAATCCGGGAGTTTTACGCGATGAAAACAATTGTATAAGGGAGTTTTTGCTCCGGTTTATTATACATGTAAGTTTATAGTCCGGTAATTCCCCGGAATTGCTCGTCGCGGGGGTTTTATGGGGCAAAGTTTAATCTTTAATTTTTTATGTACCAGCTGAGAATAATAAAATTTGTTCTGGGACCGTTCCAAATGGACCTGAACAGTTCTGAAATGGTTCTAAGATCGTTCGAATCTGTTTTAAAAATTTCCTGAAAGTTTTGGTGATTTTTTGAACGAGAAAATTATACACACAAATCGTTAATTTTACCACTTTTATTAACAGAAAACTTACAGTTTAGCTTTTCTTATTTATTATAAAAAATTAATATAAAATATAGGCAATTCGTAATCGGGCGATTCGAATATATAGATTGATCAATTAGTTAATTAATTATAAATTAAATTAACCAGTTAATAAAAAAAACCATTGAGTTTTCAGAAAATTCACAACTTATTGTCTATTCGCCCATTATATAAAAAAAACAGTATTTTTTTTCATAGCTTCGAATCGCCCGGACTAAAATAAAAAAAATCGAAAAATCCGTCGGAAAGTTCGCGAAAATTCGAAAAAAAATTTTCGAAAATTTTCCCCGAATCACTACATCCGGTTTTCATCGCTATAAAACTACAATTAGGTATACATCGCTTTTCCACATAACATTCATAGTTAATTCATCCATTTTCCAGGACTCGATTAATACTTTAATTATTAAACATTTCCACATTTATCACAAATATTTTTAAAAAAACGGACACTCCTCGAGCCGTTTTTTCATTATTATTTATTATTATTATTATTATTAACATTTTTTGGGTAATTATCCCGTTAATTACCCTAATTAAACTCACTATATGCTTTCCGGTTATCCGGCAACGAAATTTGCGAAATCGGGGTCGGGAAGGGGGGAATATTTTTTTATTATTTTTTCTATTATTAAAAAAATAAATAAATAAAGTTCCTCGTCCCCTTCCTAGCCAGGAGTGTGACGAAACAGCAGGATAACGGACGTGTGCAGCATTACAATAAACATTATCCTGGAGGGAACTCGAAATCCTGCAACAAAAAAAAAACAGGATGAAATATCGCAAAAATTAAAATAAGAATGTTGTATTTAAAACGTCAAAAATTTGATTTTTTTACCGATTATCGAGAAATTTAAATTTTTATAAAACTCCCTATACAGGGTGACCCAAATTAGTCGCGTGGTTAATTTCTAGTGGAGCGAATAAGTCGGGTATAAAATCCGAAAATTCCATTTCGCCGGGAACTTTCCGGGAATATCGTCGAATTGTAAATTAAATTCCGGGATTTTTGGGACGGTTCATTAAAAGTTCCGGGCCGGTAATCGCTCGCGGAGCCCGGAGTGTTTATGGCTCCCGAAGAAATAAACACCGAAGGGTTTTCTTCGACCCTTTTTCGCCTAATTCGCGGATAATTTCGAACGTACGCGATACATGAAGGGTAATTAGGGGTGATTTTTTTTATATGTACATACAAAGGGGACCAGCAAAATGTCCGGGAAAACCGGCTCGAATGGATGTTCGAAAAAAGGTGTCAAGAATGTGAAAAATGAAAAATCTCTAAAATTTGTAAAAATCTCTAAATACCTCTAAAATCTATAACAACCTTAAAAATCTCTAAATATCTCAAAAATCTCAAAATATCTTTAAAATCTTTAAAATCTCTTTAAATCCCTAAAATTTGTAAAAATCCTCTAAAACCTCTAAAACCTCTACAAATCTGTAAATATCTCTAAAATTTCTGAAAATCTCTAAAAATATCTAAAATCTCTAAAAGCTTTAAAAATCTTAACGAATCTTTAAATACCTCTAAAATCTAAAAGCCTCAAAAATCGTTAATAATCTTTAAATGCCTCAAAAATCTCTGAAATTTCTAAAAACTTTCTAAAAATCTCTAAAAATCTCTAAAAACCTCTAAAAATCTCTAAAATCTCGAAAAATCTTTAAATACCTGAAAAATCTCAAAAATCTCAAAAATCTCAAAAATCTCAAAAATCTCAAAAATCTCAAAAATCTCAAAAATCTCAAAAATCTCAAAAATCTCAAAAATCTCAAAAATCTCAAAAAACCTCAAAAATTTCTAAAAATCTCTAAAAACCTCAAAAATCTTGAAAATGTCTAAAATACTCTAAAAACGTGATTCCTGATAATAATATACTAACCGTGAGCTTCGGAGGCGGTGGAAGGATGGATCATGAGGGCGAGCTGCGGCGCCGCCTCCAGCACGTCCGTCTCCTTGGAGGCCTCGTACAACGCGAACAACGTGGCCTTGCAACGAACGGCCAATTTGCCGTCGACGAAGAGCGCCGGCGTCGCGGTGACCGACACCGACGATCTGACCGTCTCCAGGCCGGGCAGGGCGTCGAAACGGACGACGTCGTCGATCAGACGGACGTCGGCGTCGTTCGGTCGTACCTGTAACAATAATACACCGAAAAAAAAAATAGTACATTTTTAGTACATTTTGACAGATGACAAGCGACATATGACAAGTGATAGATGACAAGTGATAGATGACAGGTGACAGATGACAAGTGACAGATGACAAGTGACAGGTGACAAGTGACAAGTGACAGATGACAAGTGACAGATGACAAGTGACAGATGACAAGTGACAGATGACAAGTGACAAGTGACAGATGACAAGTGACAGATGACAAGTGACAGATGACAAGTGACAAAAATTTGCTAATTTTTGTACCAATTATATACCGATTTTTCGGAGCCACTCGTTTAAAATACCACTCCACTTGTAACGTTAAATGTCTCTATCGAAACGAGACGCAACCGGTTGGGATAAATCGCACCGGATAAATCAAAAGTGCGCAATTAGAGATGGTCCGGTAATGGGGGAGATCGGGGTTGGGAGGTCTATCAACGGGCGGTCAAGAGAGGGAGAGAAGAGCAGAGAGAGAGCAGATCTATCTCTAAACTCCGAAAGGGATAAGCTCGACTCGTCGGGACGCCGTTAATTAATGGCGTCGACGACGTCGGTCGCCTAATTCCTATCCATAATATACCTACTGTTGTCTAGCACGAGGTAAAGGAGAGAGAAGGGATTAACGGGTATTCGCCTCCTACGCGAAAGATATGTCAACGTGCTAACTACAGACAAAATGATGGATTATAAAGTATGCCGTGGAATCGTTATATACGATTTAGATTAAATACAGCCTACTATATTCTGATATCTTAAAAAACGTCACTTGTTATTTGTCAAATGTCAATTGTCAAATGTCATTTGCGGCTTCTCAATTGTATCGGAATCCGTATATTAGAGCTAAAGAAGAAAGAATTGTCTCGATTATTATTATCTTTAATTTTTCCTTTTTAAAAGAAAATTGGAGTTTTCTTCGCTTTTCAGGACTTTGAGCAAAACCCGCGGCGGAAGCGAAAAAAATCGCGAAAGCGGTAGGAAAAGTTTCGGCGGCGAGGCCGGTCGAGAAGAATGAAATATTTATACAGTATAAAATTTCACGCTAAATAAACTCGATTTTCCCGAGCCCTCTCTCTCTCCGGGAAACTCTCGAAGGAAAATTCGAAATTCTTGGGCGTTGTTTTCGTTTCTTTTTGTTTTTTGTTCGTTCAATTCGAAAAGCCGGCCGGAAAACTCTTTTTCTTTTCCACCCTGTAACGGCTCGCCTTTGGAAATTTATGTTTATTCAGGCATATTTTCCGACTTGCCATTCATTCACAATGGAATTTTCCCTTTTCTTTTCGGGCGCTTTTCCGGGACGCTTTTCCAGAGCGCTTTTCTTAATTAACATGCGTCCGGCGCCCGAATTACGCCCGAAAGGCAAAAGGCGAAAGGTTTATATTATAATACGGCGCGCTTTTCACGTCGTTTCGCCCTCTTTTTCCCGCGAGGAAAGCGAATTTTCTTCGACTCCTCTCGGCGGGCATTCCGCCTCCGGAAAAGCCCTACTTTTCTCGCGACCTTTTTAATACCCGACCTGGCGGGAGTCTCTTCACATCCAGCACCTTTACGAATCGACAAAAATTACATTTTCCTCCGTTCGGAATTTTCCGAATTTTCCAATACGATTTCCTTTTTTCGTTGTATTGGTATTCCTTTTTGCCGGTGCATAAACGGAAACCGGCTACCTTTAAGCCTTCAATTAAAACGCTTCGAAGGACTAATTGAAAGTCGAAGTCCTTGCGGAAAATCTCCAGGACGAGACTCGTCGCGTTTTCCGATCGGCGGAATGAAATTTTCCATTTTCCACGGCTCAATTCACCGTTCGCTTGCTGCACAGCTCAATGGACCGGCTTATATATCTTATTCAAAAGAATCCAAAACGTCCTGTTCAAAGGACTATATGTTTAGTCCTGCCAGAAGGATCATGCAGTGCTCTTGTATTACGTTGTCCTTTTGGCAGGATCGTGTTCGAAAGGTCCAATATATTGTTTTGTTCAAAGGACTACCATAATATTGCTGTCCAAAGGACCATGATTCGAAGGACCTTACCTCTAAAATTATTAAAAATCTCTTAATACCTCTAAAATCTCTAAAAACCTCAAAAATCTCTTAAAATCTGAAAACCTCAAAAATCTCTGAAATCTCTAAAAGCCTCTAAAAACCTCTAAAAATCTCTAAAAATCTCTAAAATTTCTAAAATCTCTAAAAGCCTCAAAAATCTTAAAATACCTCAAAAATCTCTATCATCTCTAAAAAGCATCTCTACAGACACGACGTTGTTTTCCCGCCTATTGAAGGACAATTTCCTTCTCAATTAATCTCCTATCGTCGGGAAACTATCCCTTAAGAATTCCGAAGCGCGTAAAATCCGAGCTCCTTGTAAGGCACTCGTCCTTGTCGCAGGACCACACATTAATAACAATCCCCCCCCGCCTCCACCTCGCCGCCCCCGGGGCATAAGTTATGCGGCAGTTTTTCCGATGATGTCCTGATTACGCCTCCTCGTTCCTCCGGAATTCCGACTATTTAATCAATCCCGTCGTCTAAGGAGGCGGAGGCGGCACGCCGGGGGCGGGGGCGGCGGCTCGAGGGGGGATCGAGTTCGATAATTCGATTAGTAATATACGGCCCGTTTCGGCTATTTAGTAATTACGCAAATATAACCTGTTCGAAAGGGGTGCAGCGGGGGCGGTAAAGGGGGGGTGGATTCGGGGGTAATTATCTCGCTGCGAGGCGGTTCGTATACAGGTGCTTGTTCGAGGACTAATTGGAGGTAATTAGGTTACGGAGGCGGTAATGTAGATCGAGATTCGAATGGTTCTTCTATGATTATTTGATTATTTTTAATCATTTTCCTGTAAACGTTTGGATCGAAATATTGTGATGAATATGACGTGATTGTTTGATGATTATATGATGATTATATGATGGTCATAGGATTATTACGGTGATGAATTACGAATTTAAGAGATTAGAAGGTTCTTCTATGTTTATTTGATTATTTTTAATATTTTTTCTGTAAACGTTTGGATCAAAATATTGTGATGATAATGACGTGATTATTTATGATGATTATATGATAATTATATGATGATTATTTGATGATTATATGATGATCATATGATTTATATACGGTGATGAATTATGAATTTAAAAATAGTCCAAAGACTAACACGATGCTTAAGGTATTTGCAATTAATTTAAGAGACACTCTGTATATCAAATCGAATTAGCCTTCGATTCCGCCAAGCGTATACGTTGATTTCCTTTTAAAAGGGGGATGAAACAACCCCCTTTCGCGTAGTTTCTCTTTGATGATATCAAAATCAAACGCGAACGTGTCTATATGTACATATTATATACCTATATATCTAACTAAATATGACGTTTGATTTGATTCGTAAACGTCTTATACCTATTAGGCAATTAATATAAGGGGTACACGTAATACGTAATACTTTATACAGGGTGGCCCAGAACTCACGCCCCACCGGGAAATGCCTTATGGAAACGACAATGGAGATGCCAAAACTGCAGTCGAATGCAGGAAAAAGTTATTCCTTTGGTAAATAAAGAGGTTCAAAATCGACCAATCCCAGTAGGAATTCAAATCCACGAAAATGACTTGAATTATCTATTCACCAATTTGACATTATTGAAAGATTCTATGTCCTTTTCACTTTCAAGGTTAACAAAAGTTGCCAAAATCAGCTGTGACTATTGATCAAAGATTTGCTTCCAAATCGATCATTCAGAAGCTTCATCGTGCTGATATCAAACCTACAGAATTTGTTATTGCTTCAAAAGTGGTTCGAATCGAATGATCCATTTTTTGATCGATTATAAAGCAAATTTTTGATCAACAATTACAGCTGATTTTGGCAGCTTTTCTTAACCTTGAAAGTGAAAAGAACATAGAATCTTACAATAATGTCAAATTGGTGTATAGCTAATTCGCATCATTTTCGTGGATTTGACTTCCTACTGGGATTGATCAATTTTAAACCTCTCTATTTACCAAAAGGAATAACTTTTTTATGTTTTAGGCTGCATTTTTGGCATCTCCATTGTCGTTTCCATAAGGCATATTTCCCGGTAGGGCGTGAATTCTGGGCCACCCTGTATACGTTATACGTACGTACAAGTTTTGCGGGAATTATTAAGGAATTGATGCAAATTGAAAGATGAAAGGATCAAATAAGCGAATTACAGTTGCGAGTTAAAGGATGAATTATTGAGATGATGAAAGGATTTATCTCGCCTGTGCGTTCGTGGGTTGGTAATTGTTTTGGAAGAACCGAAAGGGGGGTGTTAGTGGTAGTTTGGGGGTTGGTTTTTATCGTGTGAGTGGGAAAGAGAGATGGTTGAAATAGGAGGAGAGAGATTTTAAACTGTTCTGGAAGGTTTTTTTGAATCGAAATGTCTGCAATTATATTTGGTACCAATTAAGACCTTCTGACCTTCGTACAATGAGAACCATCTAGAACTGTTCGAAATCATTTATTTAACAAATTCGGGATTATTTGGAAACAGTCTGGGATAAACTAGACAAATCCTGGACCATTTAGAACCGAAAGTCCGAATTAATTAAGACCATTTCTTGGACATTTAGAATATTTAATTAAAATATACTGCTCCACAAAAGTTAAAGAAGTTCACAAATATTGAGATTAATTTAAAAGTTGCAGGTTTTTTGAGCCACCCTGTATATACGTATAACGAACGACGTCAATAAAATTATCCCGCCTCCCCGTGTGCGAAATTTCCGCCCCTATGCCTGTAATTTCCGTTTTTTTCGATTGACGAAAAAAGAAAAAAAAAAATCCACCGCCCCTCGAATTCGAAATCGAGATTTTTCGAGTGGAGAGACTTCAAAAAGACGTTCGTTAATATTTTTGCTTATAATTTTTTTCCGGATCGTTAGCGACTTTTCTTTTCTTCTCTTTTTTCTCTCTTATTGTCGTTCGCCCGCGCTTTTCCTTTCCCGCTATTCGAGAGATCCAAAAAGGGGCCCCTTTTTCTAATTCGCTCAAGTGAATCGTTAGAACGTTTGTTATGTAATCGAATTTACATTGGAATTCCTTTTGATGCTGGTATTATCGATAAAAATATCCTAACGCTAATTGCGAGATCGATTCTCCGAGATTTTTATATTGTTAAGGCCGCCAAAGCACGCTCTCAAATTCGTAATTCTTGGGATAATATAGAACTATTTTTGGTTAAAATTTTTCCACAATAGATGGGATGAGATTAGTTTAATTCACTAGTAGATGTTCCGTGTTTGATTACACTTGAAATAAAATCAAACGTACAAGAAAGTAAAATAAGAAATCCTTTTCGGAATTTTTTAAATTCAATTCTCTTCCCTGTAATTTGAAAAGATAAAAGTAGGGTTTTAAAAATACTCATTAAAGTGCTCTAAAAGTATTCCGGTGCACTGGAAATACCTTATTTCATATTAGATGTCCTTAAAAAAGTGCAAATTATCCAAAAATATCTGAAAAACGGAAACTTCTGGCAACGCTGTCGCTTGTCAAAATTTACAAAAGTGTTCTGTGATTTGACATTTATGTCAGGCGACACCATAATTTACAGGAATCTATCATCATCATTGGCTAAAATACTTTAATTAGTTTTTTTTTTCAATTTAATACAGCCTGTGGATAAATATAAACTAGGAGACATTGTTCTGTAATAAATATTCTTCATCCTACTAAAATTATTCACAAATCCATTCGAGGAAACTCGATTCTTACTAGAATTACATTTTGCCATTTAAATAGCATTGCAAATAAATGGCAGTTTTAGATTGCAATTTTCTTAAATATCTAATGAAGTAGTAGAGATTAAAAATAGGAGATATCATTGCTTGAAGTCTCTATATCAGGTATAAGAATTAATTCAAATTAATTGATGAAGTCAAATTTAAATCTTACTGGAATTACTGAACCTATATTTTCCTCCTTAAGGTCCTAGCGCAAAAGGACCTTGTAGACAATAAACTGCTCATTCAAACGACTGTGTTTTCCGAAAATTATAATCTCAAAGGATATATTTATTATCGGTAAATGATTTAATTCGAAGGACCCCATTTGTCTAGTAATTGAATGAACATTTTCCAAAACCATTAGCAATATAATTGAAAAAAAAAGCGCAAAAAAACCGTCTCGTGCACGATTAAATTTGGCAACACGTGTGCGAATTTGTCGGGCGTCGCGGCGCTTTAATTACCGAATGGATTGACGCCCGACGCCCGCGATTCATTCGTTTAATCTCGAAACCGCCAAAAGCAATAACACAAACGGCCGTTAGGGGGCGCATTTTGCGGTCCATTCACCAATTCGTTATATAACCTATATATGGTCTATGTATGTATTTATGTATATTATACATCATGGTAGGCGACGGGCGGTTTTAATTCTATTCAATTCCCCATAGAGAAATTAATTTTGATTCTGATGTGTGTTGCCTAAATTACGCGATTTTCGAAATTTAATAGGTATTTTACCTATATAGGGTGCGTTAAAAAGTAGATGGGAATTTAAGGTGCTTATGATGATACAATTAGGGTTTAGGTTACCGTCCGACTAGATATCGTTATTACATATTTTTTATACAAATAAATATAACGCCGATTTAAATAGTAAATAGTGCTTGATGCATCCTTTGTAGTAACCTGATTTTGCACCTCTCGATTTTCCCAAGAATCCTCGTTTCACAAGTTTTATTTTTCTTCTATATATAAATTCGTTTGATTCCACAAAAATGATATCGAAGTATCACCGATTGTCGACGTTTCGGGGCCCTAATATGAAAGCATCATCATCAGACTTATCGACGTCACGTCCTCGCGATTTCGTTGTATTTTTTTACGGCTTGTCACTTGTCACCTGTCACGAACTATCTATCGAGAGGGCCGCGAAAAATATAATACAAAGTCGTGCAGTTAGAAAGATAAAATTGAGTGATGTTTTGAGATGAGACGGCGTTCCGCGAAGGCGCTCGCGGAAAAATCGTTTTACGCGATGGAAAAAAAAAAGAAAACTCACGAACGAGGAAAATTCAGCCATTCAGGAAAACTGCGTATTTATAATACAGGTAATGATTCTGGAGCTTTCTAAATGGGTCTGGAGAGTTCTAAATGGTTCTGAACATTTCTGAATAGTTCTGAATGATTCTGGAGCGTTCCCAGTTGATTTAGATAGTTTTAAATGATTCTGGAGCTTTCTAAATGAGTCTGGAGTGTTCTAAATGGTTCTGAAAACTTCTGAATAGTTCTAGCTGGATAGTTCTGAATGATTCTGGAGCGTTTCAAGTTGATCTAGATAGTTTTAAATGATTCTGGAGCTTTCTAAATGAGTCTGGAGAGTTCTAAATGGTTCTGAAAACTTCTGAATAGTTCTAGCTGGATAGTTCTGAATGATTCTGGAGCGTTCCCAGTTGATCTAGATAGTTTTAAATGATTCTGGAGCTTTCTAAATGAGTCTGGAGTGTTCTAAATGGTTCTGAAAATTTCTGAATAGTTCTAGCTGGATAGTTCTGAATGATTCTGGAGCGTTCCCAGTTGATTTAGATAGTTTTAAATGATTCTGGAGCTTTCTAAATGAGTCTGGAGAGTTCTAAATGGTTCTAAACAGTTCTGAATGATTCTTGGCGTTCTAAATATATTGCTCCACAAAAGTTAAGGAAATTCACAAATTTTGAGATTAATTTAAAAATTGCAGGTTTGAGCAGTTTGTATGTATGTATATAAAATATTCAGGAGGTGCAAATCGGGTCAATACAATGGATCTAGCGGTACAAAATCAGGTCAATACAACGTCTTAATTCCATAAATTAACGTCTAACCCAATTTCTATACTGAACAAATCTAGTTACCTTCACGTTATTGAAGTACCAAGTGACATTCATCCTGGGATAGGATCCAGGCGTGGTGCAATTGGCTCTAATCGTCTCACCGGGAGTCACTTTATGACCCTCCGTACGCAATACAGGCCCGTCTTCCGGCACATCTGCAACCAGAAATACACACTAAAACAACACTCTAATACAACTAAAACAATACACTCTAAAACAACACACTCATACAGTTAGAGGCCGCTCTAAGCTCTAACTCGTACGAGAGGAAAAGCGTGTCAAACGTCCTTTATGTCAAAAATGGAGCCTTGCGATTGGCTCGATTCGCTGACGTCATTTGTACGAGAGGACTACAATTGGCTGGATTCAATGACGCTGACAAGTGATTGGTTATAGATCGAGTGACGTCATAATTGTGTATATTATAACGTTGGTTGGCTGTTTAGTGACGTCACGGCGTGAGGTTACAAAATGGTCTTTTACTTTTCGGCTTACCGGCTACGATTAGATCGGCGGTTTTCATGTCGGTGTGAAAGAGGGGCGCATCGGCGGAAACTTCGCACTTGAATTTCCCCGCGGTGGCCCTTTCGACGTTTCTCAGCGTTACGTGCCTGGAATTCGAGCGGGAAACCTGGAAAAAAAAAGCAGAAGTTTATTGGCTGGACGTTACTAAAGTAAGAGGCCACACGAAAATAATGTGATAGGCACGTTCTTGATGTTTCTAAGCATCAATTGTGAAGGTAGATTATAGATAATGTTGAGCTATAACTATATTCCTCGATGTATTTAGGGGTGTATTATAGGGGTGTGTTTTTTGTTCGAAGGAAACTCGGAAATCTCGCTGTAGTGATTCGTTAAGGGAAACTTGGAAATTACTTTTGCATCGAAACGGTTTCGTGGAGATTTAAAAGTAATCCTGAAAGAGGGGTGGGTTAGGGGATGGTGGTGAAATTTCCATCTGGATCGTGTTTACATTATCGAGTGGGCGGAAAAGTGCGATAGTTTTCTTCGGCGTCTTCGAATAAATAGTAGATCGTCGGGTTTTAGGGGTGGAAAAATAGGGGGTGGGAAACACGTTTTTTTTTTCGACCGGTATATACATAATCTCCGGTTTTCCCGGCGAAAATCTCGTGTAAACACGAATTTAATCAAAATATTTGCGTACGCCGTATTTCCCGAAAAACGTTTTCATCCCCTATTCGTGCAAATATTTGACGGGGCGGCTTATTTATGAACGAATTTATTGTTTTTGCGAATGTTCGTTAAACGTCCGGCGATTTTCCGAATATCAATTAACCGATAGGTATGCTAAATTCCCACCCCCTCCCTCGAAACTATCCACCCCCCCGACAACATTCACCCCCTCTGATGCCGTGTAAAAGGTAATAATTCGGGAATGTTGTTAATTCGTGTTTTATTGGTGATTGTTTTTTGTATAATCCGATGAAAATTTCCACCCCTAAATTCCTACATGTAGGTACTTAATGCTAATGGAAATTTCAACCCCTAAATATCGTTGTTTTCACTCTAAAAAAATATTTTTTTTATCATAAAACTAATAACAGAAAATTAATAAAAAACTGCGGTAATTGTGTCAAAATTGAATAAAAAAATAGGGGTGAAATTCGAGGGTTGCATCGAGTTATTTAACAAAAAAACAAATACAATACATTTCCTCAATTTTCCAATTCTCCTACAGGGCTACAATCCCGGCGAAGTGTGCGGAAAATGCGCGGGGGGATGGGGGTGAAAAAGGGGTTGTCGATTTCCTCGAAGAGAGAGATTTGATCTATTTCGCATCGTCTGTGAAAGGGTAAAAGGGCGAGAGAGCGCGGTCGATCGGAAACCGCCATGCCAGTAGGTGAAAAGAACAATTTTCTTATGATGGAAAACCCCTTCGGCCATTTCACCCCTTTGATCTTATCGCTCTTTCTCTCTAAGGGTCGATAAGACGACATTTTATATATTATTAGATATATATGTATAGAGAGAATCATCGCAATTACTTTTTAGGGAATAAAAAGGGCGAGAGTAAGGGGTGGGAAATACTTCTGGTTACATACAATACTTTTTATACGATTTTATTGGTTTTATTTTTCACCAAATTTGATTAATAGAGCGTTATTATAGGCGTTTATTTCGCGATGTTTCCACGTTGGAAAATTTTCCGAGCATTTTCCGTTATTCGGGGAAACCCTGGACAGGTTGTGCATATACAGGGTGTTCCTAAACATCGTGTACATCTGAAAGGGGGTGATTTCTTGGCTTATTTTATGACTAAAAGATCATATAAACATCTACAGGGTGATGAAATTTAAATTTTTTTTGTTTTTTCTTTGTCACAAAATAAGTCACAAAATAAGCCAATGAACCACCCCCTTTCGAATGTACACGATGTTTAGGAACACCCTGTATATAGCAACATTTTTTCATTTCCTCCCGTGTATACGGGGAATGCGAGAATCGGCCATTTTGCAAATTGAAATTAATTGCGCGATATATCAATTACGCAGCGCCGATAATAATAACAACTACGTTGTTTTCGGGGGGGGGAATCCCCCCCGGTTTCGGGAAAATTTATTATCGTTATTGTACACCGGCGGACCTCGCTCGTTCGGTTATTCAGTTAATCTATTCCCATCTATAAACTCCCGTTCGTTATTTCGCTCGATTTAACGCCTGTTTTTTGACGTTTTTGACGTTTGACGTTTGTCACCTGTCGTACGTCGTTCGAAGTATACGCGTCATATGTCATCTGTCAAATGTCGAGCCGTTTTGAGCATAGCTATCTACTTAAAATACTATAATTATTATAATTTTATTATTACATTTGATTTCTATGGTTTTGAGCGTGAATTGCCGGAATTTACGAATAGAGAGGGACTTTTACTATACTACTATTATATAGAGCATATAGAGCCTCTATATATAGGGTAGATAAACGGGCGGCCGGAAAGTTTTTCGAGATTAACTGCACACGTACGAAAAATGGAGCGGAGGAAAAGCCTTTTGTGAATGACGCGACAATACGAAACAATTTATATCCCATTTCGTCCTTTTTTTCAGCGGATGAGGGTCCTTCGAGCAGGATGCGCGTCGCGACGCCCTCTCTCTTTAAAGACGCTTCTTTTCCTATATATATCCCCTTATAAATAGAAGATATTTAGGATACAATTTTGTCACTTCTGAATGGTTCCGAAATCTTCTTGAACTGTTTCGAATTATGTTCAGGGCGGTTCTGAACAGTTCTAATTTATTCTGGAACCTTTCTAAATGATTCTATGATTAACCTGAACTGTTTCAAATGCCTCAAATGGTTCTAAGATCATTCTAAAGTGTTCCGAATGGATCTAGTAAGTATGTACTAAAATGATTCTAAAACAGTTTCGAATTAGTTCTGAAACAGTTACGAATTGACAACGCAGATGAGTGATTATTTCCCGGATAACTCGATCGTGTATCTTTTGTTATCGACGCTGATTGGAAAATTTATGTAAATTGTATTAGTGATTTTTTTTTGTTCGTCTGGATAGAATAACGTCATAAATTCGAACGGGATGAATAAAAAAATACAGGAAAATATATTTCGTATAAATAGGGAAAACCGCAATGGAAAACTCAATTTCCAGCGGATATGTGCCTTTGAAATATTAATTTTTCACCGTGACGCGTATAAAATATATATACGGGGGGATGGGAAAAAGTCTGCGAACGACGGGGAAATATTTCCGCGTTTTCCGGATGGGTACTGTTTATTTTTATTTTATTATATTTTTTGATAAAATGTATTGTATATTTATTTTCGCATCGAAAATTCTAAAAGAATTTCATCTGTTATCCGGGTGAATAATTTAGTTTTTAGTGGGTGCCACTCTGTATATTTTGATTGTCAAAAAATGGTGGTAAAACATTTTTACTGCAATTTTTAATTCTTGCTTTACTCTGATGCTCTTACTCTAATCTGTTCTTTTTCTACTCAAATGCAACTCCAAACTAGGAATATTTCTATAATCTGTTCTCTTCTTACTCTACTCCGATTCTACACTAATCTGTTTCTAAGTATTCTACTCTGTTCTTTCTCTACTCTGATGCTGCTCAGATCTATTTCTATTATACTTCCTTCTTTCTCTACTCCAATCTGTTTCTATTCTTCTCTGTTCTTTTTCTACCCAGATGCAACTCCAAACTAGGAGTATTTCTATAATCTGTTCTCTTCTTACTCTACTCTGATTCTACACTAATCAGTTTCTAAGTATTCTACTCTGTTCTTTCTCTACTCTAATATTACTCCATCAATATGCTTCTATTCTTTTCTGTTTTTTCTCTACTCTGATGCTGCTCGAATCTATTTCTATTATACTTTCTTCTTTCTCTACTTCGATGTCACTCCAATATCTGTTTCTATTCTACTCTGTTCTTTCTCTACTCTGATCCTACTCCAATCTATATCTATTTTGCTCTGTTCTTTCTCTACTCTGATGCTGTTTGGATCTATTTCTATTATACTTAAATTACTTCTTTCTCTACTCCGATGTTACTCCAATCTGTTTCTAATCATCTCTGTTCTCTCACTGCTCTGGTGCTACTCCAATCTAAAACATTCATTACCACCTATCGAAACATACAGGGCGAACCGAAACCGAACTTCGACACTTTTCGAATTGCAACAAAACTCATTAAAACTACGACTGCCTATTCTAGTTCATAAACACGCGGTGAAGGGGGCGCTGCTCGGTTAGTGTAAATAAAACGCATATATACATACACACAAAACACAGAGAGAGACAGAGAGAGACAGAAACAGAGAGAAAACGATCGAGTTGGCTGTGGGAGAGTTTTAGACAGAACAAAAGGGGGGTGGGGGTGGCCCGTGTCAAACGTCAAGCGAAAGCGCGAGGAGAGTTTTCCTTTATTACTTTAATTACGTGTCGACGTAAAGTTGTGGGGTTTTCCGAAACGCTGGGAAAATTTCTGGTCGCTACATGTTCTTGACACTAATTTGTTCACTTGCCGGGCCGGGCCGGGGCCCGGCTGAGAACATCCAGAATGTTCTAACGTGTTCTGTGTATACGGGGTGTCCCAATGAAAAGTAGCTTTAAACGGCTTATCATAAAAATGTGCGGTTTTCTCAAATATGTTTTATTGTAGTAGATGTTTTAACTATTAACCATTTTTTTTAAATAGAACACCCTGTATTGTAATGTAAAAATATTCGCTCACTAAAGGGGCTACTTTTCATTGGGACACCCTGTATATACGACTCGAATTCGTGATGTACCGGGCGGCCCAAATTTAGGAATTGTGGAGTTTGTGAAAAGCTGTCTTGGAAGATGTTGTTTCAAAAATCCTTACATCTTCTAAAAAGTTCATAACATGTCCTTATAGAAGTCTTCAAAAAAACTTGAATATTTAAAAGAATCCTTATCCCCTAAAACTCCTTAAAATTCCTTAATATTTAAAAAGGAGTTTCGAAAGTTTTTTTGTTCATTTCGTCTTACATTTCTCGCAGCAATAACACATATTTGGGACACACGGTATGCACGTATGTATGTGTTAGGTGTCGGTTTTGGGGGATGATAAAGGGTGTGGGGGTGAGTGGGGCGGGTACGGGGGGAGTTCGTTCGGTAACTTTGTAATTAATTTCGAATATATTAGTAACGAATTCTTGGCTTTCGGAGTTATATACGTGTAATATATTGGAGGAGGGAAAGGAGTTTTTGGTAATAATGGAACTCCCCCGGGTTTCTGATTAGTCTGTATGCGGAGTGATTTCGAGTTTAGAAGTTGTCGAATTTGTAAATTTACGTAGTTAACGAGCCGGTTACGTCACGAATTTATAATACATAGTACATAGTAGGTACATGTGTAGAATTAGAGAAATATTGTTAATATATATACAGGGTGTTGGTTAATTGTATGACGATACTTCAGGATGTGGATGTTTGGATGATTTTAAGAAGAACAGTTTATATCAATGTATGTCCTAAACTTCTTAGTTTTCGAGCTACAGGGTGTTAAAATTTTTTTACTGTCATACATCATCTGTCATTCATCTGTCAATAAATGAGTGGTACTCGTAGATTCGATCAGACATCGACCTAAAATCGAGTACAGTTTCAATTCATCGGGAAAATTCTTCCCGCGAATTTTCCGTTTTTCCTCCGTTAGTTAGTTTTTCTCTTCTCTTCGCCGCGGTTTTTCTTTTTGGTCATCGAAGCAGGCCGATTCTAATCGAGATAAATTGGAAATACCGCCGAGCAAATACACCGAAATCGCCGTTTACCCGAAACTTTCCAGACCGGTTTTTGTTCTTTTACCGATTTTTTTTTTTTCGTTCGTTTTCGATATCGGAATTTTCCCTCCGATACCACAAGTGGTTGTTAACTCGGTTATATAATGTTACTCGATTTATAAGCGAGAATATTTAAAATTTCTCGTAAACTAACTAACAGTTTAAACAAAAGATTTCACAAAAGTCTCTAAATTTATATACACCTTTTTATATCCCTTATATAGCTCCTTTTAGCTATATAACATTAGCTAATAAACAATTTTTTATGCAAATTTTAAGATGGCTATGGAAAATTAACAAATAAACATTAAGTTGGCGTAAACGAGCTCCGTCCCTTAACCCCCTATATCACCTAAACCAACTTTTTCTCCATCAAATAACCATCGAAATTGCGTTAATAAAAAGGGCCTCTTTATCGGCTACTTTTAGCAAATCAAGTTAGAGTAGAGTATATGAGTACTAGTATCCGGCCAGTTTTAAACGTTATTCGTTCGATTTTAATTTTTTTTTTCCGCGTTTCATAACTCTACATTGTTTCCATGTGCTCTCGATATTATGTTATTTTATAATGCTCCATGTTCCATATTCGGGCTCCGGAGGCTCACAAAAGGTAAAAAGGGATTGTTGGGAGATTTAATACAGTCATATAATGGAATTGTCACAACATGTGCATGTGCCCGGCATTGTTGGATTTTTTTTTGGTTTTTTTATCTGTGCATTTGCGAGTAGAAAATTTATTTTTTCTATCGCTATAGATATGCATTTGTGCAAATTGCAGGGCAATCGAGGACGCGAAATGTTCCATTAAAATTGTCCTGAATTTACACAAAAATCTCTAAATATTTCTCTATATTTTACTTTGCTATCTTTAAGTATGCATAAAAATCTCTACATTTTACATAACTATTTTTAAGTTTGCATAAAAATCGCTACATTTTACTTAGCTATTTTTAATTTTGCATAAAAATCACTACATTTTACATAGCTTTCTTTAATTTTGCATAAAAATCTCTACATTTTACATAGCTATTTTTAGGTTTGCATAAAGATCTCTAGACTTTACATAACTATCTTCAATTTTGCATAAAAATCTCTACACTTTACGTAGCTATCTTTAAGTTTGCATAAAAATCTCTACATTTTTACATAAAAATCTCTACATTTTACATAGCTATCTTTAATTTTGCATAAAAATCTCTACATTTTACATAGCTATCTTTAAGTTTACATAAAAATCTCTACATTTTACATAGCTATCATCAAGTTGTAGTAAAAAATAGCAAAAAAAAAAGGAGAAAGAATGGGACTTACGTCGACGTCAACGTGAGGTACGACGTACGTTTGCCAAGGGGGCGATTCCTTGGGCACGAACCTGTAGAATTCCACTTCGTTTCTGTACCATTTGATGGCATACAAAGCGGCGGATTCCAGATCGTAGTCGCATTCCAACGTTACCGCGTCGCCGGTTTTCGCCGCCTCCGGCGCTCTGAATCGCATGTCTCGCAGCGCCGCGACGTCTTGCAGGTCGACGAAAAAGATAGAAAGAAAAAAATATATATGTTAGTACTTAGGTTGTGTAATATTGTCGTTGTTTTATAGCTTGATGTAGATTCTATTCGGGGTGTTAAGTGTTTATAGAGGCGATTTTTGTTTCGAATACCGGCGATTTCGATTCCTTCGGAATACAGGGAATTTTTCGGATCATAATTTCTTTTTTCGCTTGTTTAATCAATCATTGTTATTTTGTGATTTGCTGAAAGACTCACTGATTCATTTACTCTTTTACTGATCCATTCAATCATTCATTCATTTATTCATTCATTCATTTACTCTTTTGCTGATCCATTCAATCATTCATTCATTTATTCATTCATTCATTCATTTACTCTTTTGCTGATCCATTCAATCATTCATTCATTTATTCATTCATTCACTTACTTGCTTTGTCTTTGATACACTCATCCATTCACTCATCCCTTCATTCATCCGTCATTCATTCATTAACACATTCATTCTCTGATTCGCCTTTTCTCTCATTTATTCATTAATTCGTTCATTCATTCAATCATTTATTGATTCTTTCTCTCACTCATCCATTCACTCTTTTACTGATCCATGCAATCATTCATTCATTTATTCATTCATTCATTCAATCATTTATTGACTCTTTCTCTCACTCATTCATTCACTCTTTTACTGATCCATGCAATCATTCATTCATTTATTCATTCATTCATTCAATCATTTATTGAATCTTTCTCTCATTCATTCATTCACTCACCTTTGGAGATATAAAAACCCAACAAGTCCGGTTCTGGTACAAAAAAAAACACGATGGGGAAAAAGATTTTCCATCCGCCATTTTTCGTAATAAGATACCCCAATTCGGGCGTCGCATTTCACCTAAAACGTATCGATTTTTCCGGCCGGGAAAATACGGAGAAAACCGCTTGAAAAAAATGGTGCAGGAAAACTCCTCGCGAATAACACTAAAAACAACCGATAAACCGCCTCGTTTCCCACCCATTTTGAATATTCCAGCGAAAATAGATAAAAAAAAATCGAAGTTTACGTAGGGAAAGCGGGGCAGCGTCGTAGAACACACGTCTCATCTAAATTGTAAATTCATCGGCGCTAATTGAGCTTCTGGAAATCGAAATGTATGCAGATTTTATGCAAACGTCGCCCAGGAATCGTCTGGATAGCGACAGGACACGCACGCACTCCCACTCACCCCCAACAACCCCCAAACAACCCCTCTCAATACCCGCGGGGGGTCGGTCTTTTGTTGCCCCGCTTCCCCCGACTTGTTTTAGTAATAATATTAACGCCTGTAATGGGGGGTTTTTATATATGTAATTAATATTTAAGAGTTATTTTCAGGGATTTTTTGATGCAAATTTAGAGTTTTTTGTGTAAATTTAAAGATGGCTGTGCAAAATAAAAAGATTTTAAAGAATTCTTGTGTAATTTTAGAGATTTTTTCGTGTAAAATTAGAGTGTTTTGTGTAAATTTAAAGATGGCTATGCAAAATATAAAGATTTTAAAGAATTCTTGTATAATTTTAGAGATTTTTATGTGTAAAATTAGAGAATATCGTGTAAAAGATGCTCAAAGTATTAATAACCGAAAGGAAATGATTTGTTTCATGATTTGTTTCGGAACCCGGAAGGGTTAAATTGAATTTTTTTGGAAAATTCTCGGGTATTTAAGCTAAGGGAAAATCCCGTTATCGCCGTGGAAAATCGTCGCTTTCATATAAATGGCGTCGTTTCTAATCTAATCCGAGGAAAATGGGAAAGCGTTCACGGGCGATAATTAAATAAGAAAAACGAAATGCTAATTACATTTCGCTCTCTTGCTTATTTCATTTTCATTTACTTGCTCCACTCTACCCCACTACCTGTTTTTCGATTTTTTGGGAGGCTGTGTAAAATTTAGAGATTTTTGTGTGGATTTTAAGATATCTCGGTAAATATAGAAATTTTTGTGTAAAATGCATAATGATGTAAATTTGGCAATTTTGAAATTAGATACCTCTTCATTTGTATTCAAACTATTTCGAGGTAATTTAGAGATTTTCATGTCATTACTAATTATCTCTAAAATGTGAATATTCTGTTACTAAACATTTACTTTTAGTCAAAACATTTTCTCTATAATAAATTCAACGATTTTATCGTGTGACAAACATTCTACAAATTTAAAGATTATCGTGTAACAAACGGATTTTTCTTTCAACGTCCGGCAATTTCCCGGCGAATCCGCAATTTATACGTTCGCGTCAATGCGAAAAACCGCCCCCGGGAAAACTCGCCCGAGCGGGGGCAGCCGGAAAAACCGGCCCGGAATCGGGTCCTTAGCCAGGGCGCCGGGCGGGAAAACCATCCCGGATCGGAATTATATGCAGATTTCATGCAAATGCGCTTCACCGAGAGGAAATCGGAACGCAAAACACTTATTTGTCGGCGGAGGGAAATTCGCCATTTGCATTTCCCTCATATTTTTCCTTCGTTATCGTGATTAATGGCCGACGATCGGCGGGGATCCCTTTCCGATTTCTCCTAACTGAATATTTATTTATTTTTTTGCATTGCTTTATTTTTTTATTTTTCAGGGGGGTGTTTTTGTTTTATGCCAAAAAATCGATTTAAAGTTCCAATTAGCCTATAGTATTTAAATCGATTTTATCGAAAGAAACATAAAAGCTAGTACTCTACTAGTATCCGGCCAGTTTTAAACGTTTTTCGTTCGATTTTAATTTTTTTTCCGCGTTTCATAACTCTACATTGTTTCCATGTGCTCTCGATATTATGTTATTTTATAATGCTCCATGTTCCATATTCGGGCTCCGGAGGCTCACAAAAGGTAAAAAGGGATTGTTGGGAGATTTAATACAGTCATATAATGGAATTGTCACAACATGTGCATGTGCCCGGCATTGTTGGATTTTTTTTCGGGGTTTTTTTAACTGTGCATTTGCGAGTAGAAAATTTATTTTTTCTATCGCTATAGATATGAATTTGTGTAAATTGCAGGGCAATCGAGGACGCGAAATGTTCCATCTAAATCGTCTTGAATTTACACGAAAATCTCTAAATATTTCTCTATATTTTACTTTGCTATCTTTATGTTTGCATAAAAATCTCTACATTTTACAGACCTATCTTTAATTTTGCATAAAAATCTCTACATTTTACAGACCTATCTTTAATTTTGCATAAAAATCTCTACATTTTACAGAGCTATGTTTAATTTTGCATAAAAATCTCTACATTTTACATAGCTATCTTTAATTTTGCATAAAAATCTCTACATTTTACATAGCTATCTTTAATTTTGCATTAAAATCTCTACATTTTACATACCTATCTTTAATTTTGAATAAAAATCTCTACATTTTACATAGCTATCTTTAATTTTGCATTAAAATCTCTACATTTTACATAGCTATCTTTAATGTTGCATAAAAATCTCTACATTTTACATACCTATCTTTAATTTTGAATAAAAATCTCCATGTTTTACCTAGCTATGTTTAATTTTGCATAAAAATCTCTACACTTTAGATAGCTATTTTTAAGTTTGCATAAAAATCTGTAAATTCTACAAAGTCATCTTTAAATAAACACCTTCACACACAAACACAAACATTTCTCCTTTAAACTTAAACAAAAATCAATCAACCCCCTTTACAACACCTCACCCCTTGCAAAAAAAAATAACCCAATCACGGCCTACTCGATTTGCTCGAAACAGTAACAAAACGACGTCATTTAGGCCTCATCCATATTATTAAGGGTTGAGTGCGTATTAAAGTGAAATAGCGGATGGAAGAATAAGGGTATTTTCTACCGAGATATCCACCCCCCGAGCATCGT
Source organism: Phyllotreta striolata (assembly GCA_918026865.1). Taxonomy (NCBI): domain Eukaryota; kingdom Metazoa; phylum Arthropoda; class Insecta; order Coleoptera; family Chrysomelidae; genus Phyllotreta; species Phyllotreta striolata. The sequence goes on from OU900107.1 coordinate 3,178,545, forward strand.
TACACCCTCGTTAGGTACACCTGCATGCGACCCTAATGGCATCACTTTCGATCCCTTTAAGATATTGGCCAATGAAATAAGAAATGTCCGCACAGGGTTGGATTTTTATTAAGGGTAGTTTTAATAAGGGTTACGTTGTGGTTATGGTAGTTTTAATAACGGTAGTTTCCATGAGAGTAGCATTAATCAGGTCGGTTTGAAAAAAGGTATTTGTACTATAAGGGTAGTTTTGATAAAGGTAGTTGAAATAAGGGTAGTTTTAATAAGGGATGATAGTTTTTGTCCATTCTTATCTAGTAATCATCCTGTGAGTAGCATTAATCAGGTCGGTTTAAAGAAAGGTATGTGTACTATAAGGGTAGTTTTAATAAAGGTAGTTGAAATAAGGGTAGTTTTAATAAGGGATGATAGTTTTTTGTCCATTCTTATCTAGTAATCATCCTGTACGTAATCTCTTTCTCTCTCCCACCGGCAAGTATAAGATATATTTAAACGGGGTGTCGACTAACCCCTAATATTTACACGTTTAAACCCCTTTATTTATTAACGTGGCCTTCGAACGCTCCAAGGGGTTTGCTTAATAACGTAAGTAAGTTCGCCAAAGACAAACAGTCGACTGTATAATTTGTGCTACCCCCTTGCGCAGAGCCACTTCAAGTACAAAACCACCCCCGCTGCCCCCCTAAGGGGTGCCAAAGGGGAGCGAGATCGGATCCGTAAACATAATGCGACCCTTAAATACGGTTAATAATCTAGTAAGCAAGTGGTGGCTAATTCGATGTTAATTTCGATTAATTTTAAAGGGGTAGTTGCGACCCTTTTGGGGTAAAAAGTTTGTAATTTTTATTGGTGTAGTAAATGGTTGGAAGTGGGTGGTATTTTTTTTTGATTCGATAAGTAATGAAGAGGAATTCTTTATTCCAAATAAAAAAGGGGTGGAATTTTAAGGGTTGTTTGCTTACATATACTAATTTTTTAAGGCAAAAAATCGCGTTTACTAAATTATTACAATTAAATAAAACCGTCGCATTAAATTATTAGGCGAATCATGAAAATAGGGGTGAACCAACCCTTAAAAAAAACTACCCAAAAAACGAAAAAAAAAAAAGAATCCCTATATACCAAAAAACCCTTACCGTAAACGACTAATCCGCTAAACAACACCAACAACCCCGACAACATCTTGTCCGTCTCGACGACCCCGAACGAGGGGGTTGAAAATTTAAGGGTTGCTAAACGACGATCGCACTATCCGTATCATAGCCGACTACGCGATATTCGAAACGGGACCCTTTTCGAAAGAAAGGGCCGATAAGCTCGCGAGCAGGCGTCGGGACGTCGGTGGAGCGCCGGGCGTCGGGACGCGACTGAGGAGAGCGTCCGAGCGCGGGACGCCCGGCCCGGCGGAACATCTCGGTCGGCGGGGCGCGCGACTCGATTCGCCACCCCCCCATTCGCCAAATTCGCATCCCCTTTCCCGTCGCCGTGAATTAAGTGAAAAAAATTTTAGGGGGTGGTTTTTATTTTTTATTTTTTACAATTGACAGTTGACGGAACGACAGTTGACAGAACGACAGTTGACAGAACGACAGTTGACAGAACGACAGTTGACAGAACGACAGTTGACAGAACGACAGTTGACAGAACGACAGTTGACAGAACGACAGTTGACAGAACGACAGTTGACAGAACGACAGTTGACAGAACGACAGTTGACAGAACGACAGTTGACAGAACGACAGTTGACAGAACGACAGTTGACAGAACGACAGTTGACAGAACGACAGTTGACAGAATGACAGTTGGCAGCTTAAATTATAGTACTTTGTTTTTTTCTTCTTCTAAATCATGAGGCCTCAGTTACTTGAGCTATTCGGCTAACATTTTGTATGACATATATATAGGAAAAATTGACAGCTTTCCTTCAGAATCCGGCCTACTTGCGAAGCAAGAAAAGGAATTAAAAATCACTTTTTCGAAGGTAATAATTCGCTCGTAAATGTTTTCGTCGGTCTTCTTCGATGTCGACACGACTTGGAAATTAGCCCTTTATGATTCCCTTTTTGTTTTTTTTATTCGTCTCGCGTCAGAATGTTCCTCGTACTTTTTTTACCCTTTTGAAAAGTAAAGCCTAAACGGTTTTACGAGCTGTAGAATTGTTTTTTTTTTTTTTTTTTCGAAAGCGGGGGGCGGTTTCCACCCCCTTTTTAACCCCCCTCTTCAGTAGCGATTTTAATGATGTTTTATTTATAGCCAATTCTTTTTCGAAGGTTAATATTGTACGCAATAGAGTCAAAAAACATTTAATATTGACATATTTGACAGTTGACAGGTAAAATTGATACCTACTAGTGACGTTTTATGACATTTGACAGTTGACGCTTGGGATTTTTTGGCAACAATGACATAAAAATCTCTACATTTTACATAGCTATCTTTAATTTTGATACCTACTAGTGACATTTTATGACATTTGACAGTCGACGCTTGGGATTTTTTGACAACATTGACATATGTAATTAATGAAGAGCTTTCATATCGAATTAGCGATGAAAAAAAAAAGGTTTCGCTGATGCTACTTTACTGGAATATTTAAAGTAAACTAAACAGGAAATTGAAATAACCCCGGAAAAACGGAGAATAGACTCGGAAAAGCCGAGGTAAATAGAGGCGCGCTGTGGATATATACCTCTATGTTTGCGTTGATTTTTATTTTATTTTTTAGTTTTTTTTTCTCTCGTTTCTTTTATTATTCCGTTCTTTTCGGACCGAAATTCGAATTCGAAATTCGCTCTCAGCTTTATTTGGTTTATGTCGAAACGGAGCCAGAAGAGTTTCGCTTTTATAGAAATAAATGCATCGGATGCACAAAAGGCATCTCGCATTTCCGATCGTACACCAATTTCCCCGGACTATATTTAGTTAGGTGAAATTTATAAAAAAAAACGAAAGAACGAAAAAAATATCGAATGTTCCCGTACTATTATAGCACGGTCAAATTTGTAGAAAAAAATGAAAAAAAACCCTCTCCGGACTATCGGAAATAATTTATAATTTCCCTGGACTCTCATAGCCCGGTCAAATTCGTAGAAACAATGAAAAAAAACCTTTCCGGACTATCGGGAAAAATTTATAATTTCCCAGGACTATTATAGCCCGGTCAAATTCGTATAAACAAAGAAAAAAACCTCTTCGGACTATCAGGAATAATTTATAATGTCCCCGGGCTATCATAGCCCGGTCAAATTCGTAGAAACAATGAAAAAAAACCTTTCCGGACTATCGGGAATAATTAATAATTTCCCAGTACTATTATAGCCCGGTCAAATTCGTAGAAACAATGAAAAAAACCTCTTCGGACTATCAGGAATAATTTATAATGTCCCCGGACTATTATAGCCCGGTCAAATTCGTAAAAAAAATAAAAAAAACTTTACCTGACTATCGGGTGTATAATTTATAGCCCAGTCAAATAGCGTAAGCATCTTATCTAAACTATCGTTTAAAACATACACACGAGCAATCACGCTAATGGCGTAACGACGTCTATAATCAGTTATACGTAGGTTAGAGCGATACTTTGAGCGATGAGCGAGTTGAGTAGGTAAGGGAAGCAGTACACGTATTATTAATGATGGTGAATTTTCCCGGCGTCGATTCGTCGAATTAAGGAGTTTGGAGTGAGGAGTAATATAGGGAGTAAATAGGGGAAGACGAGAGGTGGAGGTATTTCCCGTTTGATGAGGGTGTTTGTTCGACTATTAATTTTCCAAATGCGACGACGTCTTTCCTTCGAATCGTCTCTATCTGGTATATACAGGGTGTTCTAAAAATTGTGTACATCCGAAAGGGGGTGATTCATTGGCTTATTTTATGACTAAAAGTTTATATAAATGTGGGTCCGTAAACGCTTCGTTATCGATCTACAGGGTGTTGAAATTTCTAGATTTTTTTTTTGTTTCTTTTTTAGAGCTCCTGCAGTTTTTGAGATATTTAGCTCAAATTAGGTATAGGATATAGGGTATAGAGTATAATTTGAGTAGGAGGGGGTCACTTTCAACATTAATTATAATGTAATTTAATAATTATTATTTAGGGTTTTTGTTTTGTAAAATAAATCATTTGCACAGAAAATCATTTTTAATTTTTTTCTCGATAGCGGTCACAGAAACGAAAAAGTTTAAAAATAAAAAAAGTTTCTAAACAAAACAGACAATTAATTTTGTATTTTAGAATCTACCAGCGGCGCACAGCAAAAAAGTTCGGGGGAAAAAAAGGGTACATGACCCCTGAAAAAATATCACCCTGTAGAATTCAACAACCATATCTGATATACCCAATAATGTGTGCCCTATAAAGCAATCTAGATTCAAAATTTGAGCTAAATATCTCAAAAACTGCAGGAGCTTTAAAAAAGAAACAAAAAAAACTTGAAATTTCAACACCCTGTAGATGGTTATATGAACTTTTACTCATAAAATAAGCCAAGGAATCGGATTTACACGATGTTTAGTAACACCCTGTATAGTAGATAGATACCTAACTTACCTAAATTCAATTTAATCCGAAGCGATTTACTCGCTCGAATTTATCTAATTGCTCACATCTTAATCGTTCTATCCAAAAAACAAAATACGCACTATTTCGACAGTTGACAGATTGACAGAATGACAGTTGTTGGAATGACATTCGACAAACCTTATTAGTAGTGAACAATTAACAAACTTTACATTTAATTACAGATACATCAGATGCAGAGTAGAGCAAAATTGAATTATTTATCTTTTTATTTTATTTTATAATTTTTTTATATAATAATAATTATTATTATTATTATTAATATAGTTCCTAAGTTATATGTCAATTTTTGTAGGCTTGGGATTAAGTGGAGTAACATTGTGCTAGACTTCGCCTCATGATATCAAATATATATTGTAATATTTGCAATATTAATAAAGGCAATTTATTATTATTATTAAATAATCGGACAGTGTGACACTTGACACTTGACACTTGAATGACAAATTAGCATAATTGTTGTCAAATTAAAAACCGCTAAAATTGGTCGTTTCGGTTTCAGGAAAGAAAGAAAGAAAAAAAAATAGTCGATTCGGATCGGTTCGTCGGGCGAGTTCGGAGCGGCGTTAGAGCAGAAATGGAGTAGGTAATAGAAAGAGTGTGTTTCGAGCGAACATCCGCGCGCCACTTAAACGTCGCATATCCGTAAATTGCGAGTAAAGGAAAATCGGGAGAGGGTCGTAAAACACACACACCGGATAAGGAAAACTCTAATAACATCCACGAAAAAGAAGAAGTACAAGTAGAAGATGGAAAAAAATAAAAACTAAAAAGAAGAAGAAATCGCCTATTCCGAGGTAAGATACTGTTTTTATTCGCTTTATTTATACCCCTTTCAAAATTAACGATCCGTACGCTAATAAGTATTATCGAAACATTTTTTTTTCGATTGACAGTTGACATATGACAACTATAACATTTGTAATCTCACCGCTGACAGTTTGACAGTTGTCATTGGACAGTTTACAGTTGACAGAATGACAATTGACACAACGACATTCGAAACTCGACATTTGAGCTGGTTGTAATCGAGTGTTTTGCGAATGGTAATGTTACGAATTTGATGGGGTTGGGGGGGGAGAGCGGAGTAAGAGAATAGAAATTGTTGGACAATAGGTCACGCGTCGGGGGGTTTTCGCCGGAAAATCCGGGAAACTCTCGACTCGGTCGAGGTGAAATCGGAATTAAGTTCGGTTTTATCGTTGCAACGGGAATAATGCAGGAAGGACGATTTTCGGTTAAACGACCGTCAGGACATTTGTGTAAGTTGGAGAGAAAACGTCAGCAGTCTCATTTGTCTCTGACCGGATCCCTACACCCTAAATTAACCCTTTTTCCCGACCTCTACAGGGTGGTCAATTAAAAGCGATTCATTTAAAACCGCCATTCTTTTTTTCATATACTATACTATATATACGCTTTTTCATTCGATTTAGCTCGATTCGCTTTCCGTTTGAGCCGCTCTAATTGCTCGTTTAACTTCGAATAATCGATTAAAATGCGGATTCGGCTCTTCCGAAGTTGTGATGAGGCTATAGAAAAACAAAAAACCCGAAGGAATTCGTTTTTTCCGGCTGGGAAATAATTACAAACCGACTCTTATAGATGGATACTAGTCCTCGGTTTCATTTATTTTATTTATTTTTTTTTTTTCGTTCTCTTTTAGTTTTTTTTTTTGGTTCGTTCGCCGGTTAATAGAGTGATAGATTAGGCGGATGGCGATTTTTCTTTTCGGGCCACGTCCAACTTTTCCGAAGAATCGTTAATTGTTGGCGGGTTTTCTTGACAAATTAGGATCCGTCCGGAGCAGGTGCAATTAGGGAAACTGAATTACATTTGTTAAAATCGAGAGGGGAAAGAATGGAGAGCTTCAAATTGAGCCGATGGAGTGGAAATGTTGCGAATATAGTTTTCTTGGATGGTATACAAAAGTGGGTTGAATTTTGAGAAAATTTGTACATCGAGTAGAATAGATTTTAACAGACATTTTTCGTTTTTTTTTCAAGTTTCTCCACTATAAAAAAGAGATCATTTCTCGCTGGATCCTCCACCGAAATTGTCCGTTTTTCAGATATTTTTGGATAATTGCCTTTTTAAGGACAGGTAATATGAAATAAGGTATTTCCAGTGCACCGGAATACTTTTAGAGCACTTTAATGAGTATTTTTAAAACCCTACTTTTATCTTTTCAAATTACAGGGAAAAGAATTGAATTTAAAAAATTCCGAAAAGGATTTCTTATTTTACTTTCTTGTACATTTGATTTTATGTGAAGTGTAATCAATCACACGGTACATCTGCTAGTAAGTTAAACTAATCTCATCCCATCTATTGTGGAAAAATTTAACCAAAAATAGTTCTATACAGGGTGTTCCTAAACATCTTGTACATCCGAAAGATGGTGATTCCTTGGCTTATTTTATGACTAAAAGTTCATATAAACATAGATCCGCAAACGCTTCGTTATCGATCGTTTAGGAACACCCTGTATAACCAAATTCGCAACATTAAAATATCAAATGACGGTCCGGTTAAAGGAAGAGTCGCCGGGGAAGGGCGAATCTCCCGATCCTCGGGAATCCCCCGGACGATTCTCTCCCCGGTTCTCTCCCCATTTCTCACCCTCCCGGGCCCTCCAGGTACTCCGATTATACACCCGTAAAGTCTATTAGCCCTATCGGGGCGAGACTCTGCGGTATTAACATACATTCCGCGGGGCGTATATTATATATTATAGAGAGTCCTGGGAACTCTCCGGGAGTTGTGCGGAGTTATGAATGATGATTGGATTTATTGATTGAGAATCGGAAAGTTCGGACAATTCCGAAATCGTGCTACGAAATATGAAAAATAAATGTCTATCTGTTAGAACTATACAGCTATAGGTTTATAGAGTAGGGTGGGTTTTACTTGACCTACCCTAAGCTACCCTACCTACCTATTTAAAAATACAAGTATAACAATAAGTAATAATAAAGAGAATTACATATTAAAGGAGTTGTGGATAAAAAAAAATGCTGGATTATTACGAGAACAGGCGCAACAATGGCAACACGGAAATTTATTCCTTTTTGAAAAAGGATTAGCCCAGACGCTAAGGATTATTTAGTAGTTGTCGCTAGGCGTATATTATGTTCGTATAAATTTTATTGTGTCATTGTTTAGGGTTTTTTTATTGGGGAGATATATATGGCGAGGTTTTAACCGGAACCGGGGGTTTAGCGAAGAGAACGGTTTTACGACGAAGCCCCGGAGCTTATGCGATCCCCTTTTTACTATACGGAAATTTCTATTTTATCCACCGCAAATGGTTTTTATAATCTTTATACGGCTAACCCGACTAAAATATCTATCTGACGCAATCTAGAGTGCCTGTGAAACGAGGAATTTCTTTCAGAACTGTCAAATGTCAGCTGTTATATATAAAAAACAACTGTCAACTGTCATCGTGTCAAATGTAAATTGTCGACTATCAACACTCAATATATCCAATGAAAAATCTTGTGTCAATGGAATACACCCAGTATTATTCTCTAAAATAATATTATAGCTGATGAAAGAAATTCTTTCTTATATAGGGGGAGGGTTTGTATGTATAATGGAAAAGGGAAAATCTCCGGAAAGCGATCGATAATGAATAATTTTACGGGCGAAAAATTGTCATTTTTTCCGGATAATTGATTTTAAGAAGGAGTATTTTTTTCGCACCGAAACGAGCTCATTTGAATTTTTCCTTTTTTCCATTTTTTTCCTCTCGTCGAGCAGGTGGAGAGACGGATTATTATTAAAATTTCGAATTTTCCCACAACCGCGCGATTCGTAAAATTTGAATAATTTCCCTCAACATCGCGAAATTTTCTCACACACACAGCGTAACTTACTTCATTTTACGACGCTCTCAATATACTTTTACGACCTCCCCGGTATAAATCAACAAACGAGCGGCGACAAATTGAAAATTTCTTCAAACGTCAAATGTCATTCGAGCCGAATGTCAAGTGTCAAACGTCAAAAACGGTATTGACTGGACGAGGTCGATGAAATCGTTGTATTAGTTATATATAGAAAGACAAAAAAAACGTAGAAGGAGATGGGGAAGAAGTAGAAGAAGAAAATAATTTCCTTCGACAACTTTACCGATCGCGCGGAGAATTTTAATGCGGGATTTTCTCCGTCGAAACAACCACGATAATCCGATTCCGATTCCGAGACTCTACTCTATCAACGCGCGGTTTCCTTGTATACAGGATGTCTCGAAAAAATAATATTTTTTTATAGAAACCTTTAAAAACAACTAACTCATCAACTGCTGCATTTCGATGGACATTTTGCAGACTTTTAATCTACCCGACATATACACTTTTCATCCCTTTTAAAACGAGTGTTTCGCCCCACCCTGTATACAGGGTGTTCCTAAACATCGTGTACATCTGAAAGGGGGGATTCCTTGGCTTATTTTGTGACTAAAATTCATATTAACATGGGTTCGCAAATGCTTCGTTAACGATCTACAGGGTGTTGATATTTCAAGATTTTTTTTGTTTTTTCTTTGTAGCTGATGCACTTTATGAGATATTTAGCTCAAATTTTGAATCTAGATTGCTTTAGAGGTCAGAGGGTTGTTGATTTCTACAGGGTGATATTTTTTCAGGGGTCATGTACCCTTTTTCCCCCCGAACTTTTTTGCTGTGCGCCGCTGGTAGATTCTAAAATACAAAATTAATTGTCTGTTTTGTTTAGAAACTTTTTTTATTTTTAAACTTTTTTCGTTTCTGCGACCGTTATCGAGAAAAAAATTAAAAACGATTTTCTGTACAAATGATTTATTTTACAAAACAAAAACCCTAAATAATAATTATTAAATTACATTATAATAAATGTTAAAAGTGACCCACTCCTACTCAAATTACACTCTATACTCTATATTCTATACCTAATTTGAGCTAAATATCTCAAAAACTGCAGTAGCTCTAAAAAAGAAACAAAAAAACTTGAAATTTCAACACCCTGTAGATCAATAACAAAGCGTTTGTGGACCCACATTTATATAAACTTTTAGTCATAAAATAAGCCAATGAATCACCCCCTTTCAAATGTACACGATATTTAGGAACACCCTGTATATACGGAGGTATTTCGGGCGCTTTTGTCGATTTGGGAAAACGGATTCGATTGTGTCTCGCATTAAAATAGACTCTCCACCCGATGACAGCAAGAAAAAGACAGAAAGAGAAAAAGAGTTTGCATCGCACGAAAATCCGAATTGCAAATGGGACTTTTACGTGTACGGTATACGGTTCATTCTTCTTTCTCCCCAAACGCTGTAAGGTAATCGTTCGAGGAATTAAAATTCCGTTTGAGACCCAAAGGCGGGGTATCTTCTAAATTCTTTTTCTATGTACTCTAAAAGATTTATTTTATATCTCTTATATGTCGCGATTTCGGGATCACCAAGACTCAAGTTGTGTCATTTTGATACACTGTACGGCATCTTGATTGACCATAATTTATTAAAATTATATGTTATTTAAGTTATTTTGACTCATTTTAAGTCAACTTAACTCACTTTATATCATTTTGACAAAGTTTATGTCACCTTTTGTAATTTTTACTTGCTTTTACTCTCCTCTCCTCTCCTCTCCTCTCCTCTCCTCTCCTCTCCTCTCCTCTCCTCTCCTCTCCTCTCCTCTCCTCTCCTCTCCTCTCCTCTCCTCTCCTCTCCTCTCCTCTCCTCTCCTCTCCTCTCCTCTCCTCTCCTCTCCTCTCCTCTCCTCTCCTCTCCTCTCCTCTCCTCTCCTCTCCTCTCCTCTCCTCTCCTCTCCTCTCCTCTCCTCTCCTCTCCTCTCCTCTCCTCTCCTCTCCTCTCCTCTCCTCTCCTCTCCTCTCCTCTCCTCTCCTCTCCTCTCCTCTCCTCTCCTCTCCTCTCCTCTCCTCTCCTCTCCTCTCCTCTCCTCTCCTCTCCTCTCCTCTCCTCTCCTCTCCTCTCCTCTCCTCTCCTCTCCTCTCCTCTCCTCTCCTCTCCTCTCCTCTCCTCTCCTCTCCTCTCCTCTCCTCTCCTCTCCTCTCCTCTCCTCTCCTCTCCTCTCCTCTCCTCTCCTCTCCTCTCCTCTCCTCTCCTCTCCTCTCCTCTCCTCTCCTCTCCTCTCCTCTCCTCTCCTCTCCTCTCCTCTCCTCTCCTCTCCTCTCCTCTCCTCTCCTCTCCTCTCCTCTCCTCTCCTCTCCCACAAATTAAAAAAAAAAAAAACTCGGACCAGACGAAATGATTAGGAAGAGACTTGAATAATAATCTCCCGAGATAAACGTTAAATAATCTGTCGCTTTCCGAACAGACATGTTTATATACATTTAATATAGAAATATATCCATATCGGACGCGCGTCGGGACGTCGGGCCGTCGGCGTCACGACGCCCTAACAAACAAACGCGAAAGCCATTTATTATTTAAGCGACAAAGTGATGCCCGCGAATCTCGTTTGGTATGGAGTTTTTGTTCATTTGTTCACTCTCTCCATCTGGAGAGATATCTCTGAAGGCTTTTATGCGCAATAATAATTCCGCTTGTTTCGCGCCCGGCGACATTTTAACGCGTACTTATAATAATATGATATACACTAGTCGTAGTAGTATGGCTTTTCAGTGTGACAGGGAAATGGCTTTTCTTTTGTACTGGGGGGGGAAAACTGTCTGGCGTACATTTTAGATATAAATTCCTCTTTCTATACCTATCATATATACGATATTTACTTACACAATGCGCCTTTTGATTGTTGCCCGGTATATAAAATAACATGGGAGAATCGTACACAATTTAATAAAGCTATATAGCATTAAAATTTATCTCTTTATTCACCTTCTCAAAATAACGGAAAATTCTATTCACATTCATTTCATTTGTTGGATTTTGTTGACAATTGACAATGTTTACGTTTAATATCACGAAATCGCATAGTTTTTGACGTTTGACGTTTGACAGTTTCGCAGTTGAAATTAAGTTTGTTTTCGTTTGAAATTCAAGTAAATTTGGAGTTAATTTCGAGTAAATTTCGAGTAAATTTCGAGTAAATTTCAAGTAAATTTCGAGTAAAATAAAGTATTTAGGAGAAAGGCTTGGAGTAACCGAGTCCTCGATATTTTCGTACAATAAAGAATGAATTATTCAACATCTCAAAGGAGAGAATTGTACTTCTTCGTCTGATAGCTCTATACAGGGTGTTAATTAATTGTATGCCGATACTTCAGGATGTGAATATTTGGATTATTTTAAAAAGAAAAGTTTATATTAATATATGTGAAAAATCTCTTAGTTTTCGAGAAATTTCATAAAAATATCTGCCTTAATAAGAAAATTATGATAGAAAAGTAATTTTTTTTCTAAAATTTTAACACCCTGTAGCTCGAAAACTAAGAGATTTTTCACTTATATTGATATAAACTTTTCTTCTTAAAATCATCCAAATATTCACCTCCTGAAGTATCAACATACAATTAACTAACACCCTGTATACGCACTATAACATTAAATCTGCCAGTTCCGGAATTTCCATTTCCGGGCAGTGTATGTATTATATTTATCTATGTATGTATGTACATACACTATGTAGGTATCTATATAAAAAAAAACAAGGACAGAATACACACTACGCGAACAGGGGGTGAGGGAGAGGAAGAGGAACAGACAGTGTTCAATTTGTTCGAGGGAAAAACATGCAGAATTCAACAGGGTAGGCAACCTCTCTCTAATAATGGAACAACCCGGAGGAATTTATTATTCCATCACGGCATCCAACAGCATCACAGCATCCACAGCCGGCCTGATTTATATTTTGGAATTTTGAATTTTTCATCAGTCGCTCAAACTAGACCGTATGAATATTGTAATACGCCCCAACATAGATCGTCCCGTCCTTGTCGCTTGCGGAACATGTAAACATTTCCCTGGAATTTTCTCCGGAATTTCCTCGGCGAAATCCGGCGATAGATGAGGAGGAGAATGGGAGATTTTCATCCCAGGATCCTCCGGGTGACTGACGGATTGGATTTTTGCGCAGGAATTAACGATACAAATCGCGGCAGGCGAGTGGAAAAAGTTGTTTTCCGATTAGGCTGTCTCTAATGAAAATCGCGTATCGGAAAAGCCGGTAAATGTCGGAATTTCGGAGGAAATTCTGGCTCCAATTTGGTGGATAAATAAATCTATATGGAATAAATAGGTTCTATTTAGATGAATAGATTGATGGATTCGAAATGTCTAGACGCGGGGTAATTTATATTTATATCAAGGAAAATCTTATTTTCATTTAATATGTTTCTCGAAAACAAGTTTTCGTCGATTCGATTTATTTCTAATACAATCTTATGACGTCATTTGCTATGTTATATGACGTCACAACTAAATTAACTCGAACGATTAATAAGTGAGCTTAGAGTATCCTAATCCGGTTAAATTGTATAACTGGTGGAGTTAGAAGATAACTTCGATTTTATACTAAGACTTATCGAAGTAGACGATGTTATATTCCCATAATCGTTGAGCCCTCTAAATCGCTCTATACAGGGTGTCCCAAGACGAGTTAAAACTATCTGTATATCGGAAACTACTTAACCGATTTGAATAAAATTTGGTATGTATATGTTATGCAATATGACGAAACTCTTAAAAATATTTTGACAGTCGTAACACTTCCGGATATACCGGAAGTAGGCGTCAACTTTGTTATTTCAAATGGAACACCCTGTATATTAATATATTTTCGAAATCTACGTAAAATTTAAGGGTACTTTTGTCTAAAACACTTTTTTCAAAAATGCATATTTTTTGAGTTAATAATCCGATGCAGACCCTTATAAATTATTTTTTTACGGGGATCCCCTTAAAGATATGGAAATTGTTTCTGTAGGGTGGCTACTAGAAAGGTCAGTGGTATTTGAATCTGCGTTGAAAAACTTTTTATTTTATACAGGGTGCGTACAAAACGTGCGTAAAGTTGAACTTCAAAAATATCAAATTTCTTCATTTTTTTAAATGGAACCACCCAGTTTTTTCTATTTAAATGAAACCAGCGGTCAAAAATAAGGGAAGTTCGTGTTTACTTCCCTATACCTAAACCTAATAGTTTTGGAGACATTAAAAATCTTACATAATTTTTTTTTATTTTCGTGGGACACCCTGTATAATGGCGGGCGGAAAATTCGAAAGGGGTTTTCCGGGCTCTCGAATTCGCGGAGCGCGATGATAAAAAACATTCACCTTATGCCGGAGAAAAGCGGAGGAAAAATATTTTTTTTTTGTGTCTGTGGAAAATTCTTTCGTCGGCGCGGGAAAGTTTCCTTTCGATTTTTCCGCTCGGAGCGAACGCGCAAAGGAAAATATATTCTAAAAAGCAAAATATGTACCCCGTTTTAATATTTAAACGTTCCGCCATTATTGCATTTTATTCGGATAAAACGGTTGAATAATTTTCGCTTTTTCGATGATAACGCCTTTTCGATTGGGAAAACTGCGGAAAACTCCGATTTCCGCGCGCGCGAATCCCTTTCGGAGATTTCCTTAAGAAAAACGAATTAATACCGTTATTTTGTAACTGTTATTTTAGTCGAAATTTTATAATTTTATACAATAACTGTTCGAAAATAGTTCAAAGATCGTCATGAACTGTTTCGGATTGATCTAGTTAATTCTAAAATGGTTCTAAATAATTCTGAATGGTTCTATTTTTACTGAAACTGTTCTAAGATCGTCCTGAACTGTTTCAAAAGGTCTTTAGACAGTTCTAAAATGGTCCTAAATTATCCTGCAAAATTTCCAAAATGGTTCTGGAGGATTCTAAACATTCCTAATTTATCTTGGAACAGTTCTATATAATTTTTAAACTTTTCGAATTCTGTTTCCCGAATATAACGTTTACAAGTTTTCAGTTTGTTTTTTTTTTGAAAATAAAAACAATAAAAAGTATACGAGGGACGTGCGCTAATAAACCGGACGATAAAAGTTGGCGGAGTTTTACGCCCCGTAAACAGAGTGAAGTAACAAACGTTTATACGACTCTTTGTGTTCCGTGAAAATAAACGAAAAAAAGAGGAAAATCCCGGCTCGAATTCAATCAGCTCGTCGTCGCCGGGAAAATTCCCTATATAGATATACCAAGAGGCATTTTCCCCGAATATTTCATCCCCGTTTGAAGCTTGAAGTTTGAGCAGCCGTTTGACGTTTGACGTTTGAGACAATTGACATGGAGCGATTAGTTGGGCATCGGTGAAAAAAATGGCGTCGGAAAATTCTATTAGATCTGACGGTGAAATATGTTTGGAGGAGGGAAAGCCGCGCGGAAAATTCCGGAGGAAACCGGGCGGGTGCTAACCGTGTCGGTTCCGGCCAATTGACGGTTGACGGGCGGAAAAACAGAACCGTAACTTTCCGGAAAAGCGGCGGAAAAAAGAAAATATTTATGTCGAAAATATGGGGACACAAAAGAAGGATTATCTCCGGCTCGCGCGGGGCCCGAGCGGAGAAAAGTTTCCCGTTTAATGGCGGCGCGTCCGATGTACAAGGAAAAACTTCTATTTTCCGGATGTCGCGGTTTCGACCGGATTTTCCCCAAGTTAGCGATTCGATTTTGTTTGTTGCGAAATAACCGCAAAATAACAGGCTCTGATGGTTTTGTTTTTTATTTTCAATTTGGCTCGATTCGTTGGATTGAAAATGTTTCATTAATTGACATCTGACGTTTGAGACAATTGACTTTAGCGATTAATTTGGATTAGACTTTTGTTTGTATATAAAGTGAGTTGTCGTTTACAAAATAAAACACGATATTTACATCAATAAAAACCCATTTATTCAACTAATTTACATATTCTAATATCAACATTTTATCCTCCATTAATCAACAAAATGATAACACTGCACTTATAGATACTCGCGGGAACTGGGAGGGATTACAGATAGGGTAAACAATTTCTTTTATTGCGCCACATTTGATTATTCGGTTAACAATTAATCACATTTAAATCACAATTAAAACACGACAAAATGTTCATATTTATTCTATTCATTTCTCAATTTCCTCCATTTCCACCGCCAACTATAAATCAGTCCTACGAATTATCGCCCCACTTTCACCCCCTTAAATTCACCCTAACACGACCAACAACAGCAACATCCCCATCGCTCCCACGACCGAATTTCCCTCCCGAAAACCTGCAACAAGAAAATTTACAAAAACCAACGAAAACTGTCAATTGTCATTCTGCCAACTGTCATTCTGTCAACTGTCATTATGTCAACTGTCATTCTGTCAACTGTCATTCTGTCAACTGTCATTCTGTCAACTGTCATTCTGTCAACTGTCATTCTGTCAACTGTCATTCTGTCAACTGTCATTCTGTCAATCTGTTAATCTGTCAACTGTCATTCTGTGTGAAATGCTTACCGTGGTTTCTTTGATCGTTGGAACCGTCGATGACGAGGGCCAGTTGGGGGGCGTCCTCCAGGACGTCGATCTCCTTGGAGGATTCGTACAAATCGAACAAGTTGGCGGTGCATCGCAACGTCAATTTGCCGTTGTGGAACGAATCGGGGGCGGTTTTGAGATGGATGGTGGAACGGACGGTGTCCAAGCCGGGCAACGAATCGAATCGATAGATCGATTTATCGATCGATGCCCGATAGGAATCGACGCCGTTTCGGATCTGGAATATCGATTTGTTGTTGATGTATTAAAGGGGGGAAAATATACAGTGAGGATCAAAATTCCGTCGCACCCGTTTTAACTTTTGAATGGTAAGAGCTTTTGTTGCGTAATTTGGGGTGTTTATATTGGATTAAAAATATAATTTTTTGCCTAAATTAAAACTAAATTGGTCTTCACGTGAATACGCGTTATTAAAATATTTTCAAATTTGGGGGTTGACTTAAGGATGAAATTACCTTTAAAACGAGGTGTCACTTGACCCCCCCATTCCATAAGAAAAAAAGATTCAAAATGGCGCCTAACTGTCATTTTGAAAGTTTCAACTGTCATTTTTACGTCAAAAAATAGTATTTTTACTCCAATAAAAACACCCCAAATTGCGCAACAAAAACTCTTACCATTCAAAAGTTAAAGTGGGGGCGACGGACTTTTGGTCCTCACTGTATAAGTTTGTAAGCTTACCGGGCGATCGTTGATTGACCAAGTGACGTTCATGGGGGGGTGGGAGCCGGGGGTGGTGCAATTGGCGCGCAAATGGGCGCCCGGCGCCAATTTGTGGACGTCGATTTTGAGGACGGGCCCGTCGAGCGGCACTTCTGCGAATCGATTATAAATAAAATATTAATCGATTTATGCTAAAAATCAATTTACCCGCCACCAGAAGCGCCGCCGTCTCGATTTCGGTGTGAAAAAGCGGCGCGTCGGCGCTCACTTCGCACTTGTACTGGCCGGAAGTGGCGCGTTTGACAGACGTCAACGTCACTCGGCTCGAATCGGAAGCTGTCAACTGCAAAATATAACAAATATGTCAATATATCCAATGAAAGAAACCACCCAAACTTATCTTATACACTGTGCTTCATTCGCGATTGCAACATGGGCATTTCTATGAGTTGAACAAAGAAAGATTGCTAAAATGACAGTTGTCAAAGTGAAAAGTTGCAATGACCTAATATCACTCTTTCTTTTTCCTTTATAATGGTGTTTAATAGAAGTTGTCTTTGTTACACTCATACAGCCTATGTTGCAATGAAAAATGGAGCAATCTGTATACCCTATACCCTGTCAATTGTCACTGTAAACAGACATTTGATTGAAACGCGGTAATTTAATGGTTGAAATGGGTTTTTTTTTAGTTAGGGATCTTTCAATTAATATAGAAGAAAAAAAAATCTTCCTTCGGAAAAGGGATTTAACGTGTACGTATATGCGGAGGGGATGAAAGGCGTCTCGACGTCGACGACGCGAAACTTTTTCCCGCATACACACTACACACCCTCGGATAATCCCTTTATCCTTTAATCTCCTCTGGAGTTACATCGTCCTTCTTATGTGTGTGTCTCGGCGTGTACACCTTGTCAAGATTAAATAGAAAATCACTCTGGCGTGTATTTTATCGAGGCAGGCGATGTCTCAGCACCCCTCCCTCTCCCTCCCCTTTCGCTCTTCTTTAACCCCCCCTTTACTCCCCCCCTTTCACTCGACAGTTTCTTCTTCTACTTATTCGATACTTTTCCCGCATAAAAGCTTCGTGACGTCATCTCTGTGTTAGATTCGATGTATTATATGCAATAGGTATAATGTAACGGTTACTTTTTGTAACGCCCAACTCTAACAAAGCGATTATTTTTTTCGAAAACTTGGAAAGTTTATGGTAGGGAAAGTCAAGTTCATTGTTATCGTTTTCCGATGAACCCTGATGAAAAAAAATGTGGATTTTTTTATACGTATAAAGAGCGGTAATTAATTTTCTTCGAAAGGAAAACTTTCCGATGTATAACCCGCTGTCGGTTTTCCCGCGGAGCCGGCGAGTTTTAATTGGGGGTGGGAAACAAGATAAACCCGTGTTGATGGAAACTCCTCCAACTTTTCCTTCGCGCTCCGGATTTCTGCGTCGAAATTCGCGCTTATTAATGCGGAAAAGTTTTCTCTCTACTTCTTTTCAGAACGAGCAAAAAAAAAAAGATTTTCCGACCGGAAGGGAGCTTTTCCGGTCGCGGTAAAGCGCATTTTCGAATTCATCGGTACCGGTTACATGGGAACCCAACTTTTTCGCGATCGAAACCGACCGAATTTACGGCATCGAGCGCACGGGCTCCGTCCCTTAACCCCCTCATAACCCGCCGAGAACAATAAAAACGAGAGGAAAAGCGCTCGATGGAAATTAGCAATGTAGCACGGCGTGCATTGTAGCAGGGCGTCGCGACGCGAATACGAAACGACGCCGTCGCCGCATTGCTCACGACATAAATTCCGGATGAATTACAATTATCGCTTTTCGCGGTTATCCCGAACTGCATTAGCCCTCCATTGAATAATCCCGAGAATATGAACGGGTTGCAGATATTAAGCCGCTCTATGACGTCACGGTTCGTTATAGATGGCCGTATTATATGCAAATTTACGGGTTAATATGGGAAGAACTTGGTGGGCTCTTCTTTTTTTTAATTGCGGTCTTTTACTTGTGGGTATTTAGTTGGTAATTTTTTTATGGAATTTCGTGTTTTATGAGAGGAAAATGCATTTGTAAAGCGCTGTATTTCCGCTTCGGTAATTCCGTTTTGATAGTTTTCGGGTGGAATACAATGGAAACAATGAGGGGGAAAATAATGGGCTAGATTCGAAACTAAAAATGTACTTCTACGAAAAACAAAAAGGTATTTTTAGGTTGGTATTATTCCCAGGTTGTCATTTTTGGGTTAAGAATCTTCCTGTTCCGGTTCGTTTCTTAAGAACTGTAGATAATAAATAATTAGTACAATAAAAATAATCCTTTTACTCGTTCGAAAATCCCACCTCTATGAGATGTCGATTAGATAGGGAATATAGTATTGTAATAGAGGCGGGAGTCGATAGAAATAACCGTTACGGAAATCACCGAACCAAACAGGTTAAAGAGAACAATCCCGTCGAATCGGATTATCGCGGAAAAGCCCGGAAAACTCGTAAAAATAGAAATCCCGTCGCTTTTTATAGAAAAACAATCTTGTTAGCGTCTGGTACAGAACAAGTGGAAAATAGAGAGAGGAAAAAAATATATATAGCTAGAACAGCGAAAATGCAATAGGTGAATCCCCCTAATAATACACACCGAGTAGGTCCTTTCGGGACACGCAATGTCCGTCGTAATTGGCAGTTTCGACTGCTCGAAATTCGAGCGGTTTTCCGACGCTTTTCCGCTTTTCCGGAGCGCCCGCTTAACGACGGATCGCATCGACACCTTTCGACCCGGTGTAATTGGCGCGCCGAATTTGTCCCGCTATTTTCGAGCGGGATTTAATTGGCCCGGTTCTGGTTGTTGTTGATGTTTTGATTAAATCCGAAATGTACACCTTTTTGGAAAATAATACGCCGTTTTCTCTAATTCCGGCTCGTGTAAATGGGAACGATAAAACGAGTAAGTTGGCGTTGTACATTTCATGGATTTGTATAACGAATTTTGACGTTTGACGTTAGCTGATTAATTTAGTAAGTGGAGGGAAATGTGTAATGAAAAAGAAGAAGCTACCATGACATAATGAATGTTATCTAAATTTAACACGACAATTCTGAATCAATTATCGAACTTTTCTCGTTACCATTTGGCATTCGCGTGCAATTGTTATCGAATAGAAACGACCGCGGGAAAATTTTCACCGGCGAGGAAAATTTTCCCCGACCGCTTTTCTGCGAAGTTGTCGAACCGCAACTCGTCCTGCTCGAATTAATCGAACGGAATAATTTAGTTTAGATTTAACTCGATCGAGAGGGCGGCGAGCCCGAGATAATGAGATAATAGCTGGTAATCTGTTCGAGCGTGCCGGACAGAGAGTAGATCCCGGAACCGGCCATTTAGTCAAAAATGTCAAAAATGTCAAAAATGTCAAAAATGTCAAAAATGTCAAAAATGTCAAAAATGTCAAAAATGTCAAAAATGTCAAAAATGTCAAAAATGTCAAAAATGTCAAAAATGTCAAAAATGTCAAAAATGTCAAAAATGTCAACTGTCAACTGTCAAATCTGTCAACTGTCAAAACTGTCAACTGTCAAATGTCAACATTGTATTGAAGACAGTTCCAAATAGTCCTAAATCAGTTCGTACGCCTTGTACATAGGTCCTGTTGTGAGGTATACAATGGGATATTAATAAGGTTTGGGGAATCGCCTTAAGACTTGTGAGGTTTCTCGAAACGCCGACAGAGCAGGAGATTCGCGGGGGGGGAGGGTTGTGGGGGAAACGGGGGCATTTTCTTTGAACTATCGGAAACCAACCGGAGCATTCCGGGATATTCGTTCGTCTTGTTTATACAACAAACTAATACACGCGTATATGTAGAGAGATGCACACAATCCGCATTTGTATACCCGTTTACCTATGTACCTTTGACAAAGGATTTCTGAAACTTAATTAAATCCATAATTTCGAAAGAGCTTTGTTGCACCACCAAAATCCGGTAATTATTAACGTATAAAAGGCTGCGGGAATTTGCTCGAGCGCTATCGAAAATTTCCTTCTGTAAATTGTTTAGTTTTTGGCCATTTTTCATTCATTCACCATCCATTATAGACCCAGTACAGAACCACTTTAGACCCTTTAAAGAACCTTTCCAGAGCCTTCCTGGAACCTTTCTAGACTATTTCTGGACCCACTACAAACTCTTTTGTAGACCAACTGTAGACCATTTCAAGCCCCACTAATATACCACTATATGAACCACTATTTTGCCATTCTGCAATATACAGGGTGACCAACAATACATCTATTCCACATATATCCTGTAAATTATCTAAACACCCCTGCATATTCCAATAATAGACCCACTACAGAACCACTTTATACCCTTTAAAGAACCTTTCCAGAGCCTTCCTGGAACCTTTCTAGACTCTTTCTGGACCTCCATCTGGAATAATAATAATAAATAATCCATACTTACGTTAACGTTGACATATTGGACGTTGAATTGTTGAGCTGGTGGAGCCTCTTTGGGCACAAACCGATAGAACTCCTCGTCGTTCCGGTACCATTTTATCGAATAGAGCTGGGCCGATTCCAGATCGTATTGGCAGGTCAACGTGACGTCATCGTCGATGCGTACCGCCTCCGGTACGATTATGCGCGTGTTTTTCAGCGACCAGCAACCTGCGAACAATAATGGACCACCCTGTATATATGCCAAATTTATTTTTTCTGGAAAATTACTGTTCAAAATCGTTCATAACAGTTTAGAATGAGCGTTCGGAAAATATGAAGTAGGCTTTGATGGGAGGGCGTAATTAAAATCCAATTCGAACGAAACATGCAGAGGAAAACTGGCGAATTTCCACCCTAATTTTCTTCTCTTCTTTCGCATATAAGGGTAGGTTAAATAGGGCTTTTCTTTCGGCGCCACCTCTTCGAGAAGAGTATCAATTACCGGGGCATTTTCGAATTGAAAACGGAAAATTCCTCGGGGCGCTTTTCACCGGGAAAATCGCCGAAAAGGCCTCGATCCATTAGCTTTTCCTATATACCATCAGGATTTTACTAATAACGGATGATTGATTGCCCAACTTTCGCGCGTTTGCGAACTCCTGGGAGTCGATGGCCCCGTCATTTTTTTTTGTATACAGGGTGTCCCATTTTTTCTGTAAAATTTCGAATGTTTAATTTTTACAGTCAAATTGCTTATTAGGGATTGAATTAGAACTGTCCTAGTCAGTTTAAAGCGGTTCAAAAAAATGCTAAAATCAACTCAATTAAGGCGCCAATTAATCCCAATTAACTAACCTTTTAAATTTTTTTTTATTTAAAATAAATAAATAAATATACGCCTATCTACCTGAAAATGTCGAGTTTAATTAACGGAAAATATATCTTGGCGACAAAAAGAATCTCTCCGGTTCGTTTCGCATTTCAAAGGGCTCCATTTTCCACTCTATTATTTTTTTTATTTTCAGTCTCTAAATAACTCGTTTTGAGCGCTTCTCTAAAGCGTACCGTTTCGCATGCAAACAACAAAAGCCTCCTCCGGTAACACAATTGCAATTGCATTTTCATTTAGAGACAAAACTCTCTCTCGAGGAAATTTCCGAATGGAAAGCCCTTCGAGTTTTCCCAGGAATTCCCTGTTATTATCAATTCATCGATGTAGTATCGATATTACTTAGGTATAAATAAGTACAATCGATTTTCGTGTCGAATTATGTCGATTTAATGCGATGAAAAACTTTGTGAAGTGGATTTTTTTGTTGGATTTTCCGGATTGAATTTTCCATTCTTCATACATTCCGAGCGTTTGACTTTTTTTTTGTCGCGTTTATTTTGAATCGTCCTGCTCCTTTGGGTCCGGGAAAATGGCATGAAAACAAACCAAGACAAGGAAAATAAGAAAAGAAAAACGTATCGGCGTATTTCGTTCAATTTCCCGTGAAAACAAGCCTTACCCCTTTTTTTCCGAATCGAAATCTAGTGAGCTTGTGAAACAGCGAAACGCTTTTCCGCCATTTTCTCTTCGGAAAGGGAAATATAAATCCAGTTTACTTTTCATTATACTTCGACATCGAACTTTCCAATCGATTATTCATTCGATACGATTTTTTTTAATCTATTTAAACGTTTAGAATTGTCCCAATCGATTAGACATCATCGCGATTAATCGATTGTTTGACATACATTATCTCTCTCCCTCTAGTACTGTAGTAGAATAATTCACTCTCTTTCTCGCACTCGCATGTACCAGGATTTTAAATTGCTTATAATGATACAAGATAATAGATCAGTTTCCCGTCCGACTGGATTTCATTATTACATATTTAACAAGCAATTTGGGACTATTCGGGACTGTTATAAACCGAGGAATCCGGAATATAATTCAAGCGAGTTAAACCATTTTTAATAGCCGTTATTCATATACCACCCCCGAAAAACGGTATAATTCACCGGGAAAACCGGGGGGGAAATATTATTATAGGAATATTAAGCGTATATACTACAATGAGAATTGTAAATTGTAGACTGTTATTAAGCGAAAGGTATGCGATAATAACGGGTAATTTATTTTAGCGTTGTATACAGGGTGTTAATTAATTGTATGCTGTAATTAATTGTATTTCTATCGTAATTTTTTTATTACGGCAGATATTTTTATGAAATTTCGGACGTGGACGTCACTGATAATAGTAGAATATTAATTTTTATCCCAAAAAAAATGTTTATATGCATTGTGGGCGCCTATCAAATTTCAACGAATTATCAAAAGCAGTTTCAAAATAAATTTGGGAAAAAATGGTTTTGGTTTTTATTTTTTTACGCGAAAATGGTGCGTTGTACGAAAATAAGTCTTCTGACCGAATTTGCTACAAAATAAAAGAGGATTTTAAAAATAATTTTAGTTTTTAGAAAAAGCAGTGGTGTACAATTTTTTTTCAAACATATTCAGTTCAAACTCCGTACGGACGTCACTGGTGAAAATTTAAAAAAATCTTATACATCAAAAAATGCTCCTTAATAATTAAAAAGTGTATACAAAATTTCTTAAAAATATCTGGAGTAATAAGAAAAATATGATAGAAAATTTATTTTTTTTTCTAAAATTTTAACACACTGTAGCTCGAAAACTAAGAGGTTTAGGCCATACATTGATATAAACTTTTCTTCTTAAAATAAATCAAATATTCACATCCTGAAGTACCGTCATACAATTAATTAACACCCTGTATAAAGTATAAGTACTTATAGTTAGGTGTTGATTAATTCGTAATGTAATTAGGTTAATTAAATTATAATTTGTTGAATTAAAATACTCCTACTCTCTTCTACTATTTTCTACCGGCTTTCTATTCTCCTCTATACTTTTCGTCTGCTATAAATATAATTGCCAAATTTCATTTTCACATTTCATCCTCTCTCTATAACAAAAAATAGCTAGCAAAAAAAAAATATGTTTCCACATATCCACAATATCCTCCGCATAAACGTTTCGTACATTTACATTCTTTTTATGAGCTAACGCTCCATTTGAATTGCTAATTCGTCCCCTTTTTACATTTTTTTTTTATTTTCCATTTTTTCCATCCTCATCCCCTCGTAGAATTCCGATGCAACGCGCGCGAGAGCGAGAGAGTGGGAGAGAAAAAAAGCCTGCGAAATTTGAATATTCCCCGACGAAATCGAGAAACTCATTTATGCCCGGCTAATCTCGTCGAGCGTTTGAGCTTCATTTGCGGCGCGAAATGCTCGACCGGTTTCGTCCTGTTTCCGATAAACATGTTCTCTGTTGTCACCGGTACTTTTTTTTTTTTTTTTTCGATTCTACTCTGTTTTAATCGATTTATTCCTCCGCGCGGAAATCGGGACAACCGGTATAGATATTCATCCTTAAACTAGGATATTCGCTGTCTTTTAAACGTTTGTATCCATCTCATTATTTTTGTATATTCATCCCCTTACCTATGTCTATTCACCTTCATATTTATCCCCTTTTAAGCATGTTTATTCATCCCCTTTCTATGTCTATTTACCTTCATATTTTGTGTATATTTATCCTCTTTTATCCATGTCTATTAATCCACTTATCTATGTCTATTCACCTTCATATTTTGTATATATTTATCCCCTTTTATGCATGTTTATTCATCCCTTATCTATATCTATTCATCCTCTTATCTTTGTCTATTCACCTTCATATTTTGTGTATATTTATCCCCTTTTATCCAAGTCTATTCATCCCCTTATCTATTCACCCCATATCACGTTTTGACACATTTTTCATACTACAACAAAGCGAATAAAAAAATTAATATCGACTTATATCTTAATAAAAAATTAAATTGGCGTTATATAGAATCGATTTGTTGAATCGATTAAGTAATGTGTTATTCATTCGAATATTCTCTCTGGGGTGGTTTTTTTTTTTCGTGAATGCTTCGGCGGAATAATCTGGAAATTACGAAACATTAAGAGATCGAATCGCTTTCCATTCTCGACGTAGCAATTTCCTCGTCTGGAAAGCGCCTTTAAGTAAATATATACGGGTTTTAAAGAGAGAGACAGAGACGGGACGATTAAAGGGGCGAGTGGGGAAGGGTAACGAGGGGGGGGGAAAGGGAATAGAGACGTTTTTCATTCCGTTAAAAGCGGATCGGATTATCTCGACTTTCCCAGTTTATTTTGTTTATTTATTTAATTTTTTTCATCGCTTTCTTTTTTTTTTTTTTTTTGTATATAGAGGGAGTTAATGGATTGTAACTTGGACGAATTTTCTGGTAGTTGTTGTTAACGGGAATTGTTGTACCAAACATTATTTTGTTTATACAACGATGGGAGCTCGAAAAGTGCAAAATAAATCAATACATAGACAAATAGTTTTATTTTTTTATCGGATTTAATTAAGTGCTTTATACTGTATTAGGTAATTCGGTAAATAATAACTAAATAATTCATTCAATAGCAATTAATGTTATATAATAATTTTAATTGTTTAATTTATAATTTAATGTTTGAAATTAATTTAATTTGAGTTACAATAAAATTGACTTTACCGACAATCAGGAAGGAAAACCTCAAAATTTTTTTATTAATTTATTTATCTTATAATGAAATTCGTTATCTAGTTGTAGCCTTGGGTAATTTAACTTAATTTAACGAATATTCTCTAAAAGCAGGCAAAATGTTTGACGTTTGAAATGGAAATATTGAAAATTGATAAGTTTTCATCACATCAAAGGTGCATTGCATTTAAAATTTCATTTTGTGAATCACCCTCGTAGAAATTCGTAATAATAAATATTGGAAAGTGTGCTGTGAAAATTATTAACGAGTTTTTTCGCGTATTAATTAATTAAAATTACGCTCCGTTGAAATAATCGAATTAAAATCGATCTAGTTGATTATAATTTTTTTTAATTTGTCCAGTGACATGGCAAAAATGAAAAAAATGTTAATAAATTAACACGAAAATTTTAAATTTCACATTGTTTATTTTTTATCACAATATTCGGTATATTTACATTTATATTTTTAATATTTTTTTTGTTGAAAATATACAATACAAACGAATAACATGGTAAATAATATTATAAAAATCTGCAGCGTTAGCATATCGATTACTACATATATATGATTTTTTTTACATTCATCTGTGCGTAATATACAGGGTGTCCCAATAAAAAGTAGCCCCTTTAATGAGCTTATAATTTTTAAACGCCTAATCATAAAAACATGCGGTTTTCTCAAATATATTTTATTTTATTAGAAGTTTTGTTACAGTGATACAGAAATTATGCATTAACAATACAGGGTGTTTTATCAAAACCTCCTCTTTTAAATTCACAGTAACCAAATTAATTTAAATAGAACATCCCGTACATACAGAGGTATTTTAAAAGATACACTCTTCTATTTTTCAAAAATATATTATTTGTAGATGTTATTCTACAAAAGAAGATGTCCTATTTCATAAAATTTAGTTATTGTGAATTTAAAAGAGGGTTTTTTTATGAAACATCCTGTGCATGCGATACAAAATTTTTGCCTTACTGCAAAAAAAAGTTATAGCAAATTATAAAATATATCTGTCAAAACCGCATGTTTTTATCATTAGGCGTTTAAAAATTATAAGCTCATTAAAGGGGCTACTTTTCATTGGGACACCCTGTATTATTGTAATAAAAATATTGAGCATTGGAATAATACATTTATTTATAATGGAACATGTTTATTATTGTGCGTGAATGAATTAAACTTTAATAAAAATCTAGTTACATATTGATTTAAATTATCCATTAAGTTGATTAAATACATTTTAATAAATACAATACATGCACGCTAATTCGGCGATGACGTCACGTTGTTTTATCGCTAAACAAGCATAAATTCTCTCGAAGGTTAAAAAATTTGTGAAATAATCGCTAAATTAGAGTGAACTGTAAAAAATCGCCCAGTATAAATAGAATACTTATTTAATAGAAAAATAAATGTATATACGATATCCCATATAGAAGCCATCGTTTCGTTATTATAATTAGAATTTTAGGTTTTTACAAATTTAAATAATGTACTTATCTATAAATATATAGGGTGTTAATTAATTGTACGCCGATACTTCAGGATGTGAATATTTGGATGATTTTAAGAAGAAAAGTTTATATCAATGTATTAAACCTCTTAGTTTTCGAGCTACAGAGTGATAACTTTTCTATCATAATTTTCTTATTAAGGCAGATATTTTTATGAAATTTCGGACATGGACGTCACTGACAACAGTAGAAAATTAATTTTTATCCCCAAAAAAAAGTGTTTTCATGCATGGTGGGCGCCTATCAAATTTCAACAAAATATCAAAAGCAGTTTCAAAATGAATTTGGGAAAAAATGGTTTTGGTTTTTATTTTTTTACGCGAAAATGGTGCGTCGTACGAAAATAAGTCTTCTGACCGAATTTGCTACAAAATAAATGAGGATTTTAAAAATAATTTTAGTTTTTAGAAAAAGCAGTGGTGTACCGTTTTTTTTTTCAAACATATTCAGTTCAAACCCCGTACGGCAGTCACTGGTGAAAATTGTAAAAAATCTTACGACTCAAAAAATGCCCCTTAATAATTAAAAAGTGTATACAAAATTTCTTAAAAATAACTGGAGTAATAAGAAAATTATGATAGAAAAGTTATTTTTTTCTAAAATTTTAACACCCTGTAGCTCGAAAACTAAGAGGTTTAGGACATACATTAATATAAACTTTTCTTCTTAAAATCATTCAAATATTCACATCCCGAAGCATCGACATTCAATTATTTAACACCCTGTATATAGGACCGATTCCAGCACAAATTCCGAACCGATCCCCTTTTATTGTACGCAAAGCATAAAAGTAATAGATATTTACTATATATGTACAAAATTACAAAAAAAAAACAAACAAATCGAGACTCTAATTTTCTAATTAATTAATCGGTCGCAAAATAAAAACCTAAAAAAAATCAATTAAACAATTATTAAGAATTGTTACCAACAAACAACCATCGTCCGATTACACTTTTTTGACAGTCGAAGTAGACATTTGACAGTTGACGTTGACAGTCGAAGTTGACATTTGACATTTGACAGTTGACGTTGACCCAACAACTCTCTTATTTCAATTAAAATTAACAAAAATGGAAAAAAAATAGAAAGGTGTGTTGTACAAATTAGCAAATTTACCGTATTAATATATTTCGCCTAATCGTTGTTCATCAAACAACAACACAACAACGACAGGCACGTCAAACCGCAACACCATTTGCAACAATCATCATCGTCGGCCGACGAGCTGTGCTGCTGGGGCGGATAATAGGGCTGCTGGTGCCCCTGGGGGTATGGGTAGGCCTGCGGCTGGCCCCCGTAAGGGGGCTGATGCTGATGCGGGCCCCCGTAGGGCGGTTGGGGGCCGCCGAACGGCGGTTGCGGCCCGCCGTAGGGCTGCTGGCCGAAGGGCGGTTGCTGTTGGAAGGGCGGCGGGTAGGCCCCCGGGGGCGGGGCGCCGTATTGCGGGGGCGCCTGGGGCTCGTAGGGGGGCGCGTACGGTCCTGGTTGCGGCGGTCCGTTGTGGTGTTGGTACGCCATTTTGTTTTTACTGTTATCTTATCCTTCTCGGCGGTTGCTGGTGGTTCACTTTTAATTCGATTTGAACACTTTGAACTTTATCACTGTACACTCCGAAGGGGCGGTTTACTGGGGGGGCGGTTTAAATGCAATTCGGTACAATATTATTTGTTATTCTTTATCTAGGACAGCTGTGCTTCGATGAATGAGAAAGTGAAGTGTCTAGTAGGCGCTCGTCAGGGCGACGTTGCCGCGTTTCTTTCGAGAATTTCATTCAATCCTTTTAAAATCTATTTTAATTCAAAACTATCCTTTTTGCGTTCACTTAAACAGTACAATAAATAAATATTTAATACAATAAACTATTTAAAGTTTCCATCCGGTAGATATAAGCTGAAACTATAAATTTCATTCGAATTATTTATGTAGTAATTCGGGTAATTCGGGATGTAAAGGGAAATTCGGTAGATGTGGCAACGTTGGGCGCTGGTTGTTCGATTGCGCGTGGAGAAATCTAGTCGTCATTGAGCGGGGTTGCCAAGTGTTTACAATATTCTCATTTACTGTGAAAATTTCGACAAGTAGCGAATTTCTGATGATTAATTAAAGAAACAGTAAATGGTACAAAATATATTAAATTGGATTATTAGATTAATAGTTGAATTTTGTAGATATTAGATGACTCGCTTAACGGATTTATTCGTTATTTATTGTTTCATAAGAAATCGATAAAATCCGGAAACAACGTGTATGTGGCAACGTCGCGTTCGGGCTCGTCCTAGAACAGCGTGATCGTCGTTCTTTCCCTGTCAGTTTATGATTTCACGTTCCACGAATTGCGTCACTTTATATCAGGACCGGTTTGCGCCATATTGTATTGCCCAATATCATTTTCTTTAATATAACTTTTATTTTGCTCAGTACGGACGGCACTGGTGAAAATTTAAAAAAATCTTACGACTCAAAAAATGCCCCTTAATAATTAAAAAGTGTATACAAAATTTCTTAAAAATAACTGAAGTAATAAGAAAATTATGATAAAAAAGTTTTTTTTTTCTAAAATTTTTTCATATAAATGTGAGTTCACAAAGGCTTATTTATCGATCTACAGGGTGTTGAAATTTCAATTTTTTTTTGTTTTTTCTTTGTAGTGTACCCTTTTTCCCCTCGAACTTTTTTGCTGTGCGCCGCTGGTAGATTCTAAAATACAAAATTATTTGTCTGTTGTGTTTAGAAACTTTTTTTATTTTTAAACTTTTTTCGTTTCTGTGACCGTTATCGAGCAAAAAAATTAAAAATGATTTTGTTTAAAACACCCTGTATTCGAAATCTCATTTAGTAATTTTAGTAACTTTGATTTCACACAATTGGTAACTACTGACTACCTTTGATGGTACGTTTAATAATTTTTATTCCCTATGATTTACATAAAATTCTTGATATTTCATTTTTCATATTTCATTTTCATTATTCTTCCTAGTAGGTAACTTTTATTCCACACAGTTGGTAGTAACTTTTATTCGGTTGGTATGACTTATAATATTTAGTAAATAAATCGGAATTTGCCTATAGAGTAAGTCCTATATACGGGATAAAGGAGGAAAACTCGCCGGGAAATTACGCTCTATTAAACCCTAAACGAAAACCGGTCATGTCGAGGATGATGGAAAATGGAAAGCCGGGAAAATCGTTTTGTTACATCGGTCAATCGGTATAGGTAAGGTTATAAACGTCATTATCGTAAATCGTCGATCCTTGAATAAACGATCCTTCGACGTGCCAGGAGACCATAACTCAAATATCCCTTTCGACTTTTCCAGCGACTTTTCCGCAGCGATCGACGGACGAAGAGGGCCGGAAAAGCCGGCGAAGGGTCGCTGGAAAAACGGTAAATGTGTGTACAATAGACCCGTTGACCCGGGGTAGATGTCGTCGAATATGCCCCGAGAAACTTAATACAGCTCTCCTGTAGCATACAAGCGGGGTTATAAATCGACGAAGAAAAAAAAATAAACTAAAAAAAAAAGGAGGAAAATTTATCGGGCGAAACGGGAAAATTTTGTACTACGAGGATTTTTCGTAAATTTGTAATATGTATGCGGTTACACGAAATTTTGTTTTACTCTATAGTGTCTAATGACAAGTTTGAAATATTGTTATAATTGTCATTTGTCAACTGCCATCAGAACCCTCAGAACGATATCATTTTCAGGCTGTCAACTCAGAACTGATGTTTAGAATAGTTTTAGGATGATGTGCATGTCATTTGTCTATACTTTCAATTTACTCTGTCATCTGTCAATAGCATACAAGCGGGGTTATAAATCGACGAAGAAAAAAAAAATAAACTAAAAAAAAGGAGGAAAATTTATCGGGCGAAACGGGAAAATTTTGTACTACGAGGATTTTTCGTAAATTTGTAATATGTATGCGGTTACACGAAATTTTGTTTTACTCTGGTCTAATGACAAGTTTGAAATATTGTTATAACTGTCATTTCTCTCGTTTATTAGCTGTAATATAACACATCTGTCATCTGTCAATACTGTGATATGTCAATATTTGTAAGAACTGTCATTTGCCAGTATGAATTGTCATTTGTCAATTGCCGGAACGATGTCATTTTCCGACTGTCAACTCAGAACTGATGTTTATAGAATAGTTTTAGGATGAAGTGCATGTCATTTGTCTATACTGTCAATTTACTCTGTCATCTGTCAATTGTTGGGTACCTTCACTTGTCGACAATCAACAGTTATTTTTTCTCTCGGGAAAATTACCATTTTCCTTGCATAATTCATGAAAAAAGGGGCGAGGCACCGCGCGGATTTGAAAACGTTTTTCCACCTACTCTTCTTCGGCGATGATAAATAAAAAATAGAGAAAGAAAAGAAAAGAAAAGAAGGGTGGAAAATTGCGTTATTTTAAGTATTGACGCGTTTCGCGGTGCTCTCTCAGAGAGAAAAAGATTATGGAAATGCGTCCGGGGAAAGCGCCGCGCGAGCGGCAGAGAAAAGAATTAAAAAGTCTCCGGGTGGATTTCGCGAATAAATTCGAAATTCCGGACGTTTCCTATGAATATGTAAAGGGGACTAAACACTCCCGAAACGTCACTTATAATTAGAGCCTCTGTGCGGAGGAGGCTCCCTCTCCCGGGGGGGACTCTACTCAACTCGACTCGCGTCATTTCCATGGCATTCTTTTCCAAAAAGGATAAAAAAATTGTACTTAAAAAGTCTAACTTTACTTGTGGAAAAAAATCTAATTATGTCTCACATAAATTTCCATAATGTTATTCCACTATTGATTATTTCATCGATTTCTTTATATTACCATTTTTTTTTTCATTTACCTCTATACATATTTGGAGAATACCGCCCCTAAGCTGTATGAATTGGAACTATTCAGAACAATTCAGAACTAATCTGGATGAATTAGAACAGTTTAGAACGTTCCAGGAAAAATCAGGACAGTTTTAGGACGAACCAGAACTTCTCAAAACAATTTAGAGCCCTTTTTCTCATCCTTTTTTTTTCTCCGCATTAATTTAGAGAAACCGCTCCCGCGGAATTCAATTCGAATTTAAAACCGTGGAAATGGAAAATGGAAAACGGAAAACGCGGAACGGTTTCCACGAGGACGCGATGGAAATCCTCCCGAATTTATTCCGGCTAGAGCGAGGGTAGTGTGTCAGCGGAAAACCCGCTGGAAAACTCGCTGGAAAACTCGCTGGAAAACGGGTGAGAGGCGATTTAGAATGGAGATACACGCGTGTCTGGATGTCTGGATGTCTGGATAACTGGACACGTATGTGTGTGTGATATACAACGTGTGTGATAAGCCATAATGGGGGGATTATCTCGAAAACTAATCGAGATATCTCGATTGGGTTTTTCTGGATTTTGTGCCAGGTTTTTCTCCAATATTAATCGAGATAGAAAAGCGCCGTTCGGTTTATTTTGTAAAGAAAAAACGATTCTTTTTAATTTTTGAACAATTCAGTACACTTTTCCGCGTTATATAGCAATAATAGGCGACATCGATTCCTTCGGCTTACCGCCGGAAAATGTCGAATCGTCGGCGAAAAGTCAATCACGCCGGTGAAGGATTTATCGTACAGTTTTCCGAGCGACGGGAAAAGTTCCGAAAGAGACCTCGCTTTTCCATCGGGCTAACGAGCGGCGAATTTTCCGAAAGGATTTTCCTCTTCGGGAAAATCGGGAAACCGAATCGCTTTTCCCCGGTTACTGCTGTATATACGCGTATCGTCCGCGAGGGAAAATCGGGAGATTTTCCGCGGAAAGCGAAAGGTGAAAAACGGTTTTCCGATTTATTTTTATTCGAGTCGAGTATTCAGTAGATAAAGTGTCGTTATGTACCCTCTACGAGGTGGTAGATAAAGTGTTGTATGAAACACACTTATTTTTAATTTTTTTGCACATATAACTTCATATTGAAAATTGATTAAAAAGCAATTTAATTAACAAATGTAACTCACCGAAAATAAAAAATTCGAAAATTGCACCGAACAGCACAGAACGCATTATTCGCATATAGTATGTTCAATATAAACGAGTCGTGACGTCACACTAAAACAAATTGCAATTATTCAATTATAGTACTCTATTCACATGTATTTTTTTGCAATTTGTAAATTAATTAATTATCTTAATTACCGTAATTATGTAGTAAATTGATACAAATATTTCATTTTTTTGTTTCATGTAAATATATCGAAACTCGCGCGATGTTCGAGCATAATCGGGCGCCCGTCGGTATAACACGGTAGGGCGTCGGGACGTTACTGCACGGACCGACGCCGGTGCAGCGTCGGGACGCCTTCGAAGGGCTATAGCGGGACCGTCGCGGCGCAGATTCGCTCGTTTTTTTTATTTATTTATTCATTTATTTATTACCCCCGGGGGCCGTTTTGATTATTTGACAGTTCGATTCACACAATATTGTGCGTTCACGAATTGTGTTCACGAATTGCGTTCACGAATCGCATTCACGAATTTTGTTCACGAATTGCGTTCACGAATTGCGTTCACGAATTGCGTTCATGAATTGCGTTCACGAATTGTGTTCACAAATTTTGTTCACAAATTACGTTCACGAAGAGCCTTCGTGAATATAATTTTCGCGAATATACCTTCGATTTTTAATGCAAGGACTTTTAAATTTCCAGAATTAATATCCTTGCACATTTGCGCATTGTGCATTCGGCTTATTACCGCGATAAATTCGTTAAATCTCCCGGGGTAGTTTCGTAATTGGAAAATATCCAGAATTTACAATATTCTCCCATATAAACGTGTACGCGATTCGTACGCCAGATGGCGCTTCGATAGCTTTATCAAAAACTAGAACTGTTCAAGTCAATTATTCAGGATGAACTAAAACTGTTCAGAACAGTTTAGTGCGCTTTTAGGATGAACTAGAACAGTTCAAGTCATGTTCGAACTATATTCAGGATGAACTAAAACTGTTCGGAACAGTTTAGAGCGCTTTTAGAACGAACTACAACTGTTCCAGGATGGATTAAAACAGTTCCAGAACACTTTGAAACGAACCAGAACGGTTTAGAACGATTTCGAATCTTTCTAGGATCATATAGAACTGTTATCGGAACAATTCCATCTCTGTCAAGGAAAGAAAAACAGTGACGATTGAAATTTGAAAACATAATTAATGGGAAAATTCCGTCCGCTTGTTTCTGTTTAGTTTCGGAAATTATTATTGTTCGTTTTCGCGCGAACTTAATACAAACTTTACTCGAGAGCACAATGGAAAACTTATAATAATCCCGTTAACTTTGAAGAGAAGATTCCTCTGTTTAGAGAGAGATATGCATCAATTAATTGAAATATTTTCACGTAGCGTTTGTTTATTTGTTTAATATCAAATGATTATCATCGATTTAAATTGCAAGTAATGCAAGTAATTATACTAAATATAACATCGCCAGTTTTTATAATAAAATTATCAACAATTACGATCCAATTGAACTTTTGACTAGCTTATAGAGAGTATCAACAATATTATTAGTAGGTATCTATGTTGTTTTCGAATCCTGCGAAGGTCATTACATGCTATTTGCATCTTTCATTTTGTAATGTAATGTACCGTTTTTGTCGAGATAAAATTCCTTATCGTTCAACATATTGTTCTCGGGATAGAATTATTTATTATTATCATTCCGATTGGAATATTCGAATCGAGTTTAAAATAAGGATCCCCAAAGGTGAGTGTTTGTAAAACGATTCTTTTTAATGTTCGATCGATTAATCGATTATTTTTTATACGATAGTTTTACTTAGTCGAAGTAGCAAAAGGGTTGAGGTAGAATTAGAGTAGAATTAAAGTAAAATTGATTAAAGTTGGAGAAGAGTAGGAGAAGAGTTGGATTATTCTATAGTTAGATTAGTACCTATAAACATCTATAAATATTAAAATTATTTAATTTTCAGCTGCTAGATTATGTTAATAACCAATAGCATAGCAGCGGATTTGGTCGTACTGGCCGTTACATTGGTAGCAGTACTGGCAACATGGCACTTGTGGGCCTTGTACTATTGGCAAAGGAAAGGCGTCCCGACGCCCCCCACCTATCCGCTTCTCGGTACTTTCAAGGACTTCATCGTAGGCGACAAATCCTTGGGCCAGGTCGTGCAGGAGGCTTATTTGGACTATAAGAAACAAGGTACTTTTGAATCAGGCATTTTTAAACAATTTTTACTAATTTCGACCGGTTTTTCGTTCTCTCCACTCGCCCCCACTCGTCCTCACTCATTCAATCTCAATTCCCTTTAATCCAATTCTTTCCCACTCGCCCCCATTCGACTCCACTCGCCTCTACTCGTCCTCATTCATTCCCTATCAATTCTCGTTCATCCCATTCTTTCCCACTCGCCCCCACTGTCCTTCACATCGTCCTCGCTCATTCCCACTTGCCTCTATACTCGCCTCTACTCGTCCCCTCTCAACCCTCGTTCGCCCCACGTTCATTCCCATTCTTTCTAACTCTCCCCGTTCGCCCCCACTCAATCCCACTCGCCCCCGTTCGTCCCCACTCGCCTCTACTCGCCCCTATTCGCCCCCACTCGCCTCTATACTCGCCTCTACTCGTCCCCTCTCAACCCTCGTTCGCCCCACGTTCTTTCCCACTCGC
The DNA here is from genome assembly GCA_918026865.1 of Phyllotreta striolata. Classification (NCBI taxonomy): domain Eukaryota; kingdom Metazoa; phylum Arthropoda; class Insecta; order Coleoptera; family Chrysomelidae; genus Phyllotreta; species Phyllotreta striolata. The sequence goes on from OU900107.1 coordinate 3,214,518, forward strand.
TCCCACTCGCCCCCACTCGTCCTCACTCATTCCCTCTCAATTCTCGTTCATCCCAATCTTTCTCACTCGCCCCCATTTGCCCCCACTCGCTCCCACTCGTCCTCACTTATTCCCTCTCGATTCTCGTTCATCCCAACCTTTCCCGTTCGCCCCCACTCACCCCCACCGTCCTTCACTCGTCCTCAATCATTTCCACTCGCCCCCACTCGCCTTCACTCACCCCCACTCGCCTCTACTCGTCCCCTCTCGACCCTCATTCACCACCGCGTTCTATCCCCTTCTGTCCCACTCGCCCCCGCCATTTCAGGCAAACGCTACTTCGGCGTGTCGTTCGCCGGCCAGCCGCAATTCGTCCCCGTCGATTTGGCGCTGATCAAGGCCGTCTACGTGGCGGATTTTCCGCATTTCCACAGCCACGGGACCTACAGCGACGCCGCCAACGATCCCCTATCGGTGCACATCTTCAACGTGGACGGCCCGAAATGGCGCGACGTCAGATCGAAGCTGTCGCCCACCTTCACGTCGGGCAAGATGAAGACGATGCACGAGACGCTGTTGAAGTGCTCCGAGGGGCTCACCGGGGCGCTGGAGAGGCTCGACGATCCGATCGAGATCAAGGAGATCATGGCCAGGTTTACCACCGACGTCATCGGTGAGTCCGGGGTTGGGATGTGGAAGGGTGTGGAGGCATCGGGGGAGGTGTAGGGATGGCTAAAAAAGGCTGTGGAAGGCTGGGGGAGGTGTAGGGAAGACTAAGGAAGGCTGTGGAAGAGAAGGGAAAGGTGTGGAGGGATAGTGGGAGGTGTAGGGAAGACTAAGGAAGGCTGTGGAAGAGAAGGGAAAGGTGTGGAGGGATAGTGGGAGGTGTAGGGAAGGCTATGGAAGGCTGTGGAAGGCTCGGGGAGGTGTAGGGAAGACTAAGGAAGGCTGTGGAAGAGAAGGGGAAGGTGTGGAGGGCTAGGGGAGGCGTAAGGAAGAGTAAGGAAGGCTGTGGGAGAGAAGGGAAAGGTGTGGAGGGATAGTGAGAGGTGTAGGGAAGAGTAAGGAAGGCTGTGGAAGATAAGGGAAAGGTGTGGATGGTTAGAGGAGGCGTAAGGAAGAGAAAGGAAGGCTGTAGAAAGGTAGGGAAGAGTATAGGGAAGAGCTGGGAAGTGTAGGGAACAGTGGGAAAAGATATCGAAGGCTAAGGAAGAGTTACGAAGGAAATATGAATGGCTTGAGAAGACTAGAAAGGGGTAGTAAAGGGTTGGAAGTCTTAGTAATAGCTAGAAAACCGCAGGGAAAATCTAGGAAATGTCGGTTAATCCTCACCAAATCGTGGCAGGTTCTTGCGCCTTCGGCTTGGACATCAACAGCCTGGAGAACCCGGACGCTGAGTTCCGACGATTCGGCGCCAAGATATTCGAGAAGTCCTTCAGGAACATCGCCAATTTCTTCCTCGGCATCGCCGTGCCCCACTCGATCCTATCGTTCTGCGGCTACAGCGTGACGCGTCGCGACGTCCAGCGGTTCTTCTACGGCTCCTTGGCCAGCACGGTGGCGTACCGCGAGACCAACGCCGTCGTACGCAAGGACTTCCTGGACTTCCTGGTGCGCTTGAAGAACCACGAGGACGCCCAGGAGAGGATGTCGATGGACGAGATCGCCGCCCAATGTTTCATGTTCTTCGTGGCCGGCTTCGAGACGTCGGCCACCACCATGAATTTCGCCTGCTTCGAATTGGCCCGCCACCAGGACGTCCAGGACAAGGCGAGGACGGAGATTAGGAGGGTGTTGGAGAAGCACGACGGGAAGCTCACCTACGACGCCGTCATGGAGATGACCTATTTGGACATGATCATTCAAGGTACGTACCTATTCGTTTCTACAGATTCATCTTCTTTATCTTCTTCTACCTTCCTACTTCTTCCTAGACCTTCCTACACCTTCCTGTTTCTTCCTACACCTTCCTGCTTCTTCCTACACCTTCCTGCTTCTTCCTACACCTTCCTACACCTTCCTACACCTTCCTAGTTCTTCCTACACCTTCCTACACGTTCCTAGTTCTTTCTACACCTTCCTGCTTCTTCCTACACCTTCCTGCATCTTCCTACACCTTCCTTCTTCTTCCTACACCTTCCAGCTCCTTCCTACACCTTCCTTCTTCTTCCTACACCTTCCTAGTTCCTCCTACACCTTCCTACACCATCCTACTTCTTCCTGCTTAGTCCTATACCTTTCTGTCTCTTCCTTCTGTTTCTTCCTACACCTTCCTACACCTTCCTAGTTCTTTCTACACCTTCCTACTTCTTCCTACACCTTCCAGCTTCTTCCTAGTTCTTCCTACACCTTCCTGCTTCTTCCTAGTTCTTCCTACACCTTCCTACACCTTCCTGCTTCTTCCTAGTTCTTCCTACACCTACCTACACCTTCCTGCTTCTTCCTACCTCTTCCTACACCAACCTGCTTGCTACATCTTCTCTTTAATCTTCTGTATTCTTCTTATTTGTACGTTCATAGAGTCTTTGAGGAAATACCCGCCGCTGCCGATCAACATACGAAAATGCACGAAAACGTTCAAGGTGCCCGGCGAATCGTTGGAAATCAAAGAGGGCACGTTCGTGATGATACCGGTGTGGGGCATCCACTACGATCCGGAGTACTATCCGGACCCGGAGGTCTTCGATCCGGAGCGATTCAGCGACGAGAACAAACGATCGAGACCGGCCTTCAGCCATCTGCCCTTCGGCGAAGGGCCGAGGATCTGCATAGGCGAGTTTTTCTTTTTTTTTTTCTTCTTTTTTTTTCTTCTTTTTTCTTCATTTTTCTTCATTTTTCTTCATTTTTCTTCATTTTTCTTCATTTTTCTTCATTTTTCTTCATTTTTCTTCATTTTTCTTCATTTTTCTTCATTTTTCTTCATTTTTCTTCATTTTTCTTCATTTTTCTTCATTTTTCTTCTTAAGTTTTTGGTCTTGTATTGATGGGTAATTCGGTTCGGCAGGTATGCGGTTCGGTATGCACCAGACGAAGATCGGTTTGATAACGTTGTTGAACAACTACCGGATCAAATTGAATTCGAAGACGATCACTCCGTTGAAATACGATAAGATTTTGTTCACTTCGAACATCGGAGGAATTTGGTTGGATTTGGAGAAGGTTTGAATTGTGGGAGAAACGAAATAATATTGTTTTTTTTTGTATCCAATTTGTAATATATTATGTAGCTGGGTTTTTTGGTTGTTTTATTGGTTTTTGCTGATTGTAGTTGATTTTTTAATCCACTTTTGATGTATTTTTTTCTATTAATTTTCTGATATTTTTACTAATTTAATTTGCTAATTTTTTATGAAGTATTTTTGTGAGTATATTACTCATTTAATTGAATATCCTGGGAGGTCGTGTGCTCGTTTAATTTCGCCTGGAGAGGTTTTTTTATTTTTTTATTTTTTAGTGCAATCGGGAAGAGCCTCTGGATGAGTTCGGAAAAAGCTGGAAATTCGTTGGTTCAAAGAGAGCAAAAGAAGGAAATGGGAAAGTTATTAACAAAAAAAAAATCTCGGCTTTCCTGAGCGTGTGCGTTGAATTTACTTAATTTACTGCAAAGCAAACGGCAGGAATTGAATTAATGTTTTCCCGACTGTAGTTTGAGGAAATTAACAGGGCATAAAAATTCGAAATTATATCTAAAAAAATTAAAATCTACTCGAATTTATCGAAACTATACTATGCATAAAGTTTGCGAAAATTACCGAATTTGGCAACGCTGCGTTTACAAGAAAATCCACCCATACAAAAAATAAAAAAATCTAATGTCGATTCTCGCTCGAATTGCTCTCCTCTAATAATTTTTATTGTTTGTTTATACACTTTCACAGCGTATTCGTCGTATAAATAAAGCGAATAGTGCTCGAACGACTACAAAAGAGAGTTAGAGAAAGAGTCCCTCTGTTAGAGAAAAACCGAAGGGATAACCGAATTTCGCTCTGTGAAATTTTCGCGGCTTTGATGTCTCTTCGAATTTTCAGCGACGCGTCGATGAAATAAAATACCGTTTCCTTTCTACATAAGCGAAAACTCCGGGCCCGTCCGGATTCCGGACCTTCACTCGACTTCACTAAACTCATCCGAACACCCCTAAATTCCTCTGGATTCCCCTAATCTAGCCTAAACTCCATTGGATTCCCCTAAATTCTCCATAATTAAGTTTTCCCTAATCTCGCCTAAACTCCTCTAAATTTCCTTAAATTGACCAGGCTCCCCTAAACTCCCCTGGATTTCCCTAAATTATCCATAAGTTTCCCCTAATCTTGCCTAAACTCCCCTGGATTCCCCTAAATTCTCCACATAAGTTTCCCCTAATCTCGCTTAAACTTCCCAAAACTTTTTTAAACTCACCAGGCTCCCCTAAACTCCCCTGGATTCCCCTAAATTATCCATCAGTATACCCTAATTTCGCCTAAACACCCCTGGATTCCACTAAATTCTCCATAAGTTTCCCCTAATCTCGCCTAAACTCCCCTAAATTTTTTTCAACTCATCAGGCTCCCCTAAACTCCCCTGGATTTCCCTAAATTCTCCATAAGTTTCCCCTAATCTCGCATAAACTCCCCTTAACTTCCTGAAGCTCACCAGGCTTCCCTAAACTCCCCTGGATTCCCCTAAATTATCCATAAGTTTTCCCTAATTTCGCCTAAACTTCATTGGATTCCCCTAAATTCTCTATAAGTTTCCATTAATTTCGCCTAAACTCCCCTAAACTTCCTTAAACCCACCAGGCTCCCTAAAATCGCCTGGATTCCCCTAAATTCTCCTTATAAGTTTCCCCTAATCTCGCCTAGACTCCCTTAAACTCCCGGAAATTATATTAATTTTCGCAACGTTGGATAAAAAAAATCCCCAAATCTACTGAAATTCAGTCGAATATGGCAATGCTCCAATGTAACAAATAATTATAAAAAACGGGGGTTTAATCGCGATGTTGCCACAAAAAAATCCCTAAATCTACGGAAATTCAGTCGAATTTGGCAATGCTCCAATGTAACAAATAATTATAAAAAACGGGGGTTTAATCGCGATGTTGCCGCACGTACAATTTAGTATACACATTCGGATTTAACCGGTGGCGGTGAATTAACCGCCCCCGTATCTTCTTAAACGTAATAATATAGTTGCAAAGTGAACTAAAAGGGCCAAAACGCCCTTTATGTACTACATGGAAACCGGTTACTTCTCGCTCATATTAGATCGTAAAGTAGCGCATATACGATGCATAAAACTTATATTATAACCGGGCGCTATGTGTGTGTGTGTGTGTAGCTCTCTAGCTGGAAATTTAGCTCACCTCTATTAAGCTCACGAGCTTATAATTTTATGCAAATTGCCCGGCAAAAGCTTCCGAAACGGGCGATATCTAACCTCTCTATACCGGTAAGGGATGGGTTGATTCATATTTGTTTGTGGGGAAAAAGTGTTGAAAACTGAAAATTCTTAAATCTACGGAAATTCATACTAATTTTGGCAACACTGTGTTTACAAAAAAAAAATCCTCAAATCTACGGAAATTATACTAATCATGGCAACGCTAAGTTTGCAACAAAATTCTGTAAATTTAGGGGAATTGTTCTCATTTTGGCAACACTGTGTTTACTCCCTAAATCTACTGAAATTTATACCAATTTTGGCAACGCTATGTTTACAACAGAATTCTCTAAATTAAGGGAAATTGTTGTCATTTTGGCAACACTATATTTACAAAAAATCCCCAAATCTACGGAAATTTTACTAATTTTGCCAACGCCAAGTTTGCAATAAAATTCTCTAAATTTAGGGAAATTGTTCTCATTTTGGCAACACTGTATTTTAAAAAAAAATCTATAAAAATACGGATATTCTACAAATTTCGGCTTAGAAAAAAAAATTGAGACGAGACTAGCTCATTTTATTGTATAAAAAAATACCCTAACTTGATTTCGAGATTTCCGAGTAATTGCAGTGACTTTCGGACGATCGAAGGAGAAAATTTTTATTACAATTTATTTTATTTTTTCGTTTCGTTTGAGCGATGTAACGGATTTTCGGGGCCCTCGGCGTTTTTAATTAACCTAATCAAAAACACGAACGACTCGCTAAATAATCCATTATGGGCGAAAACGGGCCGGGAAAAGCGGTGGAAAACAAGGGTGAATTTTCCGTTTTTCGCGAAGCCCATTCAATAAGATTTTCGATGTCGATTAGAGCTGAAAAGGGCCAGAAAGGGCCGAGAGGGAATTCCCCCTTTTTTATTTCAACTTCTCTTCTACACTGACAATTTCCCAAAAAGTTATTTACGAAATATAATTACCTAATTATACGACTTTCCCTAATCACGCCTTTTTACTTATTCTCTTTTTACAATTTTCATTTATAAAAACTTCAAGAAAATGTCAAATACATCATTCAAATGCTCAAATAAGGAGATTTTTTTCAATTTGACTGTTTTACATTGGTTGTTATGGAGTAACTAAGGAGATTCATTCAAATTGACAGTTTTACATTGGTTGTTATGGAGTAACTAAGGAGATTCTTTCAATTGACAGATTTACATTGTTGTTATGGAGTAACTAAGGAGATTCATTCAAATTGACAGTTTTACATTGGTTGTTATGGAGTAACTAAGGAGATTCTTTCATTTGACAGTTTTACTGTAATTTTTACTGACAGTTTTACTGTCAGTTTTACTGTCAGTTTTACTGTCAGTTTTACTGTATCGGTTGTTATGGAGTAACTAAGGAGAATCTTTCAATTGACAGTTTTATGTTACACCTAACTGTCACATATGACATTTACGGTAACGTAGAAACCTGTAATCGACGAAACGTTATTTAATAGAGATGGCGAGTAACGAAAATAACCAGTTACACCATCATTCGAGCGAGTATCTTAAAAGCATTTAAGCAAATAGCCACTTATAAATGCGCAATAAATCGAGCAAAGTAAATAAATCCGGGTTCTATTTACTTACAGCGAGAAGAGAGAAGAGCGAAAAGGGTTTTATTGTGCGAGGGGAGAGCGGGGCACGTAATTCAATTAGTCCGGGCGGTATAGAAGTCGTCGGTTAGCCGAAGATCCATAACTTTATCGCGAAATTAATTTAATATATCGAAGCCATGAATAATTCACGAGCAGGAGAACTCCCATATACTCCTCTCCATGCTGTATACTCCTCGAGAGTTGTAACCTCGGCGACTGCATTAATATTAATATTTCGCGTAAAGGGGATTTTGGCACATAGTAGGACACACGGCCAACTTTATTATTATTATTTTTATCGTTATTATTATCGACATCTCTTTCTTCTGCGCCCCCCCGTCTTTGTCTTCGCGCTGTTTTTTTTATTGTCTCTCACAGCGCTCTATTCAAATGCGATTAGCTGGAAACTTTCCCGGGTGTTTTATCGCTTGTTTTGGATTCCCTGGAAAAGCACCGGTAAGGAAAAGTTCGTTGGATATATAAGGAATTTTCCGGTGGATACCGCGGGAAATTTTTTTGCTAATTTTCTAACGCTAAATGAAGTTGGACCAGTTCTAAATGTTACTAGGATCATCTTGAACAGTTCTAAATGTTTCTAGGATCCTCTTGAACAGTTCTAAATTTTTCTAGGATCCTCTTGAACAGTTCCAAATAGTCCTGAATTCGTTCTAAACGAGTTCGGAGTGTTCTAAATAGTTCCAAGATCCGCATAAACCGTTCCAAATAGTCCTGTGCAGTTCGAAAATGGTCCTAAACGATTCCAAAATTGTAATTTTTATGCTAATTTTCTATCGTTAAATGAAGTTGGACCAGTTCTGAACATTTCAAAGATCATCTTGAATAGTTCCAAACAGTCCTGAATCCGTTCTAAACTAGTTCGGAGTGTTCTAAATAGTTCCAAGATCCGCTTAAACCGTTCCAAATAGTCCTGTGCAGTTCTAAAACGGTTCTAAACGATTCCAAAACTCGAACCAAAAGTCTCGAACCAATCTTCCACCAAATTTCCAAAAAAAAACTCATAAATCACCAACGTAGGCTGGATAAAAGCTTATACAAACATCCTATACATAAGTATAATCTAATACATAGACATTTTAACATATAGCAAGGTAAGGTTTATAAAGCGGAGTTCATTAATTAACGAATTTCGGCGCGTTAAAACTTTGTTGAAGCCATTTCGGGCATCTCTTTCACTCTCCCCCACCTCGTTCCCTCCTCACCCCCACGCGTTCTCCCATACATCATAACATGTTATAGGGAAGTCACACTCGACTGAAATTAATTATAAAGCTAACTTAGTTTCGGCAAGTACTTGACAGAGATAAGAGCTGTATATGCAGGATATAATGTGTATATAATGTATAAATATGTGTGAGAGGAAAAGAGGGAATTTCCACGGAGTTTACGGAGGATTTTTCATTGCTTAAAGTGCTTGAATTTGTTGATGGGAAAACTTGATGTTTTTTTTTGTTAGGGTTGATTTTGCGACTTGTTCATTAACGAGAATTCCATCGAAACAAATTAATTAATTCAACGATGAGGGCCGAAAAGGGCGGCCTCTGAAATTTTAATAAGATTTTCCGTCTTTAATTAATAAATATTCGGTAATTTACGTTGGGCCTGTTGAAGGTTCGGAACGATCGCACAAAAGGTTACTCGTTAATTTCCCCTTTTTCGAATGAACGAAAACAAATTTTCTTTTTCGCCGGGCCCGTTTTCTTCGGAAAATTCGCTTTCAGGGCGATTTATTTCGATGGGAAAACGCGCTTTTCTCGAGACTCATCGTTCTTTCGGTCCCGCCAGATTTTGGTCATTCGAGCTCAATTTTCTACGAGTCTACAAAAGTCTCTGTGAGTCTACAACGTTGGTCCTTTCAGTTTACACTTTTGGACCTTAGAGTCCACAATTTTGGTCCTTTTGAGCTCAATTTTCTACGAGTCTACAAAAGTCTCTGCGAATCTACAATGTTGGTCATTCAGTTTACACTTTTGGACCTTTAGAGTCCACAATTTTGGTCCTTTGCTCGGCAATTTCGGTGTTTCGAACTCGCTTTTTTTGGACCTTCGAGCTCACCATTTTGGTCCTTCTGAGCTAACACTTTTGGACCTTAGAGTCCACAATTTTGGTCCTTTTGAGCTCACCATTTTGGTCCTTTTGAGCCAACACTTTTGGACCTTAGGGTCCACAATTTTGGTCCTTCTGAGCTAACAGTTTTGAGCCTTCAAGGGCACAGTTTCGGTCCTTTTGAGCTCACCATTTTGGTCATTCTGAGCCAAAACTTTTGGACCTTAGAGTCCACAGTTTCGGTCCTTTTGAGCTCACCATTTCGGTCCCCTAATCTCTAAGTATATTAAAATTGCAACCGCATTCGCGCTGACGATCCATTAGATTTTCCCGGCTAATTACCAAGTTTTCCACCCTTAGTATATCTAATATAGGACATTAGCATTATACACATGGAATTGCATAATGCAATTTATCATCCTGCGACTGCTACGTGTTCACCATAATCCAGACATTGCGCATTTTCCTCCAAAACTCGACGCTTTTCCGACGCCTCGCCGAAGGAATTTTAAATTTCCCGCTTATACAGCACGTCCCAAAATTTTTGTATTCGCCACAAGTCGAAAATCGAAGCTTCAAACTGTTCGAACCTGATGATGTTGTTGATGATTTTAAATGGTTCTAAATCCGTTTTGAATGGTTCCGTGCAGTTCTAAATAGTTCTAAATAATCCTGAGGCCGCTCAGAATGATATCGTATACGGTTTTAAATGGTTCTAAAATCGTTCTAAATCGGTTTTGAACGATTCCGTACAGTTCTAAATAGTTTTGAATAGTTCTAAAAAATCCCGAAGCTGCTTAGAATGATATCATTTATATCGATAGAATGTTTTAAATGGTTCTAAAACTAGGACGTCCCTGTTGTTGGTAGAAAATCGATACTAAAATCACTGTACTATAATTTAATGTCTATTGTTAGGACACGGACGTGCGGTAATTCCCCTTTTCTATATGCTCTTATAAAGAGGTAATAGCGTAGTTGGGAAATGCTATTTGCTCATTCCGGTCGTGATGTTCTAAGTAGTAAGGGTAGAGTAGAGGAATAATAAAATAAATAAAAAAAAAGAAGAAGTAGAAAGAAGAAGAAACTTTTGCCCAGGAACTCGAAGTGACTTCCTTTGCCGGAGGTCCTCCGCTTATACACATAATACCGAATTCCATGCAGGTTTTGTCCCTGTTTCATTGCTTTATTGATTTTTCTCATTTCGTGTCCTCGCTGGTTTTCCTGGCGAAAAGGACTCGAGTCCTTTCTGCCCCGCGACGGTCCTTCACACGTCCGGCCCGCGCCAACGAAATTACGATTTTTCTTTTGATAGAAAATTTCCAGCAAAGTGGAAATTACGACGGACGTGGGGGCGAGCGGGGCGAATCTATTTCGACGATTCCTTTTCATTTTGTCAGGGGTTTAATTGCGGTTGTACCGGTAAAATGGAGGCGTTTTAAAGGAGTGTGTTGATGGTTTTATTTTTCTTTTTTTTTTGGTTTTTTTTTTCTTGGTTTCTTGATAAAGCTTCGATTATTCCTCTTTATATAGGGTGTTAATTAATTGAATGCTGATACTTCAGGATGTGAATATTTGGATGATTATAAGAAGAAAAGTTTATATTAATGTATGTTCTAAACCTCTTAGTTTTCGAGCTACAGGGTGTTAAAATTTTTGAAAAAAAAATAAATTTTCTATTATAATTTTCTTATTACTCCAGTTATTTTTATGAAATTTTGTATACACTTTTTAATTATTAAGGGGCATTTTTTGAGGCATAAGATTTTTTTAAATATTCACCAGTGATGTCCGTACGGGGTTTGAACTGAATATGTTTGTAAAAAAAATGGTACACCACTGCTTTTTCTAAAAACTAAAATTATTTTTAACATCCTCGTTTATTTTGTAGCAAATTCGGTCAGAGGACTTATTTTCCTACGATGCACCATTTTCGCGTAAAAAAATAAAAACCAAAACCATTTTTTTCCAAATTCATTTTGAAACTGCTTTTGATATTTTGTTGAAATTTGATAGGCGCCCACTATGCATGGAAACACTTTTTTTTGGGATAAAAATTAATTTTCTACTATTATCAGTGACGTCCTCGTCCGAAATTTCATAAAAATATTTGCCATAATAAGAAAATTATGATAGAAAAGTTTTTTTTTCTAAAATTTTAACACCCTGTAGCTCGAAAACTAAGAAGTTTAGGACATACATTGATATAAACTTTTCTTCCTTAAATCATCCAAATATTCACATCCTGAAGTATCGGCATACAATTAATTAACACCCTGTATAAAAAAAGCAAACAAACTTTTTAAACTCTCGTATACAAGACAGAAATCTGATTTGTATCGCTCCGGCGGGAACTAAATTATTATCGTGTAGAGAAAACGAGAGAGAAGAGAAAAAAAACTCATTTAGAAACGCCTGATTCGAATTTCCCATTCAGTGAGCCGCTAAAAAACAATTTCGTCGGAAAAATATATTGTTGAGAGCCCATGTAGATGAGCGGAATGGAGAGTTTCATTATGTATTTCTCTCCCTCCCACCCTCCTATATAATCGAACGATATTCAATAGAAACTATAGAAACGTATAAATATAGTGAGTAGAGAAACGTCGTGACGTCATGGTTCTGTTAACTCGAGCGAGGTATAAATACATTTTAGAAACGAATAAAAAACAATAAGGATTTATATGCGAAAATAAAAGCGGGAGAGGGCAAAAGGTGTGGAGTTTTTCTCCCGCTGGAGACATTTTCGCGGGTAATTTATTCCGGATAAAAGAGTACAAAGGAAAGCTCTTAAGGGGGGCTTCGTTTATCGCGAATAGAGCAATAAGCGGGCGCGTAAATTCATTAGAAACAAAAAATTCCAGCTTGAATAATTTTTCCTTTTTGATGCACTCGTTACAAGAAATCCTTAAATGTAGGGAAATTGCGTTGATCTTGGCAACACTGCGTTTACGAAAAACCGTCCCAAATCTCCCTATAACACAAAAAAAACTTTAAGTGCACAAAAGCGTTGTAAAAACTAATTCATTTCGAGGAATTCGAGCTACAAATTTATTCGAAACAACATATTTTTGTTTTGTTTACGACATAAATCATACCTAATTTCCCGGGGAATAACAATAACGTACTGCCGAAGTTCCTTTTAAAACCGCCATAAAATCCCCCCCCCGGAGCAGCTTCTGGAAGACGTGGGGGCGATCGGGGGCGCGAGATAAGCACCAATATGGCGCCGGTTCGGATAACGTCCGAACTTTTCGAGCCTCTTCGTCGTAAATTCCGCCGAAAATAACAACAAAACGGACGAAAACAAGTCGAATTACGTCACGCCGTATAACCGGCGAGCAAGAGGCCGGTTCTGGAACCCGTTCCGGACCGGTTCAGAACCGTTCCGAAGGTAACAATCGCGGTATAAAAGAGCTATAATTTTCCTCGTCCTTTTTTTGTTCTTTCTATTTATTTGCAAGTTTCTAAGGACAATGGCCGCAGGACGTTCGGAAATTCCTTTAGCGTACATTTATTTCCATTGCCGTGATTTATTGAGACACATCGATTTCTTCGGTCTCGTTATCGAATCGCGCTATAAATTCGGGATAACGAGACAGAACCGGGAAATTTGTCCTGCATGGAAACAAAAAGCTTTTACTCATTCTGGAAATTGCTGTAACAAAGTGAAAATAGCGAAATAAGTAACCGTTATATTCGTCAACTCCCACCTCTATTCCAATGCATTCGCTCCTATCTAACGGACGATTTCGGAACGTATTAGAGATGGGCGTTACTAATTAATTAGTTACCTATTAAACAATTTCCGCGTTATTCAAATGTAAGTAGAAGAAGAGGAGGGAAAAAAAGCTTAAAGAGTTGAGAGTTCCGCGGGGGAGAAAAGGGATTCGAACAATTTTAAAAATTCCCTTTTTCTCGCTGAGAGGGATCGCGAAGATTTGAGGAGGATTTTCGGCGAAATTACCGGATTTTAAAAATTTATAAGCACTTACGCGGAACCGCCGAAACTCGCCCCGAGATTGCATAACAAGGAATTTCAATCTTTCGTGGGGATTCCCCCGACCGAAAGGAAACTTTTAATTATTCAAACGGGTCCTAAGTTTCCCGAATAATGAAGCGGTTCGGGATCCGTCGCCGCTTTGTATATTATACTTTTATATATTTTTTTTGTATCTACTTTATTTTATTTTTTATTTTTTTGAATTCTAAGTGCGGTATTTTTTAGGGGAAAGTGGGGCAATTAAATGTCCTAAACACCCTGTAAAAAACAATTGGGTATCTTGTAAACAAAGTTGAGAATTGTAAAAATTTGTTTTTAAAGTGGGGAAGTGGGGCAATTAAATGTCCTTAAAAAGTAGGTATTTTGTAAGTTGTAAAAAATTATTTTGCACGATTGAACCGGAGCAGAAAATATAAATTTATACATCCATTTTTCGACGTTCATTTATCTCGTGGAAAAAGGGATTAGGATGAAAAATACGAGGCGCGTTCGCATTGTTCCCGTTGACAGGCCCTTTTGTCGATAGGTCGTTACTCAAAAAAGTATCAAATTCACTTTTTCCATTCACTATTCTATTATTGTATATAAGTCATCGGGTCTTTACTATATTTATATGCTCTACTTAGGTATATATTCGCTCTAATATTTATACAAAAATGCCACAATAGCCTCGCGTTTGCTCTCATAATAAAAAGGATTGCGAAAGAGGATCGTATGAATGGCATGGTGTGATTCAGAAGGGATTTTCCGGAGTATTTTGTACAAAAAAGGACGTTTCAAAATGAACAGGGTTTTGCTTAAAATAACTTTTCCATGCAAATTTATACCGAAAATGTTGTATACAGGGTGTTTATTTAATTGAATGCCGATACTTCAGGATGTGAATATTTGGATGATTTTAAGAAGAAAAGTTTATATCAATGTATGTTCTAAACTTCATAGTTTTTGAGCTACAGTGTGTTAAATTTTTAGAAAAAAAAATAATTTTTTTTATCAATATTTTCTTATTATGGCAGATATTTTTATGAAATTTCGGACGTGGACGTCACTGATAATAGTAGAAAATTAATTTTTATCCCTCAAAAAAGTGTTTCCATGCATTGTGGGCGCCTATCAAATTTCAACAATGAAGTATCGGCATTCAATTAATTATCACCCTGTATAAAAACCTCACAGGGGAAAGAGCCAAACAAATCGTTTAAGTTGGCTATACTCGTATGACGTACACGACATATGACAGTTTGATTCCACTAGTCTGTGACATATGACACCTTCATCATCAATCCAGCGAATAAACCACCACAAAAAACAATTAACTAAACCGATAATTCCCCAAATAATTCCAGGATAAAGGATATATCGAGTGTGTATATATATCGCCCGACCCCCGTAAATCCCTTAACGAGGGCGCGAATCGTCGAACATCCCCTAAAATTACGTTATTACGACGTAATACAAACCTATCAATTAAGTAAATCCCTGTTCCATGTTCGACGAACCGTGAAGACATCGTCATCATCAGCAGTAGAACTCCTGCTATATAGAGCTCCTGCTAGAGCTCCTCCGCTGCTCAAAATTAGATAAAGAGAGATATACATTTCGCGAGGGGCGGTAAATATTGGACAACTGCCAAACGAAATTATAACTGATATCAATTTAATTAGAGAAACGGGGTAGTGGATATAAAAGGCGCTCTCTATATCCCTCTATCCGTCTTTGTTCGGTTCGTTGGCGGGCCGTTGGTGGCGTCTTCGTCTGTACCGAGGCGCGTGGGGAAGAGCGGGAAAGTTGGTATGACTGTTTCGGAATGGCCGGCACGATTTCGCGTAATTGGCAACACTGTAACGGGGAAAGCCCCGGCGTGTAATAAACCGATTCGAAGTTTGTTTTCTTTCCAACGGGGTTTTTGGGACATTAATCGAGATTTTTTTTGTTTTGTTGACTCACCCTGTATGTTATTAAATAGCCTGTTTTACGTTTTTTCGTAACCATATCGTAATTAAACAATTCAAAATACAGTTCGTAAATGATTTGGATATACATATTTGCCAACCCTCGTAATTGCACTATACCGGGCGAATTGAATAATTAACTTACCATGTACAATGTGTGGTTACAAGATGTGGTCAATAATTATTTGGATTGTATAATTTTAGTTTTTAGAAAAACCAGTGGTGTACCATTTTTTTTTTCAAACATATTCAGTTCAAACCCCGTACGAACGTCACTGGTGAATATTTAAAAAAATCTTATGCCTCAAAAAATGCTCCGTAATAATTAAAAAGTGTATACAAAATTTCTTAAAAATAACTGGATTAATAAGAACATTATGATAGAAAAGTTTTTTTTCTAAAATTTTAACATCCTGTCGCTCGAAAACTAAGAGGTTTAGGACATACATCGATATAAACTTTTCTTCTTAAAATCATCCAAATATTCACATCTTGAAGTATCGGCATACAATTAATTAACACCCTGTATATTTACTCTAGGTTTTTCATTTTTCGGTATAAACAAATCAATAAATTACAAAATCGGCGCGTTACATAAACAATGATAAACTTTGTGTAGATAAATAAATAAATAAATAAATTCGATGAAATTTGGAATACAAATTAACTACCAATCGGTGAGTTTATTGACGGAAAACCCGATTTGGAAACGTACGAAATAACCCAATACCAGTTTCTTATAGCGAAACAAGGTCAAAAACTCCAAGATTACAAGACAGGTTGGGTTATTCCTGCTATCAACATGTTGTTCGAATCTGCATAAACCATAATATTCTTTTTTTTTTCTATTATCTTCGTCAAATCGAACAGCAAAACAAAAATCATGTTTACCAACCGGTCGAAACGTAAAATCCCATCAATTCGTCGATAGAAAAATCAATATAAAAGAACTCCCAATCACTCGATTCAAAACATATCAGTTTACAGTCTCCTATCGAACAGTAACCAATATTCGAAAAAATATAAAAATGAAGGCCTTTTTGGTATTCGCCTGCTTGATAGCCGCCACATTCGTAAGTACATAATTTTATTCCCACTCCCACCTCTATCACATACACGAGGGTTGAGCGAAATGTTCTCAATCATTTAGAACTGTGTATTGAGAACCATTTAGAACCCTTCCAGAATCATTCAAAACGTCCCAGAATCAATTAAAACTGTCTATAGAACTACAAATTGTTACTTAATACATTCCACCTTACCCTTATAAACATAACATCAGCTTCGTACTAGAGATGGGAGTTACAATTACCGTATAACAGTTACAATAACAGTAGCAGTTTCGTTCACGATTTTCTGATTAATTCCAGGCGGCGCTGCCGGCTAGCGAAGTGCGCTTCCTGAAACAAGTCCACGACAGCTGTCAATCGAATCCCGCGACCTACTGCGACGAGAACAAGCTGAGAAATTTGCTGAGCAACCTCGACGACAGCCAGGTGGGGATCCACATGAGCTGCATGGCGATCAAAGCGGGCCTGCAACTGCCCAACGGCGATTTGAATCCGCCCACCATGAGGATCAAAATCGGCTTGGCTGTGCAACCGTCGTTGGTGGAGGGGGTGGTGGAAAAGTGCTCGAAACGGGCGGAAAACGCCGGGAAAACGGCCAACCAGATGTGGGCTTGTTTCATCCAAAACGGCGCCGATTACTACCATAAATTGTGATTTTATTATTCGCATTAAACGGCTTAATTTTAACATGTTTTACGTGCCCCGCTCGCCCCTAACGGCTCCGATAGAAACCTGCAGATACACAAGCCGGAATTAGGTTCTCGAAAGTTAATGAGAGAAGAGCTTTCTTTATCAGTTCGTGTCGCCGGAGCTCGTTAGTCCCCGATATAAATGACGGGAGAGAGAGGAGAGAAAGGGGGAGAGCGCGCGCGGAGCTTTAATTGGATAAGTTAAGCCGGCGTTGAAGTAAAGTTTAGCTTTTCGAAATGATTTTATTTCCATTCCCCGAGCGCCGAAAGGTGATTGTCGAATAACCCGACCCCTCTCGCCCCCACGCATTCGCGGTCTATTTACCCTTTCCACTTAACGTGTAGGAGTTAAACGAGCGAGAGAAAGAGAGTTTATATGTCACTTTGATCAAATCTGACAGTCGTGACGTTTGACAGTAGTGACGGTTGATTGTTTGGGGGGAAATTCTTCGAAAGTTAATTAGGATTTCGGGGTGTAATTAATCGCGGAATCGGGGCGAGTTGTGAGTTCGTTCCGGTTTATTACTGGATAAGTTCGCCCGGCGATATATTATCAAGAGTGCCGGGATGTTTGGATACCGATAAATCACTCTCGTTCTCTCTCACCTATAACACCCCTTTGTGCACGAGACTGAGCGAACTGTCTTCGCGCAAAACATTAACAATCTGCACCCTGGGAGAATTATCCTCGGGAGTTTCATCGGGGAAATTTAAAGCTCTCGAGTTCGAACGGGCTTTTCCGAATCCCCCCGAGACATTGACGTATATCGATCTGAAAGTTTGCGTTGAATATGGCCTCGACTAACCGGACTATTCGGTGCAAATATTGACGTTTGTTTGCTGTTTGTTTTAAACGTTAAGAAGATAAAAAAAAGAAGTGTGGAGCTTTTATACAACCCGTCGAGTGATTTTACGCGGTGTTTTACGGGTTTCAAGGGGGCCGAATTAAAGACCGAACTCCATCTAGCGGGCGATAAAATACGCTTATATAGTTTTAAATGTGTTCTCCGCCTATACGAAGCTAAAGCGGGAGGGAACGATTAAGAGCATTGGCCCGGTAACAAATGGAACGCGCTAAAAGAAATAAACATTCGAATAAAAGGTGTATATATCACTTTGGGTTTTTATCTCTTGTTTGTTGGGGTGTTGGGGGTTTGTATTACTACCTACTAGATGGAATAGGGAGGAGAAAATCTACATTTGAATAACAGTAAAAAGAAATGTTGGTTGGTTATCCGAATAGTGAAAGGTCGCGATTAAATAGAATTTGACAGTTCACGGCCTACTTATTATACAAAATCCCCCCGAATTCCGAATTAACGCGAAACTAATCGGAATTCGATTCGAATGCAATCCGTTTTGGATTTATTCGATTCCTTTTCGGGTATTTTTTCGCCGGCTAGGCGGAGAGAGAGGAGCACAAAGGAAAAGTATATAGGCGTTTTAACGAAATGAAAAACAATTTAATCTCCATCCGAATACGGGGGCATTAGTAACGGCTCGTAATCGGGTAAATAATGGCCTGGAACCGGGCGGCGGATTTTTCTGCTTCGAGGAAAATCGATAGGCCATCGGACGAAAAGCTGTTGCTTCTAATAAGCGGAAATTCCGAAGGCCGGAAAATATTATTAGATACTAAAATGTTGTTTAACTATTTCCGATTTTTTTTTTCGTTTAATTTGTCAAAATTGATTTTACGATTACTTTTCCTATAGAGAGAGGAACTTGCAAGTTGCAAGGATCATAAGGTCCAAACTCGCCTGTGAAGTACTTGTCCAAAAAAGACAACGATATGGTTTCTCTTCCTATTTCAACCCATTTGAATTTCCAAAGACCGTTCGTTTGTCCGATTGACTGGATGCGTACATGACAAAAGGCCACATTTGACATTTCAGCTATTTGACATACGGTCACTTTCTATTGCTGCCAAATTTATAAACTTCTCTCAAAGAAAAGATATACAGGTTGCTCCATTTTTGATAGACAATTACAAAGGAAGAGGAAAGAGTGACATTTGTGTCATTGCAACTTTTCACTCTGACAACTGTCATTTTAATAGTCTTTCTTTGTTCCACTCATAGAAATGACCATGTTGCAATCGGAAATGGAGCAAGGTGTATTATCGAAAATACGAAAATACAAGGATTTAAAAATGCCCTATTGACATGTTTCTTAGATTTATTATCGAAAAAAGGTGAACTAATTCTTCTTCTTCTTTTCTCACTTCTGTCATTGGCTGAGCGATGCTTTAGGTAGAGACTATCCGTCACTGACATTTACGTCAAACAATGACATTCGCTTATCTAACCTAATTTTAATATTTACTTTTTTTTATGTAAATTACACCGAATTCCAACCCGCAACGAACATGAGGTGCTTCAGAACGGCCTTGATCCAAATGCAAGTGGGCGCCGACCTAACGAAAAACCTCGACAACGCCGCCAAGCACATCGCCCAAGCCAAAGAATCGGGCGCCGAACTAATCGCCCTACCCGAATGCTTCAACTCCCCCTACGGCGTGAATTTCTTCAAACAATACGCCGAATCGGTGCCGCAGGGCCGCACCTGCGAGGCCCTCTCCAAAGCCGCCCGAGACCATTCCGTCTACCTAATCGGTGGCACCCTCCCGGAGATCGACAAAGACAACCAGAAGTTCTACAACACCTGCACCGTGTGGAACCCCGACGGCGATTTGATCGCCAAATTCCGCAAAATGCACCTCTTCGACATCGACATACCCGGCAAAATAACCTTCAAAGAGTCCGATATACTTTCGGCCGGTAACCAACCGGTTACCTTCGATATGCACGACGTCAAAATCGGCTTGGGGGTGTGCTACGACTTGCGCTTCGAGGAACTCGCTAAATTATACCGGCTGCTCGGTTGCAACATGCTCGTTTACCCAGGTAAATAACCCCTTCGAGACCACTAATCGAATCGTAGTAACACTCGTTCGTAGGCGCTTTTAACACGACCACGGGCCCCATGCACTTCGAGCTGCTCCAGCGCGCCCGGGCCGCCGATAATCAGGTGTTCGTGTGCGCCGTGAGCCCCGCGCGCTCCGCCAAAGGCTACAGGGCCTACGGCTACTCGCAGATCACCGATCCCTGGGGCAAAGTCCTAGCGCAGGCCAAGGAACACGAGGAGATCATCTACGCCGATATCGATACGGCCCAATGCGATGCGGTCCGACAGCAAATACCCATTTTCGAGCAAAGGCGACTCGATGTGTACGATACGGTGAAGAAAGTCTGATTACGTATGCTGCTCATATATTTATGCTCTAAGTTGAAGATATATTATACCGTTGTGTTTTCGTAGTGGATTCTACTCGCTGGTGTTTTTGATGACTGCGAAGAACGAGTACGAAGCTTTCAGTATCTGTAAAAATGAATTTAACGAGTGAATGTTCTTTCTCGTGTCTGATACTTACTGCTACGAAGGTGGGTAGAGTGAGAGGGGCGAATTTGCCGGCCGTTAGATAGACGGGTTTCTTCGATCTGGCCATGCTCATGATCATGGATTTCTTGAAATCGTCGTCGGCCGTCAGCCAATCGCATTGCCATATGTAGAACGGCATTTCGTTGGCTTTTAGAGTGACTTCGTTGCCGAACCAACAGTAGAGGGTCAATTGGAAACCCATGGCTATTAGGTAGACTATTTCCGCTAGGAATGCTTTGCTGCCTATCGGCGTCTGGAATCGTTTATTATCATTATAATGTTGCGGTAAGATACCTAGGTGTAGGATGTTGAAAAATTGTATTGTTCTCCTTAATCTTTGGTTCTAATTGGTTCTGAAGCGTTCTGAATGGTTTTAGACAGTTCTAAGTGATTCTGGAGCCTTCTCAATGATTCTAGACAGATTTGACCGGACAGATCCAGATAAACCCTTACCTAGGCATCTAACACTAATATGTAGACGAGTAAATACAAATTTGTAGGTAAGTGCCTTTGTAAAGGCAAATATTTGTCTTTGTAAAGGCACATTTGTAGCCTAAATAACGAGTAATATGTTGTGAGGAGACTTGCAACTTTCTTACTCTAACCCACTGTTGTTTTAATCATCATCTTTCTTCGTTCAACTTACCGACGATACTAAATACAAACAAGAGCATATTATAAATAGAGTAGCGACGGTTTGAGCGAGCGTCAGAAACTTGTGGACGTCTTCCAATCGTTCGCACATCCTAAAAAAATCCGATCGTTTTACTCGATTTCAACCCATCAATACATCGATCAACATAATACCTGTAAACGGTCTGCAAATGTTTGCTGATTTTCCTCATCTCCGCTCTCATGACGCCATTCAAAGCGGCCGTGTTGTACAATCCGTCCGCAGTCAACGGAGCCCCGTCGATTTTCTCCAACGATCTATCGCGAATCGAAAGGAAAGCCCCTTGGATGATCTCCAAATTCATTCCGACGCAATTCATTATGTTCATGAACAGAGTGTCCATACCGACGATGCTGCCGCACAAACGATACCGTTTTAGAGCAGCCTCTAAGCAGGCTTAAACGGAGCAAATCGTTTCGCAGAAGACAACATAACGTGCTGTAAAACCCTCTTACCTGTAAGCGTAAGAGAACATAGGTATAGCTTGGTAACCCAAAGCGATTAAGTAAGTCCCAGCGGTGTCGAATCCGAAGGGCATCCAGCTGTAGTAGGGCAGCCTGTCGGGCAGGAGGCTCTCCGGATCGTCCTCGTTGTATTTCAGAGCCGCTATAGTAGGCGGTAGATAAGAGGAAGTCAAGGTGGCGTGGGCCATCATGAAGAATATCACGGTGTACTTGATGCCGGTGCGCTTGTACGATTTCGCCACTAAACCGGGGAAGAACCCGGATTTCTCGCAGGACTCGTAGCGCAACTCGTCGCTCTCCAGCGTGCTCATGATGGACTTGAGGTTGCGCCCTTGGTAGTAGAAGAAAACCACCTGGAAGAAGCGCGTTGTGTCTCTATAACGGACCTATTACTCACCAACGAACTCTCGCTCCTTTACCATCTACGTGAGTAGAAAAGGGAAAGAGAATTCGAGGTGAGGAATAGAGGAGGTGCTGTTGGGGGTACTTTAACGGCGCCCATGAGGTGCGTCAAGGCGAAGCTGATGTTCTTGATCAAATCGTATTCGTTGCCGTAGGTGTAGAGCAGGCTGAGGAATTCGGTGGAGGTGAAGAAGATGTTGACGAAGAGGAATATCCCGATGACGTAGGTCGTGTATAGGGCTTGTATGATGACGTTGTCGGTGTCTGGTCGCCACATGCCGGCGAATTTTAATATCCATCGGTTGACGACGAAGAAATCTTCGGGGTATGAGTCGGGCATGTTTGGTTTGAATTGAGGGGTTTTTGCTTGGACATTTCTTCTTTTATATATGTGGTGTTTGTGGATTAATTCATGAGGCGTTGGCGTGTGGTAGAGATCAAAGGGGAGTCGGTAATTTGTGGCTCATTAAATCGGAATATTGGATTCGTGGAGACGCCTTTAATGTGGAATTTAAAATGAAACGAAAAGTGCTAATAATACTGCCGGGTAATTTCCTAAATTATCCTAGACGAGAGTTAAATATTTCATGTATAATTTTTAAGTGTGAGAATTCGGAGCGAGCTAATGGGTGTTTTCGTGGTGGCTGGTTGCCCAGTCACTGTCGCGGACAATGTGAAAAGAGGAATGAAAGACTTCACCTGTCATTTTTGTCAAGGTCGAATTTCTCTCTCGCGCTCCCGCTAAATAAGTTTATTATTTGTTCACGTTTACTTTTTGTGCAAAATATTATTATAATAAAGTGAAAAGTGTAATTGAGTTGTTGATTGACCACCTCATCAATCAGCTTCTACAATTTTTGAGATCTAAACAATATTTACATGTGTGACATTTGACAGATGAATTTTCTTCTTTTTTACTCTTTTTGAGACTAGCCAAAATAAATAACACCCTTGTCTTCGAAAATTGCACAAATTGAGAAATAAAAAATATTTATATTTTCTGTATGAGGTTGTAGTATTTGTTGATATTTCCTGTAAGTAACAAAACTCTCAAATTCGTGCAAATTCTATCACATGATCAATGACATGACACGTGACAGATATGCCGACATTACAACGAAGTACAAGGCCGAATCCAAACGTCAAAATATTTTCGTTTTCGCAAGAATGTAGAGATTTACCAAAAGTTGTTTATCGGTTCTTTTTTTTAACACAAACACTACGACTCCAAGCGATCGAAACATGGAATTCACGGCGGACAATCTAGAAAAAGCCGTCACGCTATTCTACCGCTCCGAAGCCCAACAACAAGCCGAGGCCCACCAATGGCTAACGGAGGCCCAGAACTCCCCTTCCGCCTGGAGCTTCGTCTGGGAGCTACTCACCCCGCAACGGGTAATCCAATCAACACCAACTACCCTAAATACACTTACTAATCGTACAAAGTCCCATTCGCAGAGCTCCGAAGTGCAATTCTTCGCCGCCACCACCCTGCACGCCAAGCTCATGAAGCACTGGAACGAAATACCGGAGGACCACTACGAATTCCTCAAGACGCGCATCCTCGAATCGATCATCAGCTACGCCATGGGGCCCAAGATCATCCTCAATCGATTGTGCATCACCGTACGTAGATACCCCTTTTGTATTTAAATAAATAAAGCTTTAACATCGCAGCTATCCGCCTACATAATCCACACGGTACCCACGCATTGGCCGAAGGCCTTCGAGGAATTAGTCTCCAGCTTCCAGCCGCAGTACTTGCCCAACGTCGAGCCCGAACGGGTGATTTGGATACTGCTGGAAATTTTAACTGTGATACCCGAAGAGGTAGGTGGCTTTTTAAATTTTCTCCCGCCTTTAATTAATATGAAAGTTTATCGATAGTTCCAACGAACGACTCTGGCATTGAACCAAAGAAATAGAGTCAGGGTGGTGCTGCAAGATGTATCGAAGGATATATTGAAAGTTGTCGAGATGTGCCTGATGCCTCTACCAGCCGCCGGGTAATTTGAAATACAGGGTGTCTCCAGAAAATAGATGTCAATAATTCGGGAGCGTATAGATGACATCAAAATAAGGGTACAACTTCATATAAATTTTATTAATTTGAGCCCCCTATTTTTGAGTTAGAGGCTTTTAAAGTTGAAATTTTAAAACTTATTTTTACGTTTTTATTTCCAAGTTATACATGGGAACAATATAAAATTTTTGTGGTTTATTACCTACACCCGTGTGCCCAATTTGGTCATTTATAGGCTCGCGAGTTATTGACTTCTATTTTCTGGACACCAGGTATATCTATAATAATAAAGTATTTACTAATCGTTTTATTTTAGATTCAACATGTGCAATTTAACGACTTATTTAAACGCTGCTCGATGCGCTTCGGCTTGGATACAATTAGGCAGTTTAACCATCGAAGATTGTACATCGGTGAACAATCTATTGATAGATCTAACTTGCTTCGTCTACTGGTAACTACAGAGAAACGTTAGAAATGAAATGTTGTTAAAAAAACTGTTCGTTTTAAAGGAACAAATCGGACCCGGAGGGTTTATCGTGCGACGAAATGGATCTGATCGAAGTGACCGTGGAAGCCCTGACGGCCGTTTTCCAACATCCGCACACGCACAAATACAAAACGCACGTGTTCAAATACGCCGCCCAGATTTTGGAGAAGTTCGATAAGATTTTGGACGTCGAACGCAACCAACAGGACATGAACAAAGTATTAAATACTACAATACTTCAAAAATTACATGCTAATATATAAGGAGGTGATTTTTGGGCGTATTTTAACAAAAAAACTTCATATGATCCTGTGTCCTAAATGTCTTAATTCTTGAGATACGGGGTGTTAAAGTTTTGAGAAAAAAAATCGAATTTTTGTAATAATTGTGATACTATTGTAGATATCTTAATGAAATTTGGTACACTTCTTCTATGAATCAAGATGCATTATCTGGTGTACAAATAATTTGATTATTTTCAGCAGTGGCGTCCGTACGGGTTTTGCATTGAATATTTTCGGAGAAAAAAATGGTACGCCACTGTCTAATATTGAATTAAAAATTATTTTCGGAATCCTCATTCGATTTAGAGCAAATTTGATGTCTTGACTTTTTTCCGTACGACTCATCGTTTCGCTTTAAAAAAAATAAACGCATTCATTTGTACTTAAAATGAATCCAAGAATCAACCCCTTACATATAAACATGCCATTATGTCACACCCTGTATATTTATTATCGTTTTTTTTTTGTAGGATATCGTAGCTACCTTATACGGGCTGGTGATAACGATAGGCGATTCGCATTCGAAGATATTCATCGACAATTTAAAGTCTCAGGACGCGGACGAGCGAAGGGTCAGCTTCGATTTGTTGAATTTCATATTGAAATGCACGAATTTGCCCGGATTGTATCCCGTCGACGAGTCGAGCAGCACTCTCACCTTCGGCTTTTGGTACACCTTGCAAGTAAACGAACAAATCCTCATTTAAATACGGGGTGTTTAATTAATAAGTGAGGCGAATTTCAGGGGGTGATTCTGCTTGAAAAAATTAAGATATTTTGCTATATAAACGCATGTCTGGAAATGCTTCGTTTTGGAGATACGGGGTGTTTAAGTTTCTTTTTAAGGCCACCAAAGCACGCCCTTAAATTCATAATTCGTGGGGTAATATAGAACTATTTTTGGTAAAATTTTTCCACAATAGATGGGATGAGATTAGTTTAACTCACTAGTAGATGTTCCGTGTTTGATTACATTTGACATAAAATCAAACGTACAAGAAAGTCAAATAAGAAATCCTTTTCAGAATTTTTTTAATTCAATTCTCTTTCATGCAATTTGAAAAGATAAAAGTAGGGTTTTAAAAATACTCATTAAAGTGTCTAAAAGTATTCCGGTGCACTGGAAATACCTTATTTCATATTACCTGTCCTTAAAAAAATGCAAATTATCCAAAAATATCTGAAAAACGGAAACTTTTGGCACCTGTCGCTTGTCAAAATTTACAAAATTGTTCTGTGATTTGACATTTATGTCAGGCGACACCATAATTTACAGGAATCTATCATCATCATTTGCTAAAATACTTTAATTAGTTTTTTTTTCAATTTAATACACCCTGCGGATAAATATAAACTAGGAGACATCGTTCTGTAATAAATATTCTTCATCCTACTAAAATTATTCACAAATCCGTTCGAGGAAACTCGAGTCTTACTAGAATTACGTTTTGCCATTTAAATAACATTGCAAATAAATGGCAGTTTTTGATTGCAATTTTCTTAAATATATAATGAAGTAGGAGAGATTAAAAATAGGAGATATCATTGCTTGGAGTCTCTATATTAGGTATAAGAAAGATTCAAATCAATTAATGAAGCCAAATTTGAATCTTACTGGAATTATTGAACCTATATTTCCCATTTAAAAATACCCCGAAGTGGGGCCCTTAAAGTTTCCTGTTAAAAACGGAAGATTTATTTAAACTGCTCTGCAAAAGTCAAGGAAGTTCGCAAATTTTGCGATTTATTTAAATGTTACAGACTTTTTGATCACCAAATTTTCAAATATGCGAAATTAAATGTTTCCTCTCATATCTGAGTGGATTTTTTGCCTCTACCCCTACAACTCATATTAAATTTGCCGATCAAAAAACCTGCAACTTTTAAATTAATCTCAATATTTGTGAACTTTCTTAACTTTTGTGGAGCAGTATATTTCTCTAAAACCAGATGAGATATTTGAAATACCTTTTGAGAAGTAACTATATTAAGTTATCTAGTAGTTAAGAAACTTCAACAGATTCACCCCCCGGAATTTAAATTTTATCTCACTTATTAACCAACACCCTACACAGTTCTTGACTGAATAAACTCCACGTTACAGGACGACGTGATATCCTTGGACGCGCCCGACTGCGCCTCGCTGATCCTCCAAATCAAACCCTACTATCGCGACCTCGTCTGCGTCATGCTGAGAAAATCCATGTTCCCCATCGGCGAGGACGACGCCTGGACGTTGGAGGACAAGGAGGTGTTCCGATGCTACCGCCAGGACATCGCCGACACCTTCATGTACTGCTACGTGGTGCTCAACCTCGAGATGCTCGACATACTGATGACCAAGCTGGACGAGGCCCTGCGCTCGGAGACGCCCCGTTGGAACGAAATCGAAACCGTGCTGCACGCCTTCGGGGCCGTGGCCGAGAACGTGGAGTACGAGAATTTGTACCTGCCGAAGTTGATGGCTACTATCAAAGGGATACCGTTCGGGGAGTTGCACGTGCGCGTGATGGCCACGGCTTTGGAGACGGTCGGTTCGTTTTCCGAATGGTTCGCGGATCATCCGGATTTGTTGGAGAACATTTTCCCGTTGATTTTGAGCGGTTTGGGGAATCCCGAGGTGTCGACGAGCGCCACGATGGCGCTGAAGGATATCACGCACAATTGCCAGAAGTATTTGGCTCGGTACGGGGAGCATATTCTGATGGCTTCGCAGGTATGTTTGTACGGGGTGTTGGTGAATGTCGTGTACATGCGAAAGGGGGTGATTCGTTGGCTTGTTTTATGACTAAAAGTTTATATAAATGTGGGTCCGGAAACGCTTCGTGTTTGATCTACACGGTGTTGAAATTTCAAAAAATTTTTATGTTTCTTTTTTTGAGCTATTGTAGTTTATTTACTAAGTTTAGTTAGTTTTACAATTTTAAAATGTCGCCTCCGAAAGTAGTTAAAACTTGGTTCATGTCGTTTTGTGAACATTCTTCATTGTATTCTAAAAAAAGTGTTTATTTTTTAAAACTTAAAACAAAAAAATTACAATAACCTAACCCTGGATATGTCATCTGTCATTTGATGTTATATTTGACTTTTGTTCGTTTCTTCTACTCTTCCGAACAGTTTGTTCGAATTCTTACGCCACTAATGACACGTTCGTTTTGTGATTGGTTAGCGACTTTAAACGTCAATTGTCAAAATTTGAAATTTAAAAATGGCTATATTTCCTAAAATATTGAATAATTTCAGCAACCGAAAACTGCTTTCGACTTCTAACGACTTATTTCTATTCACATATCCGATTAAAAACCGCATATTATCTCACATCGTACTCCTCTCCATTAGATTAATGTTTATTTTATTTATTTCAGACCGTCTTGACGAACGGTTGCCTCAAACTAGCCGAACGAAGGAGACTAATGTACAGCGTGGGTCGCGTATTGAGCACGTTGCCCGTCGACAGGATCATGGGATATTTGAACATGATCCTGGCCCCTTCCTTCGAGGATCTGCAGAAATTTAGCGAAGCCGAACCGGTGAGTATCGGAACGATTAGCGACGAGCCGGCTCGAATCGATCGAATTCCGTTCGGTCGTTTTTTTTTTAGAGTCCCACAGTGCGAATTGATGAATTTCGTTCGTTTTTTTTAGAGTCCCACGGTGACGAATTCCCTGATCACAAGACTGAAATTGATTGCGGCCCTGTTCAGTTCGTTGCACGTCGAAGACGACGACGCGAAAATCGAGCAACCCATTCTCGTGGTGATCGAGAAAATGATGCCGTTGTTTCGGCGCATCGGCGAGAAGTATTGCATGAATACCGAAGTGATCGAAGTGAGTCGATCGATTGGTATTATACAGGGTGTTCCTAAACATCGTGTACATTCGAAAGGGGGTGATTACGAAGCCTTTGCGGACCTACGTTAATATAAACTTTTAGTCATAAAATAAGCCAAGGAATCACCCCCTTTTAGATTTACACGATGTTTATGAACACCCTGTATATCGTAGAAAAGCCGCTCGTAATCAAGTTATTTCATTTCGGTAGGATTTAAGCGTCGTGTTCAAATTCGGCATCACAACGTTGAAAGACGATTGCAAACCGTTGATAAACGACATACTCCAACTCGTAGTGACCATATACAGGGCGTGTCCGCAATCTAATGTACTTACCGTAGCGAAAACGGTAAGTAAATGTATGTACGAGGGTAGGGTGAAGAGTTCTCGGTCTGAATCATTTAGAACTGTCCAGTCTAGAACTATCTAGAACGCCCCAGAATCATTTAAGAACTGTCTACAATTATCTAGAACGCTTCAGAATCATTCAGAACGCTCCATAATCATTTAGAACTGTCTACAACGATCTAGAACGCTTCAGAACCATTCAGAACGCTCCAGAATCATTTAGAATTGCCTAGAAAGAACCATTTGGAACGCTCCAAAGCCATTTTAGGACGCTCCAGAATCATTTAGAACTGTCTACAACAATCTAGAACGCTTCAGAACCATTCAGAACGCTGCAGAATCATTTAGAATTGCCTAGAAAGAACCATTTAGAACGCTCCAGAATCATTTTGAGTTGTCTAGAACAATTTAGAACGCTCCCTAGTCATTCAAAACGCTCCAGAATCATTTAGAACTGTCTACAACGATCTAAAACTCTTCAGAACGCTCCAGAATCATTTAGAATTGCCAAGAAAGAACCATTTGGAACGCTCCAAAGTCATTTTAGGACGCTCCAGAATCGTTTAGTTCTGATCGACCTAAATATTTCGACTTAACAAGAAGAATAACGTAATTTTTCAAATCGAAAATCGCCAACTTTCATCATCAGGCCGATAGAACTGTTCATCTTCATCTTATACCCGTTTTGTAACATTTAAAATTCGTACGAGAATTTATAGAAATCCTTATATCTCGCACAGGTGTTGATACTGTTCGGCAAAGAAGAGGATTTGTTCGCGTTGAACAATCAATTGTTGTTCGAATTGTGTTCGAGGACGATGCAAATGTGCGCCGAATGCCAAGCGAACGATCAACTATCCGATAGATCGGACGTGCTCGAAGGGTTCTTCTCGTTGCTCGCCGCTTTGGCGAAAAAAGTGCCGCTGTTGATGACGAATTGCGGCGTCGATGTCGCCGCTTTGTTCCAATGCGGTAATCACATCTTATCTTCTTATAACGAGATAACAATCAACCTTAGATCATATACACTGTGCTCCATTACCGATTGCAACATGGTCATTTCTATGTGGAACAAGGCAGACCGAAACAAAGATAAATCTATGCTGAATTCCATAGAGCAAAAAAAGAGAGTATAATTTAGGCATGTTGTGGATGTTGGCAACATTAACGTAAATGTAATTCTTATGGCATTGATGCATCCACGTTAGTATACAGGTTGCTCAATTTTTGATTGCAACATAGGCTATGGGTGCGATAAAGACAACTTCCATTAGACACTTATAAAGGAAAAGGAAAGAGTGACTGATTTGTGTCATTGCAACTTTTCACTCTGACAACTGTCATTTTAATAATCTTTCTTTGTTCCACTCATAGAAATGACCATGTTGCAATCGGAAACGGAGCAAGGTGTATATGATCTAAGCAATCAACATTGTTGTTGTAGCGATTTTGTGCCTCGGTTTACCGGAGATCCAAGCCTTGAAGCAGGTCGCCAGCTTCCTGGTGCAATTCATATCGCAGAGCAGGGAGACCTCCATGGCGCAGGTGATTCAAACCTACGGCGAAAGTTTAGTGTTAAGGGTACTCATGAATTTAGGTAAGTTTTACCGATCTGTATTATTTTTTTTTTTTACGAACGTTTGTTTCGTCGTACAGGAAGTACGGCTCCGAGATCGTCGGTGGACATTTTCAGCGACATCTTATTGGCGTTGAATAAGAAATACTGTGATAATTTGACAAGGTGGCTGAACGCCCTGTTGGCCCAAGAGGGTTTCCCATCGACCAGGATTACGTCGGCGCAAAAGGAGGCGTTCGTTAAATCGATTTTAAGGTAAAATAAAACCCGATATCTTCGTAAAGTTTGTACGTTTTAAAATGACAAACGACGTCACGAGCCTGTCCGGTTGCCACGTTGCCTGATTGTCATTGAAATCCTTTTCGGACAGGATAAAGGGAAAAATCGCTGGGAATCATTTGAAACTGTCCAGATTCATTTCAAACGCACCAGAATCATTTAGAACCGTGTAGTATCATTTAGAATGCTCCAGAATCATTTTGAACTGTCTAGAATTATTTAGAACTATCTAGAACCATTTAGAATGCTCCAGAATCATTTCAAACGCACCAGAATCATTTAGGACCGTGTAGTATCATTCAGAATGCTCCAGAATATTATTTAGAACCGTGTAGTATCATTTAGAACGCTCCCAAATCATTTTAGGACGCTCCAGAATCTTTTAGAACGCTCCAGAATCTTTTAGAACGCTCCAAAGTCATTTTAGGACGCTCCAAAGTCATTTAGAACTGTCCAGGATTATTTAAAGCTATCTAGACCCATTTAGAATGGGCAAAAATCGCCGGGCAAATCACAAAAGTAACAAATTATAGTCGAAACTCATTAAATACTTGTCATTTCAAAAACGTACTAACTTTACAATACCCTTTTTTTTATTAACAAACTATTAAACGATTCGTTTTAGGGAAAAGACCAACAAAAGAAAAGTATCGGATACCGTATTGGAATTCACGTTAATCTGCAGGGGAATACTGAAACCCGAATAAGGCAGGTAATAAAAAAAAATACTTTAATGCAATGTTAATATTAGACATCTTGTTCGTCTTGTACGCCGTATTTCTCCATCAATTCCTGCTTCCTGCGCCTCAACAGGGCCTGTTCGATGTCCTGTTGAGAGGGTACCGGTACGTGGGCGACGAACCGCTGTTGGGAACCGTCGAATCGTTCGACGGTCTCCTCCTCGTCGGAATCCTCCACCGCGTAGATGCTCTCTTCGATGGTTTTGCTCGAGTCGAGGTTCTTCTCTTTGTTGTTCACCCATTCGGTGATGGCGTTTTGGACGGCTGTGGAAATATGGAATTTAATAAAATGCTTTACGGGCGTCACTTGAGGGTGTTTTTAAATGGGATAATATAGGTTCGGTAATTCCAGTAAGATTTTAATTTGGCTTCATCGATTGATTTGAATCTTCCTTGTAACTAATATAGAGACTTCGAGTAATGGTATCTCCTATTTTTAATCTCTACTTAATTAAAAATACTTTAATTAGGTTTTTTTTTAATTTAATACAGCCTGTGGATCAATATAAATTAGGAGACATCGTTCTGTAATAAGTATTCTTCATCCTACTAAAATTATTCACAAATCCATTCGAGGAAACTCGAGTCTTACTGGAATTAAGTTTTGCCATTTAAATAGCATTGCAAATAAATGGCAGTTTTTTATTGCAATTTTCTTAAATATACAATGAAGTAGTAGAGATTAAAAATAGGAGATATCATTGATTGGAGTCTCTATATTAGTTATAAGAAAGATTCAAATCAATTGATGAAGCAAAATTTAAATCTTACTGGAATTACTGAACCAATGTTTTCCCATTTAAAAATACCCTGAAGTGGCGCCCTTAAGGACAGGTAATATGAAATAAGATTTTTCCAGTGCACCGGTATACTTTTAGGGCACTTTAATGAGCATTTTCAAAACCCTATTTTTATCTTTTCAAATTGCAGGGAAGAGAATTGAATTTAAAAAATTCCGAAAAGGATTTCTTATTTTACTTTCTTGTACGTTTAATTTTAGGCCAAGTGTAATCAAACACACGGAACATCTACTAGCGAGTTAAACTAATCTCATCCCATCTATTGTAGAAAAATTTAACTAAAAATAGTTCTATATTACCCAACGAATTATAAATTTGAGGGAGTGCTTTGGCGGCCTTAATTGGAATGTTTGTGGTTAATTTCATACCGATTTTTTCAGCTTTGATCTCCAACGGTATCAAAATCCCGTCGTCGTCGTCCATGTAACCGTAGTAATCGGCATCGATGTCCTTCATCAGTTCGGCTCGGCTCTTTCGAGGCGGAGGCGGCGGTTCCTGTTCGAACAGCTCTCGGACGCCTGAAAAGATTTTTAATGTAAAAAGCGCAATTGAGTTTTAATTGTAATTTCGTCCGGTTTTTTTTTTGTTTTTCATTGATTATTGATAATAAATGCAGTCGGTTTAGTGCGATCTGTTCCTACGATTTTCCTAAACTTATTAACGTTGTTTTATTTAGAATAATTTTTCACTTGAGATTAAAATAAACGCCCCATACATCAATTTTTTCGATTTCTATGAAAAAAAAACACACCCTGTACATCAAATTAAATGTCAACATGTCGCGTAGTAACGGAAATGACAAGTTTGACAGTTTGACACTCGAAAACTAAGAGGTTTAGGACATACATTGATATAAACTTTTCTTCTTAAAATCATCCAAATATTCACATCCTGAAGTATAGACATTCAATTAATTAACACCCTGTATTTTTGCGTATTATTCTTTTATTCCCGTCCATTAAAAAACCACAAATTTGTCGAAATAACGAAAGTTTCTCAATTCGTGTTGTAGTTCTGTTCAAACCAAACGAACGGGCAAAGTCCATCAAACAACTTATTAGGAAATGTGTAAAAAATTTCGCTTATTAAATTAAATACCTGGCAATTCCTTGGCGGCCCCGAAGTATTTGTAGCCCCTGTTGCCGGGCACCTCTTTGCCCTCGTGGTCGAGCATCCGGGGCCCGACGCGCTGGTAATCGGGCCCCCCCAATTCCTTAATTTGGTCCTCCCAATGGCGCTTCTCGCGCAGGAGTTTGTTGATTTCGTCGTTTAGATCGCGTATGCGGAACTCGCCCAGTCCGGCGTTCTGGATTTGGGCCACTTTTTTCGCTATTTCTCTGATTATCTGCATGCGCCATTTCTCGCAGGCGTACAGGCTCTTGCATTCGGAGGCCAAATACGGACGGCGCTTCTTGTGCTTGTCGATTTCCCCCAATTGGGCCGCCCTCCATCTGGCCAATGTTGTCCTGTAACACAACGAATTTATAGAAATGTAAGAAGAAAAATAAAAGGTAAATTTGTACTACTTACATTGCCTTTTCCGCGTTTCGGGCCATTATTTAATTATATTTATTGATACAACACCGTTTAGTACTTAATTCTCTAAAAATATAGATGCTAAAAATTACGCTTTTGTTAGAATTAAGTTAGGTTATGTTTATATGTCAGATGTCAGTTGTCTATTCTATTCTTCTTTGCAGTTTAATGGGTTAATGAATAGCCTAAATATCTCAGGCCTCAGAACGAAAAAGAAGAAGAAGGGTAGCATTGAAAAAAGAAAGAACAAGATATGATGAAAATTTATCCATATTTTATGAAGAAACCCCGAACTGCTGATTAATCCTTTCTCTTTTGAGGACTTAGTTGGAACCTTTTTAGGCGATTTCGAACCTTGTGGTTCCGACTCTGAACTCCTAGCAGGATATATTAATTGATTTGATTGCTTGTGTAATTATTGTGGATTGATTAAATTACTTTTTACTTGTACGTGAGCCTAATTTTTAAACGAAATAGACGTATAATCAGATATACAAATTACCGAACTAAATATATGCAACCTAATTGCTTATCTCAAAACTTAGAAACCTAATTTGAAATCGTCTAATTCCGAAATAAATATTCCAAGCAGGTGCATTTAATGCAATATAAATGAACATTAATTCAAACCAGCAACCATTTTGGTGCAATCATGTTCAAGTCAATCCTGTTTTTTCACTTAATCATAAATACAGTTTACGGTATGTATATTCAGTGTGCAAATTTGTGCAACAATGACAACTACTATTAGTCTCATATGAAGGATAAAGAAAGAGCGATATATTGTATCATTGCAACTTTTGACGAATAGTCTTTCTTTGTTCAACTCATAGAATCGAGCATAGTGCAAAGTTCTTGTCTTTTTTTACAGCAAACAGCAGGGTGGTAAACGGATCAGATGCAAAAGAAGGAGAATTTCCTTACGCGGTAAATATATCTCTTACACCCACGGTCTTATAGATAAAGGTCTAGTGAGGTCTAGAAACACCAGCGCCCTCTGTCGAGAGTCGCGGCATCCCCTCGAATCCACAAGAGTTTCCTCACCTGTTATATATACGACCGTGATTACATCACACTCTTCGATTTTCTCAAAATAAAATCCATCCAGGTCTCCCTCAGGAAGCTAAACAGCCACATATGCGGCGGTACCATCCTCAACGCGAAGTACATCCTCACGGCCGCCCATTGCGTTTGTCGCGACCAAAGGTACTTATCCCTTTTCCCCACGACCCTATATTTCTAAGGTCTGGAATCTCCCTATGCATATGCATTAGAGAATGTGTACCGTTATTTGAGGACTTTTTGAGCTTCACTTTTGCCCCGCAAGGTGGCGAACGATCGGAGGACCAACTTATCTCAGCCAATCAGCGTCGCGCTACATATAAATCGCGATTGTGTGAAACGACAGTTCAAGCTGTCAAGTGTTAAAAATTATTATTTGACATTTCGAGGAGAAAATGGAGAAATACATTAACCGAAGATACGCGAGGCATGATGTTTACAACAAAATCATCGCTGATTTAAGTATATTTTTATATTTTGTATCTATTTTTAGTTTGAATATAGCTTTCTTAATGCTAATTCTATATAATTTGTACACAAAAAACCATGGTCCTTTACAACATCGCCTCCTATCGGCCGTTTTAGGAACCCTGTTTTATCCTCAAATAACGGGACACTTTTTCGACCAATGTTTCCAGACCTTAGAAATATATTAGAACCGTGCTTTTCCAAAATAACCGAAACTACATCGATCTCTTTCCAGCGCTCGCAACGCCACCTCGTTCACCATACAGTATGACCTGCTCACCATCACCAAGGACCCCGTCAACGTGGTGCCCGTGAAACGGGTCCACTGCGAACGCTTCGACTCGCAGAAGCTCATCTTCGACGCCGCCGTTTTGGAGCTGGAGCATCCGCTGCCCTCAGGCCGCTGGGCCCCCGTTCGAATCTCCGCCGATTTCATCGCCGATAGAAGAACTAAGGGCACCATCATCGGCTGGGGAAGGACATACGTAAGACTTGGGATTAATAGGAATGATATTTACCTTAAAAACGCACTTAAATCCACGCTTAAACGAGTAAAAATTACATTAAAACGTTAATTTTCTTCGAACTTGTAATGCGATCTGTCAACTGTCGAATTATTTAGTAACGCACTACCGACAACTTCGAAATAATAAAATTCCTGTAGAAATATTCGACGCTGATTGGTCGGTCGGAAGTGTCAATCGAGTGGACATAAAACCACCACGTTTACACGATATTATAACGACGGAAATGATTATTTTTTTTGTAGCACGGGGGGCCGTTGTCTTCGAACCTGCGCAAGCTCGACGTGGACGTGTATCCGGACGAAGTGTGCGGTAGAAAGTACGATGTGGAGCACCACATTTGCTTCGGAGCCCTGGCGGGTGGAGCTTGTAATGTATAATTGTTTAGAATTCCTTTAAGGATTCGCGTCGATTGATGGTAAATTGAATTTTAGGGCGATTCCGGTACCGCTTTGATAGTAGAGGGAGCGCAAGTGGGCATAGCCAGTTTCATAACGGATTTGTGCGGCATCGCCAATGAAATGCATCCGAACGTTTATTCCAGAATATCGACTTACTACGACTGGATCCGGCGAGTTTCTGAGCTCAATTAATTTCGGTATCATGTCTCGGTTCTTATAGTATAGTGTAAACAAGACCAGTTAAGAGAAATGTTTAATATGCTTCCTAAAATAACAGATTTTACAATTACCTATAAATTAAACTTTTTGTTAGATAATTTGTTTATCCTATACGACTAACGTTTACCAATTTAACATAAGAGCTCTTGTATCACAATTTCAATAAGGCTCGCAATTACCGGGGTATTCGTTATTTGTTATAATTTTGTTTTTTTTTTGGTTTTCCGAAATTAATTCATTCAAATCAAAACCCTATACCCGTCGTAAAATTGATTTAATCGAGGTGATAGAAGTCGCGAAAAATCCTCGCTAAGAATTCCCCGATAACTTTTCATTGTAAACTTAACGAAGCATTTTAGTTATTTTTCGTATAAAAAACGTTTATAGAATTAACTTTTCAGTGTAAAATAGATATGTATTAATTAATAACATTTACAAATACGTACAAGTGTTTTTTTTGGTTTTGTTAATTGGAGTTAATAAACTATCTAAACAGCTTAAAAAAATAACAGTTTAATTCTTCTTTTAGTATTCATTTAAAAGTGTATGTATAATTAACCATTCAGATTTGTTGGTTTTTCTGGGTAGTCAAAACTCTTGACAATTTCTAACATATACAGAGTGTCCCAATATAGAAGCCTGGCTTCTTAAAGGACTAATATTATATTATATAATAATTACTGCAACATCACCTTTCATCGAAGGTTGTTCTTGTAGTAATTTACATCGATTTGATTACATATTAAGCGTTTATTTTGTACTTAAAAAACATCTCGACATACAGGTTGTTAATTAATTGAATGGTGATACTTCAGGATGTGAATATTTTAGGACATAAATTGATATAAACTTTTCTTCTTAAAATCACCCAAATATTCACATCCTTAAGTATCGGCATTCAATTAATTAACACCCTATATTAACGGCGCTCGCGTTAATTTTTCCTGGTTTGTTTAAATAAGCGCTTCGATTTCCCCATTACAGAAAAGAGTCTTTTAACGTGTTAGAAGAAGAAAAAAAAAACCGAAAATGATCTCCTCTCACAGAGTCTGATGTCTATTCGACGATCCCGACGTTTCCCTGCGCACTTCGAACGAGTGCAACCTTCTCCTCTGCGGCGCCGCGACGCTCACCGCCGTCGATTCCTTCTGCGACGCCTTTTCCTCCTCGCGCGTCGCGCTAAAAGCCAATTAAATCCGCAATTATTATTAAACTATCTGGAATTATAAAACTATCTGGAATTATAAAACTATCTGGAACTATTTAGAAATGTTTAGGGCAATCTAGAACGCTCAATAATTATTTAGAACTGTCTAGAACTAATTAGAACGTTTCAAAACCATTTAGAACCCTCCAGAATCATTTAGAACTATATAGAAACACTTAGAACGCTCTAGAAACATGTATAAATATCTACAACTATATTTAGAACGTTTCAAAACCATTTAGAACGCTTCATAATCAATTTAGAACTGTCTAGAACCATTTAGAACGCTCCGAAATCATTAAGAACTTTATAGAACCATTTAGAACGCTTCAAAAACATTTAGATTTGTCATAAGACCTTTTAAAATACATCCAGAAACATTTAGACTTGCCATACAACCAATTTAAAATACTTCCCGAACCTTTTAGAACTGCTTGGAACCATTCAGAACTGTCTAGAACCAATTCAGAACGCTCCAAAATCATTCGAAACTGTCTAGAACTGTTTAGAACCGTCCAAAATAATTTAAAACTATATAGAAACACTTAGAACGCTCCAGAAACATTTAGACCTGTCATAAGACCATTTAAAATATATTCAGAAACATTTAGACCTGCCATACGACCATTTGAAAAGCTTCTAGAACCATTTAAAACTGTCTGGAACCATTCAGAGCTGACTAGAGCAATGTACAACGCTCCAAAATCATTCGGAACTGTCTAGAACTATTAAGAACGCTCCAGAGTCATTTACAACGATCTAGAACCATTTAGAACAGTCTAGAACCATTCAGAACGCTCTAAAACACCCACGTTTACACGACATCATAACCGCCGAACTTGCAAAACCGTTAACATTAGCATTTTTTATTGTATGTTCACCTCGTTTCGATCCGGGTGATCCTCTGCTTGATTTTGGCCTGGCTGGCGGTGAACTCGGCCAGCAACCTAGCCAGGCGTATTTGCAGCGTCTCGACGGTGCCCTCCAGCTTCCTGATGCTGTCGTTCATCGATTCCTGCGTGTCCTTGGCGTTGCGGAACACCTCCTCGTCCAGCAACCCGTCCTTCCTGAGCAACTGGCAACCGCGCTCCGTCAGCGTCGCCCTCGCCTAGAACACACACACACACACACAAACATAGTAGGCGTAGAATTCGACACAAGATGGCGTCATTACTTAATCCAGCGCAAGATGGCGTCGTTACTTACCTCCGGGTAATCGGCCAGAGCGACCAGCAGATCGTCTTTGGCCAAGCAGAAGAGATCCGAGTAGCCCAAGGATCTGACGTTCGCGGTTCTCCTGTTACCAGTGCGGTTTCCTGCTATGTCCAGGACGCTTACTTCGCCGAAAACCGAACCGGCGCCGAGCGTCGCCAGTACCGTACAACCGTCGTCGGCTACCACCTGGGTAGTACCACAACGATAAATCGATATTGGTTATAGAGAATTCGCGGAGTTGGCTCACCTGCAATCGACCTCTCTTCACTATGTACATCTCCTTGCCCACGTCGCCCTTCCTGCATATGTAATCGCCCGGCGAGAACACCTGCAGAACCGATTATCAATCGAGCGAATCGAATAGTTTTGTATATACTTCAACCATCCAACCAACGGAGTAACCAAAACAAGGTTAGATCTTGTCTAAACAAGGTCCTTCGGTCAAAACAAGGTTAGACCTTGTCTAACCAAGGTCCTTTGGTCTAACCTCGTTTTGGTGACTCCATTGGTTGGATGGATGAAGTGATAAATGCGATTTACTTGTAGTCGAAGTTTGAGTACAAGCGCCTCGAGCAGGCCGGGCTCGCAGTCCTGGAATATCCGGACCTTGCGCAAGGTGTCCAGATGGACGCGAATGGCGATCTCGGCCTTGAGCTTGTCGGGCAGCGCCGAGAGGACGCGCTCCTCGTCCAAGGCGCCGCTCTCGGCCCAGGTGTAGGCGAACCAGCGGATGACGCGCGCCTCCAGCTCCCTGCCCACCTTCCGGAAGGCCATGTACTGCTTGACGCCGTCCATGCGGTTCTGGAAATCGACGCGGGCCACGTTCATGTTCGATATCATCGAGCCGATGTTGCCTGGAAACCGGTAGATAGCGTTTTTTATATGCCCTTTACTGATCGAGATTTGTTCTACTGGGGTGGAACTAGCAGGAGCAGTTTCCGCGATTTCGAATAATGAGTTGGTAGTTCTGGGATTTTCATGTTCGATATCATCGAGCCGATGTTGCCTGGAAACTAATAGAGACTTCTTCTACTGGGGTGGAACTAGCAGAAGCAGATTGCAGTGGCTTTTAAAAAACAAGCTTTTCTCGAATTTGCAGTCTCCAAAAAACCACTTGACTACTAAAATGATTACTGCGAATCCAAGTATTTTTGAAGACTCTATGATCGCAGATATTTTTAGTTTATTTCATATATTGATTGCTTCTTTTATACCCTTTACTAATCACTAATCAAGACTTCTTCTGCTGGGGTGGAACTAGCAGAAGCAGTTTACGAGTTCGAATAATGAGTTGGTAATTCTGGGATTTTCATGTTCGATATCATCGAGGCGATGTTGCCTGAGTGTAGATGAGACCTCAAGCGAAGAAGAAGAAGAAGAAGATTTTAAATTGGCTGGTTGGGTTTACTAGTCGAGGGCGTTATAATTGAAGGAAAAGTTTATTTTCTAAGTATACCCGTGACCTTACCCGTTGTGAAAATTCGAATGAATAAGTAAAAGCTTGGATGTTATAAATCGGGTATTTGATTGAATTTAATGATCGCTTTACTATTTATGAAGTCGATTTATTTTGATATCTATTATCGTTGTTAACTACATGTTAGTAAATAGGTAATTCTCCTATATCGATTAAAATCTTATTGAATTATTAAGGTTGAAATTTAG
Source organism: Phyllotreta striolata (assembly GCA_918026865.1). Lineage (NCBI taxonomy): Eukaryota > Metazoa > Arthropoda > Insecta > Coleoptera > Chrysomelidae > Phyllotreta > Phyllotreta striolata. Next base: position 3,254,933 of record OU900107.1, read on the forward strand.
AAGGTTATTTATATGCTAAAAAAAACTTCTTTCTTAATTAAGCCATCGATTACAAGATTATTATGACACAAACACTCTAGATTCCTCAATAGAAAATTCACCAAATGGTACTATTTTTAGATTTATCAGTAGGCTTGGAAAATAGTAATCTCCTCCTTCTTAATTAAGCCCTCGATTAGTAAAGACAACCGGCCAATTTAAAATCTTGCAAGATTATTATGACACAAACACTCTAGATTCCTCAATAGAAAATTCACCAAACGTTACTATTTTTAGATTTATCAGATATGCTTTGAAAATAGTATAGTCTTCTCCTTTATAATGAAGTCCTCGATTATTAAAGACAACTGGCCAATTGAAAATATTGATAGATTATTATGACTTATGCCATACAAACACTCTAGATTCCTCATAGAAAACTCACCAAATGTTATTATTATCAGATAGATACATCAGTAGGCTTTGACAATAACGTCTCTCTTAATTAAGCCTTAGACTACCAAAGACAACCGGCCAATTTAAAAAAAAACCTTTTACCTATAAAACTTACCGACAATAGTAGCGAAAATGAGAACACCAGCCAGGAAATCAGCCACCACAAACAGGTACTCGGCATCGTTCTCAGGCACCGGCGTTTCCCCTATAGTTGTCAACGTCAACGTCGACCAATAGAAACTGTAAATATACTGCCTGGCCAACGAGGAATTCTGCGGCCCGTTCAAATTGTACACCCAATTATCGGTGCCGAAGCCTATGAAATAGCTGATGGCGAAGTACAGGCAGGCGTTCCAATGGATCAGCACCAGAATGGCCAGCACCACCTTGCAGATCCTGAAGACGTTCGGGTAGTTGGTGTCGGTCTCGGTGCGCTCGAACCACTCCCACAGCCTGGGCAACTTGAAGAGCCTATTTAGGCGCACGATGACCGGACAGGGTACGGCCAGGTCGCACTGGAATGGGGGCCACCAGGCGTACGCCAGATCGGTGGGCACCACGCAGATGACGTCCGAACGCCAGGAGTTCGATTGGAGGTAGTGGGCGCGCAGCTTGCGCGGCTCCGTCACCAGCAGGCCTTGTTCCAGGTAACCTGGATGCGGGTCGAAAGAGTAAGTGTTGATAAGAGAGAGGTGTGTTGGTGTGGTGGAAGAGAGGATTGAGGGGTTCGATTAAAACTGGTGGTCCGGAATGAATTAGGACCGTGTAGGGTCCTTTAGAACCATTTTAGAAGTGTCTAGTACCGCGTTTGAAACACTCCAGGACTATATTAGAACCACTTATTGAACTGTTTTCAAATCATTTAGAGACATTTTAGAATTGACTACAACTATTTGAAACAGTTTTGGACCAACCTAGAGCAAATTAGAACTGTCCAAAATCATTTAGAATCGTCTTTAAAATAGACTACAACTATTTAAAACAGTTTTGGACTAACTTAGAGCAATTTAGAACTGTACAAAATCATTTAGAATAGACTACAACTATTTAAAACAGTTTTGGACCAGCCTAGAGCAAATTAGAACTGTCCAAAATCATTTAGAATCATCTTTAGAATAGACTACAACTATTTAAAACAGTTTTGGACCAACTTAGAGCAAATTAGAACTGTACAAAATCATTTAGAATAGACTACAACTATTTAAAACAGTTTTGGACCAACCTAGAGCAAATTAGAACTGTCCAAAATCATTTAGAATCGTCTTTAAAATAGACTACAACTATTTAAAACAGTTTTGGACTAACTTAGAGCAATTTAGAACTGTACAAAATCATTTAGAATAGACTACAACTATTTAAAACAGTTTTGGACTAACTTAGAGCAATTTAGAACTGTACAAAATCATTTAGAATAGACTACAACTATTTAAAACAGTTTTCGACCAACTTAGAGCAAATTAGAACTGTCCAAATTCATTTAGAATCGTCTTTAAAATAGACTACAACTATTTAAAACAGTTCATAACACAATCCCAGAACGGTTTAGAACCCGACCCTGGTGTCACAGCGGACCGATTATAGATTCGATTCCGAGAGAGAGGTAAAAGTCCAAACGATTCAATTAATTGCGCACCACCATCGAGCGCTTTACCTAATTAACCCCTTTTTTTCTTCTTTCCCACCACCCACCCCCCGCGCGCCACCCCTCGTCTAATAAACCCTTATTTGCGTTCTAATACGCCCCCGTGACACGCGATGTTTCCAAGATGTCGCCCGAAGTCTCGGATGGCCCTTTAAAAGGAACATCCCGGGGGGATTCCCCGTTTACATGCATATACGAGTTGGACATAGATAGAAAGATAGACAGAGAGAAAGAGAAATAGAGGAAGAAAAAGAGAGAGAGGGAGGGAGAGAGAGAGAGAGAGAGAGAGAAAGAGAGGGAGAGACAGACAGAAAGAAAGAGAGATAGAGAGTATCTCTGAACAATTTAATAAAAGGATTCGATAGAGGAGAATGATCAGTCAATCAGAACTGATTGTTGAACTAATTCAAACCATAACGAACCGTTCTGAACTGTTCCAGAATCCGTCCTGACTGTTATTTCGAACTAAAGACATTGAAATGGTGTTTCTATCTCTTCTAATTTCGATTTTCCATTGAGCGATTTATTACCAATGGTACCATTTTGAAAACTTTCGTTTTACAATTCGATTGTCGATATCTGTAATACATTTTCCACAGTGGAAAAGTCCCGGAACCAATTGGGTCACGGCCATTTGATTAGGCTATAATCGCAAAAAGGAAAAGGTCCCGTTTTAATTGTTTTAATCGTTTTAATTGCTTTAATTGTCTCTTCGTTTTCCTCAAGCGCGATGACGATACAATTTTTTCGTCCCTCATGATCGAGGCCCTGATCTCGAATTGCGATGGCGTGTCAGCCGTAATGGAAAAACCAGTTAATGGCTTTTTATTTACATTCCACTGGTGGAAGGCGTCCTTTATTTTCCCCCCTCGATTTTCCTGTAACCCCTAAGAAAACTGCTCCCCCCGCGCGCGCGGTTTTCCCATCGGAGAAAATCGACAGGAATTGAATGAATGTACGAGGCGTTTTTTGGAATTATGTGGAAATGTTCGGATTCTTTATATACGAAATGGTTCTGAATAATTCTGTAGTGTTTTGAATGGTTCTAAGACTGTGTTGAATTGTTAGTCCTAAGATTGCTCTTAACGATTTTTAGGAGAGTTCTGAACTATTTTAAACGGTCCTGGTCAATTCTAAAATGGTTGTAAATGATTTTTGATAATTTTTGAATGATTCTGAATTTATCCCGAACTATTTTAAACCGTCATGGTTAATTCTAAAATGGTTCTAAATGATTTTTGATAATTTTTGAATGATTCTAAGACCCCGCGAACTATTTTAAACAGTCCTGGTGAATTCTAAAATAGTTCTAAATGATTCTGGATAATTTTTGAATGGTTCTGAGTTAATCTAGAACAGTTTTAAACGGTCCTGGTCAATTCTAAAATGGTTCTAAATGATTTTTGGTATTTTTTGAATGGTTCAAAGACCTCGCGAACTGTTTTAAAGGGTCCTGGTCAATTTTAAAATGGTTCTAAATGATTTTTGATATTTTTTGAATGGTTAAGAGACCCCGAATTGTTTTAAACAGTCATGGTCAATTATAACATAGTTCTAAATGATTTTTGATAATTTTTGAATGATTCTAAGACCCCGCGAACTGTTTTAAACAGTCCTAGTCAATTCTAAAACGGTTCTAAACGATTCTTGATGATTTTTGACTGGTTCTGAGATCCCGAACCGATTTAAACCCAATTCAAAAAAAATCTTCCAAAATTACCAATTGTAAATAGTTCTAATTGGGAAAATGAAAAACGGAATTTTCCTAATAGTATATAAGACGTGTAGGTAGGAAAATTATGATGGAAATTGCGCTCAAAATGTGTGCTCAAAAAAGGGGACGGGAATGAGCAGGGTAAATATTTGCGCTGTCGCCGTATCGCCTCGAAAAAAGCAATTTATCACGAAGAATTATGATTCGTAATTTCGCAAATTGGACAAACTTTACCGGGCGTAAAGTGTCAATAATGATGGCGTTTTCCGATAGAGGCGCGCCCGACGGTTATTCTTTTCCTGTTTTTCTTTATAGGTTTTTTTTATTTTTCTATTTTCCCGGGCGATTTTCACATTCGAAACGGATTCGATTTGATCATCCTGTTTCGAAACGGTCCTAATTAATCAGAACTGTTCTAAATGGTTCTAAACGATTCTAGACAGTTCTAAAGAGTTCTAAGATAGTTCTAAACTGATTCAAATAGTTCTAGTCAATTCTAAATGGTTCTAAATGGTTCTAAATAATTCTAGACAGAGTTATAGGATCGTCCTGAACTGTTCCGCAACGGTCCTAATTAATCAGAACTGTTCTAATGATTCTAAATGGTTCTAGGATCGTCCTGAATTGTTTCGAATAGTTTACGTTCTCTCTATTTTGGGCCACCCCGTATATCTCGATGCCTTTTGTTGCGAAAGAAAGGGATTTATTACATCATCCCCTTTTATATAAAATGATTCTTAACCTACAGTCGATATATGTATTTCGATTTGTTATTTTTGCGTCATCTTAAGAATGTAATTTTCATCCATTAATTTTCTCTTTGTTCCCTTTCGCATCTTCTGTTCATTTTTTTGTTTCTCCCTCTCGAAATTCGATATTGTCCCGAGATCATCAAGCGAGCCGAGGAAAAACTCTTAGACTTCCATACAAAACACCGAAATTAATTGACTTTTTTTCTTTAATTTTTTTGCCTATTAATTCTTGATTTAATTTTTTTGCCCACCCTGTATACATATACCGAAAAAGTACTAGTACCTTTACAAATTTACTCACTACACCTAACATGAATAGTTTCCGAGATATTTCAATTTCGTATGCAATAAAAAAAAGGGACTTTTTCACGCCACCCTATATATTTACGCAACTCCAATTTGTACTACAGGGTGTTCCAGTGAAAAGTAGCCCCTTTAATGAACTTTTAATTTAATTTTCTCAAATATGTTTTATTTTATTACAAGTTTTGTTACAGTGATAGAGAAATTATGCACTTTACCAATACAGGGTGTTTTATTAAAATCTCATCTTTTAAATGCACGAGTAACCAATTTTTTTAAATGAAACACCCTGTATATACAGAGTTATTTTGAAAGATATACTCTTCTACTTTTCAAAAATGTATTATTTGTACAAAAGAAGCTGTCCTATTTCATAAAATTTGGTTAATGTAAATTTAAAAGAGAGAATTTTATGAAACACCCTGTACAGACAATACAAAATTTTTGTGTCACTCCACCAAAAAGTTATAGCAAAATAAAATAAATCTGCGAAAACCGCACGTTTTTATGATTAGGCGTTTAAAAATTAGCTCACTAAAGGGGCCACTTTTCATTGGGACACCCTGTATAATAGGTTAGGTACTCACCCTCGTGCGCATGCACCAAAGCGTCCACTATATACACGGCGTCGCACAAATAGTCCAAAGTCCACCACAACGGCGGGTATTTGTTGTTCAACTCCCAAAACACCGCCCTGCCCAGTACGAAAATCGTATTGTACAGCGCCGCCAGCGACACCACCATCAACCACTGCGAACAAAAACACTTTAAGCACCTCCAAATGCCTTTTGGACACTCCTTGGACACTCCAAAGGCTTTTTGGACACTCCTCGGACACTCCAAATGCTTTTTAGACACTCCTTGGACACTCCAAAGGCTTTTTGGACACTCCTCGGACACTCCAAAGGCTTTTTGGACACTCCTTGGACACTCCAAAGGCTTTTTGGACGCTCCTTGGAGGCGGTAGTAGGCTATGCTTGGAATCTTTCCTTTTGTTAACCGGTACGTTAAAGTGCAAAGAACTACTTTAAGTACCTTCCTGCATCTCCAGATATCAACCAAATACCTTTGGAAAGGCACGTTGAACACCTTACTAGGCAACACTAAGGTGATACTTAGGATGTTGCCATTGGAAATTAGGAAATTCAGGACATTTAGAAACTGGTTGTTGTATCTACTCGCAGGATTTCCAAATAACCTCTATTTAGGTAAGTTCCAAGGCTACCAATTTAGAGCCTTAGAAGCCCCCTAGTGGCGATATGTTCAACGTGAGCAGTGCTTACCACGTAGTGCGAGAGCTTGGTGGGATCGACGACGATCCTGCGACCCCAGCAGGTGGGCACCAGGTGGTCCTTGTCGGCCGGATGATCGTCCGTCGGGCATTTGTCGATGAACCAGTCGGGGGCGGCGCGTGACCGGCGGCGGGAGAAGCGCCTGAAGCGGACCGCCGCCCGCAGGGCGGAGGCTATCCGGCCGAGGCCGCCGCGCACCGTCGACAGCAGCGGTCGCCTGCGGAGGGTCTCCTGCAGGAGGAATAAAAAATGGTCAATTTTGGGCGATTGAATGGTTAAAATGCGCGGGTAACCAAGTTATTGATAACAAAGTTGTGGATAACCAAGTTATGAATAACCAGGTTATTAATAACCAAGTTACGGTTAACCAAGCTAATGATGATCAAATCATTAAAGACCATGTTTTTGATGATCAATTTATGAATAACCTAGTGATGGTAACAAATAAGTTATTATTCTTCTGGATAACCAAGTTATGGATAACCAAGCTAATGATGATGATCAAATCATTAAAGACCAAGTTTTTGATGATCAATTTGTGAATAACCTAGTGATGGTAACAAATAAGTTATTATTTTTCTTCTTTATGAGGTAAAAGGGATGATTTTTTGATTCCTCTTTGTGAATAACCTAGTGATGGTAACAAATAAATTATTATTTTTCTGCATAACCAAGTTATAGATAACAAAGCTAATGATGATCAAATCATTAAAGACCAAGTTTTCGATGATCAATTTGTGAATAACCTATTGATGGTAAAAAATAAGTGATTATTTTTCTTCTTTATGAGGTAAAAGGGATGATTCTTTGATTCCTCTTTGTGAATAACCTAGTTATGGTAACAAATAAATTATTATTTTTCTGGATAACCAAGTTATGGTATTAACCAAGTTATGGATAACCAAGCTAATGATGATCAAATCATTAAAGACCAAGTTTTCGATGATCAATTTGTGAATAACCTAGTGATGGTAACAAATAATTTTTTCTTGTTTATGAGGTAAAAGGAATAATTCTTTGATTCATGTATATCGTGTATGGTGCGACGTTGTCACGTGTACGATAAATCGCGGAAAAACAGAAAAAAATAAAGCTTTTGTTTGCGAATAAAGTTTTTTTTTTTTATAATAATTCATCCATTTGAAGGGGGAATGGTCACGTAACCGCACATACCGTACGTTCGAGTTATTAACTGTCGTAAAACCGGCAGTTTTCCTATTATAATTTTCCATTATCCTCATACGTGACAGTATTACGGAATGGGCTTTATTAAGGATTATTTATTAACAATTAAGTCCGCATTCGGGCGATTTTATATCGGTTAATTGATTAATTTTAATGCGCGAATTAGCGCTCGTGCGCACCAACGAGAATTATTATTTCTATAATAAAATAAAGGGTGTTAATTAATTGTATGCCGGTACTTCAGGATGTGAATATTTGGATGATTTTAAGAAGAAAAGTTTATATCAATGTATGTCCTAAAACCTCTCAGTTTTGGAGCTACAGGTGTTAAAATTTTAGAAAAAAAAACTTTTCTATCATAATTTTCTTATTACGGCAGATATTTTTATGAAATTTCGGACGTGGACGTCACTGATAATAGTAGAAAATTAATTTTTATCCCCAAAAAAAAGTGTTTCCATGCATGGTGGGCGCCTATCAAATTTCAATAAAATATCAAAAGCAGTTTCAAAATGAATTTGGGAAAAAATGGTTTTGGTTTTTATTTTTTTTACACGAAAATGGTGCGTCTTACGAAAATAAGTCTTCTAACCGAATTTGCTACAAAATAAATGAGGATTTTAAAAATAATTTTAGTTTTTAGAAAATGCAGTGGTGTACCATTTTTTTTTCAAGCATATTCAGTTCAAACCCCGTACGGACGTCACTGGTAAACATTTAAAAAAATCTTATGCCTCAAAAAATGCTCCTTAATAATTAAAAAGTGTATACAAAATTTCTTAAAAAAATCTGGAGTAATAAGAAAATTATGATAGAAAAGTTTTTTTTTTCTAAAATTTTAACACCCTGTAGCTCGAAAACTAAGAGCTTTAGAACATACATTCATATAAACTTTTCTTCTCAAATTCATCCAAATATTCACATCCTGAAGTATCGGCATTCAATTAATTAACACATTAATTAATTTCAACGTTAGATTGAAACGCGAAAATGCGATAAATGGTAAATTTTCTCAAATTCAATTCAAATTGCGATTTAAAAGTAAAACATTTAAATCAAAACACCGTGTAAATATTTAATAAAGTGCACACATAAAGTATATAAAGTGTACAAAGTGTACAACCAAAACGATCAGAAGTGGGATCACAAAAGTTTGATAATCAGAAGTGGGATCACAAAACTTCGATAATCAGAAGTGGGATCACAAAACAACGACAATCAGAAGTGGGATCACAAAACATCGCTAACCAGAAGTGGGATCACAAAACTTCGCTAACCAGAAGCGGGATCACAAAACATCGCTAACCAGAAGTGGGATCACAAAACTTCGCTAACCAGAAGCGGGATCACAAAACATCGATAATCAGAAGTGGGATCACAAAACAACGACAATCAGAAGTGGGATCACGAAACTTCGAATAATCAGAAGTGGGACGAAACAAAAACAAAAAAAAAACTTACAATTAAATACACAATTACACGTATATTACCGTATAATCCCGACGATTGACCGACGTGATGTTCAATTTAACGGTCACCATCTCAGCTATCTCGGGCGGGCACGTGTAGGCGTCATTATTTCCAATTAAACTACCTCGTCCCTTTTCGCTCTCTATATATCGCTCTATCTCTCTATCCCGTTCGGAATCGATCCCGCGGGATCGACGCGTCGCGACGTCGATGCCCCCCGTCGACAGGCCTCCGCCTGTCGCGAATATCCGATGCGAAATCTATCGAAAATCTATCGCTCGAGGTTCGACAATCTCGAGATACTCTATAGTGACTGATGTCGCGTCACCGGAACAGCCCGCCGCGATGTGCACGAGGTACTAATCGCGTCGATTATACGGGGGGAGTTCCCAAAGTACCTACTTAATTTTTTTTTTGGGCCACTTGGTATTTTTATAATGGGGAATTATGAGTGCTAGAGTGAGAGCGAGAGGGATGTGATTAATTCGCGTAGATTATACGGGGGGAGTTCCCAAAGTAGCCGGTACCTAGTTAAATTTTTTTTTGGGCCACCTCGTATTTTTACAATAGGGAATTAAGAGATGAAATTTTTTGAGTCCCCCTGGTATTTCGAATATAGGGAATTATGAGTGCTAAAGTGAGAGCGAGAGAGATGTGATTAATTCGTGTAGATTATACGGGGGGAGTTCCCAAAGTACCTACTTAATTTTTTTTTTTTTTGGCCACTTGGTATTTTTATAATGGGGAATTATGAGTGCTAGAGTGAGAGCGAGCGATGTGATTAGATTTTACGGGAGCAGTTTTACGGGGAGCAGACCGCGATTAATTTCCGTAGATTATACGGGGGGAGTTCCGAATCATCGAAGTAACTGGTGTTTTTTTTCGCCCACCCTGTTTAACCGAAATTTACGTAGAATATACGAGGGTAGTTCCGAATCATCCAATCATCGAAGTAACTGGTACTCTTTTTTTTGACCCACTCTGTATTTACAATCGGAAGTTTCGTAGAATATACGGGGGCAGTTCCGAATCATCGAAGTAACTGGTGTTTTTTTTTCGCCCACCCTGTTTAACCGAAATTTCCGTAGAATATACGAGGGGAGTTCCGAATCATCGAAGTAACTGGTGTTTTTTTTTTCGCCCACCCTGTTTAACCGAAATTTCCGTAGAATATACGAGGGGAGTTCTAGTACTTACCTGCAATGGTGTTTTTTCCTGAAACCTTCGACACCGCTCCGCCAGCGGCGTATGAACCTGCACTTCGGCCAGCACGTCCCTGGACATCCCCGCCTCATTGGCGTCCAGCTCGTCGCCGGAGAAATCGCCGCCGGCGCCATCTCTCTGGAAGATCACAGGGCGAATAATTACAATTTACCATCGGTAGAGGGCGATAAAAACGAGGTTAAGGTTCGTACCTGTATGGAGTTCGGGACGAATTTGGCGGATCCGTCGGCGGCGAGGCCGTCCCTGCAGGGGCCCGGACCGGCCCTGTGCGACGATGCCGCCGCCGCCGCCGCTTGTACGGTGAAGACGGACCCGGGGCGCCTGCGCGGGTCACATCGAGCCGCCGCCATTACATAGCTCCACATCGCAGATGCTCATGGCAAACGGACCGAGCGCCCTCTGCGGACAAAAGGGAGAATTAGAGTTGTTTTAAAGGGGTGGCGGGCGGTGGGATCTGGGGGAATTTCGTTGTGTCAGTTTTAGGGGGAATTCTAATTCAAATCTAGGGAATTATACGAAGGGAAGGTTTGGGGGAAATGTGCAAAATCTGGGGAAAATATGGGCAAAATTTGGGGAATTTCGTGGCGTCAGTTTTAAGGGGAATTGTGTCAAATCTAATGCATTTTATGAACGTCAGATTTAGGGGAAATATGTGCAAAATCTGGGGAATTTTTTTGCCTCATCTCTAGGGGAAATTGTTTCAAATCAAATGCATTTTATGAGCGTCCAAATTTAGGGGAAAAATGCGCAAAATCTGGGGAATTTTAATTGTTTTCTTCTGGGTAAAATTTTCTCATTTTATATACGAAGTTAAAGAATAAATCCAAAGACGAGAAAATCGAGGAAAACTCGCATGAAATTCCACCCGCTATTTTCCCTCTGCCACTCGCCCAAACCTCTACCCAGCGAATTTTCTTTTTACACGCCGTCAAACGGGAAAATTTCCTCGAAACAAAACTAATTATGCCGCCCATTGTGAACGGACGAGCAAATAAAGAAAATAAAAAACTTTCCTACACAAACCGCTCGGAAAACGAAGTTATGAATGGGATTTTCCTGCTATCGGAAAACTCGCTTCGGTTCAGAGGAAACTCTAGGGGTTTTCCTTGACTACACGTGAATCGCATTTTGTAAACACGAATTTCCCCCCACAAAACTTATTTTATTACCGAGTAAAAGCTCATTTTCCTATTGCCCTTAGGTTAACACGGCGATGACGTCACGATCGGTTAGTTGTAGTTGTACTATACTTTATATTAACCCTTGGAAATTTATATTGACTCTTGAAAATTTATATTAAGTCTTGGGAATTTTATTAAAATCAGATCTAAAGGAAATCTGGGGAATTTTAGATTCGGCAGATCTAGGGGAAATTGTGTCAAATGTAGGGGATTTTATAAACATCAGATTCAAGGGAAATATGTGTTAAATATGGGGAATTTTAGCAGGCTCGGTTCTAGGGGAAATTGATTGAAATCTAGGGGATTTTAGAATGTCAGATTTAGGGGAAATATGTGCAAAATCTGGAGAATTTTGTTGCCACAACACTAGGGGAAATTGTGTCAAATCTAATGCATTTTATGAAGGATGCATTTAGGGGAAATTGTGTTAAATATGGGGAATTTTAGCAGGCTTCGTTCTAGGGAAAATTGTTTGAAATCTTGGGGATTTTAGAACGTCAGATTTAGGTGAAATTCCTGTTAAATTTTGGGGAAATCAAAGTTTAGGGGAAATTTGTGTTAAATTTAGGATTTTTTTTGTGTCAGGACATGTCAAAACTAGTGACAAAATATGTCGAATCTAGTGATATATATTCGAGGTTCGTTCAATATATTACATCGCTACATTACAACAACCATTTAATTGACATTAATGACAATGACATTTGACGTAATGGCGGAAGATTTTCTTCGCGTATCTAATCTTTCCAACGACCTTGCGTGGAAAATTTCCGAATGAAATGGAAACAACTGGAAAACGCAATAAAATCGGAACAAGTTTTCCGCTCGGATTCAACGCCATCGCGATATACGGAATCGTTTTACTGTTTACACCCTGATTATGCGATTTTCCATCTTCGTATATACAGGGTGTCACAATTTTACACTCGCATAGGGATAGGAAAAAAACGAGCAATGGAAAAATGGCGGGGAAAACTCCACAAATAAAATTGAAAGTTGCGATAAAACTTGATCGATTTAATAACGCCGAAATTACACAATGAATTTATTAAGTTTGTTGTTTTTTTTGGGACACCCTGTACGCCTTCGGTTTTTCCTTTTCGCATCGCCGAGGGCTTTTTTCTCTCTCTCCGAGTCGTAAACATTTTCGTTTATGGGAATTTTCAACTCAGAAGTTTTCTTTGTCGTGTTTAGGGAGATTATAAAGGGAAACTTTTTCTCGAGCTCGAGCGCGTTTTAGTTATCTCTTTGTTTTGATATACGCGTATAAAGAGATTATATAAAAAAATTGTATATATGTGGAAATTCATATAAATAATCCGATTTTCTCAAACAAAAACCCAATGTTACTCTTAAAAAACAGTTCGAAACGGAATCACCCTGTACAGGGTGTTCCACGACGAGTTAAAACTATCTGTATATTGGAAACTACTTATCCGATTAAAATAATATTTGGTAAATATATGTTATACAATAAGACGAATTTCTTAAAAATATTTTGACAGTCGTAACACTTCCGGATATACCGGAAGTAGGCATCAACTTTGTTATTTTTATAAAATTTTAGGGTACTTTTGTCTAAAACACTTTTTTCAAAAATGCATATTTTTCGAGTTAATAATTTTTGTTTGAAAAATTTTACCGATGCAGACCCTTATGAATTATTTTTTTACGGGAATCCCTTTAAAGATATGGAAATTGTTTCTGTAGGGTGGCTACTAGAAAGGTCAAAGGTATTTGAATGTGCGTTGAAAAACTTTTTATTTTATACAGGGTGTGTACAAAAAATGCGTAAAGTTGAACTTCAAAAATATCAAATTTCCTCATTTTTTTAAATGGAACCACCCAGTTTTTTCTATTTAAATGAAATCAGCGGTCAAAAATAAGGGAAGTTCATGTTTACTTTCCTATACCTAAACCTAATTGTTTTGAAGATATTAAAAATTTTACATAAAACTCACATTTCTGCCTAATTCTCAATTAAATAGGTTTTATAAGTTAGCCATGTGAATTCTTCTTGATTAATTCACTATTAATTATGGTACTTGTACGAATTATGGTACTTTAACTCGTCGTGGGACACCCTGTATACACACAATTTTCGATCCATCCAAAAATTCACTTCGCAATATCAATTTACGATCGCATTTACATTTTTCCCTCCTTAAAACAATACCAATTATTATCAAACAATCATTTTATTACCCAACACACGGTACCCGATACGCCTCAAACATCATCAGTACCAACTGTACCGGCTAACACACTAAAAGTAACCAAACAATTCGAAACCAAAAAACAATGCCTTCTAGATTAGTACACCCGAAAATCCTGCTGTTGATGTTACTGACCAATGTAGTTCCTCATACAAGATCCACCTGTCAGCTGCAGCACGGCAGGAAATTGTCCTGCGACAATTTGAGCGCCGACCAGTTCACCTGGAGGCTCCACAAGAGCCTCTGGACCCACCGCGAGGTCGCCTTGGCCAAGCTGGAGGTCCTCCAATCCAACCTGCCCCTCCTCGAGAGGCTCTACAGGACACCGGCCTCTAACGGTAAGCACCAAAAAAACCTCTTGTCTTTGGTTTAATAGAGTTTAAACCATTGGAAGATACAGAGTAACATGTCTTTGATCAAAAAATCTCCTGTTATTGATCATTAGGTCATGAATCATTGGGTCATGGAGTCATGGATTAAAGGGTCATGGATCATAGGTCAAGAGTTATTGGTCATAAATGTCCTCTCATTGATCTTTAGATCATGAATCATTGAGTCATTGGGTCACGGGGTCATGGATCATTGGGTAATGGATCATTGGGTCATGGATCATTGGGTCATGGATCATTAGGTCATGGATCATTGGGTCATGGATCATTGAGTCATGGATCATAGGGTCAGGAGGTTATAGTACAAGACAATAAGAGAATCTAATTCGCAGATACAATCACTTGGATAAAGATCAGCGAGTGCGGTTTGAAGGAGATATCGGCGGGCGCCTTCGTCGACTTCTCCCGCCTGGAGGTGCTCGATCTGAGCTACAACCGTCTGAAGGACGCGCGCTTCCTGAGCACCCTGCCGCCCGACATCTCCGTGCTGCTGTTGAACAACAACGGCCTGACGGAGCTCGAGGTGGACCTGACGCGTTGGACGCGGCTGCGCTCGCTCGACCTCAGCCGCAACCTGCTCAAAGTGCTGGACCTGGACCGCGTGCGCGGCGTCTTCGACGTGGACCTCAGCCACAACGAGCTCTACAGCCTGGTGCCGAGTCGAGCCGACGCCGCCGGCGGCGCCGCGGTGCGCCGGGTGAACCTGTTCGGCAACCGGCTGACGGTGTTCAAGGAGCTGGACTTCAACGCCGCCATCGATTGGCTGGACTTGGGCGGCAACCGCTGGAAGAGCGTCGACGTGAGCTCGCCGAAGAGCTTCTTGGGATTGGCGAACGCCAGCGTCGAGGCGTTCGCGGGCGTCGTGGAGGCGTCGGCTGCCGATCTGAGCAACGTCACCGGGTTGCGTCGCGTCGCCGTGGTGTCGCGCGACCTGCGCTTGAAGGACAACGAGCTGGGCGATCTGGAGCACCGCGACGGCGACGTGAGGCGGTTGTACTCCAACGGCGCCTTGGAGTTCCTCGATCTGTCGAATTGCTCGATCATCAACGTGCCGGCGGGGTACTTCGCCGAGTTGGGTCGGTGCGTGTACCTGGACCTGAGCAGGAACTACGTGGTGGAGCTGCCGGAGGCGGCTTTCGCAGGCTCCACCATCGACATACTGGATTTGTCCTATTCGAAGATCCGGCAGGTGCGTCGCGGCGCCTTCCGCGACACCAACATCAACGATTTGAAGCTGAACGGTAACGAGATAACGGCTTTGGAGGAGGCCATCTTCGAGAACTCCTCGATCGTCAGTATCGATTTGTCGGATAACGAGATATCGATTGTCGACGAGTTGGTGTTCGGGGGTTTGGTGGATTTGGAGCGGTTGATCCTCCGCGGGAATTCGATCGATCGGTTGGACCAGATGGTGTTGAAGGAGTTGAAATGGTTGAAGGAGCTGGACCTGCGCGATAATCGATTCGCCGTGATCGATTCTCGAACGTTCGCTTCGCCCAAGCTCGATGATGTTCGGTTGAAAGGGAACAAAATCCGGGTGGTGAAGGGCGGGAGTTTCATCGGTTTGACCACTTTGAAGGAATTGGATTTGTCCAATTTGGACATACTCGAAATCGAACCGGAGGCTTTCTACGATTTGAAATCCCTGGAGAGCATCGACTTGTCCAACAATCGAATCGAATCGATCGATAATCCGTTCGCGAAAACTCCGAGTTTAACGAAAATCGACCTAACCGGCAACCCCATAAAATCCCTAACGCCATTGTCCAACGACTTGAACATCGATGAACTCCTGCTCACCGTCACCGAATTGGGTCCAAATCAAATATCCAACACCCACGTCAAAACTCTAACGTTCAAAGACACCAAGCTCAAAATCCTGCCGGCCAACTCCTTCAAAAACATGTTCTCCTTGACCTACCTGTACTTCATCGATTGCGTCATAGACACCATAGAACCGGGCGCGTTCAACGACCTCTACAGCCTCAAGTACTTGGACACCAAGAACCTGTTCGCCCGTTTCGTGGGACCGCTGCAGGACGACCTGTTCAAGGACCTGCTGCACATGGAGAACCTCGACCTCTCCGCCATGAAGGTGTGGTCCTTGAGCCGGGACACCTTCACCGGGCTGCCGTTGCTGCGCTTCCTCCACCTGCACCAGAACCAGCTGAAGCGCATCGACGCCAACGCCTTCTGCCATTTGGACCTGTTGGAGACGTTGGACTTGAGCGATAACGAGCTGACCGTGTTGGACGAGGCCGCTTTCAGCGGTCTGAGCAAGCTGCGCGCGCTAAGGTTGTCCAACAACAAGCTCGACGCGATCCAGGACTACACCTTCCAAGACCTCACCGGATTGAACTACCTGTATTTGGACGGCAACCGCTTGGAGTCCAATTCGCTGGGGAAGTTCGCCTTCGACGGTTTGGAGGAGCTCAAAGTCCTGTCGTTGTCCAAAAACTCGATCGAGCACTTCGCCGGCGGCGCGTTCAGGTTGCTCGCGAACCTCGAGAGTTTGTTGCTGCAGAGCAACGAACTCATGGCCTTGGACGTGGGGGTGTTCAGCGGTTTGGACAAGCTGCAGAGGCTCGACCTGGCGGAGAACAAAATCGGATTGTTGAATTTGCGGACGGCCTTCGTGGCGCTGCCGGAGCTCGGCCGGCTTGGTTTGGACCACAACGACCTGCGCGACATGGAGGTGGAGGATCTGCTGAGGAAGTGCGGCAGGCTGCGGGAGGTGGGGATATCGTACAACAAGTGGCCCTGCGATTATTTGGCGGGTTTGCTGGAGACTTTGAACGCTCGAAACGTCACTTATAAACCAACTTTGCCCGACTACGATCTGCTCAACATCGACGGTATACCTTGCATCTATAAGGTTTAGGTTGTGATGCCTAGAAGTATACAGGGTGGATTGCGTTATAACGTTAATAACTCGTTAACGGTGCGTTTTAGGAAAAATTTACAGGAGTACTTTTTTGTGTAAATCTAGTTAAGTAATCGTTTGAGTGTAGTTTGGGTTATACAGGGTGGTCATACGAAAAGTTACGTATCAAAGTTGGGTTTTTTTAAATGGGATGCCCTATATATTTTTGCATATTTGGAATCTGCTCGTCGAGCCGATTTCGACGAGTGGTCACACTTGGTATTTATTGTGGATAATAAAGGATCTACAGCCAGTTGAAAATCGCGATTTTTCTATATCCTTCTGTCGACCCTGTATAGAATAAAATTCTAATGTAATATGATATTTTTAATAGAAACACTCTCCTCGATTAAACGATACAATAAAAATCAAATCGAAATCCCCGTCGAGATTTTTATACGTCCATAAAAATCCGGGTTCATCCGGGTAGAAATCCACTTGAAATCCCCGTCGCAAAGTGAACTTTACCCGCCTACAGGGTGTCCCAAAAAAAATATCGGCAAGTGCTTGGAAATAAATTGTAAATTTTTTTGCTCCCGTCTACGATATATTGGAGTTGTCTGAATTGAGTTGAGAAATTAACTTCGACCCCTAAACGGGGAGGCAAAAACTAGTCGAGGGTCGAGGGCTAGGAAAGTGGACTTTTCGGCGGGAAAAAATTCCAATTAAACTTCAATACACGATTTATTTTCTCGTGCAAAAACACACTCGAGGTTAATGAAACGCTCTGGATTATTCCGTTCCAGTCGATTCCAGAGCTTGAGTCGTGATGGAATATTTAGGACAAATATTGCTCTTTTGCCTGATTATTCCACCTAGTTTTATTATTTAATAATACGGGGTGCGAGAATTTTCGTTTTTGGATACTTTTTGAGCCATTTTTAGATACTTCTTGGAGATGTTTCGTAAACTTTGTTTTTGAGCTCTATTTGGAGCACCTTTTGGTTTATTTTTGAATTCATTTGAACTTATGTTTGACCAAAATTTGGACTCTATTTGAACCCTTCTTGCATCCCCCCTAGAACACGTTTTGTAAACACGTTTTTTGAACTCTTTTTAACCAATTTTTGGACACTTTTTAAACCCTTTTTATATTCCTTTTGAACACATTTTGTAAACACTTTATTGAACTCTTTTCGACCGATTTGTGGACTCTTTTTGAACCATTTTTAGATTTTTCTTGGAGATGTTTTGTAAACTTTGTTTTTGAACTCTATTTGGAACACATTTTGGTTTATTTTTGAATTAATTTGAACGTCTGTTTGACCAACATTTGGACTCTTCTTGAACACTTTTTGCATCCCTCTAGAACACGTTTTGTAAACCCTTTATTGAACACTTTTTAACCAATTTTTGGACTCTTTTTGAAACCCTCAACGACCCCTTTTTTAGACTGTTCTTGTAGAAAATTTGTAAACATTCATTGAACTCTATTTTGAACACGTTTGGATTCTTTTTGAACTCGTTTTTGGCGACTTTTTTGGACACATTTTAAAACCTTTATTGGACCCTTCTTGTATCCCTCTTGAACTCGCTTTGTAAACACTTTTTTTGAACTCTTTATAACCACTTTTTGGACACTTTTTAAATCCTTTTTGTACGCCTTTTGAACACATTTTGTAAACCCTTTATTGAACTCTTTTCGACCAATTTTCAGACTTTTCATTCCCCACCATTTAGACACATTTTAAAACCTCTATTAAACCCTAATTCTGTTCTTCTCGAATTAATTTTACAAACCCTATTTTAAACTCTACTACTTTGGACAAATTTTGGACAGCATGCCGAGCGAACAGAGCTCGCCTTCGCCACCAATTCCTTCTCCACATCGCTTCAATTACACCGAAAACGTCGAGTTTCTGGAACAATTAATTCTCCCACCGAGAGAATCATTCCCCCTTTCCCGCCGCCGCCGCCGCCGCCGCCACCCCTGCCGCCTCCCGAATTCGCGCCCGTCGCGAATACAAAACTGGAAAGTGCCCTCGAAATGCTTAGTACACGCGCGACACGCAAAACGATTTAATTATATATATTTTAAGGGCCGACAATGAGCAAAGCCATCCGAATTTCAAACGAAAGGATCCAATTCAGATGATTAATTAATTGGTAATTAATTGCCCGAAATGGGGAGGAGTTCTCAAATTGAAATATACAGATAGGTGCAAAAATTGTTGTGGAAGTTATTGAACCATTTTTGTATTTCACTTGAACCCATTTTGATGTAACCCCCAACGAAACCTTTTTTAGATTCTTCTTGTAGGCAATTTATAAACTTTCATTGAACTCTATTTTGGACACTTTTGGATTCTTTTTGAACTCATTTTGTTAACTCTTTTTTGGCGACTTTTTTGGACACATTTTAAATCCTTTATTGAACCCTTGTTGTATCCCTCTTGAACTCGATTTTTTAAACACTTTTTTTTAACTCTTTTTAAGCAAATTTTAAATCCTTATTGATTAAATTGATTATTGATTAATTCCAGCAGATAAATATAATAGGTTTTGAATGGAATTAATTATTCTCGCCATATTTGTATATCGATATCGAATTTATTAGATTGTTAATTAGTAACATATGGGTTATATTGGTGATTGATTAAAATGGGAATAACCAATTTAGAAATTGATTAAATCGAAATTATACAGGGTGGATCGCTCAACTTAACTCGTTTCCATACAACGACCTCATCCAGAATCTAATGGCAACGTTACCGAAGTTCAGAGTTCATCAGGACCATCCAGAATCAATCCTATACAGGGTGTTGAAATTTTTTTTTGTTTTTTCTTTGTAGCTCCTGCATTTTTTGAAATATTTTGCTCAAAATTTTGAATCTAGATTGTTTTATAGTGCACAAATTATTGGGTATATTAGATGGTTGTTGAATTCTACAGGGTGATATTTTTTCAGGGGTCATGTACTCTTTTTCCCCCCGAACTTTTTTACTGTGCGCCGCTGGTAGATTCTAAAATACAAAATTAATTGTCTGTTTTGTTTAGAAACTTTTTTATTTTTAAACTTTTTTCGTTTCTGTGACCGTTATCGAGAAAAAAATTAAAAATGATTTTCTGTGCAAATGATTTATTTTGCAAAACAAAAACCCTAAATAATAATTATTAAATTACATTATAATAAATGTTGAAAGTGACCCCCTTACTACTCAAATTATACTCTATACCCTATGCCATATACCTAATTTGAGCTAAATATCTCAAAAACTGCAGGAGCTCAAAAAAAGAAATAAAAAAATCTTGAAATTTCAACACCCTGTAGATCGATAACGAAGCGTTTGCGGACCCACGTTTATATAAACTTTTAGTCATAAAATAAGCCAAGGAATCACCCCCTTTCGGATGTACACGTTGTTTAGGAACACCCTGTATAAAATTGGATAAAAACCGCCCCTAAACGTCTAGCCGGATTTTTTCCGCAACCCCCGTCACGCGCGCATCATCTTGCCTTTTTTAATATACAATTCATCCCCGTACCCGCATATGGCTTATTTATTTTCTCCTTTTTTCCTACCAACCCCCCAACTCGTTTTCGGCCCATTAGGGAGGATCACAAAAGGGCCGTTTTCGTCCCAAGTTCCCATCTATTTCGTCGTGATAAATCGTCCTGTTTGTCCTTTGCTTCCACAATAGTCTCCCCGTTATCCTGTGATGCTTTCCAGAATACGACGACCGTGAATAAAGTATCATCGTACGCACCTTAAAATCCCGAATAATGCAGTCGCTAATGACATAATACAACTTTAAATTAGTAGAGTGTAGTGAAGTGTTACAGAATGTAGCTAATTCTAATTATAGTGAAGCATAGTGAAGCTAAGCATAGCTAATTAACTAATTATAGTGAATCATAGTGAAGCTAAGGGTAGCTAATTAACCAATTATAGTGAAGCATAGTGAAGCTAAGGGTAGCTAATTAACTAATTATAGTGAACCATAGTGTAGCTAAGTGTAGCTAAGTGTAGCATAGTGCAGAATGGTGTTACATAGTGTTACATAGTGTAACTAATTGTATCTATGTGCAGCATAGTGTAACAGTGTAGCATAGTGTAGCTAAGTGTAGTTAAGTGTAAATTAAAGGAAATCTACAGGGAGAGCCAAATAAATGTGTCTCATATAGGCTTAGACTTGGAGATAACTTTAATTTCAACCGTAATTAGTGTATGTATTTTCAAAAACTAAATTAGAAAATTACTGTAGTTCAATTGGCCGTTTCTAAGAGTTTTCTATGGAACTTAATTAGCATTTGCGAACGGGATATAAACCGCGTAATAATCCTTCGTATATGCTTAATTAGCATTAATTAACCCGCCATTGAAACGTTATAACGGGTATTCTATATAACGATGCGCCATTCACACTTCTCTCTCTCCCGTATTTTTATGTTCTTTATTTATTTTTTTATTTTTTTTTTTTTTTCATCCGGCTCGTTAATTTTTTCCCTATCCATTTTATAGATACGTTCGTTAAATTGCGAAAACTTCCAACGTTATACGTAAACACCAATTAAGCGTCGATCGCGAGATATTGAGTTAATTACCCTCCGTACAGGGTGAAATTTTAGTTTATTTGAATCACCCTGTATAATTTCGAATATTTTGGGACACTCTGTATATAGGTTGTTAATTAGTTGAATTCCGATACTTCAGGATGTGAATATTTGGATGATTTTAAGAAGAAAAGTTTATATCAATGTATGTCGTAAATCTTTTAGTTTTCGAGTTACAGGGTGTTAAAATTTTAGAAAAAAATAATAACTTTTCTATCATAATTTTCTTATTACTCCAGTTATTTTTAAGAAATTTTGTATACACTTTTTAATTATTAAGGAGCATTTTTTGAGACCTAAGATTTTTTTAAACTTTCACCAGTGACGTCCGTACGGGGTTTGAATTGAATATATTTGAAAAAAAAATGGTACACCATTGCTTTTTCTAAAAACTAAAATTATTTTTAAAAACCTCATTTATTTTGTAGCAAATTCGGTCGAAAGACTTATTTTCGTACGACGCACCATTTTCGCGTAAAAAAATAAAAACCAAAACCATTTTTTCCCAAATTCATTTTGAAACTGCTTTTGATATTTTGTTGAAATTTGATAGGCGCCCACCATGCATTGAAAAACTTTTTTTTGAGGATAAAAATTAATTTTCTACTATTATCAGTGACGTCCACGTCCGAAATTTCATAAAAATATCTGCTGTAACAAGAAAATTATGATAGAAAAGTTATTTTTTTTCCTAAAATTTTAACATCCTGTAGCTCGAAAACTAAGAGGTTTAGGACATACATTGATACAAACTTTTCTTCTTAAAATCAATCAAATATTCACATACTGAAGTATCGGCATACAATTAATTAACACCCTGTACATGTAACTTCCCCTACAAGCTCTCGGTTTACGGTTATTTTAATTATTATTCGCGTTATATTTAATCGCCCGCGAGATGATTAAATGCAGCGAAGTTTAATTTAATGTGCCCCAAGGCGAAGATCTTCCTGTAATTCCCCGTCGGGTTATTTTCGTCCGCTTTGGTTTCCCCTCTAATTCATCAACGTTTCCGATTCTCTTATTCCTCGATTATTCGATTAATTTAATCGATCATTCGATTGTGCTCATTGTTTTATGCGGGGAATTCAAGATGGCGCCTTTGAAAGTTTTGTACTGACTTTGGGACGCCCTTTATATACAGAGTGTTCCTAAACATTGATTCCATGGCTTATTTTATGACTAAAAGTTAATATTAACGTAGGTTCGCAAATGCTTCGTTAACGATCTACAGGGTGTTGAAATTTGAAGATTTTTTTGTTTCTTTTTTAGAGCTCCTGCAATTTTTGAGATATTTAGCTCAAATTAGGTGGAGGATATAGGGTATAGAATATAATTTGAGTAGTACGGGATCACTTTCAACATTTATTATAATGTAATTTAATAATTATTATTTAGGGTTTTTGTTTTGTAAAATAAATCGTTTGTACAGAATATCATTTTTAATTTTTTTCTCGATAACGGTCACAGAAACGAAAAAAGTTTAAAAATAAAAAAAGTTTCTAAACAAAACAGACAATTAATTTTGTATTTTAGAATCAACCAGCGGCGCACAGCAAAAAAGTTCGGGGAGAAAAAAGGGTACATGACCCCTAAAAAAATAACACCCTGTAGAATTCAACAACCATCTGATATACCCAATAATGTGTGCCCTATAAAGCAATCTAGATTCAAAATTTGACCTAAATATCTCAAAAAGTGCAGGAACTACAAAGAAAAAACCCCCTTTCGGATGTACACGATGTTTAGGAACACCCTGTATACATATTACGTCAGCATTTTCAAATAATCTGAATAGAGTGAAATTTTACAGGAGTTCGATGAAGGAAATTCGATGCGAGACGTGTACATTTAATATTTTCGCCGTGGAAATTCTCCTTTTTTTAACGAATCCCCGAAGGGGCGACGTCGATCGAATTTCGATTAGATGATTAATTATATTATTGCATCGATAACGCGCAATTTATATTAGACACCATTCTATACAGGGCGTTTCCTAAAATAATCCTTTTCAGAATTTTTTTAAATTCAATTCTCTTCCCTGCAATTTGAAAAGATAAAAGTAGGGTTTTAAAAATACTCTTAAAAGGTATTCCGGTGCACTGGAAATACCTTATTTCTTATTAACTGTCCTTAAAAAAGTGCAAATTATCCAAAAATATCTGAGAAACGGAAACTTCTGACACCGCTGTCGCTAATCAAATTTACAAAATTGTTCTGTGATTTGACATTTATGTCAGGCGACATCATAATTTACAGAAATCTATCATCATCTTTTGCTAAAATACTTTAATTAGTTATTTTTTCAATTTAATACAGCCTGTGGATAAATATAAACTAGGAGACATCGTTCTGTAATAAGTATTCTTCATCCTACTAAAATTATTCACAAATCCGTTCGAGGAAACTCGAGTCTTACTAGAATTACATTTTGCCATTTAAATAGCATTGCAAATAAATGGCAGTTTTTGATTGCAATTTTCTTAAATATCCAATGAAGTAGTAGAAATTAAAAATAGGAGATATCATTGATTGGAGTCTCTATATTAGCTATAAGAAAGATTCAAATCAATTGATGAAGCCAAATTAGAATCATACTGGAATTACTGAACCTATATTTTCCAATTTAAAACTACCCTCAAGTGGCGCCCTTAATTGCTTAAAAATAATCGTATTTATCTAGAGCGCGTAAGTCATTTCGAAACGTCAAACAACTGTCAATTTCTACGCACACTAAGAGAAAAAAAAATGCTTTCAACAACAACTTACGAAATATCGCACTTTCAACGGCACAAAATATCCTTTTATATCCTCAAAAATTTCCCGCGATTTTCCACCATATGTTTTCCACCGCCAAAAAGGGAAACCTGTTAGCGCCCGGTAGATACACCGACGTCGGTCGACGTCTGAGGCGTCGCGTCGCACTGTCAACACGCACCGGTCGCCGTCGCGACGCAACTGGACGCCCTCTCGCCCGCGTTCTCTCGTTTCCCGCCGCCCGGACGCCCGACGTCGATCACGCAGAGCGTCGGTTTTCCGATCATCTCCCGTTCCTCTCCCGCTTTTCCATCTCCCCTCCCCTCTCGTCTGCTTTCGTCCCGTCGCGCGCTCGACAACTGACAGCTCGCTTGTCAATCGGACAGGCTTTATTTGACATGCTGGTATATGACAGTTTCATTACTTTAGGACAGCTTTTGAATGACTGTTTAATTGAATTATGACAAGTGACAGCTTGATTGACAGTTTAATTGCATTAGGACAGCTTGAATGACAGTTTCATTGCATTAGGACATATTGAATTATAGTTTAATTGTATTAGGACAGCTTGAATGACAGTTTAATTGAAATATGACAAAAGTAACATATTGAATGAGAGTTTAAATGCTTTAGGACAGCTTGAATGACAGTTTAATTGCATTAGGACATCTTGAATTATAGTTTAATTGCATTAGGACAGCTTGAATGACAGTTTAATTGAATTATGACAAAAGTAACATATTGAATGAGAGTTTAAATGCTTTAGGACAGCTTGAATTACAGTTTAATTGCATTAGGACAGCTTGAATGACAGTTTAATTGAATTATGACAAAAGTAACATCTTGAATTACAGTTTAATTGCATTAGGACATCTTGAATGAGAGTTTAATTGAATTATGACAAGTGACAGCTCGTATGTCGGCTAAAAACATTATGACAATTGACAGATTAATCATGAATTTAACGTAAGTAGTCGATTTTTAATCGTTTTAATGGATTTCTTTTGTAACATATATACAGGGTGTGCCAGATAAGAAGGGAAAAATAAAATATTTGTTTCGCCCTGTATTCGTGTGTAAAAAGTGAGCTGTCATTTCGTAATTACTTCGCGTAATTCGGACGTTATTCGTGCGTCTTGGCGCTGTTTTGTTTGCGCTTTTCCACGGGAAATTCGAAATTTGCATGGAAATTTCTCTATGTATCCAGTCGGTTCTGGATTTGGAGTTTCTCATGCATTCGTTATTCCAGAATGTTTTATTCATCAATGGGCTTCCTCGAGCCGAGCAGGCTATGGCTTTTCATTTATTTTTCTCGATTTTTTTTTTATATTATTATTATTATTATTTTTCCTCTCTAAGCCGGGATTCTTTTGTATCTACACGTGCGTTTCCTTATCATTCTTATCTTACAATTAAATTATTTTCGAGTACATTTTGTTTGACAGTTCTAACGTCAAATATGACAGATGAAACACCGGCCTACTCTGCGAAAATGTCGCACATTTAATTTCGTATTTTTTTCCGATAAATTCGATCGAAATAAAAAGCAAACGATGGCCTTATAAAAATAATTATCGTAAAGAACTCTCGGTGAACTTGATAGGGCAATTACCGGTTCGTTTTTAGCGAATTTTAAAATAAGAATACTTATCGAAAACAAGGCAGACCGGACCGAGTTCTCGCTTTATTCTGCTCGTGAACGGTCAATTCGACTTGATCGAATTAAAATTAATCGATCCAAAATACATATATTTAATTCTTTAATGGTTCTAGACAGTTCTAAACGATTCTGGAGCGTTCTAAATGAGTCTGGAGAGTTCTAAATGATTCTGGACCATTCTAAATGATACTACACATGATTCTAAACAGTTCTAGATGATTCTAAACAGCTCTAAATGATTCTGGAGCCTTCTAAATGATACTACACGGTCTTAAATGATTCTGGTGCGTTTGAAATGAGTCTAGATAGAGTTCTAAATGATTCCGAAGCGTTCTAGAATGTTCTAAACAGTTTTAAATGATTCCGAAGCGTTCTAGATTGTTCTAAACAGTTCTAAATGATTCTGAAGCGTTCTATTTGATACTACACGGTCCTAAATTATTCTGGAGCGTTCTAAATTACTCTGGAGAGTTCTAAATGATTCCGAAGCGTTCTAGAATGTTCTAAACAGTTCTAAATGATTCTGGAGCATTCTAAATGATGCTACAACGGTTATAAATGAGTCTGGAGAGTTCTAAATGATTCCGCAACGTTGTAGAATGTTCTAAACAATTCTAAACGATTCAGGCCGAGAACTTTTCACCCCACCCTGGTATTTGTACTTCGTAACCCAAAAATGTTCCATCGCATATCGCCGTCAAGTCCAATTAACGGACGTCCGCGCTTATTCAACTGGCTTTGAAAAAAGGCTTTAAGTTCATTGTGTTATCGGTTGGTTTTTTGCGGTGCTCGCAAGAGAGACCTTGTCGAAACTGGCTCGATTTTTTTCTCTCCTTCTCCACGCACGCACCAAAAGGCGATCAACCCGATGGACGAGGAAGGACAAAGGGTCCTGGAGATGTATAAAAGGCCGGTGGAATCGGATGGTTGGGTATCAGAAGTTGTCTTTACTATTGACAAGTCTGTGCAGCAGTAACCCAGTCGACATGTTCAAATTGGTGAGTTTGTTTGGATTTTGTTAGGGTGATGTATTGGGCGGGCTACGTCCCTCGACCCCGAGCTGAAGGCGAGCCGGGTTATACTTCGTCTCGATGTTGTTATACTAATTTTAGTTCAATTCGATGAAAGGATCGTGAGTATCTCGAAAACTAATCGATGTAGAATCGTCCCGTTTGTTTCGTTTGGTAGAAAAAATGTTTTTCTTTAATTTTTGAAGAATCTAAAATGTTCGAAAATTGAGTGGTTTTCGAGATATTTTGAGTTTTTTTATAGATTGTATTTTAGTGTAATTCCATGAAAAATTGTAATTATCTTCGTAACTAATCAAGATAAAATCATCCAGTTTGTTTCATTTTGTAGAAAAAACGATTCTCTTTAATTTTTGAAAAATCCAAAATGTTCGAAAATTAAGTAGTTTTAATGATAATTGTTGTTTTTTTGTGAGTTGTATTTTAGTACATCTAAATGAAAAATTGCAAATATCTCCATCACACATCGATATAAAATCACCCAGTCTGTTTTATTTTGTAGGAAAAACATTTCTCTATAATTTTTGAAGAATCCAAAATGTTTATAAATTGCGTTGTTTTCGAGATATTTTGAGTTTTTTTTATTGGTAGCATTTTAGTGCAATTTATTGAAAGAGTGTAATTATCTCCAAAACTAATCAAGATAAAATCACCCAGTTTGTTTCATTTTGCAGAAAAAACGTTACTCTTTAATTTTTGAAGAATTCAAAATGTTTATAAATTGCGTTGTTTTCGAGATATTTTAAGATTTTTAAAGAGTAGCATTTTAGTGCAACGTAATGAAAAATTTTAATTATCTCGAAAACTAATCGAGATAAAATCACCCAGATTGTTTCATTTTGTAGAAAAAACGTTACTCTTTAATTTTCGAAGAATCCAATTTTGTCGATATTCGCTTAATTTTCGAAATATTCAACTTATAGATTACTTTAGTACGATTACTTTTCCTATACCTCCTTACCCCAGCGAACCCGAGCTGCACAGCCTATACAAGCAAAGACCACGACTCACATTTCTCCCTCTTTCAGATCGCTTTCTTCGCCATCTTGGCCGCCGCCTTCGCCGTCCCGGCGCCCGAGCCCAAGCCGAAACCGGACCCGCTCACCCTCTACACCGCCGGGGCGGCCGCCCCATTGACGTACAACGCCTACCAGCCCATCGCCTACTCGGGCCTGGGCTACAACTACATCCCCTACGCCTACAACTACAACTACTACGCCCCGCTCGCCTACAGGAACCTCTACCTTTGAGCGGCCCGAGCGATCGACACGGCCTATTGACTGACTATTTAGATCATAAGCGAAATTTTTTTGTGCCTGTATTTCCTTTTACGAGTCGAAATTTGTTGTGATTTGGCTAGCGAATTAAAAAATTTAATCGATTTATGTACTTTTCATTACCTCCTATGTACTGGCGCCGATGGGTATAATGTGAAAATCATAGACAAAATAAAAATCTTTCTTTCTCTACGGTGAAAATCATAAAAATTTGAACGAAATGTTCAAAAGAACAAGAACAAGAAAAAAGAACAATAAATCATAACTGTATCAAGAAATACAATAATTAAATTATAGCAAAGACATACAAACAAACGCATTTTTTTCAGAGTAAGAAGATAGTTGGCAACGTCCCTAAAAACAATTTTAACCACCAATTCTTAATGTGATTGGTTAATGACTTGTGATTTCAAACTTTAAAAATTAATTGCGGCCTTAATAAGAAACGGAAAAAATTAAAAATTTCACCAACGATTTTATAAGAACACGTAGTTTTATAAAAAAAAGTCGTACTCGCCTCCATTTCGAACAATACATTTAATATTGCAGTGTAATTTTTACAGAGAAAAAAAATTATCCTATATACATGTTGTATTATACAAACGCTTCCCAATTAAAAACAAAACCGGATTGCAACGGAATCATGCGATAAATTTCACAGAACATTAAAATACACAAGGAATGATACAATAGAATAGAACAAACGAATTAATCCTACATCATTTTATAACATGACAATAAACCTATACAACAATTTATATATCCGAAAATACTATTTAATTTCGACCCCTCCTCGGCCGAGCCACAATCGCACGAAAAAAAGCATCTTAATCAGTGAATTTCCTGTTGACATTACGCCCGAACAGAGCGTTACGAATCTGGGGCACCAGTTGTTGCGAGATCAAATCCAATCGCGCCTCCAGCGTGTTGGCGATCTTCACTTTGTTCTTCAACGCCAGCAAATCGATCCCGCCGGTGGTCTCCTGCGACAGGTGCGACTCGTCGTCGATCTTCAGGTGCACCTCCTTGCCCGTCATGTCCTTGTACTTGGTCTGCACGTTGCCCAGGATCGACTTGACCAGGTCCCTGTCCTGCGGGCGCACCCGGACCGTTACTTCTTTCTCAAACAGCTACAATAAAAATCGTACATTAGGTATACATATACTCTACTATTGCTTGTGGATTGTATTGACCTGGTAGAGTCCTTGAAGGATGAGGCTCTCGAGGATGTGACCGTACTTTCCTTGGTCTCGGGTGACTTCGCCGAGGTGCTTACGGGCCTCTTCGAGCACAGCTCGAACGTGGTCTTCTCTAACTTTGAGCACCTTCAATCTGGCCTGGTTCAGCATGTTCGACGATTGGCTGTAATTAATCACGTGATTGAATCGGTTTTAATGGAATTATTGTAGTTTGCTTACATTTTCTTCTGGAGCTCGACTTGCTTCTCTTTCTTCTCGTAGTACTCCATGATTTTGAGGCGCTGCTGTTGGACCAAACGGCCCTTTTCAATGTTGAACTCCTCCTCGGCTTTGGCGTCGATTTCTTCGGCCTTCTCGTTGGCTTCTTGCTCGATGAAAGCCATCATGTGCTTGATCTACATTTACAACAGCAAATTAGTACGTTGTTAAAGTTTAACGAGCTTTAAATATGTAAATTACACATCGATTTCTAGGCGGAAATTCGTACCTGTTTCTGGACATCTGCGTCGCTTAGCGCCATTTTGGATGAGTTCGAAAGACGATTTCGGGAATTTGTTAGATGAAAAACGAGAGTTTTCTCGACCGAACTACGCCCAACACTTTTCTTGCAGGATAAACTCGTTCAAAATGGGAGCTGCCACTGTCGATCATATGATCTGTCAAAATAAGTCTCATGACAACCTAGAGATGTCAATTTCGGAACCTAAAATCTGTTACTAACTTCACAGATCCCACCTCTAGTACTTTGAAAACAAGAAAATTACAAGATTATTAGTTCATATGAGTTAAATAAGGAACTTTATCGGTTTACTTTTTTAATTAGAATATAACCAAGCGATTTTGTACCTACTGAATCTATCAGAATTCAACTTAAGTTACCACTTCTTCTTTCTAGTTTGTTGGCCTCGACTACTAATGGTCATTCTGCCAACTTAATTTAAGTTCCTCTGATAATGACATAACAAAACGTCAATTACGTCAATACAATTTACGTTGACAGCTCGTTTCGCAAACATGGCGGAATAAATAAACAACAAAATCCCGATGCCGTGCGACGAAAACCTCGATTAGAAAGATGTGCGAATCGGTGATGGGAATCCTGAACGAAATACTGAAAGTAGAAGGCATCGAAGAGGCGTTCAGCTGCTTTCTCATTCACAAAATCTCGAACGAAACCGAAAAAATCTCGCTATGGCAGGAGGAACTGAACGCGGCCTTTCGCTCGGTCAACGCCGATCAATCCGAAGCGGCTATAAAGCAATACCTGGGCATCGCCTACGGTTGTTCGAGGAACCGGTTGCGTTTGCTCATGGAGCTGCTGGTGACCAGCGTGAAAACCGGCGTCCTGCCGGCCAGGAAGGTCTGCGAATTGATTTGCACCAGCGAGCTATTGCAATGCAACAACGCCAATTTCTGGGTGGAATGCTTCAAAGTAGTTCTAAAGATAATCGATTTGGTCGAGTACAAAGGCGTTAGGGAGATTATGAAGGTTAGTTCTAGTTTACGATTGTATTACGAGTTATTTTAATCGAGTATTTCAGGCTTGTTGCGAAAAAGCTAAAACTTTACCGTGGAGGCTGAATTCCGGTCTTCAACCGCAGGCCCAAGCCCTGATGGACGTAGCCCAGAAAATAATGGACAGAGACGCTTGCCTTCTACCCGGCTATTTACTCGTCAACGAACTACAAAAAGCCTATCCGGACTGTCCCCATTGGAGGTTATCGGCGTTGTTCTCCGACTACGTCGAGAGCTTCAGAGCCTGCGCCCAAATGGTCTCTATCATCGGCCAAGCCGAAATGAGACCGATCGTCGAACACAGCGGTTGCCCCGAACATTTCATCAACACCTGGAAACTGGATCCCACCACTCTAAGATTCGCCGTTAAAGGTTGATTATTAATCGCTTTAAAAGTAGTAACTAATCGAATCTGTTAAGGTACCCTACCGTACGAACCGGAGCTCCTCGAAAAGCAAACCGGCCTGTTGAGATACATCCTCGAACAACCGTACAGCAGAGACATGGTGTGCGGCATACTCGGTTTGAACAAACAACACAAGCAACATTGCCAAGCCATCGAAGAGCAACTCATCGAATTAGTGGTGTTGGCTTTGGAGAAAACCGAAGTGGAAGGCGACGAACAGGCCACGCATGATCTCTGGTTGCACCTCTCCTCGCAGCTCATCTACTTCGTTCTCTTCCAATTCGCCAGCTTCCCCAGCTTCGTGATATCCCTGCACTCGCGCCTCCAAGGCAGAGACCTGCGCCGCGGTCGCGACCAGCTCATGTGGGTGCTGCTGCAGTTCATCTCCGGCTCGATACAGCGCAACCCTCTGTCGAACTTCCTGCCGGTGTTGCGCCTCTACGAGCTGCTCTATCCCGAGCAGGAGCAACAGCTGCCCGTGCCCGACTACAACCAGCCCCATTGCACGCGCCAAATGGCGATGACCTGCATCTGGTTGCACCTCACCAAGAAGGCGCAATCGGAGCAGGCGAACGCCGCCTGGCCGGTGCCGACGAAGCTGCGCGGCCACTACGATTTCCTGCAGCATTTGGTGCCGCCCAGCAACACGGCGTTGGCCATGGGCAACGATTATCGCATAGCGTTGTTGTGCAACGCCTACTCGACCAATCAGGATTACTTTAGGTGAGTCGTGTTGGCGTTCTAATCGATCGAAATAAGTTGAAGTTGAAGTTTATTTCCCATTAGCAAACCGATGGCGGCGCTGGTGGAAACGATACAGGGCAGCTCGAAGTCTTCGTCGCCTCCTACGGCGCCACTCAGCATGAAGATACTCGATTCTCTCACGGTGCATTCGAAGATGAGCCTCATCCACAGCATCGTGACGCACGTCATCAAGCTGGCCCAAACGAAATCCGGCATGCCTTTATCTCCGGCTCTAGTGGAAACGTACAGTAGATTGTTGGTGTACACGGAAATCGAATCGTTGGGCATCAAAGGTTTCCTCAACCAGCTGTTGCCGCAGGTGTACAAATCGCACGCTTGGGGCACGCTCTACACGCTCTTGGAGATGTTTAGTTACCGGATGCACCACATCCATCCGCACTATCGCGTCCAATTGCTCAGCCATTTGCATTCGCTGGCCGCCGTGCCGCAGGCCAATCAGACCCAATTGCATCTGTGCGTCGAATCCACCGCTTTGAGGCTCATCACCGGTACGTATTGATTCGATTTAACTCGCTTATGTAAAACACAAAACCTACTCGTCAACATAAAACAGCGGAATTCTAAGACTAACGCAAGACAACATCGCTTCGAAAGTTCAACTGCGCGTCGTAAAATTCCCCAAGTCAAATGGGAGAATTAACATTGACACTAGGGACATTTTGAACTGCGCGGATAATACTAAAAGTTACCAAATAGTCTAACGAAAATGGATATCCTTTACTAACGTTAACTGTTTGTAAAATGCAGGTTTGGGTAGCGGCGACGTGCAGCCGGAGCTGTCGCGCTTCCTCGCCGAGCCGAAGGGCATCGTCTCGGCCGAATCGGAGGAGCTGAACAGGGCGCTGGTGTTGACGTTGGCGCGGGCGTCGCACGTGTCCGGCACGGACGGTTCGTGGTGTCACGAGCTGTTGGCCACCATACAGCAGAGCACGCCGCACGCGTGGGCCCCTCAAACGCTCGAATGTTTTCCGCGCTCGATGGCCGAGTTCTTCATACAGCACGTGGTGCCCAAGGAGAACAAGCAGCAATTGAAGAAGGCCGTCGAAGAGGAGAACCGAAAGTGGGCGTCGATGAACAACGAGAACGACATCATGGCGCACTTCGGCGTGCCCGGCGCGCCGCCTTTGTTCTTGTGCTTGTTGTGGAGGATGCTGTTGGATACAGAACATATCAGTCCCATTGCTTACAAGTAAGGTCCTCTCTTATTCATTGAATTCGCTTATCAGTTACAGTTACATATCCGATTCTCGCTCGCTGCGCGAGCTCGTGTTTATTGGTCTACCGGCCTCCTACGCAAAGACAGTTATATAGCCGGATCCTCGCTCGGTTTATGTAATTAACGTTTCTTTAAAAACGAATCGCCCTGTACTATATTTCAATTTAATTTAAAATAATTTTTCACTTAAGATAAAAAAACGCCCCGTATATCAATTTTTCCGATTTCCTTAATGAAAAAACACCCTGTACATCAAATTAAATGTCAACGTATCCATAGAAACGCAAAAGTCATCCATTTTGTCTTTCATTCGGGAATGATCGTACGTCATCGTAGATCTGGAAGTTTTCACTTCCGGTTCGACGACAGCCGTAAAATATTCATCGATTTCGAAAAATCTTTATAATTCGATAAATAATAATTAAGAAAATGGGATAAAAATTTGGTAGATAGAAAAATGTCGTATCTATCAATTTTCGCTTTCAAAATTTTCTAAAAGATGATAGTTTCCGAATTTTGGCGTTACAAACTTGAAGACAATTTAAAAACGGTTTTTTCGAAAAAACTCAAAAAGTGCAGATCGGAAAAACAAGTCTCTTTTATTGGATGGAAAAAAGAATTTTCAATTATTTTGCAAGTATGAAAAATGTTCGTAAATCTTACCGTTTACGAGTTATTTCGATTTTTAGAAAACCCTCAAAAACTATTTTCCACGATATTTTCCCAAAACGAATTTTTCCTGAAAAACGGCTGTATACGAAAGTCGAGAGAACCGATGGAGAATCTTTTGGGAGATTTTGAAGCGAATCGAACCAACTCGATTCGAGAAAAGTGCGAAAAACCGAAAAAAAAAAAACGTTTATTTCGCTCATTTGACGCTGAAGATGAAATTTTATCGAGTCGAAACGTCGATATCCCGATCGGGCGTGTGCGTTTCCATAGGATTCGATACTTTTCCCGGTCGAAAAGGACGAACGGCGGCCGTAAAAAAAATCTCGGCCTTACTATGGGCCTTACAGCTTCATAGTATTAGCGATGCATGACTTATTTTAATTATTTTATAGAATATTGGAGAGGATTGGAGCGCGAGCGCTGTCGGCGCACTTGCGAAAGTTCTGCGATTGCCTGGTGTTCGAGTTCAGCAACTCGCCGGGGGGGCAGCACGTGAACAAGTGCGTCGACACCGTGAACGATATGATATGGAAGTACAACATCGTCACCATCGATCGCCTGGTGTTGTGCCTGGCCCTCCGCACGCAAGAAGGTAAAACGCACCAGTGAAAATATGGCAGCGAAATAAAGGAAAAATCAAACTAAATTTAGCGCGTTCGGTTTTAGGTAGCGAGGCGCAGGTGTGCTCGTTCATCATACAATTGGTGCTGCTGAAGGCGTCGGAGTTTCGCACCAGAGTGCAGGACTTCGTCAAGGACAATTCGCCGGATCATTGGAACCAGACCAATTGGCACGAGAAGCATTTGGAGTTCCAGAGGAAGTATCCGGAGAAGTTCGCGCCCGAAGAACAGAGCGGCGGCTACCATCCGAACTTCGGCAACGTCTGTCTCAGATTTTTGCCAGTGTTCGATATAGTCGTGCATCGATTTCTCGAAATACCCCAGGTGACTAAAAGCCTGGAGATTCTCCTCGAGCACCTCGGTTGTTTGTACAAGTTCCACGATCGGCCCGTCACCTATTTGTACAACACGTTGCACTATTACGAATCGAAGTTGCGCGACAGGCCGCCTCTAAAGAGAAAGTAATTATAAAAGTAACGCGATTTTGTAACCGTTATTTTTCACGACGCCCAACTCTACTCCAATGCAATCTTCCCTAATTCTACCGCGTTGATTTGCGTGGATTAGAGATGGACGTTCCGAAAAAGTAACAGTTACTAACTTGTTAACTACTACATACTTGAAATTTGTTAATAGATTAGTAGCGGCGGTGCTGGGTAGCCTGAAAGAAACTCTATCGGAACCGTACCAAGCGTTCCTCAAGATGAACGCCGAGGAAATTTGGGTGCCCGAATTGGACTATTACATCCAAGTGATCCGAAGGATAGTGGAGGTGATTGGTGGTACCAGCGCGAATTCTCTAACCGATTGGCGGTTCAACGAGTTCCCTAACGCCGGCGCTCACATACTCTACACCTCCTGCGTGGAACTGATGGCTCTCTCAGCAGGTCCTCCTGCCGTAGCCAACGGTCTACTCGACGTCGTCGCGAAAGGTAAGCAATTACAAAGCAAATAGATCGTAGTTAAAACGAATTTATGGCGGTAGGTTACGTGATGATCCCGCCGGGCGACATCCACCAATGGGTGAACGCCATCGGGCTGGTCCTGTCCTCGTTGCCGGCCAGCTACTGGACGGTGTTGCACGATCGCTTGATCGCCGCGCTCTCGGAATTGGAATCGTGGCCGTACGATTGTTCGCCGTTCGAGCTGTTCGATTTCAAGCAGACGCACGCCGGCCTGTTGCACAACCGGTTCAGCTACATGCTGGCGCTGGCGCACTCGGTGTGGCACCACGCCGGCGTCGGGCAGATAGCGAGCGTGCCGCGTTGGGTGCGCGAATGCCTGCCGGCGTGCGTCAAGCGCGAGGAGCAGTTCCTCTACGCCTGCCACTTGGTGGGGCCGTTCCTGCAGCGGTTCAACGGGCCGCTGTTGGGCGAGCTGACGACGGCGCTGTACGAGCTGCTGGCGCAGGTGGACCAGGCGCAGGCCGATATGCGGTACATGGATCCCATTTGCGATCTGTTGTACCACATCAAATATATGTTCGTCGGGGATAGTATGAAGAAGGAGTTGGAGGCGGTGGTGAGGCGGTTGAGGCCGCAGTTGCAGCTGCGGTTGCGGTTTATAGCGCATCTTACGATCGAGGAGGTGCACGCTAATTGACTTGTTAATTGTATCGGATAGGTCGCAAAATGTTATTTTTTATTGGATTTGTTATTAATAAAACAAAGTTGGTTTTTTAATTATTCGTGATGCTATCACCTGGAAGTTGAGTAAAGATTTCTATCAACGGGATACAATAGGGAAGGGTAAGTTTTTATAGGAATTTCCTGAAAGTTGGGCAACACACATTACGCGTAATGGCATTATTATAGAGATTTGCCTTACTAGTAGTTGTACTACTCTTTTACGATTAGATTCAATACAAAATATTATTTTACTGTTGATTGCATATACATAAAATTAACTGGTTTGTTAAAATATTTCGTTTTTACCACCTGAAAGTTAGGCAACAAACATTACGGATAATGTTGTTACATACAGATTACCTATTTGCTTTACTAGTAATCGTATTAAAAATGTTATTTTATTAATGTTTGCATCTAAAATTAACTAGTTTGTTAAAAATATCTCGTTTATAAACGATTTTAGAGTGACCAAATGACCGCAATAAATGTCGTCAAAAATTGACAGATATCCGCCATGTTTAATAATAAAAAAGAAGAAAATTATAGGTTATGACGCTTGTTTTGAAATGGCAATGCAAAATATCGTAAATAAACTGGAAAACACTGACTTAAACGATGAAAAATCAAGCGAAGAACGATCCTCATCGTCCAGCGAAGGTATTACAACCATTTCGTACTAAATATTCGCTCAAATACGACGTTTTTTAGACGAGTGCGAGGCCATTCCGGACTTCCCGGTGGCTATGTGGGACTTCAACCAATGCGATCCGAAGAAGTGCTCCGGCCGCAAACTCGCCCGCATGAACCTAGTCAAATGCCTGAAGCCCAAACAGCGATTCCACGGGCTGGTCTTGACCCCTACGGCCCAGAAATGCGTCAGCCCATCGGACAGGGACATCGTAGAGCACAAAGGCGTCGCGGTGGTGGACTGTTCGTGGGCGAAAATCGACGAGACGCCCCTGGCGGCTTTGAAGCCCGCGCACGGCCGGCTGTTGCCCTTTCTGGTCGCCACGAATCCCGTGAATTACGGCAAACCGTGCCAGTTGAGCTGCGTAGAAGCCCTGGCGGCCGCCATGTACATAACGGGGTACAAGCAGGAGGCCAGGCTGTACATGGGGAAGTTCTCCTGGGGGCATTCCTTCGAGGAATTGAACCGGGAACTCCTGGAGATTTATGCTCGGTGTACGGACAGTAAATCTGTGATTAAAGCTCAGAACGAGTACATCGAAAAGGAGCAGAGGGAGCAAGAAAATAGGAAAAGTAATATATTTAGGGGAATCGTGACAAGTGGCCTAATATTTGCGATTTTTCAGCTACATCCGATTTTCCAAGTTCGAGCGATTCAAGCGATGATGATGATGAATAAATTTATACTGCTTATTACGTTTATTTATATACACTGTTGTATAACGATTTGTTTTATTTCTATCTGTATTCAAAGGATATTTTGAAGCCGTCTTTGAATTTAAGCAGCATCTGCAATTTCAATTCGATTTCCTCGACAGTTTTGTACTCCGAATACACTCTAAAACGTCTAATTAACGTGGATAGTATCGTTTTTATGCTCATCAAAGCGTATTTAGAACCTACAAAACAACGTTAAAGTATACAGGGTGTCCCAATGATAAAGCAGCCAATTTAATCACACCCTGTACATACACCGACTGACGAAAATCATCGTCAGCAGCGACGTCACTGAATCTAGCCAATCGCAGCGCTCGATTGTCAATCTAACTTATTAACCGACCAATGAGAGCATTCGCCGAGTAGTGACATCACCGCCGTTCGTTATCGAGTTTAAGCCTACTATTTATGTTTTATCGACTGACCTATGCAATTCCTGAGGCCGTAGGAAAAGGGCAAATACGTGCAAGGATGCCGCTTGGAGGATTCTTCGGGCAGAAACCGATCCGGGTCGAACTTCAACGGGTCCTTCCAGTATTTGGGGCTCCTGTGCACGTAAATGGGCAGTACGACTGCAGCGCTACCGGCCGGTACCACTTTACCATCTAAACAACAACCCGTTGTAATATTTATCGAGACGCCTCGTATATTTTAGCGTATACAGGGCGTCCCGGATTTACCTAGAGAAACGTCTTGGGCGATGGATCTGGCGTAGACGGGAGCTACGGGGAAGAGCCTCAGGGTTTCTTTGATCACTCTCTCGGTGTATTTCAATCGGGGCAAATCGCCTGCTTCGATGTAGCCGTCTCCGCCGACCACTTGCACTATTTCTTCGTACACTTTTTCCTAAAAAAATAGTTAATAATAAACGGTGTAATGGCTAATGTTGATAGGCACCTGGACGTCGGGAAACATTCCCAGTGTTGTTAGTACCGCGCATATACTGGCGGCGGTCGTTTCAGTACCCTGAAATAATTGAAAAATGTTGTTACAAAATGGCTGCTATTCAGCGCACTTTTTTAAAGCTAACCAATTGTTTAACTTGACAGTTTTACATTGTTGTTATGGAGTAACTAAGGAGATTCTTTCAAATTGACAGATTTACATTGTTGTTATGGAGTAACTAAGGAGATTCTTTCATTTGACAGTTTTACATTGGTTATGTTATGGAGTAATTAAGGAGATTCTTTCACATTAAAGAAACTATTTAAGCAATTGACTAGTTTTAAAAAAACGTTGAGTACAGACAACCGGCTGTAACTGTGAAAATTTGGGTTTGTAAATACAAATACCGCTGCGAGGAAAGTGCGAATTTCCGCGTTCAATTCGTCTTCGGTGAAATTGGAATTTTCCAACAGCAAATCGAGGAAGGCCGGTTTGTTCGGCGAAATGTGATCTTCTTGGCGTGTGTCTGTCAATTCGGATTTTTTTTGTTTGATCACCTGCCGGAGAAAAATCGCATTTTGTAAATTATAACACGAATATATTATTAAGTCGTTTACCTCTGCTGTAATGTCGAAGTAATATTTTATATTTTCGTCGTACGTTCGCTTCAAGTTCGACAGTTTCCAAATCACCGGGTTCATGTAGTAAATGTCGAAGATTTTTCGATTAGCCGTCTCCATCAATCTATTTAAACCAACCAATTTATTCTTTAAATTAACCGAATTCGTAGTAAATAACTCACGTAGCGAGACATTCCCCGATTCCCCGGTGATTCCTCGATTGCACTTTCATATCCACCCCCATCGCGGTTTCTGCCAACAATTTAATTAGAGCACTTATGAGGTCAAAAGTTTCTCTATTACCGCAAACTATATCCAAAGTACATCTAGCCACCACTGGATACCAATCGATCCCTTTCTCCCCCACCAGCTCGCCTATTTTATCCCCCAGCAGCTTGGCCTTCTCTTCGAACACCCTCACGAAGGACTCCAGGATCTTCTGGTTGAAAGACGGAGCGATGGTCCTTCGATGGCGCTTCCAAATCTTTCCTAAAATCCAAAAAATCTACTCAAAAAACCCAAAAATCTCCAAAGAACCTCACCTGGAGCTGTCACCAAACCATTCCCCAGCACCTCCGTGAGAGGCTCGTAGACGAATAGATCTTTATCCATAGATTGCGGACCGTTGAGGATGATCTCGATGTGCCTGGGATTGGACACCAGGATGAACAGGGTGGACCTCAGCCAGATTTTGCACGTGTCCCATCGGTCTTGCAGCGACACCAGGTTATCCAGGACGTCTGGAACACGAGATTATCTCGATTGTATCCAGTTTTCGTTAATGGTGTGATGTACATACCGTTGCTGGAGCCTACGAGGGCGTAGGAGGAGCCGATTAGAGGCAGAGGAACGGGTCCTGGTAGTAAAAACCCGTACCAATAGAGCTTCCTGCGGGTCCACAAGTGGTTCAAGCACCATATTAGGGAAATTATGGATACCGTTTCCAGGAGGTACTTCTGGAGTTGATGTTGAGGTCCAGTCGAGTCTACGTGGTCCATTTGGAGATTAACTCTGAAGTGTTAATTTTGTGTTAGTTTTAATTATACAGGGTGTTTGAAAGATACAAAAAATGCTACTTACTTGTTTTTATATTTTTCACAAAACAAAACGGAAATTAATAGAAATAGTTATACGCGGTGTAGCTGGACAAGAAGTGATCTAAGAAATGGAATTGCACCAACGGAAAAAAAGTTAAATTACTCATAACAGTCTATAAATAAAGGGGATATGCAAATTTTTCGAATTTTTTCCTCGTTTCATTGTCACGTTCCCGTCCTTTCGCCTTTCTCCGGATTTATCCGCGGATCGAATCGATTAAAAATGATCCAATTACAG
Source organism: Phyllotreta striolata (assembly GCA_918026865.1). Classification (NCBI taxonomy): domain Eukaryota; kingdom Metazoa; phylum Arthropoda; class Insecta; order Coleoptera; family Chrysomelidae; genus Phyllotreta; species Phyllotreta striolata. Next base: position 3,295,201 of record OU900107.1, read on the forward strand.
TTACATTGCGCGAGTACTACCAGTACCATTCGCGGTCGATTGTAATGTTGAAATAATTATCGGAATGTCAATGTCGCGGGGGATTTACACGTTGCTACAAAAAAATGGCCCTTTACGAATTTGGGTTAACGGCCATTAGCATAAGAATCGCGGAAGTTTGCGATGTCCCGGTACTCGTTTCGTTTATTTTTCTTTCGTCATCGTTAAGTTTAAAGCGTAATATCGCAATCGGTGACGCAACGAGTGGAGATTTTTTCTTAGAAAAATAAATAATGACGTTAGAATCGTTGTGGTCTAAATACATGCAAAGAAGTGAGTAAAAAGCGTGTATTAGTAAATTAGTAATCCTCAATATGTAAATATTATTATTAACTAGCACACCTCCTTGTATATAAGTTTACGCACATTGTGGTTTCCTGCATTCATGGGATTTTCGTCGGTTTCTGGGCAAATATTCGGAAAATATAAATTATACATGTACCAGTCATCGTGCAAAATGCGTCCGAAGAAGATCCTAGTGTCGTTAATATTGTGCTCGTCCTTATGGTGTTTCGTAAGTAACCATTTTTATACCCCTTGGTTCATTTCAGTTTGCAATATACACCTTGCTCCATTTCCGATTGCAACATGGTCATTTCTATATGAGTGGAATAAAGGAAGATTATTAAAATGACAGTTGTCAGAGTGAAAAGTTGCAATGACACAAATGTCACTATTTCTTTTTCCTTTAAGTGTCTATTGGAAGTTGTCTTTATCGCATCCATATATAGGGTGTTAATTAATTGTATGCCGATACTTCAGGATGTGAATATTTGGGTGATTTTAAGAAGAAAAGTTTATATCAATGTATGTCCTAAAACTCTTAGTTTTCGTGCTACAAGGTGTTAAAATTTTAGAAAAAAACTTTTCTATCATAATTTTCTTATTACTCCAGATATTTTTAAGAAATTTTGTATATACTTTTTAATTATTAAGGAGCATTTTTTGAGGTATAAGATTTTTTTTAATTTTCACCAGTGACGTCCGTACGGGGTTTCAACTGAATAAGTTTGAAAAAAAATGGTACACCACTGCTTTTTCTAAAAACTTAAATTATTTTTAAAATCCTCATTTATTTTGTAGCAAATTCGGTCAGAAGACTTATTTTCGTAAGACGCACCATTTTCGCGTAAAAAAATAAAAACCAAAACCATTTTTCCCAAGTTCATTTTGAGACTGTATATGTATAGTCGGTGCAAAACAAAATATCAATGCACGCCATCTACAAGTCTACAGGATAATTCGTATACAAATAAAATGACAACTGACAGTTGACATTCGTTTATTTAGGCGACATCAGCCAAATCGACTCGCTTAAAACCCCACAAAACCGCCAAATTCGTCCCGAAAAAAACCACCTGCAAATCGAAGGACCTCTGCAACGAGGCGCCCGACTACCCCGCCGAAGACATGGCCCGATTGCTGCGCAAGCACCGGAAGAAATTGCAGTACCTGCCCGGCACGGTGGTGAAAACGTTGGGCGACAAGCACCCCAGACCGGTCCTGCGATCGCCCGACGTCGGCGAGAACCTCTGCAGAACCATGCGGTACTCGGTGATTCCCAAGATCGCCTACGACACCCAAAACCGGCCCAAGTACATCGTCAACGTGGCCAACTTCACGCAGATCATCAAGTACGAGACGTGCGTGTGAGTATCCGAATAGCTTAATAATCCGAGGCCTAAATCGAAGCAATATAAAAAAAATCAAATAGAAGATTTTAACGCGGGGTTTTCTGTTTGATTGTTTGTTTGTTTGTTTCACGGACCTATAATTTTCTTATAGTCTTATAAGTCTTATACATTAGAGAATGTTTCCCGTTATTTGAAGACTTTTTGAGCTTCGCTTTTTTCACACAACTTATCTCAGCCAATCAGCGTCGAGCTACATATAAATCACGGTCGTGTGAAACGACAGTTTGAGCTGTCAAAACTTCAAAAATTATTTTTTGACATTTCGAGGAGAAAATGGAGAAATACATTAACCGAAGATACATTAGGCATAATGTTAACAACAAAATTATCGCTGATTTAAGTAAATTTTTATATTTAGCATCTATTTTTAGTTTGAATATAACATTTCTTAATGGTAATTCTGTACAGGGTGTCCAACGAGGAGTTAAAACTATCTGTATATTGGAAACTACTTATCCGATTTAAATAATATTTAGTATGTATATGATATGCAATAAGACGAACCTCTTAAAAATATTTTGACAGTCGTAACACTTCCGGATATACCAGAAGTAGGCGTCAACTTTGTTATTTTAAATGGAACACCCTGTATAATAATTAATTTTCGAAATATATGTAAAATTTTAGGGTACTTTTGTGTAAAACACTTTTTTCAAAAATGCATATTTTTTGAGTTAATAATTTTTGTTTGAAGAATTTGACCGATGCAGACCCTTATGAATTATTTTTGTACGGGGATCCCCTTAAAGATATGAAAATTGTTTCTGCAGGGTGGCTACTAGAAAGGTCAGAGGTATTTGAACCAGCGTTGAAAAACTTTTTATTTTATACAGGGTGTGTACAAAACATGCGTATAGTTGAACATCAAAAATATCAAATTTCTTCATTTTTTTAAATGGAACCACCCAGTTTTTTCTATTTAAATGAAATCAGCGGTCAAAAATAAGGGAATTAGTTTTAGGAACCCTGTTCCTGTTTTATCCTCAAATAACGGGACACTTTTTCTACCTATGCTTCCAGAATCCAGACCTTTAGAAATATAGGACCTAATAGTTTGTTTGTTCCAGGAACGAAAACGAGAGTTGTTATGGCAACGAGGTGTGGCCGGACGCGATGAGGACGTTTTGTAAGAGAGCCTACACCGTCATCAGGCTTTTAAGCGTATCGCATTCGGGGAAAATGCAGTACGCCTATTTTCCGGTGCCCAGTAATTGCGTTTGTTCGTATTTGAAAACCATACCGTACGATTTCAGGTGATTTAAAACGGAAGGTTTTTAGATTGTAAAACTGTGATACTGTGATTTCGTTTGTGATTGATTTTTTTTTGATTGTTTTTAAATTGTTGACTTTTGTGTTAGTTGGTATCTAATTATCTAACTAAAAGAGTCATCCGTATTTCCTGCAATGGAGTCGATTATGTCTGTTTATTTGATGCTCAAAAATCTGTATATACACTCTAGAGAATCAATTATTTGGCTAGAAGAATCATTCGTTTGCCCAAGAGAGTCGATTATTTCAATTTATCTGCTCAAAAATCTGTATATACACTCTAGAGAATCAATTATTTGGCTAGAAGAATCATTCGTTTGCCCAAGAGAGTCGATTATTTCAATTTATCTGCTCAAAAATCTGTATATACACTCTAGAGAATCAATTATTTGGTTAGAAGAATCATTCGTTTGCCCAAGAGAGTCGATTATTTCAATTTATCTGCTCAAAAATCTGTATATACACTCTAGAGAATCAATTATTTGGCTAGAAGAATCATTCGTTTGCCCAAGAGAGTCGATTATTTCTATTTATCTACTCAAAAATCTATATATACACTTTAGAGAATCAATTATTTGCCTAAAAGACTCAATCGTGTACCCAAAAGAGTCGATTTTTTCTATTTATCTGCTCAAAAATGTATAATATGCACTCTAGAGAATTAATTATTTGCCTAAAAGAGTCATTCGTAGGCCCAAGAGAGTCGATTGTTTCTATTTATCTGCTCAAAAATTTATAAATACTCTTGAGAATCAATTATTTGGCTAGAAGAGTCATTCGTATGCCGAATAGAGTTGAATATTTCTATTTATCTGCCCAAAAATTTATGTATGCACTCTAGCAGAATCAATTATCTGTTCAAAAGAGTCATTCGTAAACCCAAGAGAGTCGATTATTTCTATTTACCTACTAAAAAATTGATATATTCAACAGTTCACCGACAATTTAATTAGATATAATCTTAATTTAACAAAAGACTTAGAGATTACCTACAACATTCTACATTATACAATTTCCTATTTATTATTATTGTAAAGTATAATTTATTATATATTGTAAACAAATAAATATTTATATACTATATACGAAGTCTTTTTTTTATACGTTTCTGTCCTACAATAAAATACAATTGGAAATTCGCAGACAAGTTTCACCGCTTGCCGCATTTATTTAACTCAAATTTTTGACAGCTGTCAACCTTTTGACAGCCGTCAACCATTTTGACAGTGACAGCTGTCACACAACCGTCGAGAATCTATTGTTTGGCGTGGCGTTTCTGGAACTCCTCCATGAACTGGACCAAAAGCCGCACGTCCGCCAACGTGACGGCGTTGTAGAGACTGGCCCGGATGCCGCCCACCGACCGGTGGCCTTTTAGCTGGTGCATGCGCAGCTTCTCGGCCTCCTGCAGGAACAGCTCTTCGAGCTTCTCGTCGCCGCCGCCGACGCGGAACGGCACGTTCATCCTGCTCCTGCAGTCCTCGTCGATGGGACAGGAATAAAAGCCGCCCGAGGCCACCATGGCGCCGTACAGCAGGCCGCTCTTCTCCTGCGACTGCTTGGCCATTTCGTCGAGGCCGCCGTTGCGTTTGATCCATTGCAACACCTTCTCGGTGACGTATACGCTGCAATGTAAAAGACCGACGATTTTTAGTATACAAACGTTTGTCATTCTGTCATACATCAAGCAAGGCCTGCTAGATTGTAACAATGTATTTTGACAAGTCTCATACGAAAACCAAAGCATACTAAGATTACAACAAAGTATTTTGACAACTTTCTTACAAAAACCAAAGCATACTAAGATTACAACAAAGTATTTTGACAACTGTCATACGAAAACCAGAGCATACTAATATTATAACAAAGTATTGACAACTCTCATACAAAAACCAAAGCATACTAGATTATAACAAAGTATTGACCATTCTGATACAAAACCAAGGCATACTAAGATAATAATAAAGTATTTTGACAATTCTCATACAAAAACCAAAGCATACTAGATTATAACAAAGTATTTTGACAATTCTCATACAAAAACCAAAGCATACTAGATTATAACAAAGTATTTTGATAATTCTCATATGAAAACCAAAGCATACTAAGATTATAATAAAGTATTTTGACAATTTTCATACTAAAACCAAAGCATACTAGATTATAACAAAGGATTTTGACAATTTTCATACGAAAACCAAAGCATACTAGATTATAACAAAGCATTTTAATAATTCTCATACGAAAACCAAAGCATACTAAGATTATAACAATGTATTGACAATTCTCATACAAAAACCAAAGCATACTAAGATTATAGCAAAGCATTGATCATTCTCTTACCAAGGCATACTAGATTATAACAAAGTATTGACAGTTCTCATACGAAAACCAAGGCGTACTAGACAATAACAAAGTATTGATCAGTCTCATATGCAAAACCAAGGCATTATGGACTGTCTTTTGATGAATGATGAGTGGATGAATGCAATGAGACTTACGAGAAGGTGGCGGGGGTGTTGTGTACGGAGTTTTCCTTGGCGATGTGCGTGAAATCGAAGACGGACGGGCAGCATTTCATGGGATTCCCCAGGAGGTCTTCGCGTATGATGACCACCACGACGCCCGACGGGCCGATGTTCTTCTGGGCGCCGGCGAATATGACGCCGAACTGGAAAGGAAATGTGGATATAAAGCCTCCTCTGGATGGTGACGAGTTTGGATTGGATAGAGGCTCTCTTTCTTACCTTGGATACGTCGATTTTTTTGCTCATTATGCTGGAGGACATGTCGCTGACCAATGGCACTCCGTTGGTTTCCGGTATGTAGGAAAATTCGACACCTAGAAACGAGGAAATTTCTTTACCAAGCATCGAGGAGTATGTGGTCAATATGGAAGCTTTTTGGGGCAATGGGACCATCGCGGAATAATCTTGGAGCTTCATAGAACAACATAGAAGCTGCCTAGAGTAACTAGAATGTCATGAATTAACCTCGGAGGCTCCTATAACAAAATAGAAGCTTCGTAGGATAACTTAGAAGTACAGAATAAGAGCTGAATAAGACCTAGAAGATTCATTGGACAAAATAGGAGTTTTATAAGATTTCCTAAAGCTTCATTCGACAAAATAAGAGTTTTATATGTCCTTCTAGAGCTTCATTGTACAAAATAAGAGTTTTATATGACGTCCTAGAGCTTGATTGTACAAAATAAGAGTTTTATATGAGCTCCTAGAGCTTCATTGGACAAAATAAGAGTGTCACAAGACCTCCAAGAAGCTTCATTGGACAAAATAAGAGTGTCACAAGACCTCCAAGAAGCTTCATTGGACAAAATAAGAGTTTTATATGACCTCCTAGAGCTTCATTGTACAAAATAAGAGTTTTATATGACCTCCTAAAGCTTCATTGGTCAAAATAAGAGTTTTATAAGACCTCCAAGAAGCTTCATTGGACAAAACAAGGGTTTCATATGTCCTTCTAGAGCTTCATTGGTCAAAATCAGAGTTTCACAAGACCTCCAAGAAGCTTCGTTGGACATCTTAAGAAGACATAGCTTTATAAGACAACACAGAAGCTTCATAGGACAAACTCCTTTCCAACTCACCGTCGACGGTTTCATTATCGCAGTAGTAAACGTAAGAAGCCTGCGGGTTCATCTTCCACGTGGACCTGTCGGGGATGCTGCCCGGCTTGTCGGCCTTGGGAAACACCAAATTCACCTCGCCGTATTTGGCCGCCTCCTTGGCCGCCTTCGCCGACCACGTGCCGGTCACCGCGTAATCGGCGGCGCCCGTCCGGTTGATCAGGTTCATGGCGACGGCGGCGAAGGCGCCGCAGCCGCCGCCCTGCATCAGCAGGATCTTGTAGTTGTCCGGCACTTGCCTGCGAAGGAGATGCGGTGTAAAAGCGGTGTCCAATTGGACGATTTTGGAGGAGGGAAATGGGTACTTACAGGAGTTCCCTGACGGCCGTTTGGACGTCCGCGTTGATCTTGGTGTACTCTTTGCTCCTGTGGCTCATCTCGATGAGGCTCATGCCGGTGTCCTGGTAGGAGAGGAACTCCTTTTGGACATCCTCGAGGACCTGGAGCAGTCGAATAATGTGCGTTTGAATGACGAAATGCGATAGTACTATTGAGGTTACTGGAGACAATGAAATGAGTTTATTTAGATAACGGATCGGTCCGGGTGAATTGGACTGGTTTATCTGGATTGCGCAATGAAAGAGGTCAGAGTTTTTCGTGGTGTCCCATATGGGAAAATGGAGATGGTAGGCTTGCTGGTGTTAGATGACGGTGATGTGGCCGGTGGAAAGAGGAGCCCAGCCGCTCGATGGACCGGATTTGGTGCATATTGATTTTTTTTCTCACTTACCTCGCGTGGCAGTTTGGCGGGTCCCGCGCCGAAATTCAACGCCGACTGCGTGCTTCCCATATTTATGATGTGTTATTCTTTTTTTTTTTTAGTTGGAGTTTTTCGCGATTTTCCACGATTTTCCGCGCGATTTTCGTTCGACGGACGATCGATAACTGGACAATGGATCGCTGCGATTTATCTTTTATAAACAACTTTTGAATTTGTTTACACGGTTTTCGTATCGCTCGAATGGAATTGGGAAAGAGAGTAGGACGTGTTAGATACCAATAGAAATCGCGGCGTTGCCGGCTCCGCCGGAATTTCCTTAGAAATCTGTTTTTTTTTTCAAGAAATCAAAGCTTTATAGGGCAATGGAACCATTTTGAAGGTTTATAGAATAACATGGAAGCTTCTTAGTGTAATAGGAACTTCACATAAATCTCTGGAAGTTCTAGGAAGAAAAAAAGTGTGGTAAAAGACCTTCTAAAAGTTTAATTTGATAAAATATCAGCTTTATAAGACCTCCTGGAAGCTTCGTTAGACAAAAAATCAGCTAGATGGGACACTGTAAGAATTTTTCTAGAGTTTTTGCTATGTTGCCGGCACCTCCGCAATTTCCTCGGAAATCTGTTTTTTTCCAAGAAATCAAAGCTTAAAAGAACCATCTTTAAGGTTTATAGAATAACATTGAAGCTTCTTATAGTGTAATAATAACTTCACATAGATGATCTTGGAAGTTCTAGGAAGAAAAACAGTGTGGTAAAAGACCTTCTAAAAGTTTAATTTGATAAAATATCAGCTTTATAAGACCTCCTGGAAGTTTCGTTAGACAAAAAATCAGATCTATAGGACACTGTAAGAAGACTTAGAACTACACAGGAACTTCATAGGATTACCCAATTTTTCTAGAGCATTTGCAATGTTGCCGGTACCTCCACGATTTCCCAGGAAACCTGATTTTATAAAGCACCCCTAAAAAGTACCTAACCTAAGCTAGACAATTAGGCATTTTACACACCTGATACTTATAGAATTTATTAGGAAAGAGAACGTTTGGCAACACCGCTTCTCTCACATATCGTATGTAAATTTCATGCAATACTTGTGACGTATTAACAACGTTGTTTCTAGGTGAATGAATTGCTTTTATTATCGCAACAATTTATTTACCACACACGACATTGTGTTGTTTTTATTGCGTTTGATTTATCAACAAATTAGCTCGAATTTCGGGGATGAAGATCGCATTGTTTTTGCCCGATGTAATTTCCCAATATATGGTTGACGCAACTCCCATATGACATGGCGTGATGTGCGAAAATACACCATAAATAATTTATTTGTCGAGCAATCCACGTAATAATAATGTTAAAGCGATAAGTGGGTTTCATAAGAGGGTAAAATTTGTGACCTCCCGGCATGGAATAATGAACCTTATCGCGGGTATGTTTCCCATAGATACGGTGTTATATTTGCATTCGAAGATTCCTATTACTCGTATAAACGATACGCTCGGTAATTATTAGATAATTTTTATTGTTAACACGATTTTTATAAAACCATTTCGACAATATACAATATTGATTCAAACAGAGTTAAATAAAAGTTAAATTTTTAGTACCGAAATGAAAAAGGTTAAAAAATCCCTTTTGGAATAATCAAAATATTGTAACGATGCCACCTAATTTCATATGTCATTGTGTCACATTTTATTACGCCATCTTGTCAAATTGTGTGACAGTTGTACTGTCATTGTGTCAAATTGATTCAAGTCAAATTATGTGACAGTTATTCTGATATTGTGACTTAATTGACATTGACGCGATAATGGCGTTTTTTGTTACTCCAAATTAAAACTATTTTAACCCTTTTCTTGTATCTCAAATTATGTATTTAACTTTACAAAAGTTTCTTACACTGCTTATAGTAAACAATTTTCTATATAAACTTACAGGGTGTGCAATTTAAATAATAACGTCTGTACAACAAAGCATTATTAGTACACCCTGTACATACATATAAGTAATAGGCTATAAAAAATCCAGCAAGAATCTGGTATACCGTGTGTCCCAAATAACCGTCTAATATTCCTCGTATCTGATATACCGTGTGTCCCAGATAATTTAGGGCGCCCGGAACGTCTGGAATTGAACTAAACGAGATCATGAACGTTGGAAATATTCGGTAATATTCAATCGCTGTCGTCCATGTCCTCGTTCCTGGACCGGTTCAACGGCCTTCGGCTCTCTTCGTCCGATCCGTAGATGACGTCCTCGTCCGAGTCGTTGATCATCGAAAAAGCCGGATTATCCTTCGTCAATCCCATATCTGGAACATCCAGAAGATAATTATTCTCTATTTGTACGAGTAGGTACATCGCAGAGGCTGTGAGATTTTGGTATCTGTTTTGACGTTTCAGTTTGACAGTTTGTAAGTTACAATTACGGTCCTATATTTCTAAGGTCTGGAAACATAGGTAGAAAAAGTGACCCGTTATTTGAGGATAAAAACAGGGTTCCGAAAACGGCCGATAGGAGGCGATGTTGTAAAGGACTACAGTTTTTTGCGTACGAATTATTTAGAATTAGCATTAAGAAAGCTATATTCAAACTAAAAATAGATACAAAATATAGAAATATACTTAAATCAGCGATGATTTTGTTGTAAACAATCATGCCTCACGTATCTTCGGTTAATGTATTTCTCCATTTTCTCCTCGAAATGTCAAATAATAATTTTTGAAGTTTTGACAGCTTGAACTGTCGTTTCACACAACCGCGATTTATAAGTAGCGCGACGCTGATTGGCTGAGATAATTTGGTCCTCCGATCGTTCGCCACCATGCGGCTCAAAAGTGAAGCTCAAAAAGTCCTCAAATAACGGGACACATTCTCTAATGCATAAGCATAGGAAGTTTCCAGACCTTAGAAATATACGGCCGAGGTTTTGACGTTTCATAAGTGACAGTTTATAAGCGAAAGATCCTCGGGCTACTTGATACGATAATACGATACATTTTAAAAGCCTTCTACCGCTCGGTTATTCGGCTCCACGTTATTTAGAAGGCCTCTTACCGTTGAGGTTCCTGCTGCCCGGCGAATACACGTAGGCCATGGCGTAGAGATAGAAATTCAACAGACCGTAAAACGACATAAACTCCGACGAATTGCTGTAGTGCGTCGACAATTCGGCGACGAAATTATCCTCTAACACGCCGACGCCGAACCTCAGCACCGTCACCGCACAACTCACCATCAGCACCACCAACATCAACAATGTCAGGAACTTCAATCGAAGACCTGCGAAACAAATCCACGGTCGCTCAGACTTCTCACTTGCCATCTTACCATTTGTCATCTGTCACTTGTCATCTGTCACTTGTCATCTGTCACTTGTCATCTGTCACTTGTCATCTGTCACTTGTCATCTGTCATCTGTCACTTGTCATCTGTCATGTGAGTTGTTTTGGGTGACTTACCGAAGTAAGGCATAGATCGGAGTTCTGTGTAGGCTTTCAATATCAAAATAGTGAGATATATCAAGTAGACGATGCCGAATATGTAGAAAAAAGCTTTAACGACCTACGAAAAACGAAAATGTTATAAAAATTTCTGAGCTCCTCTGTGTGTATTTTTCTATACTTACGTAAAAATTCGAAGTATCGACGGTGTGATTGTACGTGGGATCTTTTAATTCGTTGATTCGTTCCCACGTGGATAGAATTATGGCGGGGAACCACAGCATCGCTATTATAAACACCTTCGGCATATAAAACGTCAACAGATGTCGCTCGTTCTGAAGAGAAAAAGAGAATCACACAAAATGGCCGCCTGTCAAAACTGTCGAAGCTGTATATTAATATTATTGGCTAATGTAAAGTTGGTCGCTAAGAAACACTAAGAATAATGGATGAAAAATATGTCACCTGTCTGAGACCGTGGTAGATGCAGAGCCAAAACAACAGCAGGGCGCATAGGAAACTGGCCTGAGCTATGGCGTCGATCATGCCGGGCAGCCAGGAATTGAGCAGAAACGACATGGGAAACACCGGATCTGAAACCGCCATATTTACAAAAAATTCACCTCATCAATGCATCAAAGCGAGCCGTCGAACTCACTGTCGTAGGCCATCAGCATGGGCAACAAAATGGACATCCATTTCTGCTCGATGGACCAATCGTACATGGCGTACTTCCGCAAAGTGTGCTGGTACCAACACTGAAAAACCAAATCCCCTATAGTTAAATGCACAACCTACTCGACTAATCTATAAGACACCAACTCTAGTTGGTTGGACACTTACCGTTACAACGAAGGTAAAGGCCAAAAAGAAGAACCTGAACCATATTTCGATTTGGGTGAATCCCGGATTGTAAGTCTTGAACTAATCCATACGAAACAAGCATACAAAAAAAGTTTTATTTGGAGTGATGGAAGTTTGCGGAGTACTCACGTAGAAATCGAGCTCTTTGATGTTGTAATGCGAATGGAAGGCCTCCAATCCGAAGAAATTCACGGTGATTATGTAATGGGCGTAGTCCAAATAGCCCAAATGCAGCACGATGAATTCCTCGCAGCTTTGCCGGTCGCATTTCAAGTGCCTCGTCCTGTGGAACAGCCGAATTTAGAATTTGGTCTGTCCTGGTCAAGGTCTTATACAGGGTGGCCCAGAACTCACGCTCCACAGGGAAATGCCCTATGGAGCACACCTTCTTCAGGGACTTACCTGTTGTTGCTGTTCGCTGTCAGGATCCTCACCGGCTTGTGTTCCTCGCTCAATCCGGATATGCCCACCGACACCTCGAATATTTTATCGATTATTTCGCCTGGAAAAAACATCGATGAATATACAGGGAGCAACGAAAAACATCGATGAATATACAGGGAGCAACGAAAAACATTATAGAAACCGATTACCGTCCGTGTTTTCCGTCGACAGCTTGGCTATCACCCACAATTGCTGCGAGTAGGTGGACAATTTGGGCGTTTTCATCACAAACGGACCAGTTGCAACATTCCTGCTACCACCCGTGATACTGCCATTACCTTTAGGCAGTAAGGAAATACCATCCACGCGCGTTGTCAACGTTATAGGCGGCCCTGAAACACGTCAAAACTTCATTTTAATCTGTCTACTGCCACCTGTCATCTAAATGTTAATGTAGTGTACTGTCGTACGTCAAAATCACGTCAACCACTGTCGCCTGTCAAAATCGAGTGTGCTTGATATTTGTTATTATTGTTATGACTTTGTTTATCACCTGCCAATCCGACGAATATGCCCAATCCGAAGCAAGTGAAAAACGTGATGAAAACCATCACGAACTCTCTTTTGTGCATCGTGTACAGTCTCATCTGAACCGACCTGGAAATTATTCATTAAGCCAATATAAATAAATTGATACTCTGTTAAACTGAGATTGTTCTTTTGTCCATTTGTCCATACGTTCTTTTGTTCATTCATCCATTTGATCATTCGTTCATTTGTTCAATGTTCATTCGTCTATTTGTTCATTCGTCCATTTGTTCAATCGTCCATTTGTTCATTCGTCCATTTGTCCATTCGTCCATTTGTTCAATCGTCCATTTGTTCATTCGTCCATTTGTTCATTCGTCCATTTGTTCATTTATCCATTTGTTCATTCGTCCATTTGTTCATTCGTTTTTATAGCGAATCATCCGGAAAAAGCTATTCATTTTCTAACATACATATAGTGTGTTTATTTATAATAGTTCGTGAGGTCATAGAGGTTTTATAAAGCGATATAAAATACCTTTCGCAGCGATCGTGATGATAGGCGGGCGCTATGTACTTGTCGAATTCGCCGAAAACGTCCGAGCATTGGGAGAGAACGTTTCGAACCTTGGCCGACCATCCTCCGGATGGCAGGTGATAGTTGTAGCCGAGCGTCGGGTTTTCCGGTCTCGTCGACATTTTCCCCGAATTAAATCGACTCGACCTGCACTATTATCGGCGATTATAGTCTGGTGAAAGTTCGGATATTTTTAGTAAACACCCGATTTTGTGTACTGATAAGCGGATTTTCTTGCGCTTTTCTTATTTCACTTTCGTTATTTTCCTTTTCGTCGGGAACTGGAGATTTTCGCGAATTCGAAACGCACTAAAAAACGCACTGAAATGTCTACACTGCACGACAACCGGATATTTTCTGCTGGAAAATGCGGTTTTCTCGACGGCTTTCCGCCTGATTTTCCGCCGAGTTATTGATCGGCTGCGCGCGCGCGCTTTTCACACGTCGCGCGCGAGGAAAATCCGGATTTTCCGGCGTTCTCGCGAGGACTTGTTGATTTTCCGAACGAGTTATATGGAAAACGCAATTATTTTTTCCACAATTTTATTTTCGAGTACAACGATAAAAAAATTAAATAATGTATAAATTTGTTCAAGACGAAACGTACGCACACACATATATAATATACAGGATGTTCCGATTATATAAATACAAACATTTATTGTTCTTACGTATTTACTGTTTCCTATAACGTCAAATCGGTTTGGAATTTCCTTGAGAGCGGCGCTATATACGGAAATTTGGCAACGCTGCATTCCGAAACTGATTTGTGGTTATTGGAAAAAAAAACACATTTAAATTACTCTAATTCTCTAAACACATTGTACCAAAAAGAGTATCAAATGATTGTCTTTGGTTCGTGCAATCATTACCGTTAACAGATATACAGGGTGTCCTATAAAATTGCGATTAATCTCCGGAAGTATACAGGGTGTTGATTAATTGTATGCCGATACTTCAGGATGTGAATATTTGGATGATTTTAAGAAGAAAAGTTTATATCAATGTATGTCCTTAACCTCTTAGTTTTCGAGCTACAGAGTGTTAAAATTTTAGAAAAAAAAAAACTTTTCTATCATAATTTTCTTATTACTCCAGATATTTTTATGAAATTTTGTATACACTTTTTAATTATTAAGGAGCATGTTTTGAGACGCAAGAATTTTTTAAATTTTCACCAGTGACGTTCGTACGGGGTTTGAACTGAATATGTTTGAAGAAAAAATGGTACGCTACTGTTTTTTTTTAAAACTAAAATTATTTTTAAAATCCTCGTTTATTTTGTAGCAAATTCGGTCAGAAGACTTATTTTCCTAAGACGCACCATTTTCGCGTAAAAAAATAAAATCCAAAACCATTTTTTCCCAAATTTATTTTGAGACTGCTTTTGATATTTTGTTAAAATTTGTTAGGCGCACCATGCATGGAAACACTTTTTTTTGGGGATAAAAATTAATTTTCTACTATTACCAGTGACGTCCACGTCCGAAATTTCATAAAAATATCTGCCGTAATAAGAAAATTATAATAGAAAAGTTTTTTTTTTTCTAAAATTTTAACACCCTGTAGCTCGAAAACTAAGAGGTTTAGGACATACATTGATATAAACTTTTCTTCTTAAAATCATCCAAATATTCACATCCTGAAGTATTAGCATTCAATTAATTAACACCCTGTATAGAAAAAAATTGGGACACCCTGTAATTGAAATATAGACTTGTATCAAAAGTTCAAGATTCAGTTTGTTTCAGATGGAAATTTTAATGTTACAATAAATATATATCCTTAAATTTAAACAGTCACATTTAACAATTAATCAACATTTATTATATAATTTTTTTTATTTGTTTTTCTCATTGTTTATATTTGTATCCAGCTGGATGTGTGAAGGAATTTTTATCACAATTACATTTAACATGTATACAAGATATGGATAACAAGGGATTCATTATTTAGTCTTTATGCGTTTTTTCATTTGTCAATATAGTCTGGGGGCAAATTGTTTAATTATTTAATTATCAACTACACACCAATTTCGTATTTAAATTCGAGACATTTACATATGGAAGGATAGAAACTAACCTATACACATGTGATCATTGATTGCCATTAAATTTGAGCACCTAATTTTGACGTACCCGGTATATTCGAAAGAATGTACCTACAGCAAATTAAAGCCACTTGCCCTGTACTAAATTCATTTTAGATCCATTCGGAATTGTTGACAAACGATGAAAGTATTAACGAAGATAAAATCTTATAGTACAGGAATACTCGAGTTGTTTTATAGTACGAGAAAAGTCGAGGGAAAACTTAAGAACGGTAACAACTATAGTCCGGGAAATTCGAGTGAAAAATAGTACGAGAAACGTCGCTGAAGAAGAAAGAAGGTCTAAGAAAGGCAACGGAAGTAGCCCGGAAAATTGCATGGAATGAAATAAAATTGTATATAGTCCAGGAAAAGTGTGTAAGAAACCGGAAAATAATATTTTAATACGTTTGATACGTTACGTATTTTTCGTATGGACGGACGTTCCCGACGACTGCGATGAGTTTCTGTGCCTGCTCAACGAATTTATGAACTCCTCATTTTCCTTACGAACTGAAAAAAAATAAAGAAAATTCTCTTAATTACGATTTTATTAGATTAATTAGAGGGCAAGAAAAATCAAAATATCTAGGAAACTATAGAGAGGCCTAAGAAAAATCAAAATATTTAAGAAACTGGATGAGTTACCACTTTGGTGCAAATTGGAGAGTTGAATAATGATGTTTCCTCTAAAAAATGAAGCAATAATCACTTTTCTAGATAGCACAGTTCCCGAGTTATAGGTACTTGAAAATGAAAACATTTTTTTTAATTTATGGAGAGGCCTAAGAAAAATCAAAATATCTAATAAACTGGACGAGTTACCACTTTGATTCAAATTGGAGAGTTGAATAATGAAAGTTTCCTCTAAAAAATGAAGCAATAATAACTTTTCTAGATAGCACTGTTCCCGACTTATAGGTACTTCAAAATGAACACAATTTTTTAATTTATGGAGAGGCCTAAGAAAAATCAAAATATCTAAGAAACTGTACGAGTTACCACTTTGATCCAAATTGGAAAATTTGGTGATCGAATCTTCATCTACAAAACGAAAGCAACAACCAAATTTCCCGAACGAATTAAAACAGTCAACCAATTACAATCGAAAACCCCACAACCTTAAACCTTACCACTCGGTGTGCTCGCACAAATCCGGATTCGCAGCGAAAGTATAGTAAGTAACATTCACCGTCGAATTATCCCGCTGCAGCGCCACCGTCGACCGATGCGTCAGCGTCACCAACACCGCCGATACGCTGATCAGCGACAGCACGAAAAAGGCCCCCAGCACCGACATCACGATCGCCCGCCGCCTCCGACCCGCCTCCACCTCCACCTCCGGCGCCGCCGCCGCCTCCCTGGACGAGTTCCCGCCCGAGCTCCGGCGACGCCGGTGCTCCCGCGACGCGCTCGACCGCCGCGACGACCCCTCGGAGCGGCGGCGGCGGCCGCAGCTCCGCCGCCGCCACCGCGCCGCCTCGTCGAGCTCGCGCAGCAGCCCGTCCAGGGAGGCGGCGCGCCGGAGGGGGTGGTTGTAGTGGTGCGAAAACGAGCCGGACCTGGACGAGCGCCGGGGATGCACCGCTGATAATAATTGCGAGTCTGGGTTGTTGTTGGTTCGCATGGCTGGTTCGGACTGGATGTGAGTTGGTAGGCCTGCTTTTTTTTGGTATTTTTACGTTTTTCGATTCGGGAAATTCGCGTGTTTATGGATCGGTGGATTAAAAATAGAGAGAATCAAGAACGTGTTTACGTAGTGCATAAACAGACCTATAAACTGTTTATGTTGTATACGAGGAGCGTTCGATGGTGTTTCGTTCAAATATTTACGAGGTTTGATCGATAATTTTCGTAGCACACTTTCTTATACAGTCTTATACCAGAAATTATATATCATAGAGAAGCGAAACGATGGGGTTTTAAATAAGTTGTCTTCATTTTACGTTGATTGTCAAAGTTGTATTTAGTCAATGAGCTGATGTGAAGTAATATTTAATATTTTAATATTTAAGGTGTGTGTAAATAAAAAATAAAAATTACATTATAGCATATGCGCATGGACTATTCATAAATTTCGCCGAAATAGTTCGCTCAAATAGTGTACAAAATACCAGTTTTCTCATTGTATTATGTTATCGAAAATTTGCCCAATCAAAACCAACGAAAACGACAATTTGTTTCGCTTCTCTGTCATTTTAGTATCATTCTTTGTTCAACCCATAGGAGATAGCCATACACTGTGCTTCATTCCAGATCGCAACATAGATTATATAGGCTATAGGTGCGATAAAGACAACTTCCATTAGACACTTACAAAGGAAAAAGAAAGAGTGACTGATTTGTGTCAATACAACTTTCCACTCTGACAGCTGTCATTTTAATAACCTCTCTTTGTTCCACTCATACAAATGACCATATTGCAATCGGAAATGGAGGGAGCAAGGTGTATATATTTTCTGGATATAAATTAGTAGTAACTCACCGATATCGTCTATAATGGGCGCCATCCTCAGGGTGATGCCGACCAGCAGCAGGCACATGAAGAGCAGCACGCAGGCCGTCGCGACGATCGTCCACTTGGCCTTCTTCGTCGAATCCTCGACGGCGACGGCGACGTCGCCCGACGCCGCCTCGATCAGGTAGGCGCCGCCGCCGACGCGCGCCAATTCGCAGCGTCTTTTGGCGCGACGCTTGCGACGCCGGCGCCGGCGCCGTTTCCGACGCGCCGCCGCCTCCATATCGTTGTCGTCGCGGCGCGCCGACGCGTAATCGGCGTCCGAATGGAGCCTGAAAGGCGGGGAATTACCCGGTTGATTTTTTTAACGGCCTTTAACTTAACTGGCGTGAAGCTAGTTTGGTTAGTTCTTGTGGACTCGAACGAAAAAGTAGTGTAAATTTGTTGATATTGATGGATAAATGTCGGGGAATTATCCAAAATATATTTAACGGCCTCGAACGTAGCGAGTATGCAACTAGTTCAAACAATTCAATTTGTAGAAGCTGTTTTTGGATGAAAAAAGGAGAGCATTTCTGAGATTTTTTTTAAAAGAACATTAACGGCCTTTAACGTAGCAAGTATGCAGTTAGTTCAAACGATTTAAGTTGTAGAGACCGTTTCTAGAAAAAGAAGAACGTTTTTGGTGTCTGAAAGTCGGGGAATAACCCGTTAAAATATCCCTAAAACGGTCTCTAACGTGACGAGTAAACAGCTAAAGTCCGAAAGCTTCGCAATATTCATTCGGAAGTAAAAGAACAGCAGATAAATCCTTACAATTGTCCTTCGATGTCCTGGCTGCAACAACAACCGGTCGGAGGCCTGTCGTTGACGGTGCAACAATCGATGTTGTCGCATTGGAACGATTGGTACCGATCTTCGTCGCTGATCGTCGACGAGGCCTCGAAACTGGACTGCCCGAATCGGTAGTGACTACCCGCCGACGACGTGGAGAAATCCTTTTTCAACGCTAAACGTCATAGAAACCAAAAATTATACCTCACAAATGCATCAAAAGAGAAGAAAACAAGTCCACAGCCTACCGGATTTCCGGGCCGTCGTCTCGACGGGCCCCGTTTGTTGCGGTTGTTCGGCCAATTTCTCGTTGACGACGCCGATTTTGACGGATGACGGGCGATCTGTCAGCCGGAATCTCTTCAAAATGGACCGGGGTATTTCGCGCGTTCTGTGTTTCCCGCGATGACGGTCGTCCCTCAAGGCCCGCGCTTTGTTTTCGAGCAAGGTCTGCAGGATGGCCTCTAACCTGGCTAGGCTCGAGGCCACGTTGGTCTTGCGACTGACGGCCCAAAGGTCTTCGGTCGAGACGGCCTTGTCTTCCATGGCGTACTAGATGATTGGTAGCCGTCGAGTCGATCAACATCAGTGATTTTTTTTTGTTATGTTGGTACTGCGAAGAGAAATAATTTATGTGATTATAACGGCGGTTCAAACAACGAGTTTTCCAATTCCAAGGCCTGCTGAGTACGCGAGATCAAACAAACTGTTGGAATTTTGAATTTAAATTAGGTAGATAATTAGACGGGTGCTGATGTATTCAATTAGTCGGGAGTTTATTATATTTTCGATTTGTTTAGTTTTTCGGATAGTTTCGAGAATTTCGTAAATACCGACGAACAGTTATTGCGAAAAATATTTTGTATTTTTTTCCGAGGTGTTCAACAGATATACAGAGCTTCCCATTTAAGACAACTCCCCTTGTTATTTGGTTATAAAACGTATAAAAAATTCACCTTAACATCTATTAATATTTCTATTCATAAAACAAATCATTTACTCGTTATTAATTATCCTAAAAATACACTCTATTTATTCGAAAATTCCACACACATATTCCCCCGCTGACGAGCACTCGGTTTTCGTTCATTCATTACTCGCAAATTACCCGCAACAAATCCACCGAAAATTCACCAAACTCACCTCAATCCACCCGGCGACTCATCACAACGCGGCGCCCCCAATCAACTCGCCCGGGGGGAGCCCCGATTCGACTCGATACACAAATCAAGAGACGCTGACAATGTACACAGTGTCGATCGAGGGGGTTGTATTGTATCGTCGGTATCCCAGTTGGCGGGCGTCGTGTCTACGCCAGCGCGGACGCGGCGCGTTTGACGGGCGTCGCGGCGCTCTCGGTCACCCGCAGCTGCCGGTCGGGAAATCCGGGCGGTTTTCCTCCGTCTGAAGGGCCGATCGATTTTTAGCGCGAGCGATTTTTTCCCGTCGCTTGCGAATTTGTGCCGCGCAATTAGGCGTCGCGACGGCGATTGTAGGTGTTTTTGCGATGCAAACGCTCGATTTGTTAATTAACAAAAAAATATTCATGTAGCCGAAGGGCTTGTTTGACGAGGCCGCTGGGAAAATAAGAATCGTCGATGTCAACTTATGTCATAATTGTCAATACGAGCGTTTGTTTGTATGCCAAAAGAACGAACGGTAATGACAAGTAATTTGACAGATCCACATAAGTTAGACAAAGACGTGACATATTGAAATTATTGCTATTCTTCTCCTACGTGAGCTTAACCAGGCGATATTCGACCTTACGATTCCGAGGTAGAATCAGGTGGTCTGTGTTTATTAACCTTAATAATAATTTCTAGAAAAAGAAAATGGCGTACGGCGATTTCGGAATGAACAATCGAAGCTAATAGAAGCTAAATAGAGGAAAGGGCGATGGAGGGCGGTTCGAAAGGATCGCCGGACGAGATAAAATCGACGGCCGTCGTGAAGTATTCGCTGCCGAAACCGGCGCAATTCATCCAGCTGCAATGCAACACCAACTTGAACCGGCCCCCTTCAAATTGGCTGAGCAGCTCGGCCGATTCCTACGGCTTGCAGCAGATGCTCACCAATCACAAGGGTTTCACCAGGTGGGCGCTCTAATCCTTCAACAAAATGTTTATAATACACGCTCAAAATGATACATTTTTAGCTTTAAAATGGCGCATATGTTTCCGGATTGCGTCGGAGAAGTCGACGTCGTTTCGGACGCCGAAAACATCAAGAAACTCTTGAAAATACCCTATCACAAGGGCCACATCAGCATGATGGTGCATCGCATCGAAAACACCTTACTCATCGACGATTTCGATATATACAAGCACTTGTTGAAAACCGCCGAAACGGAGTGGGCTTGGCTGAGGAAGTTCTTCGTCGACAACGTCAGCAGGGCGACTTGCAACGAAGACAGGAATTTATACACCAACAGCAGGCGTCGCGAGGCTCTGAGAGAAAAAAGCCTCGTCTCCAAGTTTCTCTATCACAGTTTGGTGCCCTCCGATACCACCGAGAGTAATAACGGATTCGAAACTGAGCAACCCGTTAGAGATCCCCCTTTACCCGAACCGTCCCCTTCGACCGAGTGTCCCGATTCCCCGACGTCTGGCCACAACTACAACAGAAACGTCGTTTGGACATTCGAGGACATCGAAATGCTTTTGGGCAAGTTTCGAAACAATCTAAAACTCGCATAATCTAATAAATAACATTGTAGGTACCGATATGCCGATATTCGGAGGAGGCACCCACCCTTGCATATCCCTCCGATTAAGAGACATGAGCAAACCGATCAGCGTACTAACAGGCATCGATTACTGGCTGGACAACCTCATGTCGAACGTACCCGAAGTGGTGATGTGCTACCATTTGAACGGCATAGTCCAAAAGTACGAGCTGATCAAAACCGAAGATCTACCGCAAATGGACAACTCCAAGTTCTCCCCGAAGCTGATCCGGGACGTCGCCCAGAACATCCTGAGCTTCCTGAAATCGAACGCCACCAAAGCGGGCCACACCTACTGGCTGTTCAAAGGCAAGGACGAGGAGGTGATCAAATTGTACGATCTGACCAGCCTGTGTTCGGAGCAGGACGTCGAAAACGGCCAGAATCCTTTCACTATACCGGTGGCGATGCTGCTCTATCGAGTGGCCCGGAACATGAAGCACTCCAGCGATCGACCGCAACCGGGCACCATCCGCACGCTGCTCAAAAACTGCGTGAAACTCCTGCCGCACGAGAAGTACCCCGAAATCGTCACATCTTCGTTGTACATGTTGTCCGATTTGTATGTTCCGGCCAAAACGAACCCGGAGAATCCGGAGTTGGACGAGCGCGAGCACGAGGAAACCGAATCGCACTACGAAGACGATCTATCGGACGACGAAAACGAACCGATGAAGACCCTGGTATTGGAAGATAAGCGATTCGAAACGTTCAAAAACTACTACAAACCGCCGGCTCCCATCGGAGGGACTGTAGCCGAAAGGTGCCTGCAAGCAGTACAATACGTAGCCCTAGGTCTCAACTGTCTCAAGTATTTCGCGGAGAACGAGCCGGCCGGTAAGCGAGATCGCGACGACGACGAGGAAATCAAAATGGCCAAACAGTTCGAGGCCATACCGATGCCCTACGGCAAACTGTCCGATTCGAGCAACGCGACTCGAAAGGGCAAGAAAAAGGAGCGCAAACGGAAACAGGATCACGCCAATCCGGACAAACCGAACAACGCCTTGCTGCCCAAGAACCTGCACGAGGCCCAAACCCTGCCCACCTGGCAGGAGAAGGACACCGACAACATCTCGTGGAAGAACCACCTGAAGACGTTGTTGTACGAAAAAGCGGTGTTGGTCTACGCCACGTTGTCCGAACACTACTTCCTATCGGGCCAGTACGGCTCGAGCCTACGGTACATCGGCTTCCTGGCCCGATGCCAGTTGGTCACCAATCGGTTGCTCTACGCCTCGAACGCCTTGCGCGAAAACTGCCTGCTGGGCCGGGCCGGCGATTGCTGCATCATGATGGTACAAAATTGGAGTAAGTTCTCGCTAGCCGATGATGTTCGTCCGATTTGTACTAACAGATAGGATTCGTAGGTAAATGCGAGATCTACAACCAGCAACTGTTGACCGTTCGGGACGAGGACGCCGGCATGTTGGAGCAACTGGAACGCGACGAGCAATCCCATCGGATCGATATCGGCGAGAGCGCCACCCGATGCGTGTTCCTCTTCGACGTGCGAACGGTCGAACAGATGCTGTTGAAGGCGGTGGAATGTTACGAGACGGCCGTGAAGATATCGCCGTCGGACGGGGGCCTGCGACGGCTCGCGAACGGCCTCAACGAATTGAGCACGTTCTATTTGAATCGCGCCAAAGGCGAGAAGGACGCGCGCGATCTGATCGAGTCCTGTCGCAAGGCGGAGACCTATCTGACGAAGGGTTTGGAGTTGTTCGAGTCGGTTAAAGACGACGCCAACGTGGCGCTGTTGTCGACTAATATAGGACATTTGCATAGGTTCGTAGATTAGATGGTAGATAAACGTTTGGAAAGGGGGGGGGCGAAGCTCTATTGAATGGTATTGGACGCTGGCGTAGTAAAAGGCCGCAAGAGATGCGTCCGCCGAGTGCGAATTCGGAACAATTCGGATTTTCACTAATACTATAAAGCTGTAAGGCCCAAATTCGTAGGGTCATTCTCGAGATTTTTTTTACGGCCGCCGTTCGTCCTTTTCGACCGGGAAAAGTATTGAATCCTATGGAAATGCACACGCCCGATCGGAATATCGACGTATCGACTCGATAAAAGTTCATCTTCAGTGTCAAATGAGCGAAATAAACTTTTTTTTTTGCAACTATCCCGGGATATGCAACTATCCCGAGCTGATAAGCGAGTCGTTTTTATAACGCCGAAATGAGTTTAGCCGATGAAATGAACTAAAAGAAGGTCTTTTTTTGGGTAATCTGCGGATACAGTAAATGAGGTTCGGTTGAATTTTAGGTTGTTGGCGCACGCGCACGCGCCCAAAGACCGCTGCGAGATCACCCAACAGGAGAAAGTTCACTACAACAAGGCCGTGGTGAATTACAAGAAGGCGCTGCAGGTGTTGGGCGATCGGAAGAGTTGCCCGGCCATTTGGGACACCGTCAAATGGGAATTGTCGACGACGTTGTTTAATTTGTGTTGGATCATGCACGAGAATCCGCCATCGCATTTGGTACGATCGTTTTTACACAAATTATTAAATTATCTCTAAACTTATCGTGGCGATTTTCAGAGCAAAACCGAAGCGGAAAAGGAGGTGATCGAAACGTTGCAAAAGGCTTTGCAGTATTGCGATTTCGACGAGACCAACGATAAGTATCTGTTGTATGTGTATCGAGGAGCTATTATACACTATCGCATCGCTTCGTTGTATCACAGCCATTTTTTATCGACTCCCAACGATTCCGCCAACAGAAAACACATCGTACAATTGGCCAAAATCAATTACGAGAAAGCCTCGAAGATGTACCTGCAAAGCTCCGACGCTTTCAACTATTTAACGTCGCAAATGCAACGGGTGGCTTTGTCCGAACATTTATCAGGAAGTACGTATATACAGTGTATCGAGAAAATAGATGTCAATAATTCGGGAGCGTATAATTGACATCAAAATAAGGGTACAACTTTATATAAATTTTATTAATTTGAGCCCCCAAGTACATTTTTGTTAGTTTATCGATTAAAGAATGTATTTACGATACGTTTGTGTTATACAGATTGTCCCCATAAAAGAAACGAATTGTTAACCACTGGGAACACTGTCTTCCAGAGAATAATGTAGGATTCATTTTATCACCAAATTGGGCACACGGGTGTAGGTAATAAACCACAAAAATTTTATATTGTTCTCATGTATAACTTGGAAATAAAACCTAAAAATAAGTTTTAAATTTCCGACTTTAAAGACCTCTAGCTCAAAAATGGAGACTCAAATTAACAAAATTTATACGAAGATATACCCTTATTTTGATGTCATTTATACGTTCGCGAGTTATTGACTTCCATTTTCTGGACACCCTCTATATTACTTAACATCGATCGTTTATACGAAATAACTAATTGTTTTAGTCAGCAACAACATGAACACGAAGATCAAACACCTGCAGGATTGCTTGGAGATCATCGTGGAACTGAACGCGGCCGTGCGATTGATGATCGACAAGAAAATCGACGTCGACGACGGCGAGGAGAGCGACGGGGATTCGTACGGGACGTGTTTGTCGCTGTTGAAATTGATCGGTACGAGATTACAGCACGTTTTGAAGCTGCTGGTCAAGTACTGCATGAGCAAACCGCGTCCGAACAAAGACTGCGACCGGCTGGCCGAGACGTACAAGGCCTGCTACAAGTTGTCTTTAGGTTTGAAGGACGACTCGAATTACGCGGCGTTGTTGAATCAATTGGGCGACGTGTTGGGTTCCATACGAACGCAATGCGAACGGTCGATTCAATCGATTTGAAGCTGTTTTATCTTTAATTTTTTAAGTACACGTTACAAAGGTGTTGAATCCTTTTAACTTTATAAATGCTGTGATATATTAAAGAGTATAATCGAAGTATTTACCGAGTTTGATTATCGAACGCCGTGGCCCTGGCCGATTCCCTGGATCATTCTCCTGCCGAGTTCTTCGGGGGAACGAAGCTCGCCTGGCACGCCTTCGGCCGATACGTCCATTTCGATTTCGTCTTCCTCTTCTTCATCGTGCGTTTCCGATTCGTCGTCGTCTTCGTTGTCGTCCTCGTCGTCCTCGTCTTCTTCCTCTTCGACGGGCTGAAAATATAGAGGACGTGCTGTATAAATTATACGCTCGAGGAATTACGAAATAAGTCGGTGTACCTCGGACGTGGTTTTTCCGATGGGCGTTAGATCGGCGTTGAATTGTTTTATGGATTGCAACTGTAAAAAACGTAATATGAGTTCATTTTTAATCGGCGGTTTAGGAATGGAAATTGACTCACCCAATTTTGGTGTTCCCTTTCCAATTGGGATAGTTCGTCTTCGCAATCGCGCGGTTGGTCCACTTGGAACCACGACGATTCGAACAATCTCGGTTTTAAATTTGGAAATAATGGTATGTTACTCATTTTATTCGTTCGTTGTTAATTGTTATTGTTTGTTTATATTTTAATGGTAAATTGTAACTTAACCTATAAATTTTTTCTTCCTTTTAATTTAAGACCTAACCTACTAAGGCTATTCGGCATAACCTACAATTTTGACATTCGGTTTGTCAATTTGTTGCACCAGTGTAACACTGGAGTAGCTCAAAGAAACGAATTTAAATCACATGTTCTTGTTTATTTGTATGTCTATCCTTTTTTTTTCAAATGTCAGTGGTTCTTTGTTCATTTTTTAAACAATAACATACGGAAAGTTTTGTTATTTAATATTCTTTTCGATTTAGGAAATATATTAATAAAAAAATACATAAAATAACCATTGCATTTATTTATTTCACTTCAACACTCACTTTAATAACGCACACCTAGCAACAACAAAAAAAAAAGAAAAAAAATTAAAAATGAAAAGTACACATTTTCGCTTATCATAATACGACAGAGTTTTTACCGAACGAAATAAATGCAAAGTGTATCAAAAAAAAATAACAATACCTCACAATACATACAAACAGCACGTAACCTCCGGTTTATACATATCATAATTTTTTTGTTCTCGAAAAAAAAAAAAGAATCTGCTCTCTTACATCACTATGAAGTCATCATATCACTAACTGACGAAGTATTTACATTGGGCCCCTTCAACGAATCGTTGATATCCCGCCTGAACATCGACAAATTCTGCGTAAACCTACCAACAAAAAAATAAATAAATTAATAACATCCTCCCCTTAGATCATATACATATTGCTCCATTTCCGATTGCAACATGGTCATTTCTATAAGTGGAACAAAGAAAGATTATTAAAATGACAGTTGTCAGAGTGAAAAGTTGCAATGACACAAATATCACTCTTTCTTTTTTCTTTATAAGTGTCTAATGGTAGTTGTCTTTATCGTACCCATGGCAAATATAACCTATGTTGCGATCAAAAATGGAGCAATTGGCAGACCAAAACAAAGATAAATCTATGCAGAATTCCATAGAGCAAAAAAGAGAGTATAATTTAGGCATGTTGTAGATGTTGGCAACAGGAACGTAAATGTAATTCTTATGGCATTGATGCATCCACGTTAGTATATATGATCTAAGTTCATTATCCTCAAAGGCTTAAAACGTTTTATCGATTTTTGAGTGACCAACTTCACACTTGTCAATAATTATACGGTTTTGACAGGCCGCCATTTTGTGTGCGATTCTCTTTTTCTCTTCAGAACGAGCGACATCTGTTGACGCCTGGTGACATCTGATGACGACGATCTAAGATCCTCCCCTAACAATAAACAATTCACCAAAAATCCCCATCTTATCCTACCTATCCCTGTTCTTCGTCAGCAAATTCCTCTCGATGCCGTCCATGAGATTCTCGAACCATTGCGCCATGGCCGCCTGCTTGTCGGGCGGCTGGCCCCTGATGATGTTCTCGCGCATCCTGTTGAAATAGTCCTCGTTGAGCAGGATGAGGCCGAGCAGCGGCCGCGACATCGACCACTGGTTGCGGCAATCGTCGAACATGATCACGTTCAGGACGGTGCTCAGGATCTGCTGCAGGATCTCCGGGTGCATTTCCAACACCTTCAGGAACATGTCGCTGTTGGGCGCCATGCCGGCCCGTTGCTCCTTGCCCGGGTACACTGGAACAACGATTTTGGACGCTGAATTAGGAATTATTAGAAACGATTTACCGATTCGTATCGTCATAGAACAGTTCGGTACTCTGTTGTAGTACGTATATCGAGTTAAAGACGGTTCTAATTGATTCTGGCGCGTTCTAAACAGTTCTAAATGTTTTAGACAATTCTAAATGAATCTGGAAGGTTCTGAATGGTTCTAGTCGACAATTCTAAATGATTCTGGAACGTTCTAAATGGTTCTAGGCAATTCCAAATGAATCTGGAACGTTCTGAATGGTTCTAGTAGACAATTCTAAATGATTCTGGAACGTTCTAAATGGTTCTAGGCAATTCTAAATGAATCTGGAACGTTCTGAATGGTTCTAGACTGTTCTAAATGATTCTGGAACGTTCTGAATGATTCTAGACAATTCTAAATTAATCTGGAACGTTCTGAATTGTTCTAGACAGTTCTAAATGTTTCTGGAACGTTCTGAATGGTTCTAGAGAGTTCTAAATGATTCTGTGACTTATCGGAGAACAATTCGGCCTACTTTTATGGGAATAAAATTAGCTGCTACTCACCTTTTTGCGTCAATTGCTTGAATAGATAGGTCACGATGTGATCGAGAGTCGCGCAACATCCGGTGCAAACCATCGTATCTGAAATCAAATTGAATTAGTTCGAAATAACGACGCCAGAGCGAGCCTATAAAAATGTTATAAAAAATGATGACATTTAACAGCGAAACGTTCTGTATACTACAATTCGCTTACCTTTAACACATTTAGGACTAAATCGACTAAAGAAAAAAATATAGAAAAGGGGTCTAATAATGAGAATAGATAATAATATGAAAATAATAATGAAAATTCTGAACTATCTTCATACTTCATTCGCATGCAATTTCAAATCGAACGTTCCCGATGCAACAACGAAGCAAACGAATGTACAGGATGTCCCACGAGGACGCCTGCTGCATTTGTAGTGTTTTAATATTACAAGGGTAAGGTGAACACTTTCATATGTAAATTTACATTAGTCTTCTTATTAAGTAGAAATCTTTAGTTCTGGACAGTTTTAAAAGATTCTGGAGCGTTCTAAATGAGTACATAGCTATCTAAACAGTTCTGAAGCTTTCTAAACGGTTCTGAAGCGTTCTAAATGATTCTGGAGCGTTTTAAATGGTTCTAGACAGTTCTAAATGATTCAAGCTGCAAACTTTTCACCCTACCCTCGTATGTGATTAGAGTTAAATCCTCTTATCTAATCTGATTAAAACATTTACACACATAGTGTTGAAACAACCTACTTATACAATCCAATGATTACCAAAAAAGAAAATACTTACAATTAGTAGTACTAATAGAATTCATTATTTTACGATAAAATCTTTATAATAATGTATTTTCTTTTGTGATCAAATCAACAATAAATACCAGGTGACCTACGAAATGACAGGTTGACAGTAACCCTATTTTAACCAAGTAACTGTACAGTAAAAGGCCAACCTGTCACCTAACATCTAGTCACCCAAGCATCGTATACGTGCAACACAAAGGCGCTAACGTGTCAAAAAACGATACAACGCGCACAAAACAACGTCGATGCGGATCTTCTCACAAAAAAAAATTAAACAGTAAACCCTGTAAACAGATCCGCATAGCGTTCGATTCGGCGTCGACTAAAAAATGCATTCTCGTTGCCTGCACGATCGTTCGTCGTGCGTCCCTGTGTACTGCACGGACCTGTAAAATGATTTAGGTGCCCACCTAAGGCCGTTAATCCCTCCGATATCGACGACAATATGTAGAGGAACACCTGCGGCTCCAACGTCGACAGGAAACTCATGTGGTCCTGCGCCAGGCACTCCAACAGCACGTAGTACGTCTGCGACAGCTTAGGATAATCCTGGAAAAAAAACGGAAATATTATATTAAAGGGTCCAAAACTTCTGGGATTTACGTTGAGAAATAGACGATTCGTGCTAAGCGATACGCCCTCTGGCGGATAGTCTAAGAACCGAGCTAAGAGTCAGTGTGCAGCTATTGTCTTTGTTGTTGTTTATGTTTATTTCAGATCAATTTACCAGTAAATCCGATTGGGAAATCGACAGCAACAATTTGACGAATATATTCAAAGCGTTATCCAAGGCTTCGTCGCCGTACAATCGAAACACCCCGAAGTTCACGTAACTACCACAGAGGGCGGCCTTCAGCATCGAAAAACATATCGAGATGCCCTTCAATTTCAACGGGTACGTTTGCTCTTTGGCCACGTCTACGTTTAATATTCTACTACCTAAAAAAAAGAAAAGAAAAAAAAACGATTAATAATTAATGTGTATAGGCAATCGTATTTTTCGGAAGGCTCACCGTAACTACAAATAATTTTACTAGCTTCCCTAAACAACAGAATGCCGTTGGGCGATGAAACGTCGAATTGCAATCGTTGCGATCTATTTTGTACTAATTCAGCGAACAGCTTCAATACGGGCGTGGTCACTTGCGGTTCGTGATACCACAATTCTATCGCTCTAAGCAATATCGGCGTGTAATTCGGATAACTATCCATAAAACGTTAAGGAAAAACCATCGTAATTATTGATCGCGCCTCGTACACGCCTAAACGCTTCACAAACGAGGGTTGTTCGATACTTCATGATGTGAATATTTGGGTGATTTTAAGAAGAAAAGTTTATATCGATGTATGTCCTAAACCTATTAGTTTTCGAGCTACAGGATGTTGAAATTTTACATCTATTAATATAAACTTTTCTTCTTGAAATAATCCAAATATTCACATCCCAAAGTATCGACACTCAATTAATTAATACCCAGCACAAACGCACTTTAATACAGCACGTTTCGTTCGAAACCTCTTCGATTACAAATAAAAAAAAAGGATACATCCAATCGAACAGCATCATATAAGAGGTTTTGGTATTGAACGAAAACGCCAAACCCCTCAAATCCCTAGCCAAGCCGATGAGCGCCTTCTTGGCCTCGTCGGAGGCGAACAACGGCGAATCCGCGGACGCCAACATCGTACCGATACTTTCGAAAGAAGCTACAACAGAAAAAAAAATAACCCTTAATTATCGATCGAACCTCGTATACGCGAACGAAGCTACAACAGAAAAAAATTATACAGATTGCTCCATTTTTTCATTACAATATAGGCTATGGGTGCAACAAAGACAACTTCAATTAGACACTTAGACACTCAATTAGGAAAAAGAAAGAGTCTTTTCACCCCGACAACTGTCATTTTAATAATCATTCTTTGTTCAACTAATAGAAATTCTCATGTTGCAATCGCGAATGAAGCACGGTGTATATATATCGATCGAACCTCGTACAAAATACGAGGGACGATCGTAAAATATAAAATTACCAGTACCGGTAAGCGGTAACATGAACGTATGGAATCGATCCTCGTCCTCGCCCAAATCGACCATCAGCAATCGACCCAACGACGTGTAGAACATCGAACGGCATCGCATCTCGGCGACGGCCACCGAATTGCCGAGGAACGGGAAATGCTCGCTCGTGTGATTGTTCAACATGAATTGCACCTCGTCCAATTTCACCAATTTCCTCACGCAACTGTAGCCCACCGACAGATCGTTCAACAGTTGCAACGTCTTGCTGATTATCTGCTCGCTGCGGCCCCAATATTTCAAATTCGTTATGCTGAAACGTTGTCAATCGATTAGTTTTTTTCGATCTCGGTTAAATCTCGTACGCAATACCCGCCATTTTATCGTACAAACAAACGACGTACAAAATGGCGGTTTCGGAACAATATAATTACATTTTCCTAATAAAAACGCTAAGTACGGTGGCCTCGTCGTTGAGACCCAACGCCTCCGACAATCTCCTGTAGACCTTCGAATTCTTCTGCACCTGATCGCCCACGTAGATCTTTCTAAAAGCCTCGAAGAAACTCAACATGGCCAATTCTAATTTCTCACAGCCGCCTTGCACCAATCGCGAATCCGTCAAATTCATGAGCTGCAGTACTCGACAGACGAGCTCGCCGTCCATCGTATCGTGCTCCTCGTTACTGTTGAACGACACCCGACCGCCTATCGCCGAACTGATTATGTACACCAGCCACGTTAATTGACCTACAATACAAAAAAAAAGCAATCAGTACTACTACAACTACTTCTCGCAGCCAATATACGAACCCTCTTGCACTGTAATCTCCATCCTTTGGCCGGGATTGCCGAGCAACTCCGAGTAACTTCGAACGGCCTGATCGAACAGTTGCACGAGCAACACGCAGGTCTTTTGGTACTCGCACCGACCGATCACCGACAACTGTTCCAATTGCTGTTGTACCATACCCAAATCGTCCAAAGGATCTTCGAGACCTTCTCGAACCACAACGGTGACCGATTCCAATCGGGACGTTATGTAGGCGTTGGTCACTTCGGGCGTGTAGGTTTCCAACAGGTGAGGCTCGGTGGCCTTGACGTACGGCACCGAAGCCACCATTCGCTGCCACAGGCTGAGCAAATAGTGCACGCTGTTCGGCGCGAATTGCCACATCCGCAGGCTTTGCACCGTAAACTTGGCGATGAGCTGTATGGCCTCGGGGTAGTTGTCGACCATGACGAGCTCGCCCAGCTGATAGTTGGACTTCAATCGGGCCAACAGCCGGCAAAATTCGTGGTAGTTGGCCGGATCGCTGAGCCCTTGCGGGTTCTGCAGGATGTGCTTGACGCCGTTGACGAGGTGCGTGAGAAACTTGGCCCGTTCCGTGTTGCTGAACAGCGACCGTCGCACCGAGGCGATTTGCACCAGACACGACAGCGCCAACGACGACAGCGTGTTGGGCAACGAATGGTACAGATCGAAGAACAACTTCAACGTGGTGAAGTCCAAAAAGGCCGGCCTCCAACTCGTCGGTATTTGGACGGTGCACAGATCGTCCGACGATTCGTCCGTCGAGGTGCCGATGAAATCGAACGTGAGACAATTCTGGGCGAGCCTCAACAGCTGCGTCATCAGGCCGTGCTGGCTCTCGTCGTTGAAATTCAAATTTTTACAATTCTCCCGGGCGTTGCCCAGCAACGTGCAGGACAATCGGAATATCTCGAACAACTGGGTATCTCTAAACGACGAAGCTATTTTTCTGTGTTTCGTGAGCGATCGGTTCGCTTCCACTTCCGATATCTGGTTCATTTCGCACGTCAACTGCGACAGCAACTGTACGCCTATCATGCAATGCTCCACGGAGCCCTAAAAAAGATGCTCAATTCGTATCATCAACGGTAAATAATCGATCGATAACGATTTTACCTGGAGGAATTTACCGATGTCGGCTACGACGTTTCGAAACACGAATTCATCCTTGTGCGAATCGAACCAGCCGAGCTTGGTGATACGAGCGAACAGCGTGACGAGCGCCTGCAGCACGAAATTGGGCAGCTTCGGCCTCGTCGCCAGGTAATTCAGCACGTAGTTTCGGATGTCGACGCGTTGCTGGAGGCTCAGGCCGTGGGCCGGTCGCGACACGAGCTTGGTCAAGGTGGTGGCCGCGAGGAGTTGGGCGTAGGAGGAGTCGCCGCGATCGAGGAGCACCTGGCACTTGGTCAGGGCGTCCGGCCCCGTTTGGAATATGACTAACGTCTTTTCCGCATCCTCTCTGACGTTGGTGTCTTGGGATTCGTACAGTTGCTTGCAGAACAATTCCAATTGTCTTATCTCCTGGCGGATATGAAAATGCGTTAAGTACAGTCATACTTGAACCAGTACGTGCGCTATTAGTGCATTTGAACCGTTGATACGGTTAAGTAAATTATAGTTAATTGAGTTTTGTTGGATACCAACCTGTTCGTCAGCCATTTCCGTCTTGGTTCATTTGGATATTTCGGGTTATTATGGCTGTAATCTCCGATTCGATGGTGACTTAAATGGAACCGGATTATGTCCCGCAATCGCCTCAATTCCACAACACAACCTCCACTCGAAAAAACAACGCAAATTTCATGTTATAGCCATCTACAACTCGGTCGTAGCGCCAAATTCAAAATCGCTGCGATTAACGGCTGTAATTCGGGCGTTTTGAATGAAAGATCGTACTTCGGCCGTTTCGACGGTTAATTTGGGAGAATTTGGGCGGTTTTAGACTGATTTTTCGTTCGAAAACGCCGAAATATATCGAAAAATTTCAATCCGGTCGGGCCGGTTGATTTTTGACGTATGTCAATTGTCAAAA
This sequence comes from Phyllotreta striolata, assembly GCA_918026865.1. Classification (NCBI taxonomy): domain Eukaryota; kingdom Metazoa; phylum Arthropoda; class Insecta; order Coleoptera; family Chrysomelidae; genus Phyllotreta; species Phyllotreta striolata. Next base: position 3,328,766 of record OU900107.1, read on the forward strand.
CTGTCAATAATAGAGCAAACGATACCAAGGTCGCAATACATGATAAGGATTGATCAACGTCATTCTTCTTTTTTTAGGTAATTCGAAATATTAATAAGGTATACAGCCAATAATAAATCCTAAAGCTAATTAGATATTCCTTTTATTATTAATCAGTACAAAATAAGGGAAACAAACGATGCAAAATTCGTTATTTATTGACTTTGGAGGCGACGTTGAACGGCGTAAACACCTCGTAATCGGCCACGGTGAAATTGTATTCGCCCATCAGCACCGAAGGGGAAGCCCCGTCGCCGTCGTACGTGTGAGGCAAGTTGGAATAACTGTCCATGTTCATGTTACAATTGCTGGATATCAGCAAATCCGCGCCCGCCCCGAATATCGGCCCCGAACTGCAAACACAACGAGCGCATTAATTCCCAATTCGAGTACCACTAACTTCGACAATCCACTCACTCGGGATGGTAGCAGATAGCGAACGGTTTCTTCACCAAATGGAACTGAGTCGGAGACACGTCTTGGTGATTGTACAGGGTGAATATAAAAGCTCGTTCGGAATGTATGTAATGGCTCTTCCCCTGCGGCCTGCCCCACACGGCGTCGCTGAAACCTCCGCATATCTCACCCCGGGTACCCTGAAACGTTTCGATACCATCACATAAATACTTTACACTAGTTAATAGAGTACCGCTCACCAAAACGATGACGTACGTGGGCGACACGCTATCGCAGTGCCTGTGAAACGTCGCCGCCGAATAGCCGTGGCTGCTGGCCCGATAGACGAGCCTCCAGCTCTGGCGGGCGTTGCCGTACCAGGCGTTCAGTATGCGCTGGAAGTGGCTCTTGTCCTGGCCGAGGATCGTCGAGCCGGGAAACGTGTGGGGCGATATGCGCGGCTTCAGCCGCTGGTCCTCCGACGCCTCGGGGTACTTGCTGGGCAGCGCGGCGTGCCGGTAGCGTTCCAGGCTCAGCTCCATCGGCACGGCGCCCGTCGGTTCCACCTCTTCGGCGAACACTTGGCTGTCTGAGTGAGAAATTTGTGACTACTCTGCGAGTGTTAAGCGACTGGTTTACCTATGAGTAAGAGTCGCACGTGTTTGATGACCAACGATAGGTGTTGGCAAACTCTGGCGCGTTCCTCCTCGGTCCAATGGGCTGTTGGTTGGGTGACGCCCGCTTGGTATTTGGCCCAGTTGAGGACGGCCCTCCAGACGTCTTCTTCTTCTAAACACAACTGCAATGTGGACATTATAGGAGTTTTGTGTTGATTCGTACAATGGGTAAATTGCTCACGTAATCGGACGATATCACTTTGATTACAGCTTCTTTGGGTAGGCTCAGAAACGAGTTGGTTCGGACGCATTCCGAGGCGTTTTCGCCCACGAAGCTGACGCATCTTTCCACGAAACCAGAAGCAGCTTTACCGCCTGAAACACATTCGATCTATTACAAAACATACTCGAAAACAAACCAACATAATTATAACTACATTAATACAATTAATCTCGTAAGAAAGCACTTTTTATTCACCAAAAACCTTATCAACTATCTAAACAAATTGTGTGTTTAGGATCGTAATACAACTAAGTTTAAATCAAGTCTTTCGGATGTTTTTTGGGAGTTTCGAGTTAAGGATCCGGTTTGATGTTTTGTATGACGGTAATGTTGTCGCCTTTGAGCATGATCCTGCCCAACGGGCGTCGGTTCTTGGTCTTCAGGTAAACCTCCTCGGCGTCGTCGAGCACCAGGTTCATGTACTCGTCGAAGCCGACTATGTGGCCTTCGATGCGCAGCCGGACGTTCTCGTACAGCCACACCTGCACTCTCGAGCGATTCTGTAGGTAGCGGAATATCAGGTTGATCGGTTGCACCATCACCTTTTGGACCTTTTGCGGTTTGTAAGCCATGATTTTCGATCGTTTGGGATTCGTTTGAGTTAACCTATAAACACCCCGAACGCCAAACAAGTTGATTTGACTTTTGACAGTAATGGCAGTTGACGTTTCGGCGTTACCGATTAGGAACGAAGGTTTGTTCGTTTGTACAAAATTGTCACTAATTTCCGTGAAATTGTAGTCTGTTAATATTTTGCATTACTTTTATTAACACAGGAATCATTGATTAATCTTGTTACGGAATCACATTAATTGTAAATTTATAAAATGAGCATTTTAGAACTGAACTGAAGTTGGTTACAGTTAATTCTTCATCTTTGTATTGATGCCTCAGCTGCTTAGGCTATTCGGCCTAATATATTCATGTATTATTAACGTATAAATGGCGTATTTCGCAATTATTTTAAGCTTACCCGGCGATTTATCGTGTATATCCATAGCGGCGGACAGGAACGTGCATGCGCTCGGAACGGACAACGTAGAAGTCACGTGATCTTCGCAGGCGTTGCGCAATTCGTCGACGCCCAATTCCTGAGCTAGGGCCATCATCTCGAACACCCCGTTGTCTTGCAGAAGAATCTGCCGAGCAATTGTAAACGAAATACGGAATTAATTTCTACTCGCGGCCTTCGCTACAAGAGGTATTCAGCCACGCCTTCGCAATACTCGCACTGAATAGCCCCGACAGCTGAGGTCTCAAAGTAAATTAAGTAAAGAAGAAGAGGATCGGTGAAATACCTTTCCGGTGTAGACGTACAACAGGAACTGTTTGAACGTTTCGGGGGCCGTTTGGGGTAACCTGATGGGCGTGGGAGTCCCCGGCGCCGCCGGTGATACACTGCAGCCGGGTATCCGGCATATCTCGCCGCGCTTCGCCTTCTGGAAGCTCCTGCATCTGCGAAAAACACGACAGTTGTCTATCTGTCAAGATGGCGACGCTCGTTCGGGGGATTTACCTGGCCATTAGGATGACGCGATGCGCGTGCACCCGTTCCTCGTCCCGGCCCAGCACGAACACCACGTCCGCCGAATCGGTGTCTTGCAGCAGCTGTTGGAGATCGTCGAGCAGCCTCGGGACGCCGGCCAGGGCCTTGTCGCCCGGCAAACCGGCCCCCAAGCCGCCTATCCGAGTGCCCATTTAATTCTAAATACAACCGGCAACGTCGCACTACCAGTACCTTAAATAATAAATGATAGAATACTATTAGAATACCTACTGCTACTTCTCGATATTAGCGATTATAATAAATCAAAAGGATATAAAAAAAAACGTTTTTTTTTAAATCTCTACTTACGTTCGATTCAATTTTTGCAAATAAACGGGTTGGCTGTGGAAGAAATTCTCGGGGCACACAGTCGACTGGGATCCGCGCGTTTCTGCTTGCGGTACTCTTCCTTGCTCTTCATTTGCCGGCGCGAGTTAAACGAAGAGAGATGCAGGTGTGTGATTCAGGTAAAACAGGTACCACAGGTAGGTTTACTGCCCTCGGTGAAAAGCGGCGTTGCCGGATCGGTAAAATTTCCGCGAAAATGCGTAAATGTAACGAAGGGCATAGAAAAAGTGTGTTTTGTGCTATTTACCATTGCAACATTCAGCTAGTAATTTAGTACGTTCAAAAAATACACGAGTAGTTCAAGATTATTACAATTTCTTCTTCTTTTACAATAGAAATGAAAGCTATACACATAAAGTAAAAGACCATTAACTGTTGACTTTAGCATCTGTCAACGTGAACTGTCAAATGTAATTGCAAATTTGTTTTGTATGTGCATTAGAGTGATTTTTTTGAAAACATTTTCGTTATATTTATGCATTCGCAAGTAGTTTTAGTCGAATATGGATAAAAATAAATCGGAATCTTTCATTTTAAGCCTCAACGACATCGGTCAGAAGATATGCACGTCTCAAAGCGAGCCAAATAAAAAGTAACAGACACCTAATGAAACGACTAAATTTGTTCGTTTAACGATTCATTTTTAGATATATATTAGACGACGACGGCAACATGACTGAATATTTTCCTCAAGACTCCCTTTCCAGCGTTAAAATCGACCAGCAATGTACCGTAAGCGAAGAGGACAGCAACGATACAAATCACAGCGATAACCAGAATATCAACTCATTAGAATATCCCACGCATTTGGGTATAATAAAATCCTTTAATACATCAATAGATCGATAATTCAACGTTATTTTAAAGGTATAATGAACTCCCTAGACAGCGTTACGGAATTCGAGGAGAATCTAATGAACGAGCTGGACTCCGACTTAATGAACCTCCAGTCACAATACATAATGCAACACATGGACATCAGGGAGCCCTTGACGAAGTTGAGGAAACTTATCGAAAATAGATTAGGCGTGGGGTTGCAGGGATACGTTTTCGCTCTACAGGGTGTACAAATTGTACGTGAATTAATCGATATATGTTAGTTAGGGATGTTAATTAGCAGTCTTTCATAGCTCGAAGACGATAAAAATTTAGTGGACCAGTGCGTACAAGGCGAGGGTTTAGTCCAAATCAACGTGCAAGTACAGACGAATTTGAAACGGATAAATATCATCGATGTATTGAAACCGGCCGAAGATTACGTACATATCGGTTAGTCGATAAACTACTCGTTGAGTTAATTCATTCGTTGATCGTTTTGTTTAGAAGATGCCAAAGAGGAGGATCAAAAAGAGAGCGACAGCGAACCGGAGAAAACCCTCGAAACGGTCGACAAACCCAAAAACATCGTTCAATGGCAAGTCGACGTGAACTACAAGAAGGAACAGGAACGATTGAAAATCCCTTCGGATCCCAAAGATTGGTGAGCCGCGCGACCCTAAGCTCAAAGGCCGCAATGACGTCACGCTCGGTGTAGTGACGTCACTCTAGCAGTGACTAATCCGATTTCGGGTGTATTTCAGGAGCACCCTGCACGTGCGCCATTGGATCCAATGGGCGGTGCGACAGTTCAATCTCACCGATATCAAATTGAGCGACTGGCACATGGACGGCGGTCGATTGAACGGGCTGACCATCCAGGATTTCCAGAAAATCGTCCGCACCGATCCGGGCGACGTTTTCTGGACGCATTTGGAGTTGCTGAGGAAGATGAAGGTCGTCGGTAAGTCGCCTCGTTAGCGAATCGAACGAACCCCGATTACAAATACGTTTTCTCGACAGCTACGAAGAAAGAGCCACCTAAGCGGATCATACCGAAAGTAATCAAAGTGAACAAGGTAATTATACTTATCGGCCTGTAATTAGCGCGTCTGTTTAGCTTTAGAGTGGCTCTAAAGTCACGTCTTTAACTTGACAGTTTTACATTGTTGTTATGGAGTAACTAAGGAGATTCTTTCATTTTTGACAGTTTTACATTGTTTGTTATGGAGTAACTAAGGAGATTGTTTCATTTTTGACAATTTTACATTGTTGTTATGGAGTAACTAGGGATTCGAGACGCGACTTTAGAGTCACTCTAAAGTTAAACAGAAGCGCTGAATATGGGTCAATCTATTTAAAAACTAGGAGGAGCGATTTGAATTTATGTTGGCAACACTCGCGCTTACAAATATTCTAGTAACTTTGCTCCTTCTAGTTTTTAAATAGAGTATAGATCGAATAAAGAAGCGCTTCGAGATCGTGTAAGTTGTTTGATTACAGCCGGTGAAGAAGGACTTGAAAATCCTGAATTATTCAACGAACGTGCGTTACTTCGATCCTTCTACTTACACAACGGGCAACAACAAAACGGGCAGCAACGGGCAAATCCAGCTGTGGCAGTTCCTGCTCGAGTTACTCACGTCTCGCGAATACAAAACCGTCATACAATGGATAGGTTGTTTGTTTACAACCCATTATTATTCACGATTCATTAACTATAGCGTCTTTTCGAAACAGGTAAAGACGGCGAGTTCCGCCTGAATCATCCCGAAGTGGTGGCGCATCTCTGGGGCGAGAGAAAGAACAAACCGACGATGAACTACGAGAAGCTGTCGAGGGCCTTGCGGTACTACTACGACGGCGATATGATATCGAAGGTGCACGGTAAACGGTTCGTCTACAAGTTCGTCTGCGATCTGAAGCAATTGCTCGGCTACAGCGCCGTCGAATTGGCCAATTTGGTCAAGTACGGTTGTCCCGATGAGAAATGAACCTGGTCCTGTGATATTTCGGTTTTTCGGATGTTCGCGTCGAATGATTTATTGTACCTCAATAAGCTCGTCAAATATCCGAAAATACGACAAATTACTCAAACAGTTATCTAACTGTTTGAGATAAGATTATCGTTTTCGCTCTATTTGTGGAATTTGTACTGTAACTGTTGTAAATAAGAGATTAGTTTAATTTAAAGTTCGTGCGTTTTTTAAAATGACTGAAACGTCATTTTTAGTCATTTCCATATAGTTCGAAATTTCCATCCAAAGTGCCATCGTTAAAATGATTTTGGAACTTTATAAATGATTTTAGACGGTTCTAAATGATTCTAGAGCGTCCTAAAATGATTTTGGAGCGTACTAAAATGACTTTGGAGCGTTCTAAATGATTCTGGAGCTTTCTAAATGATTTTGGAGCGTCCTAAAATGATTTTGGAGCGTCCAAAAATGATTTTGGAACGTTATGAATGATTCCAAATGGTTCAAAATGATTTCAGAACGTTCTAAAATGATTTTGGAGCGTACTAAAATGACTTTGGAGCGTTCTAAATGATTCTGGAGCTTTCTAAATGATTTTGGAGCATCATAAAATGACTTTGGAGCCTTCAAAATGATTCTGAAGCGTTTTAAATGATTCTGAAGCTTTCTAAATGATTTTGGAGCGTCCTAAAATGACTTTGGAGCGTTCAAAATGATTCTGGAGCGTTCTAAATGATTTGGGAGCGTTCTAAATGATTTGGGAGCGTTCTAAAATGACTTTGGAGCGTTCTAAATGATTTTAGACAGTTCTAATTGGTTTTAGACAGTTCTAAATGATTTTGGAGCGTTCTAAAATGATTTTGGAACGTTATGAATGATTCCAAATGGTTCAAAATGATTTCAGAACGTTCTAAACGAACGCAAATGTTTCGATTCCTATCGAGGACATCTTCAGGTGGCCATTTCAGCGATTTTTTGTCGTTTCATCATTTCATTTTCATAAATTAAACATTGATTGTTTTAACATGACTAAATCTACTGTACACAAATCGTTCGCCTTCGACTCGACACGAACGCATTTCGAAAATCGTTTAAAACAGATATTTGCGATAAATAAATATTTGCGTTGCCATGTTGTGTAATTAGCGAAACGTGGGAACGCGTCGAGCCGGCGAATTTGATAAAAAAAAAATGCGAACGAAAAACTCGGATCGTTTCATTTCGCACGAGCATCCCGCCGGATGCGATCGAAGTCAATAAATTCATTCCGTTTAATCGATCTTTTTCGATCTACTTTCCGCGCCATATTTGCCCGGCGAACGTCACCGGTGCGATTCTAATCTTAGTAATCTTCGACAAACTTGTTTTGTCGACGCGCTACCAGTATAAAAAAACCGGCCCGAAAAGCGATTAATCCAATTCGAAGGTACTCTTCACCCACGCCTAACATGTGAGTGTCACCAAACAGGCCCCCCGAAACGCGCTAGCCATGAAGTCGAGTCTCGACGCGAGCCGGTTCTACAGGAACTCCTTGTACCAATACTACTCCTGCTTCACCGGTAAGTACCCATCGACCTCTACAATCGGTCCGTTACCCGTCGATTTTCCAGCCACCCTGACGTTCGTCGTCAGCGGCATGCACTACAGCTGGACGTCCCCCTCGCTGCCCGCCCTGCTGGCGGCCGATTCGCCGGTGCCGGTCACGGAGAGCGACGGCTATTGGTTGGCCAACATGCCCATGTTCGGGGCGGTGGCCGGCAGCCTGTCGGCCCCTCTGCTCGTCGACCTCCTGGGCCGGCGCAGGACCATCATGCTGTGCTCCGTCCCGTACATACTCTCTTGGATCATGATCCTGTTCGCCGGCAGGATCGAGCTGATGCTGGCGGCCAGGTAAGAGCCTCATAACGCGCTCCGCGAGCCTGAGTGATTAGATTTCTCGGTCGGTAGGTTCATAGCGGGCATCTCGGACGGCTGGGGATTCTCCGCCGTGCCGATCTACATCGGGGAAATCACCGAGCCTAAGATCCGGGGATTGTTCGGTTCGTCGGTCAGCGTCGCTTATATTCTCGGCATGTTGCTGATCAACATCGTAGGCTCCTACTGCACCGTCAGCCAAACAGCTTTGATATCCTGCTGTTTACCAGTCGCTCTGCTGGTCGCCGCCAAAACGATACCCGAATCTCCCTACTTTCTCATCATGAAAGGCAACACTGCAGGTAAACCTGTCGGATTATGTAGAGTAGTTGAAAAGTTCCAATCGATTATATTCCGCAGGTGCTAAAGAGAATTTGCGGTTGCTACGAGGCCGTTTCGACGTGGACGAGGAGACCGCCAGGATACAAGGCAACATCGAAAAGGACGCGTCGATCAAAACCAATCCGACGGCCCTTCTGACGGTCCCCGCCAACCGCAAGGCCTTCCTGGTGCTCGTCCTGTTGAAGTCCACGCAGGAGCTGAGCGGCGACTCGGCCATCGCCTTCTACACACAAAGCATCTTCAAGGAAGCCGGCAGCGACATGCCCGAGCAGCTGGCCGCCATCGTGTTCTTCTCGCTGGAGCTGCTGGTGACCGCGGTGGCGTCTGGCGCGGTCGACCGGATCGGCCGGCGGCCGCTGTTGATCTTCTCCGTGTGCTCGGTGAGCGCCACGCTGCTGGCCGAAGGCGGCTACTTCTACGCGAGGAACTGCACCGCGTGGGACGTGAGCGGCCTGACGGCGGTGCCGCTGGCGGCGCTGTTCGCGTTCGTCGTGTGCTACAGCTTGGGCTTGAAGACGATACCGATGCTGATGCTGGGCGAGGTGTTCCAGCAGGACGTGAAGGCGGTGGCGTTGTGCGCCGGCGATCTGTACGCCGTGTTGATGGTGACCAGCGTCACCAAGGTGTTCCAGGTGACCAAGGACGCCTACGGGATGCACGTACCGTTCCTGTTCTTCGGCGCCTCCTGCGCGGCGCTCCTGGTGCCCGTCGTGTTGTTCGTGCCGGAGACCAAAGGGAAAACCTTGCAGGAGATCCAGAACTACTTCAATTCGCAAACAAAGACTGTTAGAGTTTAGTTGTAATAAATTTTTTTTATAACAAGATATATAAGTTTTCGTTGAATTTTCTAATCGAATTCGAGCCGGCGGAAGCTGCCCGATATGCTGCCCGAGCCGGTGGGATCGTCTTTGGGCGCGCTCCTGCGCGTCACGATGCCCTCGTCGGTGAGCAGCTTCATTCGATCGAAGGACATCAGCCGGTTGCGCTTCGATTGCATCTCGTCCTTCCACAGGCTGATCATCTCGTCGGCGGGCACGAGGCCGCCGAGCTCCAGCGGCAGGCAGCGGGCGCCGAGCTGCTCGTGCAGCTTCTCCAGCGATTCGTCCATCTGCGAAATTCCGCCGCTCGTTATATTTTACTCTAGCGAATCGTCGAATGAATTTTACCCAAATGCGGTTCCTCAATTTCGACGTGATCAGGCTCTTGGTCGCCTCGAAAACGTACCGGGCTATCGTCGATAGGCTCGTCACGGCGAACAGCTTGTGCCTCATCGGAAACGATTGCTGTAAACACGGTAAGTAAGAGACCGATTAGCCTGATAGAAAATTGCTTGTAGAAGAGATTGTACCAGGAATGGTGTAGGTTTGTGAAGCTAATCTGCTGCACGCATAAGGTTTGGTTGCTTCCTAAAGGTAACCTGATGCATTCAGAAGGGAAGGTATAAGATAGAGTAGTCTTATAAAGGCAACCTGATGCATTCAGGAGGGAAGGTATAAGATAGAGTAGCCTTATAAAGGTAACCTGATGCATTTAGAAGGGAAGGTATGAGATGAAGTAGCTTAATAAAGGTAACCTGATGCATTCAGAAAGAAGGTATAAGATGGAGTAGCTTTATGACATTTAGAAGGGAAGGTATAAGATGGAGTAGCTTTATGAAGGTAACCTGATGCATTCAGAATAAATGATAGGATTGGGTAGATGGTAGATGTATTGAGTTCTACTGATGAAGTTATTAGAGTAAAATGAGCTACTCAAATAAAACCGTTGAGGCATTCTTAAAGAGATAATCCCAAGAATTGTGAAGCTATATACACCAATATAGTACAACCAGAAGATACGAAAGACCTTGAACAAGAGACAGCTCGACAACTGACACTTGACATATATGAATTGGCTTCCTTACCTCGCCCCATTTGATCAGATATCCGAAGTCCTTGGTGTAGAACAAGGGTATGAGGGCGGGCGAGACGTTTCCTGCTTGAAGGACGTGGGTCACTCCCATCACCTGACAATCCTCGTCCTCCAGCAGCGTTTCGAAGGTAACGGCGTCGGCTCGCTGTATGTCCAAACCGGTAACGGTCGTCACGTCAATGGCGCCTGAAAATTGCATCATCGAATAAACGGAAAAATTAGGGAGAGATACTAAGCGAAACTTACTGAAATTGTACAAAACCACCCTCCTGCCGTGACGGTCGCGGAACGGGCTCGCGTAAATGTACCTGGAAACGATTGGGTTGGTACTACCGATATTTGAATATATACAGGGTGGCCCAGAACTCACGCCACACCGGGAAAGGCTTTATGGAAACGACAATGGAGATGCTAAAACTGTTGTCAAAAACATGAAAAGTTATTCCTTTGGTATATAAAGAGGTTTAAAATTGACCAATCCCAGTAGGAATTCAAATCAACGAAAATGACGTGAATTAGCTATACACCAATTTGACATTCCTACCGGATTTAAATTCCTACCGGGATTGGTCGATTTTGAACCTCTTTATTTACCAAAGAAATAACTTTTTCCTGCCTTCGACTGCAGTTTCGGTATCTCCATTGTCGTTTCCATAAGGCATTTCACGGTGGGGCGTGAGTTCTGGATAACCCTGTATAAACAGCGTTGCCAAACTTACCCTTTTTCTATTAAATCCAACGTTTTCGGTTCGGTGTAGTCCAAATTGCACAGCACGGACGGGAACATTTGCCGGAAGTTAAGATACTTCAACAGCGTCTGCTGCGCCATCGGTATGCTGTATTTTCTGGCTCGCAGGAATCTCAATAGGAAATTATCATCTGCAAAATAATTGACGTTTGACATACGACAGTTGTTGTATGACGCGAGGGCGTGATACCATCCATATTGGACGTTTGATGAGGATATTGAGGATTAAAAAATGGATAGTGTAGATACCTGTTATGCAATTTTCGATGTGGGGGTTTTGTTGTATCCAATTCTTCAATTGCTTCAAGCATTCGTTGCGCGCGCTTTCGGTTTCTCTCAGCTCGATTTTCTCCTCGTTGTACAATTGGCTTTCGATCAGATTCTGCCTATCGATCAGCATTTGATTTTTTATCATCGAAATCTCCATGTTAAACTCGCACTAGTCGCAACTTCACTAGAAACTTCTTTCTCTTCGCCTTCGGGTGGTACTCTCGCCGAAACGAATTTAAATGTCGTTTGAAACGGATTTTCGACTAATTTTCCAAGCTAATTAAAGGCTAATTATGCAGCGCTTTCTCGGGGCGCATACATCGAACGCAGCAACGTCACCGATCCGATAATACGTATTCTTTTTTTGGAATCGGAAGTACCGGCTATCAATAATCGATTAACGATTAGGTTTTAATAATTCTGCTGGAAAAATCACGTTCGAACATAATTTGCTTATCGCCTCGCATATAATAAAACTGCAAAAGCAGGGACACACGTGATTGATTCATCGATTGATTAAAATGACTCACGTGGGATTTGTTTAATGTATATACATTATATAATTCGATTTGTTAATACACACACGTGTAATGTAATCCATCTACAAACGCTTTATTCAATTATTTACAAAGTAATAAAAAATACCTTAATCGTTATTTCTATTGAATGGTATTCGTTTGAACAATTAAACAAATTATCTACTAACTGTCACGTTATTACATATACAGGTTGCTCCATTTTTGATCGCAAAATAGGTTATATAGGCCATGGGTGCGATAAAGACAACTTCCATTAGACACTTACAAAGGAAAAGGAAAGAGTGACATTTGTGTCATTGCAACTTTTCACTCTGACAACTGTCATTTTAATAATCTCTCTTTGTTCCACTCATAGAAATGACCATGTTGCAATCGGAAATGGAGCAAGGTGTATACATACACCGGCAAATTTAAAGGAACAGATTGAAAATGTAATATATTTCTATATTTTATTGTCTTATAGTCTATATCTAGGTAGCTATCAAGGTTCCTAAATAAAGGTATTAAAAATGTGTTTTATTTTGATAGTTAAGATAATTTCGATTATTTTTTGTTTTATATTTTTGACTCTATCTTTTAAAATAAAGTGGCGGGCGATGTTTGAATAGTTTGACAAATAAATGGTAATAACTTTTAAACGGCTGGACCGATTTTCAAAAAAATGAAATTGTTGAAAAGGGCTTTCTTTGGTCTATAATTTGCACTATATAAGATATTATTTTAATTGCTTGCTTGACCGCAAGACGGCGTTTTCCGGCATTACTTCAAGAAACACCGATTTTCTCGGCTTCATAATAGAGAAAATAATTGGATTTTATATCTGTTCCTTTAAACATGCCGGTGTGTGTATGTGTGTATTTAGAAAACGATTAAGGATTCATTAAATTCTTCCTATTTCTCCTTTATCAGCGTTCAAACGGACCGTATCGCCAGTAGTGAAGCGTTTCGTGGCGTTTTTCACGCCCACGATGCACGGCAAACCGTATTCTCTCGCCACGACAGCGCCTAAAACAACAACATCACGCGTTTGTAACGCCTATCGCAACCATCCGGTACCGTTCTAACGACCTACCGTGCGACACGAGACCGCCCAATTCCGTCACGACGCCGCTCAGCATCGGAAAATACGGCGACCACCCGATATCGGTGCTGTAAGTCACCAAAACGTCGCCTAAAAAAAATCGATTTTCATCCAAACACATCGATGAATCCACTCATCTTGTCATCTGTCATATGTCACTCGTCATCTGTCATATGTCACTCGTCATCTGTCATCTGTCACTTTAGTGACGCCCAGTTTTGTCATCTTTATAGATTGAATTTCTTTTGTACCTGTTTGGAGTAGATGTATGTCGCCGAGGCTGTTGATGACGCAGGCCCGGCCTTCTGCGACGCCCCCGCAGACGGTGGTGCCCTTGCAAAGGTCGCTCGATGTTCGATGGTGCGATGGGAATCGATCGTCTTCGGCGTCCGGGCGGGGATCGCCGAACATTATTTCCGGGAATCGCAATTTGTTCCACTTGGGGTACAATTTTTGGCGTCTGGTGGCCCTGGAATTGAAGCGTTTGAAGTTGGGACATATTCGTCTATGGAGAGGAATCTACCGCAGAAGGATCATTTGGACGAGGATATGTTGGAGTAGGACGTTCTGAAGAAGTATCTACTGGAAGACAGTTGATTAGATGATTAGATCTACTTCGGAAAATTCTATTGAACGAACACTCTCTTGGAGAATCTATTGAACAGAAATCTACTGCAGAAAAATCTATTGGACAAGGATTTGAGGGAGTCGAAATCGTCGAATCGTCTGATGAAGATTATACTGGAAAAAATAGATAGGAGAAAAGAATCTACTGGAGAAGGATCTAGTGCAGAGAATCCCCTTAGAAGAATCTACTGTAGAAGAATCTACTGTAGAAGAAACTACTGTAGAAGAATCTACTGTAGAAGAATCTACTGTAGAAGAATCCACTGTAGAAGAATCTACCGTAGAAGAATCTACTATAGAAGAATCCACTGAAGGAATATGTTTGAATGATCCACCAAATACCATCAAAAACCCACACTTTAAGAGAGTTCTACAACAGCGAGATCTTACTCTTACTTTGTGATCAAACTGGGGCTTCTTCCCGCCAATACGGTGCCTATTTCCGTGTGTGTAAGATGGTAAATTAAATCTTCCGATGGTAAATATCCGTTCATCACCATTTGCTTGGCCAATACCCTGTAGGCTCGTCTCAATCTGTCGAAGGCCCTGATCATTTCCGATTTCGTTTGCTCCCTGACGCCCACGGATTTTCTAATCTTCTTCACGAGGAAATGGATGATAAACCTGCGAATTCGGTGGTGCTTATGTTCAAATTCAGCCGGCGACAGCCGGGTTAGAAGTACCTAGAGAGTTTCTTACGAGGAGATTTCAAACCCCGGATGATTTCCTCCAAGGAATGCTGCACCTTCTTCGTCCTTTGCGCCGTCACGTTGGCCTTTATCATCTGCACCACCACCGACGGATCTTCCTTCCACGATTTCTCCATCAACTCGAACTGCAACCGAATTCGAACACCGACAGCTCACCGGCGAACTTCCCGCGAATTTCGCTTACCTCTCCCAAATTTCGATGGCCGTGCTTGGCCAGAAACTCCTCCAATAAATCGAAGGCCGGCCGGCAGTTCTCTCTCAACCAATCCACCCCTCGATTCGCCTCGATTTCCAGGAAACGCCCTTCGCACCCGGCCCGCTTGATCAATCCCGCCACTTCCTCCACGTACTTCGGCACCTCCGCCGACACCACGTCCTCGCAGCTGGACAAAATGGCCGCGAAATCGGACAGATGCTCCTCTGTTAATTCTGCAAAATATGGAAATCCGTTGATTGGACAAGAATCGACTGCAGAAGAAGTATCTCAACTGAACAAGAGTTTACTGAATAATCTACTGGAGATAAATCTACTGGACAAGAATCAATTGAAGAAGGAGGAAAACTGTACATCGATCGATACTCTGGGTACCTGTTTTGCCTTCGAGCAGCACATTCATCGCTATAATTTGATAGAACACGGACACTGCGCTGGTCTTCGAATGACACGTGCACACCTCCACGATATCCTCGAAACTCCCGTCGATTTTCCGGTAATTCGCCGACGGATCATCGTCGATCGACAGATCCAAATCCAAACCGTCCACCAGCCGTTTCGACAGTCCCACCAGATCCCTCCAATCGTTCGACATGACCCTCAGAGGCTCCGCCATTTGGAACCACAACGACGACGCGCCCATTCGCTTCAAGGCGGATTCGTTGATGGCCTCGTCCAGAACGGGATGCCCGAATATCGCCAGATCCACTATGGTGGAGCTCACGTGGACGTCGCGACGCAGGTTCTTGTGTATCGACTAGAAATACAAACGAATCGTTTAGGAAAATACTATCCGGAAAGGTAAATATACTCACGATGACCACGTCCAACAGGACGTTGTGCTGGTGCGTGATCATGCCCTTCATCGACATCGGATCGAAATTCAACTGGGCGAATCGCTGTACGGCCCAATCGGCACACTTGATCGACGTCGAATGCGAGAGCGCCGCGACGGCGTTCGGCATCACCTCCTTGACGTTGGCCGTCGTGTACACGTAGTGCGTCGATCTGGTGGGCGAGTCCATCTCGTGGGCGAGCTCGACGTCCGACCAAGACGTCAGCGTCGTGACGGCCCTCGATTGCAACAGGAACAGCTTATCCTGCGAACGAGAGAGTTTTGCGCGAGTTTCGTAGAGGTTTCGAGTTTAGAGGTACCTCGCGGAAAGCCCATTCGACGTCCCGGTGGTTGCCGAAGGCCTCTTCGAGCACCAAACCGACCTTGCCCAGTCGGACGGCTTGTCGGTCCGATATGCTCCAGGCGGATCCGTCTCCGGTGGTTTCCTCGACGCCGTCGCCGGCCGCTCTGATGACTTTGTTCTTGGCGCCCAGCGCTTTATCGATCAGGCAGATTTTCCCGTCCCACGTGCGGTTCAATACGAACGTGTCCGGATCGCTTTCGCCCGATACGACGGTCTAAAACACGCGGAAAATCGAAGCTAGATCGCCACAAACATCGTTGCAAGATCGTGCTATCCTTGGACCTAACCATGGATAGCTCGAACTTATCTAAAGCTTGTGCACGTTAGCTGAGACAATTAGATTGTACGAGGGTTCATCGAGCTATCCTCGGACTATCTGGGATAGTTATATAGTACCTCTCCCAATCCGAAATTGGAGGTGACCACCATCTGGGAGGGATTCGACGTGGTCGGATGGCAAGTGAAGAGAACGCCGGCCGAATCGGATCTCACCAATTTCTGCACCACCACCGCCATGTCGGCGACGACCGGCAACCCGTGCTTCCTGGTGAATTGAAACGTTTAGAGTTAGAAGGTAAAGGTTGTGGTGCTGGTACCATCTGTATAGAACGCTTTGGAAGGCGTACAAAGAGGCCCAGCAGGCGCTGAGGGCCGTTAGGACTTCGGTTCGGTCGCGACATCCTAGGAACGTTTCGTTTTGTCCGGCCGACGAGAGTTCATCGGAATCTTCTCCGATGGCTGATGATCTGACCGCCCAGCCTAGATAATCGGATTCGTCGCTGTACTCCTGCAATTTGTCGATAATGCAACGTTGGAGTTCGGAGGTAATTGCGGCGTTTCTGATTCTGCTGGTCACTCTGTTGTTGGGGAAGAAACGAATCATTGTGGAGAAGGGATTATAGAATTGAGGTTTGGTAGTTACTCTTTGCAGGTTTCTTCTAAATCGCCTTCGGCGCGACCGCAACAAATCGCGTCTAATTGGGATATGGCAGCGGCCAATTGGGAATCGTTGGCTATGTTGCTTCTGTAAGCAATCACCGTCACCACGAATCCGGGGGGAATGGTGAACTAAAATATTCAAAAATCGAGGTAATAATGGATCTGAAATTAAACTGGAAAGTGCCCTTACCAAATCGGATTGCAACGACGAGATCAAGCCCAAGGAGTTCCCTTTGCCGCCCGTCAGGTCTAGTATCTGGGAATCTTCTTCGTTCAGATCGACTATCAGCTTCTGGGGTAGTTTATCGGCGGTTTTAGGTACTAATTTCTTGGAAATTGTGTAAATTTCATCGCCTGGAAATTACGTGCGAGTAATAACGCTTTAAAAGAGTCGGTTAGATCAGGATTGAGGTCCTGAAGATATTCAATGAAGCAGTTTTAGTTTAATTTCAGAAGAAAATGCTTTAGCTCCTTACAAAGGAATAAGCTTTAGTTTA
The DNA here is from genome assembly GCA_918026865.1 of Phyllotreta striolata. Lineage (NCBI taxonomy): Eukaryota > Metazoa > Arthropoda > Insecta > Coleoptera > Chrysomelidae > Phyllotreta > Phyllotreta striolata. The sequence goes on from OU900107.1 coordinate 3,345,778, forward strand.
ACTCTAGTAAAAGATCCTTCATTTCTTCACAACGAAGTAAAAGCTTTATTTTAACTCTAGGGGAAGGTGCTTCAGCTCCTCACAATGGAGCAATGTTCAATTTAACTCTAGGAGAAAAAGCTTCTGTTCCTCAAGGAATAAGAAGCTTCTAACTCAAATAACCTACCACAGCATACCAAATGACCTACCATAACATAATAAGTGCCTACCTTCACATTCTTTATAATACTCGACCACAGCTTTACCGGTGAAAGTACCATTGATGAGACAATCGGCGGGTATCGTGTAGTACTCATAGCCGAAAGTCGATTCGCGAGAGGATTTCAAGGTTTCCTTTTTCTTTAAATAAACGACCAGCCTGTAGTGCCTGCGATGCACCGAAACCTCCATTTTGATGGCGCCGGGGAGCGCCGCGACGCCGTCGAAGTCGAGGAATTTCGACAATTTCACGGGGTAACGCTTCTCGTTGCTGAGATAGGCGAATCCATAATCCAGTCTAAAAATTTTACAGTTTCTTGTAGTGTTCAGTAAGATAAATTATCTCTAATAAATATAATAAAACGATGAAATTCGATTACCGGTGGCCGTTTTTGAAAGTTTTCATGGCGATGTTGAACAAATTGCCGTATTCGTCGAAAACGATCAATCTCAACGATTTTTTAACGGTGAATCTTTCCGCGATTCCTTTATGTCTGATTCTCGTCGCCGGTAGATTAACTACGAGTGCCTCCTGGTCGGTTTCGGTCTTAATGAAACCCTTCATCGTGCCGAAATACTCGAAACCCAGTAGATTTGAGCTGAAAAAATCCGCCATTGGAGTGCGAATAGAAAAAAATATATATAGAAAGTTTCTTGCCATTGGTTGTCGTCAGAACGTTGTTCTGCTGCGGATTCTGCATAAAAAGTACTGCGAACGTCTTGGGGGATGTAAAACGGCGAACTCAAGCAAGTAAAGCTAGAAAAGTAAATAAATAAGTAAAAATATTGTAAATCAAAATAATCGAATATTTGAAACTTTTGACAGGTGACATATGACGTATAGTATAGGACATGGAATCTTCTTTTTAAACGTCATTAGAGGATTATTAGAACATTTTTGAGGTATTTTCAAGCTAATTTACAAATTTTTAGCAATCTAGTAGCCAATAGTTACCCTATGTATAACATTAATTAAAATATTACACGTAGTTTGACACATAGACAAAATACATCTTTCTTTCTCTATGGTTTGACATTAGTTGCCATCTTGGATTAAAAAATTTGACGTATGACGTATACACATCAGCGCCGCCAACTCACATTAAATTGAACCGAACGTGCTCGATTTTCTCGAAATCCTCGCAGGACGCGTTCCTGAGCAATCCGTTGAATGTTATCCTGATTTTCCTGAAGGGTTCCAACGTTTCCAGATCGAATCCCGCCATCTTCCAGCAATCCCGCGGCAAGTTCGTCGCGCGAACGGCTCCGGCACCTGCTCGAAAAACGGAATTATTGTTATCGATTGATTATACGGGGGAATGTAGATATGTATACCGGGAAAGACGTACGTTCTGCCGTCTTTTAACCTCAAATGCACGCCGGCCTCCGCCGTGCTGTTTACGCCGATGTGCAATTTGAAATGCAACGAATTACCGGACTCGTCCATACCGTAGAAATATTGAGAATCCATAGTCTAAAAATTGATAAATATGAAATTGTAGTTTAGAAACTACGTAAGTAATAAGTGCTGCCATCTTCCGGTCGATTAAAAAACCGTGTATCTAAATGTCGAGCTCGCGCAGCGCTCATCGTACCAACCTTAGTGGTTGAAATGCGAATTTCCGTGTCTAATTTATTTCCTAATTGTTTCACCGCATTTTTACACTTTTGTTGATGCCTGCTAATTTTCCATTTAACCATGTAATATTTGCACAAGTACTTGAAACCTATTTGTAAAAAATCGTTAGCGTTCAATCCCATAGATTCCTAGATAAATTTGATAAATACCTTTAGGATGACGAAGGATCCTCTTGAACAAAACGTACGTGAGAATAGATACAAAAGAGAGAATTCCATAGTTAATAATAAACGAAAGAACACCCATTTTTATTCGTGATTTTTACATCACCAACTGAGATTGATAATTATGCATCGAGCAATTTAAATTCAATCATATCTTCTCGACAACAAACCTTAATTATCGTCTTATCGTTATCATTAAATTGTCACACTATCTTTAATACGAATATAATGATAATAAAAACGCGCACACACATACAAAAGGATCGTTTATAAAAAGGATGCGAGTGGGAAATAAATTTAAATCGCCTAAATTATATGTATTTAATATCTAAGTATCGAGTAGTTCATGGTAATTTATTGTAATTAAGCAATTATCCTTGATGTACAAGCGCACAGAATCTTGTTTGGTAACTTTAATTCAGTTGGCAGCAATGAAAAGAAGCGCGTGATTTTACAAATTGCAAAAAACTTCATCGAATTGCCGCTAGGGGAACAGCGAAAATGACATTTGGTAATGGTAATGTGGGTTGCATATGCTCAAGTAGACATTTCAATGGCCTTCTGCGACATCGGCGTCCAGCCACCAATCGGAAATCACAATTGTTTGAAACCGAAACTTCGATTCACTTCGCACAGAGGGCGTAAAATTTTTGAAGGCGACTGAAGAAATACTGACGCGCCAAATTCCCGTCGATCCATTACAGAAAATTAATAGGAGTAGCACGTAGAAAGATGTTTATTAAAGCTCGCAGGAGTGCATGGAGAAGTGATTGATCATGGACAGAGAGAGAACCCACGTGCATTTGGTGATCGAGGCGGCTTTCCGCATCGGCATGTGGACCTGCACCACGTAAACCGAAACCACCAAAAAATTAACCAAATGGTGATGTACTAAACGATTCGATTTCCAGCTGGCTCGACGCCAAAATGCCGTACGTCCGGCACATAGACGAAGACGAACTGTGGTACTACCGCTATCCGTCGCTCGATAGTTTCTTCCCCAAGCTGTACGTGTACTGTTTGATTGTCCTCTTCCCGTGCCTGGTGTTCCTCGTCGAACTGGCCACCATGAAAACCAAGACCACCACGCCCACCATCGTCACCAGCTGCTACGCCTTGTCCCTGGCCTACTGTCTAACGCACCTCTTCGTCGCCGCTTTGAAGGTCACGGTGGGGAAACCCAGGCCGAATTTCTACCTGCGGTGCTTCCCCGAAGGGTACTCTCGCTCGCCTCGCGATGCTTTTTTTAATATAACGCCGTTTCGTTTTTCAGCTACGGTACGGACATCGACATGTGCGACGGTGAGTACCACGGGCAAATGGACGGCAGGAAGAGCTTCCCCAGCGCCCATTCGGCCTTCGCCTTCTGCTGCATGGTCTACATGGCGATTTACATAATGCGAATGGTCGATTTGCGCAAGCCCAAGTTCATGAAAGGCTTCTTAATCACCGGCCTGGGCTTGATGTTCCTGACGGCTTCGTTGATCGCCGTATCCAGAACTATGGATTACCACAACAACTATTCGGGTATATTTGGACATTCTTCCACCTCAGAGCTTCTATCTGAAAGCTTCTATCTTGGACCTTCTTCCACCTTAGAGCTTCTATCTTGGACTTTCTTCCACCTTTATAGAACTTCTATCTTGGAGCTTCTTCCTTCTTGGAGCTTCCATCTCGATCTTGTAGCTTCTTCTATCTTGTAGATGCTTCAAAAACGATTATTGTTAACATTTTTGTTTTGTAGATGTGATCGCTGGTGCTCTTATCGGTAGTTTCTTCGCCATTGTGTGCGACTACTTTTACTCGTTGCCTGACGAACGGATGCAGATAAACATCAAGCGAATAGTGAAGGAAACTTTGGACGAGGAGGAGGTTAACAGGCAATTTTCTTTAATCGATAATATAAAGCCCGTCGCCGATCCCGATGCAGCAGACGAAGCTCCGGCCATCCCGGAAGCGGATTGAGATCCTATCAAATAAACTCTTATTAATTTACTACAGCGCTTGTTTGATTTGTAGTAGTTGGTGTAGAGGTTACTTCCAGAAATGAAGATTTAATTGTGGACAAGAGATCCAGCTTTGGTGCTCATATGAGAAGAGAACGATTGGGTTTTGGTCAGGAGAAAAAAGTTCTTTCTTGAGAAACTACCTTAAGTTTCTTATTACAGGAAAATAAGCTTCTCCAGAAGAGGAAGCATTAGTATTTCTGAGTCAAACAAGCTCTTCTTCTATCTCGGAGCTTCCTCCATTTAATTATTGCTTCTATCTTGGAGCTTCTTCTATCTTGGACCTTCTTCCATATTAGAGCTTCATCTTGGAACATCCATTCTTAGAGTTTCATCTTGGGATTTCTTCTATCTTTGTGAGCTTCTATCTTGGAGCTTCTTCTATGTTGTAGCTTCTTTTTAGAACTATTATCGAACTATAAGCTTCAATTATCCCCTCTGGTTCGCCCCATCAAAACTCCCAACAATCGACTACCGTTTATTTAATTTACAAGAGCCACTCAGCAGGTCCTTTCGTCCTCCACGTGGAATTCCACCTCCGTCAAGCCCTCGATGCCCGCCTTGACGACGTCGCCGTGCCGGACGGGCCCCATGTCGGGCGGGGAGCCCGACAGAAGCAGGTCCCCCGGCTCCAGCGTGATGTATTTGCTGATGTACGCCATCAGATCGGAGATGTCGAACAGCAAATCGTCGGTGGGCCCTTTCTGTCGCGGCTTTCCGTTCACCGTGCACCACAGGACCAGCTTGTAGGGATCGCAGACGGAGCCCTTGGGGATGAACTCGCCGACGGGGGTGGCGGTGTCGAAGCCCTTGCCCAGCGTCCAGGAGCCCCCTTTGCTTCTCGCTTCCTTCTGTAAAGGGGCGATTGATGAGCGCGGGGAATTTGATTGTTTAGTAGGTGTTGGTTACCATTCTGCAGGTGGCTGTCATGTCTAAGGCCACGCAGTAGCCTCCTACGTAGTCCATCGCCTGGCATTTGTCGATTCTCTTGGCTTTCTTGCCGACGATGACGCCCAATTCGACTTCCTGGTTCACGGAGAAACCTTCGGGTATCTGAAAAGCTGAGGATCTATCAGGTTGTTTTTATGATGGAAGTTGCTTTGTGGCTTCGCTTACGATGATCTTCTGGCCTTCGGTTATGTAAGATGTCGTGGGTTTGATGAAGATTTCGGGAACGCTCGGATGCGGCTTGTTCAACGCTTTCAACAACGATCTGATTGGGAAGACGAAGCGCGTTAGATTAGAAAGATTTTTGTCAAATTTTTGGCTTACTTGTAGTTAGCGGCCACTCCGATTATTTTCTTGCCGCTTTCCGCGAACGAACTTAAATTAGACATCGTATTGACGTTTTTAATGCTAGATTTCCGCGTTCCGAACAGGTTGTGTAATGAAATCGGAAAATTTAAATTTAGACTTGGCTGAATGCGTATATGACCAAAGGCATGAATCATTCTCAGAAGAAATGACAAATATGACAGATTGTCACTGAATTTTGGAGCGATTTATGACATTTACTGATTTCATCCATTGTATTGTATAAAATGGCGTTGTGTTAAGTTAAATATTAGTTTATAGTAATAGCAAAAGGTAAACAATAAAAAGCGTATGTTAATGCAAGTTACTCTACTCCTTAACAGCGCGAGAAATAAACGATTTAACAACAATCTTGCGATATTTCTTTCAGTATTTTAATTATAATTACGATGTCAAAGGATGAGATGTTTTCTGTTGTATTAGAAAGCATATCCGATTTGAGAACATTACTAACCAATGCGTGCGATCTAGAGGTTCTTTTAGTAAATACAGACAGGGACAAGGATACATTAATAGAAAAATCGAAGAAATTCGTAGACGATCAATGTGTTATAGCAGAAAAACTAAAAAAAACATTCTACAATGAATACGATAAACTAGTCGAACCTCGAATCAAGGAAGAAGTTATACCTAATGAATCTAGCAAATGTAATGATAACGATGACATCCCCGAAGGTAACTCAATTTATTTAAAATTAAACAATATTTTTAACAAACAATTTGTAGATATTAACAAGGCAGCCGATTCAACGGATCCATCTGCTAGCGAAACCGCCGATGCGAAACCATCGGGCAAGTCCATTATAAGAGTTGTCGATTTAAACAAGCTGCTGGATCCCAAGCGAAAGAAATCCGTCAAATTCGATAGTTCAATTATAATTCTAACCAGTTCCGAGGACGACGAACCCAAATCCGCGCCCTCGAAATCCAAAGAAAACGGCTTAAAATCCGCCATCAAAAAAACCGCTTTAGACGAGGACAAAGAGGACGACGCCGAATCGCCGAATCGATCCCGCAAATCCAGCCGGCTGCGATCGAACCAAACCAAACGGGAGCTCCGAAAAGAAGGACTCAAGAAGATATTCAAGCGATCGTCCGACAGAAACTTCGAAATCGTCACCAGAAAGAGCAAGCGAAGCTGCCCCCCGTCCAGCAAGTCCTCCGATTCGAGCGACTCGAGCGACTCGGACGGCCGAACCGACCGCTCGTCCGACAAATTCCACATCGACGAGCACAAAATCGACAAAGAATTGCAAATAACCCTGCCCAAAATCCCCGTGGACCAGCTGAAGGACGTCTACGAAACCGACAGGAACGTCTTCGAGCCGCAAAGGTACTGTAAATAATCAGCTCGTAGACTTTTAATCGATCCGTTTAATGTTCCAGCGGCACCCAAACGAAACGAACGTCGGGCTACGAGAGCGACACCGAGAGCAATCGAACCAAGAAAACCAAAACCTTCGAACGGAGAACCAACGACGAGCCAGCCGATCGATCGGGGGATCTGTTCGAAGACGATGAAAATGCAGCCGATGAAAATCTAGCCGATGAATCCGGTATAAATATCAAGGACAATGAACCGATTCCCAGTGAAACTCGAATCGAAGATGCCGATAAAGCTGCGAACTCACAAACCAGTTGCATAGACTCTACGAGTACGTATATCACAGCGCAAAGTGATAATGTTAGTGCGAACGAGGAAGAAACGCCTCGCGAAGACGATTCCTCGATTAGGCAAAGCGAGAAAGTCGAAGAAAAAGCAGAAGATGAAGTAATTAAAAGTAACGAATGTGATGAAGGTAGTGATTCTGATAGTGTAAGCAAAAATGAACTTAGGTAAGCGTCGAGTGTTAGTAACAGCTCGCGTATTAGCGTGATATTATTTGCAGTAAATCCACAAAGAAATCGAACGTGCTGAGCGATTCCGATGAGGGCGAGCGGGCGGCTCGATTGTCGGATAGCGAAGACGAACAAGTAAAGAAGAAATCGAAAAAGTAAGTTTGATTCGTTCGGTGTGTCTTCGATAATGATCTAACGCTCGGTTCAATTGCCAGGAAAAGGGTGAAAAAGAACAAAAAAACCGTCATAAGCGATTCGGACGATGAGGATAACGATAAAAGCGAGAAAAACAAGGAGGCATCCGACGTGGAAAACGACGAATCGCGGAAGAGCTCCGAAGAATCCGCCAAGCAAAGCGAAGAGGACGAAGAAGAAACGGCCAAAAAGTTTGTACATTCTTATCCGCGTATCGACAAATCGTTCTGGAGCGTTCTAAATGATTCTAGATAGTTCTAAATGATTTTGGAGCGTTCCAAATTGTTCTGAAGCATTCTACATGATTCTGGAACGTTCTCAACGGTTCTGAAGCGTTCTAGATTGTTATAGACAGCTCTAAATGATTTTGGAGCGTTCCAAATTGTTCTAAAGCATTCTAAATGATTCTGGAGCGTTCTAAATGATTGTAGATAGTTCTAATTGATTTTGGAGCCTTCCAAATTGTTCCAAAGCATCCTACATGATTCTGGACCGTTCTAGATTGTTGTAGACAGCTCTAAATGATTCTAGAGCGTTCTAAATGATTGTAGACCGCTCTAAATGATTATGGAGCGTTTTACATGACTATGGAGCGTTCTACATAACTTATTGAGCGTTCTGAAATGATTTAAGATAGTTCTAAATGATTTTTTAGCGTTCTAAAACAATTTTAGACAATCCAAAATGATTCTGGAGCGTTTTAAATGACTATGGAGCGTTCTAAATGATTTTAGACAGTTTTAAATGTTTTTGGACCATTCTAAATGATTCTAGACAGTTCTAAAAATGATTCGTTGCAGGAAAAAGTCGCGAAAGAGCAGGATAAAGAAGCGGAAAAACAGCAGCAGCGAAAGCGAGGAAGTCGAGACCAGGAAACACATAAGAAAAGTAATTATGTTAGCCATTATATCGCGCCTACGACGTTCCGCGTATCAATTTCTCGTTGAAAAGAAACAAGAATTGCTCATAAACGTAATTGTATCGTACAGGTTTTGGACAAGAACAAGCTCTCGGAATCGACGTTGAAAGCCGAGGAAGCCGAGAAGGAGCGCAAGGCTCGCATAGCGAAAAAACAACAAAAAGTAACGAACTAATTTCGAACTAAAAAAACACGCGCTAAATATACTAATTTTCCAGTACAACAAGGTCTACGAGGAGACGAAAGACGCCAGCGTCGACGAGGTCGTCTTGGACTACGAGGAGAAAACCAAAGAGCCCCGATTGGCCGTGCACAAGGACATCGTGAAGCACCTGAAGCCCCACCAGGCCTCCGGCATCCAATTCATGTACGACGCCTGCTTCGAATCGGTCGAACGAACGCTCAAATCGCCCGGCTCCGGATGCATACTGGCGCACAGCATGGGCTTGGGCAAGACGTTACAAGTAACACTTCTATCCACCTCTATCCTTTCTATATACAGGGTGTCCATGTTCGAGCGCTGCAAACAGTAGAAAGAGAGAATCAGTCGAACTGTGGACGAATGTAGCGCTCGACTTTAGACACCCTGTATACGATAACGATTCGAATCGGAATGTTTTTTTTCGTTTTTTTTGTAGATCGTGGCGCTGACGGAGACGCTGATGCGCCACGCCCGGCTGACCAAAGTCGAACGGGTGATGGTCGTGTCGCCGGTGAACACGGTGCTCAATTGGAAGGCCGAGTACAGGAAATGGCTGCCGAAGAAGGCCCAAGTGGAGGTGTTCGAATTGGCCACGTCGAAGAAGAACTACGAGCGCCAGCACGTGGTCAAAGAGTGGATCGACGAGGGCGGCGTGCTGATCATCGGCTACGTCATGTTCAGGAATCTCAGCAATCCGACCAACAAGAAGATACCGAAGAAAATGCGGGCCGTCTTCCACGAGGGTTTGGTCGATCCGGGTACTGTACGATTAGGACGTAGAGTGAACGTTTCTCGGCCTTTTTTTTTGTTGGAAAAATTACGTTATTCTTCTTGTTAAGTCGAAATCTTGGGTCCGAGACGGTTCTAAATGATTCTGGAACGTTCTGAAATGATTTTAGATACTTCTAAATGATTTTGGAGCGTTCTAAAATGACTTTAGAGCGTTCTAAAATGACTTTAGAGCGTTCTAAAATGACTTTAGGGCGTTTTAAATGACTATGGGGCGTTCTAAATGATTCTAGGCAGTTCTAAATGACTATGGAGCGTTCTAAAATGATTTTGGAGCGTTCTAAAATGATTTTGGAGCGTTCTAAATGATTGTGGAGCGTTCCGAAATGATTCTCGACAGTTCTAAATGACTATGGAGCGTTCTAAATGATTGTGGAGCGGTCTGAAATGATTTTGGAGCGTTCTAAAACGATTTTAGACAGTTCTAAATGATTCTGGAGCGTTCTAAGTGATTTTTGAGCGTTCTAAAATGACTTTAGAGCGTTTTAAATGAATATGGGGCGTTATAAATGATTCTAGACCGTTCAAAAATGACTATGGAGCGTTCTAAAACGATTTTAGACAGTTCTAAATGATTTTAGAACGTTTTATTAAATGATTTTGGAGCGATCTAACATGGCTTTAGACAGTTCTAAATTATTCTGGAGCGTTTTAAATGATTCTGGAGCGTTCTAAATGACTATGGAGCGTTCTGAATGACTTATGGAGCGTTCTAAATGATTGCGGAGCGGGCTGAAATGATTTTGAAGCGTTCTAAAATGATTTTAGACGGTTCTAAATGATTTTGGAGCGTTTTAAATGATTCTGGAGCGTTTTAAATGACTATGGGGCGTTCTAAACGATTCTAGACAGTTCTAAACGATTCAGGCCGAGAACTTTTCACCGTACCCTCGTGTACATAGTCGATATACGTTTGGAGCGAATTGATTATTATTCGAAACGGTCCCGCAGGGCCGGATTTGGTGGTGTGCGACGAAGGGCACCTGTTGAAAAACGAGAAAACCAACCTGAGCATCGCCATGAACAGGATAAAAACCGCCCGCAGGATCGTACTGACCGGTACGCCGCTGCAGAACAACCTGCGAGAGTACTGGTGCATGGTGCAATTCATCAAACCCAATCTGCTCGGCACCTACAAGGAGTATTTGAATCGGTTCGTGAATCCCATCATAAACGGCCAGTACACCGATTCGACGCAACACGACACCGTACTCATGAGGTACGATCGCGACTAACTAAATTTGTTTATTTATAAGTAATTAAGGGGGTCTCCTCATGGATTGCCATTTAAATGACTATGTGGCGTTCTAACTGATTCTAGACAGTTCTAAACGACTATGGAGCGTTCTAAAATGATTGTGGAGCTGTCTAAAATGATTTTGGAGGGTTCTAAAATGATTTTATACAGTTCTAAATGATTTTGGAACTTTCTAAAATGACTATATTCCAAAATAGTAGGCACTTAATTCTCAGAAATGATTGCGATAATGGGTCTCTCCCAGTGGCGTACGGAAAATATCGTAGGCTACAAGTGTGTTTGATAAATAAGAAAAGCGACAATATTTCCGAGAATTTAGTGCCTACTATTTTGGAAATAGAGTATAGAGCGTTTTAAATGATTTTTGGAGCGATCTAACATGGCTTTAGACAGTTCTAAATGACTATGGAGCGTTCTAAAATGATTTTATACAGTTCTAAATGATTTTGGAGCGTCCTAAAATGACTAGAGCGTTTTTAATGATTTTGGAGCGATCTAACATGGCTTTAGACAGTTCTAAATTATTCTGGAGCGTTTTAAATGATTCTGGAGCCTTCTAAATGGCAATTCAAATCTTGCTGTCTTATTGAAACACCCTAGAGTTTTACAAAAAAAAAAAATAATAAAAAAAAAATCGTCCACATCCAGGAAACGTTCGCACGTCCTCCACAAGCTACTCGACGGCGTCGTCCAGCGTCGCGACTACTCGGTGCTCGAACCCTACCTGCCGCCCAAGCACGAGTACGTCCTGTTCGTCCGCCTCTCCGACGCCCAGGTCAAGCTCTACAAGCACTACATGGAGCACTACGCGCGCAAAACCGACGGCACCAATCGCACCTCCTTCCTCTTCGTCGACTTCCAAACGCTACAGCGCATCTGCACGCATCCGCGCGTCCTCGCCGACAAGACCAAAGAGAACAAGGCCAAGTGGGACGACGAGGAGGACTCGGAGGGCTCGCTGAAGGACTTCATCGACGACGGCGACGACACCAGCGGCGCCTCGTCGACGTCGAACAGCTCGGACGAGGCCAGCGCCGGTAGTTCAGACGGCGGTAAAAGAGGCAAGCGAGGCAAGGCGAGGGTCACCAGGGCGGCGGCGGCGCAACGTGAGTGGCCTTCGATAACGCTGTTATTCGGGTAGCTTAATAAACAGTTCGTTTTTTTTTTGTTTCTGATTAGGAAAAGAAAACGGCGGCGAAGAGGCGGAGAGCGACGACGCCGAGATGCAGGCCGACGAGGTGAAGAAGGAATGGTGGCAGGAGTACTGCGACGGCGACGAATTGGACAACGTCAATCACAGCGGTAAATTGTCGTTGTTCTTCGAGATATTGAAGGAGTGCGAAGAGATCGGCGATAAGGTGTTGGTGTTTTCGCAATCGTTGTACACGTTGAATTGCATCGAGTATTTCCTGAATAAAATCGACGAGGCCACCGCCAACGGGGATACCGATAAAGTGGGCGGTTATAAAGGTAAATTTATTATTCAAATGAGCATAGGAACACTGCGCAACGAATCTACTATCTACTCTACATATTACTCTCTACCCTGTACTCTTTGCACTGACTCTCCGCTCTTTACATTCTACACTCTGCTCTTTACACTCTAGTTTTTGCACTATGCTCTCTACACTGTACTTTCTACACTCTTCTACATTTACTTTTACATCTCTTGTATCAGCAAATACATTATTTTATCTATTGCAATACTATACTCTCTACACTCTACACTTTATTCTCTACACTCTACTTCTACAATCTAAACTTTGCTCTCTACATGCTGCTCTCTACTTTCTATACTCTGCTCACTACTCAACTTTTTGCACTCTGCTCTCTACACTGTACTCTCTACATTCTGCTCTCTACACTCTGCTCTCCACTCTCTGCTTCTACACTGTACTTTCTACACTCTTCTACAGCCACTTCAACATCTCTTGCATTAGTAAATACATGCCTGTAAAACGTTTTTTTTTTTTATTTATATAGGTAATTGGGTGTACGGAATCGATTACCTGCGGCTGGACGGCTCGTCGAGCTGCGACAACCGCGCCATCTGGTGCGACAACTTCAACAATCCCGACAACGAGCGGACGCGGCTGTTTTTGATATCGACGCGCGCCGGCGGCCTCGGCATCAATCTGTTCGCAGCGAATCGAGTGATCATCTTCGACGTGTCGTGGAACCCGTCGCACGACATCCAGAGCATCTACCGGGTGTACCGGTTCGGCCAGACGAAGCCGTGCTACATCTATCGGTTCGTCACGTACGGCGCCATGGAGATGAAGATCTACGAGCGACAGGTCACCAAGCAGGCGATATCGAAGCGGGTGATCGACGAGCAACAGATCGACAGGCATTACAACCAGAACGATTTGCAGGAGTTGTACAAGTGCGATTTGGAACCGTCGGATCGGCCTACGCCGCTCGTACCGAAAGTAATTCTCGTTGTTCGATACTCTCGATCGTTAATAGACAATGTCCCAATGGGTTCATATCGCCCCAAAGTCTATAGTCCACGTCCCCGTAGCCTACTTTCCGTATTCTCACAATCCCGTGCTCTCTAGATCTCTCCTCTGATCTATAGATCTGCCCGCTTGGTTTGCTCATTTTTCTTCTCGCTTGAAGCAATCTGAATTATTTTGGTTAGTTCTAAGTCATTCTGGACAGGTCTAAACGATTTTGGAGAGTTTTAAATGATTACAGACAGTTCTAAATGATTTTGGAGCGTCCTAAAATGACTTTGGAGCGTTCTAAAATGACTCTAGAGCGTTCTAAATGATTTTGGAGCGTCCTAAAATGACTTTGGAGCGTCCTAAAATGTCTTTGGAGCGTTCTAAAATGACTTTGGAGCGTTCTAAAATGACTTTAGAGCGTTCTAAAACGACTTTAGAGCGTCATAAAATGACTTTACAGCGTTCTAAATGATTCTGGAGCGTCCTAAAATGATTTGGGAGCGTCCTAAAATGACTTTAGAGCGTTCTAAATGATTCTGAGGAGTCCTAAAATGACTTTGGAGCGTTCTAAAACGACTTTGGAGCGTTCTAAATGATTCTGGAGCGTCCTAAAATGACTTTGGAGCGTTCTAAAATGGCTTTGGAGCGTTCTAAATGGTTTTAGAAAGTTTTAAATGATTCTGGAGAGTTTTAAATGATTCCAAACAGTTCTGAACGGTTCTCCACAATTATGATTCTTCCTGAAGCAATCTAAAACGTTTCGGACAGTTCTAAATCAATCTAGAGAGGCTCTAAAAGTGGTTCTCGGTAATACTGATTTGTCCTGGAGCAATCTAAACAATTCCGGAAAATTATTCCCATATTCCCACAATCCCCAGCTCTCCTACGATCTCTAGATCCCTCCGCTTGGTTTATCCATCTTTCTCCACTTTACTCTTTCATTCTACAATCGTTTATTCCTCGGTACGCCTTTACAAGCGTATTCTACTGATGCTCGACGCTCTTTTTACAGGACGTCATGTTGGGCGAGATGCTGCAAAAGTACGCCAACGTCCTCTACAAGTACCACATACACCAATCGCTGTTGGAGAACAAAACCGACGAGGGCCTGAACGAGGAGGAGCGCAAAGCCGCCTGGGAGGAGTTCGAGAACGAAAAGGAGCTGCGCAAGACGTACACGAACTACGCCAACGTTTCGTACCTGACGAATCCGGCCATCAGCAGTCCGCAGGCGATCAACGCCGCCCTGACGAACATCGTGCGTCGCGACAATCCGACGTGGTCGGAGACGCAGATCAAGGGCATCATACCGGCGTTGGTGCGACAGTTGCAGATTCAAATCGAAGAGAAGGACATGTCGGTTAGTTTCACGTCCGGTTGTCGAACGATTCTGGGCTGTTCCCGATTCGTTCCGAAGCGATCTAAACCGCTCTGGGCTGTTCTAAACCGTTCTGGATGGTTCTAAATGATTGTGGACAGTCCTAAATGGTTTTCGATGCACTATGCTCTCTACACTGTACACTCTATTCTGCACTTTTTTATCTACACTGTACTCTCTACATTCTGCTCTCTACACTCTAGTCTCTGCACTGTACAATATCCTTTGTCTACACTCTAAATTTTGCTCTCTACATGTTCGCAGATGTACCAACGCGTCGTGCAAGAAATCCAAATAATGAACCGCGCTAAATTGAAGGAAACCATGTACCAACAGCAAATGATGAATTTCTACCAGCAACAGATGCTCAAGCAGAAGCAACAGAACACCGTGCTGGGCGATCTGATGGTCAACTACCAGCAATTGCAAAAGTACGTAGAGTTTCTCTCTACTTCAAAAATATCAAATTTCTTCATTTTTTTAAATGGAACCACCCAGTTTTTAGAGGTATAGGGAAGTAAACATGAACTTCCCTTATTTTTGACCGCTAATTTCATTAAAATTGAAAAAAATTTACACCCTGGGGAACCCTGGGACACCCTGCATATATAAACTGCTCCACAAAAGTTAAGGAAGTTCGCAAATTTGGCGATTATTTTAAAAGTTACAGACTTTTTGATCACCAAATTTTCAAACATGCAAAATTAAATGTTTCCTCTCATATCTGAGTGGATTTTTTGCCCCTTCTTCTCTATCTCATACTAAACTTGGCGATCAAAAAACCTGCAACTTTTAAATTAATCCCAATATTTGTGAACTTCCCTAACTTTTGTGGAGCAGTATATTTAGAGATCGTAGGTAAATAATATTCGCTATCGCATTTGCAGCATGTTCGGCGCGAACGCGCCCATTCCCGGCGCCGCGACGGCGTCGATGGGCCAACAGGGCAACGCCAATCGCGCCGGCGTCGCGATGCCGAACTACTTCAAAGGGCCCAGCACGTCTGCGCAGAATCTCCAGCCCTCGAACGATGTCATTGAATTGAACGACTGACGTTAGGAACGCCATTTTGTTTTCCGTTTCCGCTCGATCCAACCCCCCTCCCCCCACCCCTACACACTCGCCCCCCCGCCGCGGTCTGAACGTAACTCCTTTTATTGTTTGTTTTTTTCGTTGTATCATCTAGTTGGTAGATTTATTTTGTAAGTAAAAATATGATATCCTAAGTGTGCGTATTTTTTTGTAATCGCTCGCCTTGAATTCTCGCTCCTTTTCTAGTACAAGTCTACGCTCGTAGAGATAGTAAAGGAGGGAGAGTTAGGGGTGAGCGATAGGTGCACCGACCATTGTAAAGGGTGTTTCAATAAGAGCGATTTAAGATTCAATAAAGCAATGTTATCTGTAGCAAAATATGGAAATATTTATAAATTTATCATGTGTACATTTAGGAATTATATATGAAACAAAATATCTTGTAAATGGCCGCCACGGCTTTGCTGGCACAAGCGTACTCTTTTGATAAAATATTCAATAGCATTATTGTATACATTGTGGAGGTATTTTATTGATAGAGCGTCTAATTTCGGCTTTCAAGGCTTCGGAGTTCGCAGGCATTTTGGCATAAACCTGTGACTACAAGTTACCCCACAGCCAGAAGTCCAAAGGTGCTAAATCACAAAAACGTGGCGGCCAATTCTGCTCACCAAACCGGGAAATGACCCAACCGGGAGTAATGTTTAACAATTAGGTCGCGATTATGTTCCCTATCCAGATTCAATTATCCATATTTACTAACTCCCAACTGTCAACTTTCGATCTGTCATGTTATAATCACGTGTCATTATGACTGTCAAACATATGTCAAATCTTGCGGTCTTATTGAAACGCCCTTTACTTTACCTACCCTTTACTTTACCTACCCTTTTATATCGATAAGTGAGCTGGATTAAACGTGTGATTTTTAGGGGAAACGGCCTCTTTCGCTCGGTTATCCGGCGACGGAAATAAATTGTGGGTGGAAAATGTATGGGAGATGAGAGATTGTGGGTTAAAGACGTCCGCCCCTCGACGCAGAAGGGGCGAGATCGCGTTTCGCTCGGAACTGTTACCGTTGTTACCGATCCCCGCTTGAGATACGGCCTGCGAATGTATTTATACAGGGTGTCCCAATGAAGAGTAGCCCCTTTAGTGAGCTAAGAATTTTAAAACGCCTATTCATAAAAACATGCGGTTTTCGCAGGTATATTTTATTTTGCTATAACTTTTTGTTGCCGTGAGACAAACATTTTGTATCTTTCAAAATATCTGAGAAAACCGCATGTTTTTATGATTATGCGTTTACAAATTACAAACTCGTTAAAGGGGCAATTTTTCATTGGAACACCCTGTATATGGACGGGATTTATTTGTTATTTGCGCGCGTACTGTGTTATTAATTCGTTGGGATTCGGTATCGAGATGGGCGCATTGGCGGCGGAAGTGTCGCTAGGGTAGAGGGTTTCTGGGCGAAATCGCGGTTATCTCTGAGACTGGTTTAGGTGGGAACGTTCTGTTTGTTTGATTTTGTAGAAGAAACGTTTTTCTTTGAATTTTGGAGAATCGAAAATTTTCGAAAATCGCTTAATTTAGGAGGTATTTTGATTGTTTTAAGGGTGGTGACGAAGTTAGTAATTTTAGTGCATTTGCTATGAAAAATTGCAATTATCTTGAAAAGTAATTTAGGTGGAAACGTTCTGTTTGGTTTGTTTTGTAGAAAAACCGGTTCCAATCAATTTTTGAAGGATCGAAATTTTTCGAATATCGCTTAATTTAAGAGTTATTTCGACTGTTTTATGGGTGATAACGAAATGAGTAATTTTAGTGTTACTAAAAAAAATTACTATAAAAAATCGTATTTATCTCGGAAATTAATTTCAGTAGAAATGTTACGTTTGTTTTATTTTGTAGAAAAACCGATTTTCTTCGATTTTTGAAGAATCGAAAATTTCCGAAAGTCGCTTAATTTTCGAAATATATTAATTTTTTTATGGGTTACATCGAAAATTCCTAATATTACTTTTCCCTCTCTCAAACAACGATTTTACTTCTTTAATTTCATCCTTCAAGAACAGGTAAGTACCAAGTACTTGCAGGTACATTTATTAAAAGCCAAAATTGTTTGCAATACAGGGTGTTCTCTGTGTACAGGTCGAACTTATGACATTAAATTCTAGCCCGATTCGCAGATTTCATTTTTTCCACAACAAACAAAATAGGTGAGGTAATATTCCTTTCGAGTTTAAAATTTATGTATTTTCTTCTATTTCTAAAACCCGGTTTACTGCGAATACAATCCTGGCCTGAATAGTCAGCTGATCGGGATTTTAACAAAAAAAAAAAAAACAGGTTCGGTGTATTTTATCAGCAAGCGGAAATTTCCCCCTCCACCCTCCAGCTTTAGAAAAAAACGTTATCGATACCGATCGTTTATCGTTTTCTAGTGCGTTAGTGCGTATTATAACATCAAATTTAATCGGGGTTAAATAGATTTTTTGATTAGACTTTAGTGATTTATGTGATAGTTTTAGTGTTCTTAGTTTAGTTAGTTATTGTTCGGTATAGTGATGTTCTGGAACAATTAAGCAGTTTTCCACAACAAAATAGGTAAGCTAATAGATATTCCTTTCGAGAAGTTTATTTTCTTCTATTGCTTGAAAAGCCCGGTTTACTTTTATAATTGGCTCAAATTTACTTTAAATATTGTTAATATTTCTTAACACAAAGTTAGGTGAAGTAATTGGGGCACTTTTTACAAAAAAATATCATGTGCAACCTGTTGAAGAAGAGAGCAAGTCGAAGATGACAGATTTAAAATAAAATACTGGTTTTAAACAGAATAACTTTATTGTACATTTTGAACTTATTTCAATTGAATTAAATTCATTTTAACAAATTAAACTGATTAATTAATACCAATTTTTTGTTATCTCTGACATTTGACATTTTGACATGAAAAACTTTAATTATGACACGGAACCTTGATATCTATCTGGAAATGGACTATAAAACAATAAAATATAGAAATACAGATTGCTCCTTTTTCATTGCAACATAGGCTATGGGTGCAACAGAGACAACTACAATTAGACACTTATAAAGGAAAAAGAAAGAGTGATATTATGTCATTGTAACTTTTCACTCTGACAACTGTTATTTTAGTAATCTTTCTTTGTTCAGCTCATAGAAATGCCCATGTTGCAATCGCAAATGAAGCACAGTGTTTATTACATTTTCAATCAGTTCCTTTAAATTTGCCGGTGTGTGTATTTCGAATTTTGTTTATTACAATTAATTATGCAAGTTATGCAAACTACCACGGCTAGAATTTAGCGCTATAAGTTCGAGAACACCCTGTATACAGGGTGATTCTGAAATAAGTGGTCAAATCGAGGTCTTAATCAGAGAAATTAATCAGAGAAAACCATGAAAACCAAGTTTACAATAACCAAGGACAATTCGAAAAAATGACATTTAAGTTTTTATCATATTTTGAGGTTCTCTACTCGCTCCCAAAGTTTGACCACCTATTTCAGAATCACCCCGTATATATTAATTTTTGCGCGGACGCCCGCGAGTCGACGAGAATCTCCCATTTAGCGATAATATGTCGCTGCCATTTTGTCCTGCACATACATATGAAAAAACGTTTTTAATTGCCGTTCATTAAAAGCTTAGCTTTTAAAATAATATTTAGATATCCGATACGGCCGGACCGTTCACTCTCTCGCTCGCTCTCTCGCTTTCGCCCGTCGGTCCGTCTCCGTCGGGCCCGTGTAACCCGTACCCGTGTAACCCATGAATAGATTGTGGGTGTGTCGGAGAGCCGTGGAATTGGACGCGCTGTACCACATATCGGGGGTCACGACCCCGAAAATCTCTAATGAATGAGAAATACTATCTCGAGACGGCTTGCGGTATATGCCTGCAACATATTTAGAAATTTATGCGCCTCGCGCGCTCGACGATTTCGTGAAATTGTTTTCGAAACGGGTGGAAAATAACGCGTGGGTTTCGCACTTTTTCTTTGCTTCTTCTACTGCTTCTTATCCTCTCTTCTTTGATTCGTGGAATAGATAACTATCTACGATAACTATTCATTACTAGGTACTCATAATTTAGCTTTAATAGGAAATTAAGGGGTTTTTTCAAAGAATGTTTTTATGATAAAATCGTTTACCTAGTCCGTGAATTCATCACTTAAAAATATGTTTTCTTCGCAGAGTAAGCAGAGTTTGAACTTCCGGAAATGTCAAACGTCATATCAATCAATTTTTGGAGAATCGAAAATTTTCGAAAATCACTTAATTTAGATATTTCGATTGCTTTATGGGTGGTAACGAAATAAGTAATTTTAGTGCATTTCTATAAAAAATCGCAATTTTCTTGAAAAGTAATTTAAGTAGAAACGTTCTGTTTGGTTTGTTTTGTAGAAAAAACGTTTCTAATCAATTTTTGGAGAATCGAAATTTTTCGAAAACCGCTTAATTTAAAAGATATTTTGACTGTTTTATGGGTGGTAACGAAATGAGTAATTTTAGTGCATTACTATAAAAAATCGTATTTATCTCGAAAATAAATTTAAGTAGAAACGTTACGTTTGTTTGATTTTGTAGAAAAACTGTTTTTCTTCGATTTTTGAAGAATCGAAATTTTTCGAAAACCGCTTAATTTAAAAGATATTTCGACTGTTTTATGGGTGGTAACGAAATGAGTAATTTTACTGCAGTTCTATAAAAAAAAGCATTTATCTCGAAAATTAATTTAAGTAGAAACGTTCCGTTTATTTTATTTTATAGAAAACCCGTTTTTCTTCGATTTTTGGAGAATCGAAATTTTTCGAAAACCGCTTAATTTAAAAGATATTTCGACTGTTTTATGGGTGGTAACAAAATGAGTAATTTTAGTGCATTACTATAAAAAATCGTATTTATCTCGAAAATGAATTTAAGTAGAAACGTTCCGTTTGTTTTATTTTGCAGAAAAACCGTTTTTCTTCGATTTTTGGAGAATCGAAAATTTCCGAAAGTCGCTTAATTTTCGAGATATATTGATTTTTTTATGGGTTACATCGAAAATCTCTAATATTACTTTCCCCTCTCTACAACAACGATTTTACTTCTTTAATTTCATCCTTCAAGAACAGGTAAGTACCAAGTAAGTGCAGGTACATTTATTAAAAGCCAAAATTGTTTGCAATACAGGGTGTTCTCTGTGTACAGGGTGAACTTATGGCATTAAATTCTAGGGTTGGTAGTTTGCAAAAATATTTTTTCTTCGCAGAGTAAGCAGAGTTTGAACTTCCGGAAACGTCAAACGTCAAATCCGTCGCGGGAAAATTCAAATGGGCTCCTACAATTTTTGACGTATGCTGGTAAGTGTCAAATTAATTTCAACCAAGAAAAATTCAGTAATTTAAAATTGCAATTTTTTACGAAATTTAAATGAAATAACCAATCGAAACCCACTGTATAGGTGTACCATACCATACCGTACCGTGTATAGATGTAGAAACCTTTATAATATATCATCATCTTGATTCGACAAACACCTTGCCATTAATTAACGGAATTCCAGGTAAATATCCACTGGCTGTGCCTCCTCTAATACCAATAACTATCCGGTTTCATATGCATCGATAAGATCTTAATCGTTATGATCTTAATAACGAGTGAATATGAATTTTAACATTTGTAACAGGAACGTTTCTCTTGTTAGTCCCACCGGTCGTAATTCAATTAAAAATAAACAACCTCTCTACTACCCGACCGCTAGGCATTAATGATACCTTTTATTTATTTATATATCTGTCTGGGTTTCTGTTTTTTATTTTTTTTATTTTTATTCTTTTTTTCTGTCGAGAATAAGCCGCAACCCCGCTCAGGAAAACGATATAATATCGTTATAAGTTTCGATTTTAATTGCCAGTTTTATTTTGTATATACAGGGTGATTATGTTATTTAATTGATTTGTGGGAGGTTGGCAATACTGTTGTACTACTGCTACGATTTTTTTTGTTTATATACAAGGGTAAGGTAAAAAATTCTCTGCCTGACAACGAAATACCGCTATTTTCAGTTGAAAAATTACATTATTCTTTTTATTAAGTCGAAAACTTTAGTTCGAGTGATAGTTCTAAATGATTCTGGAGTGCTCTAAAGGATTCTGGAGCATTCTTCTAGATTGTTATAGACAGTTTTAAATGTTTCTGAAATGTTTCTGAACTTTTATTAACGATTAAATTAATTTCATTTGTATAAATTCCACTGACCGACAAAAGGGGGAATTACCAACGTAATTATTGACGTTTATTGCCAACTTCTCAAAACGAAAATCCCACAATCGTTTATAGTACCGAGTTTTATTGCGCGCGTATTTCGCTCGCTTTCGTTTGACTTTCTAATATTACTGAATTTTATTTTATTCCATATACTTCTATACATTAGCATCATCTTCTTTCCAATTAGGCACCATCTAATTGCCCTCTATTGAATGGAATTGAGTGGTATCGATAGCGGTAATTTAGTAAATCGTCCAGTCCAACGCACAACCTACAATTTTCTCACAACAATTAACATATATAGTACCGAATTTCGGGTACTACCGTATATTCCGGGCGATAAGATTATAATAATATAGCCGAAAAGGCGATTGGTGCTTTAATTAAATCTATGCCTACTGTCGGTGGGAACGTATATACAGGGTGTTAGTTAATTGTATGCCGGTACTTCAGGATGTGAATATTTGGATGATTTTAAGAAGAAAAGTTTATGTCAAGTTCTAAATCTCTTAGTTTTCGAGCTAGAGGGTGTTAAAATTTTAGAAAAAAAAATAACTTTTCTATCATAATTTTCTTATTACGGCAGATATTTTTAAGAAATTTCGGACGTGGACGTCACTGATAATAGTAGAAAATTAATTTTTATCCCCAAAAAAAGTGTTTCCGTGCATGGTGGGCGCCTATCAAATTTCAACAAAATATCAAAAGCAGTCTCAAAATGAACTTGGGAAAAAATGGTTTTGGTTTTTTTTTTTACGCGAAAATGGTGCGTCGTACGAAAATATGTCTTCTGACCGAATTTGCTACAAAATAAATGAGTATTTTAAAAATAATTTTAGTTTTTAGAAAAAGCAGTGGCGTACCATTTTTTTTTCAAACATATTCAGTTCAAACCCCGTACGGACGTCACTGGTGAAAATTTAAAAAAATCTTATGCCTCAAAAAATCCTCCTTAAGAATTAAAAAGTGTATACAAAATTTCATAAAAATAACTTAAGTTATAAGAAAATTATGATAGAAAAGTTAGTTTTTTTCTAAAATTTTAACACCCTGTAGCTCGAAAACTAAGAGTTTTAGGACATACATTGATATAAACTTTTCTTCTTAAAATCATCCAAATATTCACATCCTGAAATACCGGCGTTCAATTAATCAACACCCCATATACGGGGGTAATAAAACGAGTATCATTTTAAAATCACTTCACTTTTATTCGGGGTTTTTTTTATAATTTTTTTTTGTACAAAACATACACGTTCACGCACGCGCAATCACAACTGGCCCACGTCCCCTATAAAAAAAAGTAACAGACGAAAATTCTATGCGACGAATAAATCGTATTATTTACACGTTTTTATTTTACAAATGCCCGTCGATAAATGCCGAATTTTTGGTCGTTTCGAGCCCCAAAATCTTTAAAAGTGCCGCGCGAAGGAATAATTAAAACGTTACAGAAAGAGATATCACATTCAATACGTTTAGTAATTTGGGAATCGCCCAACTGACATTTGACAATTTTGACATTTGACATTTCTGGCATTTGACATATGTTGCTGGCATTCCCCAAAATGGCATTGCGAATTATACAATTCAAGAATTAAAACTAAACTTCCAATATTGGATAAATTGAATTGATATGTACAGGGCATTGTTGAGTAAGTGTAGTAAAATTTAAACGTTTCTATCATTCCTTCGCACTAAAAAAATATTACAAAAAATACTAATAATTGCTCTGTTCGGTTATAGATATAATAAAATAACATTTATTTAAATAAAATATTTATATACTGGCCGACTATATTTCTTATTATCTACTAAAAAGAATCGAACAGAGCGCATTTAAATATCACTAGAAAATACATTTTACAAAAAAAATAATTAAATAATATGTACAATTAAAAAAAAAACGATTTACTATGTACAATAACAATAATTGCGTTCATACAATAATCGATAATATCGTTGGAAAACAACAAAATCCGGAAAAAGTTTTCCCCTCGATCGCCACAGAATCAAATGGAAAAACGAATTCCCGCTATAAACACGGACGAAGTTCATCATAAATGGTAACATTAAAAAAAAAAATAAAACGGTTAAAATAATTACTTTCAATTCAACGCCACGACCGCAGATGTTAATTTTTTCCAAAACCAGAAACCGATTGTGACCATTTTCGATTTAATAGAGGCAATTTTTAGACCACCTAGTCGATAAATAGCCCCACAAACTTCCATCAAAAAGTGACATTTATTCAAAAAATTGACATTTGACATTTGACGATTCGATACGTCAATATATCCACAAAACATCGAACGTTCGTTGACAGGTGACAGAGGAACGATTCGTGACGTCGTTAGTGGGTCAGTAAAGCTCCTGCGACGGGTCATAACCCGTCCATTAGAAGCGACATTGTCCTGTCAATGGATGCTCGTCGAGTTCCCACGGAGATCTAGATCTATACACGTTCGCAAAACAATACTCGACAATTAAACTCCGTAGCCGAAGAAGAAACGATCTTTTATAATAACGAATTGACGCGTGAGGATGGAAAACGATGTGTTTTCTATCTAACGGGACGAGAGCTTGCGCATTTTAGACGGAATTTATGGTATTACGGGCGTCCTGCGGCGCCGTGAACTCGATTATTCCTGCGGGGTATTCGATTCTACGCCGTTTTTTTTTCTTCTTCTTCTTCTTTTTATACCGACGAAATGAATAGGTAAAGGCCGTTTCTAATGTACACATCTATTATTGACATTCACGAAATTGACGGTTAACTGTCAGTTGTCATCGAGGATTAAGTCGCTCACAATTAAGGGCTCACAATATTTAATCATAAAATATTTTAACCATCTGAAATCTATTTCAATGTATGAGTGAAAAATTTTGTGTCTGGGCTTAATGTTATAGTGTATCTAGTGAAATTTTTTCTAGTAAAATCCAATCAAATTATAGAATACCTACTAACTAACCTTCAAGAAATAATTTTTCTCGATTAATACGGCTGAATGATGAAGAAGAAGAAGAAGATTAAGTCGAATTGAAAGTTATTATTTCGCACGCATATACAAATTTTATAATTCGCTATAATCAAGTGTTTCGTGAATGCTCAAATTGACATTTAGCCAAATGACTTACATGACACATGTCAAACGATAGATTGTGACAAGTGACAGCGTTTGTTCGATCAAATTTGAATCAATTAACTTCAAAAAAAAAACAAAACAAAACAACCTACAATATCCGCGCTATATACCTGACGCCGCGGCGCCGTTTCATCGTTCCATCGCCGCCATCATCAGGTACTATATACTGTTTATATCAAATATATATTGGTGGAGAATCCCCCTCACGCCTTGGTGGTGAGATCGAGCGGCGCCGGCCTGACGAGCTTCATCCGCTTGACGGGCGTCGCGCCGCCGTCGTCCGACGCGCAATCGCTCTCCTCGTCGGCGTCGCTGCCGTCGGCGCCGGGCGGCGTCGCGCTGCGCGCCGGCGACGACCGCTCGCTGCCCGCCTTCATGCTCAAATCGATCGGCGTCAGCCCGTCGTCGTCGTCGCGACGCCGCTCCGCCGCCGGCTCGGCGTCGGGCGTCGGCGATCGCTGGCTCTGCAGCACGGCGTCGAGGAAGACGCGCTTGCTGAACGTCTCGGCGCCGCCGCCGCCGCCGTGGTTGCGGTTCTTGATGAGCTTGTTGTTGTTGGCGGGCTGCAGTAGGCCGGGATAGAGGGGCGGGTAGCCGGGCGGGAAGAGGAAGCCGGGCGGCGGTAGGAAGGCGGGCGGCAGGAGGCCGGGGAAGTAGGGTAGGCGGCGGGCGTCGCTCACCTCCACCGACGAATCGGAATTGTGGGATTCCGGGGAGCTGACCGAAGGGGAGGCGGTGTACTTGTTGCATTCGTCCAAGCCGAGCAGCATGAGTTCCTCTTTAGTTTTGGGCAGGTGGAGCAGCGGCGGCGGGAACGAGTTGATGCCCAACAGGCCCATGCTGAGGTGACCTGCGGTGCCCTGGTGGTGGTGGTGGTGGTGGTGGTGCAACGGCGGCGTTTTTTGCTGTTGCGGTTTCTGATGGGCGGCGCTGTTGGCCATGTTGGCCTGTTGCTGTTGCTGCTGTTGCTGTTGCTCTTGGAGGAGGCAGTGGATTTTGAACCAGTTGGAGCGGCGGCCGTAGCGCGAGCCGCTCTTGGACATGCCGACGAGCAGGCACTTTCGGAGGCGGCACGCCTTGCAGGCGGTGCGGTTTTTCTTGTTGATGACGCATTCGCCGTTGTTCTTGCATTCGGATATCGAGCTCAGGTTGTTGTAGGAGCGGCCGAAGAAGGACTGCAACAATACGAAATTGTCTTTAAAACAAGTTTTTTATAAAAAAGTGTTTTGGTCACTACTATCGCAGTTATACAGCTCATTTTATAGTTTTAGTATCTATTTATAATATCACACAAGTTCCCCTGTTCTTTTTGCATATACATTATCAGGTTTTAATTGGTACTATATCTCCTAATATCGAAGGTAGTTATCTAAATTTCTAACGAAACAATATTTACAACAAACAGTTTTTTTAATAGTTTCGCAATTTTCATCGGATTTGTTTTATCAGTTCAACGATTTCGACCTTCCTTATTCATTTTCACAGCCCGTTTACCAAATATTCCAATTTTTTTCCGTCTATATCCGAGCAACTTCACAAACCCAATCGCATTGGGTAAGACTTTCGAAACTTCTCGCTCGATCGAATGTAGTGCAAACATTTATTTTTCTAGTAATACACCTGGTAATTTTTTTTGTCTTTTCCGAATACGAACCCCCCCGCCGGTTGACCCGCTTTTCGCCCCCCCGTTCATCGAACTGACCGCTGTTGTCCATTAGGAAAACGCCGATATTTTTATATGTAACGTTAAACGTTTCCTTTTTATCGTTCGCCTTTACGTAACTCCATTAGCGATGCGTTTACGTACACGCAAAATGTCCGTGAAACCTTCGAAACAATCGCACGAGCCGAATTAATTAACCGCCGGTAACTGGATTAAGAATGCGAGTAAATACATTTTGTCACGTTTCAAGCGGCATTTCGTTGCTTCATAATGTATATCTACGACTTTTTCCTTGCGGATTTTATTTAAAAATGCCTCATTAACTACCATTTCGCAAAGAGGTATATACTTGAAAATATTATCTTCCGTTTAAGTATAACCAACGGTTAAAAGGGTTTCTTGTTTCATATTCTATCGATTTCCTAAGATTCTATTATTAAGTGGGTTTCTTGTTTAAATTTCCCATCGATATCCCTCATTTAATTCTCTCATTAAGTGGGTTTCTTGTCTCATTTGCCATTTAATTCTCTATTTACACCTAAGTGGGTTTCTTGTCTCACCACCTATCGATATCTATTTGTTTAATTCGCTCAGAAGATTATTCTCTGTATATAAACCTCTAAATCTTCCATTCCATCGCTCAATTTAATTTTTTTTAATCAGAAAACTCTAAGCTTATAATTTGTACTACAACATCGACATGTCCTGCGGGACATCCTGTCCCTAATCGCGACATTTTACAAACAATGTCCCAATACATTTCTAAACAATTTGTCGTATTACACACTCGAAGGATTCTCTCTTTCTGTCCCGGTGCTCGCGCGGAAAACGCCGCCTAGCGTCTCCGCCTTGGACTTTTAAACGCTTCGGAATTACATCACTTTCGGCTTCCGACCCACTGAACCACTTGCTCATCCAGCAAAACAAACAATACCGATCGGCCGGCGTTTAAAACCCACTTTAAATAGATTATTAAAACTGATATTGTCTATAATGGGTTCGGAGAGTTTGTATGTGAATTATATGGGGAGATTCGAATAGAAGATGAGACGGGAAACCCATTTTATAAGGGAGATTCAAATGGGAGATGAGACAAGAAACCCACTTTATAAGGGAGATTCAAATGGGAGATGAGACAAGAAACCCACTTTATAAGGGATATTCGAATAGAAGATGAGACAAGAAACCCACTTTATAAGGGAGATTCTAATAGAAGATGAGACAAGAAACCCACTTTTATAGGTGATTCAAATAGAAGATGAAACGAGAAACCCACACTTGAGAATCAAATGGGAAGTAAGACAGGAAACTTGTTTTAATGGGATACTTATAACAATTATCGAATGAATCATTTTAATTTTGTAAGTAGTATTATGAGGAATCTCTTTTAGGTACTTTTACGAATAATATACAGTATGTCCCTTACATAACGAGCAACCTTTGGCTTAATAGCAAAGCACTCTTTGACCTACTAAAAAAAAATAAATTTGCCCAATTAAACGCAGCCAATCCGAAACTAAATAAGTACCTTACATTGTTACACATATAACGCGATTTCCTTAAACGTAAGTACTAAATTCGCTCGGCGTCTCGCCCCGGCTATAAGTTACAAAACGCCTACGCAACCGCGTATATAAAGCAATTGACAAATTGTGACATTTCAGGTCGCATTTTCAGGTCGACGTAGTGTGAAATTTCTCGTCCTTGGCACTGAAAGCCGATCATAATGAGCCTTACTGAACAATTGAATCGGATTTTGCGTTGCATAATCGGGAGCATTTCGAATTCGAAACAAAATCGCGATACAACGAAACTATATCATCTGTCATCTGTCAATTGTCACGTGTCATTTGCGGTGCGTTAGAGATGGCAGGCGATTTTGTCACAGGTTAATGAATGGTGGAGTTCAAGAGTAAATTTTCTTGATAAGCGTATCGAAGCGATTCGACAGGCGCGCTTTTATTTATTCACATCGGGATTGTTCGTCATTGCGAGGCGGATATTTATAATGGGTTTCGATTAATAAAAAAATATATTTAACTTGGTATATAACAACGACGGTCGTTGTTTGTGTGAATCGTTGTAGAAATTGTAGAAATTTGCGTTTATATAAGTATTAAAGCGTTATTAATTGGTTGTAATTAGTTTTAATTACCTTGCACCCTTCGCATGTGAAAGCTCCGAAATGAAAACCCGCCGCTGGTTCACCGCATACTTTGCACGTTTGATTCATCTGAAACAAAAAAAATTAATTAGGGTAAAGTAATTACTTCGGACATTACTTAATTATCCATTAATTAATTATCCATTAATTAATTACACATTAATTAATTAGTCAATTAAATTAAACACTGATACACTGATGAGATTTATTAAATAAATATTTTTCTAATAATTAATTAATTACCTATAGCGCAATTTAAGTTAATTACCGGTAGGTATACAGTAATCGCCCAATTAATTAGACACCAATTGAATCAGACTCACTTTCTGTTGCGAAAATTTCGGAATACCGCCGACCGAGCGCGAAACCGAAATGACACACTAATTAGAACAAATCGAAAAAATAAATAAAAAAAAATCTCTATTTTGGTCAAGGGAACCGATCGAAGTTTTGTTTCCAGTTGTATAGCACGCGTCTCTGTTAGAAAACATCCTGTATATGGGCAATGAAGCCGAAAAAACACCGTCCATTGTTGCAAAAGAAACAACTAAATATCATATAAGCGAATTTCCTCTTCAAATCACATTTATTTTTTATTATTAGATAAATTTAATTTATTTAGGCAATAAATATCTAAATATGGCAGTAATCTGCATAATGCATATATTGGTGCAGTAATTGCTAGTATAATTGATATACTTGGTGCAATAATTGATATATTAATTGGCACAGTAATGGATATAGTAATTAAAGCAGTAATTGATATATTAATTGGTGCAGTGATTAATATATTAATTGGTACAGTAATTGATATAGTAATTAGATCAGTAATTGATATATTAATTGGTAGAGTACTAGGTTTATTAAATGTTTTGTATATCTTACAATAATTAACATAATTTGTAGATTATGAATAAAATTAATTGGCATTCAATTAGTTTTGTAATTGGTGAATGTAGAAGCGAATTTCCGCGTGCAATACAGGTAGCAGGAGTCTGGTAGATGATTCGTTTCTATAGAAAATGCACAAATATACTTTGTACAGTATAGCATCGGAATAAAAATGATTGCGCGATTATTCCATTGTATTGAACGGCATCAATTTGAAAGTATAAAAGATTCGTATTGATGAACCAATAGAAGCAATTTGCGGCGATTCTCATCAAATTATATTAGATTAGTGAAACTAATGTTAAAATTTTCTTTCAAATCGGTGTCACGAACTCTCGCGACCTCGATATAAACCGATAGAGTTCCGAATCGTAAATGTACATTTAGAAGATAAAAAATATATATGTGTGTGTGTGTGTATAAGGTGAAGAATTTTTCGGTCCGGAGATGACCTGGAAAAAGAGGAGCGTCCGAAGTAACATTCACGAATAATTATCCTCTAATATTTGAATAAACAAATCCGTTTATTGGAATTTCCATCGCACATTATTTTTTTCCTACCGAGTACAGGTTGTTTGCATTGTGTAACTTCTTAAAAATGGAACTATTAATGCTCAGAAATACCTACATTAAGTTTATATATTTTGAAAAATCCACTTAAAAGGGAGATATCAATAGTAGATGAGATAAGAAGCCCACTATTTCGATGAAAGATGAGACAAAAAACCCTCAAAATACGATTTTTTTGGAGATTTCGATGAAAGATGGGACGAGAAACCCTTTAAATTTGAACTTTAAGTAGAGATATCGATGAGAGATGAGACAAGAAACCCATTTAACAAGAGATATCAATAGGAGATGAGACAAAAAACCCATTTAACATGAGATATCAATAGGAGATGAGACAAGAAGCCCAATTCAAACGAGATACCAATAAAATATGACACAAAAAAAACCAGTTTTACGCGAGACAAAAACCCAAAAATTCCCAATTACAAACAAACATACTCGGCAAAAAAACCACCGGTATAACCTTTAATTATCTCTACTCTCGCTAACAGCGATCAAATCGAACGAAATCAGGCGAGCATAGAGGCGACTGGAAATTAGTTTTCGATTCGATCCGTGCATCATTTAGGATACTGACCCGCGCATATAAAATGCGGATCGAGCGAAATCCTTGAGGCGGGCAATAACAATGCATATAGCATGTGCAATAACATCGACTTCCTATCATTGTCCTACCGATTAATGGAGCTGAAAACCAAAAACTAAATCGATGCTATCATATCCTTCGAAGAAACCAAAATAAGTATCTATCGATACGAATTATTTGGAACGGCGCGAAATTACGCAAGTACTCGATTATCTTGTCTAACCCTATCGCTTGATCCTTCTTTAAAAATTCAAAAATTCCAGCTGCTAAGCTAAGTTCGATGAGGTATATAGTAAAAAGCGACATCTCCTCTGCTCCACAAAAGTTAAGGAAGTTTGCAAATTTTGCGATTATTTCAAAAGTTACAAACTTTTTGATCGCCAAATTTTCAAATATGCGAAATTAAATGTTTCCTCTCATATCTGAGTGGATTTTTTGTTCCTACCTCTACAACTCGTACTAAATTTGGCGATCAAAAAACCTGCATCTTTTACAGTAATCTCGATATTTCTGAACTTCCTTGACTTTTGTGGAGCCGTATATAGAAATCGTTTGGAAATGTGTTTGATTAAAAATCACCGGTCGATTAGCGATATATACAGGGTGTTCCAAAACATCGTGTACATCCGAAAGAGGGTTATTTTATGACTAAAAGTTCATATAAACATCTACAGGGTGTTGAAATTTCAATTTGTTTTTTCTTTGTATCTCCTGCACTTTTTGAGATATTTAGCTCAAATTTTGAATCTAGATTGCTTTATAGGGCACACATTATTGGGTATGTAAGATGGTTGTTGAATTCTACAGGGTGATATTTTTTCAGGGGTCATGTACCCTTTTTCCCCCCGAACTTTTTTGCTGTGCGTCGCTGGTAGATTCTAAAAAACAAAATTAATTGTCTGTTTTGTTTAGAAACTTTGTTATTTTTAAACTTTTTTCGTTTCTGTGACCGTTATCGAGAAAAAAATTAAAAATGATATTCTCTACAAATGATTTATTTTACAAAACAAAAACCCTAAATAATAATTATTAAATTACATTATAATAAATGTTGAAAGTGACCCCCCTACTACTCAAATTATACTCTATACCCTATATCCTATACCTAATTTGAGCTAAATATCTCAAAAACTGCTGTAGCTCTAAAAAAAAACAAAAAAAATCTTGAAATTTCAACACCCTGTAGATCAATAACGAAGCGTTTGCGGACCCACGTTTATATGAACTTTTAGCCATAAAATACGCCAAGGAATCACCCCCTCTTCGGATATACACCATATTTAGGAACACCCTGTATATAGAAATCGTTTGGAGATGTGTTTGATTAAAAATCACCGGTCGATTAGCGATATATAGTTAAACAAAGGCTCGCCTGGCGAAACGACCTTACGCCGAACGCGCGGAGATCGGCCGAGAAACGCGCCGGGTAAAAGTAAAATTTGTTGAAATTATTAACGCGCACGTATTATTTATGTTCTCACGTTTCACACCGAAACCTGCCCTCTGGCCGTCGCTGATTAATAAACAACCGACCTTATGTATGTGTATATACACCGCCGGTATAGATTCACTTCGCTCGGGCTCTCGTTTTCCCGCTCGTAAAGCAATGTATAATACCCATCGTTCGAATTAAATTTAAACACTTTTTTTTTATTAAATATTTGTACCACCTGTATATCTATAACAATTCACGTTCTGTGTGTGTGTGAGAGCTTTAAGAAGAAATATCTAGATAGAGTTTTTTTTATTTTGGTGATGCTGCGGTAGGGATGCAAATTAGGCGCAAAAAAGGATTATTGGATATTAATCTTTGATGTATAAATCTAATTTATTCGGAAAAGTGGGTTTCTTTTCTCATCATCTATTTGAATCTCCCATATAATTCTATTAAAAATTGGGTTACTGTTCTCATCACATCGCCTGTTTGAATCTCCCATTTAAAGTGGGTTACTGTTCTCATCACATCGCCTATTTGAATCTCCTATATACATTGGGTTACTTGTCTCACCACCCATTTGAATCTCTCTTATATTTCTCACAAAAAGCGGGTTTCTCGTCTCATTTACTATTAACATCTCCACTTCCATATTAGCTTCTGTTATCTACTAGGTACTTCCTAATAGCGAACGGAGTATATAAAATTCTTCGTTACTAAATCTTCCGTTACAAAGTCGCCTTATTTATTTACAAAAAAAAATTACCAATGCATTATTATCGAAAATTAACAAGATGCGTGTGTTGCAAATTTTCTAATTATACAACGATGAAAAATCCTCCGTTCGTATATCGGCCACAAAAGGCCTCCTTGATGGGCTCTCCCATTCGCTCGCCGGACTTTCTAATACCCCACAATACGCGACGTAATTCAATCTCGCGGATGGATTTCCGAGATTTTTGTTCGCTCTTTTAAAACGGCCCGAGAGGCCCTTTCGCGCTGAAACGCATCATTGTGCAATTAGCGATGCAACATGTGCGCGATTCGGTCCCTTTTTTTTTCTATCATCGCGCTGAAATTAATAACTGTCCGTCCTGAATAGATGCTCTGTATATATAATGCAGGCGTGAGGTTGCAGGAGGCGATTCGATCGATCGAGTTATGGCCGGACAATCAGGATGCAAGAAAAAGTACGGTGTAATTTCCGTGTAAATTTAATTATTGATAGGGTAGATAGGTACCTATACAGGTTGTTTCGAATAGGTACTACTAGCGATATTTATATTGCATCAAATAAGTGAGTTTAATTCCCTATTTGGGTACTGGGTTTCTTGTCTCATGAGACACTTTCGATTGAAATCTCCCATTTAAATATCTATTAAGTGGTTTTCTTGTCTAATTTCCCATCGACATCCCTCATTTAATTCTCTCATTAAGTGGGTTTCTTGTCTCATTTGCCATTTAATTCTCTATTTATACCTAAGTGGGTTTCTTGTCTCACTTTCGATTGAAATCTACCGTTTATATCTCTATTTAAGTGGGTTTCTTGTCTCACTTTCTATTGAAATCTCCCGTTTAATTCCCTATTTAAGTACTGGGTTTCTTGTCTCACGTTCGATTGAAATCTCCCGTTTAAATCTCTATTTAAGTGGGTTTCTTGTCTCATTTACTATTAAGATTTCCCTTTTAGATGGGTTTCTTGTGTCATCATGTCTCCCATATGATTTTATAGAGCGAATTTGTTCACAAAAAATATGCAGAAAAACTATTTTAAAATTATACAAGTAAAAGTATAGGCTCGTTAAATGTTTATACGTAAAGCAATAAAGTGAATCGTTATCGAATAGCGTTTTGATAGACGAGTAACATGCATTAGAAGTCTAATTACGTTCGCAGATTACGGTACGAAAAAGAAGCGCTGTAGGTCAAAGAAACAAACAATTGTTTTCACTTTCCTTGAATCCATTTCGAATATCATTTAAACCGAACGGCCAGATTTCATAAGTGATAAGGTGCCTATTTAACGCTATTATTGCACAAGTGCAACCAGCGAAGCATTTAGGTTTGATGCAACGCAAAACACATTGTTTAGTAAATTACGGTATTATTGTCAATAATATAAACAGCCGGTGCTGTGGGTTATTCTTTTGGGTCGCGGTCACTCCTTTTCTACTAAGTATATCTCCTTATATACTCGATTTTTAATCGATATATATATATTCTTAGAAAATCTATTAAAATAATATACGAAATTTGTTTCACGCTTAATGAAAATATTAACTCGTTATTAACTTTTGGTTTTACGACAGCAGAGAGAAAATTTAAGGCTCTTTATTGCGACAAATTAACTCCGGCGTGTAATTAAAAAATTCCATTTTGTCCCATATTATTTTATTGCGTCTCGCTGACACCATTAGGTTATCGGTACCTGTACCGGGTTATTTAGATTAGCTTCTGCTTATATTTCGATTTCCCCCGTATACTTACATATATTTCCGATATGTGTGATGTGTATTATAATTCTCGGGCTACCGGTTACGGGATCTTATATGTCTTTTTTATGGTAATAAAACGGCCGGCTCTGATGTAGCGAGCATTAAATTTGATTTAATAAAATGGACAAATAGTCCGCCTACATTCTTTAAGTATCGTTTTTTTTTCTCTCGATTCTGATAATTTTATAAATCTCGGTCGTTTAAAATTCCGACTGGACGAAAACTAATTAGCCCGCTTTTTTTTCGAAATGTCGGGTGTCACGCGAGGTCGACTTATTTGGGATATAGTTCGAATTAATAAGCGTTTAAATTCTATACACATTTCTTTTTTTTTATTAGATTTTTTTGTACTCGTTGAAGCTGAGTAAATACTGAAATTTACACTAATTTCTAAATAATTTACAGTTTTTATTCAATTTATATTAAAAACTGTAGATTGAAGCTGGGTAAAATCACATATTAAAGCTCAGCGAAGCTTAATAAAAGTAACTTGATTTTGCGAATTTCACTGAATAGTTATTGAGACAGACAAAAGCATACAAGAATAAGAGTTGAAGAAATTGAAGCCGAGTAAAACCTCAAAATAATTCTATTTTATATTTCATTTTTTTGAAATATTGTCCATAGTCTTTATCTCTTCATTTTCCACATTTTTCCCCTAATTGAATATTTGAGACAGAATAATTAAATAGATTAATATGAAACTGAGTCAAATGTTAAAAGAATCCTACCAATAATTTTTTATTAAATTTGGTTAATTTTACACTTTTACACGAATGATTAGAAAAGTCCTTTCTTTGAAGATTTTTCCCCAAATTGAAGCTAAGTAAACAGTGAAACTGAGTCAAATGTTATAAGAATCCAAACATTTTTTTTTTAAATTCGTTCAATTTTACATTTTTACACGAATGACTAGAAAAGTTTCCTCTTTTTGAAGATTTTTCCCAAAATTGAAGCTAAGTAAACAGGTGAATCAAGCTAAATATTTCTATCCCGAGCAAACCAACATTACACTGAATCGAAGCTGAGTAAATGTCAATATTTGGAAGCTCGTATAAAAATTGTAAAACCTCTTGAAGCTATAGCAAATACAGTAAACATTATACTACGAAATTCCAACTAATTTATATCAACAAAAATTAGCTTTTTGTTTAAACAAACACGCAAAAACCGCCGTAATTTCAAGGCTTTCTTACCAATTCTCCTACTAATAGTTAAATCGTACGTTATAAAAATAATTAAAAAATTACCTAATGAGTTCGCAGATAACATTGTGAATCGACACAACACAACAATGAGAGCGTTTAAGGCTCAATTGCAAAATTATCCCATACCGGTTTTGTTGTATACACATTTTTTTATATTATTTTCGTCGATGAAATTTATTAGATCGACCTTAAAAAATTTTTAATGTCGCAACAGCCGTTCGTTCATTTTTATTCTTTTCGTATAATGCATAATTTAAACGGCGACCGTATGGTCACCGGTCACCTTAATATTTCAGGTTAAAAGTCGAAATGAATATGTATTAATTTCTCAATCGCCGAATCGGTTATAAAATACAATTATCAAACTGTTTATCTGATTGTCTGGAACAGTTTAAAAAGCTTCGGATTGTCGGAATTCTTGAGTTATGTCGATTTTATTGAAATCGAACGAGCGCTGAGATGATGTCTTTTTTTTTAATACTGTTAATATGGAAATTGTTGGTTCAATCAAGATGAATCGTTATTTCGCAATAATAGTTAATTAGAATTAGCGCTGATGATGGGGGGAAAAGTTTCGAGAAAATCGCGAGAGATTCGTTGAAGAAACTTTTGCTGGCCTCTTCCTCGCTTTTCGTCCAGCCAACCTCCCGTCTCGGACAATTAAATATCGCAATTCAAACCGACAATAATATCCTCCATTATATTCGATTCGCGAAAAAATCCTCAAAGTGCAATAAAACTTTAACAAAACGGCTGGTTTACGGGGCGAACCCATTATACGAATGAAACAATAAAAAAAACGTACAACAATACTTATTTTAATAAATATTTATGGCGCATTCTACGATACTTGACTCATATAAACCGTTGAAATGAATAGCACTCGACCGCACACTGATAGGTATATTCTCGAGCGATATATGTACAGAAGTTATACGATCGAAGAGAGGGTAAACAAAAGTGGAGAGCATCGTCATCTGTCGTCCACCGGGTGCTCTATTGGAATACAATCGGTCTAGTATTTACAAAATATTAAATACAGTTCTTTGGATGATCCAGTTAGTGTAAGCGAGCATTTGTACAGCCCTTAAATCAGTTCATTAAATGTTTCTAGTTGTACTGGAAATTGTTTGATGTCTCTTGTATAAATGTCTGTTTAGGACGTTCCTTGTATCATCTCTCATCGAAATCTACAGTTGAACTTCTTATTTGGTGGGTTTCTTGTCTCATCTGTCATCGATATCTCTTAAAGTTTAAATTTAGAGGGTTTCTTGTCCTATCTTTCATCGAAATCTCCAAAAAAATCGTATTTTATGGGTTTCTTGTCTCATCTCTCATCGAAATCTATAGTTGAACTTTTTATTTGGTGGTTTTTTGTCTCATCTCTCATCGATATCACTTAAAGTTCAAATTTAGAGGGTTTCTTGTTTCATCTCTCATCGAAATCTACAGTTAAACTTCTTATTTGGTGGTTTTTTGTTTCATCCCTCATCGATATCTCCACTTAAAGTTCAAATTTAGAGGGTTTCTTGCCCCATCTCTCATCGAAATCTCCAAAAAAATTGTATTTTGTGGATTTCTTGTCTCATCTCTCATCGAAATCTCCACTGAAAGTTCCAATTTAGTGGGTTTCTCGTCTCATCTTTCAACCTCATCTTAATATACCAATAATACACCACAAATTTATTTTCGTTGAAAAAAAAAACAAACAATTTAGTAGGCTAATTAACATAGTAAATTTATTGAAGCGCAGAATTAATATATTTGCTTGTAACAATGAATATATATCGAGCATTCTAATTATTCATGTAAATTCGAGAGAAATATAAAAACGTTCGCATATATCGCGCCGTAAATTCGCGTAATTACAAAACATTTTGCGCCATTATGATTTATAATTATGAATACGCTTAAAATGGCGGTTTTTAATAGTCCGGCCGGCCAGAAATCCGCCAATGATTAATTGTCAGTTTTTCCTAGTTTCTCGACGGCCAGGCCGGAGAATATAAGAGACAATATAACGAGTCGCGCAGCTGCGAACAGATATTAATATATTTTAATTATCTAATATTTGTTAAATGGCTTTGCGAGTTAATATTCTCGACGATAAAAACGGAAATATGGCGATTGGTTTTTCTTTTGCTCGGTTGTTTTGTTTGTAAAGCGTCGAGGAAAGCTCGATTGTTGTTGTCGCTTATAACGGGGATATTTATTACTGTTTATGATTATTATTGTTGTTGTTATTGTTATTAAAAAAAGTAGGAAGCTTAACTATTTTTTTTTTGTTTTCTCATTTGCTAAATATCGTTTCATTTAAATGAATCTTCAATAGAATGTTTCTTATTCTTATCTCATTATCTTATCTCTTGAAATTTCCTATTTAGTGGGTTTGTTGTTTCATGCATTGATTTCTTCACTGAAAGTTCCCATTTTGTGGGTTTTCTTGTTTCATCTCTCATCGAAATCTCCACTTAAAATTCATATTTAGTGGGTTTCTTGTCTCACGCATTGAAATCTCCACTGAAAGTTTCAATTTTGTGGGTTTCTTGTTTCATCTCTCATCGAAATATCCACTTATAATTCATATTTAGTGGGTTTCTTGTCTCATGCATTGATATCTCCACTGAAAGTTCCAATTTTGTGGGTTTCTCGTTTCATCTCTCATCGAAATCTCCACTGAAAGCTCAAATTTTGTGGGTATCTCGTCTCATCTCTCATCGAAATCTCCGCTTAAGTTCCAAATTTGTGGATTCCTTCTCTCATACATCATTTCCCAACGACAAATCGAGTAAATTTCTCCCATACCACACGGGTAATATATATTTTTTTGTAATATCCAGCGGGCTGGGAATCGCCGGACATTCGGAGAGCATCGCGGTCGGCCGAGAACAAAGAGATCTAGATCTGAATATCAGGTGTGCTATGATTGATGGGCCGGACGCGCCGCGTCTTTAGCGGCACCTTCGACGGTACATTACCGGCGGTTCGGCTCTTTTTTTTTAATTTTTTTTCAATCCATTCCACGCTAGTATCGGCGATATCGAAATTAGTCCGAAATAACCAATTAAAACCCTTAATTACTGTAATTCGGAGGTAAATTAAAAGCCTCGGACGCCGTCTTCGTGGGCCTGCCCACCACCAGCTCGCTTCTACCACACAACAACAACATTAAGAAATTATATCCCGCTAGATTCTTGTACGCGTTAAATAAAGCGAAATCGTGGGAACCATCCCCGTGGGTCGCCTCCAAAAGGTGCTTAAAACGCCCCCTCTAGGTGCTTGGGTAACTCCAACTGTTATAATTCGAAGATAAATCAAAAATCGTCGACGCCTTCT
Source organism: Phyllotreta striolata (assembly GCA_918026865.1). Classification (NCBI taxonomy): domain Eukaryota; kingdom Metazoa; phylum Arthropoda; class Insecta; order Coleoptera; family Chrysomelidae; genus Phyllotreta; species Phyllotreta striolata. The sequence goes on from OU900107.1 coordinate 3,384,939, forward strand.
CCGTGGGTATGCCTACCACCAGCTCGCTTTTACTTCTACCACACTACAACATTAAGAAATCATCCCGCTAGCTTCTTGTACGCTAAATACAGCGAAACGGTGGGCACCATCCCCGTGGGTCGCCTCCGAAACGGGTCTAAAACCATCGTCCAGGTGCTCGAGCAGTCGGAGCGAGTTTCTTCGAGAATCTCTAACACTAATTTAGGCGGCTCGGAACAACCGCGGTTGATCGGTGAGGCCTCAATTCAACACCTCTGTCGTTTGATCGGACCCGACGATTAGCGTGCACGGCCGGTGCGGACTCTCCGCTCATTATGTGGTAGGTGGTAACGCAGCGCTTTCGATGTCGTATCGTGATCGATACGGCTTTATTACCCGCAACGAAAAATTACTTACACATTAAAATTCGGCACGGTCTAAGCGGTTTCTCACGGTTCGAATCCCCTACGAAGGAACGTTTCTTCGATTGACGCCGGTCGCGTCGGGCGCGATTCGAAATTTTCGGACGTCGTCTCCGTGGGTTTCCCCTTGGAGGCGGTATTTTGCGAGCACCAGGTGGTTGAATCGACTCGACGGTATTCCGGCGGTGGGTTGAGTGAGTTTGAGTTGATTATTATAAGCGTATGGGCGTCCTCTTCATGATTATTTGCTAAAATATAGTTTTTTGCGTGCACTAGGTGTTTAAAACGACTTAATAGAGTCCAGGTGGCGCGTTGAGCAAGTTTGAGCCGACTATTATGGACGTCTTCTTCGTAGTGTTCTGTTGAATATCGTTATTTAACGTGCACTAGGTGTACCAGATGATGTGTAGGCAGTGTAATTTATACATTTTTATAGCAAAACCGATTCGAGTTTGATTTAACAGTTTAAAATGAGTGCTCGAACGAAGCTGCGCCGTCGAACACCTGTTAGAATATCCGTCGGAGAAATAATGGGTAATTACAAAATGGACTAATAGAAGTTAACTGTACAACGAAACTCTGCCGAGGAGTAAAAATAGTGGATTTTCGCGTTGGCGCAATAATTTTATCACCGCTCCTCTACGCTTATTCGAATATCGCTTCTCTCTCGCTTCTTCAAACAACCTCTTTTACGGCCGGATTGATATTTGAAAACGACCTTCTTTCAGCGGGAACAATCAACGCAAATAGAAATCTAAAGCAAACAAGATTTTAGAAACTGGTCTGGAAATACAATTTCGTTATTACGTAAAATCGCCGAGCAAACAATACGGAATTTACGTTACTAATTAGCCGAAAAATAAAAAAATTCGAGCCTTCTTCGCTAGCTTCAAACGTTTCGATCGCGACGGGCGAATGAAAATTACGTTTTCCGACGGTCGCGCCACCTGGAGCTCGTCTCCCGGCGAAACCTCCTCGAAGACGACGTCCAGAAAAAATCGTTAATTGCTCGCTACACGCTCGACGAGAGCCTAACGGAAGCTCGAAAAACGTTTTAAACGCACACGCTCTTACAGAGACACTTAAAATTTAACTATACACGCTTAAATTGCAGCAGGAGTTTCCCAATGTAAACGTACGACCGTTAGTTAGGCATTTTTAGTGTCCATTCTTCGACAAAACCCAAATTACACGGCGATGGAAAGCGCAAAGCGCCTCCTTGCTTAGTTCGATTGTCTCGCAACATTGTAGGCAATCGTAAAACTCGAAATTACCCGGTGGATTTTTTCCTTCTTCTCCTCGTTCTTCGGCGAAGATTTCGAAGAAACGATCCGAGTTACCTGGCAATTTGCATTCGGAATTCGACGTTTAATTTGTCCGGACACGTGGAGCGCCATTTTTTCGCGCCGCTCCTCGAAGACGACGTCCACGGAATCGAACGAAAATCGATTTACTCGATTTTTTATGATGATTACAACATTTTTAATTGTTAATAACTAATGATTTCTTCGATTAACATTGGAATTAAGTAGATATAAGTACAATAAACTCGGCAACATTGTATATCAAGGTTTTTACGGCATTGATGGAAACGTATAATTTTAACGAAATTAACAATTAGCATTTCTATTAGTAGCGCCGTAACATTTACGTTTCCGGGCTATTAATCACCTCGAGTTACAAGTTTATTTTGGACGCCTTCTCCATAGCGCACCGTGCTCGACGTGCGCAATTCGTCATTGTCGATTTAAATCGACGAATCGTCTTTAAATTCCGCGATAAATAAACACTTAAAAAAATTGGACGTCGTCTTCGAAGGTTCGACCACAAGGTAAGCCGATGCGCTCGCTCCAGGTATACCAATCGAAAATTTAGCAATTAATATGTAGTATACGCAGTGTTACGAGAATTGGAAGCGTTTAATTCACGGGGTTATCATCAATAACGATTTATTTTGGACGACTTCTCCGTAGCGCATGTAGAAAATATAGGAATTCGTCATCGGAGATTTACAGTGCATCTTCAAATTCCGCGATAATAAATAAACGCTTGAAAAAGTGGACGTCGTCTTCGAAGGTTCGACCCCAAGATAAGCCGTTGCGCTCGATCCAGGTATATCAATCGAAAATTTAGCTATTAATATGTAGTACAGACCAACGCACGTTCCAATTTCGAGCATTAGAAGCGTTAAATGCACCAAATAGCCCGACATCGAACATCGATTAGCGAGTATATTTACAATTCATTAGAGCCGCGGAAAAGAGGTCAGGTAATTGACGCATTTTCTCCGCCCGACGGAGATCGCCTAATAAACTTAATGGAAAATATCTGTCCGACAAATTTAACGCGAGCGAATAATAGAAAAAAAAAATCATTAGGCTGGTATAGAAAAATCAAAGCAATCGTTAATAGCAGAAATTAGTATGATGAACTTTTCGATTAATTGTAATTATAATTCCGTATCGATATCGACACGTGGATTTTAATTACCGTCGGTAATTGGTATTGTCGCGATAAGCGCGCAAGGATATATTCCAAAAGTAATTGGAAAATGGTATAATAATGCATTTTTCATATCGATGTTTTTGTCGATTATAATCGATTTAATGCGATTCGCTCGGTATAAAATGTAATTGCGTCGAGGCATTTTTATTACCAACCTGTTTCTGTTTTGACTAAAATATCCCAAAAACAAATAAACGAATAATCTTTCAAAATAATTGTGCGAAACTTCAAAATCGATAGTTTTCTTAAATCGAATCGAAAAAATGGCGACGAAAAGGGGCCGTGGAATTGTCCCACTATGCAAAATAGCCACGATGACCTACTTGATTAAGAAGGGTCTAAAAGTCCTGTTTTAGAATAATATTGTATACAAGAAACCCATCATGTACTTGCTCATCGATGTGAAATTAAATCATTCCACGCGGTATGTAAATTTCATTAATACGCAGCATTCGTAGAATCGCCGGTAATTTCCTGTAATTTCCATTGGATATTTGTAAACGTAAATCGCGATATTCGAACCGGATCCGCCGAAAAATCGCCGGGGCATTTGCATAAATATGTAATACATTCGATACCACTAACCGTCGGAGTCGTTAAGGCGAAGCATTATAGTTCGCGGTCGGGATTCTTCTTTCGATAAAATAAAATGAGAAAAAAAAAAACGCTACACAACGCGAAAAGAATACCGGATTTCAATACAACAAACATTCATAATGATCCAGTTTTCGTTTCGGGGAATTTTTACGCGAAAACGAAACGTAATAACGATAAAAGCGAAAACGTATCGGCAGAGGTGCGGAATTCGAATACTATTTTCGTTTTTCAGGTCGATATGTTGCTAATTAAATCGATTAGCAACTGCTTGAATCACCTACGTGAATCAGAGTGAGTTCCTAAAAAAGTTTCAATTCGACAAAACGATTAAATAAATAACCATAAATAACCTAGTTAGGTAATAAAGAATTTAGAGCAGATGTGGAATCCCTAATTTTATGTGGATTACTTGTCTCAAAACATATTTGAATTATCCTTGTAATTTTACAGTCAAATTCCTATTTCTATCTCCCATGTAACGTGGGTTTTTTGTCTCATGTCCCATCGATATCTCCTATTTAATTCTCCTATAAGTGGGTTTCTTGTCTCATCTTCTATTTGAATCTCTCATATAATTCTAATGCAAAGTGGGTTTCCTGTCTCATCTTCTATTTGAATCTCTCATACATTTTTGAGTTCTTATTTTAATTAAATTACTTATAAACTTTGAATTTTGGTTTAGGATAATTTTCTAATTTCTATAATAGCTTGTCTGCATTCTTAATGCGAGTCGTCTAATTAGTACAGGATTAACAGACAATCAAGTAGGATTTAAATAACTCCATTACCCCAGATTAACTCTGTATGTATAATAATCGGTTTCCTGTTTATCCTAGGTATTAACTTTTATTGTTATAAATATCCCTCTGATTGATTCAGGTATAGAAAATAATGAATAGGTCAAAACGAAAATTATTAGTATCTAAAAGAGACTATTTACTACCTGATATTGGGAATAAGAATTAGAAAGTTCAGAACACTCCTGATTAATTAGCACTTTATAATAAACATCGAAAAATTTAGTAAAAAAAAAAACCTCGCAATAACGCCTAATCGTGATCATATTTCGCTCAAGCAAGCGCATACATCGCGCACCTGACATTTCCAAATGTCAATCCGTATCTCACATCGGCCATCGGAAAACAATTATTAACGTTTAATTATGCATCGTACACGCCGTCCTTAATTAATCGAATGCGTTTCATATTAGAAAAGCCCCGGAATATCACCTGTATGTCGTTACGTAACTGCACGGCAATCGTTCGAACCGCCAACGGTAATTACCCAAATCTCCGCGCCGACTTCAGGCGCTGATTCCGGCGAATTGCACGACAAATATTTCGATGTTTCATTCGAAATCGCCAGGACAAATTCACTTGAAATTAGGAAAAAATATTCGGAAGATTCGAATTAGAAGTAGAGACAAAAAACGCGTTTTTTATATGGGAGATTCAAACAGAAGATGAGACAAGAAACCTATTTTACACAGGAGATTCAAATAGGTGATGTGATGAGAACAGTAACCCACTTTTTAATAGAATTATATGGGAGATTCGAATAGGTGGTGAGACAAGAAACCCACATCATATGAGATTTATATAGGAGATTCAGATGAGACAACATAAAGTCACAAAGTTTAATCATATAGAATAATGATTCAGAGTCCGTCCCTGTTCGGTTTCCATGTAGCAAAATTGAATTTAATCCGGTTTTAATAAAACTTTGCGCTATCCGAAGGTTTATTATGCCTTCAAGAATATAATAGACGTTGATTTAATTACAACGTGGCGATCGTCTTTTCGCCGTTCGATAATTCGAATCGTACGTGATGTATAAGGTAATTTTTCGATGAGAAGAGAAAAGAAAAGGCTCCGGCGAAATTAACGGTTGTGCATATGCGGAATAAAAGGAGGCTCAAATTGAATATGTAAGGTTGTTAATATGGGAAGAGAAAATTGAGCTTATAGGGAAATATAGCAAAATAATATTTTAGTGTAAATAGTTTAGTTCATGTGTAAATGATTGTATGGGAGATTTAAGTAGAAGGTGAGACAAGTAACTCACTTTATATGAGTTTCCTATTCTATAGATCAGACAGGAAACCCACTTAACATGGGGCATTCCTATAGGAGATGAGACAGGAAACCCACTTAACATGGGAGATTTCTATAGGAGATGAGACAGGAAACCCACTTAACATGGGAGATTCCTATAGGAGATGAGACAGGAAACCCACTTAACATGGGAGATTTCTATAGGAGATGAGACAGGAAACCCACTTAATATGGGAGATTCCTATAGGAGATGAGACAGGAAACCCACTTAACATGGGAGATTCCTATAGGAGATGAGACAGGAAACCCACTTAACATGGGAGATTTCTATAGGAGATGAGACAGGAAACCCACCTAACATATTGGATAGGTACAGAGTGATAATGCATGAAGAAAGTACCTAATATATTTTTTCCAACCGCACCTTATCGTTGGCTCTTCGAAAATCGAAATTTCCCACATTTATACAATGTCGAAACGATTCCTGCATTCGAACGGTGACTTATTATAAATACCTATATTAATCCGAAGAGCATTAACGGCAATGAAGATAAAGAAGTTTCGTAATCTTTGTATTGAATTAAGAACGGTCTTCACCTTTCTAATACGCTGACTTTTCTCTTATATAAATAGAGGTAGATGTGTATAAATAAGTGTGCGTGCGTTTGCCCGTTTCGATTTAGATGTATCGGACTTGCGGTAAATGATTTATTAGAAATTGATAATTATAACGAAATTTCTCTGACGCCATACACCAAAACGGTGATATATTCATTCGGCATTGAAGTTGCGAAATGAATCGATTAATTCTAAATTTTCGAAGAAGCGACCCGGAGGAGAATTTCCTCCTAACCGTCAACCCCTCGAGGGAGTTTCGATATTTCCACAAAAGCCCGTGTGTTGACACTAGATAAGCATTTTCTGTATTCACCAACAGTTCCGGGTACTGGTCAAAACACGTTCGAAAAGCCACACAAACAACAGTCGGAAGCGACAATTGACTTCGAAAATGCGAAAAGGGGTCGCCCGGGCGGCCCGAGGGGCGTGTAATGCGCCGTAAAATCGCCCATTTAGCATTTCGAAATTTCCGATAATCTGCGGTTTCTATGGCGGGGGTCCCGGCGAGAGGCTAATAGGAAGATTAGGGGTTTCGAGAAACGGTTTTTCTATAGGAAAGTTGAACGTAGGTAATTGCTTGTGCTAATTGAATTTTGATTCGATTAGTGTCTGCTCGGAAAAGTTTCTGGATTGATTGAATTTTGCAGAAATTGTATAAGAATTTTTTTAGCAATAATACCTAATACTTTTTTAGCACTGAAAGAAAATTTCAGACAAAATTATATTTGATTCTTCAATAAGTAACTACATTTCTAATAAAAAGTGGTTTGTTCGTCTTACTTCCTATTTGAATCTTCTATTAAATTCTAGTAGATAGGTACAAAGCGAGTTTCTTGTCTAATTCCCTACTAATATCTCCCTTTTAAATGATTTTTCTGTCTCATCTTCTATTTGAATCCCCGTATAATTCTAATATAAAGTGGGCTTCTTGTCTCATCACCTATCTGAATCTCCAATGCAATTCTCATATAAAGTGGGTTTCCTGTCTCATCTTCTATTTGAATCCCCGTATAATTCTAATGTAACGTGGGTTTCTTGTCTCATCACCTATTTGAATCTCTCATATAATTCTAATATAAAGTGGGTTTCTTGTCTCATCACCTATTCGAATCTCCTATACAATTCTCACATAAAGTGGGTTTCTTTTCTCATCACCTATTTGTTTCTTAACTTATTTTATCACACTTTTTTCACCACCTATATAAATCTCCCACACGAAATCCCAACAGTGGGTCATCTCACCACCTACGACCACCCACTTGACTCCGCAATTTTTCCACTACCCCGCATATAAATCGAAACAATTAAAAAAAAAACAACAACTCACCTTTCGAAATCTCTGAAAGACCAAAACGGCAAAGCACCGTACTCTTCACCAGGAAATCACCACCGACATGCGTCACTGTCATCCACAAAAAAAACCCACCAAAAACAACCAAAAATAACCCACTACTCGTAATCACTTCACAACAAATAAAATCCTCTGAAAGCGGTATACAAAAAAAATTTTTTTTGAATACCAGAACTGATCCGCGGATTCGACGATCGAATATATTGAACGCGAGAGATGTATCCGTGCGAGTGGCGATGCTTCCGCAAGGACCTGCTGAGGATTAGTGAGGCCCGCCGTCGAAGGAACACCTCCGAAGCGGCGCGGCGACGAGGAAGGGGGCGCGCCGGCCCGGCCGAAGACCGGCTGGGTGGGGACGCGGGGACGCCGCGATGGGTGGGGTGAATTATTGATATTCGAATTAGTGTCGTTTCGGATCGTATCGGCGCTATAACTGGCGGAGTCATTGGTTTTGATTTGGATGGGTGGGGTTGGAACGTGTGCACATGCATGCTGGTGTATTATCTCCTGTACTTTTGCTCCGATGATGATGAATGTATATTTTGAAATTGTATGGATTGGTTACTTCGGAAATGCCATTGCATAGAGATTTGTCGATGTTTGCGAATTTTGTTCAATGAACGGTCTATTCGATTTTTTCTACGGTCTATTTCAAATTTTGTGAAACAAATTTATCGATAGTTTCATCTGTATCAAAGGTAACTTCCATAGAACAGGAAATATTAAAATAGTTTTTTTTTATATTTGGTCTCATCTGCACAAAATACATATATTTTTTTGTCATACAGCTAATGTTTAAATTACCCTTATTAAGTGGGTTACTTGTCTCATCACCTTTATGAATCTCCCATATAATTCTCACATAAAGTGGGTTTCTTGTCTCACCTCCTATTTGAATTTCCCATATAAAATGGGTTTCTTGTCTCACCACTTATTTGAATCTCCCATATAATTCTATTAAAAAGTGGGTTACTGTTCTCATCACATCACCTATTTGAATCTCCCATTTAAAGTGGGTTACTGTTCTCATCACATCACCTATTTGAATCTCCCATATAAAGTGGGTTTCTGTTCTCATCTCTTATATAAATTTTTCATACAATAATAATCTAAAGTGCGTTTAGTTATTTTCCGAAAATTAAATACACCCTACTAGCGAATTTTTCTAAAGAAAGGGATATAACAGTGAAGAATAAAAATGCCACCCTCTTTCTCGAAAATAAACACGAAACTCCATTAAACTAGTTTCCGCCGCGGACACGAATAAAAAAAAGGAAAAAAAGAACCGAAAACATTATGGGCTTTCGGTGATAGTAATGGGCTCGTAAAAATTACGAATAAATTCGAGCTTCGACCGTAAATAGAAAACTTAATGGCCTTTTATAAATTTTATTGTTATATTGACGGTACCGTAATTTTGACACTAATAAAACTGCGAAAAAAACACGGCCGAAGAAGAACAAAAATTCGTAGAAAATAATTCGCAGTTTATGTATAATTTTTTTTTTGCATCGATTAATACAGCGGAAAAATCGGTTGATTTATTCGAAAAAACAAAACGAGAGAATATTATAATAGATCGTGAACCCGTTGAGGTTTCGTAAGGTTCAAAACGAACGAAAAAAATTCCTATGTAAATGTATCCATACCGATACAACATTATAAGATATGAATTTTTAATGTTTCGACCCGAAATGTGTAATTGATGTAACGCCAGGTGGGGTCCGAATTATCAATAATTTTACAAAACGAAATCCAACACCTGTTATATAAAATATATTAATTCGAATTAATAGGTATACCTACGCGTATCAATCGATTAAGTCATTCGATATTATCGGCTATATCGATTGCTAGATATATCGATATACATAAAAATTAATATTTTTGATAAATCCCGCGGGACACCCAATTATTCTCATCCGGGGTTACATCCTTGGGTTACATTAGATGTTGCAAGTGCGCAAACGAAATCGTCGGCTTGAAAAAAAAATTAATTAATCGTTTCGCCTCGTAATTAACATAAGACGAATATAATTTATTAAGTATCTAATCAATACGAAACTGATTTATTACAATGAGGACGACAGTTCAAATATAAACACACTTAAATAATTACTCTAACCTGGACTTTAATTTACTAATACTTTACGCAACTCAGGCGTGTTATAAACTCGCGATAAAAGGTGCCGGCAGCGGCGGCTCGATAAATCCCAAGAAAAGGGTTTCAAAATATTTATTCGTAAAAATTAGATTAAAGCACTGTAGTAAAATGTAAAATATTCCATTTGGTTTTCACCAGAAAAATTGCTAATGTAATTTTTGGTTTTATCACAAAGTTAGAAAGATTCATCTCTCCCAATTGGTTAATAGATTTCTTGTGGATTCATCTCTCCCAATTATTAAGTGGGTTTCCTGTCTTATAACCTATTTGAATCTCCCTTGTAGAGTGGGTTACTGTTCTCACCACCTATTTGAATCTCCCATTTAATTCTCGCATAAAAAGTGGGTTACTGTTCTCATCACATCACCTATTTGAATCTCTCATATAATTCTAATAAAAAGTGGGTTACTTGTCTCATCTCCTGCATGAATCTCTCATATAATTCTCACATAAAGTGGGTTTCTTGTCTCACCACCTATTTAATCTATCATCTATCTCATCATTCGCTGATATCTCCCCACATAATTGGATTATTAAGAGGGTTTTGATGATTGAATTTTGCACGATTTTGTTCAGCAGGTAGCCTAATAAGATATTTGTATAACTTTTCCAATGGATTAATCGCAGCCTCCTACGCCTCTGCGCGCCCATCAAGCACATACAATCGCAGGTGTTAATGCATGTATAAGAGTCAAAAGTGAAATTGGTGTCTAGGGGGCAAAAACAATTAAAAATATTTTTACGTCTCATAAAATATACCTATTACCGTATGTAATACAAATATCTATAATAAACGCTTTTTCGAAGAAATCGCCGGGGAAAGTGCGCGACTCCATTTAATTTCTATTAAATGACAATCGAGTTTTTTATTTTTGGGTAGGTACGGATGTCTTTCCTATTCAGAAGTCTGATGTATTGATGGTTCTATTAAAATAGTAGGCGTAGAAAACATATTTATACTCCGTTCGCCATCAGGAGATATAGTATCTAAGTATCTAGATAAGTGCATTGTAGTATCTCCTGATGCCGAACGGAGTATAAACCGATATCGAAATCGGGCGAACGAGAGGAGTAACATCGCTTATTCGAAACGTAATTTACATCGAATATCTAAAAATACGCCATTACGCCGCATTGTGCACCGCTATTAAATCAATTACCATAACAAACAGATTTTTCTAAAAGAGAGAGAGACGAGTCGAGACCGAACGGAATCCTTGAATGTGTCGAGAGAATTCGAGAGATGAGCCGGCGAATAAATAAATACGTACGATACTAAAAAAAAAAACAACTTATCGAATACGAGATGAAATATGCAGGAGATGTGATTGCGTGAAATCGACCGTAAATTAGAAAAGAAGTCGACGACGAGGAGGAGAAGAAGAAGAAGAAGAAGAGAAAAAACGAATTTGTTTGAGGATTGCGCCGAGATGTCACGTGACGTTCACCGTTTCGCGCCAATCCGGAGAGCACAGGGCGGTCGCTCGCGGTCCGGCACACGTGCCAATTTTTGTTGGTCGATAGATTAATTGCAATCCGTAATCTCGCGCCTCTGCTCTTTCTCTCCACCTTTTTTTTTTTCGGCCTTTCCTCTTCCATCTAAAACTGCGTACGATCGACGATCGCCGGCGTAGCAGAAGCGAACGTGGACATTTTTATCGTCGTTTCTTATCGACATTTATCGATGCAAACGATCGATTATTTATCGATGGAAATACTAAACAATTCGTTCGGATTGTTTGTGGATTCTTGTTCCTTCAAACACATTGGTTATGGTTTTGTATATTTAAGCATTAGATCGGGTTTTTGCTTCACTACCTATTGATATCTCTCTATAAATGTGTTATTAAGTGGTTTTTTTGTCTCATCTCCTCATTTGAATCTCCCAGATAAACTGGGTTGCTTGTCTTATATCCCATTTGAATCTCCCCGATAAAGTGGGTTTCTTGTTTCATCTCACATTTGAATCTTCCATATAAACTGGGTTTCTTGTCTTATATCCCATTTGAATCTCCCAGATAGAGTGGGTTTCTTGTCTCATCTCCCATTTGAATCTCTTTTACACAGTGGGTTTCTTGTTTCATCTCCCATTTGAATTTCCCAGATAAAGTGGGTTCCTTTTCACATCTTCCATTCGAATCTTACCACAAACTTCTAATGATTTTTTTCATCATTACAATCTGAAAAGCAACTATCACCTCCAACTGCAATTTCCTCACCCAATACTGAACAACTTTAATCCAATTCGAATTGTTTTTTTTTTCGTTCAGCGCTCGAACAATTTCACACGTTGGTGTATCACGTTGAATCTCCGCCGATTCGAAATCATCATCATTCAATTATCGGGTCGTAATAATTTAATGAGCACCTCCGAAAAAAGTATCATCGTGCCCGGTGGTACTCGCCGAGACGTTAATAGAACGTCCGAATGGTGCACGATCTAACTGTTCCGTTGTTATTCCTTTCCGCGTTTTGCCCCGGCGAGTTTCGTGCAATTTCGACGTTCCACATATTCTCTATAAAGGAATATGACGGTATTGGAGCGCTCGTTTCGGACGGATCGTGTGTGAATTTCTACGCCCCTTCTTCTTCTCTTCTTCGATATTTTTTTTACTATTTTCTTTCGCACTGCTGATGGGTTATAGAGGCAACAGGTCTGATGTGAATTACTGTGAAATAGTCTACTCGATATCTCTGTTAATTGGGTCACTTGCCTCATCTACTGTTGATATTTCTGTTCAATTAGGTTACTTGTCTCATCTACTATTGATATTTTTGTTAAATAGGGTTACTTGCCTGATCTACTTTTAATATTTCTGTTAAATCGGGTTACTAGCCTCATCTGCTAATGGTATTTCTGTTCAATTAGGTTACTTGCCTCATCTACTGTTGATATTTCTGTTCAATTAGGTTACTTGTCTCGTCTGCTAATGATTTTTCTGTTAAATAAGGTTACTTGTCTCATCTACTATTGATATTTCTGTTAAATAGGGTTACTCGCCTCTTATGCTATTGATATTTCTCTTAAATAGGGTTACTAGTCTCATACTATTGATATCACTGTTAAATGGGGTTCGTTTGCTCCTTGTTAACTCATTCTTTAGCGAATTTCGGGCAAGTTCTGCGGATTTTTACAAGCAAAAGATTACATCGAACAAATCGAGTGGGTACCTAGAGCACGTACCGAAGTGTGCCGGTACAAAAAGCAAGCCGATGGACCGTGAAATCCGACGATTTCCAGGCAGGTGTTACGCCTTTTGTCGAAATCTATTTACCACTAATACGCCGACGTGCATACACACATACACACCGGCCCGAGAGCCTATATATTCGTTTTCTTTTCATTTATACTTTATATACTCCTTTTTCTCCTTCGTTTATACTCTCCGCTGGTCGTTCCTTCTGCCATTCGATGTGTACAAAACACACACGCTACATTGATGATCGCGTTCTTTCGCCCGAACGCCGAAACGTGTTAATGAAAAGAACAACAATCTCGACCGGCGTCGGCGAAACATGAAAGCCCCATCGAAAAACCTAGAAAATATAGTTGCTTTAACGCCCGAGCCGGAATTATTGACATCTATTCGAAACGCGCTCTGTTAATTAGTCCTGTAATTAGTGCGTGAGTACACCCAGAGAAATGATGGAAAATATATTTGTATACAGGAGATTCATATAGGAGGTAAGAAACGAAACCCACTTGGAATTATATGGGAGATTCGTGTAGGTGATGAAACAAGTAACCCGGTTTGCATTAGATTTATATGGGAGATTCGTATGGGAGGTGAGAAAAGAAGCCCACTTTGAACGAAAAATTCACTATTGACGAGTTTTAGTGTATATCGAACGGCTAATAGATTTTTATATTCCGGAATTTCTAGATTTACGATTTATAAACATCACTTCTTAGCCGCCCGTTCCAGATGGTATTTGCTCGAGCGCCGAGCCGTTAATTACAAAACCCAACCGAAAGGAATTTCCGAATAAAAAACCGAACGCGCATATAGGTCGGATAAGAAGAGCTTCGTTTAGCAGATAGAAAAAAATTTAAATAAATCACTTTAATAATTCGAATTAACAGGAGAGTGATAATGAAATATCGCATATAGAGGTACATCGAGTGTTGCGTTTCGAAATTCCAGCGAGTTCGGTGCTTATAAGAGATCGAACCGAGTCGAATGCAAATTAGAAGTCAAAGGTCGAAGAAGTCGCGGCCACGTCCATATGTCAACCGCTTTTTGCTAATAACCCAACGTATAATTGGGACCGGATAAGCGACTAATGCTCCAAACATAACGGAGAATATTGAGATATTTCCATTTTCTTCGTATATCTACTTACAGAGTGGGAGACCCGAAATATTATTCATTTCCTGAGAGCCAAGAAGGTCTACAAGCAACTTCATTTACCTACTTGAGATATCGATAAAAGATGAGACAAGTAACCTAATTGAACAGAAATATCAACAGTAGATGAGACAAGTAACCCTACTTAACAGAAATTTCAATAGTAGATGAGACAAGTAACCCTATTTAACAGAAATATCAACAGTAGATGAGGCAAGTAACCCAATTGAACAGAAATATCAACAGTAGATGAGGCAAGTAACCCAATTGAACAGAAATATCAACAGTAGATGAGACAAGTAACCCTATTTAACAGAAATATCAACAATAGATGAGGCAAGTAACCCAATTGAACAGAAATATCAACAGTAGATGAGGCAAGTAACCTAATTGAACAGAAATATCAATAGTAGATGAGAAAAGTAACCCAATTTAACAAAAATATCAATAGTAGATGAGACAAGTAACCCAATTTAATAGAAATATCAATAGTAGATGAGACAAGTAAACCAATTTAACAGAAATATGGATAGCATACGAGGCGAGTAACCCATTTCAAATTAATTTTTTAATCATCAACTCACTGGAGCATTTTGTTTTAGAGGATCGTTATACCGAAGCGACGCTTGCCGTCTTATCGGCGGCATTTTTATGCGTCCGATAAAAATATTTTCGAACAATAAGATGCCTATATTGAATAGTCTCTTTATTAATATCGTTAATATAATAAAAACACGTACGTACCGGGTACATTGTTTCGACATATGAGCGACTAATTTGCATTTAAATGCTCGCGCACGAACGACAAGAACAACTCTTATACAAGGTTGTGAGATATTTTCGGAATTAAGATATCTATATCGCGGACAATAAAAACGTTTTGCATTTTGCTTGTATACAATTTTCGAGGTGCATTTTAAATGTTTTCTATAAGTATAGGGAAAAATTACTAAACCATCAGTAGATATAAATATTTTTGTTCTATAGGTATATCATCAGTAGATGTTTTCTATCATCAGTATCTATGATCTGTAGCTTTTATTAACACTACATAAAATTCATTATTTTACTATGCCTAAATGTTTAATACATCTAGTCGAGTAATTATCCAAAGTAAATTGACCCTGTATATCGGTTGAGTGCTCGTTAAATTACAAAGATGTTTTCTTACCGAATTTTTGTCATTTATTGTTAATTGATTGTAAATGTTGAATGCGTTGAGCAATCGGCTGTTGCGACACACAGTATCGTTATTTAACCAATAGATATTATTATATGGAATTTTTGTCGGTTATTCGATATTAGGAATTGGCCAACGATCGATTTACCGTAAAATCCTTAAAGTGTTGGAATTTTCGTGATTTTTTTCTACCTCCCGATGGCGAACGGAGTATAATAATAAAACTCGCGTGCGGCTAATTACTATTTTCATTTCGTTGAGAAAAAAAAATGTAAAAACAATAACCCGACGGTGTTTTACTCTTTTCCTTTCGAAAATTAGTATTTTAATTAACTAATGTCTGATGAGATCGCGGGCGGCTCGTCACACGACCATAAGATATTTAAATTACTAATGTAACTATTTTACGCCCGACGGACAATTAGACAAAACTTTAATTACTTAAATTTCTAATCAACACATCGTTGTCTCTATTCAAACAATTCACTTTACGTGTGGGTGCCCAATTTATCAATTAATTAGCTTCCTTGTTTCACCACTTATTGAAAGGTGATGATTCCAACGAGTGGGTGAACCTATCTCATCACCAATTATTAAGTGGGTCCTAATAGATAGGTCCTCTATTAAATTGGTTCTTTTAAATGGGTAACTATTTAGTGAATCCTACTAAGTGAGTTATATTAAGTGGGTTCTATTAAATGGGTTCTATTAAGTGGGTTCTATTAAATGAGTTCTATTAAGTGGGTTCCATTAAATGGGTTATTTTAAGCCTAATTTACAATAAGTATTCCTGATAAATTGCATGCAGGATGGATTTTTATTAGCATTTACCGCTCGCACTGTTCGCGGGATTGGTTCGCAAACAATGCTCAGAAGCTGCTCGAGCATCAGAAGGACTGATGCAGGTCGAGTGCTGTAATGTACGGACCATTGTGTCGATGGAAAAATAAAAAATACGCAATGAAACAGTCGTCGGATGGAAAGTTGCTAGTTATCCACTTAATGTCGCCACGACGAGGTTTTTGATTGACATGCTACACCGGGTTCAAGAGCTACATGGAGCTATATATACCGAGATTCTGCTATAGATGTGATGGTATTGTCTTAAAAGAAATGTTAGGTAACTCCCCTTGTTGATATATATTAACAGTTTGAGGGTACCTACATTGTAGTTCTAAAAAGTGGGTTTCTTGTCTCATCTCTTATTGGAATCTCCCTATTATTTCTAATATAAAGTGGGTTTCTTGCCTCACCATCTATTTGAATCTCTCATATAAAGTGGGTTACTTGTCTCATCTCCTATTTGAATCTCCCATATACAGTGGGTTACTTGTCTCATCTCCTATTAGAATCTCCCATATAAAGTGGGTTACTTGTCTCTTCTCCTATTGAATCTCTCATATAAACCGGGTTACTTGTCTCATCTCCTATTTGAATCTCTCATATAAAGTGGGTTTCTGGTCTATTTGAATCTTCCATAAAAAGTAAAGGTTACTTTCCTTAATATCTACCTATATGAATTTACTTTTTACGTTTATTATTAAGTACCTACAAAAAACAATAGTTTATTCTAATTATAATTATCTTCGGAGTTTTTTATTTAGTAGATCGTTTGACTCGAAGAGGGGACCGGTTTCGAACAGGCATTAGAGTGACGGTGGTAGTACCTTTTACTCCCGACTGAACAACAACAGCGACAACAATAACAATAACAATACAAATAAACTAGGATTTAATCGTTTATATCGTAATGGCGTCCGTAGTTTATAATCCGCCACGCATTTCGGAATTAACAGTGACAAGAGCTCGACCGTATTCCGGGGATATCGTAAAATTAAAATAGTGTCACCATATTCAAATGCCTTTATGAGCCTTTAATATCCTATAACCCGTTGTGATAGGGAATTTATGAAAATTAATAGGCAATAAACGGATGCCCACCGTCGATATTTTACGTTTTATTTTTTGTTTTTACCGCACCGGCGGGTATTTCTAAAATGTAACTAATTTGTATTGGGTGCGCGCTTGCATATAGTACCTATGCGATCGACCAGTGCCGTATTTCAAGGTTTTTTTTCTTTTTTATAAACTAACCTCGTTATTTTTTTCTTATTTAAAGTCTTCATTATAATTTTTCGACGAGATTAATGATGCGCCCAATAAATTAGGCCGATTATCCGTTCGTAATGGTACTATCGTAGGTACCTACTATTGTGTAAAACATCGAACGATCGATGATCGATCGGTTCCATTATCATTATAATCGGTATATATTTAAATTAAATTTCTAAATGATTCCGTTTGCTTACTTACAATATGGCGTTACAATACAAAACCATTCACGTCACCTGTAGGTACCTACAATTAGGCTTATTTCACCGTGTATATTCATTAATATCACCAAGATGGTGAGCTACTCTGATGATCTAGTTATCCGTTGACAAAAGACTGTTGAAAGAAGACAGTTGAGAGATGACATTCGAGAGAGGACAGTTGAGAGAATACAGTTGAGAGAAGATAGTTGAGAGAGGACAGTTGAGAGAAGACATTCGAGAGAGGACAGTTGAGAGAAGCAGTCGAGTGAAGATAGTTGAGAGAGGTCAGTTGAGAGAAGATAGTTGAGAGAAGACAGTTGAGAGAAGACAGTTGAGAGTAGACAATTGAGAGAAGACAGTTGAGAAAAAACAGTTGAGAAAAGACAGTTGAGAGAAGACAGTTGAGAGAAGACAGTTGAGAGAGGACAGATGAGAGAAGACAGTTCTTCAATTTCATTTGAGTATCCAATTACTAAGGCTATTCGGGCTGAAGAAGATGGTTGAAAAAAGCCAATTGGTGAGTTGATATCAGCAGAAAAAAATGCTTGATATTTTATCAGTTAGAAGGAATAGCATCATTTCGAAGGAATGATTTCGGCTTGGTAAAACAGAAAAAAAAAGTTCGAAACCGCAATAAATACCGGAGTTTAATCAACCATTATATCTCCCGTGAAAAGGTCTCTTGGTCGCTGAGACGGCGGGAGGTCAGACTGGTTTCATATTCAGCCGCATTAATTTAATTAAATTTTATTTCGCATGCCTTAAATGTTCGCCAGCTGTACGGCCGTTTCGCTATGAAAACAGAGCACTTAAAGATGAGTTATAATATAATGAAATCGGGGAAAGAAAAACGATGGTTATTATTATTATATCCAGCCATCGCAAAACGGAATTTTCTATCCCTATACACCGAAAGCGGTAAATATCTAATTTTATATGACAATGACAGTAGTACTCTGCGAGCGAGTTATTTGTCCATTTGGTAAAAGGCCATCCGATGGTTTTCTCATTGCGAAATATAGCGATATATAAACACACTTAACCGTAATTAAAAACCATAAAGGCGATTTTTTTAATAACAACCGAAGAGAACGAAAGCGTTTTAGCACCTGCGTTATAGTGTTAATACTACTGGGTAATCCACTCGACTAGTACTAGGCAACGCCTATACCTATACGTATATAGAAAATACATTCGAATGCATCGCCTGTATCGTCCCGTATAGCAACGAAAATTAATTACTTAACCAAACAAGTTCTTTTTTTCGTCTCAACAATGCCATATACACCTGGGAAATCGGTTTAGTGGGTGTGCCCCGGCTGTTTAAATTGTTTAAAATTACTTAATAAAGCTAACGGTACAGACTAATTGTGGGCCATTTCGAGTTACGACTCTCCTAAATGATCGCTTCCTACGTCTTTCGGTAGCCTCCATATCGCATATTTTATTCGATCACCCACCCGATATCTTATTATTATATCATCATTTTGTATCAACTGTCTTCTCTCAACTGTCTTCTCTCATCTGTCTTTTCTCAACTGTCTTCTCTCAACTGTCCTCTCTCAACTGTCTTCTCTCAACTGTCTTCTCTCAACTGTCTTCTCTCAACTGTCCTCTCTCAACTGTCTTCTCTCAACTGCCCTCTCTCAAACTGTCCTCTCTCAACTGTCTTCTCTTAACTGTCCTCTCTCAACTGTCCTCTCTTAACTGTCCTTTCTCAATTGTCCTGTTTCAACTGTCTTCTGTCAATTAATTGCCTACTGATAATTAAGGTAGTACCAAATTGGATTTAATTAAGGTTAATTGGAACGAATGGAAAAATTCCGTATTATTAATGGCGAAAAATCGTTTTGGCCTTAGGAAATAGATATAATTAGAAGAGAGGAGTTTTATCTGGGCCAATCTTCTCACGCATCGCGCCGAACTAGTCCGAATAATTGTTTAAGAAAATAGAATAGCCCATAAAATAATCATTGAATTTTAGTAGGAAACAAATTGCCCGGCCGGTCACGATTTCGCGGCCGCGGTACCGCCCCCGCTCTTCGCTCGGTACCAACTCCTTAGCTCTCTTCGATACCTGGCGGTACCGCGTTTGCGAAAACAATGCGAAAATTCCGCGGCACGTATATACCTATTAATCGAAAAACTGCCGGTTTTTTTTCGCTATCGGTACGTAGCAGGTACTACCTACAAGTCGTACGGGCCGAGTAATCGCGACGATAATTTACTCTCCTATCCAGAAAGTCGTCGATTCGAGCAATAAAAATAAATTTCGCCGGGTCGTCTAATCGGACGATTATCGGAACCCGGTACTGCCCCGAGTCGAACCGCGAGTAGCGCGCGGTACCGCGCGGCGGCACCGTTAAAAATGGCCTTGTTCTGCGCAGCGATCGAGTGTCATCGGCGAGTAAATTGCATCGCGCGGATCCACTCGGACAGGTACTTCCTTGATAACAGTGATAAACCATTTGTGGCGTATGCTCTGTTAGTACCGTCGCTTCGGTACCATCGCCAACTCCAAATCAACATCGCAGGAATTCACTAAAAATTATTCTACCTAACTAACAACATTGAAGAAGTTGGTAGTACCCAAACTAGTAGGACTACAAAAAAGTTATTTGCATTTTTTTCTGATTTTGTCGGATATATTTGCGATATTGTGGAGGAGGGTAGTACCGATGTACGAAAAAGTAGTACCTATAGGTACCAAAAGTAGCCAAAATTATTAGCATTTCTTCTAAAAAAATTATTGTACGTAACTAACAACATTCAAGAAGTAGGTAGTACCAAAACTAGTTGGTAGTACCCAAATTATAAAGGTACTACCAAAAAGTAATTTGCATTTTTTCTGATTTTGTCGGATATATTTGTGATATTGTAGAGGAGGGCAGTACCGATGTACGAAAAAGTAGTACCTAGGTATCAAAAGTAGCCAAATTAATTAGCATTTCCTCTGATTGTGTAGGGTATATTTGGATGTAGGGATGGTACTGATAGTTCCAGGAAGCCCTTTTGGTACTGAACTATAATCTAACGCTGGCGTGCATAAGCGGCTCTTGACTCTAACTTGACCTCTTGGCCTCTCTCACATTACCATAGCGAAGAGTCGGCCGGACCAAATGGCTGGGTGGAACGGAGACGGAACGATCGGCGCAATGAAGAGCCGAAGAGAGTACCTATTGGGGCGCGACGCAGCACTCTCCGTTGGTACTCTTAACGTGTCAGTTCGTGCGCGCGATTAAATAAAAAACAATTCGAAAATTAGCCGAGTTTTTGAACTTGCCGAATTATACACGGTGGGTTATCTGGAGCACGAAAGCGCTTACGTTATTATACGATATTGTAGTACTGGTACTATGTTTGATCATTGCCGTCACGTCGGCGATTAAATGTTACGTTAGATAGATAATATATGTTGCATTTCCTATGCTAGCATCGCTTTATTGGGACATTTTTTTGCGAAATAACATTTGTATTGTAGGTAGTACCTACCTGTTATTATGTAGTCAAAGTATTGTAAAAAGGTTAGGTTACAAAACGAAATTGTTTATTTTCTTATTCATATCCCTTAAGTGGATTTATTTACCCTTCACTATAGTGGTTTCTATGTCTTATGTCTTTGTGGTTTCTATGTCTCTATCACTCGTTGAAATCTCCCAAAAAAACTCACTCATTAAATAAGTTACATTTCTTATGTAGAATCATATGAAAAAGCTTTTGTAGTACCTTATGTATGAATAGTATTTTGATGAATTGTACGCTACTGTATTGCACGCGTTCCTAACGTAATATAATTTAGTTCAATGTCGGAACCGACTAAATGTGGGAACTCGATTAAAAAGTGAAAACAATACACTTTGTTCGCCGGCGACTCGTGAAGTTTTCTGCTCGCGACCTTTATGTAATAATGTTTCTATTAAAACATCTCGAGAGCGAGAGAGTGAGAGAGAGAGACGAGAAAAAAAAATGTTACGAATTTGGGAAGGCGCTCGAAATGACAATGGTCAAAGATCGTTTGTTTTTTTTATTGTTATTTGATATTTTTTTCTTCAATTGAACGGGTTGCTAGATTGCCGGTTAGGCGTCACGAAATGGGAACTTGCGCTATGGCATTATGAATGGAAAAAAGGAAATGAGTGTGTTTATGTCAGTCAAGGGCACCCGCGGATGTTTGGTAAACAGTCATTTGGTATTGCGTTCGCTTAATTTCTTACGGTTTTCCTGTCGAATTCGAAACCGTAAGTCGAGACATTAGCGCTTAATGGGTACCTACATATGACTACGAGAATCGTTCGAGCGAAAAAAAAATCGGTAGGTAGGTTATATGTACTCGAAAGGTTGATGTAACCCACTTTATATGGGAGATTTAAATAGGCGATGTGATGAGAACAGTAACCCACCTTTTAATAGAATTTATATGGGAGATTTAAATAGGTGATGTGATGAGAACAGTAACCCACCTTTTAATAGAATTTATATGGGAGATTTAAATAGGTGATGTGATGAGAACAGTAACCCACTTTTTAATAGAATTATATGGGAGATTCAAATAGGTGGTGAGACAAACATGATATCTACCTACCCCAAAATGTGGCCAAAGATTTTAATTATTTTTTATATTCTTTAAACATTTACAAGAAAATCCTTCGTATCTACCTACCTACTTTTAGATAGTATTGAAATTGAAATTTATTACAATATTTTTATGTGGAGCTTTACGAAGATAAACGCTGCCGTTAATACGACAAATTACCTCTATCGCTCGACGTTATTTACGCCTCGTACATACACCACAAATAAACAAAAAAAAACAACAAAAATATCAAATAATATTGTTTTAACTAATGATTTTCATAAAGCATTAACGCCGTACGTGTAATTTCGACCGTCCGCGCGTTTATCAACAAGTAATAAATTACGACGAGAGAAGTCGAAACATCGAACATTCCTCACGGGAATACCGCGGGTACTTCTTCTTCTTTTTTATTCCCCTTCCATTCGTAGGCAAAACGTCCGTAAGTAAGTACTCGGATTATAATTTAGAAGACGAAATAAAAAAAAAATGGGACGTGTACACGCCCGGTTTAACGCACTTGTTAATTAACCGACTAATTTTTGATTTATGCCCATTAATAAAGTATAAATTTATTAAAGCGAGTGGGTGTCGTGTTATTTTGAAAGCGCTTAATACGATTCGTACACGAAGAAAAATGTCGCTGACGAATGTTAATCGGTCGTTACGGGTTACGGTGGATTTAACGAATCGTTTTTCTCCGCGTATAAACCGTTAATAAAAACGTAAAATTATATATGATAAACTTCGAGTGCGTTACGAGAATATCCAAAATATCGAAATATCCTAAATATTTCACGAAATTTATTAGTTACATTAAATCCGATAACGGACGGGTACGCTTCGGTACTATCGAGATTTCGTTATGTTTTGAATGTTATGATGAAATACGATAGGTACACAAATGAATGGAAATTAATATGGCACCGTTTAAATAATAGTTTTCTATTTCGAATAAAAAACTACAATATAACTGTAGGTGCCTATAAAAAAATAATATGAAAATATTGTGCAGTAAATATTTTATGTAATGGGGGATTTTTTGTCTTATTAATCATCACCCATCGATATCTCCTTCTTTAAATGGGTTCCTTGTCTCATCACCCATTGATATCTCCCGTATAAGTTAAAGTGGGTTTCTTGTCTTATCACCCATCGATATCTCCTGTTTAATTCTCTCTTTAAATGGGTTTCTAGTCTCATCACTCATTGATATCTGCCAATGATTCTCTTGTTAAATGGGTTATTCCTTGAGTTACAAAGCTCACTTTAAAGCTCTACATAAAAACAATCTAATAACTCAAAACGTTATTACCTACCATCTAAAAGTAGATACGAAGAAATTTCCTTGCGACTCTACAAAAAAAATAAAATAAAAAATCTCCCATCCCAGCCGGTATGAAATTACACATGTTTCGGTCGATATTAATAAATAAAAGTTGCTGGTAATCTCGCGAGAGAGATACGCCACCATGTTTTTCTCATATTGTTTTCTTTATTTTTTTCTCCTGTATTCGGTTTTTGTTTATAATCGTCGTCCGTTAATAATTCAACCGAGTTATAATCTCCGACGGGCATCGTCGTTTCTCGCCGAGGCGACACTAAATTTTTCTACTTCACATATACAGAGCGTTCTCCGATTAATCTGCCCATATAGCTAATATTGAAATTCAGTTTCGCGAAGAAATGTTAGCAGCAGATGAAACAAGAATTCGATTCATAGGAGATATCGCTAGAAGATTAGACAAGAAACCCACTTAATAGTAAAGTTTTACAGGAGATATCAATAGAAGATGAGACAAGAAACCCACTTAATGATAGACTTTTAAAGGACGATTTCAATTGGTAATGACTACAGGAACCAACTTAAATTTGTATCTGCAAATGCAAAGGCTTCAACAGCAAGAATATTCGAGTCTGCAGAAAAGAAATTTAAACGGGACAATCCGTATATTTACACCCTATACGTCCGTCTATATTATATCATTCTGGTTTCGGGTCCAACGACACGACTTCGCTTTGGATCCTTTTAAATTCCACCCGATAGCCATCTCGACACGAATCGTTAGAATTCTTTTTGATAGAACAAAATGCTCAACTCGAATTCGTACGCCGCGGGAATGCCCCGATTCACATCGTTGATATCGAGCAAACGAAGGGGCCCCGAAGCCCCTCGTAAATCTACCCCGTTAGCTTTTTATTACCCCCACGCGGATTTATTAGTTTCGAATTGTCCACACGCGTTGGAAGATTTATTTACTATATCACAATACCACCCAACATTTAAGTTATTAGGGGTTAATTTGTTTCTTATCTAGGTACGCTTTAAGTGGGTTCCTTGTCTCATCATCTACTGATATCTCCTATGTAGGTAGTTATAAAATTAGGTGGGTTTCTTGTCTCTTCTTCCATCGAAATCTCCTATCGAACTTTTACTATTAAGTGGGTTTCTTGTCTCATCTTCTATTGAAATCTCCTATCGAACTTTACTATTAAGTGGGTTTCTTGTCTCATCTACTACAGGCATCGATGTCTCCCACACAACTCCGCTAAGTTCGGCGGGTTCCTCGTCTCATCGTCTATTGATATCTCCCATACAAATAGGCTCGGGAAGGGAAATAAGATGAGTACGGGACTGGCGTGTTGCGATGAAGGGATGGGCGATATCTACTTGTTTTACACCGGATCTCAGTCGGTTCGACACGATTCGGTTCTGTCGATCTCCGCGTGGAACCCGAAGCGCTGGGTACCGATTGGGGGCCCACCCAAAGCGGGTCCCGCATGCGCCCATATCCCTCTGGCGATTTTCACCTGTCTTTAATACGATCGTAAAAAATATTCCGAGCGAGATAAGGAGATCGTAAATTTTTTTTCTTCTTTTTCGTCGTGTTTCTAACGGTTTATGATTCGCGATAGGTGATTTTCGTTTTTCAAAAAGGGTGAGATTTATTTTCGAATTAAACGGCCGGGGCAAATAAAACGATAAAGCGTTAGATTTCCATAAACAATTTCTCGGAAACGTCGATAAAAGAGAATATCACCGTGCTGGCGGAGAGCTGTTAAAAGCACAAATATTATTTATACCTCTTTATAAATTTAATAGCTTTAAAATAGTACACGACCATTAACATCTCCTGGATAAGGTTTATGGTATAATTTCTTAGACAATAAGATTAGTTTTTCGTGTTAAGGTGGTTTTATTGCCGGTGAAATGACGGTGAACTTTGTGGTACGTCGATTGAAAAGGAGATTCCTTTGTTCAGATCCGATGTTACGATAAAAAATTCACCGGAATTCCGCACCAAAATAAACCTACTTCACCCTTAATCGAAGAGAAAAAATCCCACTCATACTCCAAACACAATCTAACTTATTATTACAATTGTTCGACTAATCCTCTTTCCGCAAATTCTAACTGTACATACAAACCCTTCCATCAGCACCCCCTAATAAATTCTCAACGAGTCAACCGGCGGGGGCTGTACGGTCGTAAATATGCGAAGAATCCGCTCGAAACCTCAGCCATGATGATTCCATCGGACGCCGCGAATACCCCGATGATTTACAACTATTATTCCGGTAGCCGCAATTTTCTAGTTAGTCGAAAACGGAAGAGAAGCGACGGCCGTATAATAAGCTCGACGACGGGGTACTTATAATCCTCTCTGCGGTTCGCTCTATCCCCCGTCCTCTCGAGACTGGATACTGAGAAAACAGGTACCGGGATATCTGCTCTCAGCCTCGATTTTTATTATTCGCTCGTCTTGCGGTTTCTGGCAGTGGGTGGGTCCGGTTAGTCCGAGTTCCTCGCCTTACCACACGTTGATATTTCCCGAAAAATTGTAATTCAGTGGGTTACTCGCCTCATCTAATCGAATCTCCAGTCTAAAGTGGGTTACTTGTCTCACCTATTTGATTCTCCGATGCAAACCGGGTTACTGTTCTCATCTTCTATACGAATCTCCCATACAATTCTCTTATATTAAGAGAATCGTCTACTTGCATCATCATCACCTACATGTTTCCTTTGTTAAACGACTTATTCGCTCTACTGAGCGATTTCTTCGACCGTCTAATCTTCCATGCAATGTTTAGGGACATTTTAAAGTAGACTGTTTTCGCGGTGTACCTGCCGGGCTGGCTGGATGTCCGACATCTCGAAAGACCGGCGGCCGTAAATCCGTTTGCGGCGATCGGCGTCCCGCTATTACCGAGACCGATTTCCGAAGGCGAAAGGCCTCGGCATATAATCTATCTGTCACCAGACGAACTGCTTTTTGATGAGGACGTTACGATAGATCCTCGAGAAGGATGCGACTGTGTGGAAGAAGCGCAAGAAGATGGAGGAAAAAACCGCCGCAATCGATCTGCCAACAATCAGCGTTAGAAATAAAACTATTTGTCTTCGGATCGATTTAATCGGCTCGAACGATATGTTTTTATAAAAAGCACAATCTTCACGATGGTGAAGTAGAGGTATAGGCGAAGGGGGAGAGGAGGAATCCGAGCGCGCGGGGCAATAAATTAGGACCGGTGCTCCGGCGGTGTCAGGAGAAATATTCGATATATTTTTTCTCTGCGACGGTGTCGTTTCTTTTTATTCCACGAAGGCCCCGTCGGAGTCCCCAAATGGGATCAGTTGTCCTTTTGAAAACGGAATATTTCTTTCTGTAGCGCTCACGCACACACACACACACACACACACACACACACACACACACACACAAACACACACACACGGCGAGATGGCCTTTTACAATTTATGGCCGGGTCATGAGACGATTGTAATCTGAATAATGGACGCTTTTCTATACGTTTGAACGTTCGAAGAGGTCACTAGATGATACTAATTGGTCATCTACAGTCACCGATTCAAAATTAGCTATTGTACCTACAAGGGTTCGAAACAAACTGAAAAATTTAAACGTATATTATTATTAAATCGTTTAGGAGGCATCGATCATTTTTAGCTTCGTCTGTCGACAAATTGGGCTTGGAAATTTCACTAGGAACTTTGATGGATCACGTGATAAGAATGCGTGTGTTCGATTATGGTTATTGCAGGGGATGGACTATTTTTTTCGAACGTTTTTGACTTACGTCTAACTGAAATTCGATGGAAATATTACCGGCGAGAAGCGGTGAGTTTGTCTTGTTTGAGTCTTCAAGAAATTAGGAAAAATGAGTTATCAAACTGCAGGGGTTTCATGTCTGATTGTCTATTGATGTTTCCCAGTTAAAGTGGGTTACTTGTCTAACTATCCATTTGAATCTCCAATAAAAAGTGGGTTACTTGTCTTATCTCCTATATGAATCTCTCATAACATAAAGTGTACGATCATCTATAGACATCTCTCTAAAAATCAAATTAAGTGGGCTTCTTGTCTCATCTCTCAAACCATATTTTCTATAATAATAATAATAATGTCAGCTTATAGTGGTGTATCCCAAAAAATTGTATAAAATTACCAGACAATAATTCACGCGGGTAATTGTGAATAGCCGTGCGTCTCGTTTTGATAAAGTCGCGGGTAATTTGTCGACGGGCATCGTAAATAATTTTATAGAAATTCGATTCATCGAAACGACATTCCATTAAATATTCCTCTTGCCCACAAAAGACAACATAAATAACATTAGCGGTTAATTTATGCGGAATCATTACATTACGAACTCTTCATTTGACATCTAATCTACAAAATGTATTTGGTTAATGTACATAGCTAGTACACGTACCGGCCGCATGACTGATGATCGTCGGGAGAGAAATCCGTGTGGCGCGGACGAGAATTAGAGATTAAAACAATCTTTTATTAATAAACGAGAAAGTGTAAAAGACGCTCCGCGGCGGAAGAAAAAAAAAACAAGGCCCGGTGTATATGTATAATGCTCGCGTCTAAGGATGGGTGTGAGCACGAAAAACGACAGTGAATTATCGTTATGTCAACGTTGTTTGCATATAAATTCATCGGGCAACGCGTTTCGATGAGGAAATTTCGATTAAAATTTCATCCTTAAATCTCTATACAAGTTAATCGACTCCTAGAATTTTATATTGCGTTTTTCATGCACTAACGATATTTGAAGGATGAGACAGGAAATTCGTTTAATTCGACGCTAAAAAAAGTTATCAATAGGCGATGAGACAAGTAACCCACTTCATATGAAAATTCTATAAGAGATATCGATGAGAGATGAGACAAGAAACCCGTTTAATACGAGATATCAATAGGAGATGAGACAAGAAATCCTATACACATTGCAAACTAATTTTTCTTTGCACCTCCAAGACTCCTACAGTAAAAATATATATCTTCTGCTACATAGCGAAACAATTTTCTCGCTTCTCTCCAGTAATTTCCCCACCTTATACCAATTCGATACCAAAATCATCGGAACATCCACAAATAATGGAAGACACCGATGATGGATGGCACAGGATTGTTTCGCAGGCAATCAAACCGCCGAGGAAATCGAACAATCATCATCGACAAACGAATTTCTATTGGCGACGCATGACATATGTCGTTTCTCGTCGAACGGGACTCGGATAAGCGGGAAATATTCTTCTTTTTTCTCTCATCTTTCTGTAGTTTTGTATTTGCATGAGCAAAACTACAGAGGAATAAGTGAGGCTGAGATGTATAAGGGATAAAGAAAAAGATTTAGAGATGTTCGATGTGAAAAATGCCGGGGTAATAAAATGGTGGAAGTAGATTTTAGATTGAATTATATGGGAGATTCGTGTAGGAGATGAGACAAGTAACCCGCTTTATATTAGAGTTATATTAGAGATATCAATTATAGGTGAGACAAGAAACCCACTTATTCCAAGAATTATGTATAAGAGAGATTCTTATAGGAGATGAGTCAAGAATCCCACTATGATAGTACTAAAATTAACCAAGAGATATCAAACAGACGATGAAACCTACATCCTCTTAGAGATACAAATACGAATTTGTTAGGCTCCCGCAGCCGGAAATGCGCCTCGACAAAGACATATTAATTACAGAAAAACGATCCATCAAACCAATAAATATCGCCTTGTGCTCGGCCTGCATCGCAGCCCTCCCCGTTCGAGTTTCTATTATATGCAAATCGAAACGTTAGCGGGATGATATTGCGACCGTATACGTCTTCGATTAACGGCCGTATTTTACGTTGTTACAACGAAATCGTTACGATTCATTCAATAAACGAGTACGTACGGTAGCCGGTACGATCGTATATTCTCTATCTTTTCTTATACCGGACGTTCCGTTTAATCCGAGGCGGCGGCGCCACCGCGAGGATTTATTTATGCCAGGACAATTGGATTTTTATATTACTGCATCGAATTACTCATCGAGTGTTCTATTGTGCAGGGATCGATAGAACAGTAGGTAACTATCTACCATACCATTTTGAAATGTGCAAGGATAACGGGATGGAGTTTCGAAGTAATCGAAGGATTTGATGGTTAAAAGGATTAGAAGGGTCAAAGTTGGTCGAAGGATTAAAGGATTCGAACTATTTAAAGGTCGAAAAGAGTAATAAAAACATCCGTATAGCTCTTTTCAGTTTGAGTTTATGCATATAAGTGCTCGGTTATGCGGGCAATTCGAAGTTCAAACAATACGCGATGCCGGTGTAAATATTTGCCCGCTGTAATTACTTCGTTTTCGTTCGAAAACGCGAACAACTAAATAATCTGAATTAGTTTCTAAAAGTCGAACAAATATTATATATTTGAGCCGGTCGTACCTACAGTATATCCTTGAAACGGACGCCGATCCAGCGAAATCGTGAGAACTACAAACATCCAAGTACCAGCATTTATTTTAATACGTATATACACTATAAGTACATCTTAGTTGGCCTAATTCTGCTATACGTCATAGTTGTCAAATGTCACTATCTCATCCGATATAATCGTAGTATTAAGTGGGTTTCTTCTCTCACCACCTATTTGCATCTCCCATATAATTCTATTAAAAAGTGGGTTACTGTTCTCATCACATCACCTATTTGAATCTCCCATATAATTCTATTAAAAAGTGGGTTACTGTTCTCATCACATCACCTATTTGAATCTCCCATATAATTCTATTAAAAAGTGGGTTACTGTTCTCATCACAGCACCTATTTGAATCTCCCATATAATTCTATTAAAAAGTGGGTTACTGTTCTCATCACATCACCTATTTGAATCTCCCATATAAATTGGGTTACGTCTCTCATCTTCTATTCGAATCTCCCCATATATTACAAAAATTATAAGCGAGTCCGTTGTTTCATCTCCATCGATTCAAATTGGCTCTAACGAACGTCTTTGGCGAAATTTAACGGTTAATATCACGTTAGAAAATTTATTTATTTTTTTTCCTAATTGCGCCTCGTACATGTTATGACACGCGCACACACCTTAATCTCCGAAGCGTTTTCTCCGAAACTAAATACGTTTAATTGTTAGAAAACAAAACGACGCCGATCTATTGGCCGCAGTTTATTATTTATGGGCCATTATGAGCCATGGGAAAATGGTAAAAATGCAACGGGTTAAGTGCGTTGATTGGACGAAAAATAATAAAACGTTTAGGTATATTGAAGCGCGCAATTATATGCGTTACGTGTAGTTAATGAGAATTCGTGAATTTGTTGTAAAACTTATCTCTCTTCTAGATATTAATAAAAATCGGAATTATCGCTGGCTCAATGATTGGAATTATTTTTATTATTTTGTCTTTTTGGATAAGAGTAGACTAGAGACTAGAGACTAGAGACTAGAGTAGTTGGATTAATGAGTATATCGACGTTTCGACTATAGAAAGTTCCATCTTCAGGGTCAAAAACTTCTACTCCTTTTCTATCCTATTAATTTACTTTTACTAGCCTCTCATGCGACATAAAGAAATATTAATTATTATGCAAAATTCATTAAAAATAAATTCAAAGAACGGCGCGTCGCGTCTCGGCGGAATATGCATGAATTTTCTCATTTCGATTTCGCATTCCCCGTAATTCGCCGTTACGAAATTTGTTTCAGTTTTCATTTCCATAATGCTCGTCGAAAAGACAATTCCATCCGTGGCCGGTTTTTTTTTACGAGCCGGGCCCCGTTTTTACGTCGCGTTTCATCTTTTACGATGATGAGAAGCGAGAAGTTTTTTTTTTATTTTGTCGAATCGTTTGTACAAAATGTAACTCGTGTGTTTGTTCATAATTTTAGCGACATTTTTTTTTCGAAATCGCGATGTATAGCTTAAATTTTCTAATAGGCAAATACCCAAACTCGATCCTGGAGAGTTCCAAATCGTTTCAGACAGTTCAGGATGTATTTTTTTCTGTGTTGAATTTACACGATTCGAGCAATGAGAAATGATCCTCGTCCAGCGTAAAATATCTAACGAGAAATATTCGAACAACGTCCGTGGCACAATCGTAAAGGCATTCCTATCTCCGACGAAAAACCGAAAAAATAAATATAAACTCGGAAGAGGCGAAGGAGAAAAAAAACGTACCTTAATAAAGATACAATTACTACACTTTATCATTTCAGGATCGGTTTAGAATCTCATTAATTTTATAGGTAAGCTTTCAGAGCGCGAGCTCAAATATAAATTACCGAATAGATAAGATCTCGCCACAAGGTGGACTCGAACATTACCGGTCAAACTTCCACATGGACGCACCGAAAGGGATTTCACGTCGGATTTTATTCTCGACGTTATTGATAAACTCGTAGGAATTAATGAGCAAATTGTATAAAGAAAAAATGTTAACTGTATGTACCTACGTATGGAATAATAATTATTGGATTTGATGTCTCATCACTCATTGATATCACCTATATAATTCTATTATTAAGTGGGTTTCTTGTCTCTTCTTCTATTTGAATCTCCCATATAATTCTAATGTGAAGTGGGTTTCTGTTCTCATCTCTCATTTGAATCTCCCACATAAAGTGGGTTTCTTTTCTCATCACCTGTTTGAATCTCCCATATAATTCTAATGTGAAGTGGGTTTCTGTTCTCATCTCCTATATGAATCTCACATATAAAGTGGGTTTCTTGTCTCATCTCCTATATGAATCTCCCATCACATAATCCTAGTATCAAGGGCTGATACGGGTAGTATTAAAGCTCCCTCTCCAAATCACCGAATCGCAGAAAACCCTAACATTTCCTATATACCAAAAAAATACCATCTAATCCAACTTAATTGCAATTTAACTGCACCAAGAACCGATTCGATTTCGCAACGAACCGGCCGGATTACGAGTTTACGTGTGTGCGGTAAATAAATAAAGATTACACGTTTTTGCGGGGCGGCCTTCACGGGCGAATTCGCATTGTTTTCAATTCGACCTTTATATATTACCTACCTAGCCGAGAAAATTCGCAATGCAATCGAAACGGTTGAGAAACTTCCAACGACACTTGTCGCGGACTATTAACCATTTACTATGTCGCCGGTGAACTCTATTAGTCAACGAAATTTGCACCTTAATTGCCTCAATTTAAAAGTAACTATATCACATTTAATTCTATACTTAGTTTTTACCTAACTTGACTACTTAATCTTATTAAAAAGTCTAGAGTTCGGTAGGTTTACACGAGTACTAACTTTAGTATTAACTTGAGTATTAACTTAAGTATTAACTTGAGTATTAACTTGAGTATTAACTTAAGTATTAACTTGAGTATTAACTTGAGTATTAACATGAATATTAACTTGAGTATTAACTTGAGTATTAACTTGAGTATTAACTAGAGTATTAACTTGAGTATTTACTTGAGTATTAACTTGAGTATTAACTTGAGTATTTACTTGAGTATTAACTTGAGAATTACATGGAGTATTTAATTCAGTATTAACTGGAGTATTAATTCGAACATTAACTTGATTATTAGCTTGATTAAGAAGTAGATGTATGGATGAAAATATTAACTGCATTAAATATATTTATAACAATCTAGTTTGTGCTAGCGTATTATACAGACAGATTACTGTTAGTAATCAATGGAGGCGACGCAATAATACATCATCGGGAGTAATTGAATGGATTTTTTCACGGAGATATCATTCCGTGGATATATGCACACAAAGTATTAGCTGTTACACGGGCTTTCTTTGCGCGAACAAAAGCATCGAAATTGATTAATGGACGAGCGATGCGAGTAGCGAGAGCGATCGAGATTTCCACCACCGGCGTTTGATTTATACGCGGTTTCTTTATTGAATTAGTTTAATTAGGTGGCTTGTAATGTAAATTAATTAGCCGGTGCATTGCGTGCCGGGTACGTCAGGTAGCGACCGAGAGCAGGCACTGACAGGACGTCCGCGAGGCGTTTTGTTCGTTCACTTCGTTTATTCGGTTTTTTTTATTCCATTTTATTTACCATTGAAGATCCTCGATGGAGGATTCGTTTAAGTATTATTATGTGATACATGGAATTTTGCCTATTTTTATAAAATGTTGAATAAATTACTCAATCAGATTAGATTTTTGTCTAGATTATACATGTTTACTCTTTCCTACTTTTTTCTACTCTTCCCTACTTTTCCAAACTCATCTAAATTCTTCGAAACTCTTCCCTACTCTTCCAAACTCTTTCAAACTCTTTCAAACTCTTTCAAACTCTTTTAAAATCTTCCAAATTCTTCCAAATTCTTCCCTACTCTTCTAGACTCTTTCAAACTCTTTCAAACTCTTTCAAACTCTTTCAAACTCTTTCAAACTCTTTCAAACTCTTTCAAACTCTTTCAAACACTTTCAAACTCTTTCAAACTCTTCTAGACTCTTTCAAACTCTTCCAAACTCTTCCAAACTCTTCCAAACTCTTCCAAACTCTTCCAAACTCTTCCAAACTCTTCCAAACTCTTCCAAACTCTTCCAAACTTTTCCAAACTCTTCCAAACTCTTCCAAACTCTTTCAAATTCATCCAAACTCTTCCCTACCCTTTTTTCAAAATTTTTCATTTTTAGACAATTTTTGAGAAACCTCCAAAAGCTCGCATATTAAAGTTACTAAGCATCAAAAACAAAAAAAAATCTACAGTACTCAAGCTATTTAATTTAAGTATAGTTTCCATACATAAACTGATCCTCCGAATGTTAAATAATCTATCGAAGCTCGTCGAAAATTAATTGGTGAAAAAACTCCCGCGTATACGGCTCGTTAACTATTTTCAAACAATGTAACCACAAGAAACCTTATACATATATATGCGCCCATAGAGACCGCGATCGTAAAATAAATTTTCCATTTATTAAACGTGCCGTGAATGATGCGCACGACTCGCCTTAAATCTTCGACTAATCAAAACGTTACTATTTTATGACACTTCCTATAATTTACATAATGTCGCCCGGTATACGCACACATTGTATATAGTACAGCCTCCTCTTCTCTATGTATACAGGATTTTCTCCTCGCATCAATCGATTTAATCCCGATAAATTTAATTGCAATTAAAACGGAGAGAGAGCGTTTAGTGATTTAAACACGTTCGTGTTTGAAGCGCCGAAGTCGATTTAACGAAGTCCAGAAAAACGAGAAGCCCGCTCGGCGGATTCGCGGTGTATATCTTAGAGGAAAAGTTGTCGGGTGTTGCGCCTCCGCAACGCTGGAACAACCATTAAACGCATGCAAAACAAGTCTTGTTAACACTGTTTAAAAACCCACATTCGTTATCCCGGACCTCCCTACTCCTCGGCGCTCTTTCGCGCTGTACCCGGCTCGATCGATCGGTTTTAATGGACGTTAATTCGATGGATTAGTAGGATTTTTTTATGGACGTTTGCTTAGGTATCTACTTTGGTTCGTATCGTTCGATTTAACACAGGAATTTGCTATAAATTTTGACTAGATTAGTTGAATTTCCATATGAAAATGTTAGCATGTAAAATCTATACTTGTTTCGTATAGAGGATCAGTTTGCTCTCAACAGCATGTGGATTTTAAACAATTCAAGTATTGAGTGGGTTCCTTGTTTCATCACCTATTTGAATCTCTCATACAATTCTATTAAAAAGTGGGTTACTGTTCTCATCACATCACCTATTTAAATCTCCTATATAAACCTAATGTAAAGTGGGTTTCTGTTCTCATCACATCACCTATTTGAATCTCCCATATAATTCTATTAAAAAGTGGGTTACTTGTCTCATCTCCCACATGAATCTCTCGTTTAAATCTCACGTAGAGTGGGTTTCTCGTCTCATGCACCTCCCGTATGAATCTTCCTATAATTTTATTAACCTATTATTCGAAGTTTCGTCCAATGCTCATCGGTGAAAATAATTTTTGCGAACTTTTCGATCCATCACAAACAATAACGAGCCGTAGATAAATAAAATAAACAGTTAGGAAATCTCGTCCGGCACAATATAGAGATCAATCTCAATTAGGAGCGTAATCTCTGAAAGAAACCAGTCTTATACTGGGGCGATTACTCATCGGGGATTAGTCGACCTTTTATTGTGGCGTTCCCGTCCTTTTTAGGACAGGTATTTTCCCTAATCAGGACCTTCATAATCCATTCTCGGTTACCTACCCCATTTAACAATCGAATGCAATTTCCCTCACGCGGCGTTAATCCTCTTAGACCTTAAATTGCACGGCAATAAAACAATCATGAAATCGTCCTTTTCGGTATATACAGGGCGTTCGGAATTAACTTTCGAACGTATAACGATAGAATAATACGTGCTATATCGACGCCATTTGCAAACCAAACAAATCGCTTTATTGACGGGTACTAAAAATAGTCGAGCGTCAATTTCATTTAATTTTACTGCGACGCTACGCTAATTCGTATAATTCGATTTTAGATGCTGCATGAGACATTTGACACCTATTTCGATTGCGCAAAGTGTTTTTATAAGCGCACTAAGAAAAAACCCAATGTACTAGTAAAAGTCCGAGCTATACACACCTTGGTATGCTCTTCTGGAAGTATTTTTGAGAGTAGGAAAGAGTAGGGAAGAGTAGGGAAGAGTAGGGAAGAGTAGGAAAGGGCTTGGAGAAATTTGGAAGAGTCTAGAAGAGTTTGAAAGAGTTTGAAAGAGTCTAGAAGAGTAGGGAAGAGTTTGAAAGGTTTTGGAAGAGTTTGGAAGAGTTTGAAAGAGTTTGGAAAAATAGGGAAGATTAAGGAAGTATTTGGAAGATTTGATGTAGTAGGCTTTGGACGATTTTGCTTTGAATATCTACGTTTGTTTGCAAATTTAGTGATGGTTACATTGGTCAATGAGTTAGCCAGATTCGAGCCCAATGGATTGTGACAGAGTACATGCATTGACAATTACCGAAGCTCTACAAGTGATTAGGTGATGCTACGCAATAATGACTATGCTAAAATTACCGTGAATCGTTCGATTTATCCGACGAATTTTTCATATCGTTTTTCCTCTCTCTTGTATTATATGTGTATATTCCTTGGGCTCGGGACCACCTAGTTACATATGGTTATTCGAGGAATAACCGTCGCTTGTTCGTCGCTCGTTGCGTAAAAATGGACGTGTCTAAGCACACTTTATGTGCATACGACGTGTTTGCGATGAAAGAGCGGAATGTCGACGAGCAGGCGAGAGAACGGCGTTTTTGCCCAGTCACGGCTTTAAATTTGGGGTAGATTCCATCTCTGGGATCCGAAGAATAACCGGCCGTAATAACCGGAGGAATATAACAAAAAATAAAACGCGAGTTTTTTGTATATACCTATATCTATAGACGTTCAGTTGGTATTATTGATGATGTTTTATTTTCGCATCTACGCCACTGAATATTTTCTTTATACGTACCTTTATGGGGTGATTCTAGATTCAGGAGAGGAGAGGTGATCTCTTGAGAGGAAAACTTGATCGATTGGAGGTAAATCCGGCAAATTCGTTGACCAATAAGCTGGTGTTGTCTTCTAATTTCGTCTTCAATATTGTCGTCAGTATTGTCTTCTAATTTCCATCTAATTTATCTCCGAGCCCATTCCCGCGTGTACACCCATCGAATTCACATCATTCATCGTCCGCAATGAATTCAACGAATTGCGAATTCGCCGCGCGCCCGAAGAGGAGAAAAAGATGAAGGAGACGAAGAAGAAGGCACCAGCAGAAGAAGAAGAGGAAGGGCGGGCTTAACCTTTCCTCGACAACTATCAATCCACGACGTGATTTTTGACGGGTACCCGTCGCATCGGGGCATCAATCAAACGGGCGACCCGCAGCGCCGAAAAACGAAGAATCAGAAAAAGAAGAAATTCGAATTGATTGGGATTCGAATCGATCGTTTTTTTTTGTTCTTCTTCTTCTTCTCCCATATGCGCGACAATACCGCGGGGTTACACCTCTCCTCTGTTATTAGATGGGAAGAAATTTTTGTGAGGTTATGTGGTTGTATGTAGAGGTACCAACTGTTTGGTAATCAGCACTGCCAACCTAAATATTTAATAACATCGTGAATAATAAAGTATAGTGTTGCCAACTGTTAGTTACCACTATTACCAACGTTGTTATTTAATAAAATTACTAACATCTTGAATTTGCATCTATAATAACGAAACCTCTACATTATAGACCAAAAAATTTAAATTATTACGACCTTTTCCACCCGACCCGCATTCGTTTTTATCTTAATCTTCCTAACTTAATTTACGAAAGAAAAAAAAATAATATATAAATCCCTAACGTTATTCACTCCGCATCTATTTATTACTTTTTATATGGGTATATAACGGGTACGGTACCCCGTCGAGACGGTCCCCCTATGGGACCCCGAACACGTGCTCTTATGGGAACCATAATGAACGGCAGAACATTCGTATTTATATTAATATTTCTAAACCCCGTCGTAAACCCCTCATTCTACGCCAATGGGTTTCTCGCGCTAAATACCTGAAGTGTGTGGTATGTTCTTGCGGTGGAACACCTGACACCCGGACCATCGATGATATGTTTTTCCTAACGCGCGTCCCAGTAATGTTCCGTTTAAATTCTGCATGGGATTTTTTTTTTCATCGATTATCATCGATCGGGTTTCGCTAATGATCGATTCCCGGCCGCATTCCGAGCAGGAATTCCCTTCGGCCTCGAACACGTGTTAATTTTTTCGACGTCTAGCCTATTCAGAAGCGGGCCGGTTCTTGATGCAATGTCGAGAGAAGATTTAATTTTTTTCCTTATACTCTCCGATGCGCTAATTATTGTTTGGTAGGTGTATTGGCGGTGGAAAATGTCGAGAAATTTGAAATTTTTATGCTGAAGTTTCGAATGAAACGGGACCTGTTGTTCGAAGGGCACAATGGGCAGGGTGCGTTCGAATAATTCACGATTTCGTCGGATGTAAATGTGACTTTTTTAGGGCTTAATATTGGAATTGTATGAGAAATTCATGTAGCTAGTTATAGGTGAGAGAAAAAATATAGTTTAGGGATTCAGATAGGTGGTGAGACAAGTAACCCACTTTAAATGGGAGATTCATATAGGAGATGAGACAAGTAACCCACTTTATATGGGA
Organism: Phyllotreta striolata; assembly: GCA_918026865.1. Taxonomy (NCBI): domain Eukaryota; kingdom Metazoa; phylum Arthropoda; class Insecta; order Coleoptera; family Chrysomelidae; genus Phyllotreta; species Phyllotreta striolata. The sequence continues at coordinate 3,423,542 of OU900107.1, forward strand.
GATTCAAATAGGTGATGTGATGAGAACAGTAACCCACTTTAAATGGGAGATTCAGATAGGTAGTGAGACAAGTAACCCACTTGGAGATTCAAATAGGAGATGAGACAAGTAACCCACTTTAAATGGGAGATTGCGACTTCGATGCGCTAATTATCGTATAGTTTAGTAGGTGTATTGGCGGTGGAAAATGTCGAGAAATTTAAAATTTTTATGCTGAAGTTTCGAATAAATCGGGACCTGTTGTTCGAGGGCCACAATGGGCAGGGCGCGTTCGAATAATTCACGATTTCGTCGGACGTAAATGTGACTTTTTTAGGGCTCCGCTGCGTCCCGGGTGTGAGAAAATCGAGCCGGCCACCTGATCTGGAATGCGACATTAATAATCCGGCCGGGTTGACATCAATGACTCGATATCGCCGAGAGACGGTCGAATTTCGGGCTACAATTTATGTTTAGGAGTTATTCGAAGAGGTAGTTTTGGAGAAACGCAGACGCTGAGATAAATAACGGCGGTATACAAAAGGACGATTGAAATTTGTACAAAAATTCAACGATACACCGAAGATAACAAACTAATTGTATGATCCTATTTGAATTTTTCATCTTAAGGCCGCCAAAGCACGCCCTGAAATTCATAATTCGTGGGGTAATGTAGAACTATTTTTGGTTAAATTTTTTCCACAATAGATGGGATGAGATTAGTTTAACTCGCTAGTAGATGTTCCGTGCATAAGTGCATAAGAAAGATTCAAATCAATTGATGAAGCCAAATTTGAATCTTACTGGAATTACTGAACCTATCTTTTCCCATTTAAAAATACCCTAAAGTGGCGCCCTTAAATACACTCATAGATATTATAATCGAACGATTGTTCAAAGCTCGATCGAGCGGCTGTATGCCTCTTATAAAGGATTCCGTGCCGTTTCGCACGTTCATTAGCGATTTTGCGAAATTTCGTTTTGCCATTTTATAATTAGGAAGTCGTTAAAGCCAACGTACGAACATCTCCGATTAGATACGTGCGCTCAGATAGATGCAATATGTGCAAAGAAGTGCGTGCTATACGCGGAGATAGCGCGCATACCCGCCGCAACATATATATAGGTATATATAAATGCCTATATAGAAAAGAGACGACGGGCAAGGTCCATGACCTCGAGCACCTGACACCCACAGCTCCGGTACGTATACACTCCGGGCATTTACATCCGATAAAACAATATTTTATTGCGAATAATTGCGATATTAAAGCGATACCTATAGGTAAGCATATCACTCGGGTTTATTATATTAGAGGCGGATTCATAAATTTTACCTCTCTGTGTAGATACCTACTTGATTTTTTTCTTATGTAATTCGTTCGTTTAATTTTAATTTGAAATATGTGACGGAAAAACCGTGTTTTACTAGGAATTATACGGGAGATTCAAATAGGTGATGTGATGAGAACAGTAACCCACTTTTTATGCGAGAATTAAATGGGAGATTCAATTAGGCGATGAGAACAGAAACCCACTTTACATTAGAATTATATGGGAGATTCATATAGTAGATGAGAACAGTAACCCACTATTGGAGATTCAAATAGGTGGTGAGACAAGTAACCCACTTTATACTGGAGAATCAAATAGAAAATTCACTTTTACTACGAAACAACGATTCCACCGGCCGTATCTAAACACTCTCCAGGTGGAACCGTCCGATGTCTTCTGAATTCCCAAAAACCCGTCCCGTGACCGCACACAACAATACACAAAAACCCCCCCGAAGGCGAAGAATACGCAACAAACTAAATCCGAATTGAATAAAAAAAAAAGAAATTTTTGAAAAGAATCGACGGATCATTTAAACAAACTCAAGTGCATTATGCGCGTTCGGACAAAGCCCTCTTTTCTCTACCCATCCTTGCGCCAAATCGACATCAGCGTTTAATCCATCCTTCATCCGAAGATCTAGATCATTAATAACGTTTTTCTCCGTTCGGAAAAAAAGGAATATATATTTTTTTCCATTCTGCCGTCTCCACCATCTCTCTAATACTTCCGGTAACAATGGACGCGGTCGGGATCGTTAAGGAGAAACGGCCGGAGAGCGATAGAGCGAGCAGAATGGGCTCACAAATGGCCTCACCGCAACAGGATAATTAATCATCTCGCATTGCATATCATCCTCTATAACTAGGCGCAACCGTTCGCGCGACGACAAAAGGATTAGGTTTTCACTGTATGCTGCTCTGATCGGTTTTTTATGCAATTATTGCGCGGTTTTTATGTGCTCGTAGGTTGATAAAAGTATAACCCTTTTAATATTGGAATTGTATGGGAGATTCATATTGAAGTTAAGGCAAGAAACCCATTTTATATGGGAGATTCAAATAGGAGATGAGACAAGAAACCCACTTTATTTGGGAGATTCAAATAGGTGATGTGATGAGAACAGTAACCCACTTTTTAATAGAACTATATGGGAGATTCAAATAGTTGATGTGATAAGAACAGAAACCCACTTTTTTGGGAGATTCAAATAAGTAGTGAGACAAGAAACCCATTAGGAGGCAATTTAAATATATGATGAGCCAAGTAACCCTCTTAATATTAAAATTGCATACGACAATCATATAGTACCTAGTTAGTTAAAAAAAATCTATTTATTTCTGTTATAGGACCATTAATATCAAATAATCTTTACGAGATCACACACATCGACTCGACTCGATTTGAATTCTCTCACGATGAACACCTTCGATACGTCGAGGGTTGTTTTACTCCATTATCGACTTCATTATATCCGCCGAAACTCCATTTCTCCACGTCGTCGAAACACAAAAAAAATATCTCTAACGAACACAATGCAAATAACTAGTTCAAGTAGGTACTCGAAACGATCACCCCATTCACCGTGCGCTTTTTAAGGTGATTTTGCATGCGGAAAAAGACGCGTCCATTTGTCACGGAGGCCCCGAAACCGCACCATCGCCGAAGAAGGCACCGTGATTAATTATCTGTTTCGAAAATAATGGGGATCGTTCGCCCGGAAACGGGGCGAGGGGTTAAGTGTTGTGTCGTTCGGTCGAGATTCCCTAAAACTCGGCCTGTTTATATTTTGGATGATTATACCTGCATTATAGTCATTTATAAGGATGAAGTTTCTTTCGCTGTTGCATTCAAACGAATATTTTGACTTTTTGACGCAAGGGTGATAGTGTTTGTGGAATGAATAGGCTTGGAACCGTTTCGGTTCTTTGGGCTCGATGAATACCTAATTCGGACGTATTGATGCATTTAATGCGCATATTTTTATGCGTTTAGATTTCGTAAATATGCTACTTAAAATTGGAATTGTATGAGAAATTCATGTAGCTAGTTATAGGCGAGAGAAAAAGAAATATAGTTTAGGGATTCAGATAGGTGGTGAGACAAGTAACCCACTTTAAATGGGAAATTCAGATAGGTGGTGAGACAAGTAACCCACTTGGGAGATTCAGATAGGTGGTGAAACAAGTAACCCACTTTAAATGAGAAATTCAGATAGCTGGTGAGACAAGTAACCCACTTGGGAGATTCAGGTAGGTGGTGAAACAAGTAACCCACTTTAAACGGGAGATTCAAATAGGTAGTGAGAGAAGTAACCCACTTAATGCTGGAATTACATGGGAGATTCACATAGAAGGTGAAACAAGAAATCCTTATACTTTATATGGAGGATTCAAATAGAGGATTCTCGCCATTTTTCAAACACAGTTAAACCCATTAGGTGTCTATTTTAATTATTCCACATTATCCCAGTTAAAATTATTCAAATTGCTTCCGTTTCGAAGAAGGTATAACCGTTTAATGAAACACAACGTAGATGCCTAAATAGCGTCGAACTACCTACGAGAGTTGGAGATAAAAAGGAAAAAGCCCTCCAGAATTTGTTAACTAACCACTTCAAAAATCGAATGCGAAATCCCACTTGCGAACGGTTCGCTCGAAAAGAGGATAATTAAGCGCGTCGAATCTCGTTTGAATACAAGGTAGTTAAGATTGTACGAACATGTTTCCCCCTAACTATATAAGTGTTGCAGATGTTTCGATGCTTTGTTGTCTCTTATTCGACGGTAATTAGAAGATTCAGTAAATTGAAAAATGTACCTAAAATGCAAAATCAAGTAGGTATTGCAGAATGATTAAATGTCAAATGAGGTATTGTAGAATGGTCTAATTTAAAACCTTCTAATGCAAAATCTAGCATTGCAAAATTGTTTAGTGCAACACAAGTATTGCAAAATAAATACTTCTAATCGGTATGACACACTCTGTATATATGAGTGTGTAATTTATTAATAAGAATTCTGTTATAATAGTTCACTCCGAATCTCGACCCGGATTTTCCATTAGCACATTTATATATTTTTTTTATTTTTTTTTTTCGAACGGAAAGTCGAGTATTCCGCGAAATTCGTCCCGATGAAACCATATACGAGGAATGCGAGAGATATAAATTACATTTTGCGGTCGATTCGACCAATCGTAAATTACGGCTATTCTATTTTATTTTTCCCTCGATTATGTAGGTGTCCATTTTCGTTGAAACGGATTTATTTATTTTTTTGGAATTCATGAGTTATTCAGATTACGTAAAAATCGAGAAATTTAGTGTGAATTCTAAATAATTGGTGAATTCTAAATTTGGATCAGCTTGATTATGTATCAGATTTGAATCTGCAATACTTGCTTTTGCATTATTGAATTGAATTATAATTGATTTTGGATTAGATTGTTATGCAATACTTGATTTTTAATGAGGTGCAATAATAGTTCATTGGATAATTTTGCAATACTTTATTTTGTACTAGATGATTATGCAATAATTGCTATTGCATTAGGTTTTAAATTAGAAGGTTTTGAATTATTCGATTTTGAAGTAAATGGTTATAGATATGCGATTTTCAATTAGGTGATCATTCATCATTGAATAATTCTGCAATACTTGATTTTGTATTAGATGATTCTGCAATACTTCTTTTTGCATTAGATTTTTATGCCATACTTGATTTTCAATTAGGTGATAATTCATTGGATATTTTTGCAATACTTGATTTTGCATTAGATGATTCTATAATACTTGGTTTTGCATTAGATTTTTATGCAATACTTGTTATTTAATTAGGTGATAATTCATTGGATAATTTTGCAATACTTGATTTTTGTTTATAGATTAAAACAATTATTAGAAAAATCGAGCAATTCAAACAACCCAAAAAAATGGTCAAATAAAACCTGATAATTCCTACTAAAACAAGAAAAAAAAATGTAAAAAAACCTAACAAAAATCCACAAAAAAAACCATTAATTTCTTGCTCGCTGTCGTTCGCAATAACAGAACGATTTGTTCACCATCTCGGGCGGAAACGCCGTCCAAAACAATCCCGTATATCCACTTCCACTTCCTTTTCGCGTGCTCCACCGATCGTCAGATGATCCACATTGATAAAACCGGCAATTAAAAACAAGGACGCGTCAAAGGTCGAGTCGCCCGAACGGAATTATACTTTCCATCTTCGATATATCCGGCGGAGCGAGCGAGAGCGAGAGCGAACCACCGCCTCCCGTCCGGGCGAGACGAGGAGAGCTATACATTGTTTTACATGGCATTGTTTACCTTACCGTTGGGTTTTCGTGTGTGTGCGTGCACACTTCGTTTATTATTTTTAAAGTCGATGATTCACCACAAAAAAAATGTAATGATTTCTTATCTAGTTGGCGCCGAATTGGCATTTGACGTTTGACATTAGGCGTTTGGCATTTGAAGTACTGTCAGTTTATATTGACAGTAAGTATAGCAAGCTTTAGGGTTCAACAGAAAAGGGGATTTTGGAATGATCTACTCGAGGAAGAACTGTTTCAACATCAAGTAGTATTGCAGAATCAATCTAACGCGAAATCAAGTATTCTAAAACCTTATAGTGCGCTATGAAGTATTGTAAAATGATCTAGGGCAACATAAAGCATTTCACAATCGTCTAGTACAACATAAAGTAATGCAGAATCGTATAGTATAACATCAAGTATTGTAAGAGTATAACAAGATATAACAAGAGTATTGCAAAATGGTTTAGTGCAACATAAAGTATCGCAAAATCTGCTGGGGCAAGTATTGCAGAGTCGTCTAGTTTCTACGTAAAGTATAGTAGAAAGAATTATTGTAGAATCATTTAGGTACTATATACATAACAGAGTCTACACTTGGAACAATAAAATCGACGTTCAAAGCCAACTACGTCGATAACAGAAGGAGGAAAAAAATGGTCCAAAATCGAACGGTTAAGGTTAAATTCATTAGCGGACGAAATAAAAAAAAAGAATTCGGCGTTATTACGTGATGACGGTGAGAAAATGTATATCTCGTTCGGATTGTTAAATTGGATTAAAACAATTAACCTTGGAATGCTCACATTCGGTTTTTTTTCCTTGTAATATTATTAAAATTAAAATCGTTTCGTGAGATTTTTACGCGCAAAACTATAACATGTATTTATTTATTCGTTGGAAAATCTCCGGCGGATTTCCAATAATAAACTAGAATTACATATCGAGCGCGCGAAATGCGCATTTAATGTATACAGGGTGGCACATTAATACGAAAAAGCTCAATACACCTATCTGTTACTGTAGATAATTACATCTATTCCATACTAACGTGCCACCCTGCGTATAAAGTATACAGTATTTTTTTTATTTGGATTTAATAATAGGCTTTGGGGCCTTTTAACAAGTCGTAAACGTCGAGTTTATAATCCCAGATCCGTATATAGGCGTCGCACTTTACAGGCCATGCGGAAAATCTGAACCGCATAATTTTCCTCTACATATTTGAATTAATTATTTTTATTTATACTATTTATTAGAGAACTGGCTAAGTTTGTTTAATCTTTGAACAGGATGTGGGTTTATTTAGATGATTCTACAGTAAAATAATCTGCTAATCTTATTCTACAATAAATTTGTTCTGCAATACTTGATTTTGTTATAGACAATTCTGCTATACTACTAAATTTTGAATTAGACAATTCTGCAATACTTAATTTTTGTAATACTTGATTTTGCAATACTTAATTTTGCGATAGATAATTCTGTAAATGCAAAACTTCGTTTTGTATTACATTATCCTGCAAATACTCGATTTTCCAGTACCTGCCTAATTTATTCTGCTGAAGTATAGATGATTTTACAATAAAATTGGGGATTCTGCAATACTTAATTTTGCGATAGATGATTATGTAAATGCAATACTTCATTTTGTATTATATATAGTTTATTCTGCTGAAGTATAGATGTTTTTACAATAAAATTGAGGATTCTACAATAGTATTTTCTGTAGTACCTAGATAATTCAGCAAATATTGAAGATTCTACAATACTTTTTGCATTAGATGATGCTGTAATACACTTGGTATTGCACTCGATGATTTTGCAATACTTTTGAGTTCTCGAGTACTTATAGCCGAATAATTCGTACGCTATTTTGTGCACATTGCATATCGAACGAGCCGAGCCGACAATTAAAATAATTGCGGTTTATGGGCTAATTAAATCATCGAATCGTTTGTTTGAGTAAAACCTACATAAAACGTTTTTTATGCACGCAATAAAATCGGCTCTCCTTGAATGTATTTAACGAGGAACAAATCGAGTTTTTCTGCGTATACGGTCGAATTAGTGATATCATCGCATGATCACCGGTCATGCTTGCATCATTAAGGAAACGTTTTATATATCGGTTACTTTATTAATAACCCGTCGGTTATTTTTTTTTTAATCGCTCATTGTGTAATTCGAGTGTATATAACCCTCATCTGTTAAATATGTATATCGTCATGAATATATTAAATAAACCAAGAAGGAGAAGATGATATAGAGAAGGAAAAAAATTGTAATAATATAACAAAACGACATAATGAAAAAGACATACCGAAAACATCCTACCCTTATACCTTTTCGGTGTTTTATGTGACTCTTTTCGCATCGTCGCCTTTTCTTAATGAAATTTATCGTGTGTCGCCTTTTTCCCTTTTTATTGTTCGCTGCTCGTCCCGTAGACGTTATCAAGTCGAAATTTCTGTATACCTACTCGAGACCTTCCAGGGCTCCCACAGGTCCGGACCTGGTCCTCGATAACACAGTGGAATTATTAATACAGAACCCCAAACATAAATTGATTCATCGAGTATGCTCCAATTTCCACTGATGGGGCTTGAATTTTTCGTATAACGCTGCCAGATTCATTATCTCCAGGATGAATTCTTTGGTAATAGGAACTAGGGTATTATCGGGTACTATTGGGTATACCCTAGTCCTGGCCTGGGCCGTCCGTTAGATCTAGTTCAGCGGTCCGGGCCCCGGGTGATATATCGCCTTTGCCCCGACAATGCATTCTAGTGGCTTGTTTTGTGTTTGTGTTTAGGAAAATTGCGCAATGTTTGCAAGCAACCGAACTACAATGCCAAAGTGCAATCTACTTATCTAGATTTATGGACTGGCGATGCTTTTGTGCGACCTATCGACAGGCCCTGCATTGTGTTTCTATTACGTTATCAGCGATGCCGGTGGGAATTTCGAGGGGGCGCCCCGGGGGGGGGGTTTACACCTATCTATGTAGAAGTTTTTCGGATGACCAAATGGCGTGGAAATCGGAACGCCATCTGCTTGTTTACCGTGCGGTGAAACGGCGATTGTCGATTCGTTTAGCACGGTTTATTATACGAGGATTTTCTTCTAATCATTTTCACCGCTCGCAATAAATCAATCCCCCTGTCGATTTGTTTGAAAAATGTGTGTATTTTTCTATACGCAATCGTTAAATGGTTTAGTTTCCTTTGCAATCATTGATATCACTAGAGAATTAAGTGGGTTTCTTTCGTATGCAATCGTTGATATCACTAGAGAATTAAGTGGGTTTCTTTCCTATGCAATCGTTGAAATCGCCAGAAAATTAGCGAGTTACTTGCCCATACATTGTGTCATTTTCCCACGCGTAATTTCCCATTAATCAAACCGAAAACTTAGATAGAAATCATTGCAATATATGTGACGATTTGCATCTGCTCGAAAGCTACCAAAACTTTCGGAAACAAACAACTTTAGCTCCATAGAAAACAAAATGAAAAAAAAAACACACAACAACATAGAAGAATAACCAGCGCGTTATATTATTCCATTCGAAACGATAATCACGTTCGAACATCTATCGCAATTATTATGGTATTGTCGGGCAAAAATGCTCGGCTCATTGTCGAATGTTAACCGTTAATTTAGATGTCGATCGTTATGGTGGAAAAACGGTAGCCGAGGCGCGATGGTAGAGATGCTATCTGATCATTAGTGATCGATTGTTTGGTGTTACGAAGGCGGGTACATAAACGGTCGTCAAAAGTACTTTGTACCTTCATTATTTCAGCGCTGGAAGCCAAAACGGCGGCGGCCACTCGTTATTTATTAAAAGCGAAACCGAAAGAATTACGCTCCGGATTATTACATATAGATGGCCTTTCTGGTATTTCGATCGCGGTATATTTTAATCGATGCGGGAACTTAAACTTAATTTTTCTTAAACAATATTTTCGGAATTTTTACAGCGTAAATAACCAGTCGATTGGTCGCGGTTTTTCCATCGCGCCAACGAAATAAATCCATCATATCGCTTTTGTTCGGCTCGCTGATGAACTCATTAACTTCGTTAATTGCCTCTTTCGCCGCCGCCTCGTTTCTTCACTCTCTTTCTCTCACTCTTCCTTCATTCCCATACAAATTCTGTATACTGTATATACAAATTCCCCATGCAAATTCCTTCCAACAAATCTACAGCAGATATCAATGATATCAACGATTGCATATAGGAAAGAACCTCCTATAATTCCTGCTAATCTATAATAGCGCGATTGATTCAATAAAAAAAAATCCGTTTGCAGGAGTCCATAAAACCCTGTCCCGTCTGATGAGAAAGCGCCGAACGATCGAATAAAAGTTCATATCGTATGCAAAGGGAATAGCCACACCGGACGGTGGCGATGGCTCTCTCGCAGAGGATATCGCCCGTCTGATATATTATGAACTTTTCGTACGCGCCGAGAATTCATTCGACGGGCGACGGTAGTAAAAGAAAAACGCGGAGAGACGTCCTTTGCATATAGATGCACGTCCGTGCGAGCCGTCGATCGAAGGAAATGCCGCCTAAACGGAGCTCGTCTATACATTCTATTATTAGGTGGGTTACTCGTCTCATCACCTATTTGAATCTCCCATTTAAAGTGGGTTACTGTTCTCATCACGACACCTATTTGAATCTCTCATATAAAGTGGGTTTCTTGTCTCACCACCTATCTGAATCTCCTATTTAAAGTGGGTTACTGTTCTCATCACGACACCTATTTGAATCTCCCATATAAAGTAGGTTACTCGTCTCATCTTCTATAAGAATCTCCCAATAAAATCTAATATCTAGCGGGTTACTTATCCATTACTTGCCTCATCTCTTTTAGTGCAATTCGAAAAATTCTCGTCCATCCATCCAGCCCTGCGCCTTGTTCGGAGTTCGAGCACTCCGGTGGAGTTCAAACACAATTAAACCAGACGAAACGGGCCCGTATTTTATTTCGCAAAAAGGATTCCATTACGAAACGGTGTGGCACGATATGTTAGTGTCATTACAATGTAAACAACCGTCTCCTCGTCGAGAGAGCCTCATCCTTAGGCGTATATATACCTGCCGGTCCTTTTCGAAGAAACAACAAACAAAATGTAAATATATATCTGGTCTAATAGCGGCGACATAGACGGGTTGATGAGGTTGACCCATCGGTGGGTTAAACTCAATAAAATTGGCAACAACAAGCCGTACTAGATACTCCAATTTTATACTAAGTTTTTCTACAATTTGACTTCATCACAATTTTACTCCAATTTTGCTCCGATTCTCCTCCGATTTTCCACCGATGTTACTCGATAGGTACGCCGCTGGTGGGTAGTTGAAATCGACTCCGAACGCTACTCGTCGATGTGTCAATATGCTTTCTCCGTGGGTTTCGGGGATGCATAACGTGTGCAATCGTCGATATGCGCGCTGTTTACCGAAGGCTTTTAACGCGCTTTTCTGGTTGATAACGAACGGAGAAAGAGCCGGATAGATCCGTAACGGTCGATATTCTCGGACCGCACCTATTCCTGAAAAGGGCACTTCAAAATGTACCTCCTACGTTGATTTTAGAATTTTCGGGGTTTCGCAGAAAAAGATGTACACTTGGATAATTCGCTGGTGATATCAATGATTGGCATAGGAAAGAAACCCATTTAAATCTCCAGTGATATCAACGATTGCATATAGGAAAGAAACCCATTTAATTCTACAGTGATGTCAATGATTGAATAGGAAAGAAACCCATTTAAATCTCTAGTGATATCAACGATTGCATATAGGAAAGAAACCCATTTAATTCTCTTACAGTAAAAATTCTTTTAAACTCTAATTTTAAACGTTTCAAAAAAATCATTAAAAACGAAGTTAATTAAAATGTAAATTACAATTTACGTTTACCAACAAACTACTTAACATTTACCAAACGATAAAATATAAACGGAACAACGCTTTTCAATAAACCGTCTTATTATACATTTCTCTATGCGAAACGATAATTTACGAACGTTATGCATTTAAATTAACGTATATTTTTTTCATCTCTATATCCCGCAACAATCACGGAAAAACGTTCGCTAATTTATAACGCGGAACTGCATTTTTCTAATAACGTAACACCTAATCGAGTGCACTTGTGCAGATTATAAATAAATAAATAAATCCGTTCCCGCTCTCATAACATTCCTATTAATCCACACCGTGTTATTAAAACTATACGAGAAACCCGATTGATGTAATATGGGTGATTCACTTACAAAGTAACCCACTAAGATAATATGAATTAAATGGAAGATTCAAATAGAAGATGAGACAAGTAACCCACTTTTATAGGGGAGATTTAAATAGAAGATGAGACAAGATAACCCACTTAACAATGAAATTACAAGGGAGCTTTATTTTGGTGATGAAACTGTAAAAAAATATCCATTAGCAACGAACACAATCCTCACATTTTCCTTCTGATTTCACGTTTCTCGCGACAAAATATATACATAAAAGACACCTGCCTTCTATTTGATTATTATTGAGCCAGAGGTCGTATTGAAATCCGACCCTGCCTTGTTTGTACATGCGCTAACAGGAGAAAGAAAAAGAAGAGGAAAAAAACGAGTGTTATTGCCTTCGAGTAAACCACAAAAGGTTGAAAGGCATAATTAACTCATACGGAGGATACCTTTCTTTACAATGGTGGCACCGGCCGTAAACAACTACCCCAGATTCAGGAGTTATTGTCGCATTGTGCGCTCGCAAGAGGCCCATTTGCATACGCATACGGGGCCCCCTTGTTCGGGACTTCATTAAATCTATAACTTCATTTCGAGGAAATTTTTCAATCTCAATTTTCTTGAAATTTGCATCGAAAAGTCAATAAGTAAATAGCTCATCTTTACTCATTTTTTTCATGAAAACTTCACAATGTATAGATTTATTTTTTTTCTTCATCTTCTTCTTCTTGGTCTTGGTCGGAGAGTGCGATGAATGCGCGCATTAAACGGTCTTCACGAAAAATTTTGATTTATACCGAGCCGCAGTTAATATTAAGAAATAATAAATATTACACTTTTAATTTGATATATAGACTACCAACAAACAGATCTGTGTATTAAGGAATAATTGGAAATTTAATGATGTCAGTCGCCGTGATTTACGATGACTTTTATATTTTTAATAATTATTCGAAATGATTCACGACGATCTCTGGAGGGATTTCATATACGAATTTTTTATTAGGCGTTATAGTTTCGGAATTATTCATTATGCAAGAGAGCATTTGGATAAAAATCCACTTTAATTAACAGATTCAAATAGCAAATGAGGAATGTAACCCTTTTTACATTGGAATTACATGGGAGGTTCAAATGAGAGATGAGAACAGAAACCCACTTTTTATTAAAATTAAACGAGAGATTCAAATAGGTGGTGAGACAAAGAAACCCATTAACAACAAATTAATAAGAAACTTACCGATAAACTGCTAATCGAGAATCCCACTAATATTAATAGCATATGCCAATGAAGCAAGGCGAACGAAATCGCCAATAATTAATTATCAATGACTCAGATATGACACCATTCGCTCATTTACATACCGCATTAATTGTTCTTGATATGTTAATTGCGTTAGGTTTTTTTTTTCTCTCCTCTCTCGCTCGACGCGTCGAAGGTGTTAAAACGGTGAATTATCATATACAAGGGGATACCACAAAACAATTGTTGCCTCGCCTAACCATCATTCATCTACAATGCTTCTTTAACATACATTTCCACGATAATACAATCGACCTAGCTCATCGTATAATTCCATCAGTATAAAACGTTGTGTTTAGATATTTATTTAGTTTGTACCCTAAGTTTTTTTGTGTGGGGGGGTGTGGGTTGATTGATCAATTACCAGTTAATATAACTCACCCGGTAGAAACATCCGCCTCCTCCGATTGTTATAATATTATTCTCACACCGGCCATCAGGAGGAATCGTAACGATTATTAATCGGAGCGCGCGGGCGGATGCAATGCAATCGTTACAAAAGAGGCATCTGCGTTTTCGATTATTATCTGCGCGCGGATTACTGATTACTCCTTTGGCCGGTACTGTCTTTGGGTTATAGAGCCAAATAAGGAGGGATCGGCGCGTTACCTTCGTAGGTATATACGATATTATAACGAAACGGGTGTCGCAATTATATCGCTCTGTATGTAATATATATCTATATAGGTACGGTGTAATGATGGCGAAAAGAGAAGAAGAGTTTGGTGGGTTTTGTGGTTGTGTGATCGATATGTAACAGGCCTGTAAGGATTGTTGAAAGCTCTCTCTTGAATAGGCAATTGATGAAAATTATTGGACCTCATAGACTTTTTATGAACTTTATGGTTTCTAGATGATTTTGGAATGATGTGCTTTAGGATTTTATAGACTCTTAATGAAAGCTATTTGAATTCATAGACTCTTGATGAAAGCCCGTTGAATTCTATAGACTCTTGATGAAAGCTATTTGAATTCCATAGACTCTTGATGAAAGCTATTTGAATTCATAGACTCTTGATGAAAGCCCGTTGAACTCTATAGACTCTTGATGAAAGTTATTTAAATTCATAGACTCTTGATGAAAGCTATTTGAATTCAATAGACTCTTGATGAAAGTTAGACATTTAACTTAACAGTTTCTTAATGATTTTGGAATGACTTGCCTTATAGGATTTTATAGACACTTGATGAAAGCTATTTGACTCTTGATAGACTTTCAAAATTTCGAAAACTTATTTACGAATTTTCTAACGAATTATTTACGACGGTAAAATGAGATATAAAAATGCCGCATCGTTTATAACGCATTGTTCTATCGAAAGTGAATAACAAAAAGAAAGAATAATAAACGCGCGGAGGGGAAAGAAAAAATATGGTAAGCGATAATTATAATTCCGTCGGAGGGAATGAGTCACGGTGCATTGTTTTGACCTTTTTTCCAACTCCGGTCAGGTATCGCTCCGGACACTTTGGATCTAAGGCGTCCGGTTACATAGCCAACTTGAATACGATAACGATTCTGATTCGAATACCAATCGCCCTGTAATTAATCGCGTCTATACATACCTTATCCGGTCGATTTTTTTTACACGATATTCTCCTCTATAGATATACTATAGGTATAGAGGTACCTACTAATATTATCTATATGATTAAATTAATTACAAAACAAAAATACACGTTGATGAATTTGTTTCATTTATTTGTTAACTTCGTTGAAGCTTTAGTAGGCTATTTAAAGCTCATAAGTAGGTTAATTCTAAAGTTGGAAAGCTTTAATTCAACTCGAGTAAATTCGTCATTTTACTGATATTCGCCAATTTATTGTATATTCGGCAATTTACTGTATATTCATCAATTTACTTTATATTCATCAATTTACTGTATATTCGTCAATTTACTTTATATTCATCAATTTACTGTATATTGATCAATTTACTTTATATTCATCAATTTACTGTATATTGATCAATTTACTGTGTATTCATCAGTTTACTTTATATTCAAAAATTTTTGTATCGTCATCAATTTACTGTATTTTCGTCAATTAACCATATATTCTCCAATATGTAACATACAAATACAAATATTTATTTCTCATAAGTTTTTACAGGAATTCCTAAGAATAATCTATAGTCATAATCTATGAGCCTATTTCCAATATTCGCCGGTTTCGAATGAAATTTCGTCGAATTGCAGAATCGATTTTTAATCGAAACATGTAAAAAACTTGACAACAGATCGTGACGTACACGAGAATAGCGACAATTTGAAGTATCATCAGCGATACAAAACGATATTTAACAATGTGGGTTAGGTACAAAGCCGATGGCTCGTCTTCGAAAACGTATCGAATAGCATCGGGAAAAAAATCGATATACGTCTACTCGACGTCAAGCCCCTCTCGATACGTCCGTATAAACGCTATGATGCCCGGGCTTTGTTCGAACGAGATATATGTTAATAATTTAAACAGTAGGGAACTGCTTTCTCCGGTAATGCCGAGCAAGTACTATGAGAACTCGGAATTGTATTATAATGTTGATGTGAGTGTGTTATATGTTTTTTTTTCTTCGTCTTCGAGCAGGTTTCTAATGCCCCGTTTACAGGGTGACCTTTGATCGATAAATCAAAGTCGCGTTCGAGAATCGATAGTTTTCGATAATTGTATTGTATAAATTTCTTTCGCTCGGGCTCGCATGTGTGCCAATATGAAAAATGGATTGTTATATTGAGACGTCTCTATAAGTTTTTTCGTTGTTGCTGGTTGTTGTTGTTGTTGTTGTATTGGCAGCTCACGATCATTTACTAAAAAAATAATTAAGTTGTCTTCAAGGCTGGAAGTCCATTAAAATTTAATATCGACGAGCCGTTTCGTGAAATTCGTAAAGAGATTAATTGTTTCGCGCGGTAATTTTTTTTGTTAGGCGTAATTGGAGTGTTTTCGATATACGTTTAACAATCTATTTTCGTTCTGAATTTAGTTAGTTGAATATTCATCAATTTTTTGTATATTCGTCAATTTATTGTATATTCATCAAATTACTGCATAATTATCATATTAACTGTATTTTTCATCAATTTACTGTAGGTATTCGTCAATTTTCTGATGCATATTCACCAATTTACCGATGATATATTCAACAAATTACTGTATATTCATCAATTTAAATCATCAACAAATTCGTCATTTCCGTACTTTTCAATCGCCGATTCGACATCCAATTTATATGCGAGAGCGCATAATAATCGGATTTCGAATCGCCTATCGTGTCTCTCGCCCGTTTTACATCTGTTATGCGGCGACGAGGAAGCGCTTACGCGCCAACGAAATAGAAGAAAAGGAGAAGAAGAAGGAGAAGAGTCGAAATAAAAAAAAGGGGTGAATACAAATGAGAATTTTGTAACGATTCGCCTTAGATGTATGTTACACGTTGGTCAAACTTATGGGACAGGCGAGTGTCGCGTGATCTTCCTTTAACGCTGAATATGTGCATATTCAGCCGATGAGCTCGAGCAAAAGAGATCTGCACAGCCGATACGGTCGAGGCCCCTATCGATGTGGAGAATCGCTATATCGGAAAACCTATACGGGGTGATGCTCGATTAATTGCGACCGTTGATGAATAGATACTTTGATTAATATGTTGCTGTAAGAGTAAGGTGATGTTATAGAACTTGGGTAATTGAAGAATATGCGGGAAATTGACGAAAAATGCGGTAAGTTGATGATATACATCAGTGAATTGACGAATATACAATGTATTGGGAGTAGAGGTATTCAGAAAATATGTTGATGAATATACGACAAGTTGAAGAATATGCCAGTAAATTGTAAAATATGCAATAACTTGAGGAATATGGAGTAAATTGATGAATATGCAGTAAATTGACGAATATACAGTAAATTGATGAATATAAAGTAAATTGATGAATATGCAGTAAATTGACGAATATACAGTAAATTGATGAATATAAAGTAAATTGATGAATATGCAGTAAATTGACGAATATACAGTAAATTGATGAATATACAGTAAATTGATGAATATAAAGTAAATTGAAGAATATAAAGTAAATACACACTGTATATACAAAGTATTAATATTACCGCGAGATCTAATCAAAATATGTCATCGAGAATAAACTGATTAACATCGTAATCCAGTAGCCGAGCAAAAGTAGGTACTACCTATATGACGGTACTTATAAATATATCTACATATAATGTGATATCGATGAAATCGCATTAAATGGTAACACAGTCGAAATTTCCAACCTCGCCCATGTCATTGTTCGATCAAATCCTCTCCGGAATTCGACTGTTGGTACCAACTAATCCCCCATCAATGAAATCTACTACCAGTAGTATACCCGACGAAATTTCAATACGAAAATCGATTATTAATCGAATCGAAAATACTCCAATTATACAACGGAGAACATTGAATATACGGTAACGAATTTAGTACCTACAGTAAATTGACGAATATACAGTAAATTGATGAATATGTATCAGAAAATTGACGAATACCAACAGTTAATTGATGAATAAGAAAATTGACGAATACTAACAATAAATTGATGAATATGCATCAGAAAATTGACGAATACTAACAGTTAATTGATGAATATACAGCAAATTGATGATTATGCACTAATTTGTTGAATATACAGCAAATTGAGAAATATCCATCAGTAGAAAATAAGGAATATTACCTACGATAAAATTGCTATAAAAAATCGCATGGTTAATGAATGGTAATTTTTTTTCGTAGGTACATAGACTGTAATTTCGAAGCGCATCCGTTTCGGCGGAAGTGGATCAAGGTCGTAGGTGCACGAGATAGGTAAGTACCTACTTATACGTAGAAAATGAAATTACTGCAAAAGGAATTGTCTATTGTTCTCGCTCGGAATCGTTTCGTTACGGCCCGTTGCGATTTCGGAGTTACATAATAACTGACGATCCGTTTCGAATGTATACTTTATACCCATTAATTAATCGAATCGGAAAATTCCTTAACAATTTTTGTAAAATTAATAAAACTTAAAAAAACGCCTATATAGTAGATATCTAAACAAGTTTGTTATCGAACAAACCGTTCAGAACTGTTCAAATCATACTCCACAAAACCAATTAGATAGCTCTACTCGATCATATACTATGCATAAAACAATCCCATTTCGCTACACCAACGCCTTATATACACCACCGTCCATCAAATTCGCCCATTTATTCATTCATACATTCATTCAAACCATTTTCCGATGCACCGACTTTTCGAGTGATTCACGTCCGCGGCGGGGGCGGCGTCGGCGGCGGCGGATCCTCCGAAATGTCGACACATCCTTGCGAAACCCGTCGCTCACGCGTCCGCCGCGCCGGGCACCCCGTGGGCGGCACACGATGCTTATAATAACGAGCTCATTGTCTCTGCTCTACATCATCAGCGACCGGAAGGAAGCGCGGCCCAGACGATTGTTCGGTTCGAAAATTTGTTGAGTTGAGCAAGAGGCGGGTGGATGGATTGGTTGTAGTCCGAATCTCCCATATAAAGTGGGTTGCTTGTCTCATCTTCTATATGAATCTCCCGTTTAAAGCGGGTTACTGTTCTCATCGCATCACCTATTTGAATCTCCCATATAAACCTAATGTAAAGTGGGTTACTATTCTCATCACATCACCTATTTGAATCTCCCGTTTAAAGTGGGTTACTTGTCTCATCTCCTACATGAATCTCCCTTATATAGTGGGTTACTTGCCTCACATCCCATGCGAATCTCTCGCGCAATTTTCACAAACGAAAACCTAATATCGGTACGGGGATTCGAGGCAGCCATCATGAATTGAAGCCGCGTCCGCGCCGACTTGGGCGCCGTTGGCAACGCGGAATAATCACACGTGATCCTCATTGTCACGTTCGAAGTGACACCGGCCGACTCCGGTGAATTACGGCAATCGCAATCCGAAGAATACGTGCGGCTTGTCAAGGGTCACTCGATTAGATATGGACGAACGGAGGTCAAGATGGCACGATTGCGGCGAAACGTGCGCGTAAAATTCCTCGGATATCGGAGATTCGTTATTTTTTTATGTGTAGGTACGCGCGAAAAATCGAAGTCTTGTACTCGATTTTGTCTGCGACAAAAACTCGATTTGATTAATATTCTCGCGCGGTGCGTGCGGAATAGATTCGTATACGGAGTGGTTTTTTTTATTCGGAATATATTCAAGCGAGTTTTATAGACGAAATGTTCGATTATTTATGCCGGTGAGACGACGACGATGTCGAACATAACCTTATTCCGGCTCGTGACCGTCGGCGCATAAATTATTTTACTGCTAATTAATCGTCGAGCATCGAATACAGTTCGATAAAAAAAATCTACTATTTTCGAGATTAGAATTTATGTATAAATAGGTGTTGCGTATAATACTTTTTCTACGATTCCGCGTGGGTATATAGGCGCGTACATATTGCATTAGATATCAATATAATGCCTTCGATGCGTGCGTTTAATCACGGAATTTATTCGAAAATTATGCCGGAATCGGGGCTATCTTAAAAACGTTTCTTCGACTTTCGAGGAAATTTAGATTAGAAACAGAAATATAAAACGGAGTTTTCCGGGGCGCGGGGCGTTTCTTATATGCGCGAGAGGATAACCCTATTAGGCGGTATCGCCGGAACGGCCCGGATTTGAATAATTTACCAATAACATCGATAAATCGGAGGTAGGTGAGGATGATGGAAAAATATATCTCGAGGAATTATTCCGAGAGCGTTCGAGTTTATTCGCCCGTTTAGATACGGGTCGCGGGTCGCTTATCGATTCGAAGCCGCTTTGATTTTTACCGGTTTTCATTACTACACTGTAAAAATCTTTAAAAACTATATGAAAAAAATGTATAAATACCTTTAAACCGAGTTGCTTGTCTCACCTCCTATTTGAATCTCCCATTTAAAGTGGGTTACTTGTCTCACCTCCTGTTTGAATCTCCCACAATTATTCTAATTGGAGCACGAGATTTGTACCTATACAATAAATATACAAGACTAATAAGAAACTGGACTAAACTATACTCGTATCGACTCATACGCATCTACGAGAGCACGAAATAGAAGAAAAAAAATCGTTCAATCAAACATTTCTAATAATGACGAAATAAATCAAAACGGGAAAATGGTAACGTACGATGTGGCACCGTGTTATTATTCCATATTTATAATCACTTAGCAGCTCGCATTTAACAAACCTTCGAAATCCGAAGGCACGATTTCGGTCGAAATGTGGTCCAGTAATGACCGTCGAGGAACATCTGACAAGGCGATGATGAATCGTCCATCGTCCGGACGGATTTCGAGGCGCATATACGCTCTGATATATATGCACGAGAACATCAGTTCGCCCGGCGAATAGAATTTATTTAGTTTTTTTTTTCGAACAGGCCTAATGCGCCGGTTAGTAGCTCTAATAATGACGATTAACAGTGGCGCCGATCAAAGAGATTCGATCATGTTTATGGCTCAAATTAAACGTTTTTGATTAATTGTTTATGAAGCTTAATACTGGAGAATTATTTGGGAGATTCAAATAGGTGGTGAGACAAGTAACCCAACTTTTATAGGAGATGCAAAGAGAAGACGAGAAAAGAAACACCACTTAGCATTATATAATTGCATGAGAGATATCTAAAAATAGTGAGAAATAAAGCTCGCTTATTAGGTATACTTTTGGAATTCCAAGAGTTCCAAGTTCCAAGCGAGTAAACCGATGGAATATAAAAAAAATGGTTTTTTTTTCTGCAATTAAACTAGCTAGATGAATAGAATCGAAGCATAATGGTTACAAGGCTGCGCGTTACAATAAAAATCTCCGAAGATCTGATTATTTCGAGATGTATATAAAACAGGATGATACTTTGTGTATTGCACATTTTAATGACCAAGGTCAATATCGTTAGGTTTCTTCTCATCTTCCACTGAGCGTGTTTTTTTTTCTGTTTTGTATAAATAAAATATCGTGATGTATTGTTCCTTGTGTATGCATTTATTTAATATATTCCTTCATGTTTAATTATCTACATCTGCGTAACCTTTCGCTTAATGTAAGGTACATCGCAAATGAGGTAATATCGCGTTGTCTCTCGAATTATTATTATTTATTACGATGACGCAAACTGATCCGTTTTAATGGTGGTCTTCGAAAAATCGAATAATAAAAAAATGTGCAACGTAATTCTTACATTTGGATTTTTCATTCTAACGACATCTGACTAACGTCCGGTTAACTATCATTTGTCAATTTTGTCATAACAATGCCCCTATCGGTTATTGTCATCTGCCGTATCACTTTCATTTTCTCGAGATTACTATCGACAGTTCGATTTGTAATTGACATTGACGAGGCTATATACTTTCCTTAATTTAACCGGGGGTTAACCGACAGTTATTCTACAAGATTACAAGACCTATATATATACAAGATATAAGTTCTCTTGTAAATACCTCGCAGCATTATTTCTCATCACAGGCAGGTTTGCATTTTCTCGCATCAGTTTCATTTCGCAAATAACGACGGGACGTTAAGCCGCAGCGGGACGATTTAAATTTTCGAATTTATTCGATCCGGTGCGGTACCGGCTCGTTTCGGAGCCGCCACGACGGTCGTTTCGTCCCCGATCTTATTGCAGCGCTAACAAAAACTCGATTTACTTCGATACTAATATGCAGATTTTTCTGTTTCGTTCCTTTACTGTAGAGTTAACGATATTCGAGGCTATACTCTCGTTTCTTATATGAATTTCTCATACAATTCCTATATTAACTGGGTTACTTGTCTAATCACCTATTTGAATCTCCTGTATAAAGTGGGTTATTTGTCTCACAACCTATTTGAATCTTCCATACATAGTGGGTTACTGTTCTCATCACATCATCTATTTGAATCTCCCATTTAAAGTAGGTTACTTGTCTCATCTCCTATATGAATCTCCCTTATAAAGTGGGTTACTGTTCTCATAACATCACCTATTTGAATCTCCCACATAAAGTGGGTTACTGTTCTCATCACATCACCTATTTGAATCTCCCAAGATTCCAATATATAGGCAAACCCATTATCAACGAATTACCCACTTAACGCACGAAAACAAGACATATTTCATTCGGTTTCGAGCGAACCTCTAACAATTTTTCTCTCATATCTACTCGCCTGTGTAAGTGTATACCCAATACATGGTTTTTGTTGTTGTTGTTTTTCATTTCCTTCACCGAAAACCAGACGCACTTAATCCGAATTTATCGCCCCAGTAAATCGTCCGTTTATATTACTTTAACGACGCCGTTTCGCGAGCGTCCTCGCCATAATAAGTGATATGAGCGGCGAGTGTGTGGTCCGGCATGTCTCCGATTCCGATCCGACAACCGTTCCACACTAAATACATGACAATTTATACGTACAGGGACCGGCGTTCTATCGCTTTCATAACTATAAATTCGAGAATGCGGGACGGTTTTCGAGCCGCCGTAATTACTCGAGCTCTATCCGCTATCTCGTCTGTTACGGATTTTATTTTATCCCTGTGATGTGATTCGTATATATGCGCCGGTTTTCGTTGAACCATAATAGGTGGATATATGGAGTAATTAAGAGGCTTTGGTATAACTTTACAATTCGAGTTAATTTTCGCTATTTCTGTTTCTTCAGCTCTTTAAGAAGCTAATATTCACGACAACAACAACAACAACGATGATGATGATGAGAGAAAAAAAAACGCACATCGCTTATACCAACCTGTTTCCTATACCTATCTAAAAACTATTTCTATTTATTATTTAGTCGGAGGTACCGAAGTGCCCATAAATATAAACTTCATTTAAGATGCATTGCGAATGGACGTACTGACATGACGGTACGGTCGTAAAACGGGCACTTAGGTAAATGTTCTTCGTACGATGGAAAATTCGTTTACTCCTCACTTATTATTAATAATAACTATTTCGCAATATAACGTCGAACCCATTCTCTATAGTGAAATTCCACCTCGAAGCGTTAACCGTCAAACTGTCGTATGTCAAACGTCATGTGTCAAAATGTCAAATGCCGACTGTCAACATTCATTACTACTGTCAAGTGTTAAAATTTCTATGAGTTAGCTGTCAAAAGACAATTTTTGTCGCCAGAGCCACCTTGGAGAATGAGCTTTTTGCGTGTTCACTTTCGTTTTTTTCTCGTTGTATTTTTTTTGTTTGGTGTTCGTCGAGCCGAGCGACCGTTTATTAAATTTTATACTGATACTTATAATTATAAAGTAATTTATTAAATGGGGGCAATTTGGTAAAACGCCATAAATCATTCGGTGAAGGTATATAGAGGAGGAAAATATATACAGATTGTCTTCTACTCGATTTCGTATACAATTAGGTTGAAATAGGCTGAGTATATATCTAGTTTGCGAATGCAATATTTTCAATAAAATTGCATTGTAAATTGCATCGTATATTGCGCGTAAATAACGTAGGCGTCGTGAAAATAACCGCGACATCTTGTAGGTTAAAACGTTCCCGGTTATATATACTATATATATAAAGTTTTCGTTACGAAATTTTTCGGTAATTTAATTATATTACGGCCGCTGAACGAGGCCGAACTCTATTATTTAAATGAATAGTTTACAGTCGGCGACGCCCATCTTGATCTAATTAACGATAATGGAGCTTTAACGTATCATTAAGTACCCGAGACGAGCGCATAGCATAATAGATACATTTTACGTACTGGCGGAGATTTACGTTCGGAAAAACGTGAACTCGCCATTTGTGAAAATTATAATTATCGATATTAAAATGGCATCGTTTTCTATTTTTTTCGAAATTTTAATTAAATTATCACGATTGGGTAACCTGTCAAATGTCAATGTTGTAAATGTCACCTGTCACATTTAATTAATTTATCACAAAAAGTCTTATAAACTGCGAAATTTTTACTTTATAGTTTTTAAAAAACACCATGTAAAATGTTGTCAACATAACTTTCCAATGCGTCAACTGTCAAATTCCAATGACTCAACTATCAACGAACGAATTTAATTAATTTATCACGAAAAGTTTTCTATAAACTCTGGAATTCTTCCTCTAACCCGCGAATAACAAAAAAATACCAACCAAGTAAAATGTTGTTAACATACTTACCTATCTGCTTCATCTACCTCTATTTATGAAATAAATATCGATGCGTTTAGCGAGAGTTATCCGCCTCTAACGACCGATCCATTGTCGTTATTTACCGATATTGTTTACAATAAATTACACGGCGCATTGTGTGTCGATGCACGTATTTTCCATCATGACCAATTAAACGTTTTCTACGACGTTACGTTTTAATAAAATTAATTGTACCCGAACCGGAACGGCCGAACTATGATCGATCGGACCTTTCACCGCATTCACGATTTTTCACCCCAAAAAAAAATATCAATTTCTTCGTTTATACTTCGCTTCTAAACGGAATTGTCGCGTTGATTTCTCTTTATGACTAATGTAGATGAATCGATATCATGTTGTCTCAGAACCTATTTGATTTCTTGTCTCATCTATATGAATCTCCCATATAAAGTGGGTTTCTTGTCTCACCACCTATTTGAATCTCCCATATAAATCTAATGTAAAGTGGGTTTCTTGTCTCACCACCTATTCGAATCTCCCATATAATTCTATTAAAAAGTGGGTTACTGTTCTCATCGCATCACCTATTTGAATCTCCCATATAAATCTAATGCAAAGTGGGTTTCTGTTCTCATCACCTAATTGAATCTCCCATTTAATTCTCGCATAAAAAGTGGGTTGCTGTTCTCATCACATCACCTATTTGAATCTCCCATCTCCATATACGAAATCGCTCGGAACGAACACGAAAAAATAAATGGAGAAAAAAAAATGTACACGATGCTCGTAGGGGCCGGTGTAATAGATAATGTTTGAAGGAATTAAACAAACAGGGGGCTGGTCGAGATGGGTAGATAAGGTCCTATCGGGTATCGGAGAAACCAGCTCTTGCCCACCAGAGTCGATATATTTGTTCGCCCGTAATTTATCGTTATCGAAGAAAATAGTAATTATTACATCTCGTCGGAATCGATTCGAGCTGAACGCTTACACGAGCTTATGATATATGGAAACGGACGCATTCGTTCAACATCGGTATATATATGTATATATGGTTTTTTTTAATTATATAGCTCTCGATTATCTGCTCGGTTTAATATTTACATTTCGGGTTGTACAGTTAGTTTTCGATTAATTTAGTTGCACCGCGAGAAAGAAATATATACATTTTTTTTGTTCTCTCTATAACGAACCAATTTCTTCTTTTATTGTACATCTTTTTATGCCGGTTAATTTCTTCATTACGCGTTAGTAGGTGGCTGTGAACGGGTACCTACGCTTAATTTCTTTCCATTCGAATCAACACCGAACCTCCTGGGCTAATTGGTACCGTTCGCGTTATTTTTTCCAGGGCATTGATCGATGGGAATTAGCGCTAATAATAATTAACAATATTTTTACGATCTATCAAATAATAGACCGTTCGCATTAAGACATTACCGAGAGCACATTCCGATTTTTTAACGTTCGTGATCTTTGACTCCGGACTGGTCCGTGAAGAAATGCGGATGCGAACCAGAGGCGAATTCGCTCTCTTCATATGCGCATATTTACGACTCTATATGCTGTTTGTAACGTTGGGAGTAGAAAAATTGTACATTTTATAGCCCACAAAACTGTAACTCACTCAATAATGGGAGGCTCGATTAGGTGGTGAAACAAGGAATCCAGTTAATATGGGAATTATATATGAGATAATCAAGTATAGGCGATGTGATGAGGCAGGAAAGCTAGTTTATATTGGAGATTCAAATTAGTGGTAAGACAAGTAACCTAGTTTATATAGGAGATTCAAATAGGTGATGTGATTAGAACAGTAACCCTGTTTAAATGGGAGATTCAAATAGGAGATGAGACAAGTAACCCACTTTATATGGGAGATTCAAATAGATAGTGAGACAAGTAACCCAGTTTAAATCTATGGGAATTATATGGAAAATTCATGACAAAAAACCCAGTTTATATGACTGGAGAAACATATGGGAGTATCAGTCTCTAGTTACCAATAATTTTTTTCTGGTTAAATAATAATAGATAGAATCTTGGAATGTATCAGCGAGTAGAATTCCATCGGGTACGGCCCTGTTGAAAAAAAATTAGCGAACAAAGAAAAGGAACACATGCATATACATGTTTATTGGGTTTTATCGCATGTTTCACACGGATCATTGATACAGATCTCGAATTCGTCACGATTGAATTCAGAAATGTATTCATGATGAGTGCGAACCGTTTCGAGGTGTAATTTCGAAATCGTGATAACCGGCGCAAAAACAAAAAACCGCACACCGGCTCTGTAATCGCGGCGAGAACGAGAGCGATAAGACCCCATCCTGAAATCTGGGGGGAAAATTCGCGCGCGACACCGGCGAAAAAAAATTCCGCGCGAAAATAATTATTCACGGGTAATATCTCACGGTGCCGAAAGTGGAGAGAATTCCGCCTCGAAAGGACCACATGCGAAGCGTTAAACCTGTTATTAAAATTCGCCGTATTTATGTCGAATTTGGAGCTCTCGATTATCGTCGACTCGACTTTTTAAAATTTATTATATACCTACATACATTTACCGAGTTATTTATATGCAAACTCGTTCATCAACCACCCCAGTTCAATCTCCGCTGAATACAAAAGTATAACACATTTTTTTTGTATTATTTCATTATCTTGTATTACAACTTAGTACTTTATATCTGTAGATAGGTCGATTTGCTCGTTTGCTCGTTCGGTCCGTTGTAAATTGTAAGTTGAGCGCATCGCCGTATCGCCATCTCGGCGTGAAGATGATGAATCGTCCGAGATAGAGGGTGTGAGTCGCTCTCGAACCACCTGGCGCGAAACTATCCATCAACACTTATCCGTCTGTGTAATCGCCGGTATTCGTGTAAAAGAATGCGTATACATGGCCCGGCAGGATCGCACTTCCATCGATTCCTCGACTCTCTATACACTCTCAGCGATTTATCACCGAATCGATTGGTTTTCGTATCGAATGAGAGGTCGGCGGAATTTCTTATTTTTTTTTTGTAATCCGGCTCGTTACTCGTACGATTCTAATGGGAGAGGAGAGTTTGAATCAATAATCACCGACTATTTGAATCTCCCAATATAAATCTAATGTAAATTGGGTTTCTGTTCTCATCACCTATTTGAATCTCTCGTATCATTCTATTAAAAAGTGGGTTACTGTTCTCATCACATCACCTGTTTGAATCTCCCGTATAATTCTATTAACAAGTGGGTTACTGTTCTCATCACATCACCTATTTGAATCTCCCATCTAAATCTAATGAAAAGTGGGTTTCTGTTCTCATCACCTAGTCGAATCTCCCATTTAATTCTCGCATATAAAGTGGGTTACTGTTCTCATCACATCACCTATTTGAATCTCCCATAAAAAGTGGGTGTCTTGTTTCACCACCTATAATACTCTAAGACAATGTTTCCTATACCATCGTACGCAGGAATCTCTTAATCAAAATTCCTCTACCATTTCCATATACGAAACTATAATAGAAAACTGAGCAATATATTTTGCTCATCGAGAGCTCCTTACGGGGCGCATAAGTTCCCAGAAATTCCTCAGCGCCGTTCGATCGGCATCGAGACGGATTCCAATCAATCATCGACGAGGGATTTTCGAGGTTCGATATTTCATATTGGTAAGCGGGCCCCGAAAACCGAGCGAATCGATAAACCCGATCGACGGGTTATCGAAACGGAACGTGAATTAAAATACACACACACACACACATACGCTATTTTGATACCGATGCGGTGCCTATATATACGATAAATATATCGTTTTTGTAATTACAACGTTACGGGCTGGCTATCATAAATCAAACGCCGGCCAGAACTTATGTATAGATAGATGTTACCGTTGTGAAATGAAATATTCGTTGGAATGTTTCTACTAACTTGTTGCGTATGAAAAAAGCGAAGCGCTCTAATGGTGCTCCAATTAATTCTCATCGGGGTTGAGGCAAGAGTAGAAATTCCTCACCAAATCCTCTACTCTCTACTCTTCTGTAAGTTCGACCCAAAAAGGGATTATTATATAAATTTTTCGTATGTTTCACATCAGTTAAAAACGCCTAACACGATTCCCGATCGATCGCAGAACGAATCGCGAACGGCTCATTGTCTAGTTAGAAATCACGTGGGTGGATTGGGAAAAGCCCTATGAGCGATACAACCACTCGCAGGTACCTGTAATTACGAATTCAACTGCGTATATACAAAATATATTATTCAACGTATACATGTAGGTAGGTATATACCCGAGCCTAAGCCTAAACCCGCTGGAAACGGCCCCGACGATGCGACAAATCACGGCGCGGGACACTTCGCACGACCTTTGATCCGGTCCACAATAACCCATTCGCCAATCGTCGCAATTATCCGCCCCGTGCCCTTTGGGCCACGCGGCCCAGACGGATTGCCCGCGTGCAATGCAGCCGAGCTCCGTAGGAATGTCACCGTTTCTACCATTTCCAATGATATAGTAGGCTGGGAATGCCATTGGCGCTACAAAACGGATTTACAAATATCTATTGCACACTCATGACTTCGCTTGTACCTGTAGGTATTTCATATTTCAATTTATTGTGGTAGGTACTGCCTAATTATATTATGTGAATCACCTGAAAAAAGTGGGTTACTGTTCTCGCCACCTATTTGAATCTCCCATTTAATTCTCGCATAAAAAGTGGGTTACTGTTCTCATCACATCACCTATTTGAATCTCCCATATAAAGTGGGTTTCTGTTCTCATCACCTAATTGAATCTCCCATTTAATTCTATTAAAAAGTGGGTTACTGTTCTCATCACATCACCTATTTAAATCTCCCATATAATTCTATTAAAAAGTGGGTTACTGTTATCATCACATCACTCATTTAAATCTCCTATATAATTCTCGCATAAAGTGGGTTTCTTGTCTCATCATCTATTCGAATCTTCCATAAAATTCCCATATAAGTAAACAGGGTGCTTGTATGAACAATTTTCGAATAAAATATGTATTATGTATTAAGTACCGACTCCGTTATGTCATGTTGTGTTGCATAATGAGTCAATACTATAAGGCCGAATAAAGCCATTTTTATTATATCTAATTACAAGGTATGCTGACAAAAATTAAACGGTCGAATATGTTTTGGGTAACCTGCGCATATTTAATAACGAAATGATAATAAAAAAAAAACAAGTTAAAGTGAAGGTACGTCCGGGTGGATTGATCGAAGCGTCCGACATTATGGTTAATTGAGATTTTTTTAAGGTGTTGCGAACGCGTAAAATAAACGATTACGAGGTGACTTTAATGAGTAGAAATTACCGAGAGTGTTATTAGTTCGTCGCCCTTTTTTGGTAGAAAAATTGGGGACAATTATTCGGTTTCAACGAGAGTTGGACGACAATCAAATTTTGTATTTTTAGGTATTAAACTAGCAGCACAACTTTTATCGAAAATTTGTTCCACCACCTATTTGAATCTCCCATAAAATTGTTATTTGTAAGATGGTTACTTGTCTCATCTCCTATTCTAGTATCCCATATAATTCTAATATGTATCACTTATGGACAATAGAAGCAAATTGCTGGTATATACAGGGCGATTCAGAACATACAGTAACCTCAGATATATCTCTAATTTGGCAACAGGGCTTATTAGCGATATAAATCTCTGTTATGTTCGTTATGTTTGTTATGTTTTTGTGGGCGTCTCCCGGCCCGGCTACCAGTCGCAGTTGCGACAACAGTCGAACTTAATTTTCAAATAACATAATTCAAGTGGTCGCTGAACAAACAAATCGTGAGTCCGCTTGAATGCGCCTTTGATTTTCTGATTGATGCTCTCGCCCATTCCGCTTCGTTTTTTTTTCTTCTCTCCTCTTATTCCGTCCGCGTTATTTTCCGAACGGCGCGTTATTAAACAAACATAATTGGGAATAAGTTCGAGGTGTTCGGAATTTAATTTTTTATTGTCGTCGTCCGTCTTCTTCTCCTCCGCTCGATCTCCTATCGACGATTTTTATCTGACTACCGTCGATTCGAACGGGTTCCGGTTTTTTTTTTTCGATGGGGCCACCGCCATTCCGGCCATTGTTCGTTGTGCGTTTAAAGTGCGCACCTGTGTTTGTAAAAGCGACGAAAATTAAAACGTCAGTCTCTCTATCGACGATCAAAAGAGGAATTATTCAGGAGACAAGTCGACAAGTGAGCGCACACAAACAAATTTTCTATTGTCAATCGATCGAAGATAATTAGTTGACGCAACGGCTTATTAGAATTAATAGATTGTGGGTTCCGGAAAAATTTAATAATTATAATATACAGCGTGATCTCGTTTAGTTTTTTAAAAGTCCAACAAAAACCCAGCGAAACCCGCTTAACAATATAGAAGTATATGAGAGATTTGGTATATTTAATGGTGGTGAAACGAGGATGAGAAAATTTTTAGCATACCTACACCCTGTAGATATGTAGGTACTTCATCGATAAATTAATCAAAAACATGTGTATTATATAGTTAAAATAAAACGCGAGGACACGTCGTTAAGACAGGACACAACAAAAACAAAACAAAAAAAAAACACCGCATATTCTAACGACTCGTTCGAGCAGTCGCCATTTGTCGACGAGCATATTGATTAATTTTTTTTTGCATCCACCGCAAAAGCACGCCGCACGTGCGCTCTTCCCTGTAGGTACTGCCGTATTCGATTTATTGCCAACGCCTGATTTGAATGCCATTCCATTTTTTCCTATTTGAATCTTACAACATCCATCAGCAGCCGGACATTCAAAACTTGTCAAAGTCCCCTTTGTCACTTGTCATCTGTCACTTGTCATCTGTCACTTGTCATCTGTCACTTGTCATCTGTCACTTGTCACCTGTCACTTGTCATCTGTCACTTGTCATCTGTCACTTGTCATCTGTCACTTGTCATTTGTCACTTGTCATCTGCCACTTGCCGTCTGTCACTTGTCGTCTGTCACTTGTCGTCTGTCACTTGTCATCTGTCACTTGTCATCTGTTGCTTGTCATCTGTCGCTTGCCATTAGTCGAAACGGGGACCTTTGTATATGAAATATGGTATAGATCATGTACGTATAGAGTTATATCTGATGTGTATTATGGGATGCCTATAAGTTATTCGTGAATAACAGGGCTTTTTTTCTGGTCGCGCGTCCGCCCGGTCGCAGCGTGGAATGTTTCTAATTAAGCGTGAAATGAGTGAATTGTGGAGGCGCTGGCGCGACCGCCGGCGGTCGTATTGGAAACAATGGGAACGGCGATCGGTATCTAACGTCAAACGCGTCTTCGCTGCATTTATGAAATTTACAGCTCATTAGATAACGATTTGAGGTAAACAATCGTTGAAAAGCGAGCGTATTCCAATAAATTTCGCGAAAAGTATATACCCATTGGTACGCCGGTATCCGCGAGTACCGTTCGATCAGATGGCGGACGCGGGACGGGACTCGTTTTGGCGATGTGAGAAAAATTATAAACTCTATGTGGTATAGGCAATTATGTAAAAGTATTTATTAGGCGGGGAATAGTGTTGGAAATATATCAAATTTAGGAAATGCTGTATATTATAGGTACTACTACCGAGATTTCAATTAGAACGATATAGTACCGGATTATACAGGTACTAATAACAAATGGTCTGCCAGGTTGGGTTTCCAGATAACAAGCGTGCGGATGCGTATCGATAGAAAGTCTCTCACGCACCTCGCAGCAATAATAATAAAAAAATAAACAAACTGGAAACCAAACAAACAACCATTCGGATGAGAAAAAAAAGAGAAATAATAAAAAGACAACCGCACCAGAAGAAACCGACAACTAACAGAAATCTCCAACCTTATCTTAACTGTTTTCTGTAAAGTTGCGCTGCGCTCGCGGACGAAAAGGGGGACTTATTACAAAATACGACCATTAGGAGCTGTTTCTCTGCAACTTGTTGTCGATCTTATCGATGCGAAAGAATCTCAGAACGTGACCTTGCATCGCTCTTAACACCTCTTCGAATCGGCGCAACTTCGAACAGTTTTTTATTTGATTATTTTATTTTATTTTTTTCGGTATTTCTTCCGACGAAACCGGGCGAAAATTCGCTCGCTCTAATAAACTATTAACGAAACGTTTAGAGTGCAGGAAACCCACTTAATATTTCATATAACGAGAGACATCAATGCCGGGTTAGACAAGTAACCCGCTAGAATCATCTGAGAGATAGCAATAGGTAATGAAACAAGTAACCCACTTAATATTAGAACCTTATGGGTGATATAATCAGAAGATGAGACGAGAAACCCAACGAGCAATGCAATAAATCTCTACTATTGCAGGAATATAGAGAGTACCAAAGCCTGGTAATATCCAGATTTCGGCTCTCAGGAGAGAATTAGAAGCAGCGTGAAATAAATTTATTAGAGCCGCAGTAATTATGGCGGCATCGCGTGACTCTATTGGGAAACTCTCCCTGCGGGACACCATCATCAGCAGGACTCGCTTTCGTTTTTTTCTAATTGCTCCTCATTAACCCGACCAAAGCTGGTAAATTTATATAGGCGAGAAAATACCTACGCCTCTAAATTTCGAACTAAATTCGTTATATATCGAAAAATCCTCCAGTCCCAATCATCATCATCATCATCTAGCAGGTAATTGAGACGCCAGCGCCGGCCTTGATGCTTTCGAATCGGCTCTTTTGTTTCAAAATTCGTGATTTATCCGTTCCATTGTGTTGCTCTCTCACAGATTGTGTGTGTGTGTGTGTGTGAGTGCACCCACATCTCCTGTCAGACGAGCACCGATCGCGGAAAGAGTGGGTGAGGCGGGCGAGGAGATGGACGAAGGGGAGAGACGGACCAAAAAAAAAATGGATCACATCCTATTTAAGGACGAATCTAGACGGTCCGAGGCGGCGATGATCTCATTAAAATTAATGATAGGAACGTTTCGAGTGCTGGATGATTAAGCATTGGGATACGCGGAGCGTGCGAACGCATTTAATATATGTACACATCGCGCACACACGAGCACACACCTAGATTTTGGGTTGTGTTCGAAATTGTTCTTGTAGGTAGAAGAGTAGAAGATATCTTCTTGTGTAAAAGATTTTCACAAAGTGTAGAAATCTTTTTGTAGGAGACATCGCGTTCGTTTGGATATATACTAAAAGTAACAATAATTCTCAAGTGATATCAATGATTGAATTGGGAAAGTAACCCATTTAATTCTCCAGTGATATCAACGATTGCATAGGAAAGTAACCCATTTATTTCTCCAGTGATATCAACGATTGCGTAGGAAAGTAACCCATTTAATTCTCCAGTAATATCAATGATTGCATAGGAAAGAAACCCACTTAATTCGCTAGTGTTATAAATAATTCTATAGGAAAGTAGCTCATTAAATCTTCCATCGGCATCGGCGATTTTTCGGTAGACGGCGAATAAAAACATAAAAAAAATAATAATCGAGAAACAGAGTCATTTGCGTGTGTCGCATCCATAAACAAATTAACCGTTCGCGACGGGGCGATTATTAAATTCGCGAAAATTGCGCAATTACCTACACCGGGCGCGAAATATCCGGGACATCGAATAATTTTCATTCGATTAAACGAAAAACCTCGACAAAAGGATAATGACCGCGCGCTCGATACGACATGGGCGTAACGCCTCGAACAAACTCCCCAAGGGAATCCTGAGAAATTGGAGAAAACATTTCCTAGTCGATTCCTCATCGATTCATCAATTTCTTTTCTATCACATTGATTCTAATACATCAATTTTAGATCGTCTAGTAGGTAGTCTTCCAAGTCGATTCCACATCGATTCCATAATAGATTCCAAATAGATTTAATGCAATCCAGAAACTTGCAATATGGACAAGATAAAAAAATTCAAGTAAATCGGAGCGCGCTCGTGTTTTTTAAACATGTTTAAAATGTAGAGCGCCGAGCTTCCCATTTTTGGGCATCAGGACCATTACCCCGCGTATACGGTAAAAATGGTCGCAGGGCATCACAGGCTTGATTTACGGCCGTCCCATTAATGCGCTCGCCGTAATTTCTCCAAAAAGACCTCACACCGATTTTTTTCTTCTTCGCTGCAGTCTCTCGATCTCGCTCTCCCGGCGGAATTTCCGACGAAAAATTCCATCCGAAGCCGTCCCTGCGCCACGTCCGTCCGGTCATTGAATTCGAATCGCCATAAAGCACCCTATTAAAGGCGAACAGTCGGAATTGTCCGCTCGGACGGTGCCCAGATATACTACACGCCCGATGCTCGACCATCTGGACGGTGCGCTGCGGAGAATACCATCTCGAGCTGTCGATCGGGATCGATTCGGATCGAACGAGAGCCGGCAGGGCCAGGGCCGTATCGAACGACCGTTTTTACATGAATAGACATTCTGTTGACTAGCAATTTTGATGAATATTGACTAGCAAATTTGTTGTTGACTAGCAATTTTGATGAACAGAGATTGTATTGACTAGCAAATTTGTTGTTGACTAGCAATTTTGATGAGCAGACATTCTATTGACTAGCAAATTTGTTGTTGACTAGCAAATTTGATGAATAGACATTCTATTGACTAGCAAATTTGTTGTTGACTAGCAATTTTGATGCACAGACATTCTATTGGCTAGCAATTTTGATGCACAGACATTCTATTGACTAGCAAATTTGTTGACTAGCAATTTTGATGAATAGAGATTCCACTGTGATCAAGGGGTAGACATTCGTTACGGTACTGGCGTAGGAAATAAGTTTTACAAATGTGTCGGATCTTATTCAAAATTTGACGTGATAATTAAATGAGTTACGGACTAGAAAAGAAAACAAAAAAATATGAAGAATTCTACAATGTAATTTAGTAATCTTATAGACCTGCAAGATAAATGATGGCTTCTTTTACACGTTAACTAACATGTTCCAAAGTTATATAAAAATAATTAATATTTCTCAAAGGAATAATCGCTGAATAAAATGGAGTAAGAAGCTGCAATTGTAGGTACTACATCGAATTATAACGAATAATAAAAAAATTTCGATCGCGAGTAGGTATATACCCGCAACGAAACTCGATTCGAATCGATTCGTTTCCCATCCGAGCATCGCATAAATCTCTCCGATTTCCGGACAATAATTGGCTGCCATATAGTTGGTGTAAATACAATAAATCCAAGCATGGAACTTTAGTAATGAAGGTGGCATTTAACCTTATACCGTATCGTGTTCTCGCTGAATTTCGTGATCGCAATCGCCCCGCGCTCGGTCGCTTTTATCGATTTTCTATTTTGTTCGATACGCATTCGCAATCGATTAATCGAACGATTTTACTAAACAACAAAGCTTTTTATATACATAGATATTCGGCAAGTATATACTGATCCAAATGTAGCAATATTACGAGGATATATAAAAAAATCGTTATCGCTTGCTGGTGATGGTTAAGAAAGAAACAACAAAAATCTGGTGAATAAAATAAATCGAGAAGAAGAGGCAATTATTTCCCGACGTAATGAAGAGTTCACGAATAGACATATGGGACGCATTACACACTCGCATACGCAACATAAGATGCGCTGGGAGGAGAGAGAATATGCGGCGCTTGTGATGATCCGGGGATCGTCGGGTTATCGATATTCGAAAATCAGAAGATCCGATCGCGAGCGATCAGGATCGTATAGCGGAGAACAATGCCGGCATATAATACCGGCGAAATCCTGGTAGAGGTATTTAGAAATTCCGTATAAAACATCAACCGTTTCGTTGCTAGTTAGATAATGTTATAATATTCATCAACATTGTTAATGATCGGAATACATTGCATCTTATTACCAGCATCAATTTTGTTTGCCAATATCAATTTTGCTGGTCAATAGAAAACGTTCTCATCGAATTTGCTGGTCATCAAATTTGCTGCAAGCATATTATGCAACTTAAAAGCAATTAGAAATAGTTAGAATGGAAAATTAATTTTTTCGCTCCGTCCTGTAAAACATCGTCCAAAATCGGACCCTTTTCTTCTTTTATATAGACAATGCGTGCTCGAATAACATGGCACGGAGTTAAAAGCAACCAAAGCAGACCAGTCAGACTAATTGATATCCTTTGTTAGAGTTGTCACTATTCGAAACGGTTATATATATTTTTTTCGTTTCTTTTATCTCCGACTTAGGATAGGTGTTGATTGTTGTACGGGCAACACTTTCACCTTTTATTTTTTTTTAATTTTTTTTTATCGGGCCGGTGGGTTTTTTTCCGTATACGTGTCTATACCAATTGACCAAATGTATATTCACTTAGAACTTATGTAGGTATAAGGCACATAAATTTATTTCCTACACAAATTTGGTATCTAGTCGTTGAAATGAATATTTCTCAAAATTGCTAATCAACAACAAATTTGCTAGTCACTGGAATGTCTATTCATCAACATTGCTAGTCGACAACAAATTTGCTAGTCTATGGATTGTCTATTCATCAACATTGCTAGTCGACAACAAATTTGCTAGTCTATGGATAGTCTATTCATCAACATTGCTAGTCGACAACAAATTTGCTTGTTAGTGGATTGTCTATTCATCAACATTGCTAGTCGACAACAAATTGGCTAGTCAATGGATTGTCTATTCATCAACATTGCTAGTCAATGGATTGTCTATTCATCAACATTGCTAGTCGACAACAAATTTCACAATTTTGCGATTTCAACTGTTGTAAATAAAAAATATTTATGAATAAAACGCTCCGTTACACGTCTGTGCAGGCTCATTAGGCAACCGTGCAGACGAATTAACCTGTAACAATAAATGCGATGCTGCCGAAGATGCATTAATGGAGCCATTACGGGAATCGCCCTCGTTAATTTCACCGGGCCCCGGCTAATAGGGGGGAAACGGCGACTGGAAATAACAGGGGAAAACCAAATCGGTAAAGTTGATCGATAATTTTCATCGATAATTTGGTGCTATTAGCCGATATGCCACCCAGTAGCGCACGACATTTCCCATAACTAGAGTGACTGATGGCCGGCCGTTTACGGACAAATTATTGTTTCGTTTTAATCGATAGGGAGAAAGATGAAAGAAAAGGTTTTTTTTTGTTCTCGTACAATAGTTGGCGTTTCTTCGATTTGATGGCTTAATTGAGTTGGAAATGAGACGGTTTTAATTAGACATTGTAATTAAGTCATTTTGCGATGCTCGGCTATGCTTCACAGAATCGGAAAGTATGAAGATTTATATGGAAGCAATTTAACTTTAGATTGTTTTATTTTTCTACGTATAACGTAAGTGCATTAGTTTATTTTAACTGGCACGTCTTGAAATCTCGAAATTTATTCAATTAACCCTATTAATTTCTTCCTGACATCGGCACAATCTTCGCATCTATTGAAATCTCTTAGTAAAATGGGTTACTGTTCTTTATAGCTATTGATATGCCTTATTTAAATGGGTTGCTCTTCGGTGCACCAATTCAAATCTCTCAGTTAATTGTTTCACCAATCCAAATCTAATTTCACACGCTTTTTTCCACTTAGCCGGTAATTAATCACCGTGAATCTCGAAATTTCTCCCGCTTGACGGCCGGTAGAAAAAAATAATCGGATCCTGATTCATCTCGTTATAGGACGAGCACGAACGAGAACCATAATGTCAACGGCAATAATTACGGTGATTTGTTATGATTACGGTTACGTAAACGTTGTCACATTGTGCTACGAGCAGAAGGAACGCAAACGAAAATAAACGGCCCGTTAATCGGCCGTTTTTCTTCATTTAACCAGCCGAAAGCGCTGGGTCTATTATAAGCGAATTAGCCCCACATCGAATCGTATCACAACAAGAATTTACAATTGTCTAATTCAATTCCCACATGTAGGTATCCTCGCGAAATCCGCTCAACGTAACGTTAATTAAATTTTCATCTCGCATATATAACAAAACGAAAAACAATTATACACTGTTAACGGGCTCGTTCGAGCGGATAAACGACCGTATAATTTCGTACGCAACTCGTAACGTACCGCGCGCATATTATATATTCCCACGCGGAAAAAATCAGATCACCTTTGCTCCGGTTTGTTAGCGTTCTATGTTAAACGTCAGCGAGAAATGACAGGTACAAATCAACTCTTCTAATGCGAGCGGTACGACCGCCGGTACCGGCTCGCCCAACGAACCGGACGAAATCCAAGTTTTGATGTTCAAATGGGTCACTTTCCCATACAACCCGAGTTAAATGGGTTACTTTCATATGCAAGTATTAAAATCTCTTGGTAAAATAGGTTACTTTTCTATGTAACTATTGAAATCTCTTAGTAAAATGGGTTACTTTTCTATGCAACTATTGAAATCTCTTAATAAAATGGGTTACTTTTCTATGTAACTATTGAAATCTCTTAGTAAAATGGGTTACTTTTCTAGGCAACTATTGAAATCTCTTAGTAAAATTGGTTACTTTCCTATGCTTCTATTAAACTCGCTGGGCAATCCGAAGCATTCGGTCCGGCTGGAGGACAACGAGGCGCGCAGTGGCCGCTTGTGGGAATACTAAAATTGAATTTACTCGTTAGTGATTTAAATGAAAGGTCTCGCGGAGTCCACGATCGCGGTGCCGCCGCGAACGCTCCGCGTCCGGCCCGGGTCGTAAATCAGGCCAACGTGAGTTCGCGCCACTAACAATATAATAATTAATATCGGGCCGGACGACGGCCGGGCGTATTAGGATCGAAAAATAAACATTAGATAATCCGTAATTATACGGAGGAAGGAGGAAAAGGGGTTATCGCGCCGGACGGATCTCTGAACTCTCCATAATACGCCCGCCGGTATAACAAATAGTAATGGGACGGGGCCCCATGGGATAGCTCGAGCCATAAATCTAGATCGGCCGTGGTCGATTCGTGTACTAAAGGGTTTTTTTTTTATTTTCTTCGTAATGAAATCTTTTGATGGGGAACGAATTTTCGAGCCGGTGCAATTTGAAGATCTAATTTTCTCACTAATATAAATACCTACCTAATAAAATGACCAACATTACGCGACGATTAGATTTAAATAGCCAAGTCGATTACCTAATCTCGTTATAGGAATATTTTATAGAACGAGAAAAATATCGAGCGATGATTTACTTTCGAATTTGCGCCCATTTGAATAACATAAAGTACATTAACCGGTTCTCGGACGTTCATCCTCCGTCGTAAACCAAAACTTTTTTACCAAAGCGATATACGTGTGATATGCAAGTTGTATGTACGCGTTCTGATATCATAATTCGATTAAGAGTGCGATATACCGCGGCGCTATAATTGCATTACTAATTGAACGTTTTATTTATGTATCAGGCCTTTATAAATGATAGTAATATTTCACGCCGATTGTACGTATGTACTCTCTTTCTCGCTTTCGTATACGCACGCTCATTCAATCGTAAATATTCGAACCCATATGTTAGGTGTTATTATCGATTTTTTTAGTTTATTTATTCCGTGGATCATTTTAACCGAATCTTTTTAAGTGATATTACAATTGGTTTAGTAAAAATAAAATTAACCCACGAGCATACTGTTATACTCGTAGATATAACGCACTTATAATATATTAGGGTGTTTATGAAAGAGACGGATATCAACCAATTTAAACATTGCAACAGTTTTTACCATTAATAAATAATGACCGTTTGATTACATGCTGTGCCCGTTTTAACCAAAAACCTATTAACTCAATTTCCACAAATAAACGGTAAACCGAATCGGCTTACTACTGTTCGACATTAGTTATTATTGCTAATAGACCTCCCAACAGTTGCGGTTTGTGCTCCAACGTAGATCAAACAAACCAGGCAATTTGGGTTTCCTTTTTTATTATCATTATTTTTTTCATTATTGCCCATATCCCGTTCCTCTTCGGTTCATTACGGAATGATTGGACGCGCGCCGGTCTCGAACCCGAATCGCTAATTTTATTCGAACGATGGAAATATTCCGGCGACGGTTTCGTGTAGAAAGGCGCCTCCGATACATATTTTACGTCATATCGTTTGGCACGTACGTCGTGACACGTCAAAAAATCACGAATCTCCATGCCCGGCGCGGCGGTGGCATATTGAAATGTACCGTAAATCAAACCGTGCACGAATACATTTTTTTACAAAGTACCTACCGGATTTTATTGCATACACAATATACTCACTTTTGCAAAGTTTTCAATATGAAAGGGCGAAGGAGTTTGCGAAGGTATGATGCCTCGTCGTCTAATTAGTGATGCGCAATTAGGGATTAAAACTACCGAAATATCTTTTATCATTGAAAACCAAGTAATTTGAAAGCTTATGAAAATACTTTTATTCCATTCTTTTTAATTCTTAATTCGATAAACTTATGAAGCCTATGACAGATTTTAAAATGAAAGTTTCTTCAGATTAACGCCGAAGAAACAATATAGCACTCCGGTATATTTTTCATCTGCCGCATAATTGCACGGGACGTCAGTCACGATTCTCGCATGAGCGCTGTCACAATTTTATTTAACTATATTTTAAGTTTTATCGCTCACACTTTGCACCGGACATCAATCCCAAATATGGCGAACCGTCCATATTTCTTCGGTGCGTCAGTCGAAGGCTACAATGTAAAATTAATACAAAATAGTTTATGTTCTTACGCGAATACCTCTCTAACTGACTTTTTTTTTATCTATTCGACGCCGAATTGTTATAACAGGAAGAATTAATTTTGTTCGTATAAAAATAGATATTTAATGTTACACCTATATGTAAAGGTATATTGAGCTGTATAATTATTATCCTCGACTATAAGAGCCAGGCGTAAAGTGGAGAGGGCGACCGAGAATGAGATGCTCAGAGATAATAAAATTCTTTTATTGCCGTTATTGCGCATGCAGAATAACAATGGCATATTTCACGTGTGCACATACACGTATAGGCTGGTACTCATACAGTCTCGCAGGCTCTAAAGTAATCCTCTATATTTGTATATACGGGCAGGAATAAATATAGCAAAAACCGCTTTATGTGTGGTCTTTGGACGAAACGAAATGGGATTCGATTTAAACAGTAGTAATCTCGTGGAATTATGCGGTTTTCTCTTGTGGACGGCACGCCGACTTCCTACTGACGTCCCATCCAGGACCGGATTTCATTTTTATTTTTCTGTTGAAATCTCCACATTTTTAAATATGTTACTTTCCTGTGACTCCATTGATATCTCTTAGTAAAATGGGTTACTTTCCTATTCATCTGTTGATGTCTCTTAGTTAAATGGGTTACTTTCCTATTCATCCGTTGATGTCTCTTAGTTAAATGGGTTACTTTCCTATTCATCTGTTGATGTCTATTAGTTAAATGGGTTACTTGTCTATGCAAGTATTGAAATCTCTTTCAGCTTTTAGAGGAATTACTGCTGTTTTTTTACGTTTCTTCACGACGAGATGACGGTCGATTAAGAGACCATAAAGTAATAATGATGAGACGTATGACAGGTGTATACAGATAGGTGTACATGTAATCGCTCGAGCATTTTCAGGCTAATCGTGGGAGAGCGTTGTGTGCACTCGAAAACCGAATAAATAATAATAAAAAATTTGGAATAACGAGCGCCCGACACGCAACATTTAAGACCGGTAGGAACGATTCGAATCGACCGATTTGAGATAGAGTAATGGAAAAGTGACCTAAATATACTTAAATTTACAAAGTGCATCGATATAATACAATTAAAATCTACACCTACTCGTTAATTGATTTGTATATAAAGTTCAGGTTTAAAAGTTTTTTCTCTGCTCACTTGGATTATTAAAAATGAATTAAACACAAAGGTCGTTTCGTATAAATAAGTAAATCGATTTAAAGAAAACCAAATCGACTCGAATGTGTGCTAATACCCGTAGACAAATTGAATTTACCAGCCGAGAGATTTAACTACCTTATAGAGCTCATCATAATCTAACCGGTAGAGATTAGACGAAATAATCAACCGGCAACGAACCTATTTATCCACGAAAATTAATATCTAACAACGGCGATTTTGAAAGCACCGCCGGACGAAACTGGATCGAAATAATCACGCATCGATTTAATTCGGTTCTCTCGCTCTCCGGCATTTGATTTCGATTTTCTCACGTTCCACTTGCGCCCGACACGCAAACACCATCTGCGTCTATTTTTTCGCTCCTAATGCTCGCTTATAATATAGGAGAGTTTTATGCCCTGCGTAAAACGAGCAATTGCGCATATTTGCGAATTTTTTTGGTGTATTTTGCGCAGTTTTCGTGTGTTTTCGGCGAGTTTTTGTGCATTTTTTCACGTGTTGATTATACTCATTTTGAAGGCCTTGTTTGGAACAATTTTTGAGCATTTTTTGGCGAATTTTTGCGCATTTTTTACTCAATTTAGACGCATTTTTCAAGTATATTTGCGCAATATTTTTAACGAATTTTTCGGGAATTTTTTGCTCATTTTTAACGCATTATCAGTCATTTTTTGCATATTTTTAGAGCATTTTCCCAAAAAAATTCCAGCACTTTTCGAGCATTAGTTGAGCCTTTTTCGAGCATTTTCCAGCATTTTTCAAGA
Source organism: Phyllotreta striolata (assembly GCA_918026865.1). Taxonomy (NCBI): domain Eukaryota; kingdom Metazoa; phylum Arthropoda; class Insecta; order Coleoptera; family Chrysomelidae; genus Phyllotreta; species Phyllotreta striolata. Next base: position 3,466,548 of record OU900107.1, read on the forward strand.
ATTTTTGCCAATTTTTTAATCATTTTAATTGTATTTTTCAAGCCTAATTTTCGCATAATTTTTTGCTCATTTCTAACTAAAATATTTTCATTTCCCTAAAATATTTCCATGAGTTTTCGAGCATTTTTCAAGAATTTTTTACTCATTTCAATTGGATTTTCAAGCCTAATTTGCGCATTATTTTTTGCTTATTTTTAACCCATTTTTGTAAAAAATAAAAGAATTGGAAGTATTTTTGAACATTTTTAGAGCATATTCCCAAAATTTTTCCAGCATTTTTCAAGCATTATTTGAGCCTTTTTCGAACATTTTTCCAACATTTTTCCAGCATTTTTCAAGAATTTTTGCGCATATTTTAATCATTTTAATTGCATTTTTCAAGCCTAATTATCGAAAAGTTTTTGCTCATTTTTAACCAATCTTTAAGTCCTTTCTTGCGCATTTTTAGACATTTTTGGAGCATTTTCCCAAATTTTTTCCAGCACTTTCCAGCTCTTTTCGAGCATTTTCAAACATCTTTCAAGAATTTTTGACATTTTTTTACTCACTTATAAATTGCATTGTACGAGCAAATTTGCGCATCATTTTATACGAATTTTTCGAGAATTTTTTGCTCATTTTTAACCCATTTTTTAAGACCTGTTTTGCGCACTTTAGCTGATTTTTCCAGCATTTTTCGACCATTTTTATAGTATTTTTGCGCATTTTTCAAACAGATTACCAAGGTTCGCATCCGCTTAATGTATTGGAAGGGTAATTAAAAAATCCGCGGCATCGCATATGCGATGGTAACAGGTCGATATTTTACACCCACAAACCGGACACTCGACACGATAACGTACGCGCCAAATACATTAAAGCTCAACCTTAGAAATTTCATTTTGCGGGCGGTTATTTTTTTTTTATTGTATATACTTCTTCTTCTTCTTCCTATTCTTCGCATCTTCTCCTTTCGCTCTTCTTCCTTCTCGTTTTAATATATTACAACTCCGGTATACGTACCGGAATTTATGGTCGTGAGAACGCTCGCATTGTTTGTTATAAATATGCATATCTCTCTCATGGAAATTATTTAACGCTCCTCGTAAGCTTTCGCTCGCTTTTTCAATTAGAAACAAATTGTTTATTGCGCGAATTTTAAGCGAAAACGCACCTAAATAAGCGACTTTAAATGGTCGCCCAGCTAAACGCAAATTACTCTCTCTTATTACAAGAATCGATACAGCAAATGGTTTTTCTCTAACGTCCATTAAACCAGATGGCATCAGGAGATATAATACGAAAGCACGGTCTCCTGCGAAAGCTTCGAATCGACATTAAAGCGCGGACAAAAAGGGGCCGGTAAGTGTTAGTTAAAAGCGCAGCATTCGCGGATATTTTTTTCCCTGATGCATCTTCGGACGAATGTAGATCGGAGCGATACAGACCGGCGAAGAGAAAAGTCCGTATGTAAACGATCCCCAGTCGGTTATTCGCCGGAAGGAGTGATGTTTAGCGTTCCCGTAAGGCCTTCTCAGCCGCTATTCAGACGTGTCTTATTTTCGCCTTTCAAACGAGCCGCTTCTCTTCTTCGTTTGCCGTCCGCTAAATGGGTGCATTTTTATATCAGTTGGTGTGAAACTCTTCTATATTGCTAGGAACATACATTGGAAAATTACTGTGTAATTTAAGTGGGTTGTTTTATTGATCACCTATATTGAAATCTTTAGAGTAAAGAGAATTACCCTTCTAAACACCTGTTGAAATATCCCAAAATAATTTAAATGGGTTACTTTACTGCTCATCTATTGAGATCTCTAGAGTAAAATGAGTTACTATTCTACTCATATGTTTAAATATTCCAAAAAAATTAAGTGGGTCATTTTATTGCTCATTTATTCAATTTTCTAGAGAAAATAGAGTTACCCTTCTAAACACCTGTTGAAATATTTCAAAAAAAATTAGGTGGGTTTCTTTGTTGCTCATCAATTGAAATCTCTGGAGTAAAGTTAGTTACTATTCTATGCACCCATTGAAATATTCCAAAATAATTTAGGTGGGTCACTTTATTGCTCATCTATTGAAATCTCTAAATTAAATTGAGTTACTCTTCTACACACCCATTGAAATATTCCAAAAAACATTTAGGTGGGTTTCTTTGTTGCTCATCTATTGAAATCCAAAGAATAAATTAAGTTACTCTTCTACACACCCATTGAAATAATCCAAAATAATTTAAATGGGTCACTTTATTGCTTATCTATTGAAATCTCTAGAGTAAAGTGTGTTACCCTTCTACACACCCATTGAAATATTCCAAAAAACATTTAGGTGAGTTTTTTTATTGCTCATCTATTGAAATGTATAGAGTAAATTGAGTTACCCTTCTACACACCCATTGAAATATTCCAAAATAATTTAGATGGGTCCCTTTTCTGGATCGTCGCCAATCGAAATTTCTTTTTGCTCGTCGTTCCTTCAATCCTCGTCTATACAATAATTAATTCTAAAATTTAATTAGCCGCATTGCGATCGGTGCTGTGATTTAATAGAACAAACGGAACGCTATACAAATTGTTGTTCCGTTTCAATCTCGCTAATTACATATAAGAGTAAACGAAGAGTTCGCACTCGTTTGCCGCATTGATGTAATTATTAATATTAATACTCTCGGGGAATTTGATTGATTGCGAAAGATGTGTACCGGGCGCGAAGGGAAATCATCATTAACGAGGCCCGATTGAATACCGGGCGAAATGGTTAATTGTAATTAACCTTTATCGCTTGGTTTAATTGACGGATGACAATAGGATAATCGTTTTGGAAAAATTAAATTTCGAATTCACACCTTCGATTCTCCACCTTAATCGCTAGATAAATAATAACGGACAGTTAAACGATGCGATTTTCGGAGAGAAAAGAAACGCAATGATTTCTAAGAAATAAATTTATTGACAATAATTTAACAATTATCGGGGAAATTATCCGGGTATTTTACGGTCGTTGGATAATTGGAGGATATATAAATTTGACCTCTTTTCCTCTTCTCGAATCCATATGAAAAAAAGTTTTTATTTCTTTTAAATCGAAATAATTCTAATAAAAAGTAACATGTATTTTGCGGTTTCCCGCGAAATTTTACAACGAATTAGAAACCGATTTTTATTTAATCGATGCACTCGAAAACCTCGAAAGTTTTCAATTATCTATTCCACTTTAATTTCGAGAAAAATCGAATCGAAATTTTTTTCTCTTTAAAATCGCATCGTAGAAGCTATTATAATACTAAAAAAAAAATCAGATAATAACATTCTGTATATACTTGTTACATAGATTCCGATTTCAACACAAACGAAGCCCATCACCATCAATCAATTTTCTCCGTCGTCGTCGTCGGCCATTTTTTTCTTCTCTAATCCTCATCCAGCGCGAGAAAAATCCCTTCCCGCATAAAATATAATAACATGCAATCTATATAAATAAATATCGTTACACAACGTGTACACATGCAAACAATTTGTAATGAATCTTTTACATAAAAGTTTCACAGCAAGACTAGATGACTATCGTGCTCGCAACAATCATGCCCGACAATATCGAAGCGATAATTCAATATCGGCGATGGTGATGGAGAGAAAATAGGGACGAATCGTGCATTTTAAAACCTGTGTTTATGCACGAGGGTGCGCCAATGAATTAGAGATTTTCAACGGGTACATATAATCGATAATTAGGATAATTAATTATCGAATTACGTTCGGGTTATTAAGCGCTATTGCGCACCTGATTCGCTTGTACCGTCGAATCGCGCGATGACTAGAACTTTTGGTTTATTTTCGTTAAATAGTGTTGAAATGGAATTACCTACAGATGTTGTTTAATTGCTGGTGGGGTTTAAGGGACGGAGCCCGCTGCGGTTCTGCAGTGGGTAAAAATGGTGTTACTATTTTGTGCATCCATTAGGCTATCTTAAAATACTTTATAAGTGGGTTGCTTTTCTGTGGGAACATTGAAATCTCCACTTTAAAGTGGGTTACTCTTTTACACACCCATTGAAATCCACTAAAATAATTTGAGTGGGTTAACATATTGAAACATATCATCTTTAAAAGGGTTATAGATGCTCTCCTGCAAACCTATTGAAAAAATCCAAAATATTTAAGTGGGTTGATTAGCGCAAATTTTGTACAAAATTGCTCAATTTTTTAAAATAATGTTAAATGTATATTTGATGGATTTTTAGAAGATCTAGACAATGTATCTAAATATAAAACATAAAATCGCATAAATGGGTACAAATCCATCCCCGAGCGAATTCTAGGGGTTGAATTATACAAGCGCGATGGGCCTTTGACAAAAAGATGTAGATAACGCCCGATGCGCGGTTAGCATATTGAATACAGGCATAATTTTTATTCTTCTATTTTCCCGATTTTTTCCTTCTATCTCCATCGAAAGCGACACGTCATAAATAACCAAAGAAGAACGACTTGGCTCCGCAGCTGTCGACAATTTCGTATACCAGCAGATCAAAGGGGAAGATTAGGTCTGACAAAATTCAGTTATAAATGCTAAAAACTATTGTTTTACTCACGTGTAATAGTCGATTATAATCGATTAAGGGAGCAATAATCTATAATAATGTAGGTAGGTTATTTTCGAACCGATTTCCCAACACCTATATCGATTTAAAATCGCATTACCGCGCTCATTTCCATCGGTATGTTACGCCTACAACTCCCTATTTTGGATTTTTCTTTGATGTGTAACGCTGAGGCTGTTTGCTAGTGAAATTGTTAGTTCAAAATCGATTTTCTTGCCATCATCGATTAAAATCTATACCCGGAAAAGTGATGTAGCTTCATTAAAAAGTTTCTTGTAGAGTTAAACGTATCGAGAAACTGGTAAATTTTGAATGTATAGGCAATTCTGTCGGGCATGGTGTATTCCGTGTTGCCTATTATCAGGAGCTTGTTATTCGTAAAGCGATGTAATTTTTATCCAAACCGAACGATTGGTTTGTTAACAGTACAAATTCAACTGCATTTACCTACACATTTCGAAAAAAAAAATCAAGTATAGATACCTACATTTCTTCAAATAATTTAAGTGTACACAACAAGTCTTCATTTCTTATACACTCGTTCAAATCTCCAAAGTACATGGGTTACTTTTCTATGCACCTATTGAAATCTCTAAATCAGATGGGTTACTGTCCTATGCACCTATTGAAATCTCTAAATCAGATGGGTTACTTTCCTATGCACCTTTTGAAATCTCTAAATCAGATGGGTTACTGTCCTATGCATCTATTGAAATCTCTAAATCAGATGGGTTACTCTTCTTTACAGCTATTGAAATCTCTAAATCAGATGGGTTACTGTCCTATGCACCTATTGAAATCTCTAAATCAGATGGGTTTGTGTTCTATGCACCTATTCAAATCTCCATAGGTACCGGGATACTGTCTTAAGCGTCTATCGAAGTCTAAAAGCGGGTAAAACGTTCCGATTGAAATCCCGACGGTGCGATATCGAACTAGCTGGCGTCCAGTCGCGTCCAGTTCGAGTCGAGCGCGTCCTCGCGCAGGTGTCAGTAACTCGTGGGAGTGCCGCGGACCGGGTCACCGGGTGAAAGTACACGAAGATTATCTCCGCGCCGCGCGAGCACCTGAATGCGTGGACGCGGACTGGAAAAAAACGTTCCGTATATATAAATTTATGCTATCCTACGATTTTTTTTTTATTTATTACGCATATTTACACACATAGGTTGGATTTTTTTCCCGTTCGGTACTTATCGAGGATGGTTTATGGTAATTCGACGTGTGATTTACTCGCCTAGTTTTTAACTAAGTACTTACCTATAGCGTTATGATGAGGCTTTAATAAATTGTATCTAGTAGAAGAAAAAAATGTCTACTAATTAAAGAAATCGTAGCGCTTCTTTGCGGAGGGAATTTTTTTGTGAAGTAATTTTTTCGTGTGTGAAGGAATTTTTTTTGATGTTTTTTCAAAAATAATTTCCAAACGCGGAAACTGCTCGGCGGGTCACTGATTTCTCGCGACCCTTGACACGCGGACGCTTCGAACAATGCGCGCGTTCCCTTTTCCGGGGCCCGGTAAGATAACATTGTTGCAGCAAAGTGCCCGTTCGAAATCGCAGCGATCGTCTATTCGGCGAATAACGCCGAATGAATATTCGCAAATAAAAAATTTAGACTACAATAGATGCATAGAACAGTAACCTAGTAGTGATTTGAATAGGTGGAAAGAACAGTAACCCATCGAAAAATTAGACTTCAACAGGGGTATAAGACAGCAAACCTGTTAATGTATAACCCACTGAATAACTTTGTTCAAATCAACCCAGCTCTAAGTATGTCGATTTCAATACGTTGCAATTTATTTAAAAAATTCAGATTTTTAACAGGGATAAAGTGAATATTGGAGGTTCTAATGTAGCATCATAGGACATCAACCCGCGGTGCTCTGTTGGAAAATTCGAAAGTCCATTCGTTCGAACCGAATCGATTATTTATCGATTGAACATTCGAAATGGGATTTTAAGTTCATGTAAAAGCGATAGTCCACCGTCGGTGGTATCCATTATACGACGATATAATAATTTCTCGTTCGACGGTAGCACCCATGCGGCTTTATAATAGTCCATTTATTAATTTCTATTAATTACAATTAACGCGGAGATCGTAAATTTACAAATGGTATGAACAAAAATTTTAATAAGGCGAACGTCTCGAGCCGTTTCGTACGTAATTGAATAAATAAATAAACGAAAAGTGGAAATAAATAATTCCGTATGGTATTCGGCTCCGTTTTAGCCGGAACGATAAATCTCCGAATGGAACTAATTGAACCATTATTAACTGAAACGCGACGCCAATCGAAAGAAAAGTATCGATTGTGACGGGCGACGGGTATTTATCGGTAAAACAATAAAAATCATTGTGCGCCTAAGTGGCGTATTAAACGAGCGTACGTGGTTTTTTTCATGGACATGAACTCGTTTTAACGTCGATATGAAATGGTTTTTTTCTTCGTTCAATCTTACATGAGATTTCGATATAAGTCTGTAGAACCACAACCCTCTTATGTTAGAGATTTTAATGAGTCTGTAGAACAGTAACCCTCCTGTATGAGAGATTTCAATGAGTCTATAGAACAGTAACCCTCTTATTTTAGAGATTTCAATGAGTCTGTAGAACAGTAACCCTCTTACAAGAGACATTTCAATAAATTAAAAACATTAACACTCTCTTATATTTTATATTTCTGAATCTACTGAATCTACAAAACAGTAGATAACAGAGTTAGAACAACAAAGTAAATCGGTGGATAAATATATAAAATAAACGTTACGAGTAGTAGGTAAGCCGGAGCAGAGAGGAGACCGTCCGTATGGGTATATGTTTTTCCGTTCTTATCCACAAAAACATCACTACTGGATTTATGTCGTTTGAGCGAAACTCGTTCTCTTGCTATCCTTTTATGTAACTCCGATATTTTCATGTTCGATTAGAAAACCACGAACTTCCACGGTCACCGACGTGATTCGACCGATAAAACAAATTGTTCCATGTAACATGTACAGTGTACTTCATACGTTACAGTGCCGTACGGGGATTTTCGCATATTTTCCCATTTATTTCTTATACCTATGCTTAATCCCGAACGTTCTTTATCGATTTTTATTCCTAATTAAGTGGGATTCTTTCCTATCCTCTCGTTGATTTTCTTTACTGTTCAATCACTCAATTTGTTTTTTAAAATATTTAGGTAGGTATATGAATAAATTAAAACTCAAAATAAGTGAATATATCTTCCCCTCACATACACATTATTATTCGCATATCTACACGAGCATATATTCATAATACCACAGAAAACGCAATAAACATTGCCGCGTTAATGTCGAAACCATTAAAGCATTAATTAGTGAGTTAATTGCACGGCGAATATTCCATTTGGATATGGAGTATTCATGAAAAATAAAGTAAAAAAAATACGCGAGGAGAGGAGATGAATAAGAAGAAGAAACTGCGCTTTCTTCCGTCGCGTACGTGCACCACGTAAATAAAACCGAACCGAAAAAAAAAAATAAGACAAAATAAGAAGAGTAAAAGAAGAAGAAGACGAAAGGCAAGGAAAAACTAATAAGAAATTCTCGAAGCAGTCTCCGACGCGTATTCAGAGTGCCGTGGCGGTTTCCTAAGAATGCGCCCATTTAAATACATACGTGATGTCGGCGGAATAGAAGCCGATACCTCATTAATTAAATAAAACATGTCTAAGGTAAATCCAATAGGGATTTAAGTATTTGTCAACAACTGAGATTATGTGACAAAAACAACGAGATCTCCGATGAAAACGAGTCTCGGTCCAAATACGGGCGAACACTGAATACCGACAACGCCGAAGCAGGAGCTTTCAGTTCTCTGCTCTCCAATGGCGACGTTTCCGATCTCCAATTCAAACATTTTCTTATTTTTTTTTTGTTTGCCGATCGAAAATTCGCAATTGTATTAGCTAAGCGCGCGCGAGCCGAGTTCATTGTTTGTACATTTCTTCTGGTTGTAGATAAACCCTTTACAATGCTTCAGATATCAAATTCCGAGTATAAAATAGGCTACCTCTTTCGATACATAACCGAATCTCCCATAAAATCCCTCATACGAATCTTCCACATATAATTATTCTCACATAGAGTAGGTTACAATGTACTGTTTGAATCTTCCAAATAAAGTGGGTTACTTGTCTCATCTCCCATTTGAATCTCCCATTTAAAGTGGGTTACTGTTCTCCTCACATCACCTATTTGAATCTCCCAAAAAAGTGGGTTACTTGTCTCATCTTCTGTTTGAATCTCCAAAAAAAGTGGGTTACTGTTCTCATCACATCACCTACTTGAATCTCCCGTATAAAGTGGGTTACTTGTCTCATCTCCTACTATATGAATCTCTCATTTATTTCTCACATATAAAATGGGTTTCTTGTTTCACCTCCTGTACGAATCTTCCATGTAATTCTAACGCCTTTCTTTATTCGTACTGCTTTATAAAAAAAAAAACCGATGAATCTCATGCATGCGCGCAAATATTGTTGTATTGCAAATTTATTCGGTCGACCATCGAGTAGGTACTCATATTTATTCAACGGGTCCCGAACTGGAGGAAAGAAACCAACGGATCGGATTTATTTTCCGGATGCAACGACCCTCGGGGGTACGATGGAATACTAACAAACGACTTGTTAGAGACATTCAGCGATATTTTTTGCGTTCGTATATCACCGCGCCGGTGACGTGGTACTACTTTTTTTTCTTCTATCTGTGTTATTGAGTAGTACCTTACTCGATGAAAATTCGAGGGATTTTCGAAGCTCGCTGGATCAGATTTTCTCATATTATTAGAGTAGTACCTACCGGACGTGTCAAACCTGTCAATTATGTCAAATGTGTCAAACATGCGAATCGTGTCAATTATGTCGAGCAGTTGAAATTCGAGCGGCTTTTCGGCCCTTTATAGAAGAGCGAAAATTCATTCGAATATGCGAAAAACGCGCTCACGGTTTTATTTATGGCGATCGGGAGAGCTGGCGCATACCGATAAATCCTCTGTATATACACACGACGTCGGTTTCGCGTAATTTATGGAAGATTGTTCGACTGCCTAAAATTTTTCGTCATTTCCACGAAATAACGCGGCGAAAAAAAGGGAATTCGAACGGTATGCGAACGACTGTTATCCCGCGCGAAATCCTGCACTCCTATCATTTTCAATCAGTAACCTTCTTATATTAGAGATTCCAATGAGCCCATAGAACAGTAACCCTCTTGTATGAGAGATTCCAATGATCCCATAGAACAGTAACCCACTTATATAAGAGATATCAACGAGTGCTAAGAACAGTAACCCATTTTTTCTTGCCTCTAGAGCAAGAGATATCAACGAATGTTAAGAGCAGTAACTTTGCTATTCACCCGGCTTATTATATTCCCAATCATCGCCCTAATATCGAGGAAACCTAATTAGGCGCGTGACCAATTAAAAACGGATAAATTCGAAGGCGATTAGTATTCGATTACTGCTGATTAATTGCATATTTCCGAACGTTCAAGCGCATCGAAGGTGAACCGCGAACTTCTCCTACAGATCTACATACGTGGGTAAGAAGAAGAAGAAGAAAAAAAAGTGAAAAGTTCGGCCTTGTACGTAATTGCCCGCCAGATGATGATGATGATGATGATTGTGTGTGCATCGTGATACAATTATCGAAATTTGCTTTTCAACGACGCAATGATAAATCGCCTTGAAGATTTCAACGAAATCGAATAAAGATTAATAAGGTAAATAAAATAATGGAGTAGGTAAACTCTTTCGAAGTAGATAGGTACCGATGGTACCGGTTTCTGTTTCTAAACGCGGAAATATTCCGTCGAGTACCCGGGTACTCGATGTGTATTAAATCGAACGACCGACGGTCGACTATGAAATTCTTTTCTTTGATCCGCAGAGCGCATTAATAAGCTTTCTATAGAAGCCAACCGGTGCAGATTCTCATTGTAGCCACATTAAATTTTATTGTGCCAACCGACACGGTACAGCACGTACTACGGTTATGTACGCGCTATTCACGTGAATTATATTTACTCTTCTGCCGGTGCGGTGGCTCGCCGATATGCGTCTTCGCATGAGAGGATTATTTCCAAACGGGACGATATGTCGATGTCGATATGTCGATGTATGAGAGCTGAGGAAAAATCGCCTTTGAGTTATCAATGAACGTATAGAGGAAATTAAAAAGGTATAGGAGTCGTTGGGTTTCTCTCATCGATGTCTCATCCTTGGGTTACTGTTCTATGTAGTCGTTCATATCTCCAGAAAGTGGGTTTCTCTTCTACACACTCATAGATATCTCCTCGTCGGGTTTCTGCTCTGTATACTCATTAAAATCTCCTGGTATTCAACATAAAGAATCAACGAAAGTTACAAGACAATTCGGACTGTTATAGAAACATTCAATCGTTTAGGTATAGGTACTTAAACTTAGATAAAGGCGAGCTGTATCGCAGTGATACCTCTAATAGAGGTAGTCGAAAAGTGTATAGGGAAATCAATGAACCTTAAAGGCGAAAAATCCGCGACGCGGTGTCAACGTGCGAATCGTAGTCCATGGGAACCTGCGGAGGCAGCGCTTCCATTCTATTGTCAAGGTCGACAATGGTCAGAAGAGTTCTAATCACGACTTTACCCTATTTAGATCAATCTTTCGGCCGTGATGTCTGCCGTCGTGCACCTACCATGCGCACGACCGATCCGCGACGGCCATCATGACGCATGTAATTAGGTACCTCTCTCGAATCGAACCGATCATTGCGATTGCACCTTATTCTCTCCCATTTTTTTTTGTATTATCAGATATCTGTTTGTGTTATTATTCTTGTCGAATTGTCGAATGAAAAACGAACACCATCGTGTGTGTGTGGATAAAAAACTTGTTATCTGGTATTCTGTCGCGTTGATTTATGCGGAATGAAATTTCCAGTTCGATTTATTGATGGACAGAGAAAATATGTTATATAGATTAAACGTTTGGAATATACGCGGGGAGTTTCGACGATTGGGAGACCTCTCGGTTCGGTTTATCGAGAGTCGGGCGATAATTCACGTTGATGGTTCAATAGAAATTCGAATAACGAAATTGGTGTATTAATTATTGTTATACGAATAAACTCTGAGTCTCTGATGGTGATTAACTTACACACTTTAGGAATCTATTGAGAGATCAACGAGAGAATCGAAAAATACGTAATTTGTTTGGAGATTTCAATAAGCGCAGAGGACAGAAGAGAAACCCACTTTACTGGAGATTTCAATGACTACACGAAACAGAAAATTTTGTTTTTGGAGATTTCAATAAGCGCAGAGGACAGAAGAGAAACACACTTTCTGGAGATTTCAATGTTTGCATAGAACAGAAACATCTACGATTAGATACTCTGAACTATAAAAACCTTCCAAAAGATTAAAAAAGAGAAAAGAAACTATTCAATCATTAACAGCACGATTACAAAAAGCCATTCGCTTTAAATAATGTAATAACCGCAGAACTTCGTATATGTTTTAAGTGGTTTAAACGTATCCGAATGGAGATATCAACAAACGCACCACATACACGCATGTATAGCAGAGAAAACCGAAACCGTTTAAAAACGATGCGAAATAAATCAAGTCACGTGCCAGCGTTCGCATTCGCGCGAGTCAATCCCGCATCGAATTTGTCATAATGCTCGGAGCCGGCGTCCATAAATAGAGCTCGTCATAACCGGCGTGTACACGCCGCTCGTTTTCCCCATTGTATATATAAAAACGGACGGTGCGTACGCGCCGTTCGGTCTCTTTCGTGGCTCTCCGTTCTCCGCCGGAGGACGGTCGGATGCCGGTCGGACGGTCGATCACTAGTGGCACATAAAACGTTATTTATATTCGCGGATTACCGGGAAACCGTAAAACCTTAAACGGCCGTCCGGGTGAGGTTCCTCGAAGGGCCGAAATCGGCGCAAAGAGACGCTCGCTGGTGGAACCGTTTGTAATACTAATTAGAGGCCGTTTTTCGGCGTGTTCCGCGCTCGCGGTTTTTTGGTTTTATTAAAGGTCGTTAGACCCCACAAAACCCATTTTTGAATTTACACCAAAAAATCCCACTACTGAAATTGCTCGAAACAATCCCACTTCTGAATTTGCTCAAAAAAATCCCACTTCTGAATTTGTTCAAAACAATCCCACTTCTGAATTTGTTCAAAAAAGTCACACTTCTGATTTTGGAAAATTGCCACTTTATAACGTTTAAAAAAAAATCTCACTTCTGAATTTGCTCAAAAAAAGTCTCACTTGTCAAAACAATCCCACATCTGAATTTCTTCAAAAAAATCCCACTTCTGAATTTGTTAAAAAAACGCACTTCTGATTTTGGAAAATTGCCACTTTATAACGTTTTAAAAAAAATCCCACTTGTCAAAACAATCCTACTTCTGAATTTGCTCAAAACAATCCCACTTCTGAATTTCTTCAAAAAAATCCCACTTCTGAAATTAACTGTTATTATAAAGTCCCACTGGTTTTAGGCATTAATTCAACGTTATCTTCGACGAGGATCTCTCGTTATGTAGCGTCGGCCAATTAAACGTAAAATCAATAGAGCAATTTAGGTCCGATGAGAGGGGAATGAAGAAGAAGAAAAAAAGATTTGCTCGCTCTTCGGGCGTGCGTGTTCGCTATGGGAAACCCGTTAAAATATTACAACAAATAATAGTAATTTATTCGATTATGCGCCGAGATCGCGCCGAAACGATAGAGGATAGAAGAGAAAGAAGAAGAAAAAAAAAACTACAATAGAGGACGATCGGGCAGTGCGAGCGAGCAATTCGTTAATATGTAGTTACGTAAAAAGTTGCATTTTCTGCGTTCGTAATTACGTCTTAAGTACGCCGGGTACTTACCTAATCGCCAACAATTGCCAATGCTAATACTAAATAAATTATTGGAGTCACGCCAAACGATGAAATCGAAAGTGTATATACCTACCGGTAAAGATGATGGTCGTGTGACATTTCAACCGTGTATCGTTCAATCGTATTACAACACGATAAAAAAATAATACACTTTTGATTTTTCCAGAAAAATCCCACTTCTGATTTCTTCCAATAAAATCCCGCTTCTGATTTCTTGCAAAAACTCCCATTTCTGATTTTTCAAAAAAATCCCACTTCTGATTTTGGAAAATCCCAATTTTTTAACGTTTCTGAAATAATCCCACTTCTGATTATATCGAATATAAACTCGCCGTGCCTTAGAAAACCTCTGATTAGCAAAAACCCCGGTTCGATAGCGATCGGGCGCGATCTAGATCCTCGAAATGAAGACGTGCCCGAGCAGCTCGCTGGCTTATTTCCCGCCATGCAAAATCGTGTTTATGCAAATAGTGCGAGAGTATAAGCAGAGCAAACGGCCGGCTTATCTGGCACAGAGGCCGCACAGCATTGTTTTATCTGATGGGATGCCCTTTAATTGACTCATTACGTTTTAACCGGCGAAGTTAGGTGTGCGCTAGTAAAAAACTTCTCGCCGGCTCTTCCGCACCGGCCCCGGCGCGTCTTACGGGGGCCTTTTTCGCCTCGTTACGGGATCCTCAGACTGCACGATTATCAACGCGACCGCGATAAGGCTCAAGCAGCTCTCTCGGAAAGTCTGATCTCGCGGGCGCCTCTTGTACACAACACTTTATCCGATCGATTTTATAGATTCGTTTTAATTATCTGGATACTGGTTAAAAAGTTTATTGATTTTGTGTGTATACTGGATTTCTGGAAGGCTCTTTTTGTGGAAATTGGTGCTGTGGTAGAAATATCGAAGCTCTGTTAGAACTCTGGTCGATGGAGATTTTTTTCTCTCTACTTTTTCGACTTAGTTTTCTCTCTACTTTTTCCGTCTTAGTTTTCTCTCTACTTTTTCGACTTAGTTTTCTCTCTACTTTTTCGACTTAGTTTTCTCTCTACTTTTTCGACTTAGTTTTCTCTCTACTTTTTCGACTTAGTTTTCTCTCTACTTTTTCGACTTTGTATTCTCTCTACTTTTTCGACTTTGTATTCTCTCTACTTTTTCGACTTTGTATTCTCTCTACTTTTTCTCTATTAGTTTTTGAGCTTTAACGAGTTTCGAAGCTTATTAGTTTGTTACGCTATATAATTTCTAATCTTTCTAGTTACTGAGCTTCCATGTTTCTGACTACCAATGAGCTTCCGAGTATCGGAGCTTTTTGAATTTCTAATAATATAAACAACTATTATTTAATCGTTGTTATTCATCCAATAAGTAAGCTACCGTGTATATACCGTTCTGTTTTCCCAATTTCCCCAATTTTCGATCGATTATTTTCCCAAAAATTTTTTTTTCTTGTTCAGTCTGGAAATCGCGCTGTCATGCAGTATCCTCTTTTCTTTCACACGCTCCATGTTCAAACATAGGTGCGGGTCCCGGGCGCTCGACGAGTCACTCGAAACGCTATTTGCTCAATCACTTAACTGCTCAATCACTTAACCTCATCGGGCATCGGCGGAGGCTCCTTCTGCGAAATATCCGCCGCGATAAAAATAGATCCGGATCGGATCTGATCGCTCTGTTTCCATTACCAGTAACCGGAATTTCGTTGCACAAAAAAAAAATAATAAAATGTATACGCTGTTTTTGGGAAATTCGTATGTGCTTTAAAAGGCGAACTCGCAGGTGTAAAGTACCGCGTATCGGTACTGTTCGAATATACAGGTGTTCGTCCGTTTAATTCGTATACCTACGTGGGAATTTCGAATTAGCATCGCGAATGCCGGGCATCGCGTTCGATATATTATGTAAAACCGAGCAGTACCGAGTGTACGTACAAATAGGTACTATCGCTAAAACCCGTTCGAAGCGACAAATTATTAGGGACCCAAATTCAGTACCATCCATGTTTGTAACATCAGTCCAATATAGAAATACCTGTCGGTGTATCCGGTGAGTTTCTCGCGTACAAATCGGTACCAGTAGAGTCGAAAAGGCGGAGAGAAATAAATGTGTTCAAAAGGTAGAGAGAAAAAATTGGTTGGAACGGTAGGAAGCTCTAAGTAGAATTCAAAAGAAGATCAAAATCTAGCAAACCCAAAAACTAGGAAGCTCAGAAACTGGCAAGATCAGAAACTAGGAATTCCATACAGAAATATCGTACTCAATTCTCTACTTTTCAAATAGATTAATTTTCTCTCTACATTTCCAACGCATAATTTTTCTCTACTTCTATATTATAAACTATTTTTTTTTCTCTCCACTTTTTGCAATTTATTTTTTCTCTCTACTTTTCGAATAGATTTCACCTTTATAAACAAGTTTTATTCTCTCCACTTTTCCAATTTATTTCTCTCTTGAATCTACTACTCGAATACATTTTTTTCTCTCCACTTTTTCTAACACATTTTCCATCTACCTTTACAAACTATTTTTTTTTCTCTCCACTTTTTCTCTACTCTTCAAATAGATTATTTTTCTCTCTACATTTCCAACACATACTTTCTCTCTACCTTTGCATTATAAACAAATTTTTTCTCCACTTTTCCAATTTATTTTTCTCTTGAATCTGCTTCTCGAACAAATCTAACATACAGAAATATCGTACTCGATTCTCGCCACTTTAGCTACTAAGAACCGAAAAAAATCCCGATGCGATGAAAAAAATCGATGCGTTTCGCGTTCGCGGTAAACCGCGCGAGAGACCGCGATCGATCTCCCGCCCGGCCGGTGATTGATGTTCGGAAACGTCGGAATCGATGGTGCCGGAGATGTTCGACTGATTGGATCCGCCGGTGATAAATGAGATATCGTTCAACGGCGGTGTGAGATACCGGCCGTGACAAGATAAATGGCCGGTGGATGGTTTTCGGTATTTTTAATAATAATATAATATATAAATCCGACGGGATGCTCTGTGTGTGTAACTGGTGCTGTAACTTTTTCTAACACATTTTCCATCTACCTTTACAAACTATTTTTTGTCCTCCCCATTTTTTCTCTACTCTTCAAATAGATTTTTTTTCTCTCTACATTTCCACACACATACGTTCTCTCTACCTTTGTATTATAAACATTATTTTTTTCTCAACTTTTCCTATTTTTTTTTCTTGAATCTACTTCTCGAATAATTTTTTTCTCCCTATTTCCAATACTTACTTTCTCTCTACCTTCTTTTCTCTCGGGATGCTCTGTATGTGTAACTGGTGCTGGAATTGCGCCGGGGATGGGTCTTACTCGTCGATAGTATAATTCGAAATGTGATGATGCTGGGCTCGCTGGGTTAATTGCGGGCGGCATCGGATAAAGAGCCGCTTCGGATGCGCCATTAAACGCGCGTCAAAGCGACTTCTTTCAATACTTCCTACTTCGAATCTAACCCATAGAAATCCCGCGTTGGAAGAATGAAGGGAATGAAAAATGCGCGGTGTTTACGTTCGTTATTATTAAGTGCGTAGTCATCTAATCGCTTACGAACAACGCGGTCTTTTTGTCTTCTCGTCAATCTGCCCTGAAAAGTGTTAAAGCCCGAACGTCAAACATGCGCGGAATGCGCCGACAGCGGCGTACGATCGGTATACTCTCTACCTTTATAAACTATTTTTTTTTCTCTGCACTTTTTGCAATTTATTTTTTCTCTCTACTTTTCGAATAGATTTCAGAATCTAGATTTTGAATCTACTAATTGAATAAATTTTTTCTCTCCACTTTTTCTAACACATTTTCCATCTACCTATACAAACTATTTTTTGTTCTCTCCACTTTTTCTCTACTTTTCAAATAGATTATTTTTCTCTCTACATTTCCAACATATACTTTCTCTCTACCTTTATAAACTATTTTTTTCAACTTTTCCAATTTTTTTTCTCTTGAATCTACTTCTCGAATATTTTTTTTCTCCCTATTTCCAATACTTACTTTCCCTCTACCGTTATAAACATTTTTTTCTCTCCACTTTTTCCAACACATTGTCCATCTACCTTTAAAAACTTTTTGTTCACCACTTTTCAAATAGAGTGTGTTTCTCTCTACATTTCCAACGCATACTTTCTCTCTACCTTTATATTATAAACTATTTTTTCTCTCCACTTACACATGGTATAACCAAGCGTATAGTAAACAGAAAATTATATGAAAGCGAATAGGTAAAGCTCGAAGGAGCTTTTTATCGAAACGCCCCTGCTCGTATTTGTTATGGCCGCGTCGCGGAGATTACAATGTTAACCCGGCCGGGGTTAGAGGTCGTAAAATGGGCCTTTCGAGGACGCGGCGGCGCCTTTCATCTTCCACTCTATTAGCGTTTTTATATCTTGTATTCTTTTTCCGATGCTCGGGTCTCGTTCGGTAATGGTTTCGAGGCACGAGTTCGGGTCGCTTCGAATCGCGCGAAACGTTCCGTACCATTTTCTATCGCGTACGTTTTCATTTGGAGCGCGTTAGAGCAGAAAATTTATTGTAGATGTTCGATGAAGGTGTAGCTCAAGTTTGGCTACCGGTGGAGGTTTTGTATATGGAGATTTTGGAAATTAGGTATGATGGGAGATTGAAATTGGTAGTGAGAAAAGTAACCCAAATTATATGAGAATTATATGGGAGATTCAAATAGGTTGTGAGACAAGTAACCCACTTCATATGGGAAATTCAAATAGGTGATGTGATGAGAACAGTAACCCACTTTTTATACGAGAATTAAATGGGAGATTCGATTAGGTGATGAGAACAGAAACCCACTTTATATGGGAGATTCAAATAAATGTTGAGACAAGAAACCCACTTTGTATGAGAATTTGTACGAAAGATTCAATCAGGATTCCTATAGATAATAAGAAAAAAATCCAAAAACTTGATGGATCATTTAACCAACTGAACATTACAATTAAACAAATCCCAAACCTACTTTAACCGAAAAATCCACGGGGCAATCGATGCAGCAAGCGAACGATTAAAAGAAAATATCAAGGAATCCGGCCGGTACTACCTAAACGTGGGAAATTAATTCGCCGCATCGATTAGACCTCTAGTACTTACCCGCAGTACTTACCTGTAGTAGCGAAACGTCGTACCGAAGAGACGATAACGAGAAGTCTTAAACGATCGATAAACGTAAACGTCACGTCTATAAAACCAGCGCTTCGCCAAACGATTTATTAGAAAATGTGGTCAAGTAGTAGAACGTATACGTTTATTTATTTATGGTTAATAAATAATAAACCATAAAACACCTCGAATGGAATCCGGCGTTATGGTAGAGGTCGGTGCATCTACTGATGCACTACTGGCTAAATACAAAGTTGTTTTAATAAGGTGACGATTTTTTTGAAAAAATTCGAAAATTATTTATTTATATACGTATGTAATATACAAGGTGTGCTGTGTGTAAAATTTATAATGTAAGACCACCTGTGTGGTATGGATATAAAAAAAATTCGATCTAATTTTATGCTATCGGATTAAATTAGATATACATATATATAAATCCGTTCGAATGCACGATTCATTCTCACGATTTTATTACTATCGTTTTATTACCTATGGCGATAAAATTTTTTTTTATTTTTATCGTTACTCGAATTGGGAAGTGAAAATAGCCGCGCGGTAATCATGTAATGTGAATACGAACATGTTTTTTTAAATGAGTAAGATAACTTTAGATACGCTGTATAAGATTTCACTTTGAACTTCATATAGTAGCACCAATACGTCAAATGTCAAATGTCAGAATTTTACTAACTACATGATGATGATTAATAATAAAATCACAAAGTACAAACGACAAAGTTTTATTAACTAGATCATGCGATTATTAATGTAATAGGGTATCTAATGGAAATTGTAGAAAAAAATGTCAAAAGTCAAATGTCAAAGTTTACCGATGACATTTCGTAAGTGGTACCTACATTATCGTGCGACTTTTCCCATGCTCGTATATACACAGGCGCATCAGGAATTCGAATTTGAGTGATAGTTGAATTCAACGGGTCCAAAAGGACGAGGTGCGACCGATCGATTTGATCGAAGATATCGACGCTAGAGGTCGGTGCCTGTTGACAGCGGTACCACTCGCTCTCTTTCTCTCTCCGCACATGGAAGTAGTACTTGTCAAACGTTAACAGTTTGCAGTTTATAATGTCTCGAGTCGAGCGGGCTCCCTTTGGCGGTGCCGCCGCCGCCGCGGTCGCATGGTCGTACCGGGCCGGTTAATTTTCGCTGGGATCTCGGTACTACTCGGTATAATGAGATCTCGGCGAAAATTTCTTTTCTTTTCGAAAACTGTTACATTGGAACGTAAATATCAGTTCAATGCGTCATTAGGTACTGTTTTGAGTAAGTACCTAACGTTCGTATTGTAAGTACTGCGTAATTCGCCCAGAAATTAACTGTTAAATTATTAATACAGCTTCTTTGTTACAAATACTTTACCTGTTGTATTGGAACTTGGTACTACCCAGTTCCAGATTGCAGGTACTTTCAATTTTTTGTTCATAACATAAAATTTCCTTCTTGAGCACTTCAAATTCGTTATTTTTTAGAGTACCAAACGCCCAAAATTTCCAAAAACTATCCGGTACTGATAGAGCGTATAAAAATCGTACCGCATTCGACTCTTCTATCGTACTATATACAGTTATAACATCATCCTCAGGTGCACTTGTCATCCCGGCATTGACTTCTGATAGCGCGCGTACCATTCGCATCGGCGATTCGCGACGCGCCCGTTATAGTACCCGGCTAGTACCCGGAGTGGTCTCGCATTCGAAGAGAACGCTCGACGGGTTTACGGTCGAATTGTATGCAGATGAGAAGTGGCTTGTTTGTCAAGCGGGCTCGGCGAAAACGGCTCTTTCTCTTATCGAACGCGGAGACGAATGAGCCGAGCTGAAAAAAAAATATATACCTTAGTACCAAACGAATGGTACCGGATAGTACTCGGGTACTAGTTTTTGCGAGAAATGATGCGATTGATATTTATGAATTATGTTTGGAAGTTTTTGATCTTTCATCTCCATTTGTTCTCCATTTATTCTTCATTTCTTCTTCATTTGTTCTCCATTTGTTCTTTATTTGTTCTGCATTTCTTCTCTATTTCTTCTCCATTTGTTCTCCATTTGTTCTCCATTTGTTCTCCATTTGTTCTCCATTTGTTCTCCATTTGTTCTCCATTTTTTCCTTTATAACTAAAAATAATGAATTAATCACAAACTCGGTAATTTCTTGCATTTGAATGCTTCTTGTAATTGAAGCATAATTAGTTACACAGTACTTGTAAGTAATTATACAGATGAGTAAGTAATTCTTAATAATTATAGTACCTAACTGAATAGCAACATTACTTAGTAATTACCCACTATAATTAGTTATAGTAATTAATAATAATTAAGTATATCGAATTGCAGAGTAATTATTGGTTATTGACCGGAAAGATATATATTTATTTAACTGACTTATTTTTCGGATTAAAGGCGATCGAATAATATTCTCCGTTGTGGAATTCCGCGTATAAAGAGAAAACATCTCGATGAATAGCTTTTAGGTGTTCGAGTTTTTGCCTTAAGTGCGAGAAACCAGACCACACGCGTTTTCTCGATCGAACAGAAACTATTTTTATTGTTCCTCCGGCTTCCCTTCTATGATATTTTATACTGCTCTATGATATTCCGGAATAACGGTATATAAATAACGTATCCATTATTTCAACAACGACAACACACAACTAAATGATATGGATTCCGAAGAACTACCAATATTCAATCAACTGTATACCTACTACAGTATATTCAGTCAAATGGCTATTCGGTCAACTGTCTATTCAGTCAAATGTCTATTCAGTCAACTGTCTATTCAGTCAACTGTCTATTCGGTCAACTGTCTATTCAGTCAACTGTCTATTCGGTCAACTGTCTATTCAGTCAACTGTCTATTCGGTCAACTATCTATTCGGTCAATTGTCTATTCAGTCAACTGTCTATTCAGTCAAATGTCTATTCAGTCAACTGTCTATTCAGTCAAATGTCTATTCGGTCAACTTTTCTTACAATTCTGTAACTGTGTATTGAGTGAACAAATAATTATTGTCATCATTAAAAAACGTCTGAAATTTCTTGAATAAAATTTTCTCGAATAATAGAATAGTAGGTACAGGCAGACAAATGTGGAAATAAACTTGCTTGAATATACAATATAACATATAGTAGATCCGGTGTTGGTATTGTTGAACGGCCGGTTCAAGTGACGGTAATAATTAAACGACAATCAGCGGCCTCCTAATTGGACCATAAATATCTAAATGAACACATTTTCAAAGTCCATTCACTATTCCTTATCTGCTATAGAATATAATACCCGACAAAAAGCGACGTTAATTAAAATAATTGAAATGGTATCGTTTCCCTATAAGGTGGGAGTCTTGCCATTTATACAGGGCGACACAAAATATTTTTTTTTATTGAGAGAATTGCAAATTGCACTGGAATATTGTTCCAATATACAATTTAATCGATGTAATTTTTTTTGAGTAAATAACTTATGCAGGCAATTTTCTGAAGACTATCAGTTTATACTAAGACAGTTAACTAATTTATTGATGAAAGAGTTTAGGGAATAGACAGTTTACCGAATAGATAGTTTACTGAATAGACAGTCTATTGATTAGACAGTTTTCTAGATAGACTGTTCACTGAATGGAGGAATAGATAATAAAAAAATTGGAATTCCAGCGACCCGGAAATTTGAATAATGCGAATAACGCTCCGGCTTACCGATAAGGTAATCAATCTAATTAATTGATATCGATTTAAATGTTTTTAATTTTAATTAAAACGAACTGACCGGCGCGTATATTTTATGTGCGTGCGCTCCAATCTAGATTCATCGATGACATATCTCACATGTTTATATTTTTTTCATGGAAATCACCGGGCCCATTAAAATATTTAAACTGTTACTTTTTTATTTTTTTTTATTTTTTTTTTTTCGTTTTATTCGACCGGCTAATTCGAATTTATTAGATTAGCGTGAAATTCCGATGTAAATTTCGACGTCGAATCGGGCCGGAAAGTTCCTAAAACACCCATTTTTTCCACTAAATAATAAACAATTTTTTTTTCGAAAATCGTTCAGAAATTTTCACTAAAAGGTTTGTTCCAGCAGAACTTAACCCGAATGCTGGAACAAACTCGTAGGTACCTACAAGTATAATTAATTACTACAATTACTGGAAGAAACGCATAGGTACTGCTGGAATAATATACCTACTTAATAATTAATTATGATACTATAATTATATTAATTAATCACCATAATTATTGAAATAAATTCATATTGCTCAAACAACATATAATAAGACAGTGTTAATTATTGTAATTACTTACTAATTACATTAATTACTGTAATTAATCACTATAAAATCACTGGAACACATTTATATTGCTGAAACAATATAGGTACCTACCTACGTAAATTTATTCACTATAATAACTGAAATAAATTCATATTGCCCAAACAGCATATAATTAGACAGTGTTAATTACTGTATTTAGTCACTAATTACATTAATTACTGTAATTAGTCACTGATTACATTAATTACTGTAATTAGTCACTATAAAATAACTGGAACAAATTTATATTGCTGAAACAATATAGGTACATACCTACGTATAATTAGTCACTATAGTTACTGAAATAAATTCATATTGTCCAAACAACATATAATTAGACAGTGTTAATTACTGTAATTAGTCACTAAATATATTAAGTACTGTAATTAGTCACTATAAAATCACTGGAACAAATTTATATTGCTGAAACAATATATAGGTATACCTATGTACCTATAATTAATCACTATAATTACTGGAACAAATTAGACAAATTAGACAATGTTATTAATTACTGTGATTAGTCACTATAATCACTGGAACAAACTCAATTCGTCCAGAAAAGCATCCAAAAGCGCATCGGAGAATCACCCTGTGGGAAATTTATCTAATAAATAATGTCCATAATTTTTTCCTCTCCATTATCTATCTTCTTCCATCTATCTCCTAGTTTATTGGCGATATCGCGGAGAAGTACACGGACGGACGCGATTCGCTCGGACGTGCGCAGTTTGTTCTGCTCCCCCGATATCTATCGGGAATAAAATGCGGAAACCGCGTCGGATAATATCTCGTTTGTTCCATCGAACGATTGGCCCGAACCTAACGGAACATTCGGCCAATCAATAGCCATCTACAGTGCATAAATTTTGCATCGGGACATCCTGTATAACGCTGTTTAATGACTGACGAAAAAATAGGTCTAATTTTTTTTTCGAGATTATACATATACATACACATACACACACACACACATCTGCGGGACGTTCTTTATTGGGTGCGATGCCATAAATTTCAAACATTAAATTTTACAACCTGTAGCTTACGTGTCGTCTTTTTTTTTCTATATATATTGTAAGAGCACATCATGTAATGTTGGGGCATAAATAATTTCGAAAGTGCCCATCGAGAACGTACGGACTATAAATTTAATTGTGCGATGTGTTCCTTGCGCATACCATTAAGGATTGTAAAAAGAACGCGTATATACAAGAGAGGTGAAGGAGGTGGATTGGAAAAAAGAAGCCGGTGCTTTAATTGGGATTTTACAATGCGCCGGCTCGGCTTTTGTTGTAATAGGATATATAGTCTAATTCGGATTTTATTGGAGCGGGTTGTTGTTTTGTTCGAATCACAAAAAATGTAGGTTTGTGGGGATATAAAAAGTAGATGAGGTTAGGTACTCGATTAATGGGGATTCTTACAGGTGATGTGAATAGTTAACCATCATTTAATATGGGAGATTCGAGCAGGTGATGGAAATAGTATTCTACGTTTTGTGGGAGAATTATGTGGGAGATTCAAATGGGTGATGAGAACAGAAACCCACTTTACATTAGATTTATATGGGAGATTCAATTAGGTGAGGCGATGAGAACAGTAACCCACTTTATATTAAAATTAAATGGGAGATTCAAATAGGTGATGAGAACAGAAACCCACTTTACATTAGGTTTATATGGGAGATTCAAATAGGCGATGTGATGAGAACAGTAACCCACTTTTTAATAGAATTATATGGGAGATTCAAATGGGTGATGAGAACAGAAACCCACTTTACATTAGAATTATATGGGAGATTCAAATAGGTGATTTGATGAAAACAGAAACCCACTTTATATTAAAATTATATGGGAGATTCAAATAGGTGATGTGATGAGAACAGCAATCCACTTTTTAAGGGGGAATTATATGAGAGATGCATCTATAGGAGGTGATGAAAGATACCTACTTTATTTGAGTTGTATGGGAAATTTAAATAGGAATAAAATCATATATCTAATAATATCTATCTAAAAATAATAAAATATATATATTCAAATACTCTACAGCTAATACCTAACTGATTAATGATTAGTGAAAAATCATGTGCAATAAAAAATCCACCAGGACGATATCTATCTAATAAACGAATCCGGTGATAATTTCAAAACGTAAAATTAACGTAAAATTAACGTTACTTTAACATTCCCGACGACTTTTTTATACGCGTTATTTTCTAATCGACAGCACGTGGTCAGGACCCCTCGTCGAGTGAATCATTTACATTATTCGAATCTCCATAATTTCGGTATTTCGAACAATTCACTCTAACCTAAAGCGATCCGGCGCGTTATTTATGCATCCTGTCAATAATCCGGAATTCTAAATTACATGCCTGTACGATACTTATGGAAAAAGAGAGAAGACGATGAAAAAAAAATAATATTACACAAAAAAAACGGGTTTATTGGACGTCATTAATGAACTGTGACATATTACCGCGCGGTGTGTTAATGCGAGTCCGTGGCTACTCGAACGACCGACGGGAATTTAACATTTATCCCAAAAAAAAAATCCTTCAAAAGTTGATTTTTTTTGTACGTTTGGCAACTCTGCAAATTTGTTTCATATGCAGTAGAAGTGGGATTTTTTTGTAGATTTGGCAACTAGGCATTTAAATTTGTTTTCGGCAGTATCTATACTACATACTACAAGAGCGAGCTGTAAAAATGTATGCCGAAGGAATCGATATCGAAAAATTTGGAAAAAAATGAGCGAAAAAAACATTCCACGTCTTTCTATCAAATATTTTATGAAATATGTGAAACGAAAATATAACAAATTAAAATTTTTATCGTTAGTTGTCATTCAGGTCGGTCGCTTAGCCACGGCCGGATCGTCCGAAATCGAGTCGTTTAAGCTCTAAAACGGAACGGCGTTTCTAAAAATCCTAATAAAATCGCAATAAAATCGAACTTTCCTGTTTACGGTCGGAATTTATGGTAAAATAATCTGAAAATTTTCAAGCACGTGGTCAATATTTTATCAATTAAAGCAGGTGTGTTTGGGTGAAAGGTCGCCCGTTCGAGTTCGACGAGTTATAATTCGAAATACACGTACCGCTAAAAACAAACAGTACCGCACTCGCCCGAATCGATCTCCAGATTTTTTTTTCCAGGCGATTAAATTTAACCGACGATTAAATTTAACGACAATAAATGTAGGTATTAGGTACTCGAAAATCTAACGAATTTAACGAGACTTTAAAATAACGTAGAGTTAATTAAGGTATTAATTAAGGAGTTAATTAACGATAATTATCGAAGAGTTACAAAACTATTATAACTTTATTTATTTTAATAATGCATGATGTCGAAAACTAACAAATTTAACGAGGCATCAAAATAACGTACAGTTAACTCGACAATTAAATTTTAACGGAGCCTTAATAAAGTATAACTTTAATTTATTTATTCTATAAATAACAGCACGATGGATTAAACGAAATAAACGAGTAATTCCTTCGCT
Source organism: Phyllotreta striolata (assembly GCA_918026865.1). Taxonomy (NCBI): domain Eukaryota; kingdom Metazoa; phylum Arthropoda; class Insecta; order Coleoptera; family Chrysomelidae; genus Phyllotreta; species Phyllotreta striolata. Next base: position 3,493,028 of record OU900107.1, read on the forward strand.
CGTTAGTTAACTTCGATGCAAATCGATCGGTTAAATTAACCGTCCGTTATAGGCGGATCGTTAATTTCGGCGGATTAAAAAAATTAAATCGACGATTTAAGGATTTTTACGAATTACGGCCCGTAAAATGGCCGGTTATTTTCTATTAAACGGTCCGTTACTGTCCCATCGAAGAAGGTTTTCATAAATGGAAGCGGCTATAGGCGGGTCGTAAAATCGAATTTTACAAAACACCTTCTGACACTTCAAGATTAGTTCGGGTTTTATGTCGGTTATTTATCGTTTTCTGTTCTATTTTCGTTAGATGGCCCGGCATCTCCTCTATAACCGGGCGGATGAATAATTTTCTAATAAATTCTCCGAACGTTCTCGACGTCAAGTGTCTGTTAACCATATAGATATATAAATTTTTTTTCTCCGTCCGTTTCGTTTCGTTACGTTAATGATTAATTTACCCGATATCTATCCCTATTTTTCGAGCCTAATTGTTGTTTAACGGACCGTTAATTGTAACGGTCTGTTCAAATTTAACCAGCGCCTAAACAATATAATGTATTTTACATTTTACCAGGCGCTTAGAATAACGTACAAATAAATTTAACGAAGCGGTTAAATTTAACGGACCGTTAATTTTAACGGAATGTTAGACTAACGCGCGATCAAATTTAACCAGCGCCTAAACAAACGATATATTTTACACGCTACAACATTTTACCAGGCGGTTAGAATAACGTATATACAAATAATTTTAACGAGCCGGTTAAATTTAACGGACCGTTAGAAATAAGAACGCGATAAATTCGCGCCGTTTATCGAACGAATCGAATTATATATACGGCGTTCGATTAATAGAGGAAAAATTTAATAAGATCCGACGATATACAAGCTCGTTAGTTGACGCTTCGGTAGCCGCCGCCTTCTAAGCCGCGGTCGAGCTTAATTATTGGTTTAAATGACGATCTCGATAAAAGACGGTTCTCTTATATTCTGCTGTCCGTCTTTGTCTGTCTGTCTCTCCCTGTCTCTCTCTCTCTCTCTCTTTCTCGCGGCCTTTTGCTCCGATTGCCGTGCAATTACCGTGCAATTAACGTTCGTCAACCGGCCGGTTATCGAACGTTGAAATATAAGGGGTCGATGACGTCACGACGGGGGATCGTAGAACGGGCTATATGCTTTAGTTAGGTGATATATTGTGATGTATTGACTCGCCTAGAAGAGTCAATTTAGAGGCGTTTTAGAAAGTATCGTTTAGAGTCAATTAGGCTATCAGGGGCTCTATAGACGAGGCAATTACCGCCAATTAATTACTGACGCCAATTAATTGATAATGTATCTATTGCTCAATTACTAATTATTTACTGGTTTCTTACTCGAATTGGTCATTTACTAATTATATTAAAAAAAATTCCTTTTTCATTAGGAACTTGTAAATAATGACCGATTAATTACTGAGTAACTAACTAATTAGTAAGGATTAATCTGTAATTATAGTACTTGTAGTTAATAACTCAATTTAGTTTCTAAGTAGGTATTACTCTGTAATTAACTCCAATCAATTACTCACTATTAATTTATGATGTACTAGTGCTAATTATTTACTGGTTAATTTCCTCGAGTTGGTCACTAACCAATTATACTAAAAGTTAATTAGGCACTGGTAAATACTTCCAATCAATTACTTACTAATTCTATTTGATTACTGCACAATTACCAATTATTTACTGATTAATTACTCGACTTGGTGACTAACTATAATTATTATAACCAACAATAAGAATTGCTACGTGTCAATTACCGTTCGATGTCGAGTAATTACCGACAAATTCAATTACTCCGGTTTTATACGCAGTGAAGTCGTTTCTCGTACTATTCTATATGGCGGGAAATAATCGGAATTTCAAATTTTTTCTCGTTCCGAGCCACATTCACATAACCCGAGCGAATTTCTCACACCTCCTAATAACTATATCACCTACAAGTGTGACTCACGATGGGATTGCCTAGGGGGCGCTGCTCATTATACTTACATTATAATACCGTTTCGAATTGAATGGGATGTTGATATATATATTTTTGTATCTATATATACACATAAAGTTGGCGTGGGAAGGCCCTATTGCGAGAGTAATATCACCTTGTATATTAGATGCAAAACCTATCTATAATATAGTAGCGAAACGCGATTAACCGGTAATTAATATACGGGGGTGGATGAAATTGTAAACGGGCTGTATTTTATATTGTAAATTAATGTTTATAGGCGAATTATACCGGCGTTCGAATTAGAAAGGATTCGGAATTATTTATTTATTTGAAATTGCATTATTTCTTTTCGATGTGTCCCACGTTTCGATATCACTTTCACCGGTTCTCACGGTGACTGATCGCCTGATTTACGATGCTCGATATTCTTTATTAAAATTCATATATTACGGTTAACCGGTCGGTTATTTAATCATAGGTTTACCGGACTTTTACTTGTCATTTAACCGGTCATTTTCTTCTTTTCTATTATAATTTTCTTCTCTCTTATTTTACAATGTTATTTTGATAATCTTTCTTTGTTCAATTCATCACATTATGTCCATTTAACAACCGTTTAATTAACAATCAATCATTCCTCCTCTAATTAATCGCCAATTTATTGATTTTTGTCCGCCAAATTAAAACCAAACGTAAGCATTTCAACGCCATTTTAATCAAATCAAATACAAAAAGATATACAACAAAATATCATTAAAAAAAATTATACAAATATATACAGACCGTCTGTTAACTTTCTACAATTTACTTTCTCACCACCAACGGCGCCGCTGGAACCGGTAAAGCTCCGTAAGCCCCCGGTAAAGCGCTGTAAGCCGCCGGTAAAGCGCTGTAAGCCGCCGGTAAAGCTCCGTAAGCCGCCGGTAAAGCGCTGTAAGCCGCCGGTAAAGCTCCGTAAGCCGCCGGTAAAGCTCCGTAAGCCGCCGGTAAAGCTCCGTAAGCCGCCGGTAAGGCGCTGTAAGCCGCAGGTAAAGCTCCGTAAGCCGCAGGTAAAGCGCTGTAGGAAGCCACGGCGGGGGCTACCAGGGGGGCGGCGGCGACTCGAGCGACCAGTGGCGCCGCGACGGGGGCGGCGACGCCGTGATTGACGACGCTGGCGGTGTAGGAGGAGGCGTAGGGGACGGTGAGAGGGGCGGCGACGGCTGCGGGGACTGCAGCTATCGAAGCCGAAGCGCCTCCCGTGCAGCTCATCAGCATACCCGCGGTGAAAAGTGTTACCAACTGCAGAAAAAATAAACAACTATAATGTGACTTAACCTCGCCATGACAAGTATGACAAGTATGACAAGTATGATGTTTGTGACAGTTGCGGTGTAGATGAAACGGTGACTTGATTATAGTTTTGAACTTACCAGATTTTTGGCGGCCATTTTGCTGGGACTGTAGTCGAATTGGTGGATTGGATTGGACTGTGCTGTTTACGGTAAAATGTCGGGGTATTTATAGTAAAACGGATGTCAACATGAAACGTTGTCGAAATCGAATTTTTGTTTCGGAATTATAAATAATTAATTCGCGCGAATTGCGCCAATTTTCGTTGGTACTAATTCGACGAGTTGAATTTTTTATGATGGCTTTTCGCATTCCCGGCGCGTCTCGTTGACGTGATCGCGGAATAAATGGCGCGTTTGGCAAGAGAAATTTCTAATTCATTCGATTCAGAAATAATCCGAAACACTTTTGGAAATAGACAGACTCCTGTATATCACCCTGTATATAATTTTTTCTTTTCATAGGCTATATTTTAGGTTAATGCTACAGGTTGTCTTAGAAATTTTCTTAACTCAGTTTCATAGGACACCCTCTATATAGATTTATGATTTTTCTATCAGTTATATTTTACAGTGTGTCCTAACTTCTTAATTCAGTTCCTGAGGCACCCTGTATATGGTTTTTCGCATTGTTATCTAACTGATTCGTAACCGACCCTGTATTTTTAAGGGGTAACATTACAGGGTGTCCCTAATAAGTTCCTTTAATTCAGTTCCAACGGGAATATATATTTTAAGATGATCGAAGGGGGCTGGCTGATGTGCGGTGGTCTCGTTCTGCGAGGATCTACAGCCAGGCCGGCGGGAGCGCTCACATTACTCATCTACTTAGCGTTCGCTTCTTTCTTCTTCTTCTTCTTATTCTTATTCTTCTTCTCATTCCCGCGTCGAGTAGAGACATTTCGCACGGAGCGAACCAATATCTCTGTTTATATATGAATTACGTCGATTAATTCGGAAGATTAGTGAGAGGAATGCGCAAAAAAAGTGACAATTGACAGTTGACAACATCGCTTGTCACCGTTGACATTGACAGAACACGTTGGGTGTGCATTAACAAGTGGACCAGTCCAAGAAGAATTTTTTTCGCAAGCGAATCGACATGAGAGTAACGAATGTCATCCTGTCAAGTGTCAACGAAACGTCAAAATACCACGGCTTGCTCGAATTGATCTTGACCAAACATATGTACCTACGTTGTTTACAATCAAAACGTCATTCTGTCAATGAAACGTCAAAATTCCACGGCCAACCGTGCGATTAAAACGTGTACCGTTGCTACTAGATTTTCCTGGCGACCGGCGGATTAAACGTTGATGAATTTTCGTGGTCGCGAAGGCACAGCCAACTTCGACAAATCGATTCCGTTCGAGCGGGCCATTAATATCGCAATTAAACGGCCGGAAAGTGAGGTTATGAGAGAGAGCTCGAGCCCGCGATTAAGACCTCCGCTTCGACGATTGTACGGCGTTCCCACGCGGCGCTGATTAATTCGCGCCTAGATAAAAACGAGCAAAAACGAAAAAGAAGAAGAAGAAGAAGAAGAGGATTTTCGTTGTGTCAAATGTCGCCGTGATTTATCGGAATGGGAGGAGCGCGTATTCGCGCCTAATGGTTAATTCCGTCACAGATTTGACGTTGACAAAGCGAACTGGTAAACTACACGTCGTTTTCTTCGTTTTATATAATGGCCTTTTACTTGTTAAGTGACTGGTCAATTATACGCGTTAGCTTAGTTACATTATATGACGTGTATATAGAAAGTATATGAGTGAAACCCGTTTGGTCTTCTTCTTTTTATATATACGATGGCCTTTTGCTTCGTAAGTGGCTGGTCACAAGTATTTGTTTGAAACAAGATTGCTCTACTTCTTATCATCTACCGGCCTTTTACCTGTTTATTGACTGGTTAAATACCGTTCTTTTTATACGATGGCCTTTTACCTATTAAGTGTAACATGGCTGTACAAAAAATGTTAACGTTTAATGTTACAATTTTATTTCATATAGAAACATAATCAAGCCATTAGGTATACCAATAAAGAAGCATAATTACGCGGAAAATTGTCTTAATTCCGCCATTTAAATTCGCCATTTAAATAACATAGGAAAACAAAAAAAAAAAAAGATAAAAACTAACTCGTCGACTTGGTACAATTTCCAACGTTTTAATTGGCCATTAGCGGGATATTTACACATCGATTTACACCATTCATTTTTGAATATTTACATAATGTTTCGCCATTATGGCCGGGCAGTTATCATAAAGTAACGGCCGATTAGGTTGTTGTAACGGCAATAAAGACGGGTACTACTTAAATATTGGTACCTATAGGCCGGGGGGATCGTTCTAATTAATGGCCGGCCGATAATGGGACGGGAAAAGACATCGAAAACATTTTAATAACGATCCACTATTTAATGGGTTATATCGCGAATAAATGTTATAGGCCTATTCGCATATGTTGATGACCGGTACTTTCTTTATATATCTATCTATATGTATATTTTTTTAATAGTAGTAGTAGTACCGAGTCGGTTGACAATTGTCATTATGCATTGGGTTTGTTCGAGTGGGGTGTTCTGAATTTAATCGGTGTATTATTGGTGTTAATGAAGTGATAATATTTTTTAGTGGCAAATAAATACAAATTATTTCTGTTTTATTGAAATATAATGATTTTTCATGTAAGTTTGATGATTTTTTATATGATTTTGAAGATTTTTTCATTCTAATTTGACGAATATTTCACGAAATTAGTTGATTTTTCGTGAGAAAAATTCTAAAAAAATTTCTAAGTAGTACTGAAAACGTGCCTAATGTTTCCGGACTATTCTAGTTAATCCTAAACAGTTCCGAATAGTTCTGATTCCGTTCGAAATAATTTTGGAGAATTCTAAACTGTTCAAAGACGGTCCTGACCTGTTTCAAATCCTCTCTTATAGTCGCTTCTGAAATAGTTCTATGAATGATTCCGGACAGTTTCCGGATTCTGAACAGTTCCAAAACTATCCTGAATAAGAATCCATAATAAGAAAATTATGATAGAAAATTATTATTTTTTTTCTAAAATTTTAACACCCTGTAGCTCGAAAACTAAGAGGTTTAGGACATACATTGATATAAACTTTTCTTCTTAAAATCATCCAAATATTCACATCCTGAAGTATCGGCATACAATTAATTAACACCCTGTATACACAAAGAGATTAAGACAGTATTTTTGTGACACCGTGTATTTATTTATTATCATAATTAATTTTTTTTTCGGTGAATTTAACATGGATTTATTTTATCGAGAGCGCGTAGGCCGTCACTATGTGGAACACGAACACGACGCGCACACCGGCCCGTAATTCACCGGACTTTATGGGGATTTTATGCCGTATACTATTTAATAGAGTACCGTTTTTTTTTTTCTTTTTAATTTATTTTATTTTTTTCGGTTGTTCCATTCGAAATTCGGAGTTATTCGGTACTTTCGGTGATCGGTAGGCGAATAAAAACGCTCATAATTACCATTTTTAAGATGATTTACGACGCGATGGAAAGACAACTGTATAGGTTGGTATAAAATGCGCTTTATTTATATTCTTACTGTTTCATTTTTTTTTCTATCCTTGTCTGTTTGTAGGTATAGATAGGTATAGAAACTATTGAAAATTTTTATAACTGGTGAATCGTTTGTAATTAAGTGTAATTCCATTTGACTCATGACATTTGACATTTGACACATGACATTTGACACATGACATTTGACACATGACATTTGACATATGACATTTGACACATGACATTTGACACATGACATTTGACACATGCCATTTGACAGATTAGAGCACATTTGATATGAAATTTCACATTGGTAATAAAATATTATAGAGATTCGGTTTAATCTCAGGTGATAGACGTAATTCCACCGTCCATTAGCTAACAGTACCGATAGTTTTAAGTACTACCTAAAGCTCGCCGGTGTTGTACGTGTAACTTCCTGTTTTCCTGAAAATCGGGCTCGCCATATCGATACCAGATGCACGCGGAATGCGCCGTAAACGTCGCCAGTTTTTCCTCTTTCATTCGATATATATTTTTTTGCCTCGGTTTTTTTTTTGTATCCATCGCCTAAGTACAAATTGAACGCGTCCGATCTAGTTCAGCGGCGGATGCTCGCACGCATCGGCATCCGTCGCGTTTATTTCATTGATTTTTTTTCTCGGTTATCTCTGCTATTTTCACTGTTTTGTAAACTCTACCGCGAGATATTATTTTGTAATATTTTTTACTATAGTAGGCTGGCAGTGTTGAAGCCGAGCTTGCGAAGCCAGCGAGAAAAAATAAGGACTTAAAGTATGATTTTGTATACAAAGAAGGATAAATATGCAAATTTTTTTACATATTTATGTAGGTACCCTAGAGAGTGGTTTATACTCCAAAAATAGTCATTTATATACCCAAGAGAATCACTTGTGTACACAAGAGTTATTTATAATGCCCAAGAGAGTCATTTGTACACCCAAAAGAGTCATTTGTATGCCCAAGAGAGTCATTTGTATACCCAAGAAAGTCATTTGTATGTCCAAGAGAGTCACTTTTATACCCAAAAGAGTCATTTGTATGCCCAAGAGTCACTTTTATGCCCAAAAGAGTCATTTGTATGCCCAAGAGAGTCACTTTTATACCCAAGAGAGTCATTTGTATGACCAAGAGAGTCACTTTTATACCCAAGAGAGTCATTTACTCCCCCAAAATAATAAAATTCACAGTGCTATAGAAGTTAGGTCTACTCATTACTCACTTTTCGTAATTTATACGGTAGATAAACGCAACAAAAAAATCGAACTTTGCTATACATACGGATCGTAGTACCTACATAGTACCGTGTATAGAATTTACGAATGCGCCGTGTCGATAACCGTACGGATCTCTCGTCATATCGAAATGGAAGTCCATTTCTCCGTCTTCTCCGGAGACTTTTGTCCTTAGATAGTCGATAAAGCGCAATTTGTATGTGCGCAAGGGATCCGGACGGGCTCTCACCGCGTTCGCTTAATCTATTTATTGCCTATCCGCCTGCCAAATACAAATTAAAGCGAGTACTGCTCGCGCTCGAGATGCTGAGCCGTTTCAGGAACGATTCGTTCCGAGAAATGCGCTGGGTACCTGTAACCTATTAGAAAACGTGCCGGAAATTTTCGGGCGTAATTATTTTAAGAAATCCGGTAGTACCGGACGTACAGTTGGGTGGTAGTACCGGTAGTACCGGACGTATAGTTGGGTGGTAGTACCGGTAGTACCGGATATGTTTTATTGATTATATCCAAGTAGACTTTGCTATATCAATAGGTAGTATTCGAAGTAGCGCGAATCGGTACTATAGTGTAGGCATAATGTGCCTGTGCATAGTACTGCCTACGATCGACTTGGTACTAACCGTCAAATTTTTTTTTTATTTTTATCATTTTCTTACTTCTTTCATGGTAGTACCTAAGAAGAAGTAATTTTATAACCAATTATCGATAACGATTTCTCCCCGTTTAGATTCTTATAGTACTTCTTCCACATTTCCGTGTGCACGAAAATTAATATTGTTGCATATAAAGACCATCTGTTTTTCGAATACATTGTCTAGAGGCCCATAGTTCAACTCTATACTCTAGTATTATAGTAGCATATTTCAGATGGGCACCTGACATTTATGATTTCTTTGTCGTCTTACGAAGGCCGTAACTCAACGCCGGTACTCGCATGAAAAATTTTTACGCCGGTAACAATAACGGCAACAACGAAAAAAAAGAAAGAAAAGGAAAAACATAACTGAAGAAAACGGAGAGAACAAAAAAATTTTACGTTTAACGGTCGTTGTCACGAAATGCCACTAATAATAGTTAAAGGATACGCAAATGCTGGTCAAAAGCTGGTCAACTGCTGGTCAGAGGGTAATCAGAAGCTAGTCTAAACCTAGTCAACGAATAGTTAAAAAACTAGTCAAAAGTTATTCAGAAGCTAGTCAAAGGATAGTCGGAAGCTAGTCAACAGCTCGTCAAAAATCTAGTCAACAGCTACTCAAAACCTAATCAAAAGTCTAAAACTAGTCAAAATCTGGTCTAAAGCTAGTGAAAAGTTAGGGAAAAGCTAGTCAAAAGCTAATCAACAGCTTGTCAAAAGCTTGTCAATAGCTGGTCAGAGGGTATAATCAGAAGCTAGTCAACAGCTAGTCAACAGTTCGTCAAAAATATTGTCAACAGCTAGTCAAAACCTAATCGAAAGTCTATAAAGCTAGTCAAAAGCTAGTCAAAAGCTAGTCAAAAGCTAGCCAACAGCTAGTCAAAAACTAGTCAAAAGGTAATGAAAAACTAATCAAAACATAGTCAAACCAAAGCCAAACTCTAGTCATAACCTATTCACACATTACGATTCCCTCTTTGCATGTATTAGATATCAGGAGGAAAAATCCGATGTTCCGAGGATATTCGCGTAGACGCGGCAACGGCGCAAACGACAGGACGATCGAAGGACGTTCGGGAACAACGACTAAAACAACTAAACAATAGTTTTTTGGGCGCGTGATCGTCGGAATCGGAGCGCGAACATGTCGCTCATCATGCATCATTCATCATATTGTTTGCGCTTAATTGACAAATCCGAATCGGTCACAGTCCGATTATTACAAGCGTTTCGTAACAGTCCAAAAAATACGGGAAATAAAAATCAGATCAAATTATAAATTACCTATACAATATAACGATAAAAGTTGGCGTTGAAATGTATACAGCTGCACGCTTGATTTTTGAGCAGTTATATTCTTATTTGACTTCTTCTACTTCATTTGAGGCCTCGCCTACTAAGGCTATTTGGGGTACTAAATTCGACAGATGACGTTTGACACTTGACGTTTGACACTTGACGTTTGACACTTGACGTTTGAGACTTGATGTTTGCGGATTTGGAAGTTTTCTGTTCTATTTGGCTTCAGTTGGCATGATTTCGTTTGGAAATAATAAAATTTAACGATCGTTGGATCGACGAGCCGTTTGAAACGTTTAAGAGTCGATTAATTTCGTTTCGAATGGCCAGTTTTATATATAGATATGTCGATTCAATAGTTCGTTACAAATATATAAATGTATATCTATAATACATAATTCGGTATCGTTACAAACCACATTTCTCACCAATTACAACGCATAAATAACGCGTTGGAAATGTTAACAACATTTTTTTTTTAATTCTCGTTCGATCCATTTCTCTTTCCGATCTGAATCACAGGCGTAACCAATTCGATATTCCCAAAAAAAAAATTACCGCGTGGCAACGTCGCAATATTTCGTTATAAACACGTTAATACAAGCCTACTATATTTTTAAATGTTAAAAAAACATCAACAAGGCTTTGCCTATTGCCATATATGTCATCAGACGAACGTCATTAAATTTGTCAGATGACATTTGTCAAATATCGCCATTGAATGGCGAATATCATGTGTCAAATGACAAATGTCGATTGTCGAACGTGGTATGTCAATATGTCATCTGCCATCTGTCAAGTGTCTAATGTTTCTAAGTGAATGTTTCCCGCGTTGCGTACGCCAATGGTAAATAACTGGGAGTCGTGCCGAATGAAGATATTCCAATAAACGATCGAGTTATTACGAATTACCGTCTGATTGCCGGTAATTGTAGCAATAATGATTAAAAACAATAAGGCGGCATTAAATAAAAATATTCGCCGAGATAGCTGCACGTGCATGCCACGTATATCGATCGTTTTCCATCACGGCGAAACGGCTCTCTTCGAATCGGCTCTTCGATTTAATTCTGATCGTAAATTAAGTTGGCAACGATTCCGATATACCTATACAATGTTGATGACATAAATTAGGTTGGCAACAAATTTTGTTAAATCGGTTTGTCGGTGTAAAACAAATATCCTACTGTTGTCATAATTGACAAGCATTGTGACCAACTTTTATGGAAGTAAATACACAAAATAGATTAAGCTTAATACCTCTGCTGAATTTAATTTAATATTAGCAAGGGATGATAGGAAATGTTAAAAAGCAGAATTAAATCACCAAAAAAAATATATATTATCGAAATTCAACGTTTGTATATAAAATTGTTATTATTTTCTTATAGTAGGATGGTAGGCACTGACTGTCAATGTAATTTTCCATTTCTTCTTCTTTTTTCTAGTTTACTGGCCTCAACTACTATAAAGGCTATTCCGCCGAATATTCAAGAAATACGAATTTTTTGCTTAGTTATCTTTTCCACATATTAGAAATGGCACAATTTGAGCTCTAAATAATTCAGATTCAGAAGCTTTTTCAGAAATTTCACTATGTAATTTTAAGAGTCAATTGTACACTAAATTTTTTACTGGCGCTGTTAAATATATTTCAGATGATAAAGGAATTGGATGATTAATTATCATAAACCCCCGAATAGAAACATGAAGCAGGTACCCCTAATTTTTAATTTATCCTCGTCATTTTGCCATTTTGACTGTATAACGTCAAACTTTTACTCAAATTTTTCGTCCAATGCTACGACAAAATGGCGCTACCTTTTTCAAAAAACGCGGCGCCCTTTTTAAAAAGGGTAACGCGTTTTCTTTTAATTCAAACAATCCATCGCATCGTGTGCGGGTAAACCTCGATTCTCATCGGATCAAAACGTACACGTATATTTACGGTAGCGCAAAGCAAACCTCTCCTCCTTCATCAACATCATCATCATCATCATCATCAATTTTTTTATCCTCTGTACACCGACTCGTCCGGCCTCTGCCGTTGATGGATTAATATTACCGACGGTCGGAGCCCCGTCCTCCGGTATAAGCTATGGCCAATTTGTCCGGTTCGATTCAATAATTCAACTGGAACAGCATAAATGAAATATAAATTTCCACCGGACGACGGTCGGACGTTTTCCGCAAAAACGCAATTTGTCAACGTCGCCTCCGTATATACCGTGCACTTCAAACGATTACGAGGAAATCGATTGTATATTATGTCTATAATCGATTCGATTTCCCAACGAACGATCGATTGCTTGCATCCTAGAAAATACTACCCATTTACATAACAAACGCCAGATATTAAATAATGCATATGTAATAGTTAGATAATGTATAAGTTACTGTAAGATAATGTACATGTTTCTGTAAGATAATGTATATGTTTTAGTCCTGTATGCAAATGCATAAGTTAGGAGAATATTCATTTACATAACAATTAACTATTAGATAATGCATATGTTATAATTATCATAGATAATGTCGTAGTTAGGTAATGCACAATTGCCGAGAATATTCGTTGATATGAGAAATATATGTCAAATAATGCCTTCGTAGTTAGATAATGTATAATTTATTATAAGATAATGTTTATTAATATTAAAGTAATTTTCTAGTTGTGTGAAGCACAATGTAATATTATATAACATTTAGATAATGTTTTATTTGAGGTATTATAAGATAATGTGTTTGCACACATACTTAACGCTTAAATAATGTATTAATGTAATGTAAATATTATTCAAAAACCAATTTAAAACTGTAGGTACTATTTCGGTATATATTTAATCGGTTCCTTTTAGTTTTCTATATGCATCTCAAACATTACACAATCACGATTGTTCACCGTGCTGATACGGTTAATTAATCGATAATGAATCGATACAATCGATAAAAATAAACTCGTTATCGCTTCCCCCCGGACGCAGGAAATGTGAGTGCAAATTGTTCCCTAATTAGTTCCACATCTAATCGAGTAGCCGTTGGAAAAGGTTTCTCTTAGAAGAAAAAAAAACGAACAGAAAAGAAGTACCGAAAATGAAATTCCACGCCGCCCTGTGTCTGACGGTACTGCTCTGTCACACCGTCTGCGGTGATCCCTTTCATCGCCATCGTCATTCCAAACGAGTAAGTTACCGCACTTTTTCCACCACCACGGTCGCCTACTGTACTTTTTCTACGACATTTACGCGTCTTTTAGGACTCCAACTATCAGGAGCTCGAACGGTACTTCAACAGTTTGGTCGAAAGAGAACAGCACCCGGCATTAGCCGCTAGCCAAAGTAAGTACCACGACTGGTAGTACCTAAAAAGTAGTACCTAGTTAATGTTAAAATCAACGTAAAATCCTATTATTATTTCTTTCGGTAGTACCGGTAGTACCGAACCGGATAGTACCCGCGGCAGCAGTACCGCATTGATTCGCGTTTGTTTCAGACCAAGCGGACATCAGCGATTTGGAGGATCTATTGGAGAGGTACGGAGTGGACGCGAACGAGGACGAGGAGAGCGTGAAGCAGTACGACCAAGATTTCCTCGATCGGTACACCTCCGATTTGGAAGCCGACGAGCAGAACGACAAGAAAATCGTCTACAATACAAGATTGAGCTACGCAATGCCGCTGGTACGACCGCAGGGTGGAAATAATGGCCGTGTAAAGGGGGGAGTTTGGAGGGAGGAGAACCACCAGCCTGGTCGGTACCACGCGAACCAAGCGAGGAGGAACTTCCGGGATTTCCGGCCGTGGGGACGAGAAGGGGAAAACTTTAGGTACTAAATGTAAGTACTAATTCGGGATTCTTAATTGTTGTTGAGGTGCTTTTTGTATAACGAATAAAGTTTGTTGCGTTTGGTACTTTTGTTTGATTGGGAGATGAGTAGTACCTACTACAAAAGTGGAGTCTAAAATATTTGGTAGGTTGGTCTAAATTGATTGAGTCTAAATTTTGGTCTACAATTTTGAGGACCACTTGGAGAGTTGAATCTAAATTATTGTGTTCTAAAAGTTGAGTCTAAAATTGTAATTGGCTCTTTTAGAGAAGTTAATGTTGGTTTCTTAAAGTTTTATCACAAAATTTGAAAGCCGCTTAAAGAAGTGTGTCCAAAATTGAGTCTAAAATTTTGGCGATGGGTGATTAATTATGCCTATAATTTTGTCTTCTAAAAATTGCGTCTAAAATTTTGGTATAGCTTTAAAAAGTGTCTTTTAAATGTTGATTCTAAAATTTCGGCGATGGGCCTAACTTTTGATTGAGTCTAAACGTTGGACTCCCTGATTTTCCACAGTTGAATCTAAATTACCTACCTATATAATAATTATAGCATTTGTAATGTATTAAAATTTGTTAGGGAGATTTGATTCAAAGTTGAATATAAAAATGGTAAATAGTTCAAGTACTATTTCGGTACTTAATCGATCCTGTTTCCTTTCCAATCACGATAATTTACCGTGCTGATACGTTTAATTAATCGATAACAAATCGATAACATAAAACTCGTTATCAGAGTAACTTTCAGGATTTCCAATCATGAGAAAGCAGAAGAAAATGTTAGTTAAATATAGTTAGTACCTATAAGTTCTAATTCGGGATCCCTGGAATTATTATTAAGGTAGTACTTTATTGTATAGTAGGTACCAAATAAATTTTGTCGCATTTAATATTTTACTTTTATTCCGAGATGCTATTAGAGTCGGACGATTATCCAACTTCAACATGTGAATCAAGACAAATCAAGAAGAAATTTATTCTATTATTCCCGTTTCAATTTCCATTATAATCTAAAGCACCGTGCTAGATACAAACAACAACAAACAATAAATAGCCGCTACCGAAAAAAAAAAAACTTTCCGGGCCCCACGCCGGGCGACACATTCACCTAAAACGGCCCATTACCCGCATAATAGCCCAACATTTGTTTGGGCTCTTTTGAAGGATGCCCCACTGTTCGACATCAAATCTACAAGGTGGCCCAAAATGCAATTCAAAACACTTGTCTTTATCTCCTGTATAAACTCCCGTTTCCAGTACAAGCATACAGCAGCAGAAACAAAGTGAGGAAGCTCAGAAGAAATGTATACAGTCGAAAAAGGGTATAGGCGCAAAAAAATCGCGGCGTTCTCCTTACTCGTCGACGATTCACAAACGCACAATCGAATGGTAAAGCAATCGATTCGCCATTATCGAAGCGAATGGAGATTTTCCCGGCCGGGCGCGTCGATAAATCGAGCCGGGCTCGCATCAATAAGAGCCAACGATAAGCAAATTCCGTTTCGGGATCGATGAAAATCGAGCGAATCGAATCGGAATGAAAAAAAAAACCAAGAAAGAGAAGAAGAAACCCGATTTAGATAAGTGTAATAGAAGCGTGAGAAAATCGCGCGATTGAATTACGAATTATTCGGTTTGTCATCGATTGATTTGTATACCTACAGTTTATAAAAATTAGGAAACCTGTACTTTATAGGACAATTGCATGGGAGATTCAAATAGGTGATGTGATGAGAACAGTAACCCACTTTTTATGCGAGAATTAAATGGGAGATTCGATTAGGTGATGAGAACAGAAACCCACTTTATATGGGAGATTCAAATAGGTGATGTGATGAGAACAGTAACCCACTTTTTATGCTAGAATTAAATGGGAGATTCAAATAACTGATGACAACAGTAACCCACTTTATATAGGAGATTCAAATGCCTACGAGATAAGAAAAGAAACCCCACTATACACATCCTACTAATTAAATTCATCCAAAATGCACTGCCATATCGCCCGTTCGATTTCCGATGCGGAATTTCGCAACGAACCTTCAAAGAAATCGATCCCTCGATCGAACAAAAACCCACCGGAGCGCCCGAAACGATCCGTTTTTTTTTCTCCTCCATCTCCCTTTCGCTATTTCGACGGGCTCTATCGGTGCTTAGAATCGCCTGTGTGGTCCGCGAATCGCCCAAAAAACCCCATTTATTCCGAGTAGATACCTCGACGAAACCACGCCAGTAGCGCAACCGCTCTAAATACCCCAAAATCACCTATTTAAAAACTATTCAACAGCGCAACGTCAATTCCACTTGATTACTCACACTCTTGTGGTACCTGCACTAGGAATATTTTTAAAGAAACGTTGATAATATCGAGGGAATTACATGGGAAATGGTTTGGTACGCCATTCGATGCTTCGACGAACGGGCAAGAGAAAGAAATTTTCGAGACGACACTCGGGGAATTTTTATCTTGGCGAGCTGGTGGACTGGTAAGGCGCACGTACTTCGACTGCGGATGAACTAAATTAATTAATTTTTTTTATCTCGCGGAGGTTCTCGCGAATTAGGATGCAGGAAGACGATTCGGAATCGATATGCGGAAACCCGCGCAAAAAACCGCCAGAGAAGAAGAAGAATTTGCGAAGCGGAGAGGAAGCATCAGAAGAGTACCTATAGCGAAGAAGGTTCGTGTAAGTGGATTAGTTTTTTTCGGTGGGCTATATTTTTATGTAACAGCTTCGTTTGTAGAAAAAAATTTATGTAACAAGTTTTGTAGTATATCTACATTTTAAAATAACAGCTTAATCAGAAGTAGTTAATCTAGATTTTATGTAACAGCTTTTTTGTGTAGTATAAATTGTAAATAACAGCTTCATTTTAAGCACATTTTTCGATATAACAGCTTCACTAAACTTTAATGTACTTTAGCAACAAAATTTGTTAGAAAATCGGAGGAAATTCTAAAATTTATGTCAGCAAAAATAGTATCTGTTAATGTTGGTGAATCATCTTTGTATATAAAGCTTTGAATATTGCTGTAACAGCTTCATATACAGAACAAGCAATTGCAAATATTTTTGCAAAAATAGTGCATTATTCATTGTATTTAATGTTAATTTATAAATGTATATATCAGCATCAAATAATGCAATATAAAATATTCGTTTATTGCCTAAACAATCGCTGAAACATTGCAAATATTATTGCAAAATCTTCAATCTAAATATAGCCAAACCAATATCATTTAACATGGTAAACATTGTTATGACAATTCCACTCGAAATGCATTAATATGTATAGATATAATATTCTATTAAATTTGTTTGTATATACCCAATATTATATTTGTTTTTCGATCGGGCCGACCTTCTCGCTTTTATTCACCATTTATTACACTCTTATTTTTTATTCCACCAATATAATGACTACATTTAAGTTAAATAAAATCGTTACGATTAACAAAGAGATTCAATTAAAAATTCCAAGGTTTCATATTTAATTTATTTGGTTTGCTCATCTCGCACCTTGACATTTCATACCCGACTAATTAATTTCGTTCGGAATATTTACACATACACACACAGGTACACACATCGGATAATATCGTATATAAAATGTACCAAACATTATATTAACATAATAGATTAATTCCTGATTTATTACATTATTCTTCATTAAATCTATAAAAGGCGTTTTATTAATCATTCTCGAAGTATCTATACTTTAAATTTTGTTCAATATTTCTACTAATCATCAAGATTCTACATTACATTTAGTACATGCATTAAATTTCAACTTCCTACCACATTGTAAATGTATGTTTAATGTATGTTTAATGTACGTTTAATGTATGTTTGATGTATGTTTAATGTATGTTTAATGTATGTTTAATGTATGTTTAATGTATGTTTAATGTATGTTTAATGTATGATTCATGCCTGTTTAAGGAATGTTTGATGTACGTTTAATGTATGCTTAATGTTTACTTTAATGTACCTATGTTTAACATAGGTAGCTACTATCTACTATTAACGCCCAATTAAAATGTTTGATATAACCTATATAATGTCTTTGATAATCTAATGATAATCTATCTATGATAATGATATAATAATATAATGCACTCAAAAATAATGTACATATAGTACCTATCTAATATGTTCTGAATATTTATATGAAATGTCGAAAATGTAGGTGGAATACATATAAGAATCTTTCAGATTATAGTTGCATATTCGAGATCGTCCGGATAGCGTTCAAACGTTTCGGTCGTTAGGTACTTCTTATAAAATGGTACCGGCCCGACCTAGATGGCAGTGCGATAAGTCGCGCCGGGGTCGGGGGAAAAACCGGCGAAAAGACCGAAAATCGGCCGGGTTCCCACGCCATGCAAATCGTGAATAAGTCCACGAACCGGATTGATATCTGCGACAGGTAGTACCCGGTGTAACTAGTTAGCGGAGCAAGGTCGAATGTAGTACTAGGCGCGTATTTGGCGATATTTCCGTTTCCTCTCGAAAAGAACGCCGATTTTTTCCCGACTTAGGTGTGGCGTGTGTGGTACTGCCTCGATATGGGAGAAGATGCGCCTAGTACCGACACATACGAAAACACACCGAGCGCCTATAGGGATATATAGGAGAGATCGCGTGAGCAGAGATATGTAGTTGATATAAAGGACATGTGAGCATCGGCCGGTGTGGGCGCGCGACAACTGTACCGCTCAGCCGGTACGCCACCCAGGGCGTCGTACCGGCACGCAACCGAACGCGCTCTCCGATACATATATACCGGTATTTACCCCGTAACGTTATAAACGAGATGAAAATACTACCAAAAATATGTAGTACCTACTTAATTCCGATGAGTACCACCTACATTCTGGTAGGTACTTGGTAGGTACTGCCAGCAAAACCCGAAGGGTAGTAAGATTTTCATTGCAAATATTAAACTCGTTACGAGTCATTTCGAATCTTAAAGTACTTCCGGTACTACCGGTACTACTTGGTAGGTACTACCAGCAACACCCGAAGGGTAGTTAGATTTTTGTGTAGGTACTATACGTATATATGAGTGTGAGTTGCGCGCCTATGCGTCTCGCCGGACAGGTAGTACCTAGTAGTAGTACCCGGTGCACGCGTGACGGTACCGCCGTCGAAAGAAACGCCTGAATGGGATCTTTTAGCGAAACGTACGGCTGAGATAAAATTGAATTGCCGCCATTAATATCGGTATTTTAGAATGGAAAAGCGGAATATGGCGAAACGGGATGAAAAAGCCGAAACGGCGCCGCGAGGCGGGAGCGATTTTCCTCTCGGGTCGTACCGATAATGAACTCGCGCAGTACGTAAGTCGTACTCGTTGGTTTTTTTTTTTATTTATATATTTTTTTTTCGAGGACGTACGTGCGGCACCTTACGATCATTTTTCTTCGGTTTTTATTCTTCGGCGATTCTTAGAGAACGTTGAGTACTACTTTGATTTCGTAAAAACAGCTAGATATATTTATCGGATTCAGTACTTTGCTCGTGAGTTATATTATAGGTACTCTGGTACTCTTAAAAATGCCTTAAAAATAATAAATGGTGCATAAATGCATCAGGAAGTGAATATTCGAGTTCTTTTTCTACACGAGTAGGTACCTAAATGTAAATATCGGTCGTTCTCGGGTCGTACCGCCCACGCCTGTAGACCTTCGAAAGTTTATTTCGTTTCATTAAAATACCGATTTATAATTTAGTCGGTAATAAACGAAATTCTTGTCTACGCGCGTTATAGTGCACTCGAAAAAGTCGTTTGTTGAGCACAAGCCCAGTAGAGTCTTCGATATGTCCAAGAAATGTTATTTTAATACTCCAGGGAGTCATTTATGAGCCCAATTGAGCTATTAATGTGTCCAAAAAAGTCATTTATTTGCCCATAAGAGTCATTTATATGTCCATCAATAGAGCCGTTGTGTCTCAAAAAGAGTCATTTACATGCCCAAGAGAGCCACTAATATACCCAAGAGAGTCGTTTACAAGCCCAAGAGAGTCACTAATGTACCCAATAGAGTCGTTTATACGCCCAAGAGAGTCACTAATGTACCCAAGAGAGTCATTTATACGCCCAAGAGAGTCACTAATGTACCCAAGAGAGTCATTTATATGCCCAAGAGAGTCAATGTACGCAAAACAATAATAACTAGAGAAGTAATTCAATAATACTTTTGGTAAAGAAACAAAATATTTCGAGTAAATAATTTCCCTGTATCTTAAATACATTAAGCAGAAACGCCCAGCATTTTAAAATATTCAAATACACATGCATATACACGTACACAGATATTTACACAAACAAACGTAATTTATTTCGCCAGTAATCGAGCAGTAATTCAAAATTTTAATGCGCGACTGAAGCTTTTATTGCATTAATCTACGTACGAATAAGTAATTTCCAGTAATTATTTTCCGACGAGGGCCTTTTCGGACGGCGCGGGATTTATCGCACATATCCTCGTCCCGAAACGCTAAAGGAAGAAGAAGAAAACGAAGAATGAGAAGAAGAAGAAGAAGTACAGGAAGAAGGAGTACCTAGAAAAAAAAAAGACAGTAAATAGATGACGGTGGGGGATTAAAAAAATAAAAATATCGCGACGTAGAGGTAAAATTCGCGCCAGTAATTTACGGGCGACGTGCAACTTGACACCGGCTTTTATCGAAACATCGGATCTCGGCTTTTGTGCGAATAAATCAAACCATTTGCGAGCGGGAAATATACCTACGGGATTCGTTCGTTCGTTCGTTCGCCTATGCCGATTTTGACGTTACATCTTATCTTAATCGTTTTAATATCTAAATTATATATACACGTCGCATTTCCGCCTATTATCTATCTCTTTATTTTTTTAAACGTAGATATGCATTTTTTCATTTAGATACTCGTATCTTGGGTTTTGTATTGACATGTGACAAGTGATATTTGATTGGATAGTTATTCTCATTAAAATGGTCGAAATTAATTGAGTACAATACTCATTGGGATTGCTAAAATACACATTGAAATTACCAAAATACTGCTTAAATTAACGAAATACTGTTTGAATTATCAAAATATTCATTTAAATTGTCCAAATACTGGCTTGAATTATCAAAATACTCGTTAAAATAACCAAAATACTGCTCGAGTTATCAAAATACTCATTGAAACTGTTAAAATACTGTTTGGATTATCATAATACTCATTGAAATTGCCAAAATACTGTTTGAATTATCAAAATACTCATTTAAATTGTCGAAATACTGCCTTGAATTATCAAAATACTCCTTTAAATTGTCGAAATACTGGCTTGAATTATCAAAATAGTCGTTGCAATAACCAAAATACTGCTCGAGTTATCAAAATACTCATTGAAACTGTTAAAATATTGTTTGGATTATCAAAATACTCATTAAAATCGCCAAAATACTGTTTGAATTATCAAAATACTCGTTGAAATGACCCAAAATACTCATTAATTGTCTCTAATACTCATTGAAATTGCCAAAATACTGAATGAATTGACCTGCAAAAATACTCATAATCCAATAATTGGTTACATTTAAAAAAATAAAAGAAAATACGTACAAGCCTACTAAGATTTAACAAAAATATCATTGCTCAACATTTATCATTGCTCAATGAACAACAGATATTTCATTTTCCGACAAATATTAATCGATTTAAAAGCGACAAGAAGAAGAAGAAGAAGACGTGTCAGAAGATAGAAAGAAGAAGAAAGAAGAACATATTACCGAGGAATATATCCCGTACGTACCGTACACGTATAAGTATAATATACAAGTTGTTGTACCGGGCATCGATGCCCACCATTTTCATTGTCGGTAATATATTACCGTATTCATAGGCCAATAAAAGATAATCTTTCGGCCATATTTCATGCCCGTACCTATTCAGGCTTGAAATATACTATTCGAAAAACTGGAAATCTCATTGCTCTTGGAACATTCTGTCTCTCTGTCTGTCTCTTTGTGTGTGTGTTTCATAAACGCGATTATATCAATTTGATAATTTTCAATTTGTTAATTCTTTTGTCATTTGATAATTTTTGTAAATTCTTAGATTTTGTAGACTTTATAAAAGTTCGGCAACACTGGCTATACTTGTGACGTATTAAATTATACACTGTGCTTCATTCCAGATCGCAACGTAGGTTACATAGGCTGTAGGTGCGAAAAAGACAACTTCTATTTAGACACTTATAAAGGAAAAGGAAAGAGTGACATTTGTGTCATTGCAACTTTTCACTCTGACAACTGTTATTTTATTAATTGCAAATAAATGGCAGTTTTTGATTTCAATTTTCTTAAATATATAATAAAGTAGTAGAAATTAAAAATAGGAGATATCATTGCTTGGAGTCTCTATATTAGAAATAAGAAAGATTCAAATAAATCGATAAAGCCAAATTTGAATCTTACTGGAATTAATGAACCTATGTTTTCCCATTTAAAAATACCCTTAACGATTTCGTACATGAAATCGTTCTTATTTCGCCGAACGAAATCAGGGCGTGCGATTAGATTAAATTCTCCACATTTTATACGTGCATTTAATACGTACTTAATATGCATTTAATATGCATTTTATATGCATTTGATATGCACGATATTTTCCATTTAGTGTCCGGTTTCGGGGTTCGTGTCGCGGCCGCATAACTATCGTTCAATCGCTCAGTCAGTCAGTGAAAGAACGCGGGGCCATAGAAAGACAAATATATCGATAATATGTAAAATGAAGTAGTTACCATCAGACCAAACAAGGACGCCGTGTAATGGATCTGAAGTGGGCAAAAGTGCTTGGGTTTCGAAACGCGTCCGTCTTCATTTCAGAGGATTCCCTCGAGCCTTCCGAACCCGGCTATACGTTATTATACACTCAGAAAAATAACTACACAATATACAATGTATTCATTTTATAAATCATAGACTGTATTTGTCTGCTTCATTGTTCTACTCTAAGGATTCTAAATGATTATTTTTTAAGGATATATCATAGATTGTGGTTTTGATAAGAGATCTATGCCTGACTTAATTCTTTTAATAAAAGGATATCTCCTGGATTACTCTATTAAGGACGCTAAATAATGATACTCATTGAAACTGTTAAAATACTGTATGAATTCAATATACTCAATGAATCAAAATACTCATTTAAATTGTCGAAATACTGGCTTAAATTAACAAAATACTCGTTGAATTAACCAAAATACTGCTCGAGTTATCAAAATACTCATTGAAACTGTTAAAATACTGTTTGAATTATCAAAATACTCATTTAAATTGTCGAAATACTGGCTTAAATTAACAAAATACTTGTTGAATTAACCAAAATACTGCTCGAGTTATCAAAATACTCATTGAAACTGTTAAAATAATGTTTGAATTATCAAAATACTTATTAAAATTGCCAAAATACTAAATGAATTAACCAAAAATATTCATAATCCAATTGGTTTTGATAAGAGATATATGCTTGGCTTAATTCTTTTAATAAGGATATCTCCTGGATTGCTATATTAAGGACTATAAATAATGATGAATCTGAATAAATAGCTCTAATTCTTCAAGGATAAAGGACCATAGACTACACTTCTCTGTTGTATTAATGTAATTTAAGGACTCTAAACAATCCTTCTTCAAGGATAGTCGATCATGCCGCTGCTTTAATAAAAAAATAGTTTCTTTATTGTTCTAATCTAAGGACAATATGCATATACCTACAATTCTTTTGATCCTTCTGATCCTTCTATAGGATCTTCTGTATCGATACCTGCATATCGATTAATAAATCGATACAGTGTAGGTATATTACTCGATAATAAAAATACAAAAATAAACAGGCAATTACACTCGAGTTTCATCAATATATTTACACACCTTGAATTTACACTAACGTATAAAACGAATACTAATTTTATTAATATCCGAATCCCGATTTAATGGAGCTGTTTAACGCGATCGTTAAAGTTAAATGCTGTTTAAATTGCCCTCTAAACGGTCCGTTTTGGCCTTTTACTAGTCGAGCTTTAGTACATCGAGTATCTGGAATTTCGGGAATTGCACTTACGCCATGTGTAAGAGGGAGAGAGCCTATTCGACCGATGTAATAGAGAGAGGGAGACGGAATGTAACATAAATTCGTAAATACCCAATTTTCCCCGAATAAAAACGCGTATACTAAGTAAATAAAAACTAAACGTGACGTCATCGTTAAGTTAACATGAACGTCGTATATACAATGAGGAAAAAAAACCGATGACATTAGTCAATAGGCGAGCGTAAAACGCGAACTCGAAACACGTGCAAGGAATATCCTCGAAGGACCAAAAAAAACGGAGCAAAAGGCACTTAAGCGATAGGAAAAAGACGGTACGTTATTATTCATGATCGGTTTTTTTCAACGATGGAAATGCATTCGAACTCGAGCTGTTAGTATACATGTACCGATGTGACGATAGATTCTTAATAGTACCGATAGGTACTTACCTGCAGATCGTATAACGTACGAGCTACGACTGGTTATTTATGTTTATTTATTTATTTTTTGTGCGTTTGCGTTGGGTTGCAAATGAAATCGGGACGTTTCGGGGAATAGTGGTACTACCTAACGGTACCGCGAGTTTATCGAAACTTATATAGGCAGTACCGAATGTGAGTTTGGACTTGAGTTTTGCCAATTGCGGGTGCTAAAAGGTTGGGCTATGCATATATCAAAAGTACTACGTAAAATTATGATTCTACTAAATTGTAGGTGGTACCGAAGTTGGTACTTGAGTTTTATGTACTTGCAAATGCGTTTTGTAAAGCTATGATGGTTCATTTGTAAGTTTATTGACACCAAATGTCACTATTAGTACTATCTAATCGGTTTGTTTTTTTTTGTGAATGGGGATATTTTTGGATATTTTTCGAGAGGTTATAAATGAAACAAAGTCGCTCGAAAACACAACATACTTTTAATTAAAGCGAAATATAAAAATTACATAACATAAAAGGCACTTCTTTACTGGCCATGTATACAAGTTCACTCGCTTCACGACAATTTATTTATTTGTAATTCTATTCGTTTGAAACTCGTTAATTATTTGCCTAACATAGGGTGTTAATTAATTGATACTTCAGGATGTGAATATTTGATTGATTTTAAGAAGAAAAGTTTATATCAATGTATGTCCTAAAACTCTTAGTTTTCGAGCTACAGGGTGTTAAAATTTTGTAGCTCGAAAACTAAGAGGTTTAGGACATTGATATAAACTTTTCTTCTTAAAATCATCCAAATAATCACATCCTGAAGTATCGGCATTCAATTAATTAACACCCTGTATAGCCGAGACGGTCTCTCATCTAATATTATTCGATTTATCAGGTACCGATTGATTTACTAGTTACACTGGGAAAATTAAATTTTCCCCGGTTTCGTTTAACCCGAATAAAATTCAAATATCTATTGAGAAAATGAGCGAGAGAGAGACGACGCATAAATTACACTCGACTTTTATGTTGTTGTTTCACAATATCAAATATCAAACTTAACAAAGCAATACAATATATTCATAAAAAAAAATATATAAATAATATAATATAAAATTTTATACACATTATTTTTTTATTTATTTACACTGGCCTTCGTAATAACTGTACAAAAAATAAAATACTTAAATTTTAGGCATCTGTGACTTTTCTTTTGTAATTCAGAATTTTCAGTGGTGTCAATCTAGAGGGCGTTGGTAAAATTATTTAGTTCCAAATAAATGTACCGAACTGTTATGAATTTTATCGCACTCAGAAAAATTCGAAATCAGTTCTGAATAGTTCCAAACATCTCAGTAAAATAGAGACGAACAAGGAAATAAAAACTGTTCAAAACAGTCCAAAAGAGTTCAGAATAGTTCAGAATAGTTCAAAATGGTTCAGAACAATTCAACATCGTTCAGAATAGTTCAGAATAGTTCAGAATAGTTCAGAATAGTTCAGAACGGTTGAAATAATTTAGAAAAGTTAAAATAGTTCAGAACAGTTTATAAATATTTAAAATACACAGTTCATAATAATTGAAAATTAGTTTAAAGAAGTTCAGAAGAGATCAGAACAGTTCAAAATAGTTCAAAGCAATTCAAAATCGTTCAGAATAGTTCAGAATAGTTAAAAATGGTTCAAAACAATTCAAAATCGTTCAGAATAGTTCAGAAGAGTTAAAAATGGTTCAGAACAGTTTAAAATAGTGCAGAACAGATCGATACATCCATTGAAACAAATTTAATAAATAAATTGCATTTACTCACCTCTTTAATCAACCAAAAAAAAAAGCCTAAAAATTCCAAATTAAAAAAAAAAAACAAAACAACAATTTGTCTACCTAATATTTGCACTAGTTTTATCAACGCAATCGCTCGACAGAACATTATAGAAAAAAAAAAAAACAAATTTTCTTTTTTCGAAAAAAACACCACGGCGCACGCGCACTCCCCCCTCCCTCCCCTCATTTCAATTAGCCACATCGGCCGCCTGTCTAGCGAGCGTCAGATCCAACGGCGCCGACTTGACCGGCTCGTCGACGCCGACGTCCACGTGCGTCTCGCCGTCGCTGTCCGACGACGACGACGACGCGGCGCTCCGCGACCGCACCGACAAATCGATGGGCCCCTCCTGGTCCGGCGCCCATTTCGGCGCCGGCGCCGACTTCGCCGCCGCCGTCCAATTCGGCGCCAGCGGCAATCTGCAGGGCGGCGACGGCGCGAACCGCCGGCTCGAGTGGTCGCTGGCCGGCGAGGCGGGCGCCCGCCTGGCGCCGAAGTCCTCCGGCGACGCCGACGGCTTCAGGAAGCTGAGGGCGCTGTTCGAGCGCAGATCGTCGTCCGGATCGGCCGACGACGCGCCGCTGTCCGATTCGGACGAGGAGCGGTGCGTGTGGCGGGGCGGCGGCGGCGTCGGCGCCGTCGGCGTCGGCGTCGCGTGGTGCCTGAACAGCGGCGACAGATAGGGGTGCGGTCGCAGCAGGTTCGCCGCCGCCATTACGTTCGAACCTGCAATATAGAAACATCCTGTATACTATACTATACAAACGTAAATTCTTAACTCGTCGATGACGTCACGACCTACGGATATTGAACGAACTATACCTATAAGATGTGACGTCATTTAACTGTATAGCTTCTTTATGATGTCTTTTTCCTGATTCATTTATACAAAAATGTATTGTTGAAATCATAGAATTGGTAGAATTCGTATATAGTATGGTTTTTTTTAATTCAGCAGTGACGTCACGATCTAAATAAATTGAATGATCTATATACTTGTCATAACTTATGTATACTAAATGTAACATAATCCAAACGTGACGTCATAACTGGTACTAACAATAAGTTTACCTTTATATCTTAGTATAATATTCCACGTACCGGTTTGTTGATGCTGCTGTTGCTGTTGTTGCTGTAGCTGTTGTTGTTGTTGTTGCTCCTGGAGTAGACAGTGAATTTTGAACCAGTTGGAGCGTCTGCCGTAGCGCGAGCCGCTCTTCGACATGCCCACCAACAGGCATTTTCTGAGGCGGCATGCCTTGCAGGCGGTGCGGTTCTTCTTGTTGATGACGCATTGGCCGTTGTTCTTGCATTCCGATATCGAGCTGATGTTGTTGTACGTTCGCCCGAAGAACGACTGCAACCAACAAAACGGAACGTTTGAATTGACACGTGACAGTTGACATGTGACAGCCGACGTGTAACTGTTTGCAATGAGAATCCATCAAACTTCAAAGGGATATTTTAATGACAAAATAACAGAGAAACCCAGCTAATTTCAAAGCGATTTTGTCGTTAGGTGATTTTGTCTTTGGGCTCTTTTATCATTGGGCTATTTTGTCATTAGGCTCTTTTGTCATTGAGCTATTTAGTCATTGGACGATTTTGTTTTTTTGGGTTCTTTTGTCATTGGGCTATTTTGTTATTGGGCTCTTTTGTCATTGGGCTAGTTTGTCATTGGGCTAGTTTGTCATTGGGCGAGTTTGTCATTGGGCTATTTAGTCATTGGACGATTTTGCTTTTAGGTTCTTTTGTCATTGGGCTAGTTTGTCATTGGGCGAGTTTGTCATTGGGCTATTTAGTCATTAGGCTAGTTTGTCATTGGGCGATTTAGTCATTAGGCTAGTTTGTCATTGGGCTATTTTGACGGGTTACCATACGGGTTAACAAATCAAGAGCTAAATTCAAATAAAATGATTACATATTATAAAATACAAAAAACAAAGAAAATTTATAATAAGTATTCCTTGGAAATCTCCAAGATTCCACCATACGTTTCTTATCAATAAAACCTTGCATTTTCTGCACACGTAACTAGGGGTTAGTTTTTAAGTCGATGATGTGGCAATTTAGTCACTTTGTTACTTTGTTCTGGGGTGTTACTGTTAACGAATAAAGGTGTTATAAAAATACATTTTGGTAGTGCCCTTTTATACTTTGAGCAGCGAGAATAACGTAAAACAAACGGCCCGAAAGGCCGTTATAAATAACCGGAGACGCGGAATTAATTTCGAAATACTATACAACTACATTGACGGATCGTTTCCATTTTGCATGTAAGTTATAGAAACATCGGTGAGTTTCGTTTCGATACAATAAAGCTATCAACGCTTGTGTTATAGGCGTTTGGTATGTTGTTTGTTTTTTTTTTATGTTTAATCGTTGGAAAAGTGAGTGTGGTTATTGTGGTGTAGGATGGGTTGGAATATGTGATTGGTTTTGGTGAGTTTTTAAATGTTTGTTTTTCTATAATTTTTTGGGGATTATTTGTGATTTTTAGGTGGTTATATTTGTGGATTTTGGATGATTTTTTTTTTGGTGATTTTTAGATTATTTTGCCTGATTTATGTACGATAATAATTAGAGTAGCTTCATCTACCTACATACATATGTTTCTTAATAAATAATGTTCAATACTACGTTCGAAATGAAAATTTCGATTAAAAAATTCAATAAAAAGTCAATTTAAAAACCTCCGATAGTTAGCATAATTAGACGATTTTTTAAAAAAATTTTAGAGGAATATATAGCGATTTTTAAAATATACTGCTCCACAAAGGTTAAGGAAATTCACAAATATTGAGATTAATTGAGATTAAATCTTGCAGGTTTTTTGATCGCCAAATTTAGTATGAATTGTAGAGGTATAGGGACAAAAAATCCACTCAAATATGAGAGAAAACATTTAATTTCGCATATTTGAAAATTTGGCGATCAAAAAGTCTGTAACTTTTAAAATAATCGCAATATATGCCAACTTCCTTAACTTTTGGTGGAGAATCAGTTTATTTTGCTTGGCCGATTTTTATGCAATTATATTAGTATTAGTAACTGTTCCAAATAATTTTTCACGTTTCTCATGCAGACAATTTTATATGCTTCCATTCATAATTTCATCCCACTTTCAATAAGCGATTTTTGTGTATATTAGAGATGCACCGTTACGTTATTTCGTAACAGTCCATCTCTAATCACTGATAAAGATCGAATCCAAAACCGATTGCCCGCGCAGATACCCAATGTAGATCGGAAATATTCTCATCTGCGATAACGATCTCGAAAAAAAAAACCAACGCAAACTCTCCTCCGATAATAAATCCTCATAAATAATAAATAATTACGATTTCCCGATAAACCGGCCGGCGTTTCTCTATTCTCCATCTTCAAATTCGTACCTTTAAATACAGGGAGAAAGGGAGAAACCTAAAAATGTTATTATTATATTATACTCCGTTCGCCAGCAGGAGATAGAGATAGAGTTTAACAATGGGCAATGATCCTGATAGCGAACGGACTATAGTTTAATGCTAACTTGCTAACCTGAGAAGTCAAAGGTCATATCACAGCGGAGCTCGAAATTCGGTTCTTACGCGAATCGCCCTGTATATAATTTCTTCGTGCCGTTCTTAACGTTGTAATGACAACGAGATAATTGAATATATAAGATAAAAAAATACACGCATAAAAATAAACACATGATTGATATATGGCGTGCTTTACTTTTTACGGACGATTCCTCGGGCAGTGATTCATGCACGATTAGTTTTTTTTTCGTGTATATTTCCAATTGTCCAGACTCATCCGATATCGATCACTTGTAACACGAATTATTACGTATAATCCGGAATTTTCTAACTCTCGAGGATGGCTCACTTCCATATAAACCTGTGTAAATCATCTTTGTGACATCAGCAGGAATATTACTCAAATATCCCAAGAACACTAAAATAATAACGATTATAGGAAAGCTCAATCTCATCTAAACTTGTTGTGACATCAGAATCCAAGAATTTTGAACGATTAAAAAGGATAGCTCAATCTCTAATAAACTTGTGTAAATCTTCTTAGTGACGTCACCGATGATTTGTAACACTAATTATTGCGTATAATCCGAAATTTTCTAACTTTCAAGGATGGCTCAATCCCATATAAACCTGTATAAATCAATTTTGTGACATCAGCAGGAATATTACTCAAATATCCCAAGAACACTAAAATAATAACGATTATAGGAAAGCTCAATCTCATCTAAACTTGTTGTGACATCAGAATCCAAGAATTTTGAACGATTAAAGGATAGCGCAATCTCTAATAAACTTGTGTAAATCTTCTTAGTGACGTCACCGATAATTTGTAACACTAATTATTGCGTATAATCCGGAATTTTCTAACTTTCAAGGATGGCTCAATCCCATATAAACCTGTGTAAATTATCTTTGTGACGTCAGCAGGAATATTATTTAAATATCCCAAGAACACTAAAATAATAACGATTATAGGAAAGCTCAATCTCATCTAAACTTGTTGTGACATCAGAATCCAAGAATTTTAAACGATTAAAAAGGATAGCTCAATCTCTAATAAACTTGTGTAAATCTTCTTAGTGACGTCACCGATGATTTGATTTATGTTTGGTATAATTTATCGTGTAATTTAATTCAATTTACTGTCCGCGCGGAGCGATTCGAAAATAGGACCTTAATGAGCGTTTATATCGCCTGTATATACGAGTGGAAGTGAAATTGTATAACTGGATCGAATGCATTCCCACGGAACGAAATGTAGGTCCCGGTCCGGGGAGGATAATTCCGGCCAATTTCGCTGTTTTGTAATCTCCTCATCGTCCATATATAGGTACGCGTTAAAATGAAAATGAAAGACCGTCGATCCACTTTCTATACGGTTAGCCGGCTAATAGGAGCAAATATTAAAAAAAAATAAACACAGTTACGCCAACTTCGGCTGTACCAATTATAATTATACACCTTTTTTTTGTTGATTAAATTGCGGATAATTGCACACAAACGAAGAGAAATATTTAATAAACGTGTCGTGGGATGTATAGTGATGTATTTATCGAAGGACCCTCGTATATAACACGAAACGTATTTTAATCGTTAATAATTCGAATTTGAATAATTCGGAAAATATTTAGGCGAGTAGTTTATCAACTTCCCTCGTACAATTCAAATCGTACATACGAGGGGCGATTGATACACAAACGAAGAGGGTATTTAATAAACGTGTCGTGGGATGTAGTGATGTATTTATCAAACGACCCCCGTAAAAAACGAAATGCATTTTAATAAATAAAACATTCTATACACAAAAAAATATCCTCATATTTAAACAGCTTTAAAATTCTTTTAAAATCGTCCGAAATATCGAAAAATTCGGTAAAATATTTAGGTGAGTATTTTGTCGAACTTCCCTCGTAATTCAAATCGATGCATACGAGGGGCGATCGGTAGATACGAAAACGTGAAATGCATTTTAATCGTTGAAAATTCAAATTTGAAAAATCATCCGAAAAATAATCTAACACTTTAATCAAAGATATAAAAAAAAACATCATATTTTAACGGCCTTAAAAATCTTGTTAAATCGTCCAAAAAATTCGATGAAATATTTAAGTGAGTATTTTGTCGACTTCCCTCGTATACAATTCAAATCGTACATACGAGGGGCGGTCGGTAGATACGGCGGATAATTCCCGTGTGACATTTTACGTTATAAAATATATTTTTCCGGCTCGATTGTCGGGTGGAAATCGTGTTGACATTTCAAAGGTCAAACGGGGACCCCGCATTAAAATAATCATCGCATTTATAGCGTTAAAAATCGCCACGGTTATTGGTTCTTCTTATTATAGATTTCGCCATTAGTCCGTTCGAAGGTTGTAATCTCCCGGCAATTTCGCAGACAATATAATAACCATTCTCGGTATATTAAATTAAGGTAATTCCCGGCCGGAGGAAATTATCTACGTTATACATATCCTTTCTTTACTCTCCTCTCGCCGTATATTGTCATTTCGGATATGGATCTTTTCGAGGCGCCCTCGTACACACGTACAATAACGAATAATTATGTAGATGCAATAAGGAATGACCTGGCGATTCGTAATTATCACTTTCGGAGCGCCCTCGTAAATTTAACACCATAGACAACGTTGATAAGTAGATAATATCTCACTTTCGAGATTTAATTTCGACGCGCCCTCGTAATTTAATATACCAGGGAACATCGATAATTTCGAGTGTTGCGACGTTTCGACGGTCCCTCGTATAGATTGTGAATGGAGATGCAATTAACGAAATTAGTGAAAAAACCAGCGGGAAGGAGACCATTCAGGTTTATATTATGTGCAGTATATTTTTATATCGGGCCCGGTAATTTATTTGTCACGGGAAATTTATCGTCGAAAATTTGACAAATAGTCCGAGGTAATTATTAATAATTAAAGAACTCGGCTTTATGAATTCGTAAACCAGAGGCTCGACGCCCGTTTTGCATATAAAATAAAACTAAAAAATATTTATATTAACTGTTAATAATTATTCACGGGCTGGTAAATTACAGAACGCCCTGTGTATAGGGTAAAGTTGATTGATTGGACAAACTCCAAGGGCACCTTGGATATCCTTTATGGTGATTTTAACGAGATATTTTTTCGATAATTATAATTATTTACCGATTACTATTAGAACGCTAATTACGATTTCATTGATAAAACATGGCCGGTAATTGGCATCAAGCTGGTTTTATTGATTCGATCGACCGTAACCGATGGCGAATTAAGAATTTTATGTAGTGGAAAATGTAAATTTAAGTTAAGATTAAAGCGCATTCGAAGTGATTCGGTGATTTTTTTATCAATAATTTTATTATCGGTATTTAACGAATTTATGCGTAAAAATTTGTTTGAAAATTCCTAGATACGGTACTGTCATTGAAAATTAATTGTAGTGACGGGGGTGTATTAGGGAAATTTGTTGTAGAATTGAAGTATTTCTAATAGGGATTATTTCTAAATACGGTACTGCCGTTAAATGTAATTAAAGTGACAGGGGCGTAGTTAGGATATTCGTTAATTTCTTCAAAAATAAAGGAATCTTTTTATATATGAAAAAATTTAAAATAATTCGAAAATTAGGCGATTTTCGAAAATTTTTAGTTCTTCAAAAATTGTAAAGAAACCTTTTTTCTGCAACATAAATAAAATCGTATATTTCTATTTTAATTAGTTTTTAAGAAAATTGTGGTTTTTCAAAGAATTGCTTGTGTAACTTCCAAACGTTCCGTTAATAAAACTCAAAATATCTGAAAAATTAGAAAACTTTCGAGAATTTTTCATTCGACAA
The DNA here is from genome assembly GCA_918026865.1 of Phyllotreta striolata. Taxonomy (NCBI): domain Eukaryota; kingdom Metazoa; phylum Arthropoda; class Insecta; order Coleoptera; family Chrysomelidae; genus Phyllotreta; species Phyllotreta striolata. The sequence goes on from OU900107.1 coordinate 3,526,607, forward strand.
AAATGATAAACAAATCTTTTTTCTACTAATTAAAATAAACTGGATATATCTATCTCTTTTAATTTTTGAAATAATTGCGGTTTTTTATAGAATTACCTGAGCAATTTCCATATAGAATCTATAAAAAACTCAAAATTTCTCAAAAATTAAGCGACTGTCGAAAATTTTTCATTCTACAAAAATTGTAGAAAAACCTTTTTTCTATAAAACAGAATAACCTGAATTTTTCTATTTCAATTAGTTTTCGAAAAAACTACGGTTTTTTATAGAACTGCTTGAGTAATTTCCATACATTCCACAAAAATCTCAAAATATCTCGAAAATTAGGCGACTATCGAAAATCTTTCATTCCACAAAAATTGTAGAGAAACCTTTTTCCTATAAAATAAAACAAACTGCACATTTCTATCTCGATTAGTTTCAGAAAAAAACACGATTTTCGAAGACTAGGCATACACTACACGATACATTAAAATAGATAAATCCAATCGACATTGGAAAGACTATAAGCGACGAAGCCGATGAGGATATAGAAACGCGATTTCGTACCGCGTTTCGAAGGCGAAGGCGCATATCCTCGGCCAGTTCTCACGACCCCAAAGATATATAAATGCAGGACAGGTCTCGCGGCGAAATACACCAAACATTTGAACTTCTGTCACGAATCCGCGCTATCTCGCTAAATATATATTATTTGATTTGTTCGATTTTTTAGGCGGGGGATCATTCGCTCTTTCCCTCCTCTTCACTGTTCCCAACGAACCATCGCGAATAGGCGAAAAGGCACTACGTTTATACAGGGTGATTTACCAAAGGAATAACATTTTCATGTTTTTGGCTGCAGTTTTGGCATCTCCATTGTCGTTTCCATCAGGCATTTCCCGGTGGGGCATGAGTTTTGGGCCACCCTGTATAAAGTCACCGTACAGGGAGGTATTCGGGATATTTATTTCAATCCGATTCAGGCGGAATTTAGTATCGAATTTTCGTGGATGCGGTCCTGTGAATAAACGCGATCGGAGCGACAGGAGCGTATTAGGGAAATTTGTTGTAAAGTTGAAGTATTACTAGGGATTATTTCTGAATATGGTACTGCTGTTGAATGTAATTGAAGGATAGGGGCGTATTCAGGACATTTGGTAGTTCCTCCAAAAATAAAGGAATCTTTTAAGACATGAAAAAATTTAAAATAACTCGAAAATTAAACGATTTTCGAAAATTTTTAGTTTTTCATAAATTGTAAAGAAACCTTTTTTCTGCAACATAAAAAAATCGTATATTTATATTTTTAGTTTTTAAGAAATGTGTGGTTTTTCATAGAATCGCTTGAATAATTTCCAAACCTTCCGTTAAAAAAGTCAAAATTTCTGAATGTAGTCCAATTGTAGTCCAACTGATGAAAGGTGCATTGAGGAAATTTTTATAACATTAATTCGGTATATTATCAGTACAATTTTCGTGGATGCGGTCCTGATGGATAAACGCGATCGGAGCAACAGGGGCGTACTCGGCACCTATTCGGGCGCGATAATCTCGCGCATAATATCTGGGGAATTTTTTATTTGTAGGTATATATACTGTTTCGAACGGGATCACGATCATGACGGTATCGCATCATGACTTTAAATAAATAAAATTGAGATGTACCTGGTATAATGTTCGAATACGAAACGGCGTTATTACAGTTATATTAAATTGGTATAACGAACGCTCGTAAATATATTCATTTCTTATAATATACAAGGAGTTTCGACGGTAAAATCCGCGATATTATTCGAAAATAAGACTTCATAAGTTACCCGAAAAATTGTCAATTATCCATATGTCAGCTGTCAACTGTCACGTGTCAACTGTCATATGCCAACTGTCATGTGTCAACTGTCGTATTGTTTTTGGTAGGTACCTATCACATGTCGACAGTCACAGATTATGCTTTTCTCTTGCTTTGAAATTAGGCGGGTTTCTTTTCTTTGCTTAGCATTAACATCACCGTGAAATTAAGCGGGTGAAAAGAGCGTTTTTTTCATCTATTTTAATGGGGAAAACGTCTCGTATAGTTTCCATTAACTTTCGAATTTTAAAACACCCGGCGCAGGACGAAGAAAAATATAGAACTATGCCCATTTAAAACGCCATTAATTTCATTTAACCGAAGAGCCGCATCTAGTAGGCTCTTTATATTAGATCGTATACGCTGTTTATCGGCGTTTTTTGTCCAAGATTCTAGATTATTTCGTTATTCGTGTGTGTGTGTGGCTTAATTAAGCCATGGGAACCGGGATTTTTTGCGCAATTATTCGAATAATATAAAAGTAAATAAAATCTATATTTTGTTACGGTCGTATATAACTATATACACGATTTGCCACGGTTTAATATACTAATGGCGTTTTATATATCTTTAAAACGTCTCTTCCTAATACATACAGGGCGATTTTTTTTAAATTGAACCATTAATATCATCCAAATATAGTTGTTTTCGACTTTTTGGCGGGGTCAAGGGACGTAGCCCCTTACGAATCGACCGAATAAAAAGCAAATTGGTACCTCTATACATAGAAGTTTTAGTTTAACTCATTGTATTAGTATAGTCCATTCGAAAATTCCAATGGTGACGTCACGAAAGCATAAAATCGAGTATACTATACAGGGTGTTCCTAAACATTACGTACATCTGAAAGGGGGTGATTCCTTGGCTTATTTTATGACTAAAAGTTTATATAAACATAGATCTGCAAACGCTTCGTTAACGATCTACAGGGTGTTGAAATTTCCAGGTTTTTTTTGTTTCTTTTATTTTAGAGCTTCTGCAGTTTTTGAGATATTTGACGTGGCCCATTGCGGGTCGTCGAAGAAATAATATAAGCCGGAGCGTGCGTCGATTGATGCAGATGTTTGACGTTTATTTGAGGCGAAAAAGAAAAATGGCCGTTTCTCATATGGCGCGTCATATTAATATATATAAAAGCGCATATTGTGCTCTAATGAATTCGCGGAGAACGCGCAGTAGGCGCGTATTGTGAATATATCGCAAAGCGAACATTAATAACAATCGAATAAAATTCAATTTTCGAATTGTGGCCGATTCAAAACGATGATGATACGGCGAGAATTTCATTCAATTCCGTTCAATTTGATTCAATTAATTACCTACTAGACGTGCATCGAATTAAACGATTCGAGCTATCCTCGGTAGTTTGATATTCTTGATGATGAAAAATTGTTCAAATAATGTGGGTGTCTTTGTTGTTTCATCATTAATATAACGTGAAATTATAAGTGAGGTTCTCTGTGTTTTTTTTTGTTCATCATTAATATTGACGTGAAATTAAGAGGGGTTATCTCTGTTATTTCATCATTAATATGACGTGAAATTAAGTGGTGTTTTCTATTGTTTCATCATTAAAATGACGTGAAATTAAGTGGGATTCTATCTGTTGTTATCATCTTTAGTAGAACTTTGAAACTAAGTGGATTTCTTTAGTGCGTTTCATCATTATCGTCACTTTGAAATTAAGTGGGTTTCTCTGTTGTTTCATCATTAAAATGACGTGAAATTAAGAGGGGTTATTTGTTTTTTTTTACCATTAATATGACGTAAATTAAGAAGGGTTATTTCTGTTATTTCATCATTAATATGACGTGAAATTAAGTTGGGTTTTCTGTTGTTTCATCATTAAAATGATGTGAAATTAAGTGGGATTCTATCTGTTGTTATCATCATTAGTAGAACTTTGAAACTAAGTGGATTTCTTTGGTGCGTTTAATTAATTAAGTGAGTTTCTCTGTTGTTTCATCATTAATATTACTATAAATGTAGTGGGGTTCTCTATTGTTTCATCTTTAATATCACTTCGAAATAAAGTGGGTTTCTTTCTTTGTTGTTTCATCATCAACAGAGAATTAAACGATGTACTTTTTGTATATGGCATATATCTCTAAAGTTGCTTTGAAATGAGCCGAGCGCAATTAACATTAAGAAACGATTTTAAATATTACAAAGATCATCACCGCATAAACATTTCTTGTAATTGCGATTAAGATACAATTAAAATTTAATCTAAAAACGAATCGTTAAGTACACATACCTTGTTATGTCGTAATTCCGTTACGGTTTAACGCGTTAACGAGATATACGTTTTATTTATATCTACATATATTTTTATTATTATTTCTTTTTTTTTTCTTCTCGAAATAATATCTAACAATTAGAGCCGGCACGGCGGACGTACGTTATAATTAACGGACCGTTAATGTGGGAAGAGGATTATGGAAAGCGATGACATGTGTTTAGCAGCCATTTATGAATACATTAATCGGCCGTTTTCCTTTTTATTTATATACGAATTTCTAATGTTTAGAGGTTATTATCAAAGCGACGAGGATTGCTCAATGGCATGCATCGCAGCGTGACGTCATCGTATATCGTTTCCTTCGGCATGCTCTATGCGCTCATATCGGTACTTACTCGTTCGTAATTCTTCTATTTATGTACAGGGTGGTACTCTAAGAATGGCTCTCGGCAGTAACTCGCAAACTAATTGTCGTAGACACTTGCAGTAAAAAATCTTATAACTAAATCGGCCAAAAGAAAATGGTGGAAGTTGTTTTCAAGTCTCTAAAATGGCCGCTAGGGGGAGTATCCGCCATCTTGATTTTTAAAAGTCATTTTTTTCCAAAATTTGCTAAATAAAGGTTGCAAAAATGTGTTTTATTTTGTTAGTTGAGATAATTTCGATTATTTTTTGTTATATATTTTTGACTCTATCTTTTAAAATTTTTTTATCTAAATTTTTATCAAAAAGAAATGCTCAAAATTTTTTGCTTAGTCTTTGGTTATCTTATTCTTATTGTTAGATATGTAAGTACTTTTGTTCAAAATTTATTAGTTTTGTTTTAACATTTTAATTGAGTTTGAGTAAAGAAAAATTCCAAATTTTATCTCCTTTTTGGGCGATTCAATCGGTACTTCGATTCATTAATTGCGACGATTGAAAAAGAAATAGTGTTAATAAATAATTTTATTTGGACCCAGCACTCCTACATCGGTCGTTTCCTATAAATATTCATAAATTTAATTAGAAAATTATGAATGTTTTAACTCCGTAACCCGCGAGGATCGGCGTTGACCTTTTGCGCCCCGTTATAATTGTATAAATATTTAAAAAACGATACGAATTTGAATTTAAATCGATTCGATGGGTTTTTGATAATCGACGCGACGCGGAAGACGAAAATTTACATATACGGGGGGCGTTTCGAAATTAGTGCAAAAAAAAGATAACTATTAAAAAAATGGTTGATTAATAAATCTATAATTTTTTTATAGGGTGTTAAGTAATTGAATGCCGGTACTTGAGGATGTGAATATTTGGATGATTTTAAAAAGAAAAGTTTATATCAATGTATGTCCTAAACCTCTTAGTTATCGAGCTACAGGGTGTTAAAATTTTAGAAAAAAAAACTTTTCTATCATAATTTTTTTATTACCTACTCCAGTTATTTTTAAGAAATTTTGTATACACTGTTTAATTATTAAGGAGCATTTTTTGAGGCATAAGATTTTTTTAAATTTTCACCAGTGACGTCCGTACGGGGTTTGAACTGAATATGTTTGAAAAAAAATGGTACACCACTGGTTTTTCTAAAAACTAAAATTATTTTTAAAATCCTCATTTATTTTGTAGCAAATTCGGTCAGAAGACTTATTTTTGTACGACGCATTATTTTCGCGTAAAAAAATAAAAACCAAAACCATTTTTTCCCAACTTCATTTTGAGACTGCTTTTGATATTTTGCTGAAATTTGATAGGCACCCACCATGCATGGAAACACTTTTTTTTTGATAAAATTTAATTTTCTACTATTATCAGTGACGTCCACGTCCGAATTTTCATAAAAATATCTGTCGTAATAAGAAAATTATGATAGAAAAATTATTTTATTTTCTAAAATTGTAACACTGTAGCTCGAAAACTAAGAAGTTTAGGACATACATTGATATAAACTTTTCTTCTTAAAATCATCCAAATATTCACATCCTAAAGTATCGGCATACAATTAATTAACACCCTATATATGAATCGCCCTTTTTATAATAATCGAATGAGACCATAAAGAAATTGTGAATATAATAATTTAATAAAAAAAACCCATAGGTACGCATATAAGTATAGTTATATAGAAACGTGTAGATATAAAATAAATAAAATAAAGCGGAGAGAAACAATAAAAGAGACTATATATAAGAAGAATCCTCGGCATTTGTGGCACAGGTCGAAGACGCGCATCCTCGCTATAAATTTCTCTTAATGAATAAAATTTCAATCAAAATAAATAGAATTCTTCGATGTAAATTTACTTGTAGCCGTTTATAACCGCTTCTTCTAACTAAGCCAAGTGATTTATATCGCTTACCAACGACTTAAAGAAGGATAAATATATATATATATATATATATATATACATATATATAGAGTGTCTCATTAATTATTAATGAGAGCGACAATTCGGATTATCAGAGTTTAGAATTTCGTGTTTCCTTGTTACGTCACAGTTATACAAATACATCAGGAAAAAAATAGCTCGAGCTGTTTCGTTAATTAACCAGTGTGTTTCATCAATATATTGACTAGTGTTTCATTAATACAGTTGCCAGTAGTTTAACAATACTTTGATTAGTATCAATACATCAGGAAAAAAATAGCTCGAGCTGTTTCGTTAATTGACCAGTGTGTTTCATCAATATATTGACTAGTGTTTCATTAATACAGTTGCCAGTAGTTTAACAATACTTTGATTAGTATCAATACATACCAGTATTTCATTAACATTGTTATATTAACAAATTGAACAGAATTTGATTTAAACATTGACTAGTACTTCATTAGTACAGTTGCCCAGTATTTCATTAACACATTAACCAGTATATTTCACCGATATATTTAGCAGTATTTCATACATTCACCTCTAGTTTTTCATTAATTTATTAACATTATTACATTAACAAATTGATCAGAATTTCATTCAAACAATCACAAGTATTTTATTAATACAGTTTTGCCAGTATTTTACCGATATATTTAGCAGTATTTCAGTAATACATTGGCCAGAATTTGATCAATATTAAGCAGTATTTCATATATACATCTCTAGTTTTTCATTAATTTATTAACAGTATTACATTAACAAATTGATCAGAAATTCATTCAATCAATCACAAGTATTGTATTGATACAGTTTTGCCAGTATTTCATTAACAAATTAACCTGAATTTCATTAAAACATTGACTAGTATTTCACCAATTCGTTTATCAGTGTTTCATTAAATAGCCTGAAGAATATTCAGTCTAATTAGCCAATTTGATTAAAAATGTATTATTAAAATATGTGATTCGGATCTATTAGCAATTATATAACCGAAAGGGGGTGCTCCAACGAATGCTTAGATATATTAAACGGGATATATGAATTATTTAATAATGTCGAGTTAATATAAAACTGGTTCTAGCACGTATGCGGTACTATAATATTATCATCTTAATCGAATCGCTCGATAAATAATCGCTTAATCGCCCGATCGATTTTCACCAATTAATTCCATGGCACACTGCTATACTTGTCGTCGCTCTCGTTAATTAATTACAACCATAATTATTTATGAAAAAAAAAAAAAAATAAAATAAAAATAAAAAAAAACATCACCGGTAACTCTTCTTCTTTTCCTTCTTTTTCTTCTTTTCTTCTTGTTTGTTTGTTTCTAGTATATAATCTATTATACTGCTCGAATTATTCGAAATGTAAACCGGCGAGATGGTAAATTCATTAACGCGAAATTCCGTAATTAATCTTAATTAGTATCGGCTGTCACCTTTGCAACGCACACTTCGACCACTAGAATTCCAGTAATTTCTTTTGCGGTCGTGCTATGTTGCACAAATCGCTCGGTATATAATACAAATGCAAGGCCTCCTTCAATTATTTCCCGCGATTCGAGTTCTATTATTCTTATTCTTTCGTTTTTAGCCGGTTAATTATCCGCTTTTCGACGGCACATTTCGGGTTTTTTTTAGGATGTCTTAGCCAGGTTTCTGGCTGAATGCGTACGAGGGAAGAGGCCGCTCTTGTAAGCCTAGTAACACTTTGAAGTTAGCTCTTAATCAAAAGCGTTTTTAGGCTCTAAATAGGTGTAGTCGCGAGGCCATAAACAGAAGAAAAAAGTTTCAGGTCTTTTACCCCTATAGGCATTTAGCCACTTGGATGTTAGCTTGGATATTAGAGAAAATGGTCTTGTACTATTGTGCATATACACTTTGCTCCATTTCCGTTTGCAATATGATCATTTCTATGAGTGAAACAAAGAAAGATTATTAAAATATCAGTTGTCAGAGTGAAAAGTTGCAATGACATAATGTCACTCTTTCTTTTTTCTTTATAACTGTCTAATTGAAGTTGTCTTTGTTGCACCCATAGCCTATGTTGCAATGAAAAATGGAGCAATCTGTATACGTCTAACGCGAAGTTAGTCATAAGGTTTCAAGCCTTTTACCCCTCTGGACATCCAGCTAGTTTGAGGTTAGTTGGCATTTGGAAACGGCCTTTTCCTATACAGTCAATCGAATAATGAAGTAAATCAAACAATCGAGTTTGAGTGAGCGTTTCGGCCTCGCCATTGTTCGAAGTTTTGTATATTTTTCATAGGAGTTTCCAGAACTGTAATTACGCATTCAATGGCTTGTTGTATTAATTCATACATCATAATACGGGTGAGTTTCTTATGCGCGTTATTAAACGGTATACGAGCCCACTTATATGCCTCGTCGACAGGTCGACAACTCGAAAAACGGACGAGCTCGTTTTCGCCTTCCTTTTTTTTTTTTTTTTTTTGTTTTCTTTCATTTTGTCTTCTTCTTTTTTTTTTAAGTGCGACCCACGCCGTTGAAAGTCTTCGGGGTTTCGTTCCGGCTACCCGGGTTCGAACCCCGGCACCGCCAAATTTTTTTTCTCGAAAATCTAAATTTGTATTAAACAGAGACACCTGCTAATCGATTGACAATTGACGTTTGTTTGACAATTAACGCTTGTTCGCATTGAAATATACAAGTTGCTCCATTTTTCATTGCAACATAGGCTGTAGGTGCGTTAAAGACAACTTCAATTAGACAGTTATAAAGGAAAAAGAAAAGTGATAATATGTCATTGCAACATTTCACTTTGACAACTGTTATTTTAATAATCTTTCTTTGTTCAACTTATAGAAATGCCCATGTTGCAATCGCGAATGAAGCACGGTGTATGCATATCTTTTGCGCATCCAAACGTCACTTGTCACCAGTCGAAATGTCATTTGTCAAAAACAAATCGAGCGCATCAGAGGTGCCGGTATAAACGATACAACGTTTAGCGTTTATTACATAATAAAGATAATTTCGGGTATCGGAGCGGCTCCATTAAAATCGAGCGAGAGAGATACCGTTCCGAAATATCGTCTAAATATTAATTCGACTGGAACTCACGACAGTTTTATTAGACGTTCGAAGGTGAAAAATCGATTAATTTAATAATGCTCGGACCACCAACGCGTCAAACGCAACTGTCCCAATCGAAGAAATATACCGTTTTCGTTTCGTTAGAAGAATATCGGAAGAAGAAGAAGAAGAAGAAGAGGAGATGTTGAAGAAGAAGAAGAAAAAAAACCAATCGAAACGCCTCCCGATTTCCAATAACCCATCCGGTTGATTTATTAATTAGCGTCGATTTGACGGCTGTAACGAAGCGCCACCCAAGTCGAATGTCACAATTCAATTTGGTTTAATTTAATTTGTAATAGAGAGAAGAAGATGATGATGATGATGGTGAAAAAATGCCGGTCGAATTGAATATGCGCGTTTCGTCCGAATCCGGAGTTTTACATGTGTCGTCGGCATTTTCGAAATAACTCGACGACGGGACGATTTGTTCGGTATCGTCGGAATTCGGGTTTAGATAACATTAAAAAAAATATATTTTTTTCGTTGAAAAAAAATGTTGAAAATTTATCGTTGTTTTCTTCGTCTATTCGTCAAATTCTCTATTCCTTGAATTGTCTATTCATCAAATTGTCTATTTCATTCTCGTATCTATTAATTTCATCAATAAATTTTATATAAAATGGCTCGTTTGGAACCGTTTTGGACCAGTTCTAATCCTTCCCGAAGCTTCCTAAATTGTTCTAAACAGATTCTAATTGGTTCTAAATAATTATAATTCTTTCTCAATCATTTCAAATAGTTCTGGACAGTTCTGATACGTTCTGAAACGTTCCGAATTGTTCGGGACGGTTTTAGCTCTTTTTTAAGATTCTTAAATATAGTTCTGGACAGTTCTGATTAATCCCGATGCCTTCTAAATTGCCCAGGACAATTTTAATAACTTTCTAATGCTTCCTAAATAGTTCCGGACAGTTCTAAATTGTCCAGGTCAGTTCATCTAGTTCATTGACAAGCTTACTAATTCGTTCTAAACACTTTAAATTCATCCTGAAGTATTTTAAAAGTTGTTCTAAATAATTATAAATCATTTTAAATAGTTCCGGTCAGTTTTGATTCGTCCTGAAGCGTTCTAAATGGTTCTAAACAATCGCGAAGGTTCCACTAAACAATCCTAATTCTTACTAAAACCGTCCAAATAGTTCCGAACTGTTCCAATTCCTCCTAAAGCGTTCTGGACGATTCTGACTCGTCCTGAGGCTTCCTAAATTGTTCACAAACAACATTACATCCTAGGAGGAACCTAAGGTTCTAATAATTAATACTTATACTACAGACCAAGTATGTATAGATACGTTTCGAACAAGCTGAGGTTTCTTCATGTTCCAATAATTATGAACCACTCCCTGTATAATGTAATATATAAGTCTGTTGAATGGCGGCGTCCTTGCATTGTGTACCAATCACACATCTAACGAATTTGATGTAAAACGCCAATAAAACGGGCGATCTACACCCACTCGATCGAAAGAAAGCCTGAGAAATGGGTTAGCGGATCGTCTCAAGCACGTTATAATGTATAATGTAATGCATTCGGTGAGTATTAGATTGATTTTTATATTACCAACTATATATTTTATATTTATCCTATATCGATTTATCGGCGCCATATTTATACTCCGTTCGCTATAACTTTGTAATGTAAAAGACTCGATGAAGAGGCTAATGCCGAACGGAGTATAAGTATATAAGAATTAATTTTCGTCGGTTATTTTGCATTAGAAATTTTGCAATAGAGTTCGCTTAAATACGATTTAGTTTTTTTTTTTTTATTTTCATTTCTCATCAATATAGATCCTATCTGGCCCAGCAGATAATAATTTTTTTTCATATAACGTATCATTAAAGGTGCTTTCAATTAACAACTACAATTTTCGAATTAATTTCGTTACGGATTCGTTCCCACCCATTCCGAGCGGTTATTTTTAAAATTATACGTTCGAATAACCGTCCGCATAACTTAAATTATTCCGAACGTTTATTAGACGAATAACCGAACGGGCCCGGGCCGATCACGCCGCAAATTGTCAATTGTCAAACGAACGTCAATTGTCAAACAAACATTGAAATATACACCTTGGCTCCATTACCGATTGCAACATGGTCATTTCTATGAGTGGAACAAAGAAAGATTATTAAAATGACAGTTGTCAAAGTGAAAAGTTGCAATGACACAAATGTCACTCTTTCCTTTTCCTTTGTAAGTGTCTAATGGAAGTTGTCTTTATCGTACCTATGGCCTATATAACCTATGTTGCGATCAAAAATGGAGCAACCTGTATATTTCAATGGCGATGAATGATGAATTTAGGAGAGTCTGTTTGGTTGCCAGAAGAGTCATTTATAAAGGGATATATGAAAAATTTAAGAGAGTCTGTTGGTTGCTAAAAGAGTCATTTATAAAGGGATATATGAAGAATTTAAGAGAGTCTATTGGTGGCCAAAAGAATCATTTATAAAGGGATCAATGATGAATTTAAGGGAGTCTATATTGGTTGCCAAAAGAGTCGTTTATAAAAAGATTTATGAGGCATTTAAAAAAGAGTCTATTTGGTTGCCAAAAGAGTCATTTAAAAACGACCTGTGAGGCATATAAAAGAGTCTATTTGGTTGCCAAAAGAGTCGTTTATAAAAGGATCTATGAAGCATTTAAAAGAGTCAATTTGGTTGCCAAAAGAGTCGTTTTTAAAAGGATCTATGAAGCATTTAAAAGAGTCTATTTCGTTGCCAAAAGAGTCATTTATAAAGGAATATTTTACCTTGCATCCCTCGCACGTGAACGCCCCGAAATGGAAGCCGGCCGCCGGTTCGCCGCACACCTTGCACAACTGGTTCATCTAGAATTAGAAAAACAGAAGAATCGTTTGTGAACTTTTTTTTCAATAAAAAAAAATGTCAGCTGTCAGCTGTCAACCGACAAAAGTAGGAAGTTTCAATACCGTCAACAAACTGTCAACTGTCAATAGTGTCAACTGTCAATATTGTCAACTGCCAATAGTGTCAACTGTCAATAGTGTCAAATCTGTAAAGCGATAATTGACTTTCCTCGCGTAAAATAGACGTCAAATTGGAAATTCCGCCCGTCGCGGGTGAGACAAAGCCGCGTTAGACATTTTTTTTTCTTCTTCTTCTTTTCTCGTTACGTCTCCACGAGGCAACAATGAGCCGGTGGGCGTGTATGCGAGACCATGGGTACGGTCGAATGTGGACGCGTTGGTGTGGGAAAAGCGGTTTTTTTCCCGGTCGAAAGCGTCGCATATTTCGACGTCGAGTCGGTTTAGTAGACGCGCCAAACGATTTTTCGATTATTTACCGGAATCTTCGGAATAAGGAGTGGCTACGAGACCGACGCACGGTTCTAATGAGAGGAATTGATTCCCGTTCGAAATTGGTGTTTAGTTGTTGATGAGGTATTATGTAAGAGGCCATGTATCTAATGAGAGAAGAAGTACTAATGAGAGGAATTGACTCGCGTTCGAAATTGTTTAGTTGTTGATGAGGTATTATGTAAGAGGCCATGTATCTAATGAGAGAAGAAGAAGAGTTATTTAATAAAATGGCGGATCCAGTTTTGGCCAAACAGCCTTCTTGGTTAATGTCACAAATAAGAAGTGTCATAAAATTCTTCTGTTGTGTGTTCGTTATTTCGCAGCCAACTAATAAATCGTGAAAAATAGAACTATTTTTAAATAACCATGCGAATTATCAATAAATAATAAATAAATAATAAATATATTTCAAAATTGCGAATCCAATTTTGGCCAAATAGCCTTGCTTTTTAGTGTCATAAAATTCTTCTTTTGTGTGTTCATTTCGCACCCAACTAATAAATCGAACAATTTCTAAATTAATATTTCAAAATGACAGATGAAGTTTTGGCCAAACAACCTTATTAGTTTACTGCCTATTTCTCTTCTTTTTTTACTTGTGACATTAACGTCATCGTTCCACAGCCAACTAGTTAATGCTCGAGCATATATCCAAAACCACCAGCAAACTGGTTATATTATGATAGGCCTTTTATTTGATACGTGATAAATCGGATAAAAAGAGGGTATATATAAATATATTTTATGGTGCTCGCAATAGTATGTGTGCAATTACCTTTCTTATGGCCATTAAAACCTGAATAGAACGGCCGGTAAGTTACGATCCCATATAATCGCAATCTCATTTGTTGATAAAGGAGCGATTCGGAATTATGAAAATGATTTTAATACGAAAATAAATAAACGGACGCGGGTCGATTAAAAATGAATGATGAAAAAAACAAGAAGAAGAAGAAGAAGGGACTTTAACGGCTCGAGTGCGGTCGTATTTCATACGGGAAATTTCTATATAAATTTTTGTGCCCACATATCGGCCTTTGTTATACGAGGGGGGGACGAAAATTTCCTGGCTCGTAAATGTCTCGTTTAATACGATTTGGAGTTTACGTTTGATTTATTCGAGTAATTTTCGATTTTATTACGACTTCTGTTGTTTGGATTTTTCTATAAACTCCACTGGTTACAATAGACACATTTTTTTGTAGATAACAGCTAAAGAAACTCATGGTTTTTATGAAAATCGCAGCCCACTTTTAGTTCTCTATGACTCCAGCAACCCACTTTACATGTATATTTTCCTCCATAACTCCATAACGAGTTATGTTAGAAACTTAAATGTAGCATCTTTTTGTAGCGATAACTTGTAACTTCATCTTTTGTAATTTAGAAAAATGTCATAGAACCCATAACTTTCGAATTATACAAACTTTTCTGTCGCTCTGAATAGTCTAAATTGGCAACCCACTTTACACATACATTTTCCTCGATAACTCCGGAACCGCTCGACTTAGCGACTCCATTTTTGCGTCAAATTGAAGAGAAAACTTCAAACTACAAATCCCCTAACGCCCGAAATTCCACGTGCAATCCAAAAGGACGAAACCGTCGTATTTACATCTAATCACATACCGGCCGTTCGTTTTCTATATGGAGGCCGATATAGCGAGCCTCGCTGGGAAAATGAAGTCATAAATTCCATATGTTAAGTTGCGGTCGACGCGTTTGCGAACAGGCTCTTAGCAAAAACGTCACAGCAACGCCGTGAATCAGACAAATAGCGCGATTTTCCCGTTTTGATATATTCGAGCCATCGTCGAAAATTTATACGGCTCTCCGGCCGACTCGCTGCGGCTTTAATCCGACAAATTGCCGGTATTTATGGACGCTAATGCGCCGTATGAGTTCGTGCTTTAATTAAAAACTAATACGGTTGTTCGTCACGATGATTTTATTCAAAAAAAAACTATTTAAATTCGCGCATTTGGCTTGTATAACCTCGTTATAGTTGAGGCGTAAGAATAAACGAAGAAGATTGACTTATTGAGACCGAATAGCTTCGTTAGTTGAGGCCTTTGAGTTAATATGTTTTTGACAATTGACAGATTGAAATGAAACGTTTTTTGTTTGTTGGAAATTTTATGTTCATTCTCCTCCATAACTGAACAACAAGTTGCGATAAAAACTTAACTATAGCATTTTTTGTAACTCAAACTTGTAATTTCATCTTTTGTAACTTAGAAAAATGTACAAGTTATACAAACTTTTCTGTCGCTCTAAATTGTCTAAATTGGCAACCAACTTTACATGTACATTTTTCTCCATAAATCCATAACGAGTTATGGTAGAAACTTAAATGTAGCATCTTTTTGTAGCGAAAACTTGTAACTTCATCTTTTGTAATTTAGAAAAATGTCATAGAACCCATAACATTCGAGTTATAGAAACTTTTCTGATGCTCAAGAACATTGACTTGACACCGAATAGCTTCGTTAGTTGAGGCCATTGATTCAAAACGTTTTGACAGTTGACAGATCGAAATTAAATCGTCACTTCAGAGGTACCAACTTAGCTCCGTAAAATCCCAATAAACCGGTACTTTACGCGCCGGATTTTCGATTTATAAACGTAAAACGAAACTCATTCCATTATTACTTGCAGAATTAAAGTCCGAAATACACGCCTCTGAACAAAGCGCATGACTCACAAATGAATAATTGGATACAGTTATACAGGTATATAAAGATATAAACAAAATGATGGCTTACGTATTAACCTGGGCATATTCTTCATTTCTTCGCATCTTCACTTTAAACTCGTGGGAATACGTTGACCTGTCTGATGGTGTTTTTATATTCGGGAAGAATGCATTGAAGAACATTGCACGGATTTACTAATTGCATATAGGTTTATATATATACGATGCTCTTCCATCCGATCGAATAGAATCATGATCTTTCTTCATATTTTTTTTTACTTAATATTTTATTTTATACCTTAGATCATATACACCTTGATCCATTTCCGATTGCAACATGGTTATTTCTATGAGTGGAACAAAGAAAGATTATTAAAATGACAGTTGTCAGAGTGAAAAGTTGCAATGACACAAATGTCACTCTTTCTTTTTCTTTAAAAGTATCTAATTGAAATTGTCTCTGTTGCACCCATAGCCTATGTTGCAATGAAAAATGGAGCAATTGTATACTAACGTGGATCAGGCGACAGTGGTAAACTCTGTTGCCAACATATTCACGACGTATTTTTATGACCCGTCCTTGTTTGACACTCGCTAGTTTCTAACGGTGTGTCTTTGTCTTGGAGCCTTTGACAATTTTGACGTATATAGTTAGCGCCAAATTTAAATATTCATGCTTCAAAACTATTTTAAGATGCTTGTTGTTTACCTCAGTGTTATGTATAAACCGTAGACACTAAAAGTGTCAAAATTGTCAACAATGACATTTTGACGTACAATCAAAATGGCGTCGCATTTTGTTAATTAACGATGCACGCCGCTGGTCGAGCAGATTTGCGACAAATTAAACTAGTTTTTCTCCATCGCCTTGTTTCGTTTTTTTCTTCCATTATTTAAGGAACCGCTCTTGATCGCGATTCCGATCGAAAGCTTAGCTTAAAAGAGAAGATTTATCTATGATTGGTAAGTGAATAAAATGCGAAACGTCGCATAAATAATGAACTCGTTCGCCATATTCGTTAACGATAAAATGCTATTCGTATACCGTAATCAATACGCCATTCTTAACACTTATTTAGAAAACGAAAAAAGAAGAAACTTTTATATATGCGGGTACATAAAGCATCGGTGAAACTTTAAACGGGATTTTTACGAGATTATAAAACTCTTCTTTCTAAAGGTAGCTAATCTATTTTCCTCATCTTCTTTTCTAAAAAAATTGCCTCACCTGCTAAGGCTATTCGGTCGTACTTTATTTTTGAAGTTTTAGGGTGGCAACAGTGATTTCTTCAGCGGAAGTAAGGTAAATCTAGTAACCGTTTATGATAAATATATAAAAATAATTACAGCCATATTTTTTAATAACAGCAAACTTAATTCACGATATTCCTCTAATCGTTTATAAATTAATAAATGCATACGTATTATCTAATCACACGTCACAATTAGATATTTATAACATTTGTAATTAATTTAATTAACAACAGGAATCTAGTCAAATGTCAGGATTAACTCGAGTCATAAACAAAGTCGGCGTTGGTTATTATTTCTAAAGAATAATTATAGAACGGTACCAATAAATACTTATAAAATCTTTAATTTGAAACTACAGGTACCTATCTAAGAATTCGAAATAAAATTCCAATTTGAGATGGTACTGATTCTATCTATCGCTCAGAATTCGTTAAATTTTAAACTAAATAAATTCATTAACATCCCGAAGATATCACAATAAAAGAGCAGGTAGATACTATACGGTAGTACTGTTTGACATATCGCTCAAAATTCTTTAAATTAATTACCTAAAGTAAGCACAGTAGAATAGTACCATAGGGTAGTACTGGAAGAACTAACTCGGTACTATAAGTAGTACCTTTACAATTCGATATGTACCAATAGATGAACATGTTTAATACAGACCTTATAGGTACCCATAAATACGCAATAGGTACTCCTATCCAATCAGAAATAGTTACACCCGATACACCGGTACTTCTATTGAGCATCAACAGTACCAATTACAAGAAAAATAAAATAAAATAAAATAAACAATTTACCTACAATTACGTTATTCGCCACAGCGTCATAATCCATAGATGTAGATCGGACGAAATCGGAACAGAGTACCGAATTTGAGCCACTACGTACTGCGTACGGCGATCATAACGCGGAACGCGCGACACGTCCCATCTACCCGTACGACTGGTACTGGGCCAGCATCCCATTCATCCGGGCGCCTTCGGCCCGCGCTCCGGCCGCGGTGGTACCGCGAGCGGCCGCCGGGCGGCGCTACCTGCCGGCCGGCCCGCCCGCCCCGGTACCGCCCTCGCGGCGGTACCGGTCGCGAACGCCGGCCGATTGGCCGGAGCGGTACGCACGCCC
Source organism: Phyllotreta striolata (assembly GCA_918026865.1). Classification (NCBI taxonomy): domain Eukaryota; kingdom Metazoa; phylum Arthropoda; class Insecta; order Coleoptera; family Chrysomelidae; genus Phyllotreta; species Phyllotreta striolata. The sequence goes on from OU900107.1 coordinate 3,544,540, forward strand.
CCTTCGACGCCCACCTCGGTGGTTGCGCAACGACGGTACTGACGGTACTCTAGGTTCGCTGGTACTACCGGACGGATAGGAGACTTTGAAGCGTAGAAATAATGCATGTGGTTCCAGGAGGAAGCAAGAGAGATTATAAAAATCCGGTCGTGCTTTAAAAATTAGCATATTTGGTGGTACTGGAAGATGCTAGAAGATCGAGGGATTTGCTCTGGATAGATCAATAATGGCTCCTTTGAGACCGTTGTTGTTTGGAGAAATCAGAGATTAATTATAGTGAGTTAGGTACTAGATTTGCTAGTAGTACCGGATCGATATGTGGAATTTATTGTATGGTGACTCGGAAATGCAGTTTTTTTAGAGTTTCATTAGGCAGCAAGTGGTACCATAAAAGCTAGTTATGTTACATAGAGTTGGAATATTTATGGATTTGGTGGTACTGGAAGATGATCGAAGATCGATGGAGTCGCCCTGGATGGGTTAATAACGACTCTTTTAAAACTCTTTATATATCAAGAGATCAGATATTATTTACAATCAGATAGTACGAGTAGTACCGGACGGCTAGGATGAGTGTTTGAAGCCAAGAAATAAGGTGGAATTTGTTGCATGGTGACTCGCAGACTCGCATGTTATTTTTAGAGTTCCGTTTGATGGTACTTTGGTGGTACCTGAAGACACTTTAGAGCCATACAATCGCCTCATTTACCTTCAGGAACAATTCCCAAAACCATCCAATTCCCGTGCTCTCCAGAGGGTCTACCAAGTCTTCGATTTGATTCTTAAAGGGAAGAATAGACAATAAAAATACTACATCGATCGCACAATTATCTATATTTTCCTTAAAAAAAAAGAACAAACATTTTAGCCCTACAAGAGCACGAAGGCGCAGTCCTTCTCCAATCGCCTCTTGGCCTTGATCTGCAACACGCCCAAAGGGTCCGTGGGCAAGGGCAAACCGCCCTGACACGACGACGTTTCGCTGTAAAACGCCCTCATCGGTCCGCAACTGTACCCGTACAACACCGTCTCGTCGCATCTAGACAAATATCTGTATAGTAGTACCCGTCCAGTGCGTATAGTAGTACCAGATATAAATGGAAAGACTTCATAAAGCTTAACGCATCGAAGTAAAGTCAATTGGAAGAAAGGCTACCGCCCTTTCTCTTACCCTTTGTGGTACCCCTGCAGGGCAGAGCTGAGCAGAGCAGAGCAGATTATGAGCAGATTAGGAGCGGATTAAGAGCAGTTTAAGAGCAGATAGAGAGAAGATTAAAAGCAGATTAAGAGCAGATTAAGAGCAAATTAAGAGCAGATTAAGAGCATATTAAGATCATATTAAGAGCATATTAAGAGCGGATTAAGAGCATATTAAGGGCATATTAAGAGCAGATTAAGATCATATTAAGAGCATATTAAGATCATATTAAGATCATATTAAGAGCATATTAAGATCATATTAAGATCATATTAAGATCATATTAAGATCATATTAAGAGCATATTAAGAGCAATTTATGAATAGTTTAAAAGTAGTTTAAGAGCAGATTAAAAGCAGTAAAGGAGTAGTTTTAAAGGTGTTTAAGAGCAGATAAAGAGCAGTTTAAGGGTAGTTTTAAAGTAGTTTAAGAGCAGTTTTAACAGCAGATTAGGAGAAGATTAACAGCAATTTAAGAGTACTTTAATAGTAGTTTAAGAACAGTTTAAGAAGACAACTACCATTAGACACTTATAAAGGAAAAGGAAAGAGTGACATTTGTGTCATTGCAACTTTTCACTCTGACAACTGTCATTTTAATAATCTATCTTTGTTCCACTCATAGAAATGACCATGTTGCAATCGGAAATGGAGCCAAGGTGTATGTAAAACAAACTCACCTCACGAACACCTCGCGCACATTCGAACCGTCGAAGTCGCCGCGAAAGTGGTTCAGATGGCGCCACTCGTCGTCCGACGAGCCGATCGACCGGAAACGGGCGCTCGTACCGTCCATCACCAGGAACTTGTTGGCGTCCTTCTCTTGCTGGACGTTGCGCGAGTGCGACTTGTTGCGAATTTTGCACTCCAATTTGCTCGCGTGCCTCGCGCACACGTCGCCCTTTTGAAATATCGAATTTTGTATCGTTTCGAAGCGCAACTTCTACTGCGCATATTCGGTACGTGCGATCTCGCTGTATCGCTCTTTCTCTTATCATTATATTAGACTTCTAAGAAGAGTTCTCTTTGTTGCACCGCGTAGACAAATACACGCAGTAGAAGAGGCCTCTAAGGCGCTTGCGCAAAATGGTTTCATTCGATTACCAGTACATAAAGGACAAGCGCGTTCGCTAGTCAACGACGTCACAAGCCAACCTGTTACAACGTTGCCGGGTTGAAATGAAATGAAAATATTGATGTGACAGTTATATTTAATTTAAGGTTATGTTTACTTTCATTGTTTAGAAATTAAAAAGAAGAAATGCATTAGGTTGCAATCCGATTGACGGGAGAGGTGTTTATTTGCAACGCTTCACGACCCTATAAAACCGAAATATACATTTAAAAAACTATTCGTAAGTTTAACATAACCTATAAATTTCAATGTGCTGAACTATCGAAAATATTGATCGGGAATTAATCGGGAAAAAAGGGCCTACAACGTCCCGTTCCCTCTCAAAATAGGTCGAAAAACATCGAAAATCGCGGGAGAAACTGTCGATAAATGTACATAAACCGCACGAAAAACTATCTAGAACGAACGAAAAACACAAAACCTACTCGTAAACTTGATAAAATACAGGAAAATCGCGCAAAAACAACAAATTGTAGTCATAACCTGTCAAAGTGTCAACTACAAAGCGCCGCTAAATATTGCGAATGTTGAGACTAAATGCACGACAACATCGCCTTCGACTTTCAACTACGCATCGTAAAATTCCCCTAGTCAAATGGGAGAATTAACATTGACACTAGGGAAATGTCGACCTGCGTGGAAATCAATGACGTCGTCTAAAAATGACGTCATTGCCTAACGAGCGCGAATGTCCTTTACTTACCAACGACTCGATGACGTCCTTCAATTCGCCGGCCTCTTTCCTAATTAATACAGTCAATACGGTGTCTTCGTGTTCCCACACGAACAACAAACATCTCCTGGTACCGTTCGAATCCCGTTCGGTGGAGCTTATTCTGCTCGATTTCTTGCAGCGAAACTCGAAATTCGGCTTGCCCAGCATCGCCTGTCGGTTCTTGTTATCTTTACCGGCCTTGAACTTGCAGTTGAAGAAGCTACGCGATGGCAAGAGGCCCTTATTAGGGACTCCGTCGACTCGTCCTGCGGTTTCTTCGTAGCATTTGGGTACAGTATTGGGTACTCTATTGGTTCTGTGCAAGTGCAAAGACATCAATCGACCGTCCGGCTTGAATAGAGGATAGAGCGGATCCGCTATGGTCTTGTACCGCGCGGATTTCCGATCGAACGGCACCGCTTCGATCGAACGGAACTCGTTTTTGGCCGTGCTCGTCTTGCGCTTGTCGCACTCGTTCGTACAAATCAACAGCGGATTGAAATGGACGATTTTCTTCTGCTCCTGCGACGGCGTGTTGCAGACCAACAACTGGCTGGCGGAGGGCGGCACCGCCGCCGGCGGTCTGGGCGGCTTCTTCGGCGCCGCGTTGTTGTCCAAATTCAGGAATCGCGGCCGCGGTTTCCGGCCGGCGGGCCGCGTCGCGGCGCCCTCCTCCGGCACCGACGTCAGTATGAGGGACTGCTCTCGCTGCATGGCGCTCAACAGGGCCGTGGTGCTCGATTTGCCGATGGGTTTCTTCGCCATCTGGAAAAAGGTTTTTCGTTTGTTCAATGTAGATCGGAGCTCCCTACCCCTTTCTACTCTTCTCTAACCCTCCCTACCCCTTTCTACTCTTCTCTACCCTTTCCTAGCCTCTTCCACTCTCCTCTACATCTCCGAACCCTTATTTGTCCTCCCCTAACCGCTCTCTGCCACCTTTATACTCTTCTCTAATCGCTCGCTGCTCCTTTCTACTCTCCTCTACCCATCTCTACCCACTTCTAGTCTCATCTAACCCCTCCCTACTTTCTTCTACCCCTCCCTACCCTCTTCTACTCTCCTCTACTCCTCCGTACGCTCTTCTACTCTCCTCTACATCTCCGTACCCTTATTTATCCTCCTCTAACCGCTCCCAGCCCCCTTATACTCTCCTCTAATCGCTCCCTGCTCCTTTCTACTCTCCTCTACCCCTTCGTACGCTCTTCTACTCTCATCTAACCGACCCCTGCCCCCCTTATACTCTCCTCTAACGTCTCCGTACCCCCTTGTCCAATATTGTCTACCCCTCCTACCTCTATATACCCTCCTCTACCCCTACGTACCTTCTTCTACCCTATTCTACTCGTCCCTTACCTCCTCTTACTTACCCTACATGACAAATTATTGGTCGATTATTTCAAATACCTTTTTCAAATCGCCTTTATGGAGATGTTCGAAGAGGTCGTTTTCTTTCAAGTCGTTCAGCAAATTCGAGTATTCGCCGGACGATATGTAGACCTCGTAGAGTTGGGTGTCGATGGATAGATTGAACGGTAGTTGATCGGTTATCGAGGGGCCTTGTACGTTGCAGGTGGCCGACAATAGAAGTAGCTGCGTCAGTAAGGTGTTGAGCTGCGTTGCTATTACTCTGCGGGAATTAGGCGAAATTAGAAAGTATATTGAGAAATTGTGGTTCGAAAATACCTGTTGCGGTGGATGATGGCTCCACCGAGGACGAATTCGATGGTTTTGCAGCATTCCAGGATTTGCATGGCCTCGATGAAGATGTCGTTGAGGCTCTACGAATAGCGGAAATAATATTACGAATGCATTTGTGAATGTGTTTACTTTAGAGAATGGGTGTTGCGGAAAGGGATTCGCCGAGTGGTGGTTGAGCGTTTTCAAGTAGCCTTCGAAGATGTCGTGGAGTTTCTTCAAAGCCGGATTGTCGCGGGACGGTGTTTGCAAAGTCTCAGCGTCCACGTGGAAGAATTTCAGCAGAGAGTGGAGATTTTCGGTGACCGATCGCAGGAACGAATCGGAAGCGTTCCTGTCGGTTCCCATGACCTACAAAACGAGCTCAATCAGTCGAGACTCTACGAAGCGATTTCGTGGAGCTTACAAAGTACAAATTATCGGTTTCGATGACGAGGAATTTCCCGTTTTGCATCGTTATCACGTCCGGCCGGGCGAATAGGGTTCTCGCGCATTGAATCGTGCCGACGATCTGGCCGCAGAGCGCCCCCTTTTGGTCGCCGGACACCCAGTCAGGGTAGAAATACAAAATGCTGTCCGATGCATCGGCCTTGGAGGCATCGTACACGAAAAATATCTGAATGTTTCTGCAAAAAACGTTAACCCGCTGATTTATTTGTCGTATTTTCGTGCGGTTGTGTTTTCAACGAAACGCCTAATAAATAAAAAAAACCAATCAATACCTTCAAACGAAATGAATTGTATTCTATAAAGAAATAAACGAATTATGTGTATAACGTTCACAACAAGCAACAATATCTAATAAAATGTAATTATTATTAGTACTTAGCCATTGCTGAAATTAAAACACTAGCGTCGATTTGTTAGAATTTAAAACTTTTTCTTTTTAAAATTCATTTGTTGATTTAATTGATTAAAAACATAACCTTATTCTTCTTTTTAATATACAAATTTATTTACTCTTCTTACCTTCATAGTTAAAAAGAGATGACAATCCAATGTTTGACATTTCAATATGTTCCGAACATCGAACGCAATTATCACCGAAGCGTTGACTTTTGACAGATAAGCGTGCTACGATCGTCGATAACAAAGACAGAAAATACCGAAATCGCGCGCATTAAAACGAGATAGCTAGTACTCGAGTGGTTTCGAGTGCGCATTTAGAACGCATCCATCAGTTTTGACGTGACGTACGGGTTTTTCGGCAATGTTTCGGCCAATTTACCCAATTCGGTTTGGTTTTCGCTGATTTTCAACACTAACAATCGTCGAATACAAACACCAAGTTCGCGAATATGCACAACGACGAACGGTAGTCGCCGATCGGACGCCCCCAATTGCACCAAACAATTCTAACCAGCAGGAAAGGGTTTTCGACATCGCTTCGCCAGTGTACACGCACCTGTATATGCGATCCCGTTGATCAGTCGGCCGCAAATGGGCTCATCGAAGCGACGGGACCGGTCGAGGACGCGCGAGCGCGACAGACGCGACAGGAAGCGGAGCAGGTCCCGAGACAGGTACAGAGACAGGGACAGGGATAGAGACAGGGAGCGCGACAGGGACAGGGACAGAGACAGGGAGAGGCGGCGGGAGCGGAGCCGGACGAGGAGTCGCGACAGGGAGAGGAGGCGCGAAAGGCCCCGCTCTCCGACGCCCACCGAACCCGACGGAGACAAAGTCATCGCCGATACGTTGGCCACGATAGCGGCCACCAGGAACTTCGCTAACTTGATATCCAAAGAAGGAGATGGCAATTCCAACATGTCCACAGGTACTACTCGAACTAACCAAAAGATACATATACACATCGAACTGTAAATAAACCCTTACGCGTTTCCAGGTAGTACCGAAGACGATCGTAAAAAGAAGAAACGTTCCCGATGGGGCGGCAGCGAACACGAGAAAATCTTCATACCGGGCATGCCGACAATCCTGCCGCCCAATCTCAACAAAGACCAAGAGGAAGCGTATTTACGTAAGTCGTCCTATAAATATCTCGAATGAAACCTCACCGAACGGCCTTTCACAGTTCAGCTGCAAATCGAAGAGGTGAGCCGGAAGCTGCGCTCGGGCGATTTGGGCATACCGATGAATCCGGAGGAGCGATCGCCGTCGCCGGAGCCGATCTACAGCAGCGACGGCAAGCGCTTGAACACCAGAGAGTTCAGGACGAGGAAGCGATTGGAGGAGGAACGCCATGCGCTCGTCCTCAAAATGCAATCGATCAATCCCGAATTCAAACCGCCCCTCGACTACAAGTACACTACTTATAAGCTTCCTCTAAGTTTCTACTACTAATCGATTGTGTTTTCGTAGGCCTCCGGTGACGAGAGTGAGCGATAAAGTGATGATACCGCAGGAGGAGCATCCGGAGATCAATTTCGTGGGATTGCTGATCGGTCCGAGGGGGAATACGTTGAAGAGTGAGTGGAATCGAGCGTATTGGAATCGATTTTGTGGTAATTTGTGTTTTTTGTAGCGATGGAAAAGGAAACCGGCGCGAAAATTATCATACGAGGCAAGGGTTCGGTGAAGGAAGGGAAGGTCGGTCGAAAGGACGGGCAGCCTCTGCCCGGCGAGGACGAGCCCCTGCACGCCTACATAACGGCCACCAATCCGGAGTACGTGAAGAAGGCAGTCGAGAAGGTAGTGGAGTAGAGTAGAATTCGCGGCCTTTGCCTGTTTCGGTTATACAGCTTGGATCGTTTGTGTTGTAGATCAAGGAAGTGATTCGACAGGGCGTGGAAGTGCCGGAGAACCAGAACGATTTGAGACGGATGCAATTGAGGGAATTGGCCCAATTGAACGGAACGTTGAGAGAAAACGACGGTTTGAGGTGTAACAATTGCGGCGCCACCGATCACAAATCCTGGCTGGTAAAATGGGCGCATTCGAATGTGTTGTCATCGAATTAACTGTTTTTCTTCTAGTGTCCCGACAAGCCGAACATCACCAATAGCATCGTGTGTTCGAGTTGCGGCGCCGCCGGGCACATCGCGCGCGATTGCCGGTCGAAGAGACCCGGCCAGGGCGGGCCGCCTCTGCCCGGCGGCCCCGGCGACAAGGCCAAAATCGACGAGGAATACATGTCGCTGATGGCCGAATTGGGCGAAGGCCCCCAACCCGTTTTCATGCAGAACGGCAACAACCAACAGAGGAAAGCCCAAACGACGGGTAAGCATTTTTGAATGCATTCGAATTTAGAGATTGATTTCGTTTTTTGTTATCGCGTTAGGTTTCAACGTGTTCGATCCGCAATCGACGCCGCGCCCACTGATGGCGGCGCCCATGCAGCTGATGAACGGCGCCGGCGGCGGTTGGACGGCGGCGGCGGCGGCCGCGCAGATGGGCTGGCCGCCCGGTCCGCCGCCGGGCATTTTGCCGCCGCCGCCGCCGCCCGGATCGTCGAGTCCGCCGAGCGGTTGGTCGTCGGGGCAGCCGCCGCCGCCGGGCGCGCCTCCTCCGTTCGCCGTGTGGCCGGCGGGCGGGTTCGCGCCGGCGCCGCCGCCGCCGCCCGGTATAGACGTGAGCTCGTTGTTGACGTCGCCGCCGCCGCCGCCTCCGTCTTAGAGTCGCGTCCCGTTTTGTGTGAAAATTGCGCCCGAGGTGGGTCACCCCCGGGAATGTGGAACTCGGTTGGTTTATTATTATTTTTTTTGGCGGTTACTTGATCTTCTTCGTAATTTGTTTGTTTGTAAGACCGAGTTGGGTGATTTTAATGTTAGTGACACATACACACACAGATATAAACTCTTACGCACTCTCTTTAGGTACTAAATAGGGACGGTTTTGTTTTTGATGAAGGTGTGTCGATCAGTGTTCGTTTTTTCTTTAATTTTAATTTCGTTGGCCAAAAGAATTAAAGTGGATTAAAGAAGATTCGTCGGCGCGACGTTTAATATGTACAATTAAGAGTTAAACATAGGATGATTTTTTTGCAGACATTTTACAGTATGTTTATTTTAGTATTTGTATATCAAATATCGAGGAATTATATTATTAAATACAGTAAGAGGTCTTAAGAGTTTACTGGATTTTCACTAATAGGATTATGTTCTAATATATGCCACTAATGATATAAATGCAACTCGTTCCTTTTGTGATTGGTTAGTGACTTTACACGTCACTTGTCAAAAATTTGCAAGGGCTATACAGTGTGTCCCAATAAAATATACAATCTCCTAAATCTCCAAAAATCCTTAGGGATCTAGTATATATATATGTCATGTTTTCCTGACCAAGGCCGGAGGTGAGTAAATAAACTACAAGTAAAAAAAATCGGTAAACTAAAATTTAAATTTTAATTACAACTTAAATTCGCGAATGAAAATATAAACAGTAAATTAACCAGCCTAAGTATTAACAATGTATCAGTAAAGAAGCCATCTCGGGTTCTCTAAAAAACGGATTCTAAAGCGTGTGTTTTGTTTTGTTCAAATCTTAAAATCTACGAATAGCAAACGAACTTCCAACGGATTCGTCCGGATACAATTAAAAAAACATCCTCGGTGTTGTGCTTAAACATTGAAAATAAAAACGATAGTATGCGAGACACACGAAATTCGAGAAATAAATGCACATAGGAGGTATATAGAGTAAATATAGATGTAAAAAAATATATAAGTATAAATTATCCGCGCGGCGTTCATCGCGTCTCCTTCGCCGTTAATTTATCGATTAATTCCTGCAGGGGGGCTAGTTCGCGTCGTTCGATTAGATTAAATTCCTGCAAAAAACGAACAAATTAATCACGTTAATTACGTCGAGAAATACGAATTCACCTGTACAAAAAATATGAAATGTTTAAACGACGTGTTCAGGTGGGCCTCCTCGCCCAATTGCACCACCTCGCTGAAATGCTGGTGGTAGATGTGGGCATACACTCTGAACAATCTCTTCAGTATCGTCTTCGCTATCGATTGGAAATTCTTCGGGAACGGCACTCCTGCAAATCGAGTTAGAATAAAAATCGATTGTTGCATTACGAGTAGCGAAACAAATCGATTCCTCTCGTACACGATTGGTAAATTTACCGATTTTCGAAGGGAACAAAGTCTCATCGTCCAACTGATCCTGCACCCACGTCATTAAATAATCTATGTATTTCGGAGCGGAACATTTGATGGGTTTCTTCACGGTGTGCCCGTCCGCCCAATGGTACTCGTACTTCGGCCCGGCCGACATGATCGAACAGCTGTCTTCGGTGCAAAACTCCGTTATCGTCCCGTACAACATGTTGATTTGATTGAAGAAATCCACGGCTAAAACGATCGATTATGAGCCTTCGAAAAGGATGTGGGAATACGTACTGTTGACTGCGACCCATTCGTTCAAGTCCTCCCCTTCGGGGAGCATTACGGCTAAGCGAAGATTGCCCGAGCCGAGGGTGGCGGCTGCGTGTTTCATCAACTCATACTGGTGGGTGCCTTCGGGGATGTTCTTCTTCGGTTTGAACGTTTTGGACGAACGGCTTCCGCTGAAAGTTCGCAGGCGGATTAGTTTGGATCGGGGAGATCTTTGTTTTGGTAATGACTTTGTTATTAATAGATTGCGGACGGGCTTACAATAAGAAACTCATCTTCGTCGTGCGATGGGTTCGCCGTTGTTCCGGACTGCGTTTCGGCGATTCCCGTGGGTTTTAGACGATGCAGAAGACCGCGGTTTTGTCGTATTGTAAACGGAATAACGAAAAATTAAAGTTTTTACATTTCTTCATTTAGTTGATGTTTAATTGCTCATCTTTTGACAATGTTGACATTTCAATTGTCAGAATAATTATTCTTCTTTTTTTTTAATGAATTGTTATAGCTGTATAATCGATAGTGTCAAAGGCACGACTTAATGTCATTTGTCAATGTCAACATTGAAAACAAGCTGCTTCGTGTAAACGTAAATACACTCTTGTATAAGAAAATTATATTTATTTTCCAGAAAAATACGATAAAAATGCGTGCAAAATCGAAAAATGAGCTCAGATAGTTCCGAAGACGAAAACGCTCATCTGTTAAAAGAAGCAACAGACTCCGAATTTCTGCAAGAAAACTTGTACAACAAAGGTTACAACTATTTAATATTCGCAATAAAATTCTATTAAACTTCAATGCACAAAAAATCCTTTTGTAAACTCGTTTTGGTATCGCAGATAAACCGATCGAAAAGCCGAAAACCAAACTGGTGAGTTTAAGGAAGGACATTGAAGCCGAGGATGAGGGAAGCTTGAAATTTTCATCAGGATTTCGCTCGCACGCCGAAAAACACTTATCGAAACTACTAGAAGAGCAACTGGATAAGCGTTTAGTAAGAGTACAATCCGATAAACCCATCGAAGCTGTACAGAAAAAGGGTGGTGTACGTTTGTTCTCGAATTCCAAAAGATCTCTCAAAATAGAAGACGATTCAGAGATTAAAAAGTAAGCGTTTGTGCAATTTATTAATTCGTTACTAAATTTTGTATTTTAGTAAAGCGGCAAAAGTAGATCGTCCTAAAGCAAAGAAAGCCCCCGCGACAGAGGAAGATTTCAAACAACTGGCCGTATCCGGCGAGGATGTGCTCCTGAAAAAGGACACCGAACATTGGACGAACAGCCGCAAATCGACCGTGTTCCGCTACGACGATGCCGGCCTCGAATTAACCCCGAACTGAACCACCAAATGGCCCATCTACCGCCGGGCTTCCGCTCCAACGTGCCCCCCGACATGCCGCAGGCGCCGCCCAATCCCAAGAAGCGCCGCAAGAACGCGCAGGCCCAATCGGCGGCGCCGCCGCCCCCCACCCACCAGGACCTCCTGCCGCCGCCGCCGCTCTCCGGCTACGGCGACACCATCGTCGCCTCCAACCCCTTCGACGACTGCCCGAGCAACGTGCACGCGGGCGGCCGGCACGCCGGCCCGCCGCCCCCCATGGGCATGGTCGTGCCCGGCCCCGGCATGGTGATGGGCGGCGGGCCCGGCATGGGCATGTACCGGCCCATGTGTCCGCCGAACGGGCCGCCTTCGATGGCGATGATGCACAGCCCCAACGCCCACCAGATGAACAGCTCGATGATGATGAACGGGCCGCCGCGCATGGGCCATGGGCCGCCCCCGCACATGATGAACAGCCCCAATGGGCCTAACATGAACATGACCGGTCGGTAAATGTAATAATCGTGTAATGTAGTGGATTAACTTGTGTGGTTTGTAGGTCCTCCGATGCACAGTCCTTTGATGGGCGGTCCGATGAACGGGGGCGCCGGTGGTAACCCCGGCGGGGTGCAAATGCAACACGGTGGACCCCCCGGTATGAATATGCAAGGCGGTAACGGACCCCCCGGACCAGTAGGTATGTAAATTCGTTGAGTAATCGGTAAAATTTAAATAAATTTACGTAAGCGGGAGGTTTCGCAGGTCCGCCGATGAACAACAACAACTTTCTGATGTCTCCGATGGGCAACAACATGTACGCCAAGCAAATGCCGGTGTCGGCGGGGAAAGTGTACCCGGTGGATCAGCCGATGGTGTTCAACGCGCAGAATCCGAACGCGCCGCCCATCTACCCGTGCGGCGTCTGTCACAAGGAGGTGCACGACAACGATCAGGCCATTCTGTGCGAAAGCGGTTGCAACTTTTGGTTCCACAGGGGTTGTACCGGCCTGACCGAAGCGGCCTTTCAGCTACTGACGGCCGAAGTGTACGCCGAATGGGCCTGCGACAAATGCCTCCATACGAAGAACATACCGTTGGTTAAATTCAAACCGTAGGGCTCGATCGAACTCGAACATACCATTCGAACGATTTGTAACATCCTTTATATCCATTTATCGCGCGTTATATATTTTATCCGTCGAATGTCCTGGCGCATCTAGATTCTAAGTTTGTAAAATTTCAATATAGCGCTTGTTGTTTTAAACTCTCGCCGTTTTCTTCATCGAAACGTCAAATTGATTGACAAGTGACATGTCCCATCAGTAGAATAGAAATCTGAGGTACAAAATGGCGGGATAGAATCCGATGCCGCGGCTATCGACGCTCGAATGCATCCTGTTGACGTTCGCCGTGCTGGGCAGCGTCGAATTGCTGGTCAGCCTGCTGGAGAACCTCGACAAGCCCGAGTCCGATTGCACTGAGTTGATGAAGTCCTACGCCCGGTCGCAGTTCTTCCACGACGGCCGCCTGGCCGGCGACCGCCCGCCCGCCCAGCGGCCTTATTATCACTGAAAAATGCGCAAATAAATCGATGAGTATGTAAACTTTGTAGCTACATGGTTTTATTCGATCGATCTTCGTGTCCCGAGCGTTTAGAGACGATTGTTTGAGGTTGATTGCTTCGTGAGAATGGCCAGTGTATTGTTAAGTAAGAGTCAGTTTATAGAGGTCGGTGAGTAGATGAGGAGATTGTCCTTCGTGTTGCGAGGGCAATAACGGAAACATCGTTTCAAATTTAATAGTAATAATATTAAAAATAATAATAATAAAAAAAAACAAAATACACTTCTTACTTAATTCTGCGGGCTACAAACAGTTTTATTATCTCATATCGTTTATCTAGATTCCGGTTTGTTTTTGGGCGGTCGAAAAGTCTTTATTTTCTTGTTGGATTTCTTCTCTTTCGATTTCGAACTCGATTGGAAGTTCTGCCAGCTGTTCACCCTATTCTGCCTCGATTCCTGCATAACAGAACAATTATTACCAATTGGAATCTTGTATACAGGACGTCCCGCACAAAGGACACCCGGTTCGTGCGAACCTCGAAATTCTTCTGCCACTCCTTCTGCGCTTTGGCCGTTTCCTCCTCCTCGATTTCCTGTTCGCGCTTGCGCTTCCTCTCCTCCTGGTCGCGGCCGGCCAGTTCGCGGCGCTTCCGCTCCATGTCGGCGAACAGTTTCATCGTCATCACGTACACCGAGTGCTTGTACTGGCCCGGATCGTCCTCCGGTATCGACTCCTTACCCTCCTTCTTCGCCTTCTTCCTCTTCTCCGTCAACTACAAAGTCTCCGTCAACGTTAGGCTAGATATCAAACATATAACGTTGAACGTGATGTGTTGTTCAATTGAGGCGAATTGAACAAAGTATTAGGTTAGTTTTAGGTACGTACCATTAGATCGGTTCTGCCTACGGCTTCTTCGATGATGTCCATGCATTTCTTTCGGGTTTCCTCGCTCTCCAGGGTCTTCCAGGCTTTGTTGACGGCTTCGAAGGCCTGCTGGGCGCGATCGGCGTCGTCTTGGTTCTTGTCCGGGTGGACTAGGATGGATAGGCGTCGGTATTTCCTTTTGATTTCTTCGAGCGGGGTGTCGGGCTCCACTTGCAGGACGTCGAACGGGTTGAGATTCCTGTAGGTGGAGCCGGGCCTGAGTAGCCGGTCGATTTGCTGTTTGGGCGTTAGGACCGAGTCTCTTTTTTCGATTTCTTTCACCTGAAAATGTCGGAATGTTAACGGGCCCGTTTGGCGGGTTCGTGGGGTACTTGCTTCGGTGTAAAATTCGTTGAATTTCGTGTCTTTTTCGTTATCCATGCTAATGGATAGGTTGGATTTGAAATGTTAGTAAAATTGTTTCAAATCCGAGCTGAAAGCTGAAATTGTATATTATAAATATTTTTTTTATATAATTTGACAGTTGACGTCTGTGTCAAGTCATGTGTCAATATTGTCTTGTCTATGTTGATTTAGAATTTTCGTGACCTTTGAGCTAGTTAAATACCGGCTAGGTGAAGGCCATATAACTATAGAAAAAGAAGAACAAATCAGTTATAATTTTTGCATTTACCATTTAATTTGTTTATTTATGTATTTCATTTAAGTTTATGTATGTAAAAAAAGGCATTATTACCATTTTATTCATTTATTACTTATCAATATTTTTACAATCTTTAATAATTCATTCAAAATTTTTATCTGTATTTTTATTTTTTCAATTAACTCAATTTAGTAATTTATACACAATCATTTTTACACTTAATTATATGAAAATAAAAAAATATCTTACAAAACAATCACCATTTCCAATTATCTAATCTCGATTTCTTAAGCGCTTGCAAAGATTTCTCGGCCCTCATTTGCGCCTCGGTGTGTACTCTCAAACTCCCCCCTTTAGACGTTTCTTGTACAACGGAATCGTGCTGGATAGCACCGGAAACACCTTAAATGAAACAAAAAAAATTACAAATCCCCACATAAAATCACAATTAATAAACCAACCTTTTTTATTAAACAATTTGCCCAATATAAAATCATCTTCACCGCCGCTTTTATTCGACGCATTATTTTTGTCTTTCTCCGCGTTTTTCGTTTTCTTCGTTTCGGTTTTCACCAAACCTTCGATCTTTTCTCCGTCTATTTTACCGGTCAAATCGATTTTCCGTTTTTTGAATTTTTTTATCAACTTCTCCGGTTCTTTGCTCACCGTTTCCTTGGCCGTATTCACCTCATCCGCTATCTCATCTAAATCTACAACCAACGAATAAAAAATTAGTTTACAAGATTTTTTGCAAAGAATTTAGTAATAATGATAATGTAACATAGATAATGTAACAATCTAGAAGCCTCTAGAATCATTTAGAACTGTCTAAAACTATCCAGAGCGCTCTAGAACTATTTAGACCTATCTAGAGGGCTCCAGAATCATTTAGAACTGTCTAGAACAATCTAGAATCTTGCAGAATCATTTAGAACTATCTAGAGCGATCCAGAACTATTTAGACCTACCTAGAGCGTTCCTGAATCATTTAGAACAGTCTATAACTGTTAATCTATAGACTATATCTAAAAAATCGATTCGAATATACCTTTGTTGTTCGTTTTGAGTTCGTGATGCAATCGAGCCGTCGTTTCGGCGTATTCCAAAGCCTCCGAGAACCCCACCAGAGCGTCGCGATCGTCTATTTTGTTCGCGTGAACGTCCTCGACGATGCCGGCCTTTTCCCTGTTGTACCTCCGCAACTCGGCGACCTCCAATCGTTTCGCTTCGTCCGTTTCCTCGCGCCTCCGTCGCTTCTCTCGCTCCAATTCGAGCCGATCGGCGCTCTCGGGCGGCGGCTTCGAGAGGCTCTTCGCTATCCGGTGCGCCATGTGCTTCATCTCGAGCAGCTTTTCGTCGGTGAATCGCCGCTTCGGCGAAGCTTCGGGTCGCTTCGGTTTCGATTTCCTTTTGAGCTTCTCTTGAATCCTCACCTGGAAAATCGAACGCGTTAGAGAGGATGCATTCGAAGGATGCTCTTTACGAGCGAATTACCCTGGATTTGTGGAAAATGTTGACGGTTTCCGGGGCGTTGTCGGCGTTCTCTTGCAGCGAAAACAAATCGAACAAATCCGATGATTTGAAGAATTTGTTCGTCCTCGGATCCAGCAGGATTTTGTTGCTCAACAGTTGTTTCCATACTTGTCGTTGGTACATCTACAAAACCCTTTATTATAGAGTAGTACAAAACCGATTGTAATTAAACCTTTTCTTCTATCGTTCCGGCCGTTAGTAACCTGTAAATCGTCACGTCCTTATCCTGTCCTATTCTCCAGGCCCTTTCTCTGGCTTGGGTATCGGTTGCCGGATTCCAATCCGGATCGTAGATAATCACCCGATTGGCTCCCGTTAAATTCACGCCCAAACCACCCACTCTAGTAGTCAACAGAAACACATCGTAACTAGAATCCTAACCAAACGAAACCTCATATAAGCAAACCGGAATGGTCACAAAGCGATTCTCACTAACCGTGTTGAATTTCTCGATCAAAGGCTGCCTGGCCCCGATGGCGGTGGTACCGTCCATCTTCAGGTACTTGTACCCCTGCCGGTCGAGGAACCGCCGGAGCACCTCCATCATCGACCTGCCCTGCGTGAACAACAGCACCCGATGGCCCTGTTTCTTCCAGATTTTCAACAAAGCCGACACCACCACCATTTTGCCGGAGGATTTGTAATCGAAGCGCAACGATTCCTCGTCGGCCCCGTCCGAGAGATATATGTCGGGATGGTTGCATATCTTCCGCAGCTTCGTAATGGCCACAAACACCTTCGCCCTGACGCCGTGATCACCGCTCCAATTCTTCACCCCCTTGCCCAGGATATCCGCCACAGGATCGCTCTAAAACCGACGAGTTATTGTCAAAAACAACCATCGAGTAGAAATATCCGATGACTTACTAGCAAGTAATCTTTGTACAGGGCCTTTTGCTCGTCGGATAACGAGCAAAACAGCACCTGTTCGGTCTTGTTCGGCAGCGAGACGTGACGTTGCACTTGGTGCTTGGTGCGCCTCAACAAATAAGGGTCGATCAGATCTTTGAGCGCGCCGGCGACGGATAGAGCGGTGGCCTCCTGCGCGTAGGTGGAATTCGAGTAGCCGCCTTGCAGGATCGGCTCGATGAAATGCTCTTGGAACGTTTTCAGATCGCCCAGCATGCCGGGATTCGTGAAATCGAACAAGCTCCACAGTTCGGTGAGATCGTTTTGCATCGGACTGCCTAAAAATCACGCGAAAATTTACGAATTTTCCAACGACTATCGATCGATTTCTAACCGGTGAGCATCAAACGGTGAGGCGTATTCAACGATTTAACGACTTGAGTGGCTTTGGTGGCGGGGTTGCGGATTTTATGGCCTTCGTCTAGTATCACGTAGTGCCACTCGTGCTCCGTTAGATACTTCTCGTACTTAATGACGCCTTGGTAGGTGGTTATGATGACGCCTTTGGTCTTGCGGACGTCTTTGATGAGGCGGTTCTTGTCGCCCTTGTAGCTGCCCGACTGATGGAGCACGGCCGCCCGGAACTCCGGCGCCCACTCGTGGAAGTGCTTGACCCATTGGTGGATCACGGTGGCGGGGCAGACGATCAACGTGGGGCCCAGGCCGACGAACCGGCCGTGACAGGAGCTGATTTGGCTGTGGTGGAGCGAATGGAGGAATACGATGACTTGTACGGTCTTGCCCAGGCCCATTTCGTCGCCCAGCAGGCCGCCCGTCGACTTTCGGTGGATGTTCCACATCCACTTGACGCCCTCTTGTTGGTACCTGGAATGGTAATTACTATAATTACATGATATTGCACAATGCTTTTAGCACTAGCCTGTATAGTTTGTTCCAAATTTTGTAGGGAATTTTCAAGTTGTCTTGTACAGTGTGGACGTCCTTCGAATCGTCCTCCGAAGATTCTTCCTCTTGTTCGAGTAGTTTGTAATAGAGATCCAATCTCGCTTTGTACGACTTGCAATCGCCATCGTCGATGGTTTTTTCTATAAGCGTGCATTCCTTGCGTTTATTTTTCTTTGTTATAACAGTTTGTTCATCTACATAATTATACGAAGGATCTAAAAGTAATATATTGATGAATCGTGTTGATTAATTTCGTTTAATTATTATGTACCGGAGTCTTCATCATCACTCGGTACATATTCACTTCCTGATTTGTCTTCTAAATCGCTATCATCGCGGACTTTTCTCTTCTTGCTATTATTATTTGATTTAATTGTGTCGTTTGCCAAGCTTCTTTGGAAATCTTGGCGTTTTTTCAAATCCTGTTGCTGCTTAATGTACGATTCTACGTTTAAACTAAAATTTTTATCTTCCTTTTCATCAACCTTTTCATTATCGTCTGTAATTTCTCCGTCTTCGGCGGTATTTAGTTCTTTAGCGAAAGTTTGCAATTCTTTTAGGGCCTGTTCTTCGAGAGTGCTTTGATTTTCGGACCAAATATTTATGTTTCCGGCCAACGACAGGCTCTCCAATTCGGAATTCTAAAACAGGAGGAATTAGGGGATTTGTACGGATCGGTTATACAATGTTTTTATCACTTTATTGCTCATTTTTCGTTTGTTTATTTTTGAATATGTACAGAAATGAAAGTGAAAGCGGACATGTTTTTGTTCTGTCACTGTCAATGCGGTCTTCTTTTTTTAGTAAATATTAATTAAAACGGAGCTCAGCTGTTAGGGGTGTACAGCTACTTTTACAAAAAGACGTATGGTTTATTTGTGACAGTTCATGTGTCTTTGTCTTGCAGATAGAAAAAGAATGCAATGGCAGGTGTTTTTAGAAAATTGACTATAGAAAATGTCGGAAAGTGGAAGAGATTGAGGCCGATATTGATACATTCAAATAAGGTAAATGCCGATGAATTTCTCGAAAATTGCATCGGAAAAGCTTGCGCTTATTGACCAGCAAGCGTTTGTTTCAGATGAGTTCCGAAGTGGATAAAGCGCTAGGGGCGAACGCCGAGTCGCAAAAAGAGACGATTTTCGATAAAATTATATCGAAGCAAATACCGGCCGATATAATTTTCGAAGACGACAAGTGCATGGCCTTTAACGACGTCAATCCGCAGGCCCCCGTTCATTTCCTCGTCATACCGAAGAAGAGAATCCCCAAGCTAGACGACAGCACGGAGGACGACTCGAGCGTAAGTTTCATATAAATACTGAATCAACAATTAATAGCGAAAATAACGTTTCAGTTACTGGGCCATGTGATGTTAACGGCCAAGAGCTTGGCGCAGAAACGTTTACCCAACGGGTATCGACTGGTCATCAATAACGGACCGGACGGGTGCCAGTCCGTCTACCATTTGCACATCCACATCTTGGGCGGCAGGCAAATGAACTGGCCGCCGGGCTAACGAAGTAAAAGGCTTTGTAATCTTTGTTCTTCAATAAAAGTTTTGTTAGTGGAATTTTCCATCGAAGATAATCTTCCTTCTAACGCAACGTTGCCAACTATATTTGTATGTGTAATCGATTGTTGTTGTTTCTACCATATAAAGAGACTAAAAATGAAGTTATAAAATGGAATATGTGAGGTGGATATCGCAAGAAATGGCGCCTTATCGAAGAATTAATCACACAAATCGAATAAAGTGTGTAACAAACGTTTTATTTGATACGAAACGAAATGACTAGAAACGCTCGCAATCGCAAATCAGTTCGTCAAGGCGATCAGAGCTTGAACGACGCTCCCGTGGTACTCTCGAAGGGTCCTTTCCGCCAGCGTTCGCGTTATTTCCATTTCCCTTACGATCAAATCGACGTCCTCTTTCTTTATCGACACTTTGAGCAGCTCCTTCTCCCTGGCCTGCTTCTCCAAGGCGTCCTTGTTGCGTCTGTCGCCGATGGCGGAGATCGCGTTGGCGACGTCCTGCGTGTAGATCTCCTTCTCCTCGGCGTAGTCGGTCACCTTTTCCAAATCGGCCGCTCCGCTGTCGTATTTGGCCACTTTCTTTTGGTTCTTCTGGTTGTCGGGCAGGTCTTCGCCGTTCTCGTTGATCGGTTGATCGTCCGCCATCGTATTTTTTTAATGGCAATGTTGTTTGAAACGAAATTTAATAACAGTAAACAACATGAATCTCGGTTTGTTTGTAGGTTAGGTTCTTCTTCTTTTTCTAAATTTTGTTAGATGGACGTTGAAAAAGAGGCCAAATATGACTTATGACAGATTTATTTTTACGACCTTCGAGTTGGTTAAATACGGCCTAGGTGGAGGCCATATAATATAACAATATAACTATTGAAAAAGAAGAACGGCTTTTGATTAACCGCTTATTTTGTTCTTTGGTTATTTAAATAAAAAAAGTAACCCCATTTTTTTGTTAGCATAATATGAAATGTAGCGTTAATTGTGTTATTTTGCAAAACATTAGAATAATGAAGGTGACTGGTCCACCAGACATCACGGGTTGCTATCCTTGTGAGCCCGATCCCGAAATGAAAAGGATAATCGACGAATACCTCATAGAACGCGACGAAGACGGTGCTCAGGAGGCGCTGGAAGCGGCGAAGAAGAAGCTAAGTAGTGTACCGATAGCAGAGACAAATGGCTCGAAAAATGGGGCGAAAAGCACGAAAAATGTTGGAGTTCAATGTGAACTTCTGTCCGATGAACAAAGCCTTCGAGGGCTGATTGATCAATGTGCAAAGATAAATCCGGGTGAGTTGATGGAAATGGCTGCTGGAGGATTTGTTTAACGGCAATTGGGTTGTAGATAACGCTGGGAATTTCAAGAAAATCGTTAAAAGCTGCGCCAGGTTTACTGAGAGTCTCTGGTTTCCCGTTCCCGATGATGCATTAAGCGATATCAGTGATATTAGTACCTTCTCCGATAACAGAAGGACTGATTTGAAGAGGTTTGTAGAGATATGTTGAGGCTGGTTCGATTTTTACATACAATCCTTTAATTTTAGAAAAGCTAGTGGACATTTTGAGAGGGTGAATGGCATCGATGATGAAAATTACGATTGTTCCAATAAAAAATCAAAAAAACAAAAAAGTATCGATAAAGTTGTTAAAAAGAAATCAAAGACAAAAGATAAGAAAACTTCTAAAACTCCTACGAGACACGAGAAGCAATCTGAAGAAACTTCGTTAAAGGATCATTCGAAAAGCGATGGGAAGATTAAAAAGTTTCGAAAAGACTTTGTATTCTACTCTGGTAATAATACGAATGTGTTAAAGAAACAAAATCTTCTAAACTATTTTATTTTTCCAGAGAAATACATGCAGGAAAGTACATCTCGCAGGAATTCCCTTAAATCTACTTGTAATGGTAATTTACTTTATTTGTGATAATTTCTGTATGTATATTTTGAGAATTCAGTGTACTAATGAAGGTATTTTTCGTTCAAGGAGAAATAAATGTGAAAAAATTGGCTAGAAGTTGGTGGAAGGTTGATGTCTCCAAGGAAAGGCCTGATATAGATAAGGGTAAGTTTCACAATACATTGCTGGTCCAGTATCGAGTCTACCTTACCACAATTGGTTTAGTATGCGGTCTACCTTACCGAGTCTGGTAAACCCCGTACTAGACTCAGCAATTGGCAACTGTTTAACGGCAATTGGGTTGTAGAAAACGCTGGGAATTTCAAGAAAATCGTTAAAAGCTGCGCCAGGTTTACTGAGAGTCTCTCGTTTCCCGTTCCCGATGATGCATTAAGCGATATCACTGATATTAGTACCTTCTCCGATAACAGAAGGAATGATTTAAAGAGGTTTCTTAGAGATATGTTGAGGATAGTTCGATTTTTACATACAATCCTTTACTTTTAGAAAAGCTAGTGGACATTTTGAGAAGGTGAATGGCATCGATGATGAAAATTATTTTTATTCCAATAAAAAATCAAAAAAACAAAAAAGTATCGATAAAGTTGTTAAAAAGAAATCAAAGACAAAAGATAAGAAAACATCTAAAACTCCTACGAGACACAAGAAGCAATCTGAAGAAACTTCGTTAACGGATCATTCTAAAAGCGTTGGGAAGATTAAAAAATTTAGAAAAGACTTTGTATTCCACTCTGGTAATAATACGGACGTATTAAAGAAACGAAATCTTCTAAACTATTTTATTTTTGCAGAAAAATACATGCGGGAAAGTACATCTCCGAGGAATTCCCCCAAATCTACTTCTGATGGTAATTTACTTTATTTGTGATAATTTCTGTATGTATATTTTGAGAATTCAGTGTACTAATGAAGGTATTTTTCGTTCAAGGAGAAATAAATGTGAAAAAATTGGCTAGAAATTGGTGGAAGGTTGATGTCTCCAAGGAAAGGCCGAATATCGATAAGGGTAAGTTTCACAATTCATTGCTGGTCCAGTATCGAGTCTACCTTACCATAATTGGTTTAGTATGCAGTCTACCTTACTGGTAAACCCCGTACTAGACTCGGTTTATGGTAGAATTTTCGAGCTATAATTGGAAATATTAAATAAATCTTCCGTTATTTTCTTCAGATGGATTTCTTGATCCGAACAAAGTCTTTTTGCATCCAACTGATGCTAGAAGAAAGGGCGCTAGATCATTGGGAAATGAACATGGAACATATCAAGGTATGTTTGTTGTAAATTATAGTTTGAAGAGTTTGTAGAAAACATGAAGCGTTTTTGGAAAACGATTCTTGAGCGTGCTAGATAGTTCTAAATGATTTAGGCCGAGAACTTTTCACATTGCACTACTATTTTTAAAATCCGTGTTTTTTTTTAGAAGTATCAACGTTTCGTTGTGAGAAGGGTTCAAAATCTTTAGTAGAACGTAAGAAAAGACGACGGCTCTATTCAGAGTCTGTATGGCTGAACTCTGCTTCATTTGATGCAATACTTCCCGAGTTATAACTTCTATTATTTACCGTTTAATATTTTTTTGCTGTCGTTGATTATGTATATAAATAAATATTTTAAGTTTGTATAAAATAAACACGATTTAATTCGAATATGCCGCTTATTTTTATGTTCAAAATAGCAGTAATCTGTATTACCGACTGACACGTGTCAAAAATACGGTTGTACATTCAGGTTTGGAAACTTTGAAATAACATTCCATTCAGGTTGCTGAAGATGCGGCCATAACTTAGACAATCTAATAATTGCTTACACAGATTATTATTCATTTATTTTACTTGAGAGAAATATCGCAAACATCTTCGTTTAGCAAATCACCACAAATTCGATAGTTTCCAGACCTGCACGTAAGACCGCGGTCATAATCGTACGCGTTTAGTTCGTTTGAAGGCCGCGTCGCGGCGGGCCGGTCGTTCTCTCCGCATGTCCCTTTCTACGATTGCGATTTCTGATTGGCCCGCGTCTGGTGCTTTTCAATTTTTTAATGCGTGCGTGTATTCGCGGATAACTCGCCGAAAAAATCCGCTTTTCCGTACAAATATTCGGCGCTTCTTAATACGCGACACTTTGCCGAATTAATCGTATCGTTTCGAGCGTACAGTGCGGTTAATTAAAACAAAACCGGCGGTTTCGGTGTCATGTTATGCATTCGTGAGGCATAAATTGGTCTTCGTGTGACGGTGATAATTAAAATACATTTATTTGTTGTGACACTTTGATGGATTCGCCGATATAGCAAAACAAATCAAGTACGTAGTGTTGCGTTCGTTGTTCATTACTGATAGCCGCAAAAATGATTTGGGTAGGCGTTGAAATTCGATTCCTTCGATTGTTCGGTGGAAATGACGAATCGATTGAGGTTAGGTTAGGTCGCTTTACGCCTCTTATGCCTCTATTGTGCAACGGAGTGAAAGGTGTTCTAAATTTCTGAACTTGTTTTAACTTGTCCCTGTCGCAAAGTTGCCAGGTCAGTAACCAGCACGGCAATTGGACACGAACGTAGGCATCTAGTTGGCGAAAAACAATGCACGTTCGTTCGTTAACAATTTTATCTATTAAATGTTTTATCAATTGAACAACTAATTACGGTAGAAAATTTACTATTGATAGTGTGTAGATGAAAGTTTAATATTAAAGTTTCCAAATGTAATATTTGAAAAATTTCGAAATCAAATTAATTCATCCCTTTCGATCTGGATTTTCGAACCGATCCGGCAACGTTGCCAATTGCGAATAAATCTGGGTCGGCAAAACGTGTTTTCGGTCGATTGTTTATCGATAATTTTGCGTAGCACGCTAGATTTATTTGTTTTAATTAAATTGGCCCCGCACATTCGATTTCGAGTAATTAATTACAGTCGATTTCTAACGAATAACATTTCAAATGAAATGATAAGGTCGCTGTGGCAAATAATACACGAAGTATGCGGGAATTAATTACGCGGAAAATTTTGATTGAATTTGATTAGATTAGGACCGCAGGAAATCGATTTAATCGGAATCGAGTCATCCTAGAATTCGCATAATCGATCGAGATAATTTTAATAGCCTTTGCGAAGGCTCTACAGGTTGAAAGGTGTTAGTCAATTTTAGTCCACAAAATCTGGGGATTTTTCATTAAATCCGGCAATCTTGCCTTAGTAAGACCGGGAAATTAAGAAAACTCGATGTAATTAATTTTTTTTTTCGAATTTATTCGATCGAAATGTCTCCCATAAAATTCCTCTGCAGTATATCGTGCCAGTTATTACTCATTGTTCTCTAAGCTTTAATTTATTTAATCTATCGATTGAATTACATCGCGTCCTCGCCGATTGAAGGTCGAATTTCATTTATTTAAATCGAATGAGAAGAAAAACCGATTCGAAAGTACCGCGGGGATTTAATGTCGATAAAATCTCGACGAAAATACCCGTTAAAACAATTAATCATCATTAAAAACTCGACGAATTTATCTTTTAATGCGGCTAATCAGTAATCAATAACCGAATTTCATCTGCCTTAATCCCGGGCGACTTGACTTCGTTTTTTAATTCAATTCATGCTGTCAATCAACTGTCAAATCTTAACGGAGCGAATTAAAAACCGAATGACATCAACAGGCGGAGGCCTTTCATAATATCTGATAACAAGAAGAATTAAATCGAATTTCACGCGAAAAATACGCACACTGGTATATTTTCGTAGGTTTCTTGCGGGTATCTAATCTTATCTAATTGGCGGTTTTCGTGTTTTCATCGCAGGTTTCGTCGGTTCCGTTGAGCATTCCAACTCGCAAGACGGGTTCGTACGCAAAGCGTCCTCTGAGGAGCGACCCCGACGAGGTCGAAACGTCGGATTTGGGCTACCCGATGCTCTATAGGTTGCTGTTCGCCATAACGAGATTGGGCCGATCGCCCAGGAAAAAAAGCGACCCATAGAGGAGACACAGTGCGAAGGGATATTTTTTTTTATTTCATTTTAAATTTTGACATTGATATTCGATCGGTGAATTTATACGCCAACGATGAATAGTGAGCAGAGGAACAATTTGAAGAAGTTCTCGTTTCTCGGGTTCCACAACAGGAGCTCCTTGAAGGTGGGTACGATTTTTTTTTATTGTTGATTGTTATTGGTAGGCTTTGGAATGTCAGATGTCAAAAACATCAAAAATTAAGGAAAATAAACGTTTAGAGAATTCAATTTAAATTTGGTATACTAATAATAAAGCGCTTATGAGTAAATTATGTACGAAATTTTATATAAATTATCAAAATATCCATCACTATTCTTCTCGCGCTTTGCACATTAACAATAATCTATCGCCATCTCTCTCAAAATCTCTGCAGATTTTTTTATTTTTCGAGCTGTCACTCAAACGTCAAAATATTATTCACGCGAAACCGGCAAACAAGAACATTTTACGGAAAACTTGTAAGAATAGTACCGCATTCGCGGGCCTCCACAATCACTCACTTATCACCTGAAACATACCAAAACTGAAATTTCAAAGATAACTCGATGTTTCGCAACTTCCATCGAGATATCGTCCAATCGAGCGACAGCAAAAGTGACAGTGACAGTGACCTTGACGCGGAGGATGCGTCACGGCCGTCCGCGATAGCGCCGCGCCGGCTCGGTATCGATCCCGCAGGAGGATTTTAATATCCTGGTATATGGGAATAGCGGAGTTTCCGCTCGGCGCTCAGTCGGCAGGTCAGTGTTCGGGGGAGAGATCTCGTCCTCCTGACCTGGAAATTGCGCTCGGTTTTCTCCCTGCTGCGGTCGATTCCGGGATCATCTGATCTCCCGACGTTTTTGGCGGGCCTTTTTTTTCCACCTTCCTAACGTTTGGATTTGGATTCGACGATGTAGTGTGGATGATGTATTGACGAGGCGATGGATTCGATGACGGGTTTATCATGTAAATGGAGTTGTTTTTTTCAGTATTAAATGTGCCATATTAAGCTGTTTATATTCATGTGTTTTTTTTTGTTACGTTTTATGCTATTTTACGGTTTGGGACGTTTCATTAAAATGAGTTTATAAATTGAAATTGTTGTGTAAACGTATTTTGCGCAGTGACGATTTTGAAGCGGAAATGTTACATTTTATCTCCGAAATTTTAATGTCAATGTTGTTAGATTAATATAAATTATTATATTTTTTTCATACAGTTTGAGGGTAGGGTGAAAAATTCTCGGCCTGGATTATTTATAACCGTTTAGTACAATCCAGGATGCTCCAGAATCATTTAGAACTGTCTGGTGAACCATTTAGAGCGCTTCAGAACCATTTAGAATGCTCCAGAATCATTTAGAAATGTCTAGAACCATCTAGAACGCTCCGTAGTCATTTAGAAGGCTCCAGAATCATTTAGAATTTTCTAGATTCATTTAGAACAATTCAGAATCATTCAGGACGTTCCAGAATCATTTAGAACTGTCTAGAATCATCTAAAACGCTCCGTCGTCATTTAGAACGCTCCAGAATCATTTAGAATTGTCTAGAATCATTTAGAACACTTCAGAATCATTTAGAACGCTCTAGAATCATTTAGAACTGTCTGGCGAACCATTTAGAGCGCTTCAGAACCATTTAGAACTCTTCAGAATCATTTAGAACTGTCTAGAACGCTCCGTAGTTATTTAGAACGCTCCAAAATCATTTAGAATTGCCTACAATCATTTAGAACACTTCAGAATCATTTAGAACGCTCCAGAATGATTTAGAACCATCTAGAACGCTCCAGAATTCTCTCGAACGATTTCGATTTTTATTAAGAATAATACTGTAATTTTTTAATTGACAACTTTTCACCTTACCCTTGTATATTCTACTAGTAGCTATTTATGTATTAGAAATTGTCGTTACAATGTTATTATTTTGCATATTTCTTAGTTGAAATTATTGTGTAAACGTATTTTGCACAGTGCCGGTTTCAGCGCGAAACGTCACGTCAAACTTCCAACGATAATTTTATCGATTCACCCGATCGATAATTATCGTTTAATTATCGCGCTCTAATCGAATTAAAGCGACGCTCGTGCCTTAATTGGATTGGAAAAAATACAAATAAAAAAAAAACACACACACACACACAAACACGTAA
This sequence comes from Phyllotreta striolata, assembly GCA_918026865.1. Taxonomy (NCBI): domain Eukaryota; kingdom Metazoa; phylum Arthropoda; class Insecta; order Coleoptera; family Chrysomelidae; genus Phyllotreta; species Phyllotreta striolata. Next base: position 3,571,953 of record OU900107.1, read on the forward strand.
TCAATTCAGTCGTTTCTCTCGCGGTCTTCCCCCTCAAACAAGTAGGTCATGGTAAATGTCAATTCGTTTGTTTTGTTCGAGTTTTCCGATCGCAAAACAATTTATAACCGAAAAAAAAAGATACATGCAAATCGGATTCGATTAGTTTTAGCGCGCCGATGTTTCTTACATGACAAACGAGCCGGTCGGTTTTTTTTTCCTGTTCCAGAATAATGGCGGACAAAATGGCGGCGAGCTCCAGTTGGACGAGGAGTGCGCCAAAGTGTTCGCAATGGAAAGCGACTCCATCGGCTTCGACTTCCACGATACGCCGTTCACCGGCCAGCCGAAGTTCGACGAAAAGGACTACGAAGGTGAGTACAAATGGGGGTTCACCCGAACCGCCGCGGCCTCTTCCTCTACGCTACTTCAGTTACCCCGAACGAATTTCTTCCGATTATCGAATGAATCATGATCGAATGTATCGTTGTTTTCGGCCGTCAAGAACATCGACAAGACTACCCGCACGTGCACGCTCCGCTCAAGATCAGCTCCAAGTCGATGAAACGCCGCCTGTCGTCGGCCCCGTGGGGCTCCGTGACGGAGTCCCCGACGCTCGAGCTCAAATCGCCCGACGTCGACGATCCCAACTTCGGTACGTCGGAAACCCGTCCGCTCGTCCGCGATGATTCCACGATTGTTATGATTTTCCAGGCCCGCCGGCGGACGAGCCGAACTCCGATTCGGAGCCCGAATGCGTGCTGTCCGATCCGTGCCTGCACCAGGACAACACCGACGACGACGACGACGAGGACGAGCGCGACCGCAAGGTGTCGTTCGTGCGCGCCGAAAACGCCGATCAATTCGACGCCGAAGGGCTCAAAGAGAAGAGGAAACGGTAAGGAAAATAATCCTCGCTGAAGTTCGTACGTTTCGAAATGACCAATGAGAACGTCTCGCGAGCCGGCCCGTCGCGGTCATTATTTAGAACGGTCTAGGTCGCTCTAGAGTCATTTAGAACTGTCTATGAGCATTCAAAAAGCTCCAAAATCATTTAGAACTGTCTAGTATCATTTAGGACACTTCAGAATCATTTAGAATGCTCCAGAACCATTTAGAACAGTCTATAACCATTTGGAATGCCCCAGAATCATTTAGAACAGGCTAACACGATTTAGAACGCCCCAGATCCATTTAGAACAGTCTATAACCATTTGGAATGTCCCAGTATCATTTAGAGTGCTCCAGAATCATCTAGAACAGGCTAACACTATTTAGAATGCTCCAGAATCATTTATAATTGTCTAGTATCATTTAGAATACTTCAGAATGATTTAGAATGCTCCAGAACCATTTAGAACAGTTAGAACAGTCTATAACCATTTAGAATGCCCCAGAATCATTTAAAACTGGCTAGTATCATTTAGAACACTTCAGAATCATTTAAAATGCTCCAGAACCATTTAGAGCGCTCCAGAATCATCTAGAACTCTCTAAAACGATTTAGAACGTTTTACAACTGTTTCAAACCATTTAGAACTGTCTCGTTACATCTTTATAACTGTCCAGTATCATTTAGAACGCTCCAGAAAAATAGAAAAATCTCTGGAAAAGCCACAAAAACAACAAATCGTAGTCGAAACGTCCCCTAGTCATCGTTTCTAAATTGTATCTAAATCTAAATCGTTTTTAAAACGTACGAACTTTAGTCCTCCCATCTCTCCTCCCGTCGATAACTAAACTCGCTTCGGTACCGCCAGACGCCATCATCACGGGCACCGCGCCAAGTTCCGCAAGTACTCGCTGCCCGCCGACTCCTCCGCCAAGCTATGGGAACCGTCCGCGGCGCTCGCCAAAGCTCGCAGGGTGTCCACCCAACCGGAGGACCGGGAACTCGCGCCCAACGATCGCGATCAATTGGACAGCCACAGGTCGGTATGACTAGCGCAAGTACCCTTCGCGGGTACTAATAGGGGATGTTTAAACGTAGGTCCGACGATCCGAGGGCCCTTCGAAGGCACAAAACGCACAAGGGTACGACGATGCACGTGGGCAAAGGGGCCGATTTGCATCCGTTCCTCAAGAAGCTCTACGATCACAGTCCGCACGCCGTAAGTAATTTTCGAATTACCTGTTAATCGATCGTATATCGATTCGTTTAATGTGTGTAGATATTCGTGGAATTGGCCGAGTACTTCGAGGACGCGGACGTCAGCGAATGGAAGCAGACCGCCCGCTGGATCAAGTACGAGGAGGACGTCGAAGAGGGCGTCGACAGATGGGGCAAGCCCCACGTGGCCTCGCTCAGCTTCCATTCGTTGCTGAACCTGCGCCGGTGCCTCGAAGAGGGCGTCGTCATTCTGGATATGGAGGAGAAGGATCTACCGGGAATCGCTTACAGGTAGATGTAGACGTAGATGTAAAGGACATTCGCGCTCGCTAGGCGATGACGTCATTGTTTGACGACAACGTTGCATCAGGTTGGCTTGTGACGTCATTGCCTAGCGAGCGCGAATGTCCTTTAGACCCCGAATTCATCGCAACAACATACGAAATGCTATCGATTTGTTGCAGAATATCCGAGGATTTGTACAAGGAGGACCTGATCAAAGAGGAGGACAAGGCCAGGGTGATGAGAACTTTATTGTTACGTCATCGACACGTCAATTGTCATCAGAGTTCCGGCTTCCGGTTCGCCAATAAGAAGCACAGTTACACGTCCTTGCAGGTATGCATCATGCGCATCCATCATCATCATCTTTCATCGTCTCGTACCATCCCGACGGTGTTAGTAAAAAAAGGCGCAAATGTTTTTTTGACGTTTTTGTAGTCCGTCTGGTTGGAAGATGGCGTCGACGCCGCCTACTTGACGTCGTTGTCCCGTTGTTCGTTGTGCTCGCAGCACGGCCAACTGCGCAAGGCGACCTCTCTCGTCAGAGGCTACTCCTTTCCGCACGTAATGATAACCGATCGCAGGATATAATTCCTATTCCGCTTGATTAGTAGATCAATACAGTTTGTACGTTGTAAAATGGCTATGGCGTCATTTTTAGTAATGTCCGCGCAGTTCGAAATATCCCTAGTGTGCGATATGGTAATAATTTTATAGTTTGACTAGGGGAATTTAACGGCGCGCGGTTGTATTGCCGATGCGTTGTTGCCATATCGTTAGCCTCAAAATTCCGCTATTTGTTGTTGACAGGTTTCGACTGCAATTTGCTGTTTTTGTGGCTTTTCCAGCGATTTTTGTCTTTTTTTTTTGAGCGTTCTAAATTATTCAGGAGGATTCTAAATTGTTCTGGAAGGTTCTAAATCATTTTGACCAGTTCTAAATGATTCTGGATCGTTCTAAATGGTTTTAGATAGTTGTCGATGATTCTGGAACGTTCTGAATGATACTAGACAGTTCAAAATGATTCTGGAACGTTCTAAATTCTGTTGATTAGATTCTGTGGAGCGCTCTAAATGGTTTTTGTATTGGTCCAGTTTTTTTTTCATGCGGTTTCTGTTTACCAGTTTCTCCCGCATTTTTCTCCTCCCGATGTTTTTTTTCTTGTTGTAAACATTCAAAGTAAATATAGGGTGTTTATTACAAATGTATCTGTCACCTAAAGGATTTCGATTCCAACCCGGCAACGTTGCGACATACTCTCTCTCGTGACGTCATTGTCATTTTAAAACGTACGAACTTTACGTAGATTCGTGATTACTTTTTTTTTAATTTTGTTTATGTATACGCCACATTATATTGTTTTACACGCATGATACAATAAGAGAAGATATGATATTGCGCATGTGGGCGTGACGTCACAGGTGAGAATCTTCGGAAAAATAACAAACATAACCTTATTCTTTGACATATATGTCAAATTCTTATTTCTTTTTTCTTGTTATTTATATTATTGGAATTACTATTTAAAATATTCTAGAGTTTTTTAATATTTCATCTTAAAAAAGGTGCTAAATTTCATTGCATATCCTATTTTCGTTTGAATTTAACTCACCAGTGACGTCATTGCGCAAAGCGAATCATATCTTGTATATTTGTATCATCTTTTACACGCTTCCTTAGACGTTTTCTAGCCCGCGTTTCGTCTATCAATCTCATCATTCGCTCGGTATTTAATTTAACGGCCCCCCGCCTCGCGTTCCAGAACCTGTTCGAAGTGGAGAAGCGCAAGATCAGCCTCACCGTCGACGCCGCCTCGCTGAAGAACGGCGGCGATTGCGCGCAGGACGCGCTCCTCAAGCCGCACGATCCGTCCCACCACCACCATCACCATCAGCATCACCAGCACGTGGTCGATCTGAAGGAGGACCAGCTGCAGGGCAGCTGCGAGGACGTGCGCCGCGGCCACCAGGACGCCATCATCAAGCGCATACCGGCCGGGGCGCAGGGCTCCACCGTGCTCGTCGGCGAGGTGGACTTCCTCGACGCGCCGGCCATCGCCTTCATACGGCTCGCCGAGGGCGTCGTGGTGCCCTCGCTCATCGAGGTCGATATACCGCTGAGGTGAGTATAGATATACAGTGAGGACCAAAAGTCCGTCGCCCCCCCCCCTTTAACTTTTGAATGGTAAGAGCTTTTGTCGCGCAATTTGGGTTGTTTATATTGGAGTAAAAATACTATTTTTTGACCAGGATAACTTAATAAGGGGGTAGCGGCATTAGGTCGGAGTTTAGAGAAGAGGGTGACTGAGGTAAGGGGAACGCAGAAGTCAAATTAGGTTGGCAACAAACACTACAAACAGTGACAAAAGTGTCAAAAGTTGTGACAAAAGTGTCACATTAGAACTGTTGGCTAACCTTTTTAATGAATTTGAATTCAAAAATTGTTCCTAAGGTTGTGTTTTGAACGTTTATAATTGCTTTTATATGTGCGTTGTGTGTTATTTGAATTTTATTTATAAACAAATAGAAAGTTATTGGTCTTTTACCGTTTACATGAACTATACAATTTAAATTTTCGCGCCAGATTGACGTTTGCGACTTTTCATACGTCACCAAAATGGAACCCTCTTCCACCTCAAAATGCCATTACCCCCTTATTAAATTATCCTGTTTTTTGTAATTCTTACGCCACTAATGACACAATCTAATTCGTTCGTTATGTGATTGGTTAGCGACTTTACACGTCACTTGTCAAAATTTTAAATTTAAAACGGCCATATTTCCTAAACTATTAAACATTTTCATCAACTAAAAACTGCTCCGACTTCCAATAACTCGTTTCCACTCACATAATCTCGCTAAAAACTCGTACATCACCCATCCATTCGCTCGCTTTCGTAGGTTCATCTTCCTGTTGCTGGGCCCCAAATTGCCGAACATCGATTACCACGAGGTGGGCCGGTCGATATCGACGTTGTTCTCCAACCAGCAATTCCACAGCATCGCCTTCAAGGCGGAGACGCGCAAGGAGCTGTTATCGGCGATCAACGAGTTCCTCGACGACAGCATCGTCCTGCCTCCGGGCGATTGGGAGCGCCAGGCGCTGCTGCCCATCGAGGAGATCAAGGCGAAGAGCGACGCCATCAAGCGGCGCAAGGAGAACGCGCTGCGGAAGGCGCGCGAGGCCCAGGGCATCGTCTCCAAGCCCTTACTGGCGCAGGGTAAACTAATAAACAGTGTTGTTAAGTAGTTAACTATACACTAATTCCAAAATAGTAGGCACTAAATTCTCAGAAATGATTGCGATGAGTCTCTCCCAGTGGCGTAATTCGCCCAGTACTTGTAATTGTAGTTAACTACATTATACAAAGTAGTTTTAACAACACTGCCAATAAACGATTACAAGAAAAATTGTTGTAATTAATGAAAGTTTTTTGTCGTGTAGACGGGGACGAGAAGAAACCGCCGGCGGACGATCCGTTGACGCGCACGCGCCGACCCTGGGGAGGGCTCATCAAGGACCTGAAACGTCGTTATCCCTTTTACAAGAGCGACATCACCGACGGGTTGAACGTGCAATGCATCGCTGCCACTATTTTTATGTACTTTGCAGCCGTTTCTGGTAAATTTTATTTTCGCTTCGGTACTCCCTCTGTACTTTGCTCAATAAGGCTTGGTATAGTGGTACCAGAAATAAACGAGAAGACTTTTAAATACAGAAATTTAATGTCCTATTCTAAATCTACTCTGAATTTACTCTTCCGAATCTACTCTAAAATGTACTCTGAATCTGCTCTTCTGAATGTACTCTGAATCTAAACTACTCTGAATTTACCCTTCCGAATCTACTCTAAATGTACTCTGAATCTACACTTCTGAAGGTACTTTAAATCTACTCTTAAACCATCTTATGAATCTATTCTTCTGAATCTTCTCTAAATGTAATATGAATCTACTCTAAATATATTCTGAATGTACTCTTCAACTACTCTGAATTTACTCTGAATGTACTCTGAATCTACTCTTTTGAATGTACTTTGAATCTACTCTGACTATACTCTCAATATATTCTTAAACTACTCTAATTCAGCTCTGATTATACTTTCAATCTACTCTTAAACTACTCTGATTATACTCTCAAAACTACTCTTCAACTACTCCGAATCCACTATTAAACTACTCGTCTGATCTATACCCAATTCACTTGTCAGATTATAAATTACACAATTTCCAGGCGCGATAGCCTTCGGCGGCCTGACCGGCGACAAGACCGACAGCCTCATCGGCATCTCGGAGACGCTCCTCTGCACGAGCGTCAGCGGCGTCATCTTCGCCCTGCTGGCCGCCCAGCCGCTCGTCATCGTCGGCACCACCGGCGCCCTGCTCCTCTTCGACGAGAGCCTCTTCCAGTTCTGCGAGGCCAACGGCCTCAGTTTCCTGGCGACGCGCGTCTACGTCGGCCTCTGGCTGAGCGTCATCGGCGTCGCCATAGCCGCCTTCGAGGGCAGCGTGCTGGTCAAGCTGTTCACGCGCTTCACCGAGGACATCTTCTCCACGCTGATCGTGCTCATCTACATACTGGAGAGCGTCGAGAAGGTGTGCATCGCCTTCCAGAAGCACCGGTTGTTGGCGAACTATTGCACCGGAAACACCACGAATGTCACCGTGGAATCGATCGCGATCGATGCGGATCTATCGAATCAGCCCAACACCGCGTTGTTTTGCATGATACTCACGTTGGGCACGTTCGCGATCGCCTACTATCTGAGGATGTTCCGGAACAGCCAGTTTTTAGGCAGGAGCGTAAGTGTTTCTACGGCCTCTTACGTCGCCTTATAACGGTTATTTATTTAATGTTTGATAGGCGAGAAGAGCGCTGGGCGATTTCGGTGTGCCCATCGCCATCGTGGTGATGGTCGCCGTCGATTACGCCGTGCCGCAGATCTACACCGAGAAGCTGAACGTGCCGGTGGAGGGGCTGGCGCCGTCGGCGCCGCGACGCCGCGGTTGGGTCATATCGCCGCGCGGCGTGCCGCTTTGGATCGCTTTCGCGGCCGTCGTGCCCGCCGTGCTCGTCTACATACTGCTCTTCATGGAGACCCAGATATCAGAGTAATCCATATATCAGTTTTTGATAGGACAGTCGCGTTTGGAGAGTAGATAGTAAGGAGTAGAGACTGGTAGAGAGAGAGTGAATAGTAGAGATCGGGGGCTGCATAGTAGGGAGTAAAGACTGGAGAGTGGAGTTTAGAATGATGTTGTGAATTAGAGCAGATTACAGTAGAGTAAAGAGTAGAAGAGAAAAGAGAGTAAAGAAACGAGAGCGGAGAGTAGAGTAGTGTGGGGAATTAGAATCAAATTACTACAGAGTATAGAGTAAAGAGACGATACTAGAGCAGATGAGCTAGTGAATTAGAGCAGATTACAGTAGAGTAGAGTGGTAGAGAAAAGAGACGAGAGTAGTAAGTAAAGAGTGGAGAGTAGAATAGTGTGAGGAATTAGAGCAGATTACTCTGCAGAGAGTGAATAGTGGAGAGTAAAGTGCGGAGAGTAGAATAGTGTAGGGAATTAGAGCAGATTACTGAAGAGTAAAGAATGGAGTAGTGTGGGGAATTCTTGCGTGGGTTAGCGGAAATTCGGTACGGAGCGAGTTCCGGTGACACCGAACCTTCTTTTCCTGACGATTAGGTCAATTTCTACCTACAATCTCGCGTTTCAGGTTGATAATAGGCAAACCGGAGCGAAAGCTGAAGAAGGGCTGCGGCCTCCACCTGGACATCGTCCTCATATGTCTCATCAACGTGCTGTGCGGCTTCTTCGGCTTCCCGTGGATGTGCGCCGCAGCCGTCAGATCGATCGTTCACACGTCAGCCCTGACGGTCATGTCCAGGACGCATGCGCCCGGCGAGAAACCGCATCTCATCGAGACCAAGGAGCAGCGATTGTCGGCCCTGTTCGTCGCCATTTTTATCGGTACGTCATACTGTCATACTTCACCTGTCATCGATTATTGACAACAATACTATACTTCATCCATCCAACCGACGGAGTAACTAAAACAAAGTTAGACGCTGGATCAAAGCGTGATCACCTGTGATTGGCCAGCGTAAGGAGGCTTCTTTTATTTTTGATTACTCCGTTGGTTGGATGGATGAAGTATAGCTTATCTGATGAATCTCTAATCGAACTATCGTTGAGATTCGTTCGTTCTGTGGCCTCCTACGCGCTTAGTCGTCCATTTTGACTTTTGATTTTTTTTTTGACAGGTTTGTCAGTGTTTATGGCTCCTTTATTGAAGCTGGTGCCTATGGCTGTGGTGTTGGGAATATTCCTGTATATGGGGGTGGCCTCCGTCGATGGTATACAGTTCTTTGACAGGACAAAGTTGCTGTTTATGCCTGTCAAACATCATCCTCAGGCGTCGTACGTCAGAAAGGTGAGTCGTTGAAAGTTTTCTCTGTGTTTTTGAGAATCAAACTTGTCACAAGTTGAAGTGACGTTGTCAAAAAAATAGGTCATTTTTAGTGTTGTGGTCTCAGTTGCTTCGGTTATTCGGCCTAATAAACCGTTATTGTAGGTTTTCAACGTTGATTAAAAGGAAACGGGCTTTATAATTCGATTTTCAACGAGGTAATCGTTTCTTTTAATTGAAAATGCTTGTTGGAAAAATCAACGAAGCGTTAAAAACACTACCAGCATAATAAGAAAGTGTTATTTGCGCTTAAAAATAAACTTTTATCTGCCACGATAATATACAAACTCAAACTCATTGCGGTATATTATTTTATTTCGCGCCACTCTGTATAATAATATCGATGCAACTGAATCGTGGTTAATGAACGATGAATTTATTTTGATTGTGATATTTTGATTCGGAAATAACGTAAACAGTGATAAAACGCGCCATTTCCTGCTTGTCAAGTTATCTTAAACACGTTCGAGATTGTTTAGAAAATATCAATCAAAACGGTCGCTTTATATCGTTTTATTTTCCCGTTAATTTACGATTTAATGTCCCATTGTCGGGTGAATAAAACCGGAGCACTTTAACGAAAAATCAAAGGAAATTCCTTCGCTATGCGCATTCGTTCCTGCATACAATTCGTGGGATTATTTTAATTTCATTGATGAATTTCGACACGTAGAGCGTGTGGAAACGTGTCCGATTTCATTCATTCGATTACGTCCAGTCACGTTATGTTGCGTTACTTTTCAACACGTTTGGTAATCGAGGATGCGCCGTTACTCGAAGAAAAATTAAATAAATAATAACCGGAAACGTCACCCTCGCAGGAGCCTGTTTCGAATTATAATCGCGCGAAATTTCCTAAGCGAATTCCGGTCCGATTTTTCGAAGGCTCTCTAAAAAAATTTTGAAGAAAACGGAAAGTGAATTATTTATGTAAATTCGGCGATGAATAATTTATTCGAAACGTCGTTTCTCTCGAGCCGGTTCCGCTTAAAATTTACGATTTTATTACGAAATGTCTTATGCAAGTTCGATTATCGAAATCAATTCTTGCGCGATTAAAAACGCGTTATAATTTTCATCGATTATATTTGATTAAAATCACAAAAAAAATCTATAATTAACATCCAAGATAATTATACTTAATACTTATACATATTTCCAAAAAAAAAGTCTTTACATCATCAGTCATGGCTACAAAAGAAAAAAAGAATATAATCTTTTCGGAACGCGAACGCAATTTGAACCAATTCCAAATTATGTACATACACACACACTCATATCCCTCTCAAAACAACCCTTTCTTCTTCTTCTCCTTCTTACCGTCGCCGCCGCCGGCCGACTCTCTGCCGCCCTCCAGCGATCTCCTGCGCAAATCCTCCACGGTGATCTGGTTCTCGCGCTCCCACAGCTCCTTCTCCTCCTCGAACATCCGCCGCTTCTCCTCCAGCTCCTTCGCCTGCGCCTCCAACGTCTTCTTGGTGGCCTCGTGCCGGCGCTGCAGCTCGCCCTCGCTGTCCTTCAGCTTCTGCTTCTTCTCTCGCACCTTCATCTCGAACACCTGCTCCATCTCCGCCTCCATTTTCTTCATCTTCAGCTCGTGCTCGCGCTTCTCCTCGTCCATCTGCGTCAGCGGGTTCTTGTTCGACAGCCTGGTCGGCTTGCCGTCGGCGCCGAGCCCGGCCAGCTTGCAGCACCTGTAGTTCTCGTAGTGCACGTTGTTGGTGACGTCCTTGAGGTCCTGCAGATGGGTGCGGATGATGGTGTTGCGCAGCGCTATGAAATCGCAATGCTCGAGATTCTCCACTTCGGCGACGCCCCACGGATACTTCCGGCCGCGCACCTTCTTCCCGTCGACCTCCACGACGGCGTTGGCGCCGACCACGGCGAACGGCACGCGGTTCTTCAGCATGGCGTTCAGCTTGTTCTCGTCCTCTTCTTCGAGCTGCGTGTCGGGGAACTCGTAGATCTTGATCTTGTTCTGCGTGATCTCGTTGAGGATCTGCCGCTTGGACAAGGCGCACTCCTCGGAGGTGAGCGTGTCCGCTTTGGCGATCACCGGGATGATGTTCACTTTGTCGCACAGCCGCTTCATGAATTCGATGTCCAACGGTTTCAGACCGTGCCCCGACGGGCGGATGAAGTACAAGCAACAGTGGACGCGCTGATCCTGATTGGATTTCCTGGTGACGCGCGACTCCGAATTCAAATAGTCCTCGTACTTGTCCTCGATGTAGTCGATGATGGGCGCCCAGCAGTTGCTGTTGTCGACGGCGTCGCCGAAGCCCGGCGTATCGACGACGGTCAACGTCAGATTGACGCCGTTCTCTTTCATCAGCACTTTGGTCGTTTCGACTTCGACGGTCTTCTTCAGCCGCTGGCTGGGGCCCGGATAGTCGGGCGAGTAGATGTCGGTGAGGAACATGGAATTGATGAGCGTCGATTTGCCCAGGCCCGATTCGCCGACCACCATCAGCGTGAATTCGAAGCCCTTCTTCACCGCTTTCCGGTACACCTGGTTCGGTAGGTTCGCGAAGCCCACGTACCCGTCCAGTTCTTTCACTTTCGGCTTCGGAGGCGGGCATTCTTTGGGCGCCGTCGCGACGGCGCCGGGTTTCGGCGTCGCGTCGTTGGCGTCGTTGGTTAGGCAGCGGGTCTCGTTAGAGGCGGTTTTGGCCGGTTTGGCGGCCGGTTGGAGCGGCGCCGTCGCCGCCCCTTCGCCCGTCGGCGAGCCGGTGGAATTGAAGAACATCTCTCGCTTGCTTTGCACGGAGGCGGTCGGCGTCGGCGGGTTGTCGCCGTTGGTTTGAGGCGAACCGCCATTGGGGGCGGTCAAACCCTGTAAACAATTCATTCAACGTTTAATTAACCGGTCAATAATATCGAAATTTTGATTCTTTATAAACAATTATTGCATTAGATGATTGGAAATAATACAAGTGAGAGTTCAATAAACTATTCGTGTCGTTCGATATATTAAAATAAGCTTTGGAAAATTACAAATTTCTCGAAAAATACAATTGTTCGAACGAAGAATCTGCTGTATTAATTGCATCAAGGCGGCCTTGGTCGTTAATCGTTAACGCAACAATTCCTGCGGGGCCGGGTTTCGAAAATAAAACCATTCTACCGCGGGTTATTTAACGAGAGTTTCCGATAAAGTTTTATAGAAATTACACGCAAACGAATTTATCGCACGTTTACACAATGCATCACGCTGCGTGTTTTGTACAATTTCCACCGCGAATGTGTCAATGTTTTGTTAAAATATTTTCGAAAGCGATCCGGAAATTCCTTTCGAGCAATTCCATGAGCCGCTTTCGATAAAAATAAAATTCCCTATTTGAATTTTTAAAAATATTAATCACTACGCGTTATTAAAAAAAATACGTTAAAATTTTTAAAGTGACATAATCCGAAATTAATTTAGTTTTGACGCGTACGTCATTAACGTCAAATTTGACAGCACAGCACACTAGAAATCGTCGATTACATTCGAATTAATTACATCATTTCCAATCGCTCGTAAACGTTTTCGAAGTACTCGTAAACACAATCGGAGCCTCCGTACGAACGTTTCGATGCGTACCAACGAAATTAAAATGTATTTACCGGATTCTGTTGATCCAAGAACTTCTGCCTCATGGCCAGCCTGTCCAAGCTGGACAACCGATAGGAGCCGCCGATGCCGTCCTTGTCCCTCTCCCTGTTCAAGCTTCCCGCGTTGAAGCTGCTCGTGTACTTGGGCAACGTCGGCGGCGGCGTCGGCTTGTTGACGTTGACGCCGTTGTTGTCCGCGTTGTTGCGGCTCAGCAGCCCGCTGCTCGATGTGTACAGGTAGCTGCTGGGCGCGATGCCCGGCCTCGACTTCACCGTGGCCGTCGTCGCCGTCGGATTGTTGGCGCTCATCTCTCCACGCCGATCGCCGCTGGCGCTGCTATCGGGGATGTATTCCGCGTTCGAAGTCTGAATAATACTCGCGGTAGCGAAACGTAAACAACGCGAATCGGATGAGTCAATGGGTTCGTGTGTTGTGTTGCACCTACCACGCCCTCGGCTTTTTCTTCTATACCATCGTCGGCCGGCGGAATCGTGCGCGATCTCCCGGGCGATTTTCTCGACGTTCGTTCGATCACTCGCTTTCGATTATTAGGAGCGAAAACGGTCGGATGTTTTCATTGTTTTGTTAGAAACTGGGCTCGTTTGGTGGCACTGTTACTCGCTTACTGGTTTAGGTTATACTGCGAAAAAAAAACCGATAGAAAACATGACAGATGACGTACGGGGCGTGCTGTTCTTGTTCGATGGCGCGAGCGAGAAAGCGATGGCGATAGTAGCGAGTTTACAGGAGAAGGAGATCGGCGGTTAAAGGGTGGGGAATTTAGGCGAGTGCGAGAGAGTAGGGTATAGTCGGGTGGGAATATGGCGGACGATTTCGCTTCTCTGTTTGATGATTTATAGTACGGGCGACAAAGCCAGACTTAGTTCGTTTAATTTGTTAGTAGGGGCGATAAAAGTTTGTAAATTATTTTTTTTAATTAAGTTTATTAACTCGATCTAATTGAATTAATCGATTATTTCAGGTAAAAACGATGAAAATGCACCTGTTTACGTTCATCCAATTGATCTGCCTGGTGGTGTTGTGGGTCATCAAATCGACGAAGGCGTCGCTGGCTTTTCCGTTTTTCCTGCTTCTGTTGGTACCACTGCGGTCGCAGTTGCCTAAATTGTTCTCCCAAAGAGAACTCAGAGCGGTGAGAGCTTTATTAGTTTACATTATTTCCCTTTTATTAATTATCAACACCAATTTACACTTAAATGTTGATATTTTTTTGTAGTTGGACGGCGATCAGGCCGACGTCGACGACCAGGAGCCCGATTTCTACGCGCAGGCGCCTCTACCTGGCTAAAAAAATCCTAAACCTTAAGTTCAATTAGAAAAAAAAGCCAACTCTCATTAGAGTTTAAATTTAACGATACGAGAAGTCTCGTAGGATTCTCTCTATTTTCGATTAGCAATAAGTGGAATGTTGGTCGTTCTTGTAGCCGGGGATTTACCCGATGAATTCTTCCTTTTCGAAGGCCTCTTGCGTATTATCGCATCTAGCCAACTTGGCGAGGTAACGCCAACATTTCACCGGCAATTAAACTTATCGAACTAAAACCGATTTACAAATTTAGCTTCTAGATACAACAAAAAAAGTATTAGATCAAACTAAAGTTTTCGTCGTAGAACGATACAAACGAGTAATAAGTAGGTATATATTTTTATAGTAGCAAATCTAGGCCTACTGGATCGTATGTAAGAGAAGTTTTAGAATCAAATGAACGATTTGAATTCTTTAAAATTCCAAAATGTCTCTCTTGTTACCTCCGTCTCTCTTTTAAATTCGCAAGCACGCCATTGCGAAATTAGTTGAAAACAGTATTTCCTAAATCTGTGATCGAGTTCTTATATTAATAATATCTCTAAGTTTAAAAGAAATTATAAATTATATAGATATCTATATAGTAATAAAAGAGTTGATACATATTATTAAAGTTGTTTTATTAAGGTATAGGGGGGTATAATTTCTGGAAGGGTATCTGCCCCTCGATGGACTTGAACAGCAAATCTTGCATTATATTCGTCACGACTTTCTCCAAAACCGGCTTCAAATCTTGAAACAACTCGTTGACGTTGTCGTTGATCACCTTATTCGTTATGTTACCTGCAAACGAACGAATTAGCAGTGGAAAAAATAGTGTATTAGACACTCACTCAGCTGGCTGTTGTTGTCGAACAATCCTTGGAGAACGGCCTTGGGTCCGCTGACCTGGATGGAACTGTTAGTGAATACTGGCGTGAGATAAGTAAGGCCGTTTTTGCCTTTTTCTTCAACGACCTTTTGGTATACAGTTGCGTTACAGTTATCTGTAAATTGACAAGTGACAGCAAATTAATAGGTGACTTTTTACTTGGGCAATAACTCAAGTGTCAAACATGTCAAGGCACTTTCAAAATCAGCACGTTTAAATAATGTAATAATTTACAAGTTTTAAAGAAAATACACATAAAAATGATACAAACATAATAAGCAAATTGACAAGTGACAGGAAATTTTTCACATTGATAGGTGACTTTTCACTTTGACGTTAACTCGAATCAAGTGTCAAACATGTCATGGCAGTTTTAAAATCAGCGCGTTTAACTTTTAAATAAAGTGTAATTTTTTTTGCATACAAGTTTCAAGGAAAATCAACAAATAAAAAATGCACCGTTAATTAAAAACACATAATTAAAGAAAATTCGTATTTTGTTTCAAAACGATACATAAACGAAAACAAGTTGTTAATTTGATCGTAACGATTTAATTAATTTAAAATAAGTGTTATTATTTTTAGTTGATTTTTTTTATGTTTACCTTAAAAATTGATATATAATTATGAAAATATACAAGTTTTATACGTTACGCTAATTAATTATAAAAAAAAATAATGAAATATGAGTAAATTACTATCATTTCATCTTCATTCCAGTTAGTGGCCTTTTACATCCAGTCACAAAATAAAAATATTTCCCCATAAAACACGATATAATTTTCCTAATTAATGATATGTAATTTGTTGCTTACCCACTGAAGCCTCGAACGTACCCGAACCTTCGATCGGGGCGATGAGGATTTTCCCTTTTACCGTATAATTTCCCTTCAACCTCAATTGCCTGATGCTGCATTCGCAAAAGAACTGCATATTGGGCACGTCAAAACTACATTTAAAACATTAAATATAATATTGCATTAGATATCATATCAATTAACTCACTCGAATCTAGTAAACTCGTAATCCGTCAACCCCGAAATCGCCGTATCGATCAAGGTGGCTTTGAAATTCAAAGCGGAACTGCCCTGTTGCAGCTTGACTTCCGGCAGAATGAACGGCTCGAACGGGGGGAATCCCAGCTCGGGGATGCCTTTGACCAGGAACGGCTTCATTTTGTGTGCTGTATCCACTAGACAGTTGTTTAAATGTTTATCGAACCTGTGGCACGTGGGGGGCAGGTATTTCGCTGGAAAAAGCGGCCGATTTAGAGGGTAATTATAACGGGAATCTTTTTTTTTTGGTGTTACTTACGCCAATCCTTCGCAGTCGAAATTCCCGCGAAAACCGACAGGAGTGTCAGGGAAAACTCGATGAAAACTTTCGCGTTTTTCATATTCAGCTCTATGCAAATTCGCGTCTGGCATCATGTTGTTTTATACTATATTTATATTTAAAGATATCGATAAAAAAAAAGAAGGCAAATAATTAAAAAACGGGTTTTTGATATTCCCGTATGCATAATTACTCTGCTAATAATCCACCGTGTAATTAAATTGTAGCTTTCAATGCCAAAATCGGCGCAAACCAGTTGTAAATTATGTTTGAATTCGTATAGATCAGTGTGTTACTGAGGCCTTTGATCGGTACACAAACCATAACTAAACATTGTAAATACTTGCGGTTTATTTGCGTATATTATTAAACGTTTAGTACCGGCAGCTAGGAAGCGGTGACGTCACTACGATGCCTGACGACGTCACTACGATGCCAGGTTGATCAATCCTGTGAACGAGTGTATCGATGCTTGGTAAAAATTAAAAATCCCGTTGAATTAAAATTGAATTGACCTTTAGTAATTTAGGGCCGTGCCAAGGCATACCGAGCGCATACGGAAATAGAGCGGAATGGAAATTCGCAAACAAACGGCGGAATAAACAGTCTTGACGACGCCGTTCGGTTGTTGATGAAAAATCATCCGAAACGTCAATAACTAAAATTTTGAAAGTCGACAAGTACACTCCGAAGGGCAGCCGGAAGAAATGGGCAAAGGTTCGAAGGGCAAAGGGGGCGGCGGCGCCGCCGCCGCGACGTCCGCTTCAAGCGTAAGTTCACCCGGCGAATTTTTTCTCCGTATAAAAAAAAATACTCGATGTCTTACTATCGCTCGTGCTCGTGTAATAATTGGTATTAGTATTAATAATTCACCGCTTTTTTGCGGTGATTGTTTTATTGTTTTAGCCGCGTAATTGCTCAATTATGGTCAATGTTAGCGTAATTTTCAAGTGTCTAATGTGTCAGTAGAATAATTATAAAATGAGTGTATATTTTTTGGTTTTTAGAAAAAATCAGCGAGCAATACGAAAGCGCCCGAAGCGAAAGGAGAGGTCAAGGAAAGCGCGACGAAAGTGGGGGGCGGTAAAAAAGGTGCGTAAATTAACGAAAGCGATGAACACGCGCTAACTTTTTACGGGTTTTCAGGCGGGAAGAAATGATACCAAGGCCGTAATATTAACTAGGAAACCCTCTTTGTTTTTAAACATTATAAATATGTGACTTCACGTTTCTCCTGTTTACTTGTTATACTTGAATAAAAATGCTTCATTCGAAAAATTTATACCACGTTTTATTTAAAACTCTCCCAACGCCTGAAATTATTTTTTTTGAGAGCAGTGTATATACAATTTTTAATGCGAATGTACTAACAGTAAATAAAAATAGACCCTTTCTTTTAAGCGCAAACATTTTTCATTATATTTACAAGCAAATGTTGCCAACACTAAATCTAACCCAAAATTTATCTACCTACATTAATTTATACAATTATATTTAAGCCTTAAATACAACAAACCATCCCAAACCTCCATTCAAATCATAGAACAAGTACTTTTAACAATGGCATACGAGGGTAGGGTGAAAAGTTCTCGGTCTGAATCATTTAGAACTGTCTAAAACCATGTAAAACACTCCCGAATCATTTAGAACTGTTTACACCGATTTAGAATGCTCCAGAATCGGTTAAAAAACAGTCTAAATCCATTTAGAATGCACTGAAAAAAAATTCTGTAATTTTCCTTAATTTATTATGTGTTTTACTAAATAAATTATGTAAATAACTATAATACATAGCCTATCATGTAAGACTGTAAAATTACAGAACTAGACAGGTAATACTGAAATTACATTGTAAAATTACACCGGAATTCGAGACTTTACATAAAAATGTAATGCATTACATTATATATTCTGTAATTTAACCGTATAAATTGTGTATCCAGAATATATTAAGAGAATTTTTTACAGTATATATACCGTATTTAAAAATTACATAATATTACGTAGGTAACAAAATTGCCAACGTAATATTCTGTAAAAATTTTTTGTAGTGTGCTCCAGAAAAGTTTAAAAAACAGTCTAGAGCCATTTAGAATGCTCCAGAATCATTTTTAGAACTGTCTAAAACTATTTAGAACACTCCAGAATTGTTAAAAAAGTCTAGAACTATTTACAACACTTCAGAATCGTTAAAAACAGTCTAGAACTATCTAGAACACTCCAGAATCGTTAAAAACAGTCTAGAACTATTTAGAACGCTTCAGATTCAATTTATAAAACTGTCTCGAACTAAAGATTTCGAATTAATAAGAATAGAATAATGTACATTTTCAACAGAAAATCGCGGTCCTTCATTTACAGACCGATAACTTATTATCACATTACCCTCGTATAACTCAAATAACTTAGCTCCTGCGCATTGTAATTTACTAAAGGACAAGTCAATTACTTATCCACATTATTATCTTCCTCGTCGTCCTCCGGGCGAGGGCAATAGTTGGGCCATTCGCTAATTTCCTTGTACAACCTGTCCCCCGGGCATTCGGTGCCCGTTCTCACCTGCCTGTGCCCCACCAGCTCGTAATTTTCCTTGATGTAGCCCTCTCGCACCCCTTTCGCTATCAGTTCCTTAGCGGCGGTGAGTTGTCTTTCGGGCGGTAGTTCCGCTGAAACGAAAACAACGCAAATTAGGGCTCCGGCGGCGTTGCCGAGTTTATCCCGAAATCCGGGGAGATCGTTTCACTACACCACGGTCTTATATTTCTGAGGTCTGGAAATATAGGTCGAAAAAGTGTCCCGTTATTTGAGGATAAAACAGGGTTCCTAAAACGGCCGCTTGGGGGCGATGTTGTAGAGGACCACGGTTTTTTGCGTACGAATTATATAGAATTAGCATTAAGAAAGGTTTTATTCAAACTAAAAATAGATACAAAATATAAAAATATACTTAAATCAGGGATTATTTTGTTGTAAACATCATGCCTCACGTATCGTCGGGTAATGTATTTCTCCATTTTCTCCTCGAAATGTCAAAAAATAATTTTTCAAGTTTTGACAGCTCGAACTGTCGTTTCACACGACCGCGATTTATATGTAGCGCGACGCTGATTGGCCGAGATAAGTTGGTCCTCCGATCGTTCGCCACCTTGCGGCGCAAAAGTGAAGCTCAAAAAGTCCTCAAATACCGGGACACATTCTCTAATGCATAAGCATAGGGAGCTTCCAGACCTTAGAAATATAGGGCTGCGTACGATAGTAAAAGGATGTCGTATTAAAAATGTAAAATTAAAATGTCATTTTGACAGTTGAAATGTCAATAAGAGCTGGTAATGAACAGTGTTGGGGTATAGTGGCCTTTTGTTGCATTTGAAATCGGTTAAATTACATGTCAATAAAATGCCATTTTGACAGTTGAAATATCTACAGATTGCTCAATTTTTCATTGCAACATAAATATAGGGCCGTGCAGTGCACTCACCTCGCCAGTCGCCGATCAGACAGACGCCGATGCTCTTGAAGTTGTAGACGGGCGCGTGCGCCCCGACGCGCGTCCATCCCCTGCCCTCGTAGACGTTGCCGTCGGAGCCGACGGCGAAGTTGTAGCCGATGTCCGCCCAGCTGTTGTTGATCTGGTGGAGGTCCTGCATCCAGCGCATCGCCTTCTCGCAGTCCTGCAAGTTGTAGCAGGCTGAGGGGATGTAGCTGTGGTGCACCACCACGTAGGGCACCGGATTCGAGAGGTTCTGGATGTATTTGGGCGGACGGGCGCCCCATTCCTGTCTGGTGACGATGCGGGGCTCCGGTAGGACGCCTGGTTATATCGCAAGTATACAGGGTGTTGGTTAATAAGTGCGACAAAGATTAGGGGGTGGTTCTGCTTCAAAAAATAATGATATTTTGCTATATAAACATACACCTTGCTCCATTTCCGATTGCAATATGGTCATTTCTATGAGTAGGACAAAGAAAGGTTATTAAAATGGCAGATTGACAGTTTTGACAGATTGAAAAGTTTCTTCTTAAAAACCGAAGATTTATTTATTTCTCTTGAACCAGACGAGATAATCAAATGAAATTTGGTGGGTTTTGAGAGGTAACTATTACTACGCATTTTTTGACATAAAATTAAAAACTTTATCTAGTAGTGAAGAAACTTTAACACCCCGTATCTCGAAAACTAATCATTTGCAAACATATGTTTATACATATAGCAAAATATCATTATTTCTTCATGCAGAATCACCCCCTGAAGTTTGCCGCATTTATTAATTAACACCCTCTATATACAACTACTTTTCTACAATTAATACTACTATTATACTCACCCATTGATTTACCTAATGTAAATATTTTGGTGTATTTTTTGTTTATTGAGATGAACGATCATAACATGTTACGTGTCGATTCGAACTTGACTGATAAAGGTTGTAATATAATATATAGATTATTTTTTTTCGATAATTTATATACGAATAAACGGTGACGTAATGAAATTCGTATGTAACCGCATAAATTAATCGATGGGGAATTCCCCACGCGGAAAATCCAGTTTGTTCGCTATACGGGGCGCTCGAAATGGCGGCGAGACTGGCGAGTCGTTTACAATACTTTTTCCGCGACTCTAAACGAATTTATACGATGAAATGCGTTATTGAGATGAAGTAATAAAAATAAATTAATTACCTCCGGTTGAAGCGTCGAGAAAAAGGCACAGAAACGCTGATAAAATAATTGTAGTAAACCGTTCCATATTTAATTTAATCTGTTCGTACATCTTAGGTATTATCAAAAATATATTGAAATTTGTGGGAAGAGTGGGGCACGAGATCGCGTTACAATCGGACCAGTTTAGTGTTACCACATAATTTATTGGAATTTTATTTATATCATCATTATTTATGTCAATTCTTATTAAATATTGTATCAAAAACGGGTAATTATCATTGGAATAACAGATTATGTTATTTATATGGGGATTTACGGTAAATGCACATTATGACGTGCACGTAACCTTGTAGATAGGCAATACCTAATACAACAGGTTCGGAAACTATCCTTTAATACACTATTACACGTATAAAATGTACATTCTTATTAATTAATAAATTATTTATAATAATTAGAGAATACTTGGATTTCTTCTAATCGTTTTCTGCTCCTCCAGTCCTTTTACAAACACAAATAATCCCTAAAACAAAAAAAATAATATAGTAAACACTCATTATACAAAAATTAATGCATTTATTTGTAAACACAGGGTGTCCCAATGAAAACTACTCCACTCACAAAGCGCAATTTGTTTGTAAACACCCTGTATTACTTTATCGAATCTCTTACTAATTAAGTATACAAGCAACATATTTATTACCTTCGAATTAACTTTTCAACTGCGGCCCCGCCATCGGCGGTCGTACAGGCCCCATGGGCCCCATCGGTCCCATTTGCATCATACCCATCATCGGAGGTCTCACCCCCATCATAGGAGGCACCGGCCCACCGGGACCCATCATCATAGGCGGCATCGGTCCACCAGGTCCCATAGCTGAAACGAATCGAAAGCTTACTACCAATCCAAGTAGGCTATGTACGAACACAAACCTCCGGGTGGCATCATTCCGGGTCCGCCCGGTGCTCCGGGCCGCTGGCCGATGGTCAATTGGGCGGGCGGTGGAATGGCGACGCCGCCTTTGCCCGGCTGGGCGTGGGCGAAGGGGTTGTTGGCTATCTTGCCGGCCTTGAAGGCGGCCGTGGTGGCGTCGATGAGGTTTTGGGCCTGCTCCTCCATCCACTTTTGGTAGTAGAATTTCACGTTGTCCTTGTGCTTACGGCCCGTGCAGTGGGTTTTCCGCACGCTCGGCGAGTCGTGGGTGAGATAAGTGTCGCAGTAATCGCAGTAGTATTTCGGCATTTTGAGGTTATGGTCTGCGAAATGGGACGTTGTTAATTGTTCGTCGGGGTTGCGCTGTGAAAAGTTGATTAGTTTGTTAACGAACGTGTATGTTTATTGGCTTATTCGACTTACTTTTCTATTAAAACGTATGGTTTTTAACAACAATTCACTCTTATTTTGTTTTGATTGCTGTGTGCATGTTGTGACAATTGACTGAATTGACAACTGAAGTGTTTTCTTCTTTTTCCATTTGCAATTAATAGTGCCCTATATGTCGTAGGACGAACAGCCAAATTTTGATAAATTTTTCTTCTTTTTTTGTATTCGTGTAAATATGCGCGTGCATTTTTTGAATATGCACAAAATAAAAAATTAATTTATTTCTTTCTCCATGATTTTTATTATATACAAAAATGTCCCCTGTCAATTTTTTATATGATATAAAACTAAATCAAAAGAAACTCAAACTCATATAAAATAAAAAATATAAAGACTTCGTTTAATAAAAACATATAATTCATCTTAGCTAAGAAATTCACAAATAATCACAATATCATTCAACGAAAATCTACTAAACTAAATGGGTACCTAATAATACATTCATTTTAACTGCCTCCTGAAGCAACGCGCAACATATCAAAAAAATTATAGGAAGAACAAATACCGTTGATGTAACATAAATAATGTACAATTCAAGTTGCCAGGCGTATCTTTAAAAAATAATTTTATTAATAATATCATTTCGCCAACGGCATAAACCCGGCACAGCACGATTATTTTAAACAAACAAACGTCACCCGACCTACGCCATTTCGTTTTTCGCAATCACACAAATCCCCAAGGTCACTAAACATTTAGAGGTCGCACCGTTTGCTCATGACGTCACCACCTCGAAACCATCGAAAACGAACAACAATCATCATTTGCTCATAATATCACCACCGCACTGCCTCAAGCTCTTAAAATTCTTGAGGCTCTTCAGCTCCCTGGTGCCGTTGAACGTGAACGACACGTCGCAATTGCTCAACGGGTGCGACTCCTTCGGCGTGACCGGCGTCCCGACGCCGCTGTCGACGTCGCGCGACCCCTCCTCCGCGTCCTCGAACTCCTGCACGGTGATGTCGATGCCGGCGCCGGCGCCGTTCAGCTGGCCGTGCCGCTGCTGCAGGATGCTGTGATGCGAGTTCGAGAAGAACTTCGACACCTTCTCGGCGTTCTGCGAGAGGCTCTGCGTGCGCAAGCGGCTCCCGTCCGCGTTCGTCGGCACGGTGATGAGGCTCATGCTCTGCGACTTTTGCATCGTCTTGTCCGGCGACCGTTGGAACATCTTCAGCAGGTTGTTCTGCTTCGGCTTGGCGCGCTCGTTGGCGTTCAACTGGTAGAGGACCCTCTGGACGTCGTCCGGAATCTCCACGTCCACTTTGTCGTCGATCAGCGACAGCACGAATGCGCCTAGAGTCGAAACTGCCACGTCCAAGCCCCTGTTTTGCATTTCCAGCTTGTTCAATTGGGATTGTTGCAGCGCCCTCGTCTTCTCTAATCGTTGCACGTTGCTCGACATCGCTTCCAATTGCGCCGTGAGCGATTTATTTTGGTCCGTTAACTGTTTATTTTGGGCCTCGAGCTTGTGCAAGGCCTCCACCTGAGGTTGTACGGCGTTCATTTCTTCTTGCAGCACTTGGTATTCTACTTTATACTCGTTCAGTTGTCTCGAAACGTCCGTTATATACACCTGAAAAAAATTGGTTTATTAGTTAATGACACTTGTTACTGACCGATGATATTCAGCTGATGAATTAGAACACGTTTCGAACAATTTGGTAGAGTTCAGGATGGATTAGACTTGTCCAGAACAATTTAGAACGTTTCGGAAGCAATTAGAACGGTCCAGAGCAATTTAGAACGCTTTAGGATGAATTAGAATGGTTCATGATTAACTAGAAGGGCCCAGAACAATTTAGAACGCTTCAGAAACAAATAAAACGGTCCAGAGCAATTTAGAACGCTTCAGGATGAATTAGAACGGTTCAGGATGAACTAGAATGGTCCAGAGCAATTTTGAACGCTTCAGGATGAATTAGAATGATTTAGAACCATTCGGAACGCTTCAGCACGATTCGTACGTACCTGTTTCATGATTTTCTCCAAACTAAATTTATCGATATTGGGCAATTGGATTTTCAAATAGTTCATAATCTCCTCGAAGCTGTCGCACAACAGCAGCTTGTCCTTGTGGTGGTTCAACAGAGCCAAAGCCACTTTGAATATGACCTCGGGTCCTTCGAGCAAGATCATATCTACGAAAACAAAAAAAAAAAGAAATAGTTAAATCTGAAACAGGAAGTCGAAGTGCAATTCCGGGAATTACCGAACATCCTGGCGACGAATCCCAAGGGGAACTGGGAGGCGAACACGGTGAGCAACCAGGGGGCGGCGTACAAAGTGGGCGCCACCTCGTAGAAATCGAAGTGCTCGTAGATGTCGGGCAACTGGTCGCGTATCAACCTCGACAATTGGTAGAGCTTGATCTGCAAACTGACCATGTCGGGCAGGTATTGGGCGCGCATGCCCCTTTGGAACATCAGGTGCTTCAGCAGCGCGAACGCCTGCGACTCCTCCAGCTGCAACATCGAAGATAATAGAGATATTTATGTATAGGAAGACTTGATAGATATCTTACGTGTAATAGCAGCACGCCGGCCACGAAGCTGAGCCCCTGGCAGTAGCCGACGTCCGGATCGAGCAGCGAGTAGGCCTTGAGCAGATTGAAGAGCGCCAATTGGCCGGGTCCCAAAGGACTGCTGAAGTACGAGTGATTCGGGAACGTCCTGCCCAAGTCGATCAAAATGGCGTGCTGGTGGGAGGTGAGCTGCTTCAGCAGCTTGTCGTAGGGCACGTAGTAGTTGGGGCATTTGGTCGAATCGACGGGCGCCGTTTTCGCGCTGTACCGCTCGGCGAGAAACAGCCAGGCGTCGCCGCGTTTGCCGCGCGGCACGCCCTGCCGTATGGCCTGCGCCAGCATCACCGTGTCGAGCCGCATCGACGGCGAGTCCTTCCTGTTGGCCACCATCTCCCACACCTCGAGATCGCGCTGGTGGGCGCGCATGTCGTCGTACTCGAGCTTGATGCGCTTCACCGCCGACTCCTCCTGTTCGGCGCGGATGCGCGCGTTCTCCTTCTCCATGCGCGCCAGCAGGATGGCCTGGTAGATGGACTTCTTCCAGAGGACCTTCAGCTCGTCTTTGGTGCGCCGGCGCGTCGGCTGCGCCGCGGCCGGTTCGGCGCCCTTGTGGGCCGCCACGCGCTTGAATATCGCCTGTCGCCACGAACCGGCGTCCGGTTTGCCCGACGATCCGAGGCCCAAGTCGATAGAGGGCGCTTTCGGCGTGTTGCCCACTTTCAGGAAACTGCAAGTATTAGACAATGTTACACGCGATACTGCACAAAGCGTACATACACATTCAGAAAATGCTGCTCGTTTGAAGCTTCTAAAGGTTGTTATAAACCTTCTAAAGCTCGTTTGAAGCTTCTAAATATTGTTTTGAACCTTCTAATGTTCGTTTGGAGCTTCTAAAGCTTGTTTTGAACCTTCTAATATTCGTTTGGAGCTTCTAAAGCTTGTTTTGGACCTTCTAATGTTCGTTTGGAGCTTCTAAAGCTTGTTTTGGACCTTCTAATGTTCGTTTGGAGCTTCTAAAGCTTGTTTTGAACCTTCTAATGTTCGTTTGAAGCTTCTAAAGCTGTTATCGATCATATAAGACTAGCTTGAAGCTTCTAAAAGTTGTTATGATCCTTCTAACGTCCTTTTGATGCCTTGAAAGGTTTTTATGATCATTCTAATACTCGTTTTAAGCTGCTAAAGGTTGTTACGAACAATCTAAAGCTCGTTTGAGGTTTCAAAAGGTTGTTATGAACCTTCTAATGCTTGCTTGAAGCTTCTAAAGGTTGTTATGAACATTCTAATACTCGTTTGAAGCTTCTATAGATTGTTATGAACATTCTAACGTTCTTTTGATGCCTTTAAAAGTTGTTATGATCATTCTAACACTCGTTTTAAGCTTCTAAAGGTCATTATAAACCTTTGAACGGTCGTTTGAAGCTTCTAAAGGTTGTTATGAACCTTTGAACACTCTTTTGGAACTTCTATGGTAAAAGTTGCTTAAAGCATCCAAACCTTGTTAATATGAGGCTTCTATAAATGGCATTTGAAGTTTCTAAAAGTCGCCTGAAACGTCTAAACCTCGTTTAGAAGCTTCGAAACGTGACGTTCGCTAATATTCGAAACCGCTATGTAGAGCAAATTTTGTAGCTTACATGTCCATCATAGGCGATTTCGGTCCTTTGTCCGATTGCAGGTTCTTGTCCGGAGACACGGAAAGTTTGGCGGAGTTTTCTCTAACGCTCAAATGGCTCAAATCGGTCAGATCGCTCTTCGATCCGATCGTCGACGATCTCGATCGGCCGCCCTCCGATTCCTTATCGGACTCGTCGTTCACGCACGGCGACGATTCCTGCAAACATTCGTTAAAACGATCAATCGAGATCACCTCGAGATCACATCGATTGCATCCACTCACCTTGCTTATGGGCAAATTCAAGCCCTTCAACGTCGCCCCGAAGTCGTCCTTCGAAGCTTTGCGCTTCAGCAGCTGATCGAACGAATTGCTGAGGCTGCGCTTCGCCTTGGTGAAGATCGTGCTGCCGCCCAAGTACTGGTTGAGGAACTCCGAACGGTTCTCGGCGGTGTCGTGCACGTGTCGCGCCTGCTTCGATTCGCAATGGGCGCGCAGCAACATCATCAGAAATTCGTTCTGTTCGCGCACCGAGTCCGTCTCGGCGCCGCGGAACTTCGTCAGCACCGTCGTCTGCTCGTCCTCGTCCAGTTGCTCTATCCTAAACCGAAGAGTAAACGAATAAAAAACGTACGTTGTCATTTACTTGGTCATTCTAAGGCTCGCTTGAAGCTTCTAAAGGTTGTTGGGAACCTTCTAAAGTTCGTTTGAGGTTTCGAAAGGTTGTTACGAACCTTCTAAAGCTCGTTTAAGATTTCGAAAGGTTGTTATGAACTTCTAATACTCGTTTGAAGCTTCTAAAGGTTGTTATGAACATTCTAATACTCGTTTGAAGTTTCTAAAGGTTGTTACGAACCTTCTAAAGCTCGTTTAAGGTTTCGAAAGGTTGTTATGAACTTCTAATGCTCGTTTGATGCTTCTAACGGTTGTTATGAACATTCTAATACTTGTTACTAATACTTCTAAAGCTTGCCCAAGTCTCTATTAGATTTAATGGAAGCTTTTACGGAGTTTGAAGCTTCTAAAAATCAATTTGAAGCTTCTAAAGTCAGTTTGGAGCTTCTGAAAGCCAGTTTCAAGCTTCTGAAAGCCAGTTTTGAGCTTCTAAAGTCAGTTTTAAGCTTCTAAAAGCCAGTTTGTAGCTTCTAAAATTTAGTTTGAAGCTTCTAAACCTCGGTTTGAAGCTTCTAAAAGTAGTTTGAAGCCTCTAAGAGCTAGTTAGAAGGTTCCAACGGGTCGTTTGAAGGTTTCTAAAGTTATCGAAACTTAGACTTTTACCTTCTGAGTATGGCCGCTTGGGTTTTTCTGTCCGACATGTTTTCGACTTCGACGCAGAGTTTGTGGTACCAAACCATCGGGCAGTGTTCGCAGGACGTGACGTTCGCTCTCGGTCTCGAATCGACGTTGGAGAAGGCCTGATTGATAGCTGACAAAAAAAATGGCTAAAATCAATAAAAGTTCTTTTAAACGGAGAATTGAATTACCGGCCATGGCGTCGGTGGCGATCGACGAGGACTCGCATTTGAATATGTACCCGACGAAGGTGTACGAATTCGTGCCCTCTTTGCACACGAAACCGAAGTAATCGGGTTTCTTGAGGCCCTGGAAAAGCCGATGGAGATGTCAAAGAAGTTGTAAATTTTTACGCGAAGAGATGAAGATGTCAAAGAAGTTTTTCAATGTGAATTTTTATGTAGAAGAGGACCCACCTGCACGCACGTGGTGATGTCCTTGTGCTTCTTGTGCAACAGTATGATCTTCCTGTCGGGGCTGATCAGCCGCAGGTCGGTCCTGTCGATCTGCAGGACCATCGTCCTGTTGTGGTCGTCCATGTTGACGGATTTGCCGTCATCGTCGTCGTTGTTGTTGTTGTTGTTGTTGTTTCCGTCGTTGGATTCGGGAAGGGGTTCGGGCGGCTCCGGCGGGGCTTCGGCGGGTCTCGCTGTTTCTCCGATATGGCCGAGAGGGAGTCGGCGAGGGAGGGGCCGAGCGGGGTTCTCGTCAGGTTCGAGTGCACCGATTGGGACCTGAGTAAAGGGTGGACGGGAGTGGAATTCGAATCGTCCGACGAGGAGTCCTGGTGGTCAGATGGAATGACGGTGTTTTAATTTAAGGTGATTTTTTTTACAATTGTTGTGGATTTTTTGCTGATTTTTTACTGATTTTTACTGTTTTTTTACTGATTTTTACTGATTTTTACTGATTTTTACTGATTTTTACTCATTTTACCTGATTATAACTGATTTTAACTGAATTTTACTGATTGATTTTAACTGATGTTTACTCATTTTCACTGATTTTCACTGATTTTAACTGATTTTTACTGATTTTAACTGGCTTTTACTTATTTTAATTGATTTTAACAGACTTTAACTGTTTTTAACTGATTTTAACTGACTTTAACTGAATTTTACTGACTTTAATTGAGTTTTACTGATTGATTTTTACGGATTTTTACTGATTTTCACTAATTTTCACTGATTTTCACTGTTTTTTTACTGATTTTTACTGGTTTTAACTGATTTTAACTGACTAACTTATTTTTACAGATTGATTTTTACTGTTTTTAACTAATTTTAACTAATTTTAACTAATTTTAACTAATTTTACATGGTTTTCAACTGCTTTTAACTAATTTTACCTGGTTTTAACTGCTTTTAACTAATTTTAACTGATTGATTTACCGGCCTCATTCGTTGGAATATTGATTCAATAATTTAATTTAACTTATTTTTAATGTTCAATTTAAATTATTTTCCTAGAATATTCTTCTCCATTAAATTCGCAAAATTTAATTCATTCAGGAAAAGATCTTTTTTTATATACAAAATACTAACCGAAGATCCTCTTCTGATTATATCGCTTTCGCTTTTTAACCTCCCGATGCTTCCCAATTGTTTGCCCTTGAATTTTTCCAATTCGTGCGTCCGGAATTTCTCCAGGGCATCGTCCACGAACGATTCCGGTACTTTCTTCTGCCACACTTTTATCTTTCCTATGTAAAGTACCTGGAAACGAAAATCAGAACTTCAGGGGTTTCCCTATACGTTTGACACGCGTACCTGTCGATAAATGACACAAATGACAAATTAAACTAATGACAAATGACACTAATGACAAGTTATGACACTAATGACAAATTAAACTAATGACAAATGACACTAATGACAAGTTAAGACACTAAAAGCAAGTTAATTGACAAGTTATGACACTAATGACAAATTAAACTAATGACAAATGACACTAACGACAAGTTATGACACTAAAGGCAAGTTATTTGACAAGTTGTGACATTAGTAATAAGCTAGTGACATTTTCAAAGTTCATTGTGTCAAATGTGGTTGAATTACCTCGAAAAAATTGCTCAAACTAGGCGAAATGTCGACGCAGAGGGACGTCAAATTAGCGGCGCTGCTCACTGATCGAGTAGGCGTGTATGTTTGTTCCTTCATTTGTTTGTACAAGTCGGAAACCTGTAAAAATACGATATTTTTGTTTTGTTTTTTTTATTCGTGGAAAATGTATCTAGGGATGGGAAAATTGAAAATATTTTCGAAGCGTTCGAAATTCGCTAATTACGTTACAAATAAGAGGCCTGAAAAACTGTAAAATAATTCGAATTTATCGTAACACCCCCGTAAACTCACGCGCTACTAATTACGAGGGGACGATTATAAGTTGTTTTTTTTTATCCAGGAAACAAAATAATACTCACGACTCGTTTTTGGATCAAATGAGCGTCGCTTTGCGAAGTGCCGTAAATCGGTATAGTAATCATCGTTACACTCAAAAAAAAACCAACTAAATTATTATACACTAATAAAAACAACTATCACTTTTCGCGAAGCCAATCGATCACATGGAAATCACAGATTCGTTTGTTCCGTGCGGAATATTTTTCAGTAATTTCCTTCCGTTCATTTTAGACTTGTGCACGGCTGGAAAATTCGACGCCAATAACCGATGGCGGAAAGTCGAATATCGCGCGAAGGTTGGGCTAAAATTAAAATATCACACCGACATCGAATGGACGGCTGCGAATGTATATCGGGAACGGCGTGGCGTTACGCAAACGAGGAAAAAGTCCCCGTTTACGGGGGACATTTCGAACGGCCCCGGTAGATGATGAGATGGGGAGATCCGGAGATGGAGGATCGCGGTTGGCCTTGCGATATTGAAGGGAGACAATGCATTAATTTTTAGTGCAATTCTTTAAGAAAATGTTCAATATCTCGAAAACTAGACAAGATAAAAGATATTTTGTGTTGTTTGTTGTGAATGTGCTAATTTTAGTGGAATTCTTTAAAAAGCTTTAATTATCTCGAAAAAGGATCGAGATAGAAAAATGTAATTTTCATCATTTTAAAGAAAAAACAATTGTTTATCATTTTTATAGAGTGGAGAATTTTCAAAATATACAAAATTTGCGAGAAATTTTGACTTTTTGTTATAAATGCACTAATTTTTAATGTATTTCATTAAAAACTTCCATATCTCGAAAACTAGACGAGATAAAAAATGAAAGTTGTACCAATTTATAGATAAAATATTTCTCGACAACATTCAAAGTATAGAAAATTTTCAAAAACGTCCAGATTTTCGAGATATTTTGACTTTTTGCTACAAATGCACTCATTTTTAGTGTATTTCTTTAAAAAACTTCCATATCTCGAAAACTAGACAAGATAAAAAATGAAATTTTCACCATTTTATAGAAATAACAAATCTAAATTCCTCATCGATTTACGAGGTAAATTCCAATTTTCGTATAGAATAGGAAATAAGAAAATTATGATAGAAAAGTTATTTTTTGCCTAAAATTTTAACACCCTGTAGCTCAAAAACTAAGAGGTTTAGGACATACATTGATATAAACTTTTCTTCTTAAAATCATCCAAATATTCACATCCCAAAGTATCGGCATACAATTAATTAACACCCTGTATACGAGGGGGAATAGAATTTTTGTGTAAAAAAAAACGAAGTTCATACTTTTCGGAACGAACCCTGTATACCAACCTTTGGAACGTAAAAGCATAAACAATACGTAAACCAAAGCGAATATACGGGGGGTAATCCACAAGTGTTCCGCTGACTATTTGTCTGGTGTTGTTTACGATTTTTAAATATCTCCTGCCGCGGATTTTCCTCGTGTGAATCTAGAATGAACTTTGAAATGGAAATCGCACTTGCCAAAAAACCGGGCTAAATATACCCGTTGATTCATGACGATTGACGAATTACCATCGGAAATTCGTAGATTTTTTTTTGTTTCGTTTCAAACCGAAAATTTTAAATAAACGCGACTACTGCGATATAAATGTGAAACGATTTAAATCGAATCGGATTGCTTCGATGGCCATTTACGCAAAATACCACTTAAGGACAATTGATCGAAACGAATTAGTAATGTAAATATTCGAATTTTCCGCGTATATAACGCCTGTAATTGAATTGTTTGTTCGCGGTCGCAATAAAAATAAAATAAACTTACTTCAATGAGCATTGTATCGGAATTTGCGATGCACGAAAATTTTCAGCGCACTCGAAAACGTAAATTCGCTCGGAAATAATTCAAAATAAATAAATTTATACAATCGTACATTCCGAATGTTCCCCGGCAATATTTGATATTCCAATTATCGAGTCGACTCGACGTCATTAAATGATGTTTTATGTAATCGTAGGTGGTGTTTTACAATAAAAAATAAGCGCGTAAATTTCGAGCGTATCAAAACAAAGCGAGGAATGATAAATATTTTCGTTGTGTTTTCAAGCGAATTTTCCGACTTCCCCGTAATAAATTTCAGCGGAAATAGCGATCGGGAATATATACTGGGTGTCCAGAAAATAGATAATATTATAGTGAATAATTCAAGAGCGTTTGGGGATTAGAAAGAATAAAATGTATACAGGGTGTTAATTAATTGTATGCCGATACTTCAGGATGTGAATATTTGGATGATTTTAAGAAGAAAAGTTTTTATCAATGTATGTCCTAAACCTCTTAGTTTTCGAGCTACAGGGTGTTAAAATTTTATATAGTAAAAAAATAACTTTTTTATCATAATTTGCTTATTACTCCAGATATTTTTATGAAAATTTGTATACACTTTTTTAATTATTAAGGGGCATTTTTTGAGTCACAAGATTTTCTTTAATTTTCACCAGTGACGTCCGTACGGGGTTTGAACTGAATATGTTTGAAAAAAAATGGTACACCATTGCTTTTTCTAAAAACTAAAATTATTTTTAAAATCCTCATTTATTTTGCAGCAAATTCGGTCAGAAGACTTATTTTCGTACGACGCACCATTTTCGCGTAAAAAAATTAAAACCAAAACCATTTTTTCCCAAGTTCATTTTGAGACTGCTTTTGATATTTTGTTGTAATTTTTTAGGCACCCACCATCCATGGAAACACTTTTTTTGGGGATAAAAATTAATTTTCTACAATTATCAGTGACGTCCACGTCCGAAATTTTATAAAAATATCTGCCGCAAGAAAATTATGATAGAAAAGTTAGTTTTTTTCTAAAATTTTAACACCCTGTAGCTCGAAAACTAAGAGTTTTAGGACATACATTGATATAAACTTTTCTTCTTAAAATCATCCAAATATTCACATCCTGAAGTATCGGCATACAATTAGTTAACACCCTGTATGTTATCTATTGGCATCTATTTTCTGGACACCCTGTATATTCGTTGGAGAGCAGATGTGTTTTTCTCCGTCGTCATGTCGGTCGTAACCTTGTCCAAATTCCGATATTGGTCGTAATTAAATAGGAAAAATGTAATGTGGCCGTTGAATTTCGCAATTAAATTCGAACGAAAATGGATTGTGGGTTATTTCGGGCGGTTTGTGTTTGGATTTTCCTCGGCGCTGCCGTGTCTTCGCAAAGGTAACGATTGTTTAATTTGTGGTTTTGTAGAAAAAACGATTCTCTACAGGTTTCGAAGAGTGGGAAATTTTGAAAAAATTGAGATTTTCCGAGATATTTTGAATTGTTTGTTGAGAATGTGCTAATTTTAGTGGAATTCTTTAAAAAGCTTTAATTATATCGAAAACGGATCGAGATAGGAAAACGAAATTTTCATCATTTTAAAGAAAAAACAATTCTTTATAATTTTCATTAAGTGGAGAATTTTCAAAATATTCAAAATTTCCGAGGTATTTTGAATTTTTTTGTTATAAATGCACTAATTTTTAGTTCTATCCTTTAAAAATCTCCAATTATCTCGAAAAAGGATCGAGATAGAAAAACGAAATTTTATCACTTTAAAGAAAAAACAATTCTTTATAATTTTCATAGAGTGAAAAATTTTCAAAATATTCAAAATTTCCGAGATATTTTGAGTTTTTTTGTTATAAATGCACTAATTTTAAGTGCAATCCTTTAAAAATCTCCAATTATCTCAAAAAAGGATCGAGAGAGAAAAACGAAATTTCATCATTTTATACAAAAGATAATTCCTCACAACTTTCAAAGAGTAAAAAATTTTCAAAATAATCAAAATTT
This sequence comes from Phyllotreta striolata, assembly GCA_918026865.1. NCBI lineage: Eukaryota > Metazoa > Arthropoda > Insecta > Coleoptera > Chrysomelidae > Phyllotreta > Phyllotreta striolata. Next base: position 3,605,631 of record OU900107.1, read on the forward strand.
CCGAGATATTCTCACATTATCGATAGCGAATCAATTTTATTAATTCCATCAAACCCAGCACTCTGACCGAGAAGATCCAACAGGACCCCGCCTACGCGGAATTCAGCTCGAAAATATTAAGCAACAACAAAGCGGCCATATTGAAACTCCACTACGAACAACTGACGGTCTTCGTCCCGGAAAATTCCGCTTTCCCCACCGGTGAGTTTCCCTACCGCATTATTTCCAAAAATTCCGAATTGCCCTTTTCGCAGGCGCCTCCTACGCCCCCCACCTGATATTCTACCACACCTGCTACGGCTACAAGCCCTTGGGCGTGCTGAATACCACCCAACGATTGCGCACCGCCCGCCCGGGGAATCCCCCCTTATGGGTGACCAGAAGAGGCGAGGACATTTACATCAACAACGCCAGGATCATACAGGATAAATCCAACTACGTATCGAGGACTATAGGGGGCCACGGGGGCGTTGTCAAGCGACAGGTGAGCTATTAGATCATACACTTTGCTCCATTTCCGATTGCAACATGGTCATTTCTATGAGTGGAACAGAGAAAGATTATTAAAATGACAGTTGTCAGAGTGAAAAGTTGCAGTGACACAAATGTCACTCTTTCACTTCTTTTCCTTTGTAAGTGTCTAATGGAAGGTGTCTTTATCGCACCTATAGCCTATATAATCTATGTCGCGATCAAAAAATGGAGCAACCTGTATATGATCTAAGGTTGAGCTCATCAAAACCGCTGCGCGAGCTCGACCACAACTCGCTCCGCTTCGCGCAGGTTCTACACGTCATCGACGCCATCTTAGACCCCGTCATCGCTTCACCAGCATCCCCGCCTACAGCCTGGAACCTCCTGCAGGACATCTCCACCTGGCGCTTCGGCGCCGCCAAAACCGTCGCGAATTTCCTCACCAAAGTGCGGGAAACCAAAACCCAGTACGCCTTCGATCAGACCGGCTCCGGGCACACGTTCTTCCTGCCGCTCGACGCCGGCTTCGATCCCTACCAGTTCAACGCCGTCGACAGGGACATCGTCTACGGGCACGTGGTGCCCTTCTACGTGCTGTTCACGGCGCCCACGCCGCGAGGCGTCTTCTACGAATCGCTGGCGAACGACGACGACGTCTACGTGGTGCTGGCCGTCGAGGAGGAGCTCGGGAAGCACTACGTTAGAGGCCGCATGCGGCGGGAGGGCGGCGAAAGCGGGGAGTTTAAAGTCGAGGTACGATGCGTGGTTGCTGGCTAAGTAACAGGCCAGGTTGTAATTGTATGTAACAAGAAGAATCTACGGTGGCTGGGATGGCCACAAACTTCGAGGTGCATTTGTTAGCAGTTATTTTCCCTAGCGGTCAAATTACGAACTTGAAAATAATTTCCAGCTATTTTTTTAGTCCACTTTATCCATCAAGATTTTTTTCTCAAATATCTAGACCTTACCATTGTCGAGATACAGCCGCTCCATACCCTTAACCGGACACCCTTTATAGATGGCGCTCAAAATCGTGTACCGATTTTTTTTTGTATAAGCACAGCTCATTATTATTCACTATAGTGAATTCACGATAGTGATGAATAAGCTGTGGTATAAGTTCACCTCCTCTGATAAAAATGTTTCATGTTTCGAAGATTGTAGTGGCGAATATACCGGTAGAAAATGGCGTCGTGCATTTGATAGCGCGCCCGCTGGGGATCTACCGGCGCCGGTTGCGCCCCTTTCCCTACGTGCCCATTGCGGAGCGATTGAGCGCCGATCCGGAGACGGACATGTTCTATTCCATGGGCCAAAGGACCGGTTTCAACAAGATCTTCACCAAGCCCAACGTCAGCTTCACCTACTTCGTACCGCGCGACTCCGCCTGGACCGCCATGGAACGCGCCGGCCTCGAACCGGTCGAAACCGATTTGGAACTATTAGGTAACAAACCCTGTCATGTGTCACACGTCATCTGTCACACGTCATCTGTCACATGTCATAATAAGAGAGATAAATCGTTTTTTAGGTAGGCATTTGGTGATATCGGGATCGCCCTATTCGATCGAGCAGCTGTCGTCGATGACGAAGGCGAATCATTTCGGGGACGTGGAGCTGCCGTCGAAGGGGGGCCCGTTGCGGCTGATGGTGCTCCGATTGAAAGATCGATTCTACGTGCGTTGGAACAATCGATACATCGAAATCGTGCGGGCGAATTACGAATGCACCGACGGCATCGTGCACGTGCTGGCGGCGCCGATGGCGCATCTGCGTCGGATCGACGGCGATGATTTTTGGACGGCGTCGGGGCGGTTTGTGGATAAAATCGTCCGATTGATTGATTGATTTGTTGAGCGAATAAAACGAGGTGTTACGTACGAAATTTGAGTGTTTTTTTTTGGCTGGCTGTTTACGTAAGTAAAGGGCAGCTTGAATGTCAAACGTTGAAGGGAATTATTTACTTACGTCTGAGGGCGTTTTGGCGACGAACAGGTAGCAATAGAGCAGGTTGTCGTGGTCGTCTTTGAGGAGGTAGAGGAAGGTGCAGGCGTCCATATCGGCTTGCGAGAATCTGGTCATTAGAGACACCCTGTGGGAGAACTGCAACTCGAAGTCCTGATTGTAGGCCTGCAGGATGCCATCTTCAACGCCCAAGCTTATCTGAAATTATAAATAGGAGTTATTCAAGTAATTTATGCTCGTTTGCACCAACATTGATTTATAATCTTACTAGTTTATAGGCAACCAATATTACACATGTATCAATCTTCTTTTTTTTCAAATCAACGATTAACATCTCTAGTATTCCGTGAGTACCTGTCATTTCGCCGCATGTTTGTGTTTGACAGTATTGACACTTGTCCCGTGCGTTCATATTTGAATTTTCTATTGATTATCAACGTTATTTTACGATTACATTGCGATTTACGTGGATAATGAGCATCCGTTCGAAAACTTCGAGGGCGACGGTCGTCCTTTCGCCCGAGAACATCATCAGACTGAGCAGCGAGCACACCAAGTCCGTGCAAAAGTTGTTCGTTTTGCGCGACAATATTTTCAAATTGTTCGGCCCGCAAATCGAAGTCGAAAGATTGCTGTAAGTAATTTCCGAACCGTTTCTATCCTTTCCTTGATTACAATGCGATCGCAAAGAGTTCCTCGCTAAATTATTCCGTTGTAAATTGCAAAAATTGCAGCGTTGGACGCCATTTTGCTTTTGACAGTTGACGTGAATTCGCTTAAACTTTTGATTTATTAATTAAAAAAAATGGTCAAATGTTTCATTATCAGTTAATGAAAAGGGTAAATTCTAAACGATATAATATATTTTTCATTTTTCCATGCATCCTCCAATTTATTGTACTTTTAATTAGAAATTAAAATAAGTCGGTATTACAGATTCCTACATTACCATTTCGATACCATATCAGTGGCGTAGTCAACGTTATATCTTTATTTTTAGTACCCTATGCTATTTGTCTTTGGGAATCCTCGACGACGAAGGTCGAATAGTAGGCGCCCTGTTCGTGCAGCCCTTTCCCAACATCAGCAGCCTGCCGGCCTCCGAATGGACCACTTGGTTGCAAAACAAGTACGGCCTGAGCGACGTCATCACGAAGAACACGCTCTTCATCCACCTGGCCATCTGCGATCCGATTTATCAAATGATCTACTTCAAGCCGCTGTTGCAGCACTTGTTCAAGACCATATTGTTGCTGAAGTACGCCATCATCGTAGTACCGCCTGGCAGGCAGCGGCTCGAATTCACCATGAACATGGGCATACCCGTCATAGCGCCCAGTAAATTCGACATTATTTATTATATATACAGGGGATTTCGTTATTAAAGCGTTTTATATGTTTTAGAATGCAAAAAAGGCCAAAGTACGTACTTGCTGTTGTTCTGCAGGAGTACTTTTAGTATTGTGTATAAGATAAGGCGAGCTGTAGAGGAAGATAACGACGATTTGGTGCCCTTGATAGCGACGTATTCCCCTAGATTTACCGAATTATATGGAAAGTAAACACTTTTGTCGATCGCGTTTGCTTCTCATCGATCCTTATGGATTTTTTTAGGTACTATTTCGCCGAAATATTGATGAACAAACAGTTAGGAAGACATTTGATCGTGGCCGAGTATCAGGGATCCGCCGTGGCGGTTCTGTGTTTGAACAAAGTGGTTAATTACGAAGTGAGCCCCGCGATTCGGGCGATATTCAAATCGATTACGAATCGATTCGTTGCAGGTGTTGAACGAGGAATTCGAATTGGTGCCCTACAACGGTTTGAAGAAACCCCATCCGAAGGATTACGAGGATTTCGACTTCAACATCGCCCAAACGAGCACCGACAAACTGATGAAAAGCGCTAAGGAAGAAGAGTAAGTCTATATATCATTCGACTCTAATGTCGATTTTCAGCCTTCTCCATTGCAGCATAACGGCCATATTCGAGAAAGGCTCGGCCGGCGATTCGGACAAGACCGGTGACGGGGAAATGGAAGAGGTGGTGTCGCACGTTTCCTACACCGAATCGGACGAGTTCTCCATCATCTTCACGTCGGCCTCGATGTTCGTGTTCCAGGACGACGAGGAGTCCGACGTGAGCAAAAAGGGTTCGCAGGAATCGAGCTCGTCCAGCAGATTGGTCTCCCAATACAAGTCGTACGACAAGGACACGTCCGCCAAGGAGGCGGACGTCGCTTACGAATATCAATCTATTTGTAAGCAATTCGGAGTTATTCCCCTATAACTACGCTTCTTCTTACTTATTTTTGGCCTTTGATATTAAAGGTATCCAGCCCTTCATGTAGACGATCAGAGTACTAGGCTGGATGCCGTTATAAGTCGGAGTGAACGATAATAAAAGAACGAAGAAGCTAGCTATGTTTTTCTTATGTTATAGATTCAGCGTCCAGAATATATATGCAAAAGATACCGGAATTCAAAGGGGAAGAGAACGCGTTCGTGATTGAAATAGCGGCGGCGTTGCCGAATCACGAAGAGGGCATTATGGAGTTGTTCGACGCCGCCTTCGATTGCATACCGGATAGGGATTATTGCGTAATGGCGGTGCCGCCCACGGTGCCGGTTAATAAACTTACTAGGTACTTACTTCTTTATTCAGTAAATAAAGGGTGTTTCAATAAGGCCGCAAGATTTGAATTGCCTGTCATGTTTGACAGTCATAATGGCACGTGATTATAACATGACAGATCGAAAATTGACAGTTGGGAGTTAGTAAATATGGAGCATTGGATCTGGATATGGAACATAATCGCGTCTTAATTGTTAAACATTACTCCCGGTCGGGTCATTTTCCGGTTTGGTGACCAGAATTGGCCGCCACGTTTTTGTGATTTAGCACCTTTGGACTTCTTCCTGTGTTTGCGCTCTTGTTGAAACACCCTTTACATGGGTAAGGTGAAAAGTTCTCGGTTTGACAATTGAAACGCCGTGATTTTCAACTGAAAAATTACATGTTTCTTCTTATTAGGTCGAAATCTTTAGTTGGAGACAGTTCTAAATGATTCTGGAGCCTTCTAAATGGTTCTAGGGAGTTCTAAACGATTCTGGAGTGTTCTAGAATGGTTCTAGATAATTCTAAATGCTCTAATTCTTGCAGATTCTTCACTAGAGTGCCGCCCAGAGCAACGGGAACGTTTCCGTTTGATTTGTACGTTATGCACAGGAACGCCATGTTGGCCAATATCGAAGTTGAGGTAAAAAGAAACTCAAAAAATGTATAATTTTCGCCTTTACGTTTTTACGAATGATTTACAGTCAATAATTGACTAGAACCGGTCACGTCGCTTCGATGGGAATGTTGTTTCTGTCGTCAAAACAATACCGATTAACCTTATAGATGATAATCTACGAACGATTGATACTTTGCTATCGTTAAAATATTTATTTAAGCGAGACGTTCGCCTTGGCGAAACGAAAATTCGGCGAATTCGCGGCAACATTGTCAATTTTCGATGTATGACGTTGTTTGGATTTGCGTCACAAAAGATTAGATATACTTGTGACCCGTCAAAATAGCCCAAAATATTCCAATAATTTCTCTATTTTACAGGAAGTTTCCAAAGAACATGAAACGGCCGTTAAACAATTATTAACGACCATACCGAATCACAAGAAAGTCTACGAACTACTTCAGGATTCCATTAACGAACCGTTAACGCCCTACTCGTCGTTCGTCGCCCTGACGGACAACCAAGTCATCGGTTTGGCGAGTAAGTACACGAGCGTTTACAATCTGTAATAAATCGGTAATAAACCACAAAAATTTTATATTGTTCCCATGTATAACTTGGAAATAAAACGTAAAAATAAGTTTAAAATTTTCAACTTTAAAGGCCTATAGCTCAAAAATGGAGGCTCAAATCAACAAAATTTATACGAAGATATACCCTTATTTTGATATCATTTATACGCTCGCGAGTTATTGACTTCTATTTTCTGGACACCCTATATATCCAACGTCTTTGCAGTCGTTTCGGAGGAAAGAGACATCGACTACCTGACGGCCCACTACGATTTGAGCGTGATCAATTTGAAAATGTACCGATCCGGCACGCACGGCACCTTGCAGTGCCTCCTGTTGTCGCCGATATTCCAAAGATACGACAAATACTTCCTGCGGGAGATCCACAGGTGCGTTAGATACTTCTACTATACTTTGTATTCCTCTGCCATTCCTGCTGCTTATGCCATCCGCGAAGCCGAGTTCTTCGATTAATTAAGCACTCGGTCCTTCTCGATGAACGCCTGCTCTTAAGGTCTTGAGGGGTTCCCAAAGATATAAATGTATAATATGTGTACAATATAAAATTATACACGCTCATTTTCAGAATGAGCGAATTCGAAATTTTGTACTACAAGCATTCGGCGTTCGACAGTTCGGAGACGCTGAGAGACAAGCCGCTGATGAACATCCTGTTCGATTTCCTGCCGATCATGCCGACGATGCAGCCCCAGTACGATATGACGGAACTCAACGATGCCGGTTCTATTTATACAGTGCATTTCTTTAATGTGCCCCCCCCTTTTAAGCTTCAAAATGATGTATCACAAGACCCCCCTTTCCATTTAAATTTATTTCTCAAGATGGCGCCCAGTCGCCATCTTGAAATTTTCATCTGTCAATTTTACTCCAAAATATAGCATCATAATCAATAAACAATCATGCATTAGTTTCATTATCCAAAATTTCAATTTTCTAAGTTGATCCGTTCAAAAAATAAAAGGGGTGGGGGGGACATTAAAGAAATGCACTGTATAATAATTCGCGTGGATTGTCTCTTGCAGAATGCGCCCCTTCGACCACGGTGATCGAGAAAAAGGAATCGTTCGCTCTGTACGTTTCGACATTGCCGCTGGCCAGTCTGGAACGGAACGTGGTCAATACGAGAATACTCGTACTGGGCTGCAGCCATACGGCGTTGTCGTTTCTCAAAGCGCTGTTGCTCAAACAGAGCCCGAATCATATGGTGAGAAACGAATTACAACAAATCGATTTATTTATTATGTATTTTTTTATAGGTGACGTTCAACAGCGTGACGCTCTTGTGCAGCGTAGGCTTGATCCATACGAGGGTCAATCCGCGCATCAGGGAGATGTTTTTGGTGAAGAAAAACTTTTTGGACGCCAGGTATTATCCTGATTCGTTGGTTAATTTATCGTAAATCGAATCGTACGATCTTGCCGCAGGCATATGGATTGCATAAGTTTGAAAACGTACGTGAATTTCATTCAGGGAAAAATAACCAAACTGGAGAGGTATGTACTTATATCGTTTGTCCCATTTCCGATAGCAACATGGTCATTTCTATGAGTGGAACAAAGAAAGATTAATAAAATAACAGTTGTCAGAGTGAAAAGTTGCAATGACACAAATGTCACTCTTTCCTTTTCCTTTATAAGTGTCTAATAGAAGTTGTCTTTATCGCACTTATAGCCTATATAACCTATGTTGCGATCAGGAATGAAGCACAGTGTATATGCGATGTAAATGTAAGTAAAATCGATTAATCTATATGTATCGATTTTTAAAAGGAGAGACAAGTACATCGTGATCAACGGTACGCAATTCGTCGATTACGATACGTTGGTGTTGATGTGCGGCGAACAATTCCAAAGGATAACCAGAGGCACAAACATGGGCCAAATTCGACCGGACAACGTGATGTACCTGAACAACGTGCTGGAAGCGAACAACGCCATTTTGAAGCTGAAACAGCTGTACCACAAGCACAACTCCAACAATTGTACGACGGTATTCTTCTCGTACTCTCGTAGATCGAAATTTCATTCGTTCGTTTCCAGATAAAATCATCATCTACGGTCATTTTCTTCAAGCGCACACGGCCATAAGCGGACTGATCAATTACGGCGTCCCGGCCTACCATTTGGTCTTGATCGAACCCTTTCCCTATATTATGTCGTTGGAAAAGAAGCAGAGACCCAACGTGTCCATTTACAACGATCCGGACATCGACGACGTCGTCTATGAACATATTAGCAACGCAGGAGTCAAGGTAAACGCTTTTCTCTCCGCGAATCAGTCCATGCTTCTTCTTCTTCTTCCCTTTTTGTGGCCTCATCTGCTGGAACGATCCGGCCTTAAGAAGAAGATTGTACAGTGTATTGGACAGTAATTGCTCCATGATTCATGTTCCACGAGAAGATCTTCCTCTTCTTCCCTTTTTTGATGCCTCATCTGCTAGAGCTATTCGGCCTAAAGAAGAAGATTGTACAGTGTATTGGACAGTAATTACTCCATGATTCATGTTCCACGAAAAGATCTTGCTCTTCTTCCCATTTTGAGGCCTCGTCTGCTAGAGCTATTAAGTCTTAAGAAGGATAGATTTGTACAACGCATTGAACGCTCTCGTGTGATCCACACGATTCGCGGCCTCTTGCTAGTCCGTTATCCACATCTAACCGGCGTATGTGTATTTTATAGATCTACCAATCCTACTATTTCATCGATTGGCAATACGACGAAGAGACCAATCTGATAACGAGCGCGAAGTTCGAATCGAAGCACAAGATGCTCGAGCAAGAGTGCCTGGCGATGTTCATGTTCCACGAGAAGGAGATCAGTCCGAGAATGTACAAGGTGTTGAACAGCGCCGGGCTGGTGTACGACGGGCGGCTGGTGATCAGCGCCGAATGCCAAACGAACGATCCGAACATATTCGCGGCCGGCACTCTGACGAAGTACTCGCGGAAGTACCACGGGCCCACTATGACGCACAAGTTTTACAGCCGCGTGGAGGTGGGCAGGCGATTGGGCATACAGATCAGGAATATGCTGATACAACAGAAGGCGAGTACCGGGGGGTACTATTATGATGATGAATGTGGCGTTTAATTGTTTTTTAGGTGAGAAAATGGAGCCAGGAATCGGCCGTGGGATGGAACTTTCACATCGAAAGAGGCGATTTGGTCGTGCCGAGGTACCAAGATCCGTTGATGAGGTACTGTCGATTGCCGGGCGGTATTTACTATCTGTCGATCGTCAAGCCGGGCAAGAGGATGCCGTTGGAGACGGCCGTTAGCATGGAGCACTACGTACCGAGAGTACCGCGTACGGGAGTCGTCGTGTCGCATTAAACCGGTGGATTTTTAGGGGCAAGTACTTATCACCGGCACGTGTAAGAACATCGCCAAGCAAGGGTACTTTAGATTGCACTTGAATCAATACAAAAGGGTCGAAACTATAACGTGTCTTCACGTACAAGTGAGTAATACTGGCCTGTTACCGTGTGTGATAACGACCCGTTTGAATGTTTCAGCCGATAGACTATTACAATTTGTACTGCCTGTGGGGGAAGCACGAGAAGTTGTTGAACAATTTGATGTTGCGTTTCGAGATGGTGTTGATAACGGATCTGTTCGAATATTTCAAACAGCCTTGGGTGTATGCCATTTATCACGAGAAATTCAACAACCTAATGGACGAATTGAACATGCTAATGACGTCGTCTATAGTAAAAGATATTCGTTCGATTTTTTTATTGCGCTTTGCGAAAGTTTGACTACATTGCAGGGCTCCTCCGAGGAATCGATAATAAACGTGCTCATTAATCTCTACAAGAAGAACAAATGGCGGCCTGTGAGTATATATACAGGATGTTTCATTGGGAAAGGGCAATATTTTAACCCTATATAGAGGTCGCCCAGGGGATTACAAAAAACCCATATAGTATCTCATCATGTGGTATCTCCAATAGGCTTAATCCACACAAACTGGAAAAATGCAACAATGAATAAAAAATATGAAAAATAAACAAACGAATAAACAAAAAACAAACGAACAAAAAGTTGTATTCAACCAAATAATTAATATCTACTAATTTAATACTAATTATAAATAACAAAAAAATAATAACTAACAAACTAACAACAAAAAACACCAGACAAAAAGTTATTTTAACAATTGCTCAAAATGTCCTCCATTTTGTTCGATACATAATCTAGCTCTCCTAATCAAATTGCAAATCGATATTAAGTATTAAGTAGATCGAGATTAAGCATTAAATTACTTAAATTACCTCTATATAGGGTTAAAATATTGCCCTTTCCCAATGAAACACACTGTATATTTTTTTTACATTGTCACTAAATGAAGTGCCAAGGATTTTGCCCGATTCGAATGAGAATCCGATGTGGATAAATTCGATTTAATAATCCTTGGCGAAGAATCCTTGAATTTCGGTGGATTTCAGTTGCCGAAAGAAGACAAGGAATATTTGGAAAAGACGTTCCGCGCTTTGGGCTATTCCCGCATAATCGAGCAAAAAGTATTGAAATTCATCAAAGCGAACATGCAACATTTGCCGATGTACGCGCATCCCACGATCGTTAGAAAACTATTAGATAATTTCAATTTGAGCTCCTTATTTACCGAATAAAGCTTTCTATACACTAATTGTCAAGTATTTGCGTATTGCCAACATAAAGATTACTATTTTTAACACTCGTACCAACTTGAAATGCCTATATTTAGTCAGTTGTACAGACAAGTGCAAATTTATACAAGCGCAACAAAGACAACTTCCGTTAGTATCATGTAAAGGAAAAAGAAAGGGTGATATTTTGAGGGTAGTGCAACTTTCTCTTTCTAATTTTCAATTTGTTCTCGTCTTTGTTCAAATACAGGGTGTTAATTAATTGTATGCCGATACTTCAGGATGTGAATATTTGGATGATTTTAAGAAGAAAAGTTTGTATCAATATATGCCCTAAACCTCTTAGTTTTCTTCTTAAAATCAATCAAATATTCACATCCTGAAGTATCGGCATTCAATTAATTAACACCCTATATATGACAAACTCAAATATTTGCCATTTGATAATATTAGAAAATTCTTAGATTTTATAAACTTTTTAATAGTTCGGCAACACTGTCTAATTGTGACACAGTAAGTGACGTGCATTGAAATTTGTTTTGCATATACTGTACAGTACTTATTATAAGTATTTTTTTGGATACATTCTTTGTTGTTTTGCATAAAGGAGCATATACGAAACACGTTTTAATCGCGCCGAATATACGATAAGGTAATTACAGAGTAAATGCCGGTGTTTACTTAAAAATAATAATAAATTGTCGTTATGGTTAAATAAATCCTAATGGTTGTTCGTACAATGTGAATTCGAGTCGTAAATATTTTCAACAATATACTTAAATCGTGTATATGTATGCTAACGTATAATGTCGCTAAATTCGAATTCTCCACGGTCATATTTTTCATAAATAAGAAATTTTAACTATTAGCAATTAACTGGTAATTGGTAGTTTTGTTTGATTCTAATAAGAAAATTACTGCGTTAATGATGATTAGGAATTTTTGTATCGGTTTAAGCACTGCAATTTAAGCGTCATTAAATTACGTTTATCAAGTTATTTGAAAATTAAACATTGTTGTAATAGTAATTTAAGGAAGGTAATATCATTTTTACGACTCCAAAATTGCATATTTTGAACAATTTTTGTAGCAATTTCGTACAGTGAATTTTATTTTGATGCGAAATAATTCCCAAAACATTATAATTTTAAATAATAGGGGATATTTTACGATTTGTTTATTTATTTTGGCGCTTTAATGAAATTGTTAAATTGTTAAACTTAAACGATTATTTGTTCTTGTAATTTACGAGACATTTATCTTTGCGGTACGCAAATAGGTTATAAACGGTAAGAAATGTTTATATGCATAATTTCGTACATATTTAGTTAAACCTGCGTGGAATTTGGAATTATTTGCTCATCAGAATTTCCTGAATTTGAATTTGTAGCGAGTTAGAAAAACAAATCCAAATTCAATGTTATCCAACAAAATCCTAAATGATTTATAATACCGGTTTCGCGGCGATTAACAAATTATTTTCAATAACTTTTTGTGTTAGAATTAACGATTATTTTAATTAGTAATCGTGTCGCAATTTTAATTTAGAGAGTCACGCTTTGGACATTTTTTTCTGTTCCATCGATATTGTTGCGTAATTTCGCTAAATATGCATAAATATTCGTTAAAAAAACTATATTTCATCTCGTAAAAAAAGTTCTTCAATGACATGCTACCAATAAAAAACTGTAACAAATTGGGAACCTACCAATGCATATACCCAACTGGGTACCCCGACAAAATAGCCTAAAGACAAAATAACCCAATGACAAAATAGCCTAATGACAAAATAACCCAATAACAAAATAACCCAATGACAAATTAGCCCGAGATAGAACTTCTTTACCAAATATTCATGACGTTTTAATCATCCCAACTGTCAATACTACAGTCATTTTGACAACCCAACAACCCTTTTCTCACCCCCTTTATTTATTTTGGCGCTTTAATGTAATTGTGAAAACCTAAACGATTATTTGTTCTTGTAATTTATGAGACATTTATCCCAATGACAAAATAGCCCGAGATAGAACTTCTTTACCAAATAATCATGACATTTTAATCATCCCAACTGTCAATACTAGAGTCATTTTGACAACCCAACAACCCTTTTGTCACCCACTTTAACATAAATAACAAAGCACATTTGGAAAATATCAATTCGCACTGTTTGCTTCAGGGTTCGGTCGCAACTCGTCAACAAACAACAACTCACTTTTTCGACGCAATTCCTCTTCCTGATCTCCGACACGATCCACGGCAACATCGGGCTGGAGAACCGCCTGTCCATGGCCGTGAAGCCCTGGTAATTCACCGGAATCAACTTCATCTCTCGACCGAAACCGACACCCGAAAATTATCCCGACAATTTCCCACACATGTCGCCGTCTCGACGCGCTCACGCACGGTGAAATGTAACACAACAAAAACGGCTGGCCGACGGACGGACAGGTAAGAGGACATGCGCCCTGCTCGCCTTGGGGGCGGTTTATTGATCGCGGGGAAAATCGAAAAAATTTACGCGAAATATTACCCGTTCTCGGCGCTCACCTACGCCGCACTGAGGCTCGTTTTTGCTTATTCCATTCCAAATAGCTAACTCGTTTCGTATTGGAATAATATTGTTATTCGACCAAGAACAAGGTTGTTTCTAATCGATACCGAATTGATGAGTTTTCACAGGTGATACACACTTCGTGACGTCACCACGATCAGTCCTCGATCGTTTTAGCGACCTTGGTTTCATGCCAAACACTTTGACAGCTGCGATAATGACAGTGGTTTACGCAAGGCTTTGTTTAGAATCCGTTAGAACGCTCCAGAACCATTTAGAACTATCTAGAACCATTTAGACCGCTCAAAATGATATAATGAATTCGCCCGGTATATTCAATAATCGGTCGATTAAATGTTATTGTAAAAATATTTTCGGTCGAACAGATTAGAACAATCGCAATCGATTAAATTCGCGTAATTGCCGTGTTGATAATGCTTGAAATGCAGGTCATTGTAAATTCGCGATTTCGTCGTGTTATTTTATTTCTAATTGTAATTAAGAAATCGCCACGTTTCGACGTACTATATAAACATTTATTCATTTATAATATACATGTTTCGACGAGTTATATGTAAATATAAAATTTAACAAATGTAATTCGCAGGGTCTTAGGGGAGCGCGGTTTGAATTAATAAAAATAAAATCTCTCGATTACAAAACTATGTACAAGTTTACGATAGGAAACGAAAGGATAAAAATGCAACAAATGCGCATAATCAATGTTAAAATTCTAAACGTTTTGATTATAATAATAGAACCCCTTATGTACAATTAAAAAATTACAATCGGTTAAACAGAAATATAGCCTTAAATAATTAACCCAGCTGGTTTTATGACAGTACATACTTACATCAAGTACCACAATGTTCTCTGTCGAACTGTCTTTAGGATACTACAAGGGTAAGGTGATAAGTTCTCGGCTTGATTATTTAGAACTGTACAGAACAACCTAGAACGCTCCATTTAGAACTCCAATTAGAACTGTCTAAAACCATTTAGAACATTCCAAAGTCATTTAGAACGCTCCAGAATCATTTAGAACTGTCTAGAACCATTTGGGATGCTCCAGAATCAACTAGAGCCATTTAGAACGCCCCAAAATAATTTAGAACTGTATCGAACTAAACATTTCGACTTGATAAGAAGAATAATGTAAATTTTCAATTGAAAATGGCGGTCTTTCACCGTCAGGCCGAGAACTTCTCACCTTACCCTCGTAAATGCATATCCAACGCCTCCCTAGATAACAATTTCCATTGAGCAAAACCTCCTAGATTGCGGTACTCTCGCGGATCGTAGGTACTTATTGAGTGGGCGAGAATTCAGTCGGTACCATTATGCGACAATGCATTTCCCTGATCAGCGGTACCGTATAGGCGACGCACTCGTCCCAACCGGGCGACCTCCAGGCGCTCTCCCTCGTCTCCTTCCTCCCGTTCAAATTGTTATAACCTAAAAAATAATAATCCCACGAGAATTATCCAATCAGCTGTTCGAATTGTTCGCAGGCTTACACCAAATGTGATGGACGTTGTACAATCGGCCGATCTGCGAGAAGAACCCCGCGAACGCCTCGTCGTTGTTCTGCCTGAAGTTGATGGCGCGCGCCCAATTGTTGCCCCATTCGATCATCGTGCCCGGCTTCAGGGCGTAGCTGCGAATTTCGTAGATGTTGTTCGGCCGCCGGAGCGCTATCTGGGGCCAGTAGCTGAACGCCAGCAGGTACTGCAGGTGGCGCGAGCGCACTATCTTGCCCTGTTCCTCGATCAGCCGCTGGTAATCCTGCAAAAGCGGATGTTCAGTTCTTCGGTGAGATGCTTTCGAGAGATTCTAATTTAGGTACTAATGCATAATAACCTTATTTTTCCCGACGAATTCGTTGTATTGGTCGATTTTCTCGTACCCGCCGGTGAATTTCCACAAATGCAAGGCCTGGTCTTGGTCTCCGACGTTGACTGTCCACGACCCGACTAATTCTACGTCTTTCGATAGACTGCTTTCGGCTTTGATGAAATCTAGCGTGTTTTTCCTATAATCGAGTATATTCGATAGTAGCCCTTTTGGGCTTGTTCAGAAAGAGTTTTTTTCGTACTTACACGTTTTGTAAATAAGCCACCTTGGAATCGGGCCGGTAATTGTGCGTTTGCAAGGAATAAATGATTTCTTTGTCGCTCAACATGCGACTGTGGGATTCCTTTGTCGGCTCGATTTTCCTGACGAATATCTTGGATAGCCAGGCGTCGCTTTTGCTAGACGACGTCGATAAAGACCTAGGTGATAGAGTTAATTTACAATTTCGTATTATTAGCGATATGCGATCGATTTACCTGATATTTTGAGGTAATTTATTGAGGTATTTGAACGTATTAGCCATTTTTCTTTACGTATTTTTATACTTGGTTGACATTAAAGGTTATCACTCGGTAGTAATGTACTTAAAAAATAAAATAAATTAATTTTGGATCGGATCATATGGATTTACGCTACGTTTACATTATCGCCGCCTATTATTATACAACCAACATTACAACTCGTATTATTGTTGAAAATAACGAAGTAAACTACAATTACTCATTCATTAAGGAAGTTACTTATTACTTTCCTATATAAAAATAACTCCTTATTTTTCATTTTTCCCAAATTAAAACCAAAATTAATTAATTGAAATTCCTAATTATTCATAAATATACTGTGTAAACGTAGCATTTATTGTCAAAAACGTCAACTTCAAACAAACGTCAAATTCGTATTCGTGCTGAAGATAGCAACTTTAAACGTCAAAATTGTCAATAAATAATTTGAGGTTATGTGTTTTTTTGGGGCGGTTCAAGTTCAACTATAAACCAAAATAACAAAAAATCGTTTATAGTTAATCAATTGATGATTGCGTTTGATTAACGTGCTAAAATGGGTAAGTCGTTTTAGATAATCTTCTACTCGATCACAGGTTAAATTCTCGCGTTCCGTTTTAGCTCAATCATCGGAAGTGGCGAAGCTTCAGCAACATTTGCAGCTGCTCAAGCAGGAGTACTCCAAATTGCAAGTGAAATATAGAGAAATAGAGTACAAATACAACACGTTGATAGCGTCCGATATTAAAAATACCGATGACACGTTCGCCTCGAGACTCTTAAAGTTAATCAATAATTTATACGATTCGGAAACCTACACGGACATTAAAATCAAACTCAAAGACAGAGTGATCAACGCCCACAAATTGATACTCAACGCCAGATCGAACAGATGGAACGAGACCGAATTGAACAACAAATCCGAGCTGGACTGGTCCGATATGGATCCGGAAGTGGCCAATTCCATCCTCCTCTGGATCTACACCAACAACTTGAACCTCTCCTCGTCCGTGCTGACCCTCAACCTGATCAAGAAAGCCCACGAATTCAAACTCGACAGCCTCGTCGAGCTGTGCGAGCAGTTCCTCATATCCGTCGTGAACATCAGATCGTGCGTGAAGTTCTACTCGGTGGCCGAAGAAATCGACGCGGCCAATTTGCGCGAGTACTGCTCGGGCCTGATCTCCGCGCATTGGGACGATCTGAACGCCTCCGACTTTGAGCACATGTCCGGCCCGTTGCTCTACAAAATGCTCAAGAGCAAGACCCAGTATCCACTGCATTCGGCCGTTCGATTGCAACGAGAGGACGTCGTGTTTCTCTGTTTGGTCGAAAACTCATCCAGGGTGAGTGTCCATTTTATTTTTATTGTATCATTAGGTACTTAAGGGAATAAGAACGGTGTGTACTCAAATACGAATCGAGCAATGGAGAGGAGTACGATGTGAGATATACGGTTTTTAAACGGATATATGAATAGAAATAAGTCATTAGAAGCCAAAGCAGTTTTCAGTTGCTGAAAATATTCAATATTTTGGGAAATATAGCCGTTTTAAATTGAAAATTTTGACAAGTGACGTGTAAAGTCATTAACCAATCACAAAACCAACGAGTTACATTTTATCATTAGTGGTGTAAGAATTCGAACAAAATGTTCGGAAGAGTAGAAGAAATGAACAAAAGTGAAATGTGGCAACAAATGACAGACGACATATCTAGGATTATGTTATTGTAGTTTATTTGTTTTAAGTTTTTTGGGCCAAAAATAAACACTTTTTTTAGAATACAATGGAGAATTTTCACAAAACGGCATGAAACATACAAACAAACGCCTTTTTTTCAGAGTAAGAAGATATTTGATAACGTTAATTCTTAAATGTGATTGGTTAATGACTAATGACAAGTGACGTATTGGAATAGGAAACGGAAAAAATTAAAAAAAATGTACTCTCCATTAGCTTATTCGAACTTATGCGATTTTATTGACTAGTATGAAAACATGAGGTGAATCTTTCAACGATTATACAATAGCATAAACTATCACAGTCGTAAATAATGCGGTGAGGAATCCGGTGGTCGCGGTCGTTGCGGAATTGCACAAATCGTAATTGCAATAGCAATTCTCGATGGTGGAGGTCCTGGTGCCTTTGTCGTCGACTTTGTGACAACCGGGCTGGTAGGGCTCCTCGATTTCCACCTCCTGTTGCCATCGGCCGTTCTTGTAGTTTTGTATGACCTGCTTCTGGCTGGCGCAGTCCCGCTCCGTGCCGTTTATCGTGGCTGCAAACCAACCGGATATTAGGCCGCTAAATTAATAAATTAATAAATAAATAAATAAACGCGCAGGGCTTACTGGGAATGTTGGCGGTGGTGAATTTCTTCGTGCAGTATGTCGAATACGGACAGTCCACGATGAATTTGTCCGAGTAATCGAAGTCTTTGCACAGCCGGATGGTTTCGTTGGTGTAAAACGTCGGTAATGTGGCCAAGCATTTGTAGCATCTTATCGTCGCCTCCGCGTTCGGGATACCTGCGAAACGATTGAATTTTATTAGATTTATCAACCTATAAAAACAGGAGACGCCCTGTATATTTATATCGTAAATATCATCCGAATTTCGGGACGCTCTGTATTCTCTATGATTAAATATTCCCCGACGATTATCCAATGGAAAAGTTTTTGACCCGAAGCCGTTCAATTCAGTCGAGTAATAAGCCGTTTCTTTAACAATATATACAAGGGTAAGGTGAAAAGTTCTCGTTCCAACAATGAAAGACGACTTTCAATTGAAAAATTACATTATTCTTCTTATTAAGTCGAATTATTTAGTTCTAGACAGTTCTAATTGATTCTGGGGTGTTCGTAGTGGTTCTAGACAATTTGGAATGATCCTGGACCGTTCTAAACGGTTCTAAATGATGCTAGACAGTTCTGAATGATTCTGGGGCGTTCTAAACAGTTCTAATTGATTCTGTATCGTTCTAAATGATTTTGGAGCGTTATAATTGTTCTAGACAATTCTAAATGAATCAGACCGAGAACCTTTCACCCCATTTGTCCGCAATATTATGGTCTATGGGTGCAACAAAGACAAATTCTTCCAGTCTCAGATAAAGGAAGAGAAAAGGTGATATTGTGGATTTGCAATTTGCTCACTCTAACCACTGTTATTTTAATAATCTTTCTTTGTCCAATTCATCGATATTACTCGTATATTATTAACAACATTTTTATTCTATAGTTTGTAAATTCGTGAAGTTGAACCCACGTCTTTCCGTTACACGGTGATTAGGACTTCCTTATAACGAAATCAAATGACTCTTTTTTTCTCTCTTCCCGATATCAAACCGGCCGGAATCTTAATTAAGTTTAATCCGGAACTCGTTAGTTTCCTGAACGGCGAGATTTCCGAGACGAGCCGTTGAGACGAGTCTATTAAATTCAATTGAGTACATAACTGGGTTCGTGTGGATTTAATTACATTAGAGCGTTGTCGTAATGGGATAAAAATGTGGGCGTGAAATGACACGGATATAATTCTGATTAAAGTCGATCGATATTGGATTCGAAATTGCGAGAAAAAAAACCAACGTTGGCTGTTTTTTATTCCGCCATTGAAGGTTAAATGTTAATGAGCAAATTGCATTGTAATGACAGAGTCAATTTCGGAATTCTTTGTGATGATTTATGCAATATCAGCGCCGAATAAAATGCCATGAAGCTATACTAATCGGGTTCGAAGAAACTGCGTTTTCCAGTGTAACATTTCTCGGTTAATTTGCTACGTTTCCCAGTGTAGGTTTCATTAACGTTTCTCGGTTAATTTGTTGCCGTTTAAAGCGTTTTAAACTGGGATTTTTTATTTTAGCGGATCACGGTCGACAACAATCATATTTTCTCTCATCTTTCGCAATCGATGAATTATTATTAATTATCGATGTAGAGGAATTGTAGTTGGAAAAATTGCGAATGTGTATCTGTTCGTTTGAGTCATCGCAATTGATGAATAAATTTCGACGGAAATATCTATTTTAAGCCCGTCGCGGTTTCGATTAGCTGTAAAAAAGTTTGGAAAGTGTTTTAATTTAATTCGATTATAATTCGGGCGAGTTTGCTAGTAAATAAACCATCAAATCTGTTTAAATTTTTCAACGGTAATGATTCCGTTCCTATTTTAAAAATCATAAAATCATCGATTTGACATGTACATAAGCCACTTTACAGTGTTGCCGGAAGTTTTCCGCAGATATACTTAAAATAAAGTTTAAAATTTTCGAAACGTACGCCACTGGATCTTAAGTAGAAAAAATCTAATGCACAAAGTTAATGGTATTTAAACTTTGAAATCTATTGTAAAAGACAGTCATAATATAAATTTGACTACATGCCAATTTACAGTGTTGCCGGAATTTTTCCCCAGATTTGCTTAAATTAAAGTAGGCTTACTTTGCAATAAAACGAAGCACATCACAGCCGAAATTAAATTAAAATAATAACCCTCGCTCATTTTGCGTTGTGGAATTCCTCGGGCATCAGTAATTGCGAAATAAAATAAAAAATTACGGCCGACGGATCGGATCGGTTCGGTCACATTTTATTTATTTTTTGTCGATTTCGAAATTTCGTACGCGCGCAATTTAATTCGGCCTCCGCGTTTCGTAATGATGGTTTTGTTCGTGCCGATGACGAGACGATACTAAAACTATAAAGTATAAACCGAGTTACGAGTTTTACTGAAACCGAATAACTTAACTTCGAAGCTACGTTGCCAAATTTACTCTGTTATCGTAATATGCACTATCAATGTTACTTAAAAATCGTCGATAATTCAAAAGTTGGCCGTGTTAAGTCGATTTAAACAACATACAGGGTGTCCCTATGAAAAGTAGCCCCTTTAGTGAGCTAATTTTTTTTAAACGCCTAATCATAAAAACATGCGGTTTTTGGATATGTATTTTGCGGGATGTGATATGTATTTTTATGAATTTGTTTGAAAAGAGCTCGCTATTGAATCGATTCAATTTTGAAATGAAAATATACCGGATTTCCCCAAAAACGGGACATTCCCCTGCTATTGGCAACGCCGCAAGAAATTCGCGAAGAACGGTTTTTTTACGTCTCGTTTTTATTCAAACCGACTGTGTGTGATAATAAGCTTTTTGGTAATCGAAATAGTAAGGTGGATTTGGGCATTTTTTCGGTACAATTCTAAACATTTTACTTTTTTTTTTCCTTTTTTTTTAACAAATAACGAGCTTATATTCATCGCTTAGCGTTCGTTTTATCTATGAAATTAATGAACTTATCGGCTTTTAATCGGTAGAGGAATTCCCGGTTTCCATCCGGAAGATAAATAAAATTCCAAGGGAACTTTATAAATAAACCAGCGGCGCAACTAACCGATTTTTCGAAACCTACGCCACTGGATAATAAGAAGATATATATTTTTTAAATTAGTCATAATGTAAGTTTTGCCAATTTACAGTGTTGCCAGATTTACTTAAATAGTAAGCAGAAAAAAATGTAATACACAAAAACATAATGGCAATTAATCACTCTCATTATTTTTCCATAAAATTTACCGGAGTTGCTATAAATAAAAACAACAACAAACTCATAACGGTGTACAGCATTAAATTACGATTAGGTACCTACTTCTTAATTGCGCAATCAAGTAGGTACTGTTAATCCGTATTTCATTTCGTACACTATACAGTGCGTCCCAAAAATAACTTGATAAATTGGTTGTTGCGAGTCAGTGGAAACATTATTAATATATAGGGTGTTAATTAATTGAATGCCGATACTTCAGGATGTGAATATTTGATTGATTTTAAGAAGAAAAGTTTATATCAATGTATGTCCTAAACCTCTTAGTTTTCGAGCTATAGGGTGTTGAAATTTTTGAAAAAAGACTTTTCTATCATAATTTTCTTCATCATAAAGGTTTATTCATAAAGTATCGGCATTTTTACATTTGCCCCAGTCTACCTTACAATTAATTAACATAATGTACATAATTCCAGTTGACCGACATCGTGAATTTGTGGAGTCCGACGGGGGAATTACCGCTGGATTTGGCGCTGCGTTCGCACAACGACAGCATAGCGGCGACGCTGGTGCAACACAACGCCGATATCAACATACGCGACGCCAACGGCGACGCCCTCTTGCACAGGGCCATCAAGAAAGAGGACTCCTTCTCGGCCTTGTTTCTGCTCGAGCACAACTGCGACGCCACATTGTCCACCAGGTGAACCGATTACCCCGCTTTTTCTTCTTCTTATTCTTCTTCTTTCTTCTTCTAGCGGCCTCTTACTTACCGCTGTACCGCTACAACCGGTCGCTGTTCGCTAATTTGCGTTTTTCTTTTTAGGAACGAAAACGATTCGCCTTTGCATCTGATAGCCGGCGCTAACGAAATTGAAGATTGCGAAAAAATCGCCGAGAAGTTGTTGAATAAAAACGTCAACGTCAACTCTCAGAACAGGCAGGGATTGTAAGTATTTAACCGAATTCGATTGCAACAAAAGGCCACCCAACGACAACACTACATCCTAATCATCGTTTATCCGAAAGGGGGTGATTCCTTGGCTTATTTTAAAACTAAAACTTCATATAAACATAGGTCCGCAAACGCTTTGTTACCGATCTACAGGGTGTTGAAATTTCATTTTTTTTTGTTTTTTTCTTTGTAGCTCCTGCATTTTATGAGATATTTAGCCGTGAATGAAGCGTTGCGCTTCAAACGCAACAAACGGCTACCTAATATAACTCCAGCACTGATAATTATCATCAATATCATCTCTTATAGATATTTCAACTGTCAAAATGGCATTGTGACATGTAATTTAACCGATTTCAAATGCAACAAAAGGCCACTCTACCCCAACACTGTTCATTACCAGCTCTTATTGACATTTCAACTGTCAAACTGACAATTTGACATGTCATTTAACCGAATTCAAATTCAACCGAAAAAATCTCATTTTACTATCGTACAAATTAACTTCTAACTGCGATTCTCCTCTGATTTAACGTCGAATTAATTCGTTCAAGCACTCCCCTGCACATCGCCGTGCAAGCCGACAACAGACCCATCTTCCAGTTGTTGCTCAAACAGGACTACGTCAACGTGAATTTGAAAACGACCGAAGAACACCCGCCCCTCTACTACGCCCTGTTGAAATACGAATCGGGCGACGACGGCGACGACTCCTACGCGACGCTGTTGCTCGAACGCGACGCCCACACGTCGCCCGTGTACTCCGATACGTGCAACAATCTGTTGCAGGTGATAATATAACATTCGCGAAACTGTTCGCTTAGTGTTTTGGTAATTCGTATGTGTTGCAGGTGCTTGTTTTGAACGGCGCCGAAAAGGCGGCTTTGTATTTGAGCGCGAAGATCGAGGACAGTTTGAACCATGTTAACATCGAGGGTAGGTATTAGAAGCTTGTAGAATGAGCCGGCAATAATGATTTAGATGTAGAGGAATAGGTGTATTAGAGGCGCCTTTCGTTTGGTGATTTTCTTAACATCTTGATTTATTATTATTTGTTGAATTATTGATTCCGTTGATGTGCTATCACGATTGCTTTTTAGGCGAAACGCCGTTACATTTGGCCTGTTCGAAAAACTATTCCAAGTTAGTACGATGCATGCTCGAACGCGGCGCCAATCCGAATTTACTAACCAACGAAAAGCGACAGTCGCCGTTGCATTACGCCGTGAAAAACAACGCGGAAAGTTGCATCAGGGAGTTGATCGATTACAACCAAACCCTGGCCTCTTTAGGTACGGTAGATGGACCGATTTCTTCGCTTCGTAGAGGAGCTAAAATGTTTCGGTTTCTTTCTTTCAGGGGACAAAAAGGACGCGAGACAGCCGTGCAATTTCAACAATCGAGACATCGACGGAGAAACGCCGATCAGTTTGGCATTGGACGAAGGTTACAATCATTTGGTGCCCGTATTGATCGAAGGCAAAGCGGACATTAACGTGAGAAACAGCAAAGATCTAACGTTGCTACATCAGGCGATTCTGAAGGAGGATTCCCAAACGGCGTTGTTCCTCCTAAACAACGGCGGCGACATTAACGCCGTGTAAGTTCCGTTTTTAAAGGCCTCTCGCTATTACTGCATCCGGCCAGCAAATAACTCGAGGCCTTCGAGCACGTCAGTATAAAACGTTTGCCGTGTTTTCGCAGCACCAGCGACTACGAGACGCCCTTGCAGCTGGCGATCCACTGCCGTCTGCCGGACGTCGTCGACGCGCTGTGCAGCAAAGGCGTCGACATGTCGGCGCCGGACAGGGCCGGCAGCTGCGCCCTGTGGGCGGCGCTCGATTCGGGCCAGGAGGACGTGGCCAGCGTCATCGTGAAGCACGGCGCCGATACGGATTGCTGGGCCGACGGGCCCGACGGCTGTCGACAGACGCTCCTCCATCGGCAAGTATACGAACTAACTAATTCACTCGATATACACCGTTTGGAAAATTATTCGCGCATAATAGGGAAATCAATGTTAAATTCTTAGCCTGCTGAAATCTAGTCTACCAGTGTAGATTTCAATAGAACGTGTCGCGATTAATTCTAATAAATTTAATTGTTCTACTGGACATCACATAGCGCTTTGGTTCGGTTAGATTAAAAATCAAATAATTTCGACGGTTTCGACACTTCGACAGTATCAAAACGGGTTCGGATGGGTGAACGTCGAGTCGATTAAAAAGAAATGAGAATTTTTAAACGATAATTTATTGAAAAAATATCACTAATATTAAAATAGAATTATGTAGATATGTCTTTTTGCCACAATGGCTTGAAAAAGAAAGTAAATTCTAAGAAAATAGTAAAAAGGAAACTCCAAAAATAAACTTAAAGATTATTTTAAAACAAAAAATAAAAGAACTCTAAA
Source organism: Phyllotreta striolata (assembly GCA_918026865.1). NCBI lineage: Eukaryota > Metazoa > Arthropoda > Insecta > Coleoptera > Chrysomelidae > Phyllotreta > Phyllotreta striolata. The sequence continues at coordinate 3,630,356 of OU900107.1, forward strand.
AAATAGTCCACCGCTTTCTGCTAAACTATAGCCAAACCTGTCATACAGATGTCATCCCATATTACTGAGCTGAGGTATAATTCTAGCTGAAAATTGAATTATTTTTTCCCTTATTTCAACAAAATTTGTTGCTATTTCAAAACTGTACCTACCGATACACACATTTTTTGAAATATCCCCAAAAGACCTATTAAATGTAGTTTCTAAATAATTTTGTACCTCATACCTAACACAAATAACTTTGTACCTCTACAAATCGCGGCGTGCGATCCAGTAGAACAATTAAATTTATTAGAATTCATCGCGACGTTCTATTGAAATGTATACTGGTAGACTGTATTTCAGCCGGCTAAGAATTTAACATTGATTTCCCTATTATGCGAAATTAAATTTCCAACAGTGTATAGCTGAAGACTGGTTTGTTTTTTTTTTGTAGGGCGCTGGACGAGAACAAGGAATCGGCGGCGATATTTCTGATACAGGCCGGTTGCGATTTGAACCTGTCGAGGATACCGGGCGTGAACGGCGAAGGCGGCGAGGAGGCGTTCGATAAAAAGTCCCCGTTGCATTTGTGCTGCCAATGGGGACTCGAACCCGTCGTTCGGGTAAACCTAACGCTCGATCGAAAGTGATCGTCGATCGTTGATCGTTGAATTGTCGTAGACGTTGGTGGAGCACCGGGCGAACGTGAACATCAGAGACGCCGAGAACAAGACGCCGTTGCACGTCGCCATCGAGAACCAACAGGACGAGATCATATCGCTGTTGCTGAGCGTGCCCGAGATCGATTTGAGCCTCAGAGACAGGCACGGCCTGAGCCCGTTCGCCGCCGCGCTGACGCACCGGAACAACAAGGCCGCCCAGGCCATTTTGGATAAGCTGCCGAGCGCCGCCGAACAGGTACGAACTCGTTTCTAATCGGTTTTTTTCGATAACGGCGCCGCAAGCGGCAGGATCTGTAAGTAGACTATGTTTATAAAGGGTGTTTCAAAATGTGAATCATTTAGAACTGTCTTGAACGGTTTAGAACGCTCCAGAACCGTTTAGAACGCTCCAGGATCATTTCAAATTGTCTAGAACCACTAAGAACACCCCAGAATCAATTAGAACTGTCTAGAACTAAAGATTTCGACTTACTTAGAAGAATAATGAAGTTTTTTTCAACTGAAAATCGCGGTATTTCATTGTCAGGCCGAGAACTTTTCACTTTTATATCCCAAGCGCCGGTAGGGGGCGCGCGTGAAGCTCGAAACATCGCGCTTTAATTGCATATAGGTATACATGTGGTATTTATTTTTAGTTCGATTCGAGAGGTCAGAATTTCCTGCACATAGCGATCAAGAAGGGCGACATCGAAAGCGCCCTGTTCCTGTTGACGGTGCAAGTCGACGTCAATTCGAGAGTGCAGGATCCGATGTTGACGCCACCTATACACCTGGCGGCGAAACACGGCAACGAGACGCTGGTGAGGAGCCTCATATTGGCGGGGGCGCGCGTCGACGACAGGGACGCTCAAAAGTATAATCATAATAGATTTTTATCCTTAGATCATATACAGGTTGCTCCATTTTTGATTACAACAAAGGTTATATAGGCCATAGGTACGATAAAGACAACTTCCATTAGACACTTCCATTCCATTAGACACGTCCATTAGACACTGTTATTTTAATAATCTATCTATGTTCCACTCATAGAAATGACCATGTTGCAATCGGAAATGGAGCTAACGATATACTAACATGGATGCATCAATGCCATAAGAATTACATTTACGTTCCTGTTGCCAACATCTACATTTCTATGAGTGGAACAAAGAAAGATTATTAAAATGACAGTTGTCAGAGTGAAAGGTTGCAATGACACAAATCTCACTCTTTCCCTTTCCTTTATAAGTGTCTAATGGCAGTTGTCTTTATCGCACTTATGGCCTATATAACATATATTGCGATCAAAAATGGAGCAACCTGTATGATCTAAGTTTTTATCGATGTTTTAACGATACCGATCGCGTTCGTTTGTAGGCGTACGGCCCTGCACGTGGCGGCGGAGGCGGGAAACGCGCCCGCCGCCGCGGCGCTGTTGCAAAACAACGCCGACTACGACGCCGTCGACGCCGAGAACGACAACGCCTTGCACATCGCCGTGCGCGAAGGGCATTTGAACGTGGTCAGAGCGCTGCTTACCGAATCGTCGATTAACGCGGAGGCCACCAATCTGAAGGTACCGTAGCTAACTTCACGCCGCGTTGGTATTTTTTTTTGTATAGCCCGGTCCACGGTCCTATATTTCTAAGGTCTGGAAACATGGGTCGAAAAAGTGTCCCGTTCTCCTAGAAATGAGTTCCGGGCCACCCTGTATAACACGAATAAAAGTTAAATTTGATAGGCAAAATGGCGGAATGAAGGAAAAGTGTCGTTATGTAGCACACCTCACTTCCCACGGGAGTTTCCTGACCTGTTAGATGCGACCGTGTTTTGTAGTAACGTTCGGCCTTTGATAATGCGGTCGTTCGGTGCTTTATCGAATGTTTCAGTTTTACTAAAATATTAATTTGTATTTTTAGGGTAGGAATCCGCTACACGAACTTTGTAAATACGGTAAAGAAAATGCGGCGACGATTTGCGAATTTTTCTTAGAATGCATGCCGAATTATCCGATAAATACGCCCGATATAATGGTAAAAATTTTTTTATATTTGGATTTATTTGTGATGTTAAATTTTCGTATTTTTTATAGGGAAATTCTCCTTTACTTTTGGCTTATATGAAGGGAAACGGAAATTTGTGCCGAGTATTAGTCAAAGCGAAGGCCTGCCTATCGTCCGAAAATTTGGAAAGGATCACCATATTCAATTATCAGGTAAAGCAGTGAAATGTCTATGCAGTTACAAGGCAGTTGGAGCGCCATCTTTGTACCCGAACTATCACTAATTTTTATAATTTTTTACTTTTCTGACTAGATTTTCACTAATTTTACACCTTACTATTCATTTCTGATGTAGGATGATCCAAATAATTATATAAAACTCGAATTACACTCAAACTTCATTCACTTTCTTCGATACAAAATTTTATAATGTGCGAAAATAAACAAAATGGCCGCCCGAGATTTATCTAAACTACGACATCTTTAAATTGGAGGTAATTTTTCTACGTGTTATTAGATATCGTGGAGAAAACAATGATTGTAATCTAAAATTAAAATCAAACTTTCTTCAAAAGTCTACCATACGTCACCTGTCACAATAACAATCGTGGCCTTTTACTGGCTAACCTAGCCTTACAAAATTTACATAAACGCACCGATCAAACAATTCCCAATGTCACATTTATCATCGAATTTATTCATAACCAGCTCGGTTCGTTCTTTCAAGGTACCCACGAAGCAGCTGTTGAACAGATTGCTGAACTTTCTTCAAAAACTGTATCAAATTGATATCCAAAATCACTCCCTCTCTGTGCCAAAAGTCCACCATACATGACAATGACATTATTGACAATCCTGGCCTTTTACCGGCTAACCTATAGCCTTACAAATCTCGCATGATCGAACCTAATTCATTCAAGGTACCCACGAAGCAGCTGTTGAACAGACTGCTGGACTCGCTGGCCCAGCCGGCGCCCTGGACGAACACGGACTCCTGCCAGGAATGCGGCGATCACTTCACGTTCCTGAACCGGTCGCATCATTGCAGGCACTGCGGCCGGGCCCTTTGTTCTAACTGCTCCAACGCCGAGGTGCCCATCGTCAAATTCGGCGAGGCCAAGCCGGTCAGAGTGTGCCGGGTGTGCTTCGACGTGCTCAAAACCGGCGCCAGTTAACTCCCGACTAACAACAACAACAAAAAAAAAGAAGAAATTTTCGAACGTGCCTGGGTGCCTTGCGCGCGCGCTGTTGTAACATTCCGGCGGTCGACGTGTTTAAATAGTCGATGGAAATACGTGTTTTGTATTGTATTTTGTACATTCCGTACGTTTAGTTAGGGCGCTGTAGGCGCGAGTGTTCGGAACCGTCCTCCATTTTATATAGGGTGTCCAGATAATAGATGTCAATAATTCGGGAGCGTATAAATGACATCAAAATAAGGGTACAACTTCATATAAATTTTGTTAATTTGAGCCACCATTTTTGAGCTATAGGCCTTTAAAGTTGAAAATTTAAAACTTATTTTTAGGTTTTATGTCCAAGTTATACATGGGAACAATATAAAATTTTTGTGGTTCATTATAAAATGATAAAATGAATCCTACACTATTCTCTGGAAGACAGTGGCGGCGTGTTCCTAGTGATTAAAAATTCGTAACTTTTGTGGGGACAATCTGTATAACACAAACTTATCGTAAATACATTCTTTAGTCGATAAACTAACAAAAATCTACTCTTGTTTGAAGTCGATAAAATTAACGGTTTAAGAGAAATTTCAATTTCTATTTTCAGACTTCTATTTTTCTATATTCAGACTTCTATTTTCTGGACACCCTGTAGTTGGTTGTTTTGATGTGGAGTCAAAATGGCGGTCGGTTGGGGATACACCTGTCAATGGTACACTAATTTACTCGATTGGATTCGGTTGAATAACTTGATTTTTGTGCAGTTAAACCGATAAGATTAATCCTTGGGTAAATTAGTAACCTTTGACTTGTATGTAGAGTTTCGATTTTGTAATTTACAATCCACTATTATAAACAAATTGTATATATTTTTATGTAATGCATACGCTTTATAATATAATTCCATTAATTCATACAGTGGGTTGTAATGTAACTACCATAAGATATCGAACCAATCATTATACAGGGTGTTCCTAAACATCGTGTACATCCGAAAAGGGGTGATTCCTTGGCTTATTTTATGACTAAAATTTCATATAAACATAGATCCGCAAACGGTTCGTTACTAATCTACAGGGTGTTCAAATTCACACACAAGTTCACAGGGTGTGAAATTTCAAGTTTTTATTTGTTTTTTCTTTGTAGCTCTTGCACTTTTTGAGATATTTAGCTCAAATTTTGAATCTAGATTGCTTTATAGGGCACACATTATTAGGTATGTCAAATGGTTGTTAAATTCTACAGGATGATATTTTTTCAGGGGTCATGTACCCTTTTTCCCCCCAGAACTTTTTTGCTGTGCTCCGCTGGTAAATTCTAAAATACAAAATTAATTGTCTGTTTTGTTTAGAAACTTTTTTATTTTTAAACTTTCGTTTCTATGACCGTTATCGAGAAAAAAATTAAAAATGATTTTCTGTACAAATGATTTACTTTACAAAACAAAATCCTATACCTAATTTGAGCTAATTATCTCAAAAACTGCATGAGCTCTAAAAAAGAAACAAAAAAAATCTTGAAATTTCAACACCCTGTAGATCGATAACGAACCGTTTGCGCACCCACCTTTATATAAACTTTTAGTCATAAAATCAGCCAAGGAATCACCTCCTTTCGGATGTACACGATATTTAGAAACACCCTGTATATTCAAACAATAAGATAAGATCCAAATACTTTTCCGGATCTTTCAAATGGAAATATCCATAGTATTTCGTAAGTAAGTACAATTCATCACGCCGATTATGTGGCGTTTTGAAATACATTACGCATATACGAGGCGCTCGCAATAAGTTTTCGGCGCAGCCTGCTCGATCGGCTCGAGGAAAATCGCGCAAACGGTTCGATTCGCGGTGGCCTCGTACCTCGTAGCGATTACCGCGATAACGGGGGTTAGTGAAGCGCGTCAAGTGTCAAGGAATCAGTATCGGGTGAACAGTGATCGGTATTGTGCAGTTCGACGAAAAACAATAAGGTTTGAATAGTTATTTTTCTCGGTAACTAGATGGGTATCGCTAAAAGATTATATCGGTTTGTCGTGTATATTATTGCATGTTTGAATTATTATGAGATGATAACAAATTTTCTTAGAACGTGACGAAATAGTACCGTAAATAATATATTTTTTTTGCTCGCTTTTAATCAGTTCTGATAACACCCTAACTTTGTTTTCCTTACGTCATATTCCAAAGTAACTAACATATCATTTAAAGTTTAAAGGATAAACGTATACAGGTTGATTTACTTTGGTTTGCAATAAAGACAACTTATTCATTAGACACTTGTAAAGGATATAGTAATATAGTAATATTTATGTCATTGCAACTTTTCAATTTAACATCTGTCATTTTAGTAATCGTAGAAATGTCCATATTGCAAACTGAAATGAACCAATGTGTATTATTAAAGTACCATCGTATTTTCCGAACGTGGAATGTGATACATTGAAATGCATATAAGTATCATTTTTCATCTAGCCTACATTTTCTTAACTACACTATGTGCAAACTACAAAAATATTCCTACTCGAGTTGAATTTGTTTAATCTTCATACGAATTTAAATACCGTGAAATCGTATAATATTTTGTAACGTAAATAAGGTTCAAATTCGTCAACGTTGAATCATTGTTAATTTTCCTGCAATTCGATTGTAAATTGCACAAATATTTGCACTTTTACACACGGAATCATTATGTTTTTATTTTACTGCAGCAACCTTGATGTGCGTGTTTTATTGCGATGATAACGTTGCGTTTTTCATTATTATTATACCTTCCTATGTACAGGTAATATCGTTAGAATCAATACAGAGAATATACCGGGCGATAATATTTGCGCTTGTTTAAATTGCGTTAAAAAAAAGACTTATTTACACACCATTTCTACTCGAAATATATCTTATCAACGAGACGAGTTACTCTGATTAACGAAACTTTCCGTTTATCTATACAATCCTATAAGAAAGTAAATTATATTTGTGCATGTAGGTATAATGAATAGAAGTCTTTCGGAACATTATTGCAATTGGTTCGGAACACATCGAATATTGGTAGTCTAAAAATTTCAAGCGGTACAATTTACCGCTCTCCTTCACCATCTTCTTCGCGAAAAATTAGACGAACGCCGTTCAGTTCCTGTTCGATTCGACGCGCTCCCCTTTCCTCTTCTGCTTCTCCCGCAACGCCTCGGCGTCCCGGATCCTCCGCTGCTCGACGGTGAGGCCGTCGCTCCTCTTGCTCTTCTCCACCTCCTTCTGCTTCTTCTGGTTCTTGGCTCTGGCCAGTTCGCGCTGATTGCCACGGGTCATTTTGACTGTCGACTGACGTCGTCTTAGGTTCGATCTCCATCGGGAAATCCCCGACCAATGAGCGCCCTTTAATTTGACTGTCGACTGACGTCGTCTTAGGCCCGATCTCCATCGGGAAATCCTTGACCAATGAGCGCTCTTTAATATGACTGACGTAGTTTTAGACCCGATCTCCGCAGGAAATCCCATGAGCGCCTTTTCGTTCGAGTTATGCAGCCAAATGGAGAGTGGTTATAGTCGTTAATTTAATTTTTTAATGGGATTAATAGCGACGTTACAGCAATTATAACGTTTCCGGACGAAGGTCGGGAATGTTTATTAATAGTACAACATCGGTAATGTAACTAAATTGTTTTTTTTTATTGTAGAATGAGTAAAAACGGAAATCCACCGCCGTATTCGCCGCCTTATAATCCACAGCCTCCTGGTTTCTACCCGCCTCCGCAGGAGCCGCCTAATTTCGTTCCAGCGCCGACTGGTAATATTTTAGGTGTTATTTAATCGTGTGATTCACCTTGCAATTTTGTTATCTAAATTGGCCGTTGTCGATAAGATTTGCAATATTGCGAAATCTAGCGAATCGACAAGTACAAGACCAATCGTGGGCCTTACGGTTTTTGCCTTGCTAATTGTTCCTATTATTAATTTACATAGATATGACTTGGCATTGCAAGAAAAAGTGATTGCGTTATTTATAGATAAACTTCTGAACTAAGTCTCTATAAATAATCTAATGCACTTGGAAAATTGTTCAGTTCGACGCCACATTTTATTGCATAAATATTTATTGCAAGTTTGTTAGAATGACCGATTACACATCGACTTCAAACGGTAACGATTCAATTGACAACGTAGCTAAATTTACCGAACACTCATGCGAACTAAGGCCAATATTCCTCGAAAGCGAGGCTTGTCAAAGCATTTATTTATTTTTTGTTTTTAGTTATAGTAACGCAAGCGATCCCTGTGGGTCCCACGCCAACGTCTACACAATGTCCTTCGTGCCACGCTAACATAATGACCACCATGGAAACCGAGGCAACGACCAAAACGCACTTGATCGCCTTGTTGTTGTGCCTCGTCGGGTAAATCCCAGTTGATTATCGTTTAATTATTTCGAAATTCCGGGTCCTGGCTGAATAGCTTCGATAATTCTGGCCATATTACTTAAAATAAAATCGTAGATCTGTCAAAATTGACAGTTCAAGTTATTTACAGGCCGAATAGCCTTAGTGGCTGAGGCCTCAAAATGAAAAGAAGAAGTTACAAGGGACGATTGTAAGGCAAAAATTGACATTTTTTTTCAGATGCTGGCCATGTTGTTTAATACCTTATTGCACGGATTCTTGCCAAGCCAAAACCCATTACTGCCCGAATTGCAGAACGTACTTGGGAAAATTCGACAATTAAAAGGGCATCGTAAAGTTTTCGTCATACAATTCGTTTTGTATAACTAAGCAATCATTTAAGTAAACTGTACATTTAATTATAATTACGAAAATTGGTAATGTTTTTTTAAAATGTAAACGTATTTATGCATTTATTACTTTCTTCTCCTTTTGCTATTGTTACTTCCTTGACTCTTGTTTCGCTTCTTCGAGAATTTTTTACTCCTGCCTCCTACCGTTCTATCGAACTTATTCAGCCACCTGTTTCTATTTTCTTCCCAGGATAGTTGTTTCACATCTGTTAGGATAATTGGTTTGTATATAAATACAAATATAAATGCGATTGAATTATAAGTGCAAATTCGTACACAATATGGGTGCAACAAAGACAACTTCTATTAGTGATATTGTGGGGGTACTGCAACTTTCTCACTCTAACCACTGTTATTTTAATAATCTTTCCTTGTCCAACTCATAGAATTGACCATACTGTAAACAAATATGCACTTATCTGTATAAAAAAAACAAGTACCTGCATCATCCTTATTGGCAAACGCATTAGAACCGCCCGGTTTGATTTTAGACGATCCCTCGTCCTCCAATAATGTAGCGAATTCTTCGACTGAAGCGAAATTGGACATTATGTCGTTGGATTTCTTATTTTTGCCCTTCTTTCCGCGATTCGATTCCTCTTCGTCGGAGAACTCTATACTTTCGGCATCATCTTCGCTCAAATCATCGAGCAAATCTACAAAACCTATAGCATCAGCTAACGAATTTAAAAAGTTCTTAATTCGAATACCTTTATCATCATCGTTCATTTCCAGCTCGTCGTCATCCTCGCCGCTAAACTCCTCGTTATCGCTGAAGAAATCATCCGATAAATTCTCGTCTTCGTCATCATCACCGTCATCATCGTCATCCGCAGTTTCTTCCTTGCTCCTCGTCTTTTCTACAAAGCAATTTAATTCGAATTTGCGCTATTAAAATACTCGATTTGTTATTTACTTTTGTTCTCTTTCAAGCTACTGCCTATTTCGTTGAGATAATCCAACTCGTCCGGTTCCTCGTTGGTCTTCGCGCCGGCCATTTTGTCCAGCATTTCCTCGAATTCGTCGCTCCGCACCGACTCCAAGTCGCTGTCGTCGTCGTCCCTCGACCCGCCTTCGCGGTACTTCCCTTGAAGGTACCTAAAAAAATCCCCAAATTCACCGAAATATTCGAATCATTCGAATCACTAATACTGTAAAGCTGTAGGGCCCAAATTCGTAGGGTCATTTTCGAGATTTTGGAGCTCGCGCAGCGAGCAAGAATTGGATATGCAACTGTGTGCGGCGAAGCCGGGGGTGGAGGGGCGGAGGCCCTCCCGAGCTGATAAGCGAGTAGCAACTATAATACGTACGTGTGAACGAACAGCTCGTCTACGGGTATGTTCCTCGGGTTCTCTCTGGAGTAGCTTTCCGATTTAACCGGCAGGGATTTAACGCCTTTGGGCCTGTAGAGCTTCCGTTTGCTGAACATGAGGTCTCTGCCGGGCGTCGCGGCTGTTTTCTTCGGGTTCTTAAAGACGAACCGCTCGAGGAATCTGATGAGAGTGAAGTCGTTGAGCGGGTCCCCGTTGTAAGTGACCGGTTCGTTGTTGAGCAAATTCGTAGCGAATAGAGATACGGTGGGATGAAAGTGGTTTTTCAGGTAGTTCAGTTCGATGTAGGCGCTGAATTCTCCGCCGCCGTACAGCGGATTCCTCGCTAGAGGATTGTATTTGTGAGTTTTATCTCCCCCTGGACCGTTTCGGCAGTGGTACCAGCTCGAAGCATCACCCTTAGGTTTTACATCGTCTTCATCCACCGGTTCTTCTTTGATTTCTACCAACCCGTTCGTCGTTATCTCCTCTTTGACCTCGTCCTCGTTATCGCTTTCTTCTTTGATTTCGATCGTTTCTTCTTTAATATCGTGGTATTTCTCTTCGTCTTCGTCGTTCTCGAACGCCGATATTTCGCTGCGTTTCATAACGAACGCTTTAATGTCCCCTCGCTTGTTCATCAGCTGCGATATCAAATATAATATTCCGCACGAATAGCACGGTTGGGCGTACAACGAAATCTGAAGAAAAAAAATTTCGGTTTATTTAACGCCGTTTAATTTCGATTTCGAGCGTTCACCTGCAGCAGCCTTTTTACGAACAACTTGACGCGATTGGGCTCTTTATCTTTCAGCAGAGCCTTGTAAACCAGGCTTAACAGCATGGCTTTGTGCGTCGTGTTCAAAACGTTCGAGTCGAATAATTTTCTATAAAGCGCCGCGTAGAATCTAAAAAAAAAATGGTTTTAATTTCACTTTCGATTGACAATCTATTTTCTGGACACCCTGTATAACTTCCATACCTATCCGTAATTCCTTTACCGCTATCGGACACTTGGTACAGAAGATTGAGAGTGTGTAAGCTGATGTTGAAATTAGCTATGTGTACTAATCTGTACATGGTGTCGATGTGTTCCTGGATATTTTCGAAATCCATTTTAGCGTACGGATAAGCTCGATTTAATCCGGTCAGTAAAGCGGACATCATCCTGGTATCGATGTCTCCCTAAAAATTCAATCAATCAACGATACAATATGGTTTATTAACCATTATTACCGTTTTCACGCAAGCTTTGAAGAACGAAAAGTAGACGTCTATCAATTTACGAGGTACGTTGTTCGATTCCGGATTCAAATGGAACTGGGACAGGAAGCACAGGCTGTAATATTGAGCTCTGGTCGACACGTTGGGCCTAAACATCAATTTTTCTATCTCGTTTAGAACCACTAATTGCATGTTGTTGTGTTTAAACAGCAGTTTCGTTAAACAGTATATAACTTTCGAGGCGACTTTCTGTGACGGATCTCCCAATTTGTTCACTATGTAAGTTAGAAGATTCTAAACAATAAAAAAATATTACATTATTAGAGTAACTTGTATCGCTTTACTAACTTTCTCTTGTTCCGGATTGCTCTCTAGTAATTTGTACATAGCTGTGATGGCCTTTTCCTTGTTACTGTCTACGGTGTCTTGGGCGACTCGGCTCAAAGCCAGGACAAACAAAGCGTAGATTTCCTTCAATTGATCCTCGAAATACCACAAGTTTAGAAGTTTCCTTCTGGTAACCGCATTGCCTGATGATAGTTCGTTCAACATCGATAACGGTCGTTGATGGAAGGACTTTAACTTTCTCCCGTCGATTAGGAGATTCGATACAAACAAATCGGTAAGGGTTTCTGTAATGATACAATTGTGAGATATTTGTATACGAGAATTTATAGTGTTCGTACCCATTACGGACATGCATTCTTTCTTTTTGCCCACTTTAACCATGTTTACTAGATTTCTGACCGTTTCTAAACTAACTATAGGATTGTCTTGTATCATTATAGTATTGGCCGCGATTTTGTCCGATAGAGTTCCTTTAGACATGACGGTTTTCATCCATTGGTAATTCGAATTGGTCTTCAAATTCTCTACAAATAAATAGCGATAAATTACAGCCCGATTATTACTCTCGTATCCAATTACTCGAATTGTAGTTCAACACCTCCGATTCGTGGCATTTCTTCGCTTCGTCTTTCAATTCTATGAGAACCTGCTCGGTGTATTTGGGCGCATCTTTCGGATCTTCCTCCATCTACGAACACATTTTACCATTTAATTTGAATGTTAACTAGATCGTGCTTAACTTACGTCCTCGTACCACTTTTTCGGCTCGCTGTACTCCTCGAGGTCTTCGAGGTCTTTATGCGGAGCCCCATTACTGGGGAAATTGCGATTTTTTATTTTCATTTTACTGCTAAACGTGCAACAAAATGAAAAAACCTGTGTATTTGTTAGGTTAGGTTGTCGACAGTTGACGTTTGGTCATTTGCTAAATTTGACATTAGTCAAAATGACAACTAACCTTTATATTTTTAGAAAAGAAGAAGAATTTAACCTAAAATTCGCAAAAATTTGTTTACTCATTTCAGCAAAAGTTTTCGAATAATATCGCTATAATGGCTTCGATGCCGGTTACTTCATCGACCCTCTTGCCGCTAGGTGAGTTATACCCGTCTATTTATACCATTTACTGCAATATTTATATCCCTTTAAAGAATTGGTGGACAAATGCATCGGCTCGAGGATACACATAATAATGAAGAACGACAAGGAAATCGTCGGTACTCTGTTAGGCTTCGACGACTTCGTCAACATGCTTTTGGACGACGTCACCGAATACGAGAACACCCCGGAAGGCAGGAGAATCACCAAGCTCGATGAGATCCTCCTAAACGGCAACAACATAACAATGGTATATAAATCAAGTAATCGAAAGAATATTTACGAATCCCTTTTTTTTGTATCAATTTCAGCTGGTGCCCGGCGGTGAAATGCCTGAGTAACTCTCATTTTCCAGGTATTACAAGTTAAATATCAATTCCTCTGTAACACAGTATGTTGCGTTTTTTTTGCGAAATGAAACTAAACTTTTTATAGGTATCATAAATATTTTAAATAAGACAAATATATATCTCGAACCTTATAACAAACTACCTACTATAATCGTATTGTACAAGCAATACTTGGGATTGAATCAGGCGATTTAAGCGATGTTATTTCAATTATTACAGTTCGCTTAAATCCACCTAAAATCACTAAAAAACGACGAAATTTGCACATATATCAACCACATTCGTTTACTTGCAGATATTAAGCTAAAAAAAATCAACATCACTCCCGCGCTTTTTTCCTCATCTTCTTGAAAGCCTTCCTGTCCTCGAACAGGTAAATGGTGTTGATCTGTTCGCTCTTCCTCTTGTGGTTGTGGTCCTGCCTGATGTGCACCGCTATGTCCGATATTTGCGCGAACGCCTTGTCGCATTTGCTGCAAGCGAACGGCAACACGTCGATCTTCTGCCTGTGCGTCTTCTCGTGCTCCACCAGATCACCCGTAGACTCGAACTTTTCGTTACACTCGACGCACAGGATGATCTTGTGGAAGTTCTACAACACAAACGAATCAATATCAAGGTGCAAACGGCCTCTATTCAGCGTCTTCAGCGAATAGATGATATCGAGCTCACTTGGTAATGTTTGCTCAAGCCCCCCGAGCACTTGTACGTCATTTTGCATATTTCGCAGTCGTATAAAACGTCCGGGACGCTTTTGTTGTGAGCCGTTTTCATGTGTTCGCTCAAATAGAATTGCCTATCGAAACCGGAGCCGCATATGTCGCAGGCCACCGCGTGGGTGATGTAATGATCCATCGTGTCGTTTCTCGTGTCGAATATCAATTCGCACACCGGGCAATACAGGCCTGAAATGTATTACATCGTATTATCGAGGTTGTTTCGATCGGTTTGCGTTTGCTTACCTTTGCTAACGTGCGTCGAATATTTACATTTGTACTGTGATATCAGGGTGTTGCCGACGTGCATGGTTTCGTAATGGGATTTGAGGCAGTTCAAGCAGCCGTAGGAGTTGGTGCATATTTCGCAGGCGAACGTATCGGTGCGGCCGGTGCACAACAACGATTGTAACGTAGAGGCCCGGATCTCGTCCGGAATGGGTTCTTTGGGCTTCTGCGGGGGTTTTTTCTTTGGGACGAAAGCCTGTTCTTCGGCCTCGTTTTCTATTTGGAGGATTATCGTTTCCTGAAAGTTGGGTGAATTAGTGCAGGAAATCGAAGGGCTATTCGGGAATACCCTAATTTCGTTATCTTCGTTGATAATGGTAAAAACCGGCGAGGAACTCAGAAAGAAAGGCATCATCGGTTGTATGAGATCTTTGTTTTCGCTAGGGCTAATGTTTTCCTCGAAGTTCACATCGATATCGGTCTTGTCGGGTTCGTTGGGAATTTGTATTTGATTTGGGTCGTAAACGTATTCGATTAGGGGCCCCAAGCGCGTCAAATTCGGCTCGTCCGAGTCGGTTGGATCGTTCGTGTCCTGTTCGTAAACTAACTCTGGTCTGAGGAAATCCTCGTCTAAAAAAAGGGGTTCAAAAGCTTCAATGTTTAAACTACAGTTCAAATTGATTGAAATACATTCTTACCTACTAAGTCTGGCTCGTCTCTATAAGTGTTTAAGGAATGCTCATCCATAATTTGCTACTTGTTACTTATAATGTAGTAAGTAAAGTTTTAGAAGTATGGGTTTATTAAAGAATAATCAATTTTCTAAAGATCTAAACATTATTATTACTATTTAATAAAATGTTTTAGATAAAAAATTATATCGACATGTTATCAAACAAATGTCACACGTCACAAATTCTTCTTTTTTGAATTTTCAATGTCCTGAGCTGCTGGTGTTATATAGCCCACTTATCAGTTTTCAGTTAAAAAAATGGCTGTATGTCCCACAGGACCAAGACGTTTTAATGTATAATAAAACAAGAAGAAGTATTTTGACAGCTGCATTGTTATTTGTTTCGCAAATAATTTTGAATAATACGATTAATTATATAAATTTCTATTACCTACTTTCATGGTATGTCTGAAGAAATATTGCTCGTAGATGACGACATAAAATACCACGAACAATTCTTACCCCCAGAGGTACCAGGTTTTATAGGTTATGTTTTGTTGTCGTTTCTTTAACGAATTTGCATTCGGTTTGACGAATATTTTCAGCTTACCCCTGCGAGCAAATCGACGATAAACAAAATATTCGAGGATTTCAATTTTGCATTGTCGAATGACAGCGCCAAATCCAGCATGGTAGTCGAGGAGGCGAGGTACACGATTCCCACCCAACTTACCAACAGTTTCGATAGGGAGAATTGGACCGTCTCCACGGACCACTGTTACGCCAGACCGTGGAACTGGAGGCCGGAGGCGAGTTTTCTGCGACCCACGAAGACCTTGTTCATCCCGAAATTAGTGCCGGTCAAATCCTCCAATTCGATACAAGACAACGATGATGCTATCGATATCGAATCGGAGGTCGAAGTACCCGCTCCTAACTACGATGTAGCCAAAGCCAAGAGCCTAATGGAGGAGTGCGAAAAGCACGCTTTCTCCATTAGGGCTGATACCGAAGAAGATTGGGAGGAAAAAGTCTCGAAGTTTGTACACATCGAATTCTCCAAATTTCCAAATACTCAACATTGATTTGCAGGTTAAATTGGACCACCGGCCAACACAAACTCTTTAACACCATGGTGAATATTTTGAACAGCTTCAATTTATCGAAATTGGCGTACGAGAATTCTTCCAACGAGCCTCTTCTCAGACGCACCATCATCGACAAGGCCGTACAAAGAGTTAGACGTTTATTAGCTTCAGTGCTGTGGGACTCGAAACTCACTCAATGGTTGCACCAGATCCTAATCGAGAATTTAGGACCGCACTATTTGGCCTTTTACCTAGACATACTTCAAGTAAACCGATCGCTCGAAATTGTTTAAACGAAACGCGCGTTAAATCTAATTGCGTTTCAGACGTTGAAATCGAAGCTGCCCAATTTCGTCGATAAAATGATGCACACCCCGACATCAACGTTTCGAGCGGGCTGCATCAACAGCATAGCCCTAACATCGTTGTTGGAACGCCCTTGGGATCCCGTATCGACCACTCTAATGCAAGACAAACCGAAAAAGCTACCCGGCAATCCCGTGATAATCGTCGTGCCTTCGGGACCCACAACATCGAAGACCTTCCACAAATGGCGGGCTCTACTAACGAACCTCGGCACGGTGGTCACCGTACCGACCAACTTCGGTTAGTCACGCGCTCGATTTATAAATTCCGGTTATCGTTCGAGTGAATTGCAGGTTCGACAGGCCATCGACTGACCATGCCGAGCATCTTGGACCAATTGTTCTCGATAACGAGAGGCAAAATCCAAGACGTCAGAGACACGTTCCCCGGCAGGAACATTATATTGGTGGGCTTCAACAGCGGCGCCGCCTTGGCGTTGCAAGTGGCCCACATCGAGCCCGTTCTCTGCGTGATCAGCGTCGGATTTTCCTTGTTGACGGCCGAAGGGCTGAGGGGCGAGCCCGACGATAACGTGCTCGAATTGCAATGTCCCGTGCTGTTTGTAATCGGACAGTGTTCGAACAGTTCGAGGTAGTTTGATCGAATATATTCGAGTTGTTTTATTGTTAGTTATTGTTTGTTTTGTAGCCAGGAAGATTTGGAGGATATGCGCGAACGAATGAGAGTGGAAACTGGTCTGCTAGTAGTCGGTTCGGCCGATGATTATTTGAGAGTTAGCAAGAAGAAACGAAGGCAAGAAGGTATCACGCAGAGTATCGTCGATAGATGTATCCTAGTAAGTACAAACTGTCGGATTTTCGTAAGGAAATAAGTAAATAAATTCGCTGTTTTGTTTTTTTAAGGATGAAATGGGTGAATTCATCAGCGGCTTGATCCTCTCCCCATTCCCGCCCCAAATCCGCCAATCTCCCACGCACGTACCGCCCGAAACTCCTATAAAAAAAGGTAATCCGGAACGGAAACGTTACAGCTCTAATGCTAGTTCGTTGGACAGCGAACCGCCATCGCCGACGCCAGTCCGGATGAACAAATCAGGTCAAATTTATTCGGAAGACGAATTCCGTTTCCTACGACTAACGTTTTTGCTAGTTTAGATTAGCCTAGTTTAATAATTGCGGTTGTTGCATGGCGATGGAAACGATTCGCATAAGAATCCGCATGCGCCACTTATAAAGTTGTAATTAAAATTTGACCATCATCGTAACAAACACTGTATTACTAAGTAACTGTGGACTGTCTTAGGATAGTCTACTGTGATCTTACGAAGGTAGGGTTCTCGGCCTGAATCATTTAGAAGTGTCTAGAAGAATCTAGAACGCATTCAGAATCATTTAAAACTGTGTAGAAACATTCAGAACTTTCCATAGTCATTTAGAACGCTCCAGAATCATTTTGAAACATTAAGAACGCTCTATAATCATTTAGAACCGTCTCGAATTAAATATTTCGCCTTAATAAGAAAAATACTGTAATTTTAATCATTTAAAACTGTGTAGAAACATTCAGAACGGTCCATAGTCATTTAGAACGCTCCAGAATCATTTTGAACCATTTAAGAACGCTTTATAATCATTTAGAAACGTCTTGAATTAAATATTTCGCCTTAATAAGAAAAATACTGTAATTTTAATCATTTAAAACTGTGTAGAAACATTCAGAACGGTCCATAGTCATTTAGAACGCTCCAGAATCATTTTGAACCATTTAAGAACGCTTTATAATCATTTAGAAACGTCTTGAATTAAATATTTCGCCTTAATAAGAAAAATACTGTAATTTTAATCATTTAAAACTGTGTAGAAACATTCAGAACGGTCCATAGTCATTTAGAACGCTCCAGAATCATTTTGAACCATTTAAGAACGCTTTATAATCATTTAGAAACGTCTTGAATTAAATATTTCGCCTTAATAAGAAAAATACTGTAATTTTAATCATTTAAAACTGTGTAGAAACATTCAGAACGGTCCATAGTCATTTAGAACGCTCCAGAATCATTTTGAACCATTTAAGAACGCTTTATAATCATTTAGAAACGTCTTGAATTAAATATTTCGCCTTAATAAGAAAAATACTGTAATTTTAATCATTTAAAACTGTGTAGAAACATTCAGAACGGTCCATAGTCATTTAGAACGCTCCAGAATCATTTTGAACCATTAAGAACGCTTTATAATCATTTAGAACCGTCTTGAATTAAATATTTCGCCTTATTAAGAAGAATATTGTAATTTTTCAACTGAAAATCGCGGTCGTTCGTCGTCAGGCCGAGAACATTTCACCTTGCCCTGGCATAATAAAGTAATTAGGATGAGTTATAAGTAGGCGTTTGCGAATACTTAGGCGCACATGGAACGTTTATTAACGTCAGTATTTCCTTTTTTCCAGTAGGTCGACCGCCCGGTTCGAAGAGCAAGAACCGCCTCGAGGCGAAATGGGCGCAGCAAATAGCCCAAGGTAACCTCCAGTCCGCCTCGTCGACTAATCCTCCTAGCCCGTCGCCCATTCCACATTCCCCCATCGCCTATCCCGCCGCCACCGCCTCCGATACGTCCTCGAACGACGGTTCCTCCGCGGCTGAAAAACCGCCGAAGCCGGGCGATCCGCCGCAATCGCCGGCGCCGCCGGCGGCGGTGAAAAAGCTCAAAACGCTGCTGCCGGTGGAGAAACCGTCCCAAGGGCCTGCGGCCAAAAATCAACACTCGCCAGGTTAGTGTGTTGTGTGTGTGTGAGGTTCACGGGGAATTGGTTTGGTGACAGGTTCTATTTATTATATTATATTGTCTGTAAAAGGCTGTCCGTTTTCGTTAGATTAGTGCATCTCGGGCCAGCCTGCTGCAACGTTGCCGGGTTGTAATTGATATCCTTGATGTGACAGATATATTCAATTTAAGGTTACGTTTACTTTCATTGTTTACAAATTAAAAAAAAATTCTTAAATAGTAGAATTTAAACATGAAAAAGTAGATCAGGAGGAGATGTGGGCTGTCAATTATTCCAATAGTCTTCAGAAGTTCAACTGCGCATCGTAAAATTCCCCAAGTCAAATGGGAGAATTAACATTGGCACTAGGGACATTTTGAACTGCGCGGAAATTACTAAAAATGACCAAATAGTCTAACGAAAATGGATATCCTTTAGTTAAGTGTAGTCTATTTTATCTACTAAGCGCTGAATTTTATCCTGTTTGTTTCGGTAATTGCAGCTAGAATGCACGCGTTCGGTATGGGCAGGAACGCCTCGTCTCAAGGTAACACCAGCGTGACGAATTTGTTACAAGGTGGCATTAAGACAATACCGCCATCTTTACCCAAGCCTTCTACTTCCGGTATTAAAGGTAACAGCGGTTTAATCCACAGTGGCCCGTATTCAGCGTCTCTGTTTAACTTTAGAGTGACTCCAAAGTCGCTTCTCGAGTACCTAGTTACTCCATAACAACCAATGTAATACTGTCGATTTGAAAGAATCTCCTTAGTTCCTCCATAACAACAATATAAAACTGTCAAAAGTGAAAGAATCTCCTTAGTTACTCCATAACAACCAATGTAAAACTGTCAAGTTAAAGACGCGACTTTAGAGTCACTCTAAAGTTAAACGGTGGCGCTGAATACGGGGCATTGTATTGAGAAATCTATTGAGTTACTATTGCGCCTTGTAGATAGGCAACCACTTATACAAGACAAACATTATTTTTTTTTAACGAATTCGTTTGCAGTTTTGGAACACGTCACCATACACAACGCCAATCCCGGTAAGCTGTTGTCCAACAGGACGATAGATTTGTCGAAAATAACGCTGTTGAATTCGTCGAAAGCGTCGAGTCCCGCCGTTAGCAACGTATTACTATTGCCCGATAACAAAATCAAAACCATCGGATCGGGCGTGAAGGGCGCTTCGTCGGGCGGTAATATTCTGTTGCCGATGAGCCCTTCGAAGGGAACGCCGAAGACCGCCGGTGCGTTTAATTGCGATATTTCGATATACAGTGTGTTATTTATAAGATGCCACATAGGGATTCCTGTAGAAATGTGTCAGAAGCAAGCTAATTTTTTTAACAAATAACGTTCGTAAAAAATAATGATAGATGAATAATCGTTTGGTACCGATTCCAGTATCTGCCGGACCGAAATACATAACGGCCAAGCGTCAATTGATGAACCAGAAGCCGCCGCGGACGGTCAAGAAGCCGATCTACATGCCGGCCACGAATTTGGAGCCGCCCCTGCCGCCCCCTACCAATTTGACGACGCAGGACATCATGGATTTGCCGATCATCTTCGCCGATGATAATCAATTGCTCGGCAACGCGGCCGGTCCTGCCGACGTTTTGCAAACGTCCGCGGCCGTCCAGCAAGCGTCCCAGGTAAAAAAACCCTTCTGAATGGTTCTAAAGGGTGTTTCAATAAGAGCGCAAGATTTTAAGGTTCAATAAAACGATGTTATCTGTAGCAAAATATGAAAATAAACTCCTGGACAAAATTAACGCAACATCATAAATTTGCCACATATTTTTTGTTTGAATTTTTAAACCGATTTGGATGATTTTTTTTTAATATAAGTTGGTTCCTTCACAATATCATAATGTTCGCTGTTTATGATAAAATGTATCTTTTTGATTATACCGGGTGTAATAAAAATGTAATGTTTTTTCCGAAAATTCGTATCACCCTGTGGAGTATACTAGCAATCGAGGCATATAGCAGTTGACATTAGACGGTAGATCCATCTTTTGCCAACATTTTCTTTTTTTGGTTTACTCCATTATCTCTGTTAATAAAGAAGATATTGCCGTTTTATAGCGTAACATGTTTTAATAGACTTTATTATTCAAAACATTGTTCTTGTAGCCTTCGAAAACCCTGGCGAACGTGGCCTCGACGAAGTACATGCTGGTGAACAAGCAAACGCTGGGCCAAGGTAATTACATTCTGACTCCGAGCATCAAGAAAGGCAGTCCCGTTACGTCGGCGTTCAACAAACCCACGCCGAAATACACGAAGATCATTTTATCGTCGAAGAAGAACAACGCGGAGGATTTGAAGCCGGTCGCTGCGAGTACGCCGTCGAAAATTCAATGCCTTTCGCCGGAAATAACGGTGAAAAAGGTTCTCTCATATTTATTTATACAGTGAGGACCAAAAGTCCGTCGCCTCCCCTTTCACTTTTGAATGGTAAAAGCTTTTGTCGCGCAATTTGGGGTGTTTATATTGAAGTAAATAGAGTAATACAAAATAATCAAAGTTTCCAGACCTGCTACATATACGACCGTGCCTTACATTGACAAATATTCAAAATGGCGCCTAACTGTCATTTTGAAAGTTTCAACTGTCATTTTTACGTCAATAAATAGTTTTTTTACTCCAATATAAACACCCCAAATTGCGCGACAAAAGCTCTTACCGTTCAAAAGTTAAAGGGGGCGAGGCAACGGACTTTTGGTCCTCACTGTATGTTTTAATTCGTGCTTAATTTTCTTCCTCCTTTGGATTCGCAGGTGCTGAGCGCGCAAGGCCAACTGATCAAATCCGAGAGTTCCACGTCGATGGAATTGGTCGATTTGGAAAACGAAATCAAAGCGACGGCCGTACCAAAACCGAATCTCTCCACGTCGGACGTGAAAAACATCAAAATTATACCGAAATTATCTACGGACGTCCAATACGCCGCTGCCAATGTGCAAAAGAGGCCTTCGATGGAAAACGTGGACGAAGGCGATCCCGATTACGTACCCCCTAAGAGCTTAAAATTAGAATAAGGTAAATTGATTTTCCTTCTTTTCGTTCGTTTGTTGGATTATTAAACTGTTTCGAGAACAAAAACTAAACTTTTTTTAACCGTAAGGCACATATTCAGTGCTTCTTTTTAACGCTAATCAACCGTTAGAGTCTCCTTAACATGACATTGACAGTTTTACATTGTTGTTATGGAGTAACTAAGGATATTCTTTCAAATTGACAGATTTACATTGTTGCTATGGAGATTCTTTCATTTTGACAGTTTTACATTGGTTGTTATGGAGTAACTAAGGAGATTCTTTCAATTTGACAGTTTGACATTGTTCCTATGGAGTAACTATGGACATTGTTTAAGCGACCCTTCAATCGATTGATTAGCGTTAAAAGGGAGCGTTGAATACGAGTCAAAAGAGCGTAAAATATCTACTTAACCCAGCCATATAACTAAAACTGCTACAATATCTAAAATATTTTATTCAAAAAGACTAAAAAGAGCATATAATCAATCCTATCTATACCTAATCCTAATTTTTGTTCTCTAACATTACATCCTGAAGAAGCGGGAAGACGTGTTCTCTGAACAAAGAACTCGTCGTTCCGTGGGTGATCGCTAAAATATCTTTGGCTATTCGAAGGTGTTTCATGGCCTCTTTCGCGTCGTTTTGGTAGTGCAGCAACTTGGCCAATTTCAAACGCAGCAATCCCGTCATCGGATGAATATCGCCGTAATATTCGCTGAACAAAAAAAAACGAATAATATCGACAACGCTAAATTTCCAAAAATATTTACTGGAAACTGTCGACGATCCGCAAGCCGTACTCGATGGCCTCGTCGAATTTCCCAAACTCCACGCTACTGTCGAAAGCCAAATCCAAAGTTTTTATGTGCTTCACGTTCTTCTTGTAAAACACGCCTTTCTGTTTGCTCAAACACGCCTTACAAACGTCCAAATCTACCTTTGAATTCAGGAAAAATATTAAAACGAAGCCCCCGGCGGGAGAGATCGATCACAGCGAAAGGATACAAGTAGTTTCCTTCATATTCTCCAAGTGCAAGTTGGTCATTTCCGTGACATCCTCGAACGTTCGAACGAAATCCTCCGTGATAACGGCGCCGCATCTAGTACACTGGTCGCCCGCTCTCATGTTCACCGAATCGATGCAATTGCCGCAGGTCTCCTCGGGACAAGCGGCCCCGGTCATCTCCCGATTCGGCTCCGGCCCCGAGCACTTCCCGCACCGGCACAGGAAGTAGTACGTTTGCTCCAGCTCCCTCTGGCGCTCCCTCTTGGTGGCCATCACGTCGATGTAGCTGATGAACACCTACGGAAGAGACCCGAACGTCGAGTATGTATCACCCATCGTACGGTGTACTCACTTTGGACCAATCCAGATCGGGGAGAGCTTCTAGGGCTCGCAATTGTAGCGTGGTGCCTTCGAATGTAACGACAGCGGTGGGTTGACAGGAATGATCGATTACGGAGGCCCCCAGGTACATGCCGGTGCCGAGGCTCTGCATTTCCTGGTTGCATATGCTGAAGGAATTCACGCACATCTGTGAAGAAGATCGTGAGATCGTTGTAAGCGAAACTCCTCGGTTATTACCCTGCCGAAGATGCCCATCAATTCGGCGGAGTTCGGAAGCGATTCGCCTTTGAAGAACTCGTACAGGACGCCGTAGAGCGAGGAGAAGTGCTCCATCCTGGCCTGGTCGTTCTTCAGGTTCGGATAATCTAAAAATACCTTCCCATTGAGTAATACAGTTATGCAATAGAGTGGCGCGCTTACGGGACATCAGGTCTTTGAATTTCCTGTATTTCTTATCGGTGTAGTAGGATTTGGTGTGGTGTCCGCCCTTTTCGAGGATCTTGATCAACCTGGCCAGCATTCTGGCCGCATCGGGCAGCACTCTCGGCGCTATTCCCTTCAGATACTGGCATTCCAGTTTGTGTATCGTCCAGCCTTCCTTCTGGCACGACCTTCCGCAGTAGTAGACGCTTCGGCACACCGAACATTTCGATAATTGGCACCTAAACAACACCGGGGCGGTAATATTAATTCCAAATTGTTCGAATAGCGCACGTACTTACTTGGTGAAGCAGTAATCGCACCGCTCCGTTCGGTACTTGGAGCACAGCACCCACACGAAGGGCTTCTCTTCCAGCAGGACTTCGCCTCGGCGGATTTCCCGTTTGGACGGCATCGTTTCGTCGACGGGATCGAGGGGGCCGCGGTCTGCGAATAGCGCGAATAGCGAGATGTTAAAAAGGTGAAAGTTTTTGGCAGGAGGTTAATGGTGTTATTTTTACCTCTGGACGGATCTTGATTTATTAATAGACCGGTAAGTTAAATTGGTAAATAGGTAACTATAAATAATGCGGTATATTTGAGCTTTGCGTTAGTGCTCTGCCTACTCGTATAGGGGTAGATTGGTTTCGTTGATTTCCTATATTTGAAATAATCGTGCGGTTGATAATAATTTTATATAGCACCTACCGTTCATGTTTTAAATAGGTGTCTTTCATGTAGTTTTCAATCCAGTTTTAAGGATCATTTGAATTTCTTGTAATTAAATTGTTAGGTTAGTTTCTCTCTTCTTCGGCAAAACAAAGAGTGCTTCTACCGTATAAGCATCCGGCCAATTTTATTCGATGTATACAAATAAAAATGCCCTTTATTTATTTAAATATATATTTTACGAAATTGTACCATTTACAAACATATCAAGAAACCTTATCACTTAAAAAAAAACCAATATTTATACACAATTTTACGCCTACACCTACTTCCTCGAACTGCCCTCTTCGTTAACATCTACAAAAAAAAATGAATTGTAATTAGACAAGTTCAATTACGACAAACGAATCGAACGTACTTTTACCATCGCATGCTACAATTTTCACTTTATCGATCTTAGTTATCTCTTGTACTTCTCGAAATTCGACATCGTTTAGCATGAAAGTCCAGACATTATCGCAAAACCTGTAGGTGTTCAGTTTGCCGGCCTTAAACGTTATCCTGGCCTTTATTCGTGTGGCCAAAGTTTGATTGATCGACTTGTCGAATTGGAGCAGGACTTTGCAAGCCAATTGCGGGGTGATTTGACCGTACTGAAACGAAGGAAACGTTAACAAACGAATGCGTAAATATCGATTGTCCTTACTTGAATTAATTCATCTAAACTCTCTTGAAGGGTATGCCCGAGAGTGGTGTTTCTGTATAATTGATAAGACATACTTTGCAGTTTAGCTACTAGTAAATTTTATACAGAACGCAATTAAATACCACTTGTACACACAAAATTCCAAACGTTTTGTTATTTACAATTTCACTCACGCGTCAATTATTGACAGTAATGACAGTTGACTTGACTTTTGACATAAGTGTGGTCTCATCAAGTGTGGTTATTTGGTAAACAGTGTGGGTTTTCTCGGTTCGGTCCACAAATAAATAGTGATAAATTTTGTAATTTTATTTTTATTATTCACAAAAAATAGTAAACAAAGAAAGAGAATATATGACGACGTGTTTTGCCATTTGTTAGTCTTCTTTTTCTTGGAATTTACAATTATTTTGTCACGATTGACACGTCACATGTTTGAAGCTAACTTCACATTGATCAACGTATAAAGTGAGGTTAGTTTTGTGATATTAATATTTCGCCTTTTTCTATAATAATTATCAACAATTTAAAGCGAGTAAAATGGTTTCTATTATAAATTCAATCGACACAGGACATGAAGATATAATACACGATGCAGAAGTAGATTATTACGGATTACGTTTAGCTACTTGTTCATCAGATAATACAATCAAAGTATACGATATCAAAAGTGGCGCATTCTCATTACTCGACGACTTAAAAGGTATTTAGTACTTACCATAAATATAATACCGTATGATTTTATTAACACACAATTTTCCTCTATTCGAGTAAGTCATTAGTTCACTCGTAAACAACCATCTATGACGCAGAATACCCTATTAAATTCCAGGCCACTGCGGTCCCGTATGGCAAATAACCTGGAGCCACCCGAAGTTCGGCAACCTGCTGGCCTCCTGCTCGTACGACCGCAAGGTGATCATCTGGAAGAGCAAAGAACAGCAACGGAAATGGCTGAAGCACTACGAATACGCCAACCACGATTCGAGCGTGAATTCCGTGCAATTCGCCCCGGCCGACCTCGGCCTGATGCTGGCCTGCGGCAGCAGCGACGGCTCCATATCCGTGCTGCGCTACAACCCGTCCGGCAACGCCTGGGAGGCCCGGAAGATCCAGAACGCGCACGCGATCGGCTGCAACGCCGTCAGCTGGGCCCCCGCCGACGTGCCCGTCTTCGGCGACCGCCAGGGCGCCGACGAGGCCGGCCACAGGATCAAACGATTGGTATCCGGGGGATGTGATAATCTGGTGAAAATTTGGAAGGAGGAAAACGATAGGTCGGTTACTCTATATCCGAGTAAAAAGTGCTTTTGTACAGTTCAAGTGTTTCAGGTGGGTGGAGGAATCGAAGCTGGAATTCCACTCGGATTGGGTGAGAGACGTGGCGTGGGCGCCATCGGTGGGGTTGCACCGGTTCACGGTGGCCAGTTGTTCGCAGGACAGGCGCGTGGTGATTTGGACCAGCGACGATTGCAGCACTTGGAACGCCACCGTGCTGCACACGTTCGACGATGTCGTGTGGAACCTGAGCTGGTCGTTGAACGGAAACATCCTGGCCGTGTCAGGCGGGGACAACAAGATCACGTTGTGGGACGAGAGCTCCGAGGGTAACTGGAGGTGCATCAGCGACGTCGTCAAAGGACAGGGCCAGGTAAATAGCCAGTAGGTTGATCGGGTTTTTTTTTGGAAGAGTTATTGTTTTGTAAAAGAGGATGTATTTGAATAAAGGAAGTTTTAGGATATAATTGCATAATATTAAACCACGGTTGTATATTTGTAAGCTCTGGAAACATACAGGTCGAGAAAGTGTTCCGTTATTTGAGGATAAAACAGGGTTCCTAAAATGGCCGCTTGGGGGCGATGTTTTAAAGGAACCCGGTTTTTTGCGTATGAATTATATAGAATTGGCATTAAGAATCTCCATTTTCTCCTCGAAATGTCAAAAAATAATTTTTGAAGTTTTGACAGCTCGAACTGTCGTTTCACACCACCGCGATTTATATGTAGCGCGACGCTGATTGGCTGAGATAAGTTGGTCCTCCGATCGTTCGCCACGGTGCGGCTCAAAAGTGAAGCTCTAAAAGTCCTCAAATAACGGGACATAATCTCTAATGCATAAGCATAGGGAGTTTCCAGAGAAATATACGGCCGTGATATTAAACAAACGCCACTACTTAAATTTTATCGTTTATTTTATCGCTACAAAATCATTACTACGTTTACAAGTCAACTGGATAAAACATTCACAAGTTCTTTTTTTAAATAAATATCAATAGTTTACGTTTAATATTATTATTAGAAAAAAAAATACTAAATGTATACGAGCACTTACCAAGTATTATTGTATTATTGCTTTTCCATACAGCGTTCAAATTACCAAAGCAACGTGAACGCACTTTAGGTCATCATTTCGAACAAAAAAACCCAACTATATACAACGTTGAAATATTTACAGAATACAATTTTTTGAAAAAAAATTTTCGCCCCCTCATCGCAAATAATATATTCCCCACGACATATTCCTACACGTCCTGCTCCTCCGCCCAAGCCGGGAAGGTCTCCAGGTCCCAGATGAGGTTGCCGTAATAGGGAAAGATCAGGAAGAGCACCAGCAGAGAGATGATGGTCATGCCGATGCCCACCTTGGACATCTCGCCGGAGGCCATGTTGCAGGGGGCGGCCGCGATGGCGTTGGGCGGCGTCGACACCGGCAGGCAGTAGGCGAACGAGCAGCAGAGCGCCGCCGGCATCATGAGGTACATCGGATGGATCTTGGCGTCGACGGACATCTCGGCGAGGACGGGCAGCAGCACGTTGGCGCACGCCACGTTGCTGGAGAACTGCGTCAGCACGGCGCCCATGCTGCCCGATATCAGCATCACGTAGTACTTGTTGAGCTGCGTGAAGCCGCGCAGGTGCTGGGCGATCATGTGGCTCATGCCGCTCGCCTTGGAGCCCTCGGCCATGGCGAAGCCGCCGCCCAACAGGAAGAGCAGGCCCCACGGCATCTTCTGCTGGACGATCTTCCAGGAGATGAGGGCCGGCGACGGCGCCTTCGGCCTGATGCGGTCGTTCTTGCTGAAGATGTAGATGAAGTCCGGTTTCGACGGGCATATGAACATTATGAGGACTACTATTAGGGCGGCCGTCGCGTCTTTCACCTTGAATTATATATCAAAAGAAAGGTTCAAGTTTTTGCTTTAAACTGGTACAAAAATGAAGCGTCTATGACGAGTACTTATGAAGTTATGATGGAAAATTGGTCTGTATCACCAAAAAGCAATTATGATCAGGCAATAAGAAAAGCAATTATGAAGAGAACAATTAAATAATTGAAAAATGAAGTTTCTATAGTAAGTAGTGTAGAAATTGAGTCGTTGTGGTGAAACGTCTAGGACGAGTACTTATGAAGTTATGATAGAAAATTGGTTTGTATCACCAAAAACGTAAAAGCAATTATGAAGAGAACAATTAAAGAATTGAAAAATGAAGTTTCTATAGTAAGTAGTGTAGAAATTGAGTCGTTGTTTGGTTTCAATTGCAATTAAATTTATACAGCATACACACACGAACGTTCCCAGGATGTTTCGAGCCGGACAATCAACAGATTAAGTAGAATTTAACACAAAGACCAGTCGAAATTAAAATTAAATTAAATAACCAAACGACTCTAAATGGGATAATTTAGGTCGTCGAATTATGTACCCGGTGGAATGTGAAAAAAAAAATCAACATTTCCTGTTTCTCGACGTTCTCGAAATCTCGACGTTTTCCTCACCTTATGGTTGGTAATCAACTCGGCCCATCCGGTAACGAACTGCGGCTTCCTGAAGAACCACAAGACGATCGACAGCAGGAAGCAACAGCCGATGGCGCCCTCGTGGAACGACATGGGCCCCAGCTGCTCCAGCTGGTGGTTGATCAGCTTCTTGGCGACGGCGGCGCCCTGCTGGCCGACGCGGATCTTCTTGGCGTCGGCGCTGTTCGGCCGGAAGAGGCCCATGTACCAGAACTGCATCCACACGATGCCCAGGTACATCATGAGCAGCATCAGCGGCACGTTGAGGATCATCCACTTGGTGAACTCGACGCCGGGACTGTTGGGGAACAGCGTCTCGTAGAGGCCTTTGAAGGTGAGGTTGGTGCCGGAGCCGATGATGCAGCCCATGCCGCCGATGCTGGCCGCGTACGCTGTCGATATGAAGTAGCACATGGTGGTCCTGGTGGGCCGTTTGGTGTCTTCGGTGGCGTCGCGTTCGATCTCCGCCTGCTGGGGCTCCTCCAGGTCGCTGCTTTCGAACATCTCGCCGATGCCTTGTTCTTCCAAGGCCAGCAGCGTGGCTTCTGCAATAACGAAAAATAGAACTGATGGTACTATGAACAATCGAAATAACTAGGAAATGAATTGATGCTCGATTGAGGTTTCTGGAACGAGTTGTTTAGGAGTAATGGATGAGAATATAGGATTGTTGTGTGAAATACAAAATATCTCTGGTACTAAAGAAGTTAGATAAATGGGTGTAAATGGAAGAATTGGAGAACGAAGATTTGGAGAGTTGAAAAATGAAGTTTTCTCTATAAATTGATACTTGATTGAAGTTTCTAGAATGAGTTGTTTAGGAGTAATGGATGAAAATATAGGATTGTTGTGTGAAATACAAAATATCTCTGGTACTAGAGAAGTTAGATAAAGGGTGCAAATGGAAGAATTCGAGAACGAAGACTTGGAGAGTTGAAAAATGAAGTCTCCTCTATAAATTGATGCTTAATTCAAGTGTCTAGAACGAGTTGTTTAGGAGTAACGCACGAAAATATAGGATCGTCGAGGAAGTCCAGCTTGTTCCTTACCAATAATGGGTATCATCATAGCAGCGGCGGCCGTGTTGGATATCCACATGGATATCAGCATGGTGACCGAGCACAGGCCGATGTTCAACCGTCTGGGGCTGCACCCGACCAACTTGATCACGTACAAGGCCACCCTCTTGTGCAAATTGCAATGCTCCACGGCTATGGCGATGATCAGCCCGCCGACGAACATCATATTGGTCTCCTTCAGGTAGCACAGCGACGTCTTGTCCGAGTCCAGGATGCCCATCAGCGGGAAGAGCACCATCGGTATGAGTGAGGTCACCGGCAGAGGGAGCACCTCGAACACCCAGTAACCTGGAAAGCCACCTTAAGTTATGGAATGTCCTCTGGATTGGAGGAGGAAGTTGTGGTTTACCTGCCATCAGCAAGACGACGTAGAGACATCGGAAGGCCGACGTGTTATTGGTGAGGAACACTGGCAACAATACTAGCGGGTAAATCACGATAAACAGCGTCTTCCAGTAGATTTTGACGGCTTGCAGCAACATGGCCGCTTTGATTTTCAAATCCTCCAAGATTTGCACTGAAACGGGACGACAAAACAGTGAGAAAACAGCCGCACTCCGTTGTAAATTGTTATATAATCGCAAATATTTTTAAATCGACGTGAAACGGACGAAGGCGGGATTTTGAAAAAAATTATATATATAATGAATACGTTAGAATATCGCGCGCGTTCGCTTGTCAAGTCGCAAGAGCGAATTAACAGCGATTCGATGACCTGGAAAGATAACGCTCTCGACTTTAAAAGGTGTCTTTGATGCTCGCGTGCGACCAATGGCGGGCGCGTTACGGGCGAGCCAAAAAAATAGTAGCTGTTACAAAATAACCGGTTATAAAGTCACTTGTCGCGAAATGTGTAGAGGTGGGTTTCGTTCGCTTGCGAGATTCGAAGAAAAGTCGAGGGAGGTACGTTTTGTAGAGGAAAGTTCGCGCTTTTCCTGGATGTATTTAGAAATAATCTAGTTGATTAAATTTTTGAGATATTTCGATTTTTATGGATGATTGGAAAATATGAGGAATATTGGAAATTAAGCGAGTTTTTCCACATTTTAACAAGTTCACTGGGTATTTTCACTCCTTTTTTCTCGAGAAGGACTCGCAATAAATCAACATCGCGAACGCTTGTAAATTAATTTCGCTGGTGCTTCATTATTAATCAAACATTTGACACGAAAACAAACCGTTCCGCGAATAGCTTCAAAAATAAACAAATACACAGGGTGTCCAGAAAATAGAAGTTAATAACTCGCGAGCGTATAAATGACATCAAAATAAGGGTATATCTTCGTATAAATTTTGTTAATTTGAGCCTCCATTTTTGAGCTAGAGGCCTTTAAAGTGGAAAATTTAAAACTTATTTTTAGGTTTTATTTCCAAGTTGTACATGGGATCAAAATAAATTTTTGTCAGAAAGAAATTTTTGTAAAGAAAGAATTTCGCATTCGGGCGCTCGAAATTTCGGTCTTCCCCTCGTATATTTGTTTTGTTAAACGAGCGACTGTCACTAAATTAATCAAGTAGACTAGCAATGTATAAATTATTTTATAGTTTATTTTTGTACCGTTATTTCGTAATGATATTCAAAATTTCGGAATGTTTTTAATCAATCATTTGGTTTTTGGAGCAACGTTTCGCGTTCACCCTGTATATGATAAATCATTGTATTATGTAAAATTCGACAGTCTTTCCTGCTAATAAATCCCACAAAATATCCATCATGCCCTCGTAAATTCGTTGGGATAATACGAGGGCCGGTCGACAATTAAACCGGCTCAAGGAGCGATGTTATGAATTCATTTGAGGTGGAGGTTATTGGTTGGTTAAAATTTTTTTCGTTCTTTCGACTTTGTCATTGACCTCGTCAGTCTTGCGATCGGACAACGATATAAATTCTAAAATTGATAAAAACCGTTCGCGGAACAACACGAGCTG
The DNA here is from genome assembly GCA_918026865.1 of Phyllotreta striolata. NCBI lineage: Eukaryota > Metazoa > Arthropoda > Insecta > Coleoptera > Chrysomelidae > Phyllotreta > Phyllotreta striolata. The sequence continues at coordinate 3,662,104 of OU900107.1, forward strand.
TTTGTGCACACAAGGTTGAGGCAACGCGAAGGATTTACGAGCGAAAAACGCTCGTTTCAATGAAAGGAAATTTCCTTTTTTTTCAATCCGTCAATGTCACAAATGTCAAACGTCAAAAAATATAGTTCGAAATAGAAATGACGTTTTAATAAAATACTTTTGCTTATTTATTTTTCGCCTTTTCTATATGACTTATTAAGTTTAAATCGTACGAATGGATGCGTTTTTTAATTGTTTGAAAAACCCAACGAAATATTCGAAGCACCCTCGTAAATTTGTCGCTACGAGGGGACATCGATAAAATTCACTCTACACTACATTAATGACATACAGGGTGTTAAGTAATTGTTTCAAAATGAACTTGGGAAAAATGGTTTTGGTTTTTATTTTTTTACGCGAAAATGGTGCGTCGTACGAAAATAAGTCTTCTGACCGAATTTGCTACAAAATTTAGTTTTTAGAAAAAGCAGTGGTGTACCATTATTTTCAAACATATTCAGTTCAAACCCCGTACGGACGTCACTGGTGAATATTTAAAAAAATCTTATGCTTCAAAAAATGCCCCTTAATAATTAAAAAGTGTATACAAAATTTCTTAAAAATATCTGGAGTAATAAGAAAATTATGATAGAAAAGTTATTTTTTTTCTATATAAAATTTTAACATCCTGTAGCTCGAAAACTAAGAGGTTTAGGACATACTTTGATATAAACTTTTCTTCTTAAAATCAATCAAAAATTCACATCCTGAAGTATCGGCATTCAATTAATTAACGCCCTATAACACCCTATAATTATGTTCATTTCATATTCATAACAATTAAATCTTTTATAACACCCGGTATTGATTTTATTAACTCTGATAAATACTTTTTTTATAGCAAATTTAATGCACTTTTACGGTATATAATCAAAATTAATGTGACTATACGAATAAATGTGATATTTCGGTCTTTTTTGAAAAAAACCAAAAAAAAATTTAAAACAATGAAATATGTTAAATAAAAGAGAAACTATCGACTTTTCGAAAAAGTGTTATAGGACATTTTTTGTTCAAAATTACTTGTATAATCACTATTATACTATTATGAAACACTCTGTACAGTAAATACGTTATGAAATCTGTGTTATTGTTCGAATCCCGGAACAATATCGTATCAATTTCTGTTTTATGTTCTTGGAATCTCGTATTTCCGTCAATAAAATAAATCTTTATGGACGATATTTTACCCGTTTAAGTTTAATCTCCACCGTTACGAGCACAAAGATCGTTCATAAAATTTAATTGCCCGATTCTTTCCAATTAAAAACGATGTTATACATGAATTAGATAATCGATTGCGCTACGAAAGCCGAATTAATTACAAGGAATAAACGGCAATTGTAAATTCTAATTAACTGTGACATATTATTATGATTGAATGTATTGAAAGTGATTGTTTGTACGGCGAATTCCTCAGGTATTCGCTAATACATATCCACGTGTATAATGATCGAATTATCGAAATTCGCGATCGATTATTATTATTATTTATCATGGGCGTGAGCACAAAATCCATCACGCGTGATTCTCATTAACACGAAATATTTTATATTATTCCTCAAAATCCACTTTATCTGCAAGTTTTGGTTAGCAGAATTTTATTAGTAGGCTTTGGCTGTCACTGTCATTCAAACGTCACGTTATTTATTTACTTGAATTGACGGATTTTCTTTCTCTGTCAATCTATCAACCAAATGTCAATTTATTAAACGTCAAACTAATAGTAGAAAATTAAATAAAATATCCGGCTTATTTACTCGACATTATCAAATAATTCAAAAGATTCTCTTTCCTAAGTATATCGGGTTTTTTGTAACAAGTTTAACTAGATTTTTCAACGGTACATTTTCGATTTAAAATCACAGCACTCTTTGCGAGAGCGATTATAGAGGGTACTTACTGATTAAAAAGGCCGATGGTACGATCACCGCTAAATCGGTGGTGGTCATCGCGTTTGTTCCGAACAAACGGAACTAAATGGAACGAGAAACACGGCCAACTGGGAATATGCGGGGCGTGCGAATTTTTTTTATCGTTTCTAATAGGTATCGATGGAATTTATTGGGTAAAAATGCGACGAAAACACGTCAATGTCGTGATGATTCGACGGCATTTTCGATTCGATTCGATCGAGCCATCGTTTCATTATCTGAAACCTTTGGAAAAGCAAAGCACACTTGATTAGTTTGGGAAATTCTAAGAGTCTTGGGGGAAAGGTTGGCAACAAGTGTCTGTTAAGTTGGCGTTCTGTTAAATTTTCCGAAATAATTCAAACTTACTGTTGCTCAAAATTCCTTATTCACTTTATGACACACTCAAAAAATTGTTAATAAACTCTCGTTTACACCTCGTTTATATTCCCGACGCTCCTTCTATGTACCAACTAATCCGATTTAGAGCCCTCTATAACAAACTATAACCCTCGTTTACGCCTCGTTCGGTCAATCGCGTTAAATATTCCGAAATAATTCAAACTTACTGTTTGCTCAAAATTCCTTATTCACTTTATGAAACACTCGAAATATTGTTTATAAACCCTCGTTTACACCAAACGCTTCTTCTTTGTACCAACTAATCCGATTTAGAGCCCTCTATAACAAACTATAACCCTCGTTTACGCCTCGTTCGGTCAAACGCGTTAAATTTTCCGAAATAATTCAAACTTACTGTTTGCTCAAAATTCCTTATTCACTTTATGAAACACTCGAAATATTGTTTATAAACCCTCGTTTACACCAAACCCTTCTTCTTTGTACCAACTAATCCAATTTAGAGCTCTCTATAACAAACTATAACCCTCGTTTGCGCCTCGTTCGGTCAAACGCGCCTCTTCTTCAATAGCAACTCGTCGCGCAGGCCGCAGGGAAACTTTCTCAACTTTCCGAATTTTCGAATTTTCTTCTCGCTCGACGGTGGTACTGCGGTCACCATGCGCATTGTCACTCGGTACTGGCTCGTCTCGGTACTGTCCGAATTGCCGATTTTCTCCGGTTTATATTTATTCGGACGTGATAAAAGTCGATAAGAAGATGGCGACGGTGGAGGGACGATCGATTCAACTTTGAATTCGATTCCGATCGATTGCGGGCGATCTTAAGGGTCAAGGGAGTGTTTTTTTTTTGGAATTTGACCGGGCTATGAATTGTGGGAAATAGTGCAGGTAAAATTGATGGCATATTTTAGGTACCTACATATTTATTGAATTATCTATTGGTTATATATTGTAATTGCAACATACATATACCAGCAACGTGTTAATTGAACTCCGACCTAATTTTTTGTATTTTTATATTATCTAACTCGCTAAACGCTCGGAAAGGGGGCTGCGCCCCCTTTCAACCCCCCTTTCTTACGGTGGCGGCTTCGCCGCAAGACAGTTTCCTAGCCGGATCCTCGTTAGCTTCGCGAGCTCGGTGCGATTGAATTTTCGTTTGGAAATTAATCACACTCCGTATATCAATCTTTTTAAATAACCAAGGTCTCGCTCGCTGCGCGAGCTCGTCTATATCGCTGTGAATATCGATGGGCTCTGCCGCACTAACCCGCAGCTCGGAGGCCTGACGGCCTCCTACGCAAAGGCTGTTAAAAAGTAAGGTCTCGCTCGCTGCGCGAGCTCGACTATATCGCTGTGAATATCAATGGGCTCTGCCGCACTAACCCGCAGCTCGGAGGCCTGACGGCCTCCTACGCAAAGGCTCTTAAAAAACTAAGGTCTCGCTCGCTGCGCGAGCTCGACTATATCGCTGTGAATATCAATGGGCTCTGCCGCACTAACCCGCAGCTCGGAGGCCTGACGGCCTCCTACGCAAAGGCTGTTAAAAAACTAAGGTCTCGCTCGCTGCGCGAGCTCGACTATATCGCTGTGAATATCAATGGGCTCTGCCGCACTAACCCGCAGCTCGGAGGCCTGACGGCCTCCTACGCAAAGGCTGTTAAAAAGTAAGGTCTCGCTCGCTGCGCGAGCTCGACTATATCGCTGTGAATATCAATGGGCTCTGCCGCACTAACCCGCAGCTCGGAGGCCTGACGGCCTCCTACGCAAAGGCTGTTAAAAAACTAAGGTCTCGCTCGCTGCGCGAGCTCGACTATATCGCTGTGAATAACAATGGGCTCTGCTGCACTAACCCGCAGCTCGGAGGCCTAACGGCCTCCTACGCAAAGGCTGTTAAATAACTAAGGTCTCGCTCGCTGCGCGAGCTCGACTAAATCGCTCTAGTTAACGATGGGCTCTGCCGCATAGACCCGCAGGTCGAACGCCTATCGGCGTTCTACGCAAAGGCAGTCATATAGCAAGATCCTCGCTCGCTTCGCTCGCTCGGTTTATGTATAATTAACATTTCCTTAAATACGAGTCACCCTGTACTATATTTCAATTCAATTGAAAATAATTTTTCATTTAATGTTAAAAACGCTCCGTATATCAATTTTTCCGATTTCCATAATGAAAAAACACCCTGTACATCAAATTAAATGTCAATGTATCCCGTAGTAACGGAAATGACAACTTTGACAGTTTGAAATTTGTTCATCGCCGCTGTCATAAGTGTAGTTTTTTTAAAAGTGATTCGATCGTTTCACCGTTTTTGGTAAGTACAAATAACCAAGAAACGTACATTTTTGCGTATTATTGCATTTTCTTTTATGCTCGTCCATTAAAAACGACGAAATTGTCTAAATAACAAAAAAGTCTCTTATTTCGGTGTAGTTCCGTTTAAACCAAACGAACAGGCAACGTCCATCAAGTAATTTATTTGGAAATGTGTCAAAAATTTCACTTTTATTTACTTTCAAAATCGAATTACGAAAAAAAACGAATTTAGCTGGAGAAAAGAGGTAGATTTTCGTAATCAGCGATTTTTTTTACGTTTCCCCATCTACCTCCCAATGCCCCAGAAACTTTTTTTTAATTTCTCTCGCCAATCAGTCTATATCCCCTGTCAAGGGTTACATCTATATATATGTAGGATTTAATCCAAATTATAATTTCACATCGTGCAATTAGCCTTTATATCTTGGCATAAGTAGGTATTAGGTAATTTGTTAATATGTAGATAGTACTACTGTGGTACTAAATATAAGCTTGAGCTAATGTTTTATGCTAAAAATATTTTTTCTTCTGGTATTTGAACATGAATATAGTCTTGAAAAATATTTTGTGGACAAGCAATCGTTAAAACAATGAGCTTTGTTATTACCTACTACTCGAAAAATAATATTAATCATGTGTAGTCATCATCAATTAAATAGAAATTCCTTCTTTGCCACAAAGGAAGAAAGAGTTGTAGAAATACCATTTTAGTTTCTTCAAAATATGAGCAACTAATTTCTTAAAATAGTCACAAAAATTATATTTTCATCAGTAAGTCTAGACTTATTCCAGAACAACCGATTAACTATAATCTCAAAAAATATAGTAGGTGATGATATTATAAGTATTCAATAAATAAACAAACAAACAAACATCTGCATCATAATGTTATTGTTCGATTAAATTCGAATTTGATCTGTTGAATTAATTCAACTAATCAAAGGCAAATTGTTTACGATTCAATTAATTTCCCATCTTTCTTTGAATTTGTGGAATTAGTGGAAATTTGGGGAAATACCCAATAAATGGAGAAATTCAACATTTTGATCATTTAAATTGATATTCCCCATTCGTTTCGAAAAAATCAACTTTAGATACCCAATAATAACAATTTTGATTAAGCTAGAAAAATTAATTTATATAACTTATATAGATAATTATTTTGGAAAAATTTGAAGAATAAATAATGCTTGCAAATATTTAATTTCCTTGTACTATTAAAGCTACATTATGTAACAAAGAAATAAGAATTTTCTCCCTATGTATGCATTTTATTAAATTTGATAAAGTAATAATTCCCCTGGACTATTAAATAAAATTTACACTTATAGTGCAATCCAATTATTATTATCAACAAATTCTCCCGGACTATTAATGGTTAATTACAGCCCAGTCAAAATCGAGAAAATCTGTCAAGTGGCCCCCTTTTTTTAGAGAAATTGATTTTTATAGCGCAGTTTCTAACATATTATTATCTTAACATTTTCATTTACTTAATAAACACATTATCGCCGTCAGTTAATATAAATTTAAATAAAAATTAATAACAAAGATTGGGTCAAACATCAAGTGTGCATTGAACAAATTGCGTAAATAACAAACACACAAACGGATTTGTTTGTTCTTAATCGAAACTAATTAAATAATGCAACAATACATCAATGTATTTACTACTATTTTATAATAAATCCCATTAAATTTTCTATTGAACCAATCGCGAACTCCTCACAGTGTTTTATTTGCTTCAAAATTATCTTTTACAGTGCTTTTGAGCCAACTAATCGCAAACCCCTCGTATAGATCTATGAAATAATCTTGTTTTGATTCAAAATTATTCTTCTCTTTTAAACCAACTAATCGCAAACCCCTGGTAGTTCTTTGAACTAGTCCCGTTTTTTTTGCTCAAAAATCACCCTTCCCTATATGAACTACTCACAGTCCCCTCGTAATCGCTACGAGTTCATGTTGAAATGTAATAATAATAATAATAATAATATCATCTTTATAATCGCAAACCCCTCGTAGTTCTTTGAACTAGTCCCGTTTTTTTTCCCTCTACGAACTACTCGCAGTCCCCTCGTAATCGCTACCAGTTCATGTCGAAATGTAATACCTACGTCACAATCGTACACACGCGAGCCTCCTCTATAAATAATGATAAAAAGTGGGCCGGTGCGTGACGTCACGGCACCGCGTCAGCGTCGAATCGAATCGGAATAAATAGTAAATAAAATCGATTGATGAAATTCAGTCTAGTCTAGGCGAATCGAACGCCTCTCGTGTAATTTATTAACGTAAATAAACGCACACAGTTCAACGGGGTCAATGCGAATGCGATGATTTATTTTTTCTTTTCGCTCTCTGGTGTCCTTTTGTCGATTAATTAACGGACTCGCTTGTCAGCTCGGGAGGGGCTGTGCCCCTCCACCCCCGGCTTCGCCGCTGTACTATATTTCAGTTTAATTTAAAATAGTTTTTCACTTAAGATAAAAAACGCCCCGTATATCAATTTTTCCGATTTCCTTAATGAAAAAACACCCTGTACGTCAAATTAAATGTCAACGTATCCATAGAAACGCAAATGTCATCCATTTTGTCTTTCATTCGGGAATGATCGTACGTCATCGTAGATCTGAAAGTTTTCACTTCCGGTTCGACGGCAGCCGTAAAATATGCATCGATTTCGAAAAATCTTTATAATTCGATAAATAATAATTAAGAAAATGGGAAAAAAATTTGGTAGATAGAAAAATGTCGTGTCTATAAATTTTCGCTTTCAAAATTTTCTAAAAGATAATAGTTTCCGAGTTTTGGCGTTACAAACTTGAAGGCAATTTAAAAACGGTTTTTTCGAAAAAACTCAAAAAGTACAGATCGGAAAAACACCCGGTCTTTTTTATTGGATGGAAAAAAGAATTTTCAATTTTTTTGCAAGTATAAAAAATGTTCGTAAATCTTACCGTTTACGAGTTATTTAGATTTTTAGAAAACCCTCGAAAACTATTTTCCACGATATTTTTCCAAAACGAATTTTTCCTGGAAAACGGCTATATACGAAAGTCGAGAGAATCGATGGAGAATCTTTTGGGAGATTTTGAAGCGAATTGAACGAACTCGATTCGAGAAAAGTGCGAAAAACCAAAAAAAAAAGTTTATTTCACTCATTTGACACTGAAGATGGAATTTTATTGAGTCGAAACGTCGATATTCCGATCGGGCGTGTGCGTTTCCATAGGATTCGATACTTTTCCCGGTAGAAAAGGACGAACGGCGGCCGTAAAAAAATCTCGAGAATGACCCTACGAATTTGGGCCTTATAGATTTATAGTTTTAGTGAAATTTCGACTCTTTAAAAATAACGGAACGATTTAGATTAAATCGACTTACCTCCGTTGGATTAACCAATCGATTCGATCGACGGGATGCTTTAACAGGCCTTGTTATTTCGACGGTGCGCCCTGTAGATTTGTCCGAGCATTTTGGAACTTTTGCGACGTCCCCGGTATGAATAGAGAGCTCGAAAAAGAAGAGTTCGAATGCCCAAGCTGCTGATAAGCCTGTAATAATAAATTAATAATTGGTTTAAATTAGAAGAAATTAATAATTGGTTTAAATTAGAAGAAGTTTTCTTCAAAAAAGTGGTGGTACTTATGAATAGTGTTGATATTATGGATGAAAATAAACAATATACAATTGAAAACTTTGAAAAAATTGGAAGGGTGTGAATTGTAGAAGTTTTCTCTAAAGAATGGTGTTATGTACTTGTGTCCTAAACAGAATGAGTTGTTTAGGAGTAATGGATAAAAATATAGGATTGTTGTGTGAAATACAAAATATCTCTGGTACTAGAGAAGTTAGATAAAGGGTGCAAATGGAAGAATTTGAGAACGAAGACTTGGAGAGTTGAAAAATGAAGTTTTCTCTATAAATTGATGCTTGATTGAAGTTTCTAGGATGAGTAGTGTTGGAGTTATGGATGAAAATAGAATCAATTGAGAAAAAAATCGAAACATCTCTGAAACTAAAACATCAGTTAGGGAAATGATAAAAATTAGAAAGTTGTAGAATGGAGTTTTCTTCACAAGATTAACGTGCAACAAAAATGAAGTAACTTTATTATCAACTAGTACTTACACAAATCGGCATAATTATATACCTAAATATTGCGGTTAACAAAATGGCGCAATGGAAAACACGCGATTAAGTGGAAGTTTCTCGACTTCAGAGGAAAAACGGAAAAACCCGAAATGTTTACTTTGCATTTTTAAGGCGTCTTCGGTTTAATTAGAGCAATTTTCGCGTACATTCCAAACCAGTTACAAATCCACAGTAACAAGTAACAAACGTGTAATTTACAGAAAAAAATTAATGTTAAACCAAAGTTAATTAACTACACATGGCGAATATTTACGCAAATTATCCCCTCTTTTTAACGGAAAAACAAAAAGCGACGTTGTCGAATCGTCGCGAATGTCCAAAAATCCAACAAAAAACAGAGTTTTACTACGTCACAAGTAGGCAGTGTTGCCGAACTCACAATAATTCATCACAACCACACAAAATTTATCAGTAATGTAATATTAAAAATAACCGCCTACGCCACTGTGCGGTATTATTAAACAGACATTTTCAATGTTTATCGGCCGTCGTCGAACGTTCATTTTATACTTTATGTAATTAGTAATTATCGCGAAAAGCGGACGCCCTTGAAAGAACTTCGAACCTCTTGTACAATGTAAAAAGGCTGGGAGAAAATGAGAAAAAAAAAACACGAAAATAACCGAGTATAGGGAGGTTAGAGTAATTGCGGTCGAAGATGGAAATTAGACGTAATTAAAATCCGCATTGCAATGCAGGATAATTGACCGTTAAATTTAACAACGGATAATATTAAAAGAAAATTTAAACATACCTACACATCAATGCAAAATTGTGATTAAAAAAGCAAGATTATTAAAATAACAGTGTGTTAGAGTTAGACAATTTAATTAACTAATGTCTCCTTAAAAATTACCTTAAATAGCTATCTAATCATAAACAAAACGGTCCTTTAAATCGTAAAGTAACCATAAAATTACTGTAATAAATTTTTATATCTATTAATTAATTCATCAGACAAAACTAATTGACGAATGAATAAATCGCTTCGTTAAATATCGAACCATTCCTTAAGCATTGTTATAGTGGAAATTAATCGCCCGTTAAAGTAAAACAAAACATTAAAAAAATAAATAAAGGGCATGATAGTGCATTTCCAGAATTTACCTACCTACTTGATTGTTCGACGAACTTGCTTATTGGAAATCGAAACAATGAACGGAAGTTTGAAAATGATTATTCATTTAACCTAAAAAATGGAAAAAAATAACTCACGGTTATTGTACTTTTTAGTTAAATTGTATCTGAAATTTTAACAGTGCATTTAGATAAGTTTCCATTGGACGGGTCAACAGGCGATTTCTTTCTAAAGTCGAAATTTTTTTCCGGTGAAAGAAGTCAAAAATAATCAAGTTTTTTTTCTATTTTGATCCTGAAGATGCAGCAATTACAGTCGAAACGTCGGTTTTTGAATTTCTCTTATTTTTTATTGTTTATTTAAGACAACGAAATTTCTTTTACCTAATGAAACCCATCGGATCTAAATACAGGGTGTCCCAATGAAAAGTGTCCCATTTATTCTTATTGTAGTTATGAGTCTATTGGCTGATTAAATAGGCCTCTTTTCATTGGGTCACCCTGTATAATAAAAAATAACAATACATTAAACTAACATTTTTTTTTCTACATGATACAAGCCCAATCTGGTTCGCTCTCATCTTCATCTTCATCTTTCACAAGATGCAAGTTCATCGTTACCAGTCGTTGACCTGCCATTGATCAATCGCGATGAGCGTTTGTGAAAAAAAATCGAATTTAAATACCCATCGGCGAAAAATCGAGTCGTCTAGTCGTTTGAAAAATAAAAACAAAATAACAAAACAGTTAATTACCCCGGCCCGATTCAATTCGATTCCATTTGCATCTAGTTTTCGTTTGTTGCCGAATTAAATACCCCATAATATACAGGGTGTTACGTATTCATAAATCGCTTTTAATTCGATTTTTTTCCGCGAATTAATTCCGCGTTAATTAGAGGAATTATCGAAATCGTTCGCAATTAGACCGCTCGAGTAATTAGCGGTTATTACTCGGTGATTTAGTAAAGCTTCATTTTTTTTAAATAATCGCAATACATATTATTGTTCCGTCAAGTTGGCTGTGGTTAACTTCCATGGCTACCTGTACGTATTATGACGAGATTATAAATTTTAATTGTTATTTACCTAATAGCGCTCGTTAAAAATTCGAATGCGAAAAAGAATATATTTAACATTTTCCACTGGAATCGATAAAATATTCACGACATAAATTAATTGTCACTTTGACGTACTAGAATAATTCTATTGACATTTGTTGACAGATCGAATTCTACATGTAAATACGAGGGTGCTTAGAAAGTTAAAAAACATAGGCATCTTATCGAAATAATAAGTTACAATTAAGGGGTAATTGAAGGCTAAAGTGATAAAGATAATATTACGGGGTGAGCTCGAAATGTATCGAATTAGCCAAACAACAACTACGAGGTGAGCACGAAATATATTATCGAATAAGCATGTTAAAATATACGCTTATTTTCGAAATAATAAGTTACAAGGGGTAAGTAACGAATAAAATGTAATAACATTACGAGGTGAGCACCAAATGTACCGATTTAGCCCAACTTATAACTACGAGGTGAGCTCGAAATGTATCGAATTAGCCACACTAAAACTCTACCAGGTGAACACCAAATGTAAGAAAAAAAATAAACCATGCAAAAAAGAAAGTACCTACCTGTTTATAGATAACGCTTAATCGTTAAGTTTCCTACCCTGTCGCGATCACGGCACTGTAAATCAACCTATAACTCGGTTTATTAAAAGTTGAAACTCATGGGAGGAATTTTATAATATCAATGGGTTTAGGTTGGAACCGAACGATTGCGAGTACCGTGCATTCGAAGTGACTGGCGATCGGTGTGGTTCGCGAGAGCCACTGCGGCACCGACGGAATGGTACCCGTTCGGGTACCGGAGTACCGGGCAAGCGCCGGTGTCGTTAAACGGGCCGTTTCGCGCGCGTTTCTCCTCTACCTAAAGCGGTTTTTAGAGCTCGACTTGGGTCGGTAATTTGTCGATTTTTTTTTGGCTGGATTTATGAGGTATTTATGGTACCTAATGCCTATATTAGAGGATGTTTTGAGGTGTTTTTTAGGTCGAGTTAGGTACGTTGTTTTGTAGATTTTTGGTACATAATATGGGTTATTTTTGACTGAGTTTTGAAGTGTTTATGGTACTTACTTAATTTGAGAGATTTTTAGATCTCCAGTTAGGTACTTTCTCGATGGCTCTATATCTGCATTTTTTAAGCATTTACTTACCTAATTTGAGAATATTTTGAGGCATTTATAGAGCTCAAGTTAGGCAATTTTTCGATGGTTCTATATCTGCATTTTTTAAGCATTTATTTCCTTATTTTGAGATATTTTGAGGCATTTTTAGAGCTCAAGTTAGGCACTTTTTCGATGGTTCTATATCTGCATTTTTTTAAGCATTTACTTACCTAATTTGAGAATATTTTGAGGCTTTTTTAGACCTCAAGTTAGGCACTTTTTCGATGGTTCTATATCTGCATTTTTTTAAGCATTTACTTACCTAATTTGAGAATATTTTGAGATATTTTTAAAGCTCAAGCTAGGCACTTTTTCGATGTCTATGTCTGCATTTTTTAAGCATTTACTTACCTAATTTGAAAATATTTTGAGGCATTTTTTGGAGCTCCAATTAGGTCCGTAATTCGCACATTTTTGGTCTTTTCTTCAACCGGATTTATGACGATTTACTGACGTAATTTGAGACAATTTTAGAGCTCGATAATTGGTACATTTTTTAATTGATTTTTTGGAGTTTTTTGCAACCAATTTGCCTGTTTTTTGGGAATATCGTTGCGGTTTTGTGAAGGCTTTCTCATCTCCATATCGTTTTTATAATTTTTTAGACGCCTCACGAAGGTTCCTCGTCGATCCGATATACGAAATTACCCGCAATTATACATAATTAAAAATAAGTTTGCACATACCGAAAAACAATACGATTATATTTCAATTATCGTATTATCGCAAACCATCGATCGATTCTTCCATTCAAAAGACCCGTTTCCAACGATTCCTATACAGGGGGTTTCTTTTTTCTTTCGATATACCTATTTATAGCTCACTCTTCAAAACTAATAAGGCGAGTCGCGTTTCCAATGGAAGCCCCGGCCGGTCCAGCTAGGTACGTTTTTTTTTCCGCCTCTTTGTGCTTTGTTTTCGCTCGAGCCGGACTGGTTTTCGAGCGAAAGACTCGAACGATTGTCCGTCACGAGACCGCTCTAATTTCATTCTAAAAATCGCATCGTCTCGACCGTACAGGGCGTCCCAAAAAAAAAAAATAAGATTTTACGCAACGGCACGCGTTCCGCTTCTAATCGTCGCTATGCAGGGTGTCAAATTATTTTTAAGAGGTTCGTCTTATTGCATAACATATACGCACCAAATATTATTTAAATCGGATAAGTAGTTTCCAATATACAGATAGTTTTAACTTGTCGTGGGCCACCCTATATACTCGGAATAATTTCCTATTTAAAAAGATATTAAGGTTGTTCGCAAACAATATACGCACAATGAAGAACAAACAATAATAGCACTTGTAATTAGATTACTCAAGCGTTAGTTCTTAACTTTACGAAACACCACAGTGGAAACGTTACGTAATTACTGCGTATCGTGTCCGATTTACGAGGGTAAGGTGGAAAGTTCTCGAAAATCATCAAAAATTAAACTTTCCTACATATTTCCCTTGGCACAGTTACTCGACTTCTTCATTCAGACCGACAACTTTTCACCTTACCCTCGTACCTTCACGGAAATGAGAATCTGGAAGGCTGTTAAAATACTCATTTTGACTCTCTCACCTTCTTCATTGAGACCGACAATATTTTTGCTAAAATACTCATCGACTCTCTCAACTTTTTCATTCAGACCGACAACTGTTCACCTTACCCTCGTAACTCGGCGCGTCCGAAACAATATAACCACGCCGGCTTTTGCTGCTTATCTTTTATTATATCGTATCATCTTTTTTTTTAATTAAATTCGCGGAAAAATAAAACCGGATTACTTATATTTCCTATCAACTAAGATCTTCGGGGGTGATGGTCAGCTCCATTTTCCTGCCGCTCCGGTTCACCGACAGCCTCATCTCCTTGGAATGGCCGCCCTCCAGGAAACCGTACACGTCGTTCGAATGTTGCACCTGCTTACCGTCGATGTGGGTCACGATGTCGCCCGGTAACAAACCGCCCCTGCAAAACGAACGCTGTACAAATGAAAATAGTTTCGAAAAATTCGGGCCCTTCTTCAGGACTCTCCTCCTAAACCTCCTCCTTAAGCTTTCTTTAAGGAGGAGAGTCTCCCTTCTCAACCATTCCATGCATTTCTCTGAAGGTCTATGCATGTTAGAAGAGTGTTATCCATCTCTCAACAGTGCTAAATACCTGCTCATAACTCAAGTATCAGTCAGTTGTACTATTTATAACGTATTTTGTGCATATTTCTCAGGGAATTTGGGGATATCTCACGCATCTAGTGCATCTCTCAATAACCTTGGGCCGTTTCCCGATGGGCTCGGCGAACTTACAAATGCGCCGGCGATCCGTAGATGACCTTCCAGACGAGCACGCCGCGATCGATGTCCCTGGGCACGTCGTGGTTCCGCTGCTGCAATTCGAAGATGATCTGCGGCGTCAGCGTCAACATGGTGATGCCGAGGTACATGCGCTTCTGGTTGTTGGTCTTCTTGGGGCCGGTGGCCGATTTGAGGAACGCCTTGACGTAGTCGATGGGTATGGCGAAGGAGATGCCGGCCGTGACTTTCATGCTATTGACGCCGATCGCCTCGCCGTCGAGATTGACCAGCGGCCCGCCCGAATTGCCGAAGGTGATGGCGGCGTCCGTTTGGATGTACACCATGTCTTTGCCCATCAGACCTGCGCGAATTCAAACGTTACGATTAATCATCGTAATCGAAATGGACTAGTTTATATACCCAATTCGGCGGATCCTCTGTGCGTGGAACTCACCACGCCGCTGGTGACTGTGTTACTCAACGCTAGGGGACTACCGATGGCTACTACGAATTCGCCCGGTTTGAGATCCGAGGAGTTGCCGAGCTTCATGACGGGTAGTTTCTTGGCCGGTATCCTTACAGTGGCCAAGTCGCTTTTCAAATCGATGTCCTCCACTTGGCCTTGGTATATGGAGCCGTCGATCAGCTTCACCTCGACCTTGGCGTTGGTTTTGTTGGTGACTACGTGGGCGTTGGTGAGTATCAGACCGTTGGAGTCGATGATGAAACCGGAGCCGTTGGATATGGTGGTGGGGCGGCCGGTGAAGAAGTCCACCCTCCGGTGGTCCTTGATTTCTATGTAGACGA
Source organism: Phyllotreta striolata (assembly GCA_918026865.1). Taxonomy (NCBI): domain Eukaryota; kingdom Metazoa; phylum Arthropoda; class Insecta; order Coleoptera; family Chrysomelidae; genus Phyllotreta; species Phyllotreta striolata. The sequence goes on from OU900107.1 coordinate 3,677,292, forward strand.
CGGCCGGGGCGGAGGTCTCGACCACGTCGGCTATGAAATTGAATTTTGTCCGTCTGCCTGACAGCGGGGCGCCTTCGAAGGAAGAGGCCGCCTGCACCGACGGTATGTACACGTACGGCGGGTTTTTACCCTTTTTACTCTCTTTGAACTCCTTATAGACATAATAACCGGTGGCCACTACACACATAAACGTTAAATTACTATATGCATTGTTTCCGTTCACTTTTCGCTTGGTTACGGATGGTTTTTGGTGGTTTACGACGGCCTTTTTCGCGTTGACATGCTGTGAATTCTTGTTCGTTAAAGACTTGAAATAGTTACTGATTAATTTCGAAAATGTGGACCTCCTCAAAAAGGACATTTGATTGGAAATTCAAAACTTTGTTTTGTTTGTTTCTTTAATTGTAGGTTAACTGTCATAAACGTCAAATTTTTCTCCAACTGTCAATGTTGTCTGTTTCTTATGCGGGTATACAGTACAATTTCATGAATCGTTATTATATTTATTGCTTTTAATAATTATTAGAACAAATCGAGCTCTATGGCTCTTAAAAAATTCCATTAAGAAAGATAAAGTGACATTGTTGAGTTGTAACTTTCTCACTAATCATCAATTTATTGCCTCGGCGACTACGGCTATTCGCCCTACTTTGATCTCATAGAATTTACAATACAAATAAAAATAACTTTAATTTCAATCACACAACAAAAATACAATACAAATCCCTAATTCCTATTTCTCAAACTGAACCCAGTACCGCTGAAAGCCTTAAAATCATCCCCATCATCGCTACTATCCTTCTCCTTCGGCTTCATCACCGTACGCCTGATGAAGTCCAGCGTGCCGATTTGATAATCGTAATCGGGAATTCCCCGGACGTAAGCCGGTTTAACCGAAGGAGCGTCGTTAGACGAAGAATCTTTGCGTTTTTTCCCGTCCAATCGGTTACCGGCCCCTCTGAAAGCCACGAATCCCGACGGTTCCGGCATCAAGTCGGCGGGATCCACCGACATTTCCTCTTCTTTCTTCGCATGCTCGGGTTCCTTGTAGCCCACGGGAGCGGCGAATTCCACCTACAAACACGCGAATTATACGATGGCCTTCGTATGTGCAGCTTACATACGTTCATATCGCATTCGATTATACTGATGGCGTTGCCGGGTTTCGTTTCCAGCACGCACAATTCGTACGCCTTTTGATTGTACCGCACGGCTATCACGTCGCCGGTCGTCAGACAAGCAAAGGACCGCAGGCAATTCTCCAGCACGGCCTTCGGGTTGGTTATGTCGAGGAAATCCGGGTTCAACGGTTGGAATTTGGAAAAGGTGCCCACCGGCAACGAGACGCTTTCCATTTGAACCAAATCGCCTTCGGTTAGTACCAAATTGTGCATCATCTGTATCGAAATTGAATTAGACGAGCAATACGTTTACGAGAATCTTAATTGTACCCATAACGGAAGGTAGACTTTTCCTTCGTCCGCCACGAATTCCAACACGCCGCAATGAGTCGTGCGACTCGTCTTCTTATTGACTAGTTTAAATAACATGGGGTAGTTGATGTTTAATCGAGTGAGCTGTTCCAGTGCAGAGGGTGGCATGATTACTAAAAGAAAAACAAACTATGGGTTGTGTGGCTTTTAAACATTGTCAGTCATAGTTTTGATAAGCCTATCTATGTCATTTTGACGTTGACAGTTGTTAAATTAGCCTACTATATTCTGCTATGTAATATTAAATGTATAAACGATAGTACTTTTTCCTCCACGTTCGACATCCTGTCTTTCGTTTCCCGGAAACATGGCCACTGAGTAACATTTGTAGGTCATGTTGAAGGGCCTCGGGATGTCCGGGAACATGTTGAAGCCGAATTGGAACTGAAATTTACAGAATTTTAGCGTTTTTGGGGTAACGAATTTTGGTTATTACGGGTATAGTAACATACCATGTTGTTGACTTGTAAGGGCTTCTTTGTAACTAGTATGGGTAAATTTGAATTGAAAAATGCAGTAAATTCAAATTAAATTAATTTCATAAATAAATTATAATGTAGAAAATATCATTGTAATTCGTCTTCGATTGGTAATGACAGTTCTGAATTCTGACTGACAATCTTCTTTTTTTATGAAAATGATTGCTGTACTTTTTGACAGTCACTCCCAGGGTCTTACATACAGGTCTGGAAACTTGGTTGTTTTGCTATTGGGGTGTTGCGTTTACTGTTACTTTGGGTCGCGGGTTCATGGGAAGCAACTTGTAACGCTAGTGTCTGGTAGGGTTCATTTTGGATTTCTTGTAGCCTGTGTTGTACATTCCCTTGTAAACCCTCCCAACAGAGTTTCAGGGCCTGTTATATAAGACCATGCTACAAACAAACATGACAGTCATGACAGTTCGTAACCGTTGACATTGACAAATTTGACAATTCGGCTTTAACGCATCCGTTTTCAATTTGTACTCGTTTTTTCAATTATCCGCTCGGTTTTTTGTATACATTTTATTCGTTTGCAACATTTTCACCATAAATCGACAATTAATGCGTTAAATACCACCTAAACGATGTTCAAAACCAAGCTAGAAGTCGACAAACACGTGAACAATTGCTTGAAGAAAATCACCAACGACACCGAGGTAAAGTACCGCACGCATTTCGTATCGACATTTTTTTATCAATTCGTCCCGATTCCAGAGGAATCTGCGGTGCTTCTCGTTCGCCAAACTCTACTACAACGTCGGCGACTACGAGCATGCCTACAGATACGCCACCTCGTATTTATCGGTCAAATCCAAGTCGGCCGAGGGCCATCTACTCCTAGGAAAATCGTTGGAAAAGCTCGGAAAATACGAGGCCGCCCTGGAAGCTTACCGGAACAGCCTTCAAGCCGATCCCAAGCAAAACAACTTGGTCCTCAAAGGTAAATAAATCTAACCTTTAACCTTTTTATCCCAGCCTACTCGATTTTATCGAAACGTCAATAATCCAAAGCCTACTCGATGAATTATACTAAATGCTATTGTTACAGTATGCGAACTACTATCGTCCGATAACATCGACATGGACCTATCGGGCGCTCGGTACTTCTGCGAACTTGCCCAATCCATTGCGCCGGACAATCCTTCGGTGTTCGCTTTGAAAGAAAAACTCATATGCATTGAGCATGAAAATCCCACGGAAGTGGCCCGACTGTTGCTCGAGGAACTCGAACGTAGACCGACGGACGTCAGTCTACGAACGCGCCTATTGAGACACTTTGTTCGCCACAACATGATAACGGAGGCCTACAAACACGCTTCCAGCATAGAAGATTCGGCCGCGCATGCGCCGGATTCGGGCCAATCACGTTGCGACTTCTTCAACAACCTGATGTGGTACGAGACCTTCTACGAAGTGCTGTCGAAGTACCGTAAAGCGCGATCGAGCGAAATCAACGAGGCGTTTTGGTTGAAGTTTGTGAGCGTGTGCGAACGAGTGGCCGATTTGAGCCTGCAGGAGTACCGCTTGGGGGAAGGTACCAAAACCAAGGGTGTACCGGAGTACGTGCAAACCGTGTTGAACTTGGACGAGACTCTCAACGAAGCTTACAGGTTCGTTAATAGCACATCGAGCGATAGGAGTGCTACGAAGGTGTTTTTCGAGCAGTACCGCGCCCAATTGTACTTCCATTTGGCCACTCTGGTGTACAAACAAGCCAAACGCGATATCTTGGATTTCAAAGAAGCTTCGAACGTTGTATTGCCGTTGTTGTTCGTCGCTTATCACACGAATCCGCCGGAATCGAACAACCGGTTGTACAAATTGGCCTGCTACCGAAACTCTCAAACCGGTCACATTCTGCTGTCGCTGTCGAAAGACGGTAAGTCTTTGTTGCTGGAGAAAGCCGCCCAGTACTCGACCGGTACTTGGAGGGAAAATTTGTACAAGAAATTGTTCGGTCGAAGAGACTTAACCGCCAGTTTCTTCCTCAACCAGCTACTGACCGAACCGGTTAATAAATTGCCGATCATCGACGATTTGTTGACGTACGATACGGTCGCGTTAAAGTTATACCCCGACAGTCTACACCATTACGTCTGGGTGATGATGAACGACAATGTACCGGTTAACATACGTTTGGTACCGTTCGACGGTTTACTCTACTCGACCGCTAATCTATCGAATTGCGCCGCCGAATCGTTGAATTATTTGGACGTGTATTCGTTCGTTTGTTGCGCCACATTCTGCTCAACGATCGGTCACTCCAACCGCAGGCTCCTACCGGCTAATATCACAGATAATCTAGTTACCGTGGAACAATCGAAATTCATGTTGGGCGCCTATAAAATGTACCAAAACGACCGATCGACGGACACAGGCGATCTACGTATGTTACTAATAAAAGGCATCGAAGTAACACGGTGCATCGGACAGCACGGTTTGGACGCCAAGCTGTTGGTGTCGCTCGGCGAGTTGTTGGAGGAGCGCGCCAAGAAATTGGACAAGCGCAGCGAAGTCGAGTTGACGTTGGATCGAGCAGAATTGTACTGGTCGACCGGTTTATCGCTGCTCGATAGAATCGTCAACGAGGAAGCCGTAGTGCATTCGAACAACCGATTGTTCGCTTACAAATCGGATTTAACATCGCAAGAGGCCCGTTCGATGATCAACAAGGGTAAGCTATTCCTGGCCGTACGAACGTTCGAAAAGAACCGATTAGAGCAAGCCTTGGCGATGCTGAAAGAACTGAAAGATCCGTACGCGAGTTACCACCAATACGAAATCTACAAGAAAATGTCGGATGCGAATGCGAACGCCAACACGAAAACCAGCCTGTTAACGCTAGCCCGCGACAGTTTGTACCTGACGTTGGACAGGCTGAGAGAACAACCGTACACGTACAGCCACCCGTTGAACCTCGAACTCGGCACCAAGATCACCGAAATCGAACAACAACTCGACCTGACCGGCGTCTACGATCGCGAGCTCGACCTGAACATGACCGGCTTGAGCCTGTCGAACGACGCCTATTCGACGCCCGCTCGTCCCTCCAACAAGCAGGCGTCGTTGCGCGAAGAGTGCCGCCCCAGTCCGGAGCGTCTCGACGCCCAAATCAGGCAGCTGGCGTGCAGCAAGGACGCCAGCTTCACCATCGTCAGCGAACAGAATCGCATGGTCGTCGACATGCAAAAGTGCCTGTTGGACAAGCTGAATCGCGTCATCGACGAGCTGAAGGACATCAAGGGCGACGTCGAGGCGCTGAAGGAGCGCGCCAAGACGGAGGCGGGCGCCGCCGGCGTCCACGCCGACGACATACAGAACATGATGGACGTGATACAGGTAAATTTAATGTCATAATCAATCGTTTAAAGCACGGTCAAAGTCAAAAGTCAAGTCAAGCAAAGTCAAAGTTTCCAGACCTGCTACATATACGACCGTGCCTTACATTGACATTGACAGTTTTACATTGTTGTTATGGAGTAACTAAGGACGCATTGTTTACTTTTTTAGGAAATCAGGAAGGATTTGAACGAAGTGAAGAAGAACGACAGCCGCAACAATCAATTGAGCGATGAGGATTTGTACGTGTTAGATCCGGATTACGGGGTCGATTACAATTTGTCGGGCAACATGGCTGGAACTTCAATGTACGGCAACTTCCCGACGCCCAGGATGCCCAATCCCAATCATTTGGCCGCCTACGGACAGTCGTTGATGTATCCGGGTTTGTATCCGGGCGGTTTGACCTATCCGTACGGAGGGCTCAATTTCGTTCAACCAGGTAATTTATTCGTCGTTTACAATAGAGAGTGTCCCAATGAAAAGTAGCCCATTTAGTGAGCTGATAATTTCTAAGCGCCTTTTCATTGTGTCACCCTGTATTACTATGCTACAATTTCGACTATAATTTACATCTTTTCCAGGTCCTCTACCGTTCCTGCCCGACCACCAACAACCGCCCCTGTCGACCTCCGCCGCCGCCGCCGCCGCTCCCAGCAACCTGCTCTCTCAACCAATCGGCCTGAACCAGACGAAATTCCTGCCGACGGCCGACGTCGCGACGTCGTCGCGCATCAACCAAATCGCGGCGCCGCCCGCGCTCTCCCTACCCGCGCCCGCTTCCGTAGCGACGCCCACTACGACGCCGTCGGCGCCGGCGCGCCCGAATCCGACGACGCCGTTGTTCGGCAAGGGGGCGCCGGTGAACGTGGTGATCACCACGTCCGATCCGTTGCCCAACAGGAGCGCCCTCACCGCCCAGCAGCCCGTCCTCAGCGTCACCATACCGCCGCAGCACGTGAAGAGCAATTCGGGCAAAGCCGCCGCCGCCGCGACGCCGTCCAAAGGCGACGGTGGTACCGCCGATGGCGCGGAAAGCGCCGCCGACGGCGAGGAGAACGAGGAGGTGGTGTTCTGCAAGAGAGCCAAGTTGTTCAATTATGTCACCGTCGATGGGAAGAAAGAATGGAAGGAAAGAGGTACAGTTGTATTAAAAAAAAGGGTACAAGTAATAGGAAGAGGCGTTAACGTTATCTCATTTGTGTAAAACCGGCTGGGATTATTGGAGCTTATCGAATGTAAAAAGTTGTCAAAAATGTAAATAATTAGTATCATTGGTCATTATTTCGTTTAATTGACTCGCAACGCCAATGATTTCCATTTTTTTTTCAACATATGACATTTGATAAGCTAAAATAATTCTAGTTTTACGCAAATAGGATGACGTTAATGTCTCTTTCTATTACTTGTACCCTTTACACTAATAATATAAAGCTGTAAGGCCCAAATTCGTAGGGTCATTCTCGAGATTAACAAAATTAACCCTTTTTTTTCGGTTTTTCGCACTTTTCTCGAATCGAGTTCGTTCGATTCACTTCAAAATCTCCCAAAAGATTTTCCATCGGTTCTCTCGACTTTCGTATACAGCCGTTTTCCAGGAAAAAATCGTTTTGGGAAAATATCGTGGAAAATAATTTTCGAGGGTTTTCTAAAAATCGAAATAACTCGTAAACGGTAAGATTTACGAACATTTTTCATACTTGCAAAATAATTCAATATTCTTTTTTCCATTCAACAAAAGAGACCGGGTGTTTTTCCGATCTGTACTTTTTGAGTTTTTTCGAAAAACCCGTTTTTAAATTGTCTTCAAGTTTGTAACGCCAAAACTCGGAAACTATCATCTTTTAGAGAATTTTGAAAGCGAAAATTTATAGATACGCCATTTTTCTATCTATCAAATTTTTTTCCCATTTTTTTAATTATTATTTATCGAATTATAAAGACTTTTCGAAATCGATGCATATTTTACGGCTGTCGTCGAACCGGAAGTGAAAACTTTCAGATCTACGATGACGTACGATCATTCCCGAATGAAAGACAAAATGGATGACTTTTGCGTTTCTATGGATACGTTGACATTTAATTTGTTGTACAGGGTGTTTTTTCATTAAGGAAATCGGAAAAATTGATATACTGGGCGTTTTTTATCTTCAGTGAAAAATTATTTTTGATTAAATTGAAATATAGTATAGGGCGATTCGTTTTTAAGAAAACGTTAATTACATAATAACTATATAACTGGATTATATAACTGTCTTTGCGTAGGAGCCTCCGAGCTGCGGGTTTATTCGGCAGAGCCCATTATTGCAATTACCAATAAACTCGAGCTCGCGCAGCGAGCGAGAATTGGATATTTAACTGCCCGAACTGATAAGCGAGTTTTTTGAATACAACAGTACCTACTTGTACTCGTTCTTATTAAGGGTGTCTCGTTAAAATAGGGAAACAGGGTTTGTGTTTTTCGTTTCTACGTGACATTCCTCTCGACTCGTTCGTATACTTACCGCAGCCATTCGAATTCCAGGTACCGGCGAGCTGAAGGTCCTGCGGAACAAGTCCACCGGCAAATCGAGGATCCTGATGCGCAGAGAACGGACGCGCAAGATATGCGCCAATCATTTCGTGCGCGACGACACGCACCTGGTACGACCCAACAACAGCGATCTGTCGTTCATCTGGTTGGCTCACGACTATTCGGACGGTACCGCCGCCGCCGCCGCGGCGCCGCCTCGACCCGAAACGTTCCACGTCAAATTCGCCGCCGCCGACGAAGCCACGGCCTTCTACGATGCCGTCGAATCGGTCAAAAGTAGTACCGGCAAAAGCGGTACTCGCCCGGTCGATTCGACCAAAACTAGCGCGAAAGATGACGCCGAATCGGCGACTACCAGTACTACTGTTAGTAGTACTAGCAAATCGAGCATGGGCGGGTTCGTGTTCACCGGTACGCCGACGTTCAAGCCGAAAGAATTGGGTAGCGAGGCGCCGACGACGGCCGGCGTCGCCGACGTCGAACCGGCCGGTACCAAAACCGGTACGCCTTTCGTGTCGTTCGTGTTCGGCAAGGCGGTCGACGAGCCCAAAAAGACGTTCGCGCCGTTGGTGATAGCGAGAGAGAACGACGACGACGGCGGCGACAAGGAGGACAAAGTGGAGGAGTTCGTACCGACGGCGGAATTCAAGCCGGTGGTACCGTTGCCGGATATTGTGGAGGTGAAGACCGGCGAAGAGGGCGCCGAGGTGTTGTTCGAGGCGCGCACCAAGCTGTTTAGGTTCGTATCGATTCGTGTGAATTAGTACCGGGTAACGTAGTACCTAAATTTGTTGCAGGTACGTGACGAACGAGTGGAAAGAACGCGGACTGGGCTGTTTGAAGGTGCTGAAAGACAACGATTCGATCAGGTTGCTGATGAGGCGCGACCAGGTGCACAAGATTTGCTGCAATCATCGGGTACTCAAAGACATGCCGTTCAAATTGAAATCGGACAATCCGAAGGCGGTGATGTGGAGCGCCCAGGACTTCTCCGAAGAGGAACTCAAATTGGAAACGTTCACGGCGCGGTTCAGGAGCGAAGAAATCGCCGCCGAATTCATACGGATTTTGAGCGACAATCAGCTCAAACTCGACGAGAACAACTCCTTCGGTACTACCCCCGCAAAAAATCGTACCGACCGCTTCGATCGCCGGCAACGCATCTGCCACTACGGGAGTGATCGGTACTACTACTACTGCTACTACCACCGTTGTGGGACAGAAAGCGGTACCATCGTTTTCGGAGGGATTCGGCGATTCGTTCAAACCGAAACCCGGCTCGTGGGAGTGCGAGGTTTGTTTGGTACGCAACGACAATTCGAACGGTACTTGTACGGCCTGCGAGACGCCCAAAGAAGGCGGAATAAACGCCAGCAAATCCGTCTTGGGTACGACCAAAATCGATTGCAAATGGAGCTTCGGCGTACCGGCCCAAACCGTCGCCGCCGCGACCCCGTTCGGTACTACCGTCCCCTCGGAAAGTAAAACCAACGATTTCGGCGACAGGTTCAAGCCGGCATTCGATACGTGGGAGTGCGGTACTTGTTTGGTACGCAACGACAATTCGACGCGAACGTGCACCGCCTGCAATACGACCAAAGCCGGCGGTACCGACGCCGCCACAGCGGATTGCAAATGGACGTTCGGCGTGCCGAATCAATCCGGTACCACCTCGACGGTCGCCAATCTCTTCGGACAAACGCCCGCCAAGTCCGAACAAAGTACCGAGAAATTCTTCGGCAAACAAACGTCCGCCGTCAACAATTTGTTCGCGCAAAAAGCTGTACCGGACACGACTAGCAGCCCCGTGGTATTTACGGCTAACGTTTTCGGACAGAAGGACGCTACGAGTACTACTCCTCTATTTTCAAGCGGTGGTATTTTCGGACAAAAGGACGCTACGAGTACTACTCCCGTATTTTCCGCCGATGGTATTTTCGGACAAAAAGCAGTACCGTTGTTCGGCGAAAAAACGCCTACCGCCGGTTTATTCGGACAGAAAGCCGCACCGGCGAATTTGTTCGGTACCGCCGGTACCGGCTCGGATAGTCCGAAAGAGGGTTACGTGTTCGGCGCCGAGCACAAGGGCGGCGAGTTCGAGTTCAAGCAGCGGACGCCGCGACGCGTCAGCGGCGGCGAATCGGACGGCGGCAACGCCGACGACAGCGTCGTCGAGGAGGAGGAGGTGAACATCTACTTCAAGCCGGTGGTACCGTTGCCCGACGTGGTGGAGGTGAAGACGGACGAAGAGGACGCCGACGCGCTGTTCGTGCGCCGGGCGAAACTCTACCGGTTCGTCGACGGCGAATGGAAGGAGCGCGGCATCGGCGACGTGAAGTTGCTGCGCGACAGGGCGTCGCGACGGTTGCGCGTCGTCATGCGCAGAGAGCAGGTGTTGAAGGTGTGTTTGAATCACGCGCTCGATAGGAACGTGGAGTACGTGCCGAAGGACGAGAGATCGTTCGTGTTCGGCGTCGCCGATTTCTCCGAAGGTGAAATGGCGAAGGAGCGGTTGTGTTTGAGGTTCAAGAACGCGGAGGTGGCCGGGGAGTTTAAGAGAGCCGTCGACGAGGCCGTAGGGAATTGTACCGCTAGCGCAGGTAATGCGGTTTTTTCTTTTTTTTTTTTATATATATACACTGCTTCATTACAGATCGTAACATAGATTATACAGGTTGCTGTATTTTTGATTGCAATATAGGTTATATAGGCTATAGGTGCGATAAAGACAACTTCCATTAGACACTTACAAAAGAAAAAGAAAAAGTGACATTGTGTCATTACAACTTTTCACTCCGACAACTGTCAATCTGTCATTTTAATAACCTTTCTTTGTCCCACTCATAGAAATGACCACAATGCAATCGGAAATGCAACAAAGACAACTTCAATGAAACACTTATAAAGGAAAAAGAGAGTGATAATATGTCATTACAACTTGTCACTCTGACAACTGTTATTTTAATAATCTTTCCTTGTTCAACTCATAGAAACGCCCATGTTGCAATTGCGAATGAAGTACTGTGTATAATAACTTTTCTTCTTAAAATAAACCAAATATTCACATCCCGAAGTATCTGCACTCAATTTAATTAACACCCTATATATGGTGAAATTTTCAGACGCGTCGTTCCGAAGTACCGATGACGACGATGTAATCGTAGTATCCGAAACTCAGGTAACGCCCGAAGAGGAGAAATTCGCCAAAAGCTTGGGCTTACCGGCGAAGTTCCTCGCCTACAAGCAGCTGCCCGATTGCGCGTGCGCCCAATGCAAAAAAGACGACGAGTACCTCAAGGAGCTGTTCGCGTCCGATTCGAAACCCGCCCAAAGCAGTACTACCACCCCCGGCAAATCGAGTTTCGCCTTGAAACCGCCGACGTTGGCGCAGCCGAAATCGACGCCCGAAACGACGCCGGCGACGGCGCCGCCGCCGAAATTTTCGTTTTCGTCGCCCAACATGGCGGCGTTCGGTACCACCGCTACTACGGTAATTCCGTTCGGCTCGTCCGGCTCGAACGCGTCGTCCGGCTCGTTCGGTACTCCGTTGAGTTCCACCGGCAATTCGTTGGCTTCGCCGGCGCCATCTGCCGGCTCGAGTCTGTTCGGTACTCCCGTCAGTTCCACCACCAGTTTGTTCGGTACTAACTCGAACAGGATCTTCGGTAACGGCGCGCCGCCGACGGGCGGTAGCATTTTCGGCGGCGGTACCACTTACAATAGTCCCAATACTACTACAGCTGCGGCTACCGCCGTAGGATCGACCACTAATTTGTTCGGATCTAATAGTACTACATCGAATACCGGCTTATTCGGTGGTACCACTTTCAATAGTCCTAGTACTACTACTGCTGCGGCTACCACCGTAGGATCGACCACTAATTTGTTCGGATCTAATAGTACTACATCGAATAGCGGCATATTCGGTACCACTTTCAATAGTCCTAGTACTACTACTGCTGCGGCTACCACCGTAGGATCGACCACTAATTTGTTCGGATCTAGTAGTACTACATCGAATACCGGCATATTCGGCGGTACCGCTTTCAATAGTCCCAGTACAACTACCGTCGGATCGACCGCTAATTTGTTCGGATCTAGTAGTACTTCGTCGAACACCAGCATATTCGGCGGTACCAATTTCAGTTTCGCGCCGCCTTCGAAGCCGTTCCAGCCGGCGACTACGACCGGTACCGGTTTGTTCGGCGGCGTTTCGAAATCGAGCAGTACCGTCGCGACGAGCGACGGCGCCGACGCCAACGAGATAGTACTGAAATGCGATACCAACTTGTCGTTTTCTTCGTTGGCTTCCAACGTCAAGATCGACGCGAAACCTTCGTTTACCATGAAAACCGGTAAGTGGGTACCAATCGGGTACTATCCGGACGTTGTTTCTCATTCAAATCCATCGCAGTTACAGATGAAACGTTCTCGTTTTTGGGCGCCGGAGCGCCGGTGTTCCAATCGACAGCCGGAAAGGGTACCGCCAACGGTAAGGACGATGAAGGCGACGACGAGGGCGGTACCAACGACGACTACGATCCCCACTACGAGCCGATCGTACCGCTGCCCGAGCAGATCGTCGTGACGACGGGCGAAGAGGACGAGGACGCGTTGTTCAACGATCGAGCGAAATTGTTCCGGTACGTTGCCGACACCAAGGAGTGGAAGGAGAGAGGCGTCGGCCAATTGAAGGTGCTCTATCATCGAGAGAAACGTAAGTACTATAACAATATGCTTTAATGCTAGGTGTTCATTTGAGAGAAAACTCGAGAGAGAGACTAGTTCTCGCCAGTGGACAATGTTGAGAGTAACTATTTGAGAGTTAATGATTACTCTTTGCAAGTTTGCATGTAGCGAGTTGCTGTCAAGTCGACACATCATTTTTGGTACTATCGAAAAAGTGTCCCGTTATTTGAGGATACAACAGAGTTCGTAAAACGGCCGCTAGGAGGCGATGTTGTAAAGGATCACGGTTTTTTTGTGTACGAATTATATAGAATTAGCATTAAGGTTTTATTCAAATACAAAAATATACTTAAATCAGCGATGAATTTGTTGTTAACATCATGCCTCACGTACCTTCGGTTAATGTATTTCTCCATTTTGTCCTCGAAATGTCAAATAATATTTTTTGAAGTTTTGACAGCTTGAACTGTCGTTTCACACAACCGTGATTTATATGTAGCGCGACGCTGATTGGTTGAGATAAGTTGGTCCTCCGATCGTTCGCCACGGTGCGGCTCAAAAGTGAAGCTCTAAAAGTCCTCAAATAACGGGACACATTCTCTAATGCATAAGCATAGGGAGATTCCAGACCTTAGAAATATAGGGCCGTGGTTTAGACATTAACCAAGAAGGCTGTTTGGCCTTAACTGGATCCGCCATTTTATTAAATACCTCTTCTTCTCTCATTAGATACATGGCCTCTTACAACTTTTTGGGGTTTTTTATTTGGAATATGTAATGTTGGTTACAGTTAGTTGTCATTTGAGAAAGAAAAAACACCATAGAACACAGAATTTAGGTTTTCAGTTCTGTATTCTCAGTATTCTGTGAAAAAAAGACATTTTCAAAGTTATCGAGGTTTATTGTTTATTTTGTGTTTATTGTATATTATCAATCACCAGACATTATTTACTTGTGATGGAAATTGAACAATTAAACATAGATTATGAAGATATTTTTGTTGATGATTTGGAAATGTTGGAGATCCTAACTTAAACCGCACCTCAAGGAAGGAGTGGCGGGTAATTTAAAAAATTTAAATAGAAACCCCTATTTTTTAATGAAAATTCGGAATACTGGCATCAAAATTAGCAAGTTTTGCTCGAAACATTTTTCAAATTTATCAAGAAAAAAACTAAAATTTCGAAAATTATTTCAAATAGCCCTATTTAGTCTTAAAATAAGCCAAGGAATCACCCCCTTTCAAATGTAAACGATGTTTAGGAACACCCTACATAATAAGTGGTGCAGCATAAAAATTATAACTTGTAAAATTCTAAATATAACGAGTAAATTAACACGTATGTGTATAATTTTAGACACGTATCGATTGTTGCTGAGGCGCGAACAAGTCCACAAGCTCGTCCTCAACCAACTGGTGACCAAAGATCTCGAACTGAAGGCGATGACCACCGAGAAATCCTGGATGTGGGTGGGCTACAATTTCGTCGACGACGAGACCAACCTGGAAAAGTTGGCCGTGCGCTTCAAGAAGCCCGAGACCGCTTTGGAGTTTCGAACGGTCGTCGAACGAGCCACGGAGCAATTGAGACTGGCCGAAACCGAAGAGAAGAAATCCCACACTAACGAGAGCGACGGGGAAGTACCGGTGACCGTGAGCAACTTCGGCGAAGGCCACTACGAGGGCTACTACGAGGAAGCCAACAAGTACAGCGAAGGGGAGGAGGACGATGATGATGTCGAGGAAGAGGAGGACGATGAAAAGTAACGTTATCGAAACTTTTATTGAAAATATTTGTAGTAATGAATTTTGTTTTTTGATCGTCGACAGGACTATAATGTTCGTGAAGGAATGCACGTTGAGCGAACGCCTTCGAGACGACGGCGAATGGCAGGAGATCGGCAAAGGGGATTTGCAAGTCTATTACGATCCGGACGTTTTCGGTGCCCGGATTCAAGTCAACGACGAATACGGTAAAGTGATGAGCGTCACGTTGATCGGCATCAACACCATAATGGAAGTAAGTACCTAACGAGGGTCCGGTGAAAAGTTCTCGGTCTGAATCGTTTTGAACTGTCTAGAACGATCCAGAATCATTTTTAACTGTCTGGGACAATCTAGAACGCTCCTGGGCCATTTGGAACTGTCTGAAACCATTTAGAACTTAGAACAGAGTCAATTAGACAGTGTTGTTAAAACTACTTTGTATAATGTAGTTAACTACAATTACAACTACTTGTAAATAAATGTACTTGTCTTTCACGAGAACTCTTCACCTTACCCACGTACATATCGTCTAAAACAATTCGAGTTTCGCTTTGCCTTTATTTTCGTTTTACAACGTGTTTCCGTCTTTCAGTCGGAGGGTAACGAATGCACGTGGAAGGCCAGAGAATGGACGACGGATATGCAAATGCGCAATTTGAAAGCGACCTTCGCAGACGAATCGGCCGCCCAAGAGTTCCATTCGAACTATTTCGAGGGATTGAACTACGCCCAACAGGTCGGTCTGGTCGACGAGTCGCCGGTCCAGTGCGCTTCGGACGATACCGATGAATAAGTAAATATGAAAATGCCCATATTTTAATTATAGTTTTCAATATTTAGTTTTAATACGAACTTCTTTTCGAAAGAATTCCTATGAAATTTTTTTGATTCTATTTTCCCTAATGAATGTTGATTTTAGTATGTATTTGTTTCGATATGTTACAATTTTGATGTAATAAAGTGTTAAGAGAACTTTTTTTTAAAAGCCTTTCAGCGTTTCATTCATTTTGAAACAACAAGATTCTGTAAAAGACCGCTGCAATTTATACGAAGCATCGAAATGAAACCAAAAACTTCTTTTCTCACCACAAATAGTTTATTGTTGATATTTATAAAAATTATAAGCTTAACTTTATCGCTTCCTACGCAACTGGAGCGAATTCCTTCTGAGCCAAGCGGCGCGCCTGGAACCGCCCTTAGTCTGCGAGTACCTGTGTCCTTTGCCCAAACCTCTCGATGATCTTCCGGCAGAGGTCTTTCCGCGCAACTCTCTGTGCTTGTGAACGGCCTCCACTATCCAGTTAACCTTAGCATCTCGTCTAATTGCCTACAAAAAAAATAAACAATATAAACAACAATAAATAATTTATGTTAAAAAGGCCATTAGAATTGTACAGCCACTAACCTTATGCGAAATATCCACGAGGATGATTTCAAAGTATTTATACGTAGAATCCTGTCCGACCCAGTACGAATTCAACACTCTCAATCCTCCGCATCTCCTACCAACACGTTCCTAAAACAATACCACTTTATTAGTCAACACAGGAGATATAATAAAAACACAAAAACTGACCTCAGCGATGGCCTGTAGATTGCGCACGGGTTTCAGCTGGTTGACTCCGTGACTCTTGGGTTTACCGTAGGTGCAACCTTTGGGAACGGGGCGCTTGCGGCCTCCGCGACGCACCCGAATGCGGTAGATGGCGTAGCCCTGCTTCGCGCGGTATCCCAGTCGGCGCGCCTTGTCGGGACGGCTGGGCCTGGGGGCCCTGTGGAGCTTGGTCAGTTGCCTGTATTGCCACACGCGCACCCTGAGCAGGAATCGCAGGACGTCGCTTTGTTTCTTGCGGTACAATTCTTGCATGTACTTGTAAGCTCCCATCGTGGAGGCCTGGAAGAAACACGTAAAAATATGTTGAATGTTTGGTTAGATTGATTCGACATAACCTCGAATTTGGTATCGCCAGTTTGATGGGAAAAATGGGAATAATAGGGAAAATATTTATGCGACTGGATGAATTGGGAATAGTTGGTTCGATTTTGATGTAAATTACTTACGTTTTAACAGGGATTGATGATGAAAAATTGGATTTATTTTGATAAAACTTACCTACAAAAATACTCGCTGTCAAAAAGAAAAATAGAAAGAGATGGATGAATTGACATGTGACAGTTGAAGTATAGAAATTACGTTCGTTTGTCATTTCTGATGTCCGATTAAAATTTTAGCTCATTTCAACTAATTGCAATTTTCATTTAATGTATTAATAAATAATAATTTAATAATAAAATAAATTATTATTATGGTAAAGTTATATTTTACACCCGTACTTTGCGCAACTCTTTCTGTGCACAACAATATTTAATTAGTATAAAAAAAGACGAATTTGTTAGGTTATGTTTTATGAATTAGACATCTGTCAGAAAACAAATTTGATTTGACAATTGATTTTTTAGAAAGCTTTCTAAGTTAAAACTTTAAATTATTATGCAAAAACACTATAAAATCTTGAGATAAGCTAAGTAAAACTTTATCTATAACAATTATATAATAGTATTCATAAGCTATTTCGTATTTTTAAGAGAAACGTATATTATTCACATATTTTTACCGCCAAGGGATAGTATAAGCACAATTTTTTAGTTTGTTTATGACACAAAAACAATACTAATAGCATTATAGTAACAAATATTTATAGTGCACCCAATGAAATGGAAACTGATAACGATGAAGAAGCGATCCCAGAACTAACCGATGAGGAAATAGAAGAAATAGAACCAATCGAAGAAGACAGTAAGTAATCAAGTAATCTGAATATGCTGTCAATTCGTTTGTCACCTAATCAAATGTTACAATTTCCCAAATTCACTCTGTAGGTCCGCAAACGCCAGACAAATGCGAGAAATCCTACGAAGACGACGAAGGCTCCATCTGCCCGATATGCCTGGATTACTGGACCAACGCCGGCGACAATCGCATCAGCTCGTTGAAGTGCGGCCATCTTTTCTGCCGTCAATGCCTACTCAGATGGCTCGACTCGCCCAGCAGAAACTCCTGCCCGACGTGCAAGAAACGCGCCCGCAAGTCCGACATTCGACCCATATACGCCCGACGACTAACGGCCGTGGACAATTCCCAAATCGAAGCCCTACGCGACCAACTGAGCGCCGCCATCGAAGAGAAACACAAATTCCAATTGGACATATCGAAGTACGCGTGCAGGGAGAGCGTCTACAAACAGAGGATTATTGAATTAGAGGCCGAAATCGTACGATTGAATCGAACCACTCGACCGATCGAGAACAACCGATTCGACGTACCGAACAAGAAACCTACTAGATTGTACCTGGACAAATCGCTGGAGATTTGCAAAAAGGACGGTTGTAGGGTGTTCGATTCGAACAACAACCTCAACATTCTGATAGCCTCGTCGAAGTCTCCCAGCACTCTGTTCGCTGGTTTCGGCGTGCGTTCGGTCGATCTATCCACCTACAAACCGACCGGTTATGTACCGTTACACCAACAACAAATCCGCGATGTTTCATTCCATACATCAACCAATTTATTCGTGACCGTTTCCATGGACAAGTCGTTTAAAGTGACGGACATACGGAACGCGCGAACGGTATCGACGGCCGCCCTCGGCATGCCTCTGTGGTCTTGTTGCTGGGACTCCAACAGCCAATACTATTTGTACGTGGGCACGCAGTCCGGTTCGACCGTGAAATACGACATTCGCAACCTGAACGAAACGTTCGAGGAGCTGTCGATACCCGGCGACATGTCGCCCGTGGTGTCGCTGGCGTCGATCAACAACTGCAACTTGGTGGGGCTGGTGTCGTGCAAGCTGAACTCGTTGTGGTTGTTCGAGGAGCGCAACGCGAGGCATCCGATCAATTTGAACGGACCGTTTGTTAGTATGAAGTACGATAGAGCTACCGAGCAGTTGCTGGTGTCTTCGAGGCCTAATAATCTGGTCGCCCATTCGACGCACACGCTGTGTACTTTGAAGAAGACCAACGAGGGGGTGAATTGCGATACGGTGCACGTTTTTACAGGCGGTGGTATGCAAAAGTTGCTGTCGAAGTCTTGCTTCGTGTCCGACGCGGGTGACTATGTGGCCGCGTACGAAGAGACCGGCAAGTGCGTGTGCCTGTGGAGCATCAATACGGGGGCCAGGTGTTGCGCCGTGCCGGCCAAGGAGGCCGTGCTGGATTTGAAGGGGGTGAGGAACGGTGGAGACACGTTTTTGGTGTCGCTTACCGAGAGAAATCTGGATTTTTACAAATTTTTTTAGAAGTAAATGAATGTAAACTTGCCTAGAGGCGTCGGTTGTTATTTTTGATGTTTGTTGTGATTTTCTTTAAAGATAATTCTTGGTAAAACTCGAATTTTTACTTGAAGAACCTACAAAATGCGAATGGTTATCCGTACAGTAAAAGGCCAAAAAGTTTTCTTGAAGACGTCAAAAACATGAATTGTTTTCAAACAACCTGGCCTCTTCTAAAGATACTATCTAGTTAATTTCTAGAGCAACATTTTCAAGATATTATTGCGAAAGTTTAGTGGGTTTCAGTTAAATGTTTGGTTTCTTTTGTCGTACGAACGATCTATGCTTTCAAATTTATATCCATTTATAACATTTGTAGACAAGTAACGTGACATACCAAAGCAGAAGTTTCCAGACCTTGGTTATGTAAGGCCGTAATTGACATTTGACAGCCATTGAGATTCTTCTTTTTTTTTGCGAATAAAAAAAAAGAAGAAGTTTGTTGGTTAGTGATTCTTGTCAAATAAATCAACAATTTTTTGGCAATTAATTTAGGGGGTTTGCACACGATTATAAGCCCGACGGTCCCTTTAGCATTACCTAGGATGCACCACGAGGAGGAGAATTCTGGAAAACTGGAAAGTACATCCATAACTCATCTTCCACAGGTAACGTAAGTTTGTGTCAATATTTGGATTCTACTATTTACCAGGCAATTATAAAATCATAGGTAGAGGAGTTATAATGATTGTGGGAATATTAAGTAATCAAACGGTTTGTTATAGATTCCTCTTTAAATGATACAAAGTATGTGTTGAATCCCACGAAATTGTCCAGACCTATCGATGGATCGTTGTACATCCCCTGTATAGTAGGCCTAAATAACATTAAAGCCAACGATTAATGCAGTGCTGCAGGTAAGTCGAGTTAACCGAACGAATTTGGTTATTTCTTAATTTAAATGTGCAAAATTGCAGGCTTTGACTCTTGTTAATCCGCTTCGGAATGACTTCTCGAGAGAAGAGAATTGCAGTAATGTAAAGAGACCTTCCATGCTCCTGCAGAGGTTTGGCGAGCTTATGAGGAAATTGTGGAATCCCAGGAACTTCACAGAGCATGTACGAGTATCAAGAAATTCTCTCCAAGCTGTTGTATCGTGGAGTTAAAAGAGGTTTCAGTTCACTCAGCAGGGTTAGCTAGTTTTATAATGCTTAATTATTGTTATAATTGAGTTATTGTTTGTAGGAGATCCGATAAATTTTTTTGTCTTTGGTTTCTGATTGCCCTTGATTGAGCATTGGATGGTATTAAGAAAAATGACAGTTCAATAATCTACGGAAATTGAGACGGAATCGCCCCTTTTTGTATCTATCTTGCGATCTACGGCCTTCGCCATTTTGTTTATCGATGAATTTCTGAGAGAATAATATTATATCATTCCTCAGGTATGCATTTCAAAGCGTTATGTTATAATAGGAGTGTATGTAATAATTTGTGATTTGTAGGTGAATTTGTATCATTTCTTAACGAAATTCAACGCGCAAACCGAGAAGGAATACAAAACCGTATGTAAAAGGAAAATTTCATGAAGAAGTTCGAAATAAGTGTAAGAATTGAGAACGACAGAATGATTTTACTCCTGTAACGTTTTTGTATAATAATATTTCGTCTCTATTTTGTTGTATTTAACGGTAGTGAGTTTAATGTAAGACAATAAAAATATTGTTGAAAGTGTTTTGTTTCAAATATTTTGAAATCACCAATTCCAACCAGTTTTCATGTAATTAGCAATTAAAAAATGCAGTAGTTTGGTTAATTTTTCAATAATTTAAATAAATAATGCATTTTTTATATAGAATCGTTCATACTTAATCATTTCTAATGCATTTCTGGTATCTTAGAGGTATTTACAAGATATATTGGTTGCCTACCTAATAGTATCAGTAAATCGATTTTCGATCGATAAATGTAATTCTGGTTGTCTAACTATTGTATTAGGAACGCGCGAGTAATAAGTATCAGGAGTAAACCTCTTCACACATTCTGTTCTCCTAATACGAATTCTTAAATTCGCAAATTTTTAACGAGAAATTTTCAAACGATGAAACGAGAAACGAGAAAAGTTTTGCGGTTTTTTTTCAATAAATTCGAGAAAAGTTTTGCGTTTTTTTTTCAATGAATTCGATAAAAGTTTTGCGTTTTTTTTTTCAATAAATTCGACAAAAGTTTTGCGTTTTTTTTTTCAATAAACTCGAGAAAAGTTTTGCGTTTTTTTTCAATAAACTCGAGAAAAGTTTTGCGTTTTTTTTCAATAAACTCGAGAAAAGTTTTGCGTTTTTTTTTTCAATAAATTCGACAAAAGTTTTGCGTTTTTTTTTTCAATAAACTCGAGAAAAGTTTTGCGGTTTTTTTTCAATAAATTCGAGAAAAGTTTTGCGTTTTTTTTTCAATAAATTCGACAAAAGTTTTGCGTTTTTTTTTCAATAAATTCGACAAAAGTTTTGCGTTTTTTTTTTCAATAAACTCGAGAAAAGTTTTGCGTTTTTTTTTTCAATAAATTCGACAAAACTTTTAGCATAAATTTCATCCAGGACTTTCCGTAGAAGTACCTCTCTCCATATAATAAATATCTCCCGATATTGAACTTCCTTGCATATTCTCATTGCCTAATATCCGAAATTTATCAATGGACGACGAAAACTTGTGCTCAAATCTCGAAATAAAACGTGAATTTGAAATTTCGTATTAGGAGAGCAGAATGTATGAAGAGGTTACTCCTGATACTTATTACTCGCGCTTTACTAATACAATAGATAGGCAACCAGAATTACAGAAATTTGATTAAATGGTTGCCTTTGTATGTATTTGTAATCGAACAGGAGCGCGATTAATAAGCGTCACAAGTTAACCTCTTCACACATTCTGCTCTCCTAATACGAAATTTCAAATTCACGTTTTATTTCGAGATTTGCGCACAAGTTTCGTCGATCTTCATTGATAAATTTCGGATATTAGGCAATGAGAATATGCAAGGAAGTTCAATATCGGGAGATATTTAGTATATCGAGAGAGATACGTCTAGGGAAGGTCCTGGATGAATCCTGATGCGTTAATAAATATTCTAAATGTTTCGTCGTTCTTGAAAACACATTTTCAAAGATAATTTAACATTTTGTGCATTATTAATAATTCTTTATTGCAAAAATGATACGAAAATAGAATATTAAAAAATTTTTAAGACATCCTTAATCCTGATTTTAGAATTCTTAGTATTTTTCGTTCATTAAAAACAACGCAAAACTTTTTCAACGCAATTTGTAAAAATCTGGAGCTATTAAAGCAAAAAGATCGGGAGAAACAAATATTAGAAGTTCGAGTAGTTTGTGTCAAAACGTATGAAAATCTCACGATAAATCGCGAATTTAAGAATTCGTATTAGGAGAACAGAATGTGTGAAGAGGTTTACTCCTGATACTTATTACTCGCGCTTTACTAATACAATAGATAGGCAACCAGTATTACAGAAATTCGATTAAATGGTTGCCTTTGTAAATATTTGTAATCAAACAGGAGCGCGATTAATAAGGGTCACAAGTTAACCTCCTCGCACATTCTGCTCTCCTAATACGAAATTTCAAATTCACGTTTTATTTCGAGATTTGAGCACAAGTTTTCGTAGATCTCCATTGATTAATTTCGGATATTAGGCAAGGAGAATTTGCAAGGAAGTCCAGTATCGGGAGATATTTATTATATCGAGAGAGATAATTCTAGGGAAAGTCCTGGATGAATCCTGATGCATTAATAAAGATTCTAAATGTTTCGTCGTTTTTTAAAACAGATTTTCAAAAAAAAATTAAAATTTCGGGCATTATTATTAATGTTTTATAATAGAAATGATAAGAAAAGTTTTGTAGAGTTTATTAATAAAAAAACGCAAAACTTTTTCACCGCAATTCGTAAAAATCGGAAGAATAATTTTGTCGATCGTTCGAAAATTTCACGTTAAAAATTTGCAAATTTGAAATTTCGTATTAGGAGAGCAGAATGTGTGAAGAGGTTTACTCCTGATACTTATTACTCGCGCCTTACCAATACAATAGTTAGACAACCAGAATTACATTTATCGATGGAAAATCGATTTATGGACACTATTAGGTAGGCAACCAGTATTTCGGTCACTAAAACTTATAAATGCACAATCGTTGTCAATTTTTCAGAAATCTCAAAACGAAATGGCTTTTAATGTAAAATCCTTCAAACGTTTTATTTATTTATTTAAAAAAAACAATATTTATATGTAAAAATTTATTTCCTAAGTACAATACTGTCTTGTAAATAAGCTTCTACAGCGTCTGGAACAGGCCCCCAATGTTCTAACTATAACCGTAAAGGCGGCTTCGCGTTTGTCGTCAGACGCATTTAGAGCTCAACTATCTTACTTGACCATCCACCATCAGAGACATTAAAGCAGGAAGATATTTCCTCGTTACCTGACTGTCCAATTTCGCTTCTTTGAAATCCTGCGAATCGATCACCACCCGAGCGTTAGCATCCACAACGGCACTATCAATATCGTGTTATCCTTATTATTGCGAAATAACTGTTTTTAAATCAAAAACTATGTCAAAAATTATGTTTTAAAACTGTTTTAATTATCATTTATCAGATCCACTGTACTTGCGCCACCTGTTAGTACATTTTCTGAAATTTCACTGGTTAAAAACCTGGCTAAAAATTTAATTTTGAGACAGCTAACGCCATCTGGTCCAATTCTAGGGGCGATTGGTACGACTGTTAAAGTGCTCAACGCCCCTCTTAATCAGAAGTTTACTAAAAGTTCACTATTATAAATTATTAAGATTTTATACCCTTTCAAAAACACATTAAAAAATATAACAATTTTTATTAATCATAAAAAGTATATATATAATATATATTTATATATCCTACTGTGATATTAACATATTAATTCATTTTTACCTTAATCAGACAAGAACAGTTACCGGCAAAAAATATACAATATATAAAAAATACACAAAATAAATTAGACATAAATTAAATACGCTTAAAAAATAAAGAAAAATCGTAATACCTTCATTCAAAATAATAAAAATTAAATGAGATTTCCATAATAAAGAGAGAACTGAAATAATCATTCTTAAAAAATAGTAAAGAGAAAATTAAATTAAAATATTTAACACACTGGTTTATTATTATAGATTTGTTAGTAATTATACAGAGTACTTTTTTTGCAATTAATCATTTTATAAATAAACAAAAAAATACTCTGCACGAACGTAAGATTCAAATTCAACGCTAAAATATATCAAGCAACAATTTCATATTTTGTACAAATAAATAATATGCCTTCAGTTATCATAAATTCAATAAGCAAATGAATAATAAATTCATCAACAATCACTATGACTAGTCTACCAAATTACAGTGAGATTTAAATAAGAAAAATTAATCCAAGAAATTCACAAAAATTAATAGTAAAAGGCGTGTAATGCATTGTATTGCTATTCGAAAATAGAACATACAAATTTAATCGAGTAAACCTGTACAAAATGCAAGTTTGTTCCGATTAAAATTTTCTCTAGAAAGTACGAATTAAATAAAATAAAAAAAAAATAAAGTACGAATCCTACAACTTGAGCGAATGTTCAAAAAATAAAATTTTCGCCATGTTATGTACCTACAGAAAAAATTCACGAAACAAACGTACCTCTGTAAAACATTAAGCTTCAATATACATATAGACATTTAATAATAATAGTAATAATAGCAATAATAATAGTAATAGCAATAAGTTCGAACCGTAACTAGAAAATATCTAAAAAAATTTATCACCCAATTTGTTTCATTACCGTAATTCATTCGTTATCCTTTTCCTTCGACTCCTACACGGCATCATTCACCGCATTATTTATTATTATCCATAGTTTTCTTGCGACGACGGCCGCCTTCCAGCAAATAAGAAGCATCATACACTTGCTTAGCGGGCAATTTCCCCAGCAAATTCAACAGGATGCGATTCAATCGACCCTTTCGCTCCACCAAAGTCTAAAAAAGATAAAGAAAAACACATGATAAACGCTCGTTACGTATTGTAATATACAGGGCGTCCTTGTGTCCGTGTGTCTTTGTGGCAAAAAGACATATCTACATAATTAAATTTTAATATTAGTGATATTTTTTCAATAAATTATCGTTTAAAAATTCTCTTTTCTTTTTCTTCGACTCGACGTTCACCCATCAGAACCCGTTTTGATACTGTCGAAGTGTCGAAACCGTCGAAATTATTTGATTTTTAATCTAACAGAACCAAATTGCGGTGTGTGAAGTCCAGTAGAACAATTAAATTTATTAGAATTAATCGCGACACGTTCTATTGAAATGTACACTGGTAGACTGGATTTCAGCAGGCTAAGAATTTAACATTGATTTCCCTATTATGCGCGAATAATTTTCCAAACGGTGTATAGTTTTAACTCGTCTTGTGACACCCTGTATACCGAATCTACAGTGTAGGAAATAGGCTTCGTTACCCTAACAACGGGCGGCGTCGCGACCACCACCGTTTCGTTTTTGACGACAGCCGTCGCGGCGCAGCCGCCGCCTCCGCCTCCGCCCTTGTCGCGCGCCGACGGTTTGCCGCCGTCGTCGTTCTTCTGCCTCCGGCCGGCGGCGTTTTTCAACAGCGATTCGTCGACGTCGTGCGGACAATACGTCCGGCTGATCTTCAGGCGAGTTTCGAAGTGCTCGAACGCGAACGACTTGGTGCATATGGGGAATTTGCTCTTCGAGACCTACAAAAAAAAATGAGAATAATTTTATTTGTCACCAAAATAAATATTTGTCATCAAACAAAATCCTCTGATTATTATTAGTTTCAATCCCAGAAATATTTTTTTTTTCACAGATTTATATATACTGCTCCACAAAAGTTTAGGAAGTTCACAAATATTGAGATTAATTTAAAAGTTGCAGGTTATTTGATCGCCAAATTTAGTATGAGTTTTAGAGGTAGATACAAAAAATCCACTCAGATATGAGAGAAAACATTTAATTTCGCATATTTGAAAATTTGATGATCAAAAACTCTGTAACTTTTAAAAAAATCGCAAAATTTGCGAACTTCCTTAACTTTTGTGGAGCAGTTTATTTGTCTCCAAAGATATGTATCCAAATGTGTAACAGTTTGCATCCAAAATAAACGAATAATCATCGTAACCTATGCCCAAAGAATCTTTATTATGTTCAGAATAATAACTGTGTTCTCAAAATGATAGATCTATCACCATTAATTTGGTCATCGATAAAATCACACCCAAAAAAAAAAAACTAATTAAAAGTGACCGGACAGCATACAACAGCAAGAGGCCGATGATTTAGTTACCTTGCTGAACATCTTCGCGCCCTTGTCCACCCTGTACTCGCATATGTAGATGTGATCGGGGGCGGCGCCGATCGGCCGGCCCT
This sequence comes from Phyllotreta striolata, assembly GCA_918026865.1. Classification (NCBI taxonomy): domain Eukaryota; kingdom Metazoa; phylum Arthropoda; class Insecta; order Coleoptera; family Chrysomelidae; genus Phyllotreta; species Phyllotreta striolata. The sequence goes on from OU900107.1 coordinate 3,703,358, forward strand.
TGCAGAACGTGTTCAAATCCATCACCCAGCAATGGGAGATTATCAATTCGACCGGTACGGCCTCGTACAACGGCACTCGCATCACTTCGTTGGGGAAAAACCTACAAACGATTGAGCAGTTAGTACGCTTTTAAATTAGCCCTTCGCAAGAGGCCGTGTAACAAGAAGAAGAAATTCGCGCCCGAACGCTTACATCGGCAAAAGGCCAAACGAGCCTTGTATTACTTATTTATTTGATTAATGTAATGTTAAAATATTAATGTTACTTGGAACGATTTAGAACCATTTAGGTCATTTCAAAATTATTTAGAAAAGTCAAGAAGCGTTTGGAAGGCTCCAGAATGATTTAGAATTGTCTAGAACCATTTAGATAGTTAAAGAATCAATTAGAACTGTATAGATCCATTTAGAACGCTCCAGAATCATTTTAAAAGTGTCAAAAGACATTTAGAATGTCTCAGAACCATTTTTAGAAGGCTGTATAGAATCCATAGTCATTTAGAACGCTCCAATCATTTAAAACTGTCTAGAACGATCCATTTAGAACAATCCAGAATCATCTATAACTGTCTACAACGTTTTAGAACCTTTCAGAACCATTTAGAACTCTTTAGAACCATTAAGAACGCTCCAGAATCAATTAAAACTATCTATAACCATACAGAACGCTCCAGAATGATTTAGAACGCTTCAAAATCATTTAGAAAAGTCAAGAAGCATTTGCAACGTCCCAGAATAATTTAGAATTGTCTAGAACCATTTAGATAGTTAAAGAATTAATCAAGGTGAAAACTGTCTAGGTCCATTTAGAACGCTCTAGGACCATTTAGAACTCTCTAGAATCATTAAGAACGCTACAGAATCAATTAAAACTATCTATAACAATTTAGAACGCTCCAAAATCAATTAGAACTCTCTAGAACCATTCAGAACGCTCCAGGAACATTTAGAACTGTCCAGACTCAATTAGAACTGTCTATAACCATTCATAACGCTACAGAATGGCAACCACGTTTAATATAACATAAACTAGCGTTGCTAGATTCCAATTTACGTACTTTCTGGTGGGTTCGTGGAAGGTTTCGTGCGGCCTCAAATAATGATGGCCGTACGCCAGCCGTTTGCCCGTCTTCTCCTCCTTCCACAACCTTTCGATGCGAAATATGTCCAATTCGGCGTAATCGATCTTCCCGATGGTATCGTACGTATGTTTCTTATCGGTGCCCTTTATCGGTATGTCTCGCAGCACGTACACCGTATCGCCTTGTCGCAATTGCAAATCGCCTCTCATCAATGTCATGTAATATCTAAAAAAAACAAAAATTAACGAAAAATTACTTGGGTGCATAGGGTGTACTCCTAGTATAGGTAATAACCCGAAATCGGTTCGAGTAGAATTTATAGAATACGAGAAATAAAGGTGGGATTCGAGTCTGTTACCTGTGACCGTGCTCGGTAAATTCGTCCAACGGTATCTCGTAATCGACTTGTCTCGGCGTGCAATTCTCGCAATGATAACTGGCCGCCGATGCGTCCGCCTTGACGCATTCGCAATGTTGCCACACCATGCACCGTTCGCACTGTATCATCAGACCCTCGTCTCTCGGTATGCCGCATATGCACCTTATTATGTCCTCCTCTTCGCCTACGAGATACAAACGGAAATATAAAGGATTTATAAAGGGTGTTTCAATAAGACAGCAACATTTGAATTGGCTTTGGATTAATATGAACTAGGAGACATCGTTCTATAATAAGTATTTTTCATCCTACTGAAATTATTCACAAGTCCGTTCGAGGAAACTCGAGTCTCGAGTCTCTATATTAGATATAAGAAAGATTCAAATCAATCGATGAAGCCAAATTTGAATCTTACCGGAATTACTGAACCTATGTTTTCCCATTTAAAAATACCCTGAAGTGGCGCCCTTAAATATCTGGCATTTTTTTGTTAGGTTAATATAGCGGAATTCATAGAAATATCACTTTTTAAGTTTCAAAATTGCAATTACACCTCCTAGCGGCCATTTGAGAAACTTGAATTGCCCGTTTTAGTAATTACTTTTTTTACCGCAATCCTCTATGATGCATAGTTTATCAGATCCAGTACTTTACATTCTTATCCGACCACCCTGTACTTGTAAAATACCCATTAAAAATACCCTAAAGTGGCGCTCTAAACGCCATCGATCGGTACTCACTTTTCTTTCGGTTCGAAGCGAACTTGGGCGACGGTTTCTCGCCGAGCGCCCGTTCGAACTTCTCCAATCGCTCGCGCTTCGAATCGCCGTAGATCTTCTTCAGTTTGGTCGCCGCGACGCCGACGTCGCTCGTGCGGCCGTAGAAACGCACGAAGTTCCGAAACAGCGATTCGAAGTCCGAGTCGAAGGATTCGGGCGTTTTGTAGACGCCGGTCGCGATGTTTTGCTCGATGATCGACAAATCGATGGGATTCGACATGCTGGCGTACAATTCGGGCACTTTGCGCTTCGACGGCAACGACATCAGCTCGGCGCTCAGCTGCGCCCCCTTCGAATCTGTAAACATATCGAATCGGATTATTATCGATTATTATTAAGATCTACTCCGAAACTTCTGCTAACAGAACAATTTGGCAACGTCGCGGTATACATGCCTTTTGAAAGGCCAAATAAACTGCTCCGCAAAAGTTAAGGAAGTTCGCACATTTTGCAATTATTTTAAAAGTTGCAGGCTTTTTGATCACCAAATTTTCAAATCTGCGAAATTAAATGTTTTCTCCCTTATCTGAGTGGATTTTTTGCCCCTACCTCTACAACTTTTACTAAATTTGGCGATCAAAAACCCTGCAACTTTTAAATTAATCTCAATATTTGTGAACTTCCTTAACTTTTGTGGAGCAGTATACTTTACAATAACACTAGATTACAAGGTTTTGTGCAAAGAACTTCATTTAGAACTCTCCTAATATCATTTAGAACGCTACAGAATCAATTATTAGAACTGTCTAAATCTATTTTAAACGCTCCAGAATCATTAAGAACTGTCTAGAACTATTCAGAACGCTCCAGAATCATTTAGAACGTTCCTGAATCATTTAGAATTGTCTAAATCCATCTATAACAGTCTAGATTAATTTAGAATGTTCCTGATCCAAGTAGAACTGTCTAAATCAATTAAGAACGATGTAGAATCATTTAGAACTGTCTACTAAATGGTCTAAATACGACGTTGCCGTTGTAATAGAGCAACAGAACGCTACAGAATCAATTATTAGAACTGTCTAAATCTATTTTAAACGCTCCAGAATCATTAAGAACTGTCTAGAACTATTTAGAACGTTCCTGAATCATTTAGAACTGTCTAAATCCATTTAGAACAGCCTAGATTCATTTAGAACGCTCCTGATCCAAGTAGAACTGTCTAAATCAATTAAGAACGATGTAGAATCATTTAGAACTGTCTACTAAATGGTCTAAATGCGACGTTGCCGTTGTAATAGAGCAACAGAACGCTACATAATCAATTATTAGAACTGTCTAAATTTATTTTAAACGCTCCAGAATCATTAAGAACTGTCTAGAACTATTTAGAACGTTCCTGAATCATTTAGAACTGTCTAAATCCATTTTGAACAGCCTAGATTCATTTAGAATGCTCCTGATCCAAGTAGAACTGTCTAAATCAATTAAGAACGATGTAGAATCATTTAGAACTGTCTACTAAATGGTCTAAATGCGACGTTGCCGTTGTAATAGAGCAACAGAACGCTACAGAATCAATTATTAGAACTGTCTAAATTTATTTTAAACGCTCCAGAATCATTAATAACTGTCTAGAACTATTCAGAACGCTCCTGAATCATATAGAACTGTCTAAATCTATTTAGAACAGTCTAGATTCATTTAGACCGCTTCTGATCCATGTAGAACTGTCTAAATCAATTTAGAACGGTGCAGAATCATTTAGAACTGTCTAAATCTATTCAGAACTGACTAGATCCATTTAGAACGTTCCTGAATCATTTGGAATTGTCTAAATCCATTTAGAACAGCCTAGATTCATTTAGAACGCTCCTGATCTGTCTACTGTCTACTAAATGGTCTAAATGCAACGTTGCCGTTGTAATAGAGCAAACGACATAATATCATGCTCATTGTACCTTTAGCCGTCACGACGGCCGTCCAGATCTCCTTCAACAGCGACGCCAATTTGATGGTTTTGTTCAATTCGGGATCGTCCTCGGCCTGGGCCAGTTTCCTCGTCTTCATGTTGCGCGGCTTCTGCAACGCGTTGAGTTGATTCATGAAGACGCTCGTGTCCGTCGGCGTCGCCGTGCGCATGCGCGACGACGCGCTCATCGATCTGTCGCGCACTTTTCTCACCTGACGAAAAATCGTGTCAAAAATTACCGAGAATTTTCATATTAAAGGGTGTTTCAATGAGAGCGCGAGATTTTAAGGTTCAATAAAACAATGTTATCTGTAGCAAAATGTGGAAATATTTATAAATTTATCATGTGTACATTTAGGAATTATATATGAAACAAAATATCTTGTAAATGGCCGCCATGGCTTTGCTGGCACAAGCGTACTCTTTTGGTTACATTTTCAATGACATTATTGTGTACATGTGACGGTATTTTATTGATAGATCGTCTAATTTCGGCATTCAACGCTTCGGTGGTCGCGGGCATGTTGGCAAAAACCTGTGATTACAAGCAACCCCACAGGAAGAAGTCCAAAGGTGCTAAATCACAAAAACGTGGCGGCCAATTCTGGTCACCAAACCGGGAAATGACTCGACTGGGAGTAATGTTTAACAATTAGGACGCGATTATGTTCCACATCCAGATCCAATACTCCATATTTACTAACTCCCAACTGTCAACTTTCGATCTGTCATGTTAAAATCACGTGTCATTATGACTGTCAAACATGACAGCCAATTCAAATCTTGCTATCTTATTGAAACACCGTTTATATCGAGAGACTTACTTTAGCCAGGTTCCTGAGTAGGAAGCAATGGTGCTCTAAAATAAAGCACTTCTGCTGGTGGCTCATCGGTTTGATCTGGACGAGCGGCAACAGCGAGGCCGCCACCGCCGTCCTGTCCGCTTCTTTGGCGCCGCCGCCGGCTCCGGCGCCGTTCGATTTCTTCTTGGCTTCGGTCTTGCGCGGCCGGCCGACGCGCCCCGGCGCCTTCTTGTCGCCGGCGGCGGCGCCGCCCTGCGGCTCCGGCAGCTGCCTGACGCGCTGCGACTTGCCGCCGATCACGCCGCGGCAGGTTTCGCTGCCGCACTTGCACTCCTGCGAACCGAACGAAACGGCTTATAAATGATTTTTATTACAACATCTTAGATCATATATACTAACGTGGATGCATCAATGCCATAAGAATTACATTTACGTTCCTGTTGCCAACATCTACAACATGCCTAAATTATACTCTCTTTTTTTGCTCTATGGAATTCAGCATAGATTTATCTTTGTTTTGGTCTGCCAATTGAGCATGCGCTTTAAAAATCTGAACGTATTTATTAGTATACAACAGATACATTAGGAAATTCGCCCTTGTTGCCAGGTTCACACATTTGTTGTAATTTTTTACTCTTTTAATATGTACGATGTACGATAAAAATATGTTTATTTACTATCTAAAATAATTGTTTTGAAATGCAGTAATACTATTTAAATGCGCATACATTTTAATGAACTAATTATTGTACAAAACAGCTGGTCGATTACTTATTTGTAGTAAAAGAAAAGTAGAAATAAGAAATAGCTATTAGACATTTGGCAATGTTGATGCGTCCTTTTCTGGCACTGGCATTGACACTATGACATTTGACATCTGTCTCATAACAGTCATGGCGTCGTATTATTATTATATTTGGATTTTTGATTATTGGATTGGTTTGTGTTTAGTGTTTACAGTTTATACATAACACTGAGGTAATCAACAAGCATCTTAAAATAGTTTTTAAACATGAATATTTAAATTTGTCGCTAACTATATACGTCAAAATTGTCAAAGGCTCCAAGACAAAGACACACCGTTAGAAACTAGCGAGTGTCAAACAAGGACGGGTCATAAAAATACGTCGTGAATATGTTGGCAACAGAGTTTACCGCTGTCGACTTATTCATGTTAGTATATATGATATAATTACAACAAAAATTCCGAATTATTTTATGACATAGGGTGGCCCAATTTTCCCGCCTCCTAAATTTAAAATTTTGCGAAAATTGGATTTTGATTTCATATAATCTTGAATTTCCGAATAGCATTGCAAATAAATAGCAGTTTTTAAATGCAAATTTCTTAAATATAAAATGAAGTGGAAGAGATTAAAAATAGGAGATTTCATTGTTTGGAGTCTCTATATTAGGTATAAGAAAGATTCAAATCAATTGATGAAGCCAAATTTGAATCTTACCGGAATTACTGAACCTATATTTTCCCATTTAAAAATACCCCGAAGTGGCGCTCTTAAATAAAGAAGATTCTCCTTAGTTACTCCATAACAACAATGTAAATCTGTCAATTGAAAGAATCTGCTTAGTTACTCCATAACAACAATGTAAAACTGTCAATGTCAAGTTATGAAGACTAACTAAAAATAACCCTCAAATCAAGGACCAAGAAATACCAGATTCGAAACGATCTTCTAAGAATTTTAAGTGCACCAAAGAAGGAAGCATGGCCGAATAGCCCCGGTAACTGAGGCCAATAAATACAACAACAAGAAGAACTAAAAAATAGGAAAAAAAAAACCAAACCACATACTTGTCCTTCGGCGGGATTGAACAACGAGAAATTATAATCGTAGGTCAACTCCTCGCCGTCGTCGATGTCCCTCAGCGAGAACAACGCCATGCGAAATTGCCCGTTCACCGACCACTTTTGCATCTCGCAGTTCGGATCGCACGAGTGATTGACGAAGCGCCCGTCGCTGCCCATGCGATGCCCGTCGATGACGAGGCCGCCGTCGAGGTGCAGGCAATAGTGATGGGTGTCGTTGGCGTAGACGCCGCCCATGCGTTCTTTGAACTCCTGATCGGCCACCACCTCGCCCACGTACTCCAAGATGAATTCGCCCTTTTTGATCGAGTGCTTGGTGCGCACGCCCCATCCCTTCGATTCCGTCATGAACTTCTCGAGGCCCGGCTTCCAATCGTGCCTTTGGATCTTTTGATTGTGGCAACGGTGCGACGATGGGCATTCGGCGAATACGAGCCGATTGATGCAATCGTCGCCGCAATTCGATGTGGGCTTGCAGTTGCACGGTTGCGGTTCGCAGGCGCCCGTCGAATTCTTCACGTTGTATATGTTCGATCGAATTTTCCTGCGAAATATTTACACTTATTCACACTGTACACTTCTTGCCTCATTCGCGATTGCAACGCGGGCGTTTCTATGAGCCGAACAAAGAAAGATTACTAAAATGACAGCTGTCAGGGTGAAAACTTGCAATGTCACTTTTTCCTTTATAAGTGTCTAATTGAAGTTGTCTTTGTTGTACCCATAGCCTATGTTGCAATGAAAAATGGAACAACCTGTATGTGTCTAATGGAAGTTGTCCTTATCGTACTCATAGCTTATACAACCAACGTTACAATCAAAAAAATGGAGCAAAGCGTATACGGCCTTTATTAACGACGTCATTCAGCCATCTACGCTTCGTCGGGGTTAAAGTACCTGTAGTTCCAAGAGGGCACGATGTCTCTGCCGGGCAATTGCGAATTGGTGTGTTGCCACCAAATGTCGTAGGGCAATTGGAAGGGAATCTTCCGGCAACGCAAATACCTGCCGCAATGGTAGGGCGGCGGCAACAGCCCGTACGGATGTTCTTCGGGATTGTACGTCATAATCCTGGTCGGTTTGGCGGCGTTTTCGACGCGTTTCAATCGAATGGCTTCGCTAAAATCAACCAAAAAAACGATAAGTATCAGAGAAGCCTTTTTCTTAAATTCGCGCTCGCTAGGCAATGACGTCACGAGCCAACATGTTGCAACGTTGCCGGGTTGAAATGAAAATCTTGATGTGACAGATACATATACCTATTACTACTATACCGCTTACTACGGTCTAAAACCCGTAGCAAACATTATACTGTGGTGTGCCTGCTTATTTATGCGCATGCTCAAGTGAAAGATTTCTTGATTGGCTACTTTTGACAGAGCAAATGAAACGTCAGAAACGTGCTAGCTTTTATTTTGGTATATTTTTTGATATATTTTTAAAATCGACTTTGACTTGCCTGTGTAAATATGTCAGGTTACCGAATTTAACCACGATTTCAAGTATTATTTTCCTTCTTTTCTTTTTAGGCCTCAGCTACTCGCTATTGGTCCTTTTGAAATTAACGCGCTTGCGTATAAACGACTAAGCACACCACAGAAGGTCGGATCTCTCTCTTTAATCGCTACGATTTTCTCTCATGGAATAGATAGGGAGTTAGCAGTATAGTAGTAATAGGTATATGCTTACGAATAGTTTTTAAAATGTATATTTCTCTTTTATAGGGTTGTGAACCGTTGCAAATAAACACCTCTCCCGTCAATCGGATTGCAACCTAATGCAGGACTTGTCAGTTATATGGAAACAGGCCCCAGCCGACTTACTCGTCCTCTTTGTAGTAATCGGAAAACAACCCGGCCAGCAGGTACTTCTTCCTCCAACGCGACGTCCTCCTGGCGCGCTTCTCGTCGCCCGACGTCGAACTGCGATCGTCTTTGAGCCGTCGCAGCGCCGGCGACCCGTCTCGCAGCTTCCGCTTCGGATAGTTAGCGGACACGTCCGACGACGACGTCGACGAGCACGACGCCGTCGTCGTCGTCGTAGACGCAGCGGCGGCGGCGGCGGCTGCCGCCTTCTCTTTGTCGCGCCGCTTCCGCTTGCCGCGCTCCTCGAGGCGCGACCGCAACCGTTCGATGCTCGATTCGAGCGAATGCTCCGGCTCGACCGACGACGACGGCGAGGCGGCGTCGCGATGCCGAAGGCTCATCCTACGGCAAATATATCTACGCATTATATCGTTGAAGTAAACAAGAGATCTAAATGTCAACGGATCGTTTTCATTCACTGCAGGATATTTCTAAGGTCTGGAAACAATCTAGGTTTTTGCATTAGAAAATGTGGCCTGTTATTTGAGGACTTTTTGAGCTTCACTTTTGCGGAGGACTAACTTATCTCAGCCAATCAGCGTCGCGCTAAAAGTAGTAACGGAACACTTTTTCGACCTCTGTTTCCTGACCTTAGAAATACACGACCGCGTTTTAATTCTAGGCCTCTAGAGCACAAAAATCGCCGGGTTTTACGGATACCTTCGGCGATTCTTCGGCTGTACACTTACCGGTCGGGTTTGACGTCTTCGTCGAAATCGATCCGTTCGTCCTGCGGTAGACTTTCGCACTCGCTCATCGCCTCCCATTTGAACGGATCGTCCGGCTTCGATTTCTCCCCGTCGGCGGTTTCGGTCCTTTGGACGAACTCCGAGTACTGCTCGCCCTCTTTCGGTACGCGCTCGCAAACGTCCGGTGCTTCGGTACTTTTCGCCGCCGCCGCCGCCGCCGTTTGACCGCCCTCCGACGGTTTCTTCTTCTTCCTTCGCACCGTCGGAAAACCTAGAGAACACACAAACGATAATTTGATATACATAGCTTTTCTATAAGACCGGAAAAAATGGTACAAAGGCTACAAGAAACTTAGAGAGCAATGAAGAGAGGCAAATAATTTGAAATGACATTATTTGAGTAAAAACAGAACATCAAAAAGCGGATAATAACACTAAAAATGGCAATGGTTGGGACAAAATTAGCACCAAAATTAGTGCATTGTAGATCTCCAGAATCAAATAGTGAACCGAGAAAGGTCGATAGAAAAAAAAATTATCTAAAAATAACGTACCGGTACGATTGAACGCCCGCCTCTTCCTCACTTTCTTCTTCGCCGATTCGGGCGACGCCTTGACGCCCGCCTCGCCAACCGCCTCCACCTTACGCTCGCCCTCGACGACCGTCGACGTCGCGGCGCCGCCGGCCACGGCGTCGCCATCGTCCGCCTTGCCCGTCAGATTCCGCTTCGCCTTCAACTCGCTGATGAACGATTCGATGGTGACCTTCTCGTCGACGGCGATCTTCTCCTCGAGCCGGTGGCGCTTCTTCGGCGTCGCCGCTATCGACGCCGACGCCCCGTCGGCGTACCGGTTGATGCACGCCTCGATGGCCTCGTCGATGTGATCGTCGCTGCGACCGGTCGCCGCCGCCGCCGCCGCAGCCGCCTCCACCTCCTCCTCGTTGACGTGGTGATAGTGGCGCTTCTTCAGCGGCAGCCGTTGCTCGTCGGCGTCGGCCGGCTTGTCGTCGTCGACGGCGGTGGCGTCGCAGCGCTTCTTCTTCTTGTCGCCGTGCTCGCCCGCCTTGCGTTTCTTCGTCGGTTTCTTGGCGACGGCGGCGGCGACGGCGGCGGCGTCGCGATGCCGTATCGAACAGTAGGCGGCGAAGTCGTCGATCAACTTGTCGATTTCGATCGACGCCGCTTTGGGGTGCTGGTGCGACAGCGGCTTCACGATTTTGATCTTGCATTTTTTGTGTTTCTTGTGCTTGCGCTTGCTGTGCATCAGCTTCGGGATTTTCAACGTCTGGAATTTCGCCTGTTGTTGTTGTTGTTGTTGTTGTTTACATTTCTTCTCTTTCATCGCCTTGTTGGTATCGGATTTGTGTTTGGGCGGTCTACCGGGACCTTTCCTTACATTACCCAATCTTCTAGGCGGGTACAACACTCGTTCCGTATTACCGTACATCGCTCGATCGAACCTAGTCGATGTCACCGGAATTTTATTCTTACTACTACTACTAATACTACTACCATTATTCGTAGTTCTAGTAACAGGTTTTACTTTATTATTATTATTATTGTTGTTGTTGTTGTTATTAACGATCTTCTTGTTACCGCTCTTTAGCTTCGCAGTAGGCGACAACACCACCGGTTCGGGACTCGAAACGTGATCGGGACTATTCTGTATACCGGAATCGGGCGAAACGTTCGGATTAGCGCAATACTCTTGGCTCTTATCGGCCTCCTTGTCGCACTTCTTCGGCCTGCCGCGCTTCTTCTTCGCCCCGTCCTGCTCGCCCTTGCCGCCGTCGCCGGTCGCGCCGCCGGCGTCGTCGTCGGGCGTCGCCGCCGCCGCCGTCGGGCACGGCGCGTTGTTCAACAGCTGCATCTGGGCGACGAACTGCTGCAGCAGATTGTTGGCGTACAACGGTTGGGCGTTCGATTCGCCGTCGCTCGAGCTCTCGGTGGTGCGCTGGATGAGCGCGTTGACGGCCTGCTGGGGCAGCTCCATGTCGGAGCCGGAGGCGTCGCCGGCGCCGCAACCCGACGCGTCGATCTCCTGTTGGTCGGGCAGTATGGCGGCGAGGTCCTCCTGGCGGATCTCCTGCAGGCTGCAGGCGGCCAGCATGGCGCTGTCGGCGTCCGACGCCTCCGAATCATCGGACGTGGTGTAGGCGGAGCCGCGCGACAACGGCAGCGACGCCATCTGGAATTTACGGTTGAAATTAATCGTCGGTATGGTAACGGGAAAATGATGATAATCGCTTGAAATTATAATCTTTCGTAACTTCTGGGTGAGGTTTTAGAATGCATTTCAACGCAGGGTACATTAGATTTTAGAGAATAGAGAGAATAAAATAGAGTAGAGTGTAGAGTAGTATGGGGAATTGATGCGTGTGACAAAAATAGAGCCTAATTTTAAATAATTGTTTCAAAATGAATTTCAATGCAGGATAGATTAGATTAGAAAATAGAGAGAATAAAGCAGTGTAGAAAGTAGAGTGTAGATTAGTGTGGGGAATTAATGCGTGTGACAGAAATAGAGCGAAATTTTAATTAATTGTTTCAAAATGAATTTTAATGCAGGGTAGATTAGATTAGAGAATAGAGGGAATAAAGCAGTGTAGAAAGTAGAGTGTAGAGAATAGTGTGTAGAGAGTAAAGTGTAGAGCAGTGTGGGGAATTAATGCGTGGGACAAAAATAGAGCCAAATTTTAATTAATTGTTTAATTTTCTGCATTTTCTATTGAAGAAACTACAACAAAAATAACGTCCACCTAGTTGTACAGGGTGTCCCAATAAAAAGTATCCCCTTTAATGAGCATATAATTTTTAAACGCCTAATGATAAAAACATGCGATTTTCTCAAATATTTTTTATTTTATTATAAGTTTTGTTATAGTGATACAGAAACTATGCATTAACAATACAGGGTGTTTTATCAAAACCTCCTCTTTTACATTCACAGTAACCAAATTAATTTAAATGGAACATCCCGTATACACAGAGGTATTTTAAAAGATACACTATTCTACTTTTCAAAAATATATTATTTGTAGATGTTATTCTACAAAAGAAGATGTCCTATTTCATAAAATTTAGTTAATGTAAATTTAAAAGAGGGGTTTTTTATGAAACATCCTGTGCAGGCGATACAAAATTTTTGTCTCACTGCAACAAAAAGTTATAGCAAAATAAAATATATCTGTCAAAACCGCATGTTTTTATCATTAGGCGTTTAAAAAATATTAGCTCACTAAAGGGGCTACTTTTCATTGGGACACCCTGTATTACTTCCTATATGCATGTATTCCTTCTTGTAAGCGGACATTTGAGGTTATTTTAATAATCTAGTTAAAAAAATATTAATCAATTTTAGAAATTAGTCTTAGATCGGCCAATTTCATGCAGAAATTTCGCAGGACTCATTTCAAAATGACCGTTGTAAACAGAATTACTGTACAATACAAAAACCAATTACTATGTAACAAACAGAAGAACTTAAACAATAAACAGTTCGTAATCACCTCGCTCAAAATAATTTTCGAAATTTTCTCATCGACAATATCCATTCTGGCCATCGAACAAACAAACATTCACTAACACAATTTCATAACGCCGGGTACAAAATACAAAACCTTTAAAAACTACGATACTACAGACGCGTATGTACACATGTGCAAATAGTAGAATTAAATTCAGCTCAGTTGAATACAGCTGTAAAAATGCGCACAGACGAAACTAAAGAGATAGGCGTGGTTTTACCCCAAAAGTATGACCGGGGCGAACCATCCACAGTATATCTGATAACAGCGAAGGTCGAGTCGGGGTTTATTTGTAATTAATTATTTGTTATTTGCATCGAAAACATCGGCTGAGCCCAGCCTCTTTTATGATGTTGTGCGCGAAAAAACACGTGGTGTATTCAACTAAGCTGAATTTAACTGTACGAGGGGTTCGAAAATTTGGTTATGGTGTCGTCCCGCTAACGGTCGGAGCACCAATTTTTCAATCGATAAAATTAGTCCGGGCGATTAACACACATCGAGAAAAAACGCAAACTATTCGACCGTCCCCCGTAACGCTCCCCGCGCGATATTAACCAAACCGATCTCGTAAGTACTACGCTTTTATTTCATTGATTAAATTCATTACGTAAAAACATCTTTAAACGTTCGCATAACGGGTTAGAAAATTTCATATCGTCGTTACCACTGACTAAATTATTTTACAGTATTTACCACCTTGCGTACCGAAAATCCAAACACCTGGTGGTAGCGAGTTAGCGCGCTTTTTCGCCGCGACGTTGCCGGTTTGTCGGGATAATCGGGGATTTATCGGATTTTCGAAAATCGCGACAAGGAAACGTTTTTTTCGAGAAGTGCACGACGCGAACGAACAAGTTTTTACGATGCTTAAAAATTATAAATTGGCGCCAGTATTTTCTCGCAACGTTGCCAATACATCAATTTCATTTTACAATAAATTAACAACAGATTAAAGTGTATTCCGGGAAAGTGGAGAATTCGCCGAAAATTTGGCAACGCTGCATACCAAACAAGACGCAAAACGAAAACGCCAGATGACCCGGCAATAAATAAATCGACATGTCACAGTTTCCGCCAATGAATAGAGCAAAAAAATCTACCTAAACAAGGCCAAGGGTGTACGGAAAAGTACACCATAAATAACGGAACAGTAGGCGTTCAATAAAAAAAATTGACACATGACATATCCGAGTATGTACTGTCAAAAAACAAGTCGACGTGAGGTTAACGAACAACCGAAAAGGTCATTGGTAATATACATTAGAAATAGATTTTTTTTTCTAATTGTTAAACCGGTTTGATTCAATTTGTATATTTCGATATTAAGTTCGGAAATTCGCACGGGCTAATTCAAGGTAAATGCTCAGTCATCCAACTAGCCACACAAAATGCCCATTGTCAAGCTTCTTGAGAATTTGACAGCTGTCAAATGGGTGTCATTTCCGTACGAGTTTGACAGCAGCCAATTTTAAACCCTTCACGACACGATCGTGACGTTTTTTTTTCAATTTTTGAGCGCTATTCGCTATTCGCTATTCGAATTTTATCCAATTAAACGCATTTGAATTGATTCGATTTATTTTTCACCCCTATCTTATTCCTCCCAAAGAGGCGCCCGATTCGATCGAGACCAATACGCGCCTAGTCGGCCTTGACTTTAACGAGAAACGCACACTACGATGTAAGTACGGAATAAACGAGATTCGCAAATAAAGATTTCGATGCGATAAAAACAATTCGCGAACAATATACGGGGCAATTCGTATTATTTTAACCACGAAAATGGTTACAAATAATCTGAATCTAATAAATCATAACCGTCATAACCGATATTACAGAGCGTTTTATTACTTGTAACAGGTTCGTAACTTCTCGACCTCACCCTGTATTTACTACTTTGTAATTCGACCAAAACGGGCTTCGATAACAATCGAAGAGCCCCGTAATAAAAGAGTTCTTTTTCTTTTTAATATACGAATCTAAATAAAACGGAAGTTGCGACTTCATGGGAAGGGTACTCCCTAACCCCAGGAGCCCTACTCGGTAATTATACAAAGAGATTTTCGTTTTCATTACATTTAAGATTCTTTGTCTTTATGCTAATCGATTTGACCTACCTATATTATCATCATCTACCATAAAAAGCCGTAAAAGACGTACGAAAGTAAAATAACTCATCGTTCTGTGCACGAATTTGACAACTACATACGTCAAAAATGTCAAAAAACACAAATTTGTACGCAATATGGGTGCAACAAAGACGACTTCCATTAGGAAAAAGAAAAGAAGAAAGACTAATATTGGTAAATGAATTGCAACTTTCTCACTCTAACCCACTGTTATTTTAATTATATGTCTTTGTCCTACTCGCACAATTGAGCATATTGTAAACAAATTTGCGCTTACCAACATGTAAAATTAACAAACATCGTTAGAATTAAAACGAATTAAGTAAAATGCTTTAATTGATTCGAATAAGGACGAGAATTAGCGAATAAATTAAATGATTTAAATGAAGGAAAAAACAATACATTTTAAGTTATTACAGGTACCGCTCGCAACGAGTGCAAGGTGAGACGTCGTCTCGTCTGGTTCAAAACATTCCAATTGCCCTTGATATACATTAAATTCTCAGAGGATATACGATAGTAGGTACTTATAAGAACCATTATTTGAAATAATAATATAGTTATGCAGGGTGTTAATTAATTGAATGCCGATACTTCAGGATGCGAATATTTGGATGATTTTAAGAAGAAAAGTTTATATCAATGTATGTCCTAAACCTCTTAGTAATAGAGTAATAAGAAAATTGTGATAGAAAAGTAATTTTTTTCTAAAATTTTATCACCCTGTAGCTCGAAAACTATGAGGTTTAGGACATACATTGATATAACCTTTTTTTCTTTAAATCATCCAAATATTCACATCCTGAAATATCGGCCTTATTCAATTAATTACCACCCTATATAATTTCTTTGTAAACGAGAATACGGCAGATTGGGATATTGACGTTTCGACTTCCGGAAATTACATCTTCAGTCTCATATTAGCGAAATTACGCGCTTTTTCGGTTTATTACACTTTTTTTTTCAAATTGAATCGTTTTGTTTTTCCAAGGATAAAAAAACGAAGGATGTTTTTGGCAATATTGGTCCTAAAGATGAAACTTTCTACAGTCGAAACGTAAATTTTTGAATTTTCCGTGTCAATCTACGTCGAAATAGGTCCTTTTCCCGGTGGAAGATTGTTTTTTTTTTAATACAGAACCTGAAGATAAAACTTTCTACAATCGAAACGTCGTTTTTTGAAT
Source organism: Phyllotreta striolata (assembly GCA_918026865.1). Taxonomy (NCBI): domain Eukaryota; kingdom Metazoa; phylum Arthropoda; class Insecta; order Coleoptera; family Chrysomelidae; genus Phyllotreta; species Phyllotreta striolata. Next base: position 3,719,540 of record OU900107.1, read on the forward strand.
GTCACTTGTTGATTTACATCGTACTCGACCTTTTCCCATTCGAAAAAGTCAGAAAAAAAGGTAGAAAACAACAGAAAAAAGGAGCTTTTGCAATACAAACAGACCCTGAAGATGAAACTTTCTACAGTCGAAACGTCGTTTTTTGAATGTCACGTGTCGATTTACATCGTACTCGATCTTTTCCCATTCGAAAAAGCCAGAAAAAAGGTAGAAAATAACAGAAAAATGCAATACAGACAGACCCTGAAGCTGTTTACAGTCGAAACGTTAACATTCATTGAACAACAAAAAAAAACCTTATAGCGCTCCGAATCCTGCCATCGGCCGTACGACTCCACCAAATCGTCGACGTACTCCCAAACGCCTTCGGCCAGGGCGCCGCTACCGCCCCAACCGGCCGCCCCCGAATCAACATGCCGCACCATCAACGAAAAAATAAACACACAAACCGCTCTACAATCCGAAATATTACTACGCGCGTAAAACGAGCCGGTCGCATGTCGATTAACACGATTAAAATATCCCAGTCAAGTCGAATGAGTAACTAAAACAGGGCCCCTCCTGACCCCCCCACTTTCTACCCAAAACCAGTGCTGCGCGAGAGAGTAAGAGATGCACAAAGCGCGTATAAAACAAACAAAGACAAATGTACACCGGGAGGAAACGGTCGCGCTCGGACGCACGTACACGAAAAGGGGTTGCACACGACAAGGGGGTAAATAATAATTATTGTCACTTGTATACCCCATGCAAATCGAATTAATCATAGCAAACACAAAAAAAAGAACCTATCGCTTGCTGTAGCTCTTTTACTATCGTTATAAGAGAAAGAGTGTACTAGAAAAGGAACGAGAATTCAGTTTTGGGATAGAAATAACCCAAAGGAAAAAAGAAATAACCATGTAACGATAGCGCTATAAAAATATAACTGTTTCTCGAGTTCCGATGCTACTTTACGGGACTATTTTCATCAATCGAGATCAGGGCTAATCGTACGAAGATAATTTATTAACTGGCCTAATTAACGGGAAAACACGGCGAGTAAATAGAGATTTTAAGCATGAAATCCTCACCTTTCTGGTCCTACGAACGGTCGCGCGAAGCTTCACGTTCCCGGCCCTCGCCCCGCCGGCCGCCGCTCCGTCCTTCTCCTTCCTGGCGGCGCCCCTCGCCGCCTTCTCCTCCTTCCTATCGGCCACCATGGCCCTCGCCTTGGCGGTCAGCCGCCTCGTCTGGCGCACGGGCGACCGCCGGGCGGCCCGGCGGCGGCGCTCGCTGCGCTCCGAATCGCTGTCGGAGCCGCTCGAGCTGTCCGAGCTCGACGACGCCGATTTGGCGGCGGCTGCGGCGGCGGCGTCGGGCGGCTCGGGCGTCGCGCTCGCCTTGCGTATGGTCAGCCGGAGGCCCGTCGGCGAGCTGGTGACGGCGAATTCGGGGCTGCGCGGCGTGCTGCAACGCTCCGACGACGATCCCTGGCTGGACGACGAGCTGTCCGAGTCCGAGGAGTCGTCGGACTGGCTGCGCGACTGCGACGCATCGGAGTTCTGCGATGAGAACGAATTATTGGCCTGTGTCTGGCGGGTCGTGTGTGCGATACTTACGCTGGATTCGGCGTCTGAATCGTTGTCGGAGTCGGTGCGATCGTTGACCGGTTCTGTGTTGGTTAGGGCGGCTATGTCTACGGTGCTGGGTAGGTCTATTTCTTCGGGTTCTTCGGCCGGTCGGTGTACGACCGACGACCAACCGGGAAACAATTCTGCGGTGGTTCCATCATTAGTAGCCATTGTTAGTTGCCTAAAACGTTACGCATCTTACAATTTTCTTAATAACAATCCACTGATCATCAAAAGTTAAGTATGATACCCTGCTGTTTAAAAGGTTGTTGTTATTATTTGTGAACAGGTAAAAATAATCGAGTATTGATGATCAGATGATTATAATGATCCCAATTGTACGTACTAAATGATAGGTAATTGTAAACGAGTCAATTTGAATAGGTATAATTGGCGCCAAAAAAAGCAAAATGCACCAATAAAACCCGAAATTGCCCTACTTAAACCATTCGACCGATTCCCGTGGGAACTTTGCGGTGATTTGGTGCTTACTTTCACGTGAAACGGACCATCGTTTATCGACTGTCGAACAAACATACGTTTAGTTTCGATGAAAAAAGTCCGTTTCCATGTTTTCATTTCCAATGCGAAACAAGATGGCCACTGGCCTGATATTTACAACACATTGTCAACAACGGCTGGACCGGCTGGATGGTTTACTTTAACGTGGAATTTTCGATCATCGCACATTCTCGCACTGAAACGGGAAACGATCGAGACGCGAAATTTTCCTGCAAAAAAACGCAATTTTCTACTGGCGCTTGTCAAAGTTGCGCAATAGCGTCGAATTTCTGGAAAATAAAATCGCCAACTGACATTTCTGACAGATGGGGTGACAAGACACCTGGCGCAGGTGCACCAACCCAAACATGATAAATTTTTAACACGTGACCTTGACAATTCGGTTCTTCAGTCACATTGCATTTGGACAAACTCAAAAGTACGGTAGAAATAATTGAGAACGTATATTGAATATTGAATTACAAAAAAACTAACAAATTTAATGAGTCTCACTGGTTCGTAAAACCGACAACGGGATGAACATCTAAAATAGGCTTCATAGTTTCCGGTAGAATCGCCATAAACTTGAACCTCTCTCCCATTTTCGAATTGTTCGTCAAATAATCGAAACACTTGTCGATATTCTCCAATTGCTCGGCATCCTTTAAGGTTTGTTTCAGTGAGTCCACTCGAACATCCAGTCCGGTCCTCAACAAGAAATCTCGCTGCGTAACAGGACCGAACGTCAGAACACCCTGTACATCATCGGCCACCTATAACTCGTATACAATTTACGAGGCGTAATTTAAATTGGAATAAATTTACTTTCGTTATCGCCCTGAAATCGACGTCTGCAGTCAAATCAGATGAGCCCGGTTCGTTCAAAGGATGAACTTGTTGGTGATTCTTGAACGCTCGGAAACTGTCGATGTCTCCACCGAAGTGGCCGTAGTCGCAGATCAAGGCCACGCCGCCGTCGGTTTTGATCCTTTCGCAGATGTCTTTGTACAACAATACGCTTTCGGGGGAAATTTCCACGTCGTGCCTCGCTTCGTTGGAGTCCAAAAGAACTTGCATAGGTGTGGGATTGCGAGCTAAGATATACCTACAAAAGTTTAATAGATCAATCGATTTACTGTCATCGATGATGTTACCGGAACATTGGCTGGTCTTTGACAGAGCTTTTATCGATATCGATGAGAATTTCTCTATAACCCGCATCGGTTTTGTGGAATTTGTGAACTGGCAAAGCGTCGAAAAACTCGTGCGCTACAAACAAGGAGAACTTTCGAGGTACTTCGTTTAAATGTCTGTGCCAATTAACAGTGATATTCTTGTCAGTTGTGCCTTTAAATCAAAACAGTTTAATTACTCGAGGATACTTTTATTGCAAACAAACCGACCTTTCTCGAACTGATCCATATCGACTTTAACACCCAACCGATCGGCTTGCGCTCGCCTCAAGCGAGGGCTGACTTCGACTAATCGCAGCTCCGTTTGATCGATTTTGAAATAATTAAACACTCTGAGTATGTCTGCGGATAAGCTGCCTTTACCGGGTCCCAATTCGACGATTTGGAAGGGTTTCGGCGAGCCCATTTTTCGCCATTCGTTTATCAACCAAACGGCTATCATCTCGCCGAATAACTGCGATATCTCCGGGGACGTTATGAAGTCGCCCTCCTCGCCTATCGCTTCCTTGTGCATGTAATAACCGCCCGAAGGGTGCGTGAGTACCAGCTTCATGTAATCCGCTACAGATATGGGGCCGGACGTTTGGATTTGTTGATATATTGCCCGCGACAAATTCCAATTAGTAGGCTTTGCGGTGCTTTCGATTGTTGAATAATGTACATTTCGAATGATTCTCTTGAGAATTGTTCCTAAAGTTTTCATTTTATTATATTTTAAAAATATTATTTTTAAATTGTAAATGACAACTGTCAAAGTCAAATTCTTCTTTTTTATATTCAAAATTTATTGTTGACTTTTGTCAAAAATTTTCAATAGAGGTCTAAACCGCATAAGCTACATGGTTACAAACATTTTAAAAAAGAAGAAAATAACTAGATCTTCATAACTGTTATATAGGTTTATGTTGGTACAATTGTCAATGGTGGTGAGTCAATTAAGTGCGTGTATTTAGTGATAATTAAAAAAAATGGAAAAAACAGCGAATCAGCACTATTAACACGTTAATTAGGTAAGGATTAACAAACATATTGTAACCCGTTCAACTAGAGACAGATTAGCATTACTAATAACGAAAAAAATCGTTAAATAACCCCTGGAAAATTCCACGAATCCAGTCTACCATGCGCTAAAAAAAGACAGAATCGCGCCATCTCTTTCTGTTTCATTGTTCGAGTAATCAATAGGGTTTTTACGACTGGTAGTGGTTTATGTTTTCGTTTTGTATTCGATCTTCACTCGTCGGTTGCGCTTTGAGTTCGGTTTAGAAAGGTTTTAATTTAGCGGAAAGTGAAATTAATAATACTAGAAATCATGCAGGGCCAGCAGGCGGTGGTGAACGCTCAAAATCAGCCGATTTCGTCGAGCAAGACCATCGCGATCGGCAGTCAAGTGATACTCAAAATGAACGAAGCCATACCGATGTCGTCCGTGGGTAAGTACGCAGCAAATTTCGTTAAATTCGCCATCGAACGATTGGATTTTCTCAGCTTTGTTGGAGCTGGCGCATCGGGAGTACCAGGCAGGCGACTACGAAAACGCCGAAAAGCATTGCATGCAATTATGGCGACAGGATCAAACCAACACCGGCGTTTTGTTGTTGTTATCCAGCATACATTTCCAATGCAGGCGACTCGATAAATCAGCCCAATTCAGCACTTTGGCCATCAAACAGAACCCCCTTTTGGCCGAAGCTTACAGGTGAGAGGCCATCTTTTTTATTTTTTTCGCAACTTGACGTTGACTTTTCCGTGTTAATATTTTCAATACCGGTAGGGACCAATATAAAATTAATCCCAATTCGTTATGTACGAGGATCGTTTAATATATCGTGCAAAATTTCCTAGATAACGAAATTGTTTACGAACGTTACTGGCGAAAATATTTACAACTTTTAAGGTCGAATTCAGATAAAAATATACATTCTTGCAATATTCCGAACGGGTTTTCTTAAGGAAAAACCCCAGGTAAAACTTGTAAATATATTTAATTTGTTGCAGTAATATATTACAAACAAACGCTGTCATTTAATCTACTTAATTACCACATTTATTACCCTCTTATTTAACACTTATTTGTTACTTCTCAGGGTTACTTCTCAGGTTCTTTAAATGCAATAATACAATTACTTATTGTTAGGGCCTGGAAAATATGCAAAATAAAATTGCATTTTTCAATATATTTTGCCAATAAACTATTACAATACTAAATAAAAAACTTAATAAATTCGGGTAACTAAAAGAAATACCCGATGCCCATTCAGAGAAGTCTTAAATATAGTGTTCTGGACGATTTGGAACATTCTAAATGATTCTAGACAGTTCTAAATTACTCTGCAGCACTCTACATCATTCTGGATTGTCTTGAACGGTTCTATTTAATTCTGAATGCTTCTGGAGGATTCCAAAAGGTTCTAGACATTTCTAAATGATTCTAATTCTAGACAGTTTCAAATGATTCAAGTGCATATGCATAATGTTTGTTCATGAATGCTAACGAATGCTCGGTGCCGAGCTAATGATTCAATTGCATATTTGTATGCATATTTTTCCATTTTTAGTGCATATTTTCCACACTCTATTTGTTATATTCTTCCATCCAATATTGTGGCTATGTTAAGTTTAATATTCTGTTGCAGCAATTTGGGCAACGTGTACAAAGAAAGGGGCCACTTGCAAGAGGCCTTGGACAATTACAGGCACGCCGTAAGGCTGAAGCCCGACTTCATTGATGGATATATCAATTTGGCGGCGGCATTGGTGGCTGCCGGCGACATGGAGCAGGCCGTACAGGCTTACATAACCGCGTTACAATACAAACCAGTGAGTTTTTCTTGTTTTAATAAATTTGAGGCCTCGGCTAATGAGGCTATTCGGCCTCAGTGGGCATATCTAGAACTGCTTGGTGAAATCTTAGAAGTGTAGTAGCTCTAGATAAGCTCTTCTGGCCCTAACATAACTGTGTGCCGAATTAATATTTGTTTTTTTTTCCTTTGCAGGATCTCTACTGTGTTCGTAGTGATTTGGGAAATCTCCTAAAAGCTTTAGGTCGTTTAGACGAGGCAAAAGTAAGTGATCAAATATCGGCGAGGTGCTCGTTTTTGGTGGTTTCGATTTCGTTTATTAGAGAGAAAAAATATTTTTATCGATGTTAATTGAAGCGCGAGAATTAACGACCAGTCGTTGAATTTGTTTGTAGAGATGAATTATTGTAATTGGTTAATGGTACGTTTTGGTTACGTAAATACAACTGGTTGTTGTTTAAATGGGATTAATAATACGTTAATATGTTCGACTGGAGATTTTCAACGCTATTTGCCGCGCTATCTGCGTATAATCGTAATGTACAGGGTGTTGCGTAATGTTGGTAGAAAAAGTGGCGTAAACGAATCGGGTGTTTGTGATTTTTTTTAGGGGGACCCCATCGTACGTTTTGGCGTTATATTATCCGTTTTTTTTTTTTGTATTTTTTGCGTTTTATTTGATATTTCTATTTCAGGTCGAAAGCGGTCAATAATTAATTACAAGCGAAATTTAGGTATTGCGTAATTGAAACAAAAGAAATGTGTAATTATTGACCGTTGCGTTTATTTTATTGCGTAAAACCGTAGTCTCGTATTTTCATTCGAAATTGAAAAAAACCAGTCGAATAAATTGAAATCGATAGATATATTTTTTTTCGTTCACACATTCAATCGTACCCGAACTGTTTTATTTTGCGTTTTCGATAAAGGGCGAAGAAATTAAATAGTTTTTTTTGTAGCCTCATTAGTAAATTTAGTTAAATCGCAAATATCAGACCTTTACTAATAATACTATTCAGTCCGTTACGTTAGTAATTATAAGCTACATTTTGAAGTGTTATGGCCTCTTATAAAACGGTTATCGAGCTCACGAAATTCGATTTCTTCGCCCGGCTATCGCACACACAGTAAGCGTTGAGTTTCGATTGGGACCAGTCGAATCGCAACAGTTAACGGCTTCAATTTTTCTCTTTTTTTTGTTTTTTTTTTATTTATATTACAATTTAAGTAATAGAATTTATTGACTAATGGTTAATTACTATGTTGCTGTATGATGATATAGGTGCGTGTGGCAGATTTTGGTCGATTTTGCGCGACACGATGACGGTGAAGGGGCGAAAATAATGCGAGCTCGAGAGTTGTCAGGTAAAGTACCGCAACCGCAACCTCCCTTCTCTGTATATCTCTATCTCACCTAAACCTCCCCCCAAAACGGTTATTGGGCCAGGAATTTGGATTGGTTTTTATTTTTGGTACTGTTCGATTCGTTGAAACGACACGACAACGAGGATACGTTATGTGGTTGTCTCTTCTAATGCGAATCTCGCTCTCCGATCGTCGGTGGTTTGATTTTTAGGTAAAATTGGAGGTATGCTCGTTTAGTAAAACGGGAGCTTGTGGGACCCTCCTAACGCGCTTCGTTTGGCATAGGCTTTTTATTTTTTGGCGTCAATTGCTCTTTATCGACGGCGTTTTTTTGCGTAAATGCGTAAAATCTGTATTACTGGTGGATTTTTTTTTGTATTTGGCGTAGCTTTTTTTTGTATCTAACGGTCAGTATTCAGCGTCTCATTTTAAAAGTTAAAAAACGCGCCTCTAACTTGACAGTTCTCAGGAGATTCTTTCAATTGACAGATTTACATTGTTGTTATGGAGTAACTAAGGAGATTCTTTCAATTGACAGTTTTACATTGGTTGTTATGGAGTAACTAAGGACGCATTATTTCAATTTGACAGATTTACATTGTTGTTATGGAGTAACTAAGGAGATTTTTTCAAAATGGCAGATTTACATTAGTTGTTATGGAGTAACTATGGACTTTGTTTACGTTAAGGCGACCCTCTAAAGGGATGTTTAAGGTTAAAGTGAGGCGCTGAACAAGGGTCATTATATTTATAGGTTGGATTTATGTGTAAACTATTAATTGCGAATTATTATAGTAGATAAATCCAACCCATTTTTATATTATTTTTTTGGTGAAAAATCGAGTACATATGAAATTAATTTAGATTAAAAATATGACTTGGTATTTCACCGATACACCAGCAAAAATCCAAGTGCGTAACACGGCGTAATTTACATTTTGGCGACACTATATTTTTTTTTTGTTTTCTACAATAAGAAAAACTACTGAAAATTCAGGAGAGGTCTCAAAACGCGTACAGGCGATATTTTTTTTCTTTAATCTTAACGGCGCTATTGCGACACATTTATATCATTCGCCAGAACCCGCATACAGTGTGATCGAAATTAACGTGGCGTTTTTTTCTGTTTCTCTTTTATTTTTGTTCGATGCGAAAACGAAAAAAGGCCTGCTATCTGAAGGCGATCGAAACGCGACCGGATTTCGCCGTCGCCTGGAGCAATCTCGGGTGCGTGTTCAACGCCCAAGGGGAGATATGGCTGGCCATACACCATTTCGAAAAGGCCGTCGGTTTGGATCCGAATTTCCTCGACGCCTACATCAACCTGGGGAACGTGCTCAAAGAGGCCAGGATCTTCGATAGGTACGTTTTTTATTTTTCTTGTTTATTACCTAAATCTCGTTAATTCGTATAACAATTTGGCAACGTCGGATTTGCAAAATTACCGTTTAAGTCGGTGGTGTTTTGTTTATCAATAATGGATCAGAAACTTTATTGAACTGCGAATTAATAACAGAAACTGTTATTAATCTACAACAGTGATCATTGTAATTCTTCTAGTCACATTTGTCATATTTTGAGGTTTTCTACTTGCTCCCAAAGTTTCACCACTTATTTCAGATACACCCTGTATAATTAATCAGTTCCGGCCTCATAATAGCGGGACAAGTAACTGCATAAGCATACAATATGAAAGACAGTAATTCCATAGAAATAGCCAGTAATTTCGCATTAATTTGCTTGGAATTTTTGTACAAATGTGGCGAATTTATTTCGATGAGAAAAAAAAGTATACTGACAGGTTTCCATTAAGATTAACAAATTGGAAATGATATTATGTCGGGTTTCGTGCATGTCGCGCCTCGCTCGTCGTGCTATTAACTCGACAAATATGGAAAAAGTAATCGGAAAAAATACGAATTTAATGGACGAGAGAATTATATCTCGAGTCATTATATATCGTGGTGGTTTTTTTTATTTTTGTCTTCCTTCGAATATCGATTGCTCGGGTATAATCGAAATAATATTTGTACTATTGGACGTTGGAACGTTGCCAGTATTTGTGGAATTTTCAAATAAATGTTTTTTTGAGTTAGTTTCTCCTAAGAGGTCGATAATCCGGTATATTCTAAAATTTTCATCAAATTTATCATAAATATTGTTAAATCTTAAGCAACAAGTGTATTTTTACAAACAAAAAATGATTCTTTAGTTCATTTTTATTTTCTATTCAAATGAAGTAAGGTAGACTGGTGCAAATGTAAAAATGAGGTAAATGTAATATTTTTACCTATTATGTTAATGTTTTTATTATTTTTGTAGTTCTTTTGTGCATTAGACAGGATTTGTTTTTTATTTTTTCTTTTTTATTTTGTAGTTCTGTTATTTTTTGAAATAAATAAACAGCATATCAAATTTTAAAGGAACTAAATATGTATTTACAATTGCCCCATATGTTTTTCTACATAATTATATTGTCTCCTTAGACCCGTTTGTTACATTTACCCCCTGGTACGGGCGTGTCAACATTTTAAAAAATATGTAAAATCGTTTTCCTCCTTTTTCAAAAAAAACTTTTTAATACCTCGATTCTTTAGTTTAGGAAGTTGTCAATTTAATGTGGTATCAGCATTTCTATTAAGAGAAAAAATAAAGCCACATTTTAGGATTTAATTTGAACTATTCAAATTTTACAACCGATTTGTCCCAGTCTACCTTATACCGTGCGAAACAATAATTTATAACCATCGAATATCACAATCCTTATACGTACAGAACGGTTTGCATTCGATTTTCGCAGCACTCTCCGCGCTACTGGTAAATATCGAATGGAGAAATCGCCTCCACAGTATATACATGGTGTCCCTTATTTAACTAGCAATACTTCGTCTCTATACGAGTATTGCATATCATTGAAAATTACGGCTTTTGTGGATTTTTTGTTGTCACTAAAACGTACTTCGCGAAATGTATACAGGATTTTTGCCATAAAATCAGTGGTGTGTTACCCGCGTTCAATCCGACAGGGACACCCTGTATATTGATAGAGCGATTGACGTCACATAGTGCGCCATGGCGCAGCCTCTCGGGTTGCCGTTGGCGACGGCTCGGCTCGAAAAACAACCTCCGCGCCGCCTCCAGCTGGCCCCGAATGGGGGGTTGCGTGAACCTACACAACCCCTTATTTTAATTTTCGCCATCGTCGAGAACGCGCGTGAATGTGTGTGTGAGTGCGTGCGCGTGCTTTTTTCTGTTCACTTATTCTTCTTCTTCTCCTCCTCCTCCCTTTTTTACTTCTAACTCTACAAGCCTTTCTTCTTTTTTATTTCGTCCTTGTGTCTGTATTTTCTTATATCGTTCCTGTACATCCCCTGTTGAACGATTTACTCGTAACTGCTCGATTTGTATATGCGTACAATTGTTGCTTATATTTGTATATTATCGTACGACAATAAAATGAGGGATCATACCACAAAAAGCGTCCTTATTGGATTAAAATAAATAGATTTTTTTTTTCGTATTAAGAAAGTGATTAATATGAGTGAGTATATGACTCGACGGTGCTTATTGGTTTCGATTATGGATTTTAAAAACGCGCAAAGTTGTTGGGATTTTTCGGCGAAAAACCTTGAAATAATTCTATATTTATTTGGCGACTAAAATTAGATGTAAATAAATTATCGGCGTGCACGGGCGTAGCCAAAGGGTATAAATGTTAATTCCACTTTCGAGATAATAATTCTTTTTTCAAGATGATAAAAGGGGTTCGAAATTTTTAATCGTAGATTATCCTGAAACGAAACCAACTGAAATCGCAAGCGTATACAAGGGTAAGATGAAAAGTTCTCGGCCCGACAAAGAAATACCACGATTTTCAGTCGAAAAATTAGATTATTCTTCTTACTGAGTCGAAATCTTTAGTTCGAGACAGTTCTAAATAATTCTGGATGAGTTCTGGAGCGTTCTAAAAGATTCTGGAACGTTCTAAATTGTTCTAGACAGTTCTAGATTATTCTGGAGCGTTCTACATGAGTCTGGAGAGTTTCAAATGGTTCTGCAACGTTCTAAATTGTTCTAGATAGTTCTAAATGATTCCGGATCGTTCTAAATTGTTCTAGTCAGTTTGAAATGATTCTAGAGAGTTCTGAATGATTCTGGAGCGTTCTAAACGACTCTGAAGCGTACTAAATGGTTCTAGACCGTTCTAAAATGATTCTGGAGCGCTCTAGATTGTTATAGACGGATCTAAATGATTCAGACCGAGAACTTATTACCCTACCCTCGTACTCAAGTCATCTAAAATCGCACTCAAAGTTAACTCTTAAAAAAAATCGCCGTTCAGATTAGTCTCTTTTAAATGGCACCTAACAAATAAACCAGTTTGATCAAAGAGTGGCGACGCCCATGTCGACACGCTTCCGAACACTAAACTGAAAAAAGCCATGAAAATTACCTAATGTTAACTAACGCAAGCGGTCGAATTTAATCGCCCGCATGTTCGAGAGAAAAACTCGTCGAATTTTTCCGGCCAGTGAGCGTTTTCCGTCGCGCCGTCTCGATAGCTCGCGTCGAACTCGACGCCCGGGGCGTCGTTTAGGGGACGGCCGGACCGTCGATATAGATCGTTTGCGATGCCGATGATGATAGACGACGTTTCGGATTCGGATTCGGCATGGAGTTACAATGCGTCATCGTCTATACGGTCGTCGATATACAAGCGACGAAGGAGCGTCGCGACGACGGCCCAACCGACGACGGTTGTCTCGTTTGGATCAAAGGACAGATCAAAAGGTTCCATATTTTTTTTGTTAACTTCTTTTCCGCACTAATTATTACACGAATTGTAGCTCGCTGAATTAAAAACGAACGAAACTTGAGTAAAAAAACCTCGTGAGAATCTTATGACGTCATTCGCTTCCCTAAACGAACCAACCTTCTAAAGTATAGTGACCTTGATTGGCGAAAAAATAACTCGTACCGACATCTGTCAATTTTGACATCCGAGGCTAACTTGATTAAAAAAAAAACTCGTATCGATATCTGTCAATTTTTTTACTAACTCGATCGTTTTAATATTCTTCGCGCAGGGCGGTAGCGGCGTATTTGAGGGCGTTGAATCTGTCGCCGAACAACGCCGTGGTGCACGGCAACTTGGCGTGCGTCTACTACGAACAGGGCCTCATCGATTTGGCCATCGACACTTACAGGCGGGCCATCGAATTGCAGCCGAACTTCCCGGACGCCTACTGCAACTTGGCCAACGCGCTGAAGGAAAAGGGCCAAGTTTCCGATGCCGAGGAATGCTACAATACGGCGTTGCGCCTGTGCCCGACGCACGCCGATTCGCTCAACAATTTGGCCAACATCAAAAGGTACTGTATATTCACTTACTGTATAAGTTGTTTGGTAACGTTTAAAGTGCCTTTTAATAGTTAGCTATTTCGATATTAGTCGTTAAGTTTAGTTGTTTGCTTAGATCATATACAGGTTGCTCAATTTTTGATTGCAACATAGGTTATATAGGCGAAGGAAAAGAGAGTATAATTTAGGCATGTTGTAGATGTTGGCAACAGAAACGTACATGTAATTCTTATGGCATTGATGCATCCACGTTAGTATATATGATCTAAGGTTGTTTGCGTTTTCCGCAGGGAACAAGGTTACATCGAAGAAGCGACCAGATTGTACCTGAAAGCCTTGGAGGTGTTTCCCGAATTCGCCGCCGCTCACAGCAATCTGGCCTCGGTTTTACAGCAACAGGGCAAATTGAACGAAGCCCTCATGCATTACAAGGAAGCCATCAGAATTCAACCGACATTCGCCGACGCCTACTCGAACATGGGTAAGTTTTTTTTTTTCATTTAATCCCCTCTAAAGCTATTTAAGAATCGTTCGGTTAATGCTAGAACTCCGCGTACAACCGCCTTGTAACTAACCGGTGTACGATTATACGATGGCGCTAGCACAAATACTATCTTCATCTTTTGTTAGTCGTATCGATGAAATTAAAGGGTGAATTTTTTGTTGTTGTTAGGTAACACGTTGAAGGAGATGCAAGACGTGTCGGGTGCGTTGCAATGTTACACGCGCGCCATCCAGATCAATCCGGCGTTCGCCGACGCCCACAGCAACCTGGCGAGCATCCACAAGGATTCGGGCAACATACCCGAAGCCATACAATCCTACCGGACGGCGCTGAAGCTGAAACCCGACTTTCCCGACGCCTACTGCAACCTGGCCCATTGCCTACAAATCGTCTGCGATTGGACCGATTACGACGCGCGCATGAAGAAGCTGGTTAACATCGTGGCCGAACAGCTCGAAAAGAACCGGCTGCCGTCGGTGCATCCGCACCATTCGATGCTCTATCCGTTGTCGCACGAATTCCGCAAGGCGATCGCCGCCCGGCACGCGAACCTCTGCTTGGAGAAGATCAACGTGTTGCACAAGTACCCGTACAAGTTCGGCGTCGAATTGAAGGGTCGCCTGCGCATCGGCTACGTGAGCAGCGACTTCGGCAATCATCCGACGTCGCATCTGATGCAATCGGTGCCCGGCATGCACGACAAAACCAAAGTGGAGGTGTTCTGTTACGCGCTGAGCCAGGACGACGGGACGACGTTTCGCAGTAAGATTACGCGCGAGGCCGAGCACTTTATCGATCTGTCGAACGTGGCGTGCAACGGCAAAGCGGCCGATCGCATTTACTCCGACAACATTCACATATTGGTGAATATGAACGGTTACACGAAGGGCGCCCGCAACGAGATATTCGCCCTGCGACCGGCGCCCGTGCAAGTCATGTGGCTCGGCTATCCGGGCACGAGCGGCGCCAATTTCATGGACTATTTGGTGACCGACGCCGTGACGTCGCCCGTCGAATTGGCCGATCAGTACAGCGAGAAATTAGCGTACATGCCGCACACGTACTTCGTCGGCGATCACCGGCAGATGTTTCCGCATCTGAAAGAGCGATTGATCGTCAGCGATCGCACGGGTCAACATCTGGCCGATAACGTGGCCATCATCAACGCCGCCGATCTGTCGCCGTTGGTCGAAAGCACCGAGGTGAAGGAGATCAAGGAGATCGTCCGGGCCGCCAGGCCGGTGGAGATCAGTATGAAAGTGGCCGAACTACCGACGACCACGCCCATCGAAAATATGATCGCCTCGGGGCAGATACAGACGTCGCTGAACGGCGTCGTCGTCCAAAACGGACTGGCCACCACGCAAACGAACAACAAAGCCGCCACCGGCGAGGAGGTGCCCCAAAGCATCGTCGTCACCACGCGACAACAATACGGTCTGCCCGACGACGCCGTCGTCTATTGCAACTTCAATCAATTGTACAAAATCGATCCGGCCACGTTGCACGCGTGGGTGAACATACTGAAGGCCGTGCCGAACGCGGTGCTGTGGCTGTTGCGCTTCCCCGCCGTCGGCGAGCCGAATCTGTTGAATACGGCGCGCCACTTGGGCCTGCCGCCCGACAAGATCATCTTCAGCAACGTGGCGGCCAAGGAGGAGCACGTCAGACGCGGCCAGCTGGCCGACGTGTGCCTGGACACGCCGCTGTGCAACGGCCACACGACCAGCATGGACGTTTTGTGGACGGGCACGCCGGTGGTGACGTTTCCCGGGGAGACGCTCGCCTCGAGGGTGGCGGCCAGCCAATTGAATACGCTCGGTTGTCCGGAGCTGATCGCCGGTTCGAGGCAGGAGTACGAGGATATCGCTATTAAATTAGGCACCGATAAGGAATAGTAAGTTGCGACGAATGATATTGTCCCGGTGTTGTTGTTGTTAAAACTACTTTGTATAATGTAGTTAACTACATACTACAACTACACTTTAGTTTCAAATCGATATAAAGTGACTCATCTGTCAATGTTATTAAAAAATGGTGCAGGAGTCATGTCAAATTCAAATATAAGCGGCGCGGTATGAGTATATTAAATATACTCATAAATAGCATTAAATTCAAATAAAGGTGGAGGGAAAGATGTGGACTACTCATAATTCACAAGTTAATCGACCTTTCTTTTTTAAATGGCCCTTTACAGGACCACCGATTTGCTCATTTAGAATAGAAACACTGAAATTGCTATTTGAACAATAAAATAGGCTCTTTTTAGAGGGCAATTTAATATTATTTGAAAAAATTAAATAAATTCATTTAAGAGTCTGGACTTACAAAAGTAGTTAGTTGGTTATTTAAATACAATAAAAGTAGTTGAACTACATTTTTAACTACTTGTAGTTAACTACTTAACAACACTGTATTGTACACTTTTAACGATGTCGAATTGTTTCGGGATATTTAAAATTGATGATTTTGTTGTTGCAGTTTGAAAGCTATGAGGCACAAGGTGTGGACGGCCAGGACGTTGTCGCCGTTGTTCGATTGCAAACAGTACGCTCAGGGTTTGGAGTTGCTCTACTTCAAGATGTGGGAACGTTTTTCGGCCGGTTTGAAGCCGGATCACATTACGGATACGACCGCCAGGAAATAAGCCGCTTACTTTATTACAAAGTTCGTTATCTATCGCCACGTTTCTTTGGCCAATATCTCTTTCGAAGCGACGACGTTAACGGTAAAAGTTTGTGTATATTTTTTTTTGTTAGATTGTTGGGAGTCGCACGAGTCGAGGGTAAAGATATACCGTGTTCGATTGTGTGCAGATTTTAAATGTTTGAATGGATAAAAAGACTATTTTTGCCGATACGATGTGCTTCTTTTGACAGTCCGTGTATATTTCACACATATGTAGTTTACATAATAGCGATTGGAATAAATTCAATTCTTTGATTTAATTATAAGTTATATAACAAAAAAATAAAAGCTATTTATTTAAAAAACAAAACTTCATTTATTCGTACTTAACATTATCAAAAATATATTAAAATAAAAAAACGCGATATCTGTGGTTAACAACTAAGGGTTCTTCTTAAACTTGAACAAATCCAGTTTCCTCTGCTTTACTTTACTTTCGTTTCCAGTCAGTTTCCCCGCCTCCAATTGGGCCAGTTTCCGTTTATCTCCAGCCTAGAAAACAAAAAAAACGTGCGAAAATAGATGCATCCGACATACATAATTAATATAGAACTTACCTCTAAATTTTTATCCTTATTCTCTTTGGATTCCTTTGGGTAAGTAACGCCCGCGAATTTGTCGGTGAGGCTAAGAGGATTCGGACTTTGTGCGTCATTTTGGGACGATTTCAAGCGCTTCAAAAACGGATTGACCTTCTTTTCTCGACTTTCCAATTCCTAAAAAATAAACAGCATAATAAATTTACGAGAATAGGAAATGTTTAGAATAACTTACTTTAATCATGGAATCAGTAACTGACTTATTGAAGGTAATGTCCAAAACGGGAGTGGAGATTTCCTGTAACGAAAATGAAATAATTATTTAGGAAGTTGGATGAATGTATAAAAAACTTACTTCTTGAGTCGTTTCGATTACGTCAGGAGTTTTTGGTATCTAAAAAATATATAGAATATTAGAAGTATTAGTAGATGTAAGTAGCATATTATGCAGACCTCGTTCGATCGTTCTAGTGGTTTATTTTTTGGAGTTCTCTTTAGACCATAGGCCAACTTCCTACTCAGTTTCACGTTCGGTAAGTTCGATGTCACGCCTGTCAAATTCGACTTCTCTTCTACCTAAAATAAATATATTATTTAACGTATAAAAAAAATGAAAATTGGTAGTTACCTTCTCATCCACATCCTCGCCATCATCGTTGATCTTCTCGAGCAACTGGTTCAATTTCTCCGACAAACGTCTCTTATCCAATTTCGTCGAATATTTCAAGGCCAACGCCGTTATTTGCGGATCGACCAACATTTCCATCAACTCGAAAGCCCGTTCGTCCAATTCATTCTTACAAGCCAACTATAAGAAAACAACAATTAAATTGTACACACCGAGTTATCCCTCTTCACTTACAGCGAACGTTTTGATGGCGGTTTCCTTAAACTTTTTCTCGGTATTGGATACCTGTAAAGTGGACCAAGCGAACAGGTTCATCTCCATTTTAGTTTTATCGTTGCCAGTTTCCGCAAATGGCGGCTCGATCGGTATTTCGCACACAGTAGGCCGTGGAGTGAAACCCGGATAAATAGTACCCTTACATCTGATACCTCCTATCGTTCCGTACGATTCGAATACGGCAGTCGCGAAGAAACCGTCGTCGGGGGATTTTCTCTAAAAAAATACAAAACAAATATACAATTAATTTCTCGTAGGCGATTCGAGCTTATCTCTTACGTGTTTCGACGTATCGCAAACGGGTATCCAAAGATTAGTATTTCGAGGATACATCGACAGCATACCCGACGAGTCCATCATAGCGGGCGTCCCGACGTCCGAGAAACCCAGCCAAGCCAACGTCGATTCCGGCCCTAAAGCCGACTGTATATCCCTACACTCGATCGTAGCACCTACAAAT
This sequence comes from Phyllotreta striolata, assembly GCA_918026865.1. Taxonomy (NCBI): domain Eukaryota; kingdom Metazoa; phylum Arthropoda; class Insecta; order Coleoptera; family Chrysomelidae; genus Phyllotreta; species Phyllotreta striolata. Next base: position 3,737,470 of record OU900107.1, read on the forward strand.
ACTTTCGAAATTACAAACGATTCGATTAAGCGATATTACATCATTACCATCGAACCTAATCAAGCGAATACCGATGCACTGATCGCCGTTTCTAATACCCGAACAGTGATAGGCCACCATAAGGACGTTTTCGAAAGCGGCCATCGCAACTACAGGCCCCGGAACTGATACTACAGCCCTTTGTGTACCATAAATCGAAGCTATTCTCACGATGTAATTCGATGTAGCGAAGCACACCAATCGTCCTGAGGCAGCTATCGAAACCACCTCTTCCTCAGTCTTCAACGTCCACTCTTTAGAACTAGCCATCAACGGCACCACATGTATAACACTACAAAAAAAAAAACGCCATGAATTATACATGCACCGCAACACGATGTATAAAACCGAACTTGGAATTCGCAACGACCAACGCGGCTTTACTCAACGCCCCCATCGTGTAATCCTGATAGTTCTGCATCATCATGCTGTGGTGGAAGTTGGCATCGTGGAATTCCACTTCGATGGACCCGGAGCTGGCCTCGTCCGCAGCGTTACCGTAGCACCTGATCACTCCGATGTCGTTCCAGCACATGTACCGAGGATCGAGGTGTTCGGGCGTCGAAGAGGGCATGAAAGCCGCTTGTAACGGGGCATCCGGCGTTCGGGGTCTCGGCGTGCTCGACCTGGACGAGTCTACAATAAAGGTAAATGAATTTATTGCATCGGTGTTGAGTAAATTGGGTACCTTTATCGGATACTACTGGTTCTAAGTCGCCGAATTGTTGTTTGAGTTTGCTCAAAGAGAATACGTTTTCGTCGTCTTCGTCGTCTAGTTGATTTTCAACGGTATCTTTCGGAGCTTCTTCGGATTTCGATGTGCTCGAATTGGACCAACGCATTATTCCTAGTTGTCCTTCTACGTCCGTATAAACTATTTGGCTTGTTTCTGCAATCGAAATACACGTTAAAGCGAACAAAATATTCGTTTTTTTTTGTATTACCTAGCGGATTCCAAGCGAGTCCACACACAGCGGTAGAAAGGGAATGTTTGCTGACGTTTACTACTTCTCCGTTCAGCCAATTCCATATGACAAAATCGCCTTTTTCCGAAGCAGCCGCTACGTATTTACCGCAAGGCGAATAGCGAACGATCGAGTAGGAAACGTCCACATCTGGGCAATTCAATATAATTTGTGTAGACCATTCGGATACTCGCAATACTACGACAGTATTCTTTTCGGGATAGGCCAAGTGCTGGCCGCGAGAGGGCTCAAAATCCATCCGATGGAGCAACTTTCCGTTGGAGAAGCTGTTGGTTTTGGGGAAACAACATCGTTCGTGCACCAATGTCTCGGTTTTGTAGTCGAATATTCGGAGTTTCGTATCGCCCGAAGATACTGCTAATAAATGCGATGTTGCATTCAAAGATACACTTAAGCAAGGTCCATCGAATTGATTGAAAACCTTCGTTTGCGACAACTTCGAATCGATCACTACGACTTCTTTGGCTTCGTTCGCCAGTGCGATTATCTGAAAAACGTTCGTATTAACGGGTACACAAGTAAACTCGGTGGATCTAACAATACCTCGTTATTTTTATCGATTGCGATGTGATTAAATGCCGCTATTGATCTGTGTAGAACGCCGGTTTTAGCCCCATTTTCCAGAGATAGAATGGCAACGTCGTTGTTATCTGTAGATATGTAGAGTTTGTCGCCTTTGTTGGCTACTGATAAGGACCATTCGCCGCCTGTGGAATAGTTATTTACGGGGTCCTGTTCGTCTGTAGACCAAATTCTGATATCGCCGTCCGTGCCGCAAGTAACAAATTTACTAAAAATTCAATCATTATTTAGTATTTAGTTGTTTTATTAGACAAAAACGAACCTTCCATCTTCTAAAAAGCACAAATCCGTGTGGCCCCTGTCGTGAGCGTATCGGAGGTCCTCGTGTTTCGCGGACATTTTCGCACGCTATTAATCCAATTTATATTATTCCGAAGTTTTAAAATGTTTAAAAACGGTATAATAATGCAAAAATAAAAATACAGTAAAATCATAAAACGAATGAAAAACGCGCTAAATTTGACACTTCTTCTTCTTACTTCTTTAAAGTATTACGGCCTCAGTCTCTTGTCTATTTGGTCATAAGTTTTTGTTTCATTTGACGTATTCATCTTAGACGTCTTGAGGTGTCTGCATAGAGAAAGAAAGATGATTTTTGAAGATGAAAGACTTTTATTTTGTCTATGGGTGTCTGTTACTTAGACTAATTAGGAAAATTTTTAAATTTTAGAATAGAGAAGTTATTCTTACTTCAATGGTAAAATTACTTACTTACTTAGTAAAATTTTGACAGACACGTGTATAGTCACTAACCAATCACAAAACTAGCCTTCCTGGTAGCCGAATACACTAGTAACACAGGCCTTCGAATGAAGGAAGTAGAAGTAGATTTCCTAACCTCACTAAATCATCTGTCAAATGAAAATTTATTTGAAATGGAAGAGACAACAATATTCAACGGCTTAAAAAAACATTTTAAATTCGACGAATTCAAATCGGATCTCCAGCGTAAGGCTACAGTAGAAATATGTCAAAGTAAGTAAGTAAAAATTTCGATTAAACACGCATCGCTAAATGAATAATTTGTAGGAAAACGAGACGTTTTCATCTCCATGCCAACTGGATCTGGGAAATCCCTTTGTTACCAATTACCAGCCGTTTTGCACCCGGGAAAAATCACCATAGTTTTCTCACCGCTATTAGCTCTTATTAAAGTAATCGATGGGTCACAACTACCTTCAATTTTATAGTAAAATCAAGCGATTTTTAGGACCAAATAGACCATTTAACGGCTTTGAAAATACGAGCAGCGACGATAAACTCCAAAATAACCTCAGCACAACGAGAATCCGTATTAATGGACTTGAAATCCACCTCGCCAAATACTCGAATACTGTACGTAACACCGGAACAAGCAGCCACAGCCACATTCAAAGTACTTACAAGTTACTACAACACTTATACAATACAATACAAACGCACTTTTTGCAGGCTCTATACGAAAACCTGTACAAATTCAACAAAATCGCCTATCTAGTGATAGACGAGGCGCATTGCGTCAGCGAATGGGGCCACGACTTTCGACCGCAGTACCGCAAACTGGGCGATCTACGCGACAACGTCGACGTGCCCTGCATAGCCCTAACGGCAACGGCCAACTCCGATGTAGTCAAAGACATCGTAGCCAGTCTGAAATTAGCCCCGGATTATCGAACCTTTCGAACGTCCTGCTTTCGCAACAACCTCTTCTACGACGTACACTACCCCAATCTACTGCCGGATCCCTACAAACACCTCAGGGACTTCGTGTTGGATTGCTTGAATGAAAAAGAGGAGAAATCGATGGATAAACAGCGCAAATCCTGCGGTATAATCTATTGCAGGACGCGCGAACAGACCGAACTGCTGATGGAGAAACTCAACCAGCTGGGCGTGAAGGCTCTGTGTTACCACGCCGGTTTGAAGTCGGACGAGCGAAGGGTGTTCCAGGAACAGTGGCAAAACGGCGACGTACCCGTCATTTGCGCCACCATCAGCTTCGGAATGGGCGTAGACAAATCAACAGTAAGGTACTCTCTCGTACAACTCCAACAACAAATACCCGGTGCTAATCGTAACGTATTTTTCGTAGGTTCGTGGTGCATTGGGGTAGCCCCAAAGAGCCGGCCTCGTTCTACCAGGAGACCGGCCGGGCCGGCAGGGACGGCAAGCCGTCCAAGTGCCGCGTCTACTACAACAGATCCGACAGCAAAGCCATCGAATTCCACCTGTCGCAGGACTACAGCAAGGCGGGCGACGTGGAGCACAAAAAGAAACGCTCCGAGCGGGCCCTGAAGGGGTTCCGGAAGATATTGGAGTACTGCGAGAACCCCACGTAAGCGACAATACGCCGTTGAAAGAGTTTTTGAGTTAATTTTACAATTCGTTTCGCAGGGAATGCCGCCATAAACTGTTCACCGATCACTTCGGCGAGCCGCCGCCCGAGTGCTCGAACAGATGCGATTTCTGCGCGAACGGGAAGAAGGTGCGCGATTTGGCCGAGGAATTCCTCACGAAGAGCATTCAGTTTAACAGCAAAGCCCAATCGTACTCGGAGATTGATTACTCCGATATGTACGGCGAGGGACGGTACGGTTTACAAAGGTACTCGACGGCCCCTTTGGGGCCTAGTTAAATGATATTAGGCCGTATTTATAATTAGAAGTGTTACCTTTTGCTTCAAAATATGAAGGAATCGCTTCAAGGTATATGTATAAAAAGAAGAGAAGGAAAAGAGGTTTTGCTTCGAAGACCCTGATTCAAATCTCTGTATAAGGTTTTAGAACCTTTTTCTCTTATTTTCGCCTTATTTCTTACCTTTTACTTCAAAGTAAATGCTTCATTATTATAAATGAGGACTATTAATGTGGTTTGTGTTTTAGAGAACAATCAGATTACAACAAAACCGCTGGTTCTGACGGTGACGACGACGACGGGGCGGGTTTTGATAATCGAAAGGCGCTCGAAGAGAAAGCTAAAAAGGCGACTAGTGATTTTATTAAGAAACAATTCTCTTTGCGAAGAAACCAACAGGTATACAGGGTGTTCCATAATGACGTGCTAATGTTTGAGGGAGTGATTATTGGACAAGTGACTGTATTTATTTTTGTAAACGCGAAATGATGAGTCGTACGGAAAAAAGTCGAGAAATCAAATTTGTTCTAAATTGAATGAGGATTCCGAAAATAATTTTTATTTCAGTAATAGGCAGTGGCGTACCATTGTTTTCTCCAAATATATTCAATGCAAAACCCGTACGGACGCCACCGCTGAAAATAATGAAATTATTTGTACATCAGAAAATGCATCTTGATTCATAGAAGACGTGTGCCAAATTTCATAAAGATATTTAAAATAGTAACACTGTTATTACAAAAAACTGATATTTTTTCTTAAAACTTTAATACTCTGTATCTATCTGTATAAGTTAAGACGTTTCGGACATTGGTTCATATGAAGTTTTTTCCTTAAAATGGGCTCAAGAATCACCCTATTAAATATTAGCATTTCATTTTGGAACACCCTGTATAATAATATAACAAAGTGCACTCTATTTAGTATACAAAATATGTAATTGTTTTTGTAGGAGATGTCTCAAAACACCATAGACAAATTGATATCGAAACACGCCCGCGTCAAAGCAGCTGCTTCCTCTTCCAGCAAAGTAAAAGGCCTCACTTTGGCTACGAGAGAACAATACGTAACGAAGTTACTGGAAGTTTTGCACGAAAACTACGTTAAATGCCAAGAGGAACCCACTTTAGATAGACAAGACGTCGAGGATTGTTCAATTGATATGGAATACGAGATATTTTCCGCTAATACGACCATTACGATGTATAGGAGCGCTTTAGCGAAAACGGTACGATTTTTTTTTCTTAGATATCCGTTACTGTAAACTTAGCCACAAATATTTTCAAATAATTATTAATCCGTATGCGGAAGCTTAGCCACAATCACATAGACGCACGGTCGTACGTACAGGTCTGGAAACTGGGCGTTATGTTGTAGTGAGCGTGTTGCGCTTATTGTGACTATGCACGAATATGTCGTCAAATTAAATTAATATTGGAAGGCAAAACAGCGGAATGAAGGAAAAGTGGCGTTATGTGTGTACGATTGAACTACCTGATACTAGCGTCCTCTGTCGCGAGTCACATCATCCACAGCACAGTTTCTTGATCTGTAATATACGACCGTAGCCACAATTTTTAAATGTCATTATTGTCATCTGTCAATACTGTCAATCGATGACCTCCAGTAAGTTATTTACGTATTTGCGCGACACATTTTTCACAATTGCAAGTAAATATCCGAAAAACAAAAACGTATAGTTACATAAAATGCCGAATTGAACGGATAGAAAAATCGTGGTAAAACCGTACCGTCAAATGGACGATTCAAACGGCGCCGGCGACCGTCCCACAGTTGTACGCACCGACGATACCCGAGGCTCCGATTGTTCCAGATATCCAACGTCAAAAAGCTCACCGACGATGAAATCGTTTATGAAAAACTCCTGATTTTCGAGCCGAAGCCGGCCAAACATGAGACCCTCACCGATCTGTTCAGGAACCTAAGCAAACGGCGACAGTCGCAGAGCACCGAGGCGGACGCCTTGCCGGGCTTCCGGAGCGCCAGCGAGCTAGTCGACGACGCCGAGACCGCTCCGGCATTCACAACGGCCTCTCGACTGTACGCGGACGCCGCCCCGAAGGACGGAGAGATGAGCGCGACGGGCAAACAGCGCAACTTCAAGAGCCTGTTCGGAGAGGACTCCGACGATGAAGGCGGCTCGAAATCCTCGAACAGCAAAGGTACCATTACACCCATAATTTAATATTTAATAAAATTTATAACCCCTATACAAGCATCGTTTATTTCTAGACGTGTACTCGTCCAAAGAGAAGCACGCGAATAGGCACAATCGGGACAAGAGGAGCCTCAGCAGGGAGCGAAGCGAGGACAAGAAGCGCAGGAAAGAGGAGGATTGTAAGGAAGAGGAGAGATCTTCACCGCAACAGCACCCGTCGCCCTCTTCTAAGGACCATCACAAGCGCCAGAAAGCCACCGATGTCAACGTGATGAAGTACTCGAGCCGGCCGGATGGGGATTCGAGGGCTCGCAAGAGGTTGAAGTTGAAGAAGAGCGAAGTCGGGGGGCTCGTGGTTAAATTGCTGACGCCCGCTTACGCGGAGAAACGGTTCGAGTCGAGGGAGACTTTTAAGATTTTAGCTAGGAATATATCGCACGCTTTGGCCGATAAAGGTTGGTTGTTTTTTTTTTTTTTTTTTGGTAAAATTTGCGAGTATTTAATAAGGGTTTCGATTTGTTTTTCAGACGAAAGTGAGATCAAGGCGTACGTTCGGAAGTTTTTAGAAAAAAACGAAGAAATTACTTTGAGTACTGCTTTATAGCCGGTACGATGTTGGAATGTTCGAATGTTCGAATATTGCGATTTGCACTCTACGAGTGAATTGAGTAAAGACATTTTACAAACGCTAGTATGGTGATTTGATTTTTCTTTTTTTTGTATAATATATATAGTGTAAACTCCTAACTATTGTTATTTTCGTTTATAATTAAGTGAGTACAAGTTTAGAATGTACTACCAACTTGTAATTAAGAATTAAATTAAGTTAATTGTTGATTGATTATTTAATTTATTCAAAAATGTAAATACGGATTGTTTGTTTTCTTTTTTTACCATTTTAACGACTTGATACAACTTTTAGTATAGCAACATAATAAAACTCGAAATCTCGAATCTTCGAGGAAGTCCAGTAGAGAGATATTTATTATATCGAGAGGTACTTCTAGGGAAAGTCCTGGATAAATCCTGCATTAATAAATATTTTAAATGTTTCGTCGTTTTTCAAAACACATTTACAAAGAAAATTTAACATTTTGGACATTATTAATAATTCTTTATTGCCAAAACGTTAAGAAAGTAGAATATTAAAAGTTTCTTATGACATCCTTAATCCTGAATTTTGAATTCTTAGTTTTTTTTTGTTCTTAGTTTATTAAAAAAATTGCAAAACTTTTTCAACGCAATTTGTAAAAATCTGGAGCTATTAAAGCAGAAAAATCGGGAAAAACAAATTCGTTCGAGTAGTTCGAGTAGTTTGTGTCGAAGGTATGAAAATCTCACGATAAATCGCGAATTTAAAATTTCGTATTAGGAGAGCAGAATGTGTGAAGAGGTTTACTTATGACGCTTATTAATCGCGCTCCTGTTCGATTACAAATATATACAAAGGCAACCATTTAATCAAATTTCTGTAATACTGGTTGCCTATCTATTGTATTAGTAAAGCGCGAGTAATAAGTATCAGGAGTAAACCTCTTCATACATTCTGCTCTCCTAATACGAATTCTTAAATTCGCAAATTTTTAACGAGAAATTTTCAAACGATGTACAAAACTATTCTTCCGATTTTTACAAATTGCCTTGAAAAAGTTTTGCGTTTTTTTTCAATAAATTCGACAAAAGTTTTGCGTTTTTTTTTCAATAAACTCGAGAAAAGTTTTGCGGTTTTTTTTCAATAAATTCGACAAAAGTTTTGCGTTTTTTTTTTCAATAAATTCGACAAAAGTTTTGCGTTTTTTTTTCAATAAACTCGAGAAAAGTTTTGCGTTTTTTTTTCAATAAACTCGAGAAAAGTTTTGCGGTTTTTTTTCAATAAATTCGACAAAAGTTTTGCGTTTTTTTTTCAATAAATTCGACAAAAGTTTTGCGTTTTTTTTTCAATAAACTCGAGAAAAGTTTTGCGTTTTTTTTTTCAATAAATTCGACAAAAGTTTTGCGTTGCCTTTAGATTTGCCTAATATCCGAAATTTATCAATGGAGATCGACGAAACTTGTGCTCAAATCTCGAAATAAAACGTGAATTTGAAATTTCGTATTAGGAGAGCAGAATGTGCGAGGAGGTCTACATATGACGCTTATTAATCGCGCTCCTGTTCGATTACAAATATTTACAAAGGCAACCCTTTAATCAAATTTCTGTAATTCTGGTTGCCTATCTATTGTATTAGTAAAGCGCGAGTAATAAGTATCAGGAGTAAACCTCTTCACACATTCTGCTCTCCTAATACGAATTCTTAAATTCGCGATTTATCGTGAGATTTTCATACGTTCGACACAAACTACTCGAACTTCTAATATTTGTTTTCAAGAGTTATCAAGAGAGATACTTCTAGGGAAAGTCCTGGATGAATCCTGATGCATTAATAAAGATTCTAAATGTTTCGTCGTTTTTCAAAACACATTTTTAAGAGAAAATTATCATTTTGGGCATTATTATTAATGCTTTATAGCAGAAACGATAAGAAAGTCAACTGTTAAAAGTTTTGTCGAGTTTATTGAAAAAAAACGCAAAACTTTTTCAACGCAATTTGTAAAAATCGGAAGAATAATTTTGTCGATCATTCGAAAATTTCTCGTTAAATATTTGTTAAATATTCATATTCCTTGTCAATTTTTCAGAAATCTCAATACGAAATGCCTTTTATGTAAAATTCTTCATACGTTTTATTTATTTATTTAAAAAAAACAATATTTATATGTAAAAATTTATTTCCTAAATACAATACTGTCTTGTAAATACGGTTCTACAGAGTCTGGAACAGACCCCAATGTTCTATAAAGTTTTATAATGTTGATATTTTACATTGTTTTTTATATTACGTTTGTAGAAGATTTATTGACGCATTCGTTGAAATATAATTTATTAAAGTTCCGTTTATTTATTAACCTTCCTAATAACACACAAGCTACAGCATAGATTAATAGTTTAATTCTCATCGAGTAAATACAGCGTAAAACTGGTTGCCTAATGTCAAGAATCTAATTCCTACAAATGACATGGAACGCTAAATTTCGAGTTATCGATCGCGGTAGATTCGCGTTCCGTGCGCGATCGGCCATCTCTCGCCCATTGATGGTCTCCTGGTCGACGGGAAGACGGCATTTCAATTTCTCCCCGCCAAGGACGGGTTGCCGGGCGGTAAAAAAAAGTTTTCTATTTACGCAATCTACGAATCTACTTCTACTTCCTTCATACAAATGTCTCTGTTAACTAGACTATTCGGCTATTAGGAAGTCTAATTTTGATTGGTTAGCATAGAGAGAGAAAAATTTTTCTTTTATTCCTTTTATTTTCTCTATGTATTTCATTTATTTTGTCTATGATGACACCTGTAAAAGTATTTATAACTGAAATGAACAAGGCCATACACGCTAGCTGTTGTTCCGTGTAAATATTGACACATGACAAGAGATGTACATATTTGCGTTTCATGTTTCATATAAAGCATAGAGATGTGACAAACCAAACAAAGTAACTCTTTGTATCCATTCGAAATTTTCAGCCTAATTTGATTATAAAAAGTTTATTGTTATTCTATACAACCACATTGTTGAATTATAAATCACATTATAAGAGCTTCCAAAGGTGTAAAACGAGAAAATACGAACAAGTGTAGAGGTGTACTCGTTATCCAGTAACGGTTACAGCAGGCGTCTTCGTCGCGCCGGAGGAACGTCTCGCACCGTCTCGCTTTCGCGATCATACGCGTTGCACGTAATATTCGTAATATTTTTGTGGAGCGGTCGCGTCGATAGGAAAAAAAAACCGCGAAATTTATTAGTTATTTTATTAAAATTACCCGACCGTTTCCGCGAAACGTTGAATTCGGTTTTCGGGCTTTTTCCAGAAAATTTTTATATAACGTAGCAGGATAGCAGAAACGCGACGCAGTCTCGAAAAACGGCCGCAGCAACTCCGGGGCGATGGAAATTGGAAATTTCGTTTTTAGCGAAAATCCGCCGTTTCCAGTCGAATTGAAACGCAAAATCATCACATCGAATTCGTAAAATTATCATCATTTTGCCATTCGCAAAATTCATTTGTATACTAAATAAAGTAACCGTCAAATCGCTTGATTAATTGCCTCATTAAATCAACGTAATTACCAATTTAATACGTAGCTAATTATGTAACAATGTAATCGATTAAAACAATTTTTTTTATACATATGTACTACATAATTATATTTTACATAACAATTAAAGCAAACAAATACGACTACTTGATAAATACTTACCTGCCTCATTAACTAATTAATAACGCGAGATTATAATTAACAACAATTTTACTAGTTTAGTTATTTTTTATTTCATGCAAGAATACCAAAAATCGTTAGCGCTAATAAGTTAAAAAGCGGCACGAAAATCGAGTTCCCATTCGATTCTGTTCTCCTGTTAGAAACTGTTCATGATTTGCATATTCCGAATATCTTTCGATACATTTTTCATCGAATATATTATAATTAATAAAATTACAATCGATTGGGCAATCGAAAACGATCAAATTCCTCGTCTTTTTTTTTTGTATCGCCCTTAATCGATAATAATATCGTAATAATCGCGTACGCTGTGAACGAGGCTCGCTCGTGACCGTTTCGAAAAATTAAATCCTCCTGCTTAATCCCCAATAAACAAAAATTAAATAACTAAATCTTTGGAATTATTTCGACGGGAGGCAGCAGGAGAGCATAATAACGCGGAGATTCCACGTGTACACACGCTCTAATAGCACTGTGCTATTTATGAACAATGTTGAGTAGCCAATTTTAGCTGCTGGCCTACTCGAAATCGATCGTCTACATAATCTGTCATTCATCTGTCAATGTCTATAAATTTCAGGTACAGAACACTAATTAATGGGATGAATTTATTTGCATTTTTGTTAATATAAAGACATTTATTACTTACATAGAGAAAGAAAGTTGTCTTGAATCTTAAAAATTGGGTATATTTTTCTACGAATTCGAACTGATCTTCTTCTTCTTCTTGATTTATTGTTCTAATTCCATAATGTCACTCTTTATGAATGACATATGTCAAATATGACAAATTAAGATTCTTCTTAATTTAGGAGTCGATGATTGAAAAAAATATACTATTAATAAAATGTCCACCTTATTATCTGTATTAGTAAACGACTGGTAACTAAACTGCAACTAACCTTTCGATATCATGTTGTCCTAATGTCCGGAGCGAACGAGTCCTCCTCACACGTTTTGTAAAAATCGCCTTTCGGGGACCGATTCGAAGAGCGACGAAAGCGCCGCCCCGCGACGTCCGAAATTTTCGGGCTCGAACATCTCGATTTTTTTACCGCCCGGCAACCCGTCCTTGGCGGGGAGAAATTGAAATGCCGTCTTCCCGTCGACCAGGAGACCATAAATCGGCGAGAGATGGCCGATCGCGCACGGAACGCGAATCAACCGCGATCGATAACTCGAAATTTAGCGTTCCATGTCATTTGTAGGAATTAGATTCTTGACGTTAGGCAACCAGTTTTACGCTGTATTTACTCGATGGGAATTAAACTATTAACCTATGCTGTAGCTGGTATGTTATTAGGAAGGTTATTAAGTAAACGGAACTTTAAGAAATTATATTTCAACGAATGCGTCAATAAATCGTCTACAAACGTAATATAAAAAACAATGTAAAATGTCAACATTATAAAACTTTAATTGCATGCCAGTTCTGCGGTTGGGGTGGATTATAAACGTGGTTTTTTATTCGAATAACAAACCACTACGATCCAATTTCGCATGCACGTCGACGTTTCAACGTTTCTCTCGCAATTGTAAATGTAAATTATTTATAACGTCGCCGTCGATGCGAAAACACTAAAGTTTTTTTTGGCCCACAAATGCTGGTTGTAAGAACCATTTTTTAAAATTAATAATACTTTTCATTCGTTTAAAACGCGTCACGGCGTAACGTTAGAATTACTTGCTGCATAATAGGCGTCTCGCCCACTAAATTGCTTAATTTTTAGTGCTAGGAAGTTTTATAATTAATTGTAGGGGCGGATAATAAATGTATATTAATGTGACCCTTATCGAGGGGTAAAGGAATTCGTTAGTCAAGACCTTTAACATACTTATTCGTTAAATTATCAACATAATAAGTCAACAAAAACGTTTCATTAACGATACAGGGTGTCCCAATGAAAAGTAGCCCGCTCACAAGTAGCGCAATTTGGGCAACTTTTCATTGGGACACCCTGTAGTGTTGGTTGAAATTCAAAGGAATTGCTCGAATAAAATCAAAAGCGAACCGAATACATTTACGATAACGCACAAATAACGAATTACTCTACGAATGTATAGCTTCCTATTTCGTTTCTTTTATTTATCATTAAGTATAATTTCGGTTTATTACTTTATATTTTTTTTGTTTTTTTGAGCCCATCCACATCCTAACCGATTAGTCTAATTTTACATTCACATTAATCTATTCGACGAAAACATTTTGTTCGTCGTATTAAATATACGTATAATGGCACTACGTGTTTCACGATTTGCTTTAAACAATAGCAACAATCGACTCGATTATAAATTATTTTATTTATTATTATTTTATTATTCGAGTTTTTTCCTTATAACAGAGAGACGGTTTTTTTCATAAGGAATTCACCAACAAGTTCATTAAATTCGCTGTTGATTAGAGCAAATCGCGCATAAAATTTGTTTATCACAAATAAATCATCTAATAAATACATATTATTAATATCGCCGTTATTACTATTACAAGAATACAAAATATGTCGGTGTCTTCTTTTATTACTTTTTTTTTTCGATAGTATATTAATTTATTCATTGTAAAAGTATGTACATTATATCAGGTATATGTCGGTTAATTTTATTATTATAAAACGTCATAAGCTTCTTTTTTTGTATTATTAATAATATCAGCTCGATTCAGGACGACATTTTAATTCAGCAAAAACATATACAAGGGTAAGGTGAAAAGTTCTTGGCCTGACAATAAAAGACCGCGATTTTCAGTTGAAAAATTACATTATTCTTCGTATTAAATCGAAATCTCTAATTTGAGACAGTTCTGGAGGGTTCTAGATTATTCTAGACTGTTCTAAATGATTCTGGATTAATTTTAAATGATTTTAGAGCGTTTCAAATGGTTTTAGACAGTTCTAAAGGCTTCGAGAGCATTCTAAATGGTTATGAAGCGTTCTAAACGGTTTTAGACAGTTCTAAATGATTCTGGAACATTCTAATTGGTTCTGGAGCGTTCCAAAAGGTTCTGGACAGTTCCAAAAGGTTCTGGACAGTTCCAAAAGGTTCTGGTCAGTTCTCATAATGTTCTAAAAGATTATGGAGCATTCTAAACAGTTTTAGACAGTTCTAAAGGATTCTGGAGCGTTCTAAATGGTTCTGAAGGTTCAAAATAGTTGTAGACAGTTCTAAGCGATTCTAGAGCGTTCTGAATGGTTCTAGATAGTTCTGAATTATCCCGGAGCGTTCTAGATTGTTCCAGATAGTTCTAAATGATTCAGACCGACAACTTTTCACGCTGCCCGTAATTTCTTTCCTTCGAAATCTACAGAGGAATAGACAAAGATATGTACTCGTACTATTTCAACAGTGCGCCACTTTCGATTTCGTATTTGACATTAACGCGCGAAAGTGTTTCACTATTGAAAGGAGCCCTTCTGTATAAACCGTGGTCGAATATAACAGGTCAGGAAACTCCTATGTAAAACGTGTTGCGGACGATGCGATTCACCACAGATGGCGCTAATATCAGGTAATGTTGTTTAATTCCTTTAATATCTCTAATCCCCTTAATTGTTTAATTCCTTCATTTCGCCATTTTGCCTTGCAAGTGTAATTTTTATTTACAACAATACCATATTTATTAAATCGTGTATCTTATCGAAGTGTAATACAAAAGAAATTCGCGGAAACACGCCGAAGTTTCCAGACCTGCACGCCAGACCGGCGGTACAAACCGAGCAACAATTCATCCAATTCGAATTCGACTATTAAACGATATAAAAACTAGTTAAACATTGCTCAGATTACGCGTGTACGTACATATCGAATTCGGGCGTAACATTATCCGGAGTAGGCGCTTTTTTGAAAACTCATACAGTGGGGACCAAAAGTCCGTCTCCCCCCCCCTTTTAACTTTTGAATGGTAAGAGCTTTTGTTGCGCAATTTGGGGTGTTTATATTGGAGTAAAAATGCTATTTTTTGACGTCAAAAACTACGGACTTTTGGTCCTCACTGTATAAATCCAGTAACGGTTCTAAAACGTGTGCTCGTTTAACGAAATATTCAAGCCGACGGCGGCGGACACCTGACCACCGTCGTCGTCGCGAATTCCGAAAACTTCTTATCGATCGGAATTCGATCGTCGTACAAAGTAGGCGCTTGCAAAATTATACCGGCCGTCCCCACCAGCACGGCCAACGTGAATATCCACAAAAACAGCCGGTCCAACACCATCGCTACGTATTTCCAATCTTCTTTCACCTGAAATAACGACGAATTTATCATTAGAAACGGTGTTTTTAAACCACGGTCCTATAGTAGTAATCAACATTTAATTGGAGTTATGTTTTGAATAAAAAATTAAATAAAACGAATTTCTCGAAAAGCGCTTAACATAGGTATAGCGAAGTATTATACAAAAATAATCGGAAAGCAATAGCGGAGCAAAAAAAAAATGTAAAAATATACAGGGTATCTCATTTAAAATAACAAAGTTGCTGCTACTTTTCGATAGAAGTAGCAACGTCGCAAGGTTGAAAATATTTTAAATCGATAGAGCAGGACCAATGACCAAATGTAAATAACCAAATTTTCACGACAATCGTAAGCTCCGTTTTTCCCTGTATACGATCTAAGATTACAAGCAGAGCGACTAAAAAAAAAAAAAAAAAAAACTAGTGACCGGTTGCTCGATTAAGCAACGAGCCGCTCCGCTCAGAGAGTTCTCGTGTGGCTCACTTTCGTCGAATCCTCGAGCATTTTGGTGTGCTCGGCGATGAAGCGCACGCAAAAGCACGACTTGTGCACCTCCGGCGGGCATTTGCTGTGCGAATAGGCCGGATTGCACAGCACGGGGCTCTTGACGTCCGTATCGGCGTCCAATTCGTCGGTCTCGGCGAGGGGCAGAGCGCCGGCGAGCGGTCCGTGTATCTGGCAACTGCCACCGAACGGGCCGCCGCCGTCCGATAATCTGGAGAATACGAGAAACGCGGTTACAAATTATACAATTTTCGGTCGATTCATAGATCAGTAAGAGGCCATTATCGATTACCTCGGCGATAAATTCTCCCTGCTGGACGTTCGGCTTGATAGATACCGCCTCTTCGGGCTGCCGTCGTCTCGATGTACGGTCGTTCTGTACGGGTACATGCACGTGGAATATTGCCTGCCTCTCGATACGAAACGATTCGATAGAAATTTGCTGCAACATAAAACAAACACTCAAAATAAACCCCCATCTACCCCTCCTATCGCTTACCTACTCCCTTTTATCCTCCCTACCCCATTCTACCCTTCTCTACACCCCCTTCTACTCTACCTCTCCGTATCAGAGAGTTCTGAATGATTCTGGAGTTTCCTAAATTGTTCTAGACAGTTCCAAATGAATCTAGAGCATTCTAAATGGTTCTAGATAGTTCTAATTGATTCTAGAACGTTCTAAACGGTCTCTAAAGCGCTCTAAATGGTTCTGGATCTCTCTCTCTTCTTTCTACCCACCTCTACTTCCTCCTATCCTCCTCTACCTCCTCCTACCCTACCTCATAACCTCTCCTACTCAATCCTTCCACCTACTACCCTACCCTACCCTACCCTCCTGCACCTACCTACAGAGCATCTAGTGTCATACAGAACTCGGAAAATTCGTCTTTTTTTTCTTCACCCTTAAACACATTACCGGTGGCCGTACGGTCGTATCGATAAATCGATAAAAGGCCATCGAAATCGAGTTTGAAATTCCGCGTAAATTCGCGTTTACCTTTGCGTTTCGAAAACGTAGGTGGGCCGCTTCATGACCAGCAGTCTCGGTAAAATATGTATGAAGACCCGCTTCACCCAGGGCGACATCCGGTGCGTTTGGGGCGATCTAAAATGGACGTTCAACACGACGACGGTCACGCAAATGCTGGAAACGAATTCGTAAATATCGCATATACGTCGCTTGAATAACGAATAAAACCCATTATACAGGGTGTCCTGAAAATAGAAGTCAATAGAAGTCAATAGAAGTCAATAACTCGCGGGCGTATAAATGACACAAAAATAAGGGTACAACTTCGTATAAATTTTGTTAATTTGTACCCTCATTTTTGAGCTAGAGGCCTTTAAAGTTGAAAATTTAAAACTTGTTTTTAGGTTTTATTTCCTAGTTATACATGGGAACAATATACAATTTTTGTGGTTTATTTTCTGGACACCCTGTATAGACCTACTAACTATGGACGCGGTGTAGACAAAGATGTGGTGTTGTCGATGAATGAGGAGAGATGCAGCTAGCTTGGGCATATAGCAACGAGAGATTGGACGATGCATTAGCCAATAGTAAGAAAGCAAAAGATCAAAGTGAGTTACGTTTACAGTCATACAAGTTTTCATAGATAAAGAAAACCCTCATTTCTATGAGTTGAACAAAGAAAGATTATTATAATAACAGTTGTCAGAGTGAGAAAGTTCCTAACTGGCTCCATCTCCATCTCTCACGGACCTCTCTCTGTCTCTCTATCATTGGGAACGCTGAATAACTAACCTCAAAATACCGATAATTAATAGATTTATGATAAGACCGCCATTACCTGATAGAGACGAGTATCATGGCGAATATCAGGTATTTGCCCAGCAACGGTACGACCAGCGAAGTGGGCGGTATGATTTCGACTACTAGAAGAAAGAACACGTGGAGACTGATCAAGATGGATATCGATAGGGTCACCTGAAATCGAATAATATCAAAATTAATTGCACGGGAACGTATACTATAACAAATCGAGTCGGCCGCTCGTAGAGGTGTCAATTTCGATTGACAAGCGACGTACACGTCAAACTGTCATTCTGTCGTTTACTGTTACATGTTCTAGATAGTTCTAAATGATTCTGAAGCATTCTAAATGGTGTCAGTCAGTTCTAAATGTCCACTTTTCAATGAAGATCCTACTCAGTTTAGCATTCTGTAGAAACTAAATTTCAGTTTCGGTTTTACAACATTGCGAATATCCTGAAAATGTACAAAACGAATATTTTCCGTTTAATTTTAATCATGTCGCTTACAGGATGGATCAAAAACCGAAAGTAACATTTTCTCCGTACCATGTATTTTACGTCATACTAATGTGCCACCCTGTAGGTTTCGGGAAGATCCCCAAAGACCCTTCCTTTACTCATTGGATTTTTATTACAATTTGAACAAGCGAGCTGGCCGGATGCGCTGCTTCGCAAGAGGCCGTGTAACCGGCGAAGAAAAAAGAAGAAGAAAAAAAAATTGTACCTTTTCGCCGCTGTCCGATGGCAGATAAAAGGTGAGCACCGTCAGGAAGGAGATCCCCATGCAGGGTATGATGATGTTGACGGTGTAGAAGAGCGTTTTCCTTCTCATCGTTATGTTGAACGTTATGTCCAGATATGGTTCGTCGCAACAAGTGTAGAATTTTTCGTTCCTAAACAACATTTAGCATAAAAACCAACCGCTGGTACTTTCCCCATCGAAGAGACATCTTTTATTGTACAAGGTACAGGGTCAAATTTTTCAAACAAAAATTATTAACTCAAAAAATATACATTTTTGAAAAAAAGTGTTTTAGACAAAAGTAGCTCACCTAACTGCCGGTACTTCCAATATGTCCCATTCGACGCTCATGTAGAACTCGGACAAATCGACGCCGACGTCGACGACGTTGCTGCCGGTCTTTTCGTCCATGTGCCTCAAATCCACCTAAATCAACGTCAATTTTCTTTTGTATTATAAAGATACCAATCAGGTCGAATGACTAATAAACATTTACCACGTAAACCACACGATAAACGAAAGAAATAGACAACACGCATGTGCAGTAGTTTCACATAAAATAACATTTCAAATTAATATAAATGCTAAAGAATAAATAGGGAGTCATAGCAAGCGTTGATTTTTTTTCCAAAAGTTGAAGTAGCTGTATGTACATGCAGTAAAAGGTAGCTTTTTTGTTATCTTTGTATAACAACGAAGAAAAAGGCCATGTTAAAATAAGAGATCTTTTTATACGTTGCCTTTATTTTTAAAGGAAATAAATACGGGAATTAATTGTAATTGTAAAGTGGCTGAATAGTCTTGAAAAATAAGGCATTCATAAAATTATAGCAGAAGAGAAAAACGAACAAAGTACATTGATGAGCGAAATAATAACCTGGCTGTATTTCCCAGACAAAAGGCTATAATAGAAAGAAGAAGAAGAAATAATAGATAAATACAAAATGGCTGGATAGCCTAAGTATCTGAGGGCTTCAAAATATTACAGAGGAATACGAAGAAGATAAAAAAAGCCGATTGCAATAACTCCCTAATTAATAAAACAGCGACTGGTAATTCAAGCAAAATGCGGGGTTGCAACATTTAGTCGAAAAGTATGATAATGCAGGAAAATCTTCGTGTTTAAAATACCTAAATTGTATAGATAATATTTTAGCAAGTTTTTTTTTTTCGATTACGTTATTAAATGTTTAATTTAATTAATATTTATTAGGTAAAATTTATTCGATTCTTGTTCTCTCGACAGTTCAAACGTCAGCTGTTAAACCGCCATTTTGTGGAGTGACTCGATTATTGAAAAGTTAGGGATTAAATTAGATTTATTTTCTTATTAAATTAGAGGAGAATTGTATAAATTAGGTTCACGAATGACAAGGGAAATTTAATATAATCCGACAAACTAAACGAAATTCGACTGGAAAGTTTTTAATCGGTTTTTCCCCGGTTTAATTTTCTTCTTCCTTTTTTTGGATAATAACCCGAAATTCAGTCTCGGGCACGAATTTATTTAAAAAAATCGCTTTAAATTCAAATAAAATAACATATATGTAACAAAAACGTATTTACAATAAAATCGACATGCGTTAGTAAATCAATAAATAATTTAATTTAATTCGAATAAATCCATTCAGTTTATTAAATTGCCAAAAATGACACTTTCCGGCTTACATGGATCGACAAAAATTCTCGTAAATTATGAAAAAACCCAAAATTTTAAACGAATAACACAAAATGGACGATGAATAACACAAAATGGTTGGATGCATAACACAAAATGGACGACGAATGACACAAAATCGACAAATGAACGGTGAATAACACAAAATGGATGTTGTATAATACAAAATGGACGATGAATAACACAAAATGGACGTCGAATGATGCAAAGAGAACAAACCGTTTCCATGCAAGTCAAAAAATATCTCCCATATGACATAATTAGAGAATTAATTGTTTAAAATTTTTTAAATTAAAAATAATGTACACACGGCAATTCTACAACAAAAATGTCCTTCAGCCAATCAGCGACATCTACACGTAACGCATTCTAAGCTTATTTTTCTTATTTTTATGGAAAAGGTATAAAATAGGGTGTTTCAAAAATTTGTACACCAATAAAAATATTCAAGTTTGTTTTTTAGTTTATTTGTTTAGTTTATTTTTTTATATTATGATTAGATAAAAAAAAAGAAGAAGAAAGTTATTGAGGGAAACTCGAGAAAAATGCAACAAAAAAATAATCCAAATTCACCTCAATTTCCAAATCCAATTAAACTGTCGAGAGTGGTCGAAGTTAAATATTCGCGGAAAAGTCGGAGAAAAATAATACTTCCGGGAAATATGGCAGTAATTTCTAATAAAAAAAAACCAAATGAATCCTTTTCGTCCTCATTCCTGAATCCACTTTTTTCTATCCTAATAAACTCGAGTAGATACGATTTTATTTGATTTTAAATTAATTCCGCTCGAAAAAAAAATGGCGCAAAACTAATTAATCTCGGCACGCTTCTCTCTGATATAATTATCGCGGAAATCCCTTTTTATCTCCCATCCTCATCATCGAATTACTCGATAATATTCAAATAAAAATAATTCCCTACACGAGCATTAATATCAACTGTCATCTGTCAATGAAGTTAGTACGTCATCTGTCATCTGTCAGATCGAAATTATTTTAATTTCTACGTTGTTTTTAAAAGTGCTGTAACAGCTTTAAATTGTTTATATTTTAAATGGTTTTCGTTAAATCAGAATCGAGTAGGCGTTTTTATACAGATACAAATTTTATACCTTTCCCAATCGTTCGATATATTCATATTTACAGGGAGATTCTAACGAAAAAATATTCCACTCAAAAAACGTATATATTATACCAAAAACCAAAACACGAATATAAACGGTCGCCCTGTATTCTTTTTAAATCCGAAATTTCGTAACGAATGCCTCAACAAATGGCCTATTATAATGTAATTACATCGACTGTCAAATGTCAAAATTGTCAAAATCGTAGAAAAAAGTAAATCGTTTCGAAATTTCCTGTGAAAAAAAAACATCACAATCTAAGCAGGCCGTAAAATATCAATTTTTTAATCCATTCGGAGGTTGGTACTTTCGAAAATTTTGATAAATACCACACCCCATTTTCACAGCCTACTCACAACTCCCTCTCGATTCTCATCGATTAAAAAAAACGACACACACGTATGTACACAAATAAAAAAAAAGAAATATATATACAGGGTGTTCCTAAACATCGTGTACATCCGAAAAGGGGGTGATTTCTTGGCTTATTTTATGACTAAAAGTTCATATAAACATAGATCTGTAAACGCTTCATTACCAATCTACAGGGTGTTGAAATTTCAATACGACACACATTATTGGGTATATCAGATGGTTGTTGAATTCTACAGGGTGATATTTTTTCAACACTCTATTTCGTCTAGTGATTCTTTGTTTTTTAAAAATACTAATTTTAGCAATTTTAGCAATTTGTACATTTCTACATGAGAAAATTCAAAATTTAACTAAGTAATTTATTAGCTTCAATGCCCTGTAATAAACGTCGAAAGTGACAAAAAAAAATCTTGTAATTTCAACACCCTGTAGATCGATAACGAAGCGTTTGCGAACCTATGTTTATATGAACTTTTAGTCATAAATTAAGCCAAGGAATCGCCCCGTTTCGGTTGTACACGATGTTTTAGGAACACCCTGTAATATAATACGAGGGCGACCGGAAAAATTGAGTGAGTGAGTGCGTTGGCACGAGAACCTTAAAACCATCGTACGTCCAAGATCCGAGCTTCAGGACGCACGTCTGCACGTCGTAGGGAAAAAATTCAACGTCTATGGCGCAAGAGGATTTATAGACGGCCGGCGGTTGCCAAACCACCATACCTGTGTGGTAAACGGTCGCTTTCGTCATCAACGTGACCTCATAGTTGCCGTCCGCGCTGGAACCAAAAACACTCAAAAATCCTCTAATATAATTCGCACTTTTCGCCATCACCCCGTATACGCTGTGTTATTTATAAGATGCGACATAGGGATTCCTGTACAAATGTGTCAAAAGCAAGCTCAACTTTTTTACCGAATAACGTTCATAGAAAATAATAACAGATTTGGAAAGATCGTGAAAAAATATGTCGAAATGGACATTAAATTCGTTCTGGTTTATTAAAAAAAATGTATAATTAAGTTGAAAAAGTCATATGCCATAAATAAGTCGTTTTTATAACACTATCTAATTTGTTGTAAAAGAGGCGAAGCTAACAGAGATTGTTAATTAATTAATTAATTGTTTTTTTAATGTTGTTGTCTAAAAAAAATGTTAAATAAAAGTATTTAAAATAAGACAAGCTTATTTAGGATATAAATTTATTTTTATTTAATTAAATGTTCAAATTGTTTTCCATTATCTGCTGCTTAAACAATCTCAAACGATGATAAAAGTTCCGCCGTACATTATTAATTACGATTATTTCTACTAATCATTATAAGTTCTACTAATTTTTTGACATTCGTTAGTAATAATATTTTTCAATTCCTCTTCTGTCTTTGGTTGATATTATCAGCAACCTTATTTTTTAGGAAACCCAATAAAAAATTGTCTGAACATTTAATAAAATAAAAAAAATTATCCAATTAAGCTTGTCTTAATTTAAATACTTTTATTTAACATTTTTTTAGACAAAAACAAACATTATAAAAACCAAAAAAAAGAAAAACAAATTTGAACCACATTCCTTCAAGATTAATTTTGCAAATTGCAGATCGTTAAACATCTCTGTTAGCTTCGCCTCTTTTGTAACAAATTAGATAGTGTTATAAAAAGAAATTATTTATGGCGTATGACTTTTTTCAACTTAATTATACATTTTTTTAATAAACCAGAACGAATTTAAGAAAATTTAATATCCATTTCGACATATTTTTTCACGATCTTTTCAAATCTGTTATTATTTTCTATGAACGTTATTTGGTAAAAAAGTTGAACTTGCTTTTGACACATTTGTACAGGAATCCCTATGTCGCATCTTATAAATAACACACTGTATAAACGTTATATTGTATTTGGTCGCCGCTTTTCGCCTTCGCCCCGTATATACAACTCGTCCAGTTAATCTCGTACTTTTCGCTGTCACCCCGTATACAACTTAATATGTATCCTTTATAGTATCGCATTTTTCACCTTCACCCCGTATCATTTTTAATTACATCTCGACGTTGATGAAACTTATCGGCTTCACCCCGTATCATTTTCACCTGGTATTCGCAAGAACGAAACAATGTTTTAATTAAATAGCAGGGTTGTAATTTTATTATAAAGTGGTTTTTGTTTTGTATGTGGTATTTAAATGTAAAATTAAAATGCTACTCGTCTAGAAAACAAGCGGCAAAACGGTTTGGATTCGCTAAAATTGTTTAGTTTATTTACGAGGGGTGTACGATTAGTAGATACAACAAACTTAAAAAAAAATACACCCTGAGTAAATAACTAACTAGAATTACGCTCTTAATGGCACTTGTTGGATGTAGACGGGTTAAAACTTCGAATAAAACTGATTTTATATAGACCGAAATCTTAAAAGTGCTATTAAGTTGCAGTAATTAATGTTGTTAAGATGATTTAAATAATGGTTAATTTATTTGATATTCCAATAAAGCTGTAATTATTACTTTAATTACTATATTATGAATTATACTTTTAGAAACTGGTTTCTTATGCAGAATATTACAATTTCTATCTTCAACAAATTTCACCCTATACAGGGTGTTTCTGTAATAAGTGGACAAACTTTGGGAGCAAGTAGAGAATCTCAAAATATGACAAAAACTTAAATGTCATTTTATCGATTTCTGATACACAAAATTTTAAACGTCTTTTAAAAATCTAGTAGAAATGATTTTTTTCAAAAACTTGACATTTCGATAAAATGACATTTAAGTTTTTGTCATATTTAGAGGTTTTCTCTACTTGCTCCCAAAATTTGACCACTTTTTTCTGAAACACCCAGTATATTCATTATCCATTTCGAGAACTTTGGACCATTTTCCAGCGCCCTAGCTCTTTATCTAGAACTGTAAATTCTCATCCTAAACCTAAGAAACTTTTCTAGGACCTTTTAACTTTAAACCAATGAAGAATTATTATCATCATCATTATCATCATTAAAATCATCCCAACAGAACAAAAATTTCGACACATCTCTCTACCCATACATTACAAATTCGAGTAATATACGGGTGGTAACGAGAAAGTTCCGAAACTAAAAAAAAAAAAATAAAAATCAAGTGAGCGATGTCGCTGCGCGCGCATGCGATTCCTTACCATGAATCCGTCGTACGTCCAACTACCGAACTTTAAAACGCACGTCTGTTCGTCGAACGGGAAATATTCGACGTCGATTTCGCAGGAGCTCTTGTATATGGCCGGCGGCTTCCATTCGACGAGGCCTTGATGATAGATGGTGGCCTTGGTGGCTAAGGTCACTTCGAAATTGCCGTCGGCGCTGCAAGGCAATCAACACTAACGACTAAACACCGGCCCATTGCTAAACTCTTGCGTTAACGCTCTCTATGTACTAGCCTTTCATTTTCTTTTTTTTCATTTCTCGGGATTTCGAGGTTTCGGAATTTTGTGATTATGGGATTTCGAGGTAATGAGATTTCGAGGTTATGGGATTTCGAACTATTGGGATTTTGAGGTTATGGGATTAAACAGGTTGCGTGCGCTGTGTATAAATTAAGAGGAATATAATAGATTGCATCTATAAAAGACCATAAAAACGCTAGAAAAAAGAGAAGCAACCGTGCTGTAATATTCCCTTGAGGATACGGACTAAACTTTTCCGGCTGAGATTCCCGAAAAAAAAAGGGAGCAAGATTTCATTATTAAAACACTAATAATTAATTATAATAGTGGCCGAACACAAATCGAGTCCGAGTTCTCTGAGGAATCAGAAGAAGAACAGAGGGTAAAGTACAGTACCTGCGGATTTATAGGGCCTGTGCTGGTGTTGATTCGAATTTAATACGCCATTTCTAATGCTATGCAAGAGACTAAGTACTAGGTAATAAGCTATATGCTAGGTATACAATGCTATACAGGTCGGTTCGAAATAAATGAGATTTTGCAATGGTTTTTAGGCGAGTTTCACACGTTTCAAATCAAATTGCGTAACTTGTTGAAGAAAAAAACATCTTATTTAGAGTCACCCTGTACAACTAGAAATAGAATACGCGATAATAATTGTTTTCTTTTCAATTTTGTCGCTCGAAAAATAACCGCTCGTTTTATATTCATGGCCACTTCAAATGCCCCAAGTTCACATCGAACCGGCGCATTTTCCTCTTTTTTATTTTTTCGTCCTTATCTCGTCTCCCTTTCCGACCAGAAACGCATAATGAATAATAAATACAGGCTTACGTACACGCCGGAAAAAAAACCCGGCCTGTATGCGGAAAAATTAATAGTTGGCTCTGCGACGCGATATTGACAAACGACAATTGACAGATGGGAATGATTAAAAATTGGCCGCGATACGATGTTTGACAAACGACAATTGACAGATGTCAATTTCAATTACGTTTTATCCCAATTTAAAGCGCAAGAGACGATTTTGTTACCCGACATATCGATTAAAGAAGGCCCCGAGCGAGACCACATGACAGTGACAAACGACAGTTACCCGCGGCAAATCAAGATGGCCTACATAATCATCGAAAAGCAGGTTTTTTGCGGTTGTTTTTTTTTTAACCCCGATACTCGGGGAAAAACCGACGGCGAGATTGATTGCCGGCGGTTCAGTTCAGACGGGAGCGTACCAACAAAAGGAAGAAAATAAAAGGAGATGTTGCGCCCGGAGACGTCTGGTTATCGACGTAAAATGAAATTTTAATTAAACCCCATCCCGCGCGGGGCTTTGGGGGCCGAAAAGGGGCCTTAATTTCCCGCGGCTTTTGTACGCGATCCCGGCGATTTCCCCGTGCGATAAACGATACATCGCCGAATGCAAGCGGTGTAAAAGGCCCCGCGCTGCGCCGCAGGATGCGATTGAAAATTTTAATAAACACTCTCGCTTAATTAAATTAAACACGGGACAATATTAAATTAATAGTAATCGGATAAAAACTTCATATCGTTTGCTCCATTTCCGATTGCAACATGGTCATTTCTATGAGTGGAACAAAGAAAGATTATTAAAATGACAGTTGTCAGAGTGAAAAATTGCAATGACACAAATGTCATTCTTTCCTTTTCCTTTATAATTGTCTAATGGAAGTTGTCTTTATCGCACCTAAGGCCTATATAACCTATGTTGCGATCAAAAATGGAGCAACCTGTATATGATCTAAGGATAAAAACCATTTTGAATTATCAAAATCTTCTTTTTTTTTAAATTGAAATCATCCTCGTCTTGTTCAAACTAATGTTGAAGTTCATCGTTCTTCTTTTTTTTTGGATTGTTTTAGCCTCGAATAAACGCAATCCAACCAATTTATTATCGGCCTGCTTTGACGCGATACTAGGCGATAACAAAATTATAAATTTCAACGTTAAATGTCACAGAAAAATCGCATAAATCTATATCAAAATTAGCCGTTTTCGCGCGGAATTTTCGATAAAAAAACGTTTCGAAACAATTTAAAAAACATGTTGAATTCAATGGGGGACGGCGCCGTTCAAAATCTGATCGAAGATCGAAAATACCGGATGAGTCTGATCGGTAAGATATACGAAATGAAAAACTACGCGAACCAGATGAAATTCCAGCTGAACAACGAGAAAAACTTGCTGGAGAAAGAGCGGACGAACATCAGGAATTACTTGAAAAGCGAGGTAAGTTTGCCGTCTTTCATTCAAAATCCGCAAACTTACTTCAAAAATAATTCAACAATGAAATATTTCGAATCCGCCCCTGTTGCCCCCATCGCTTTGCACGACACCTAAGCAACAGGGGGGTATTTAGGAAGAATCGCTCTGTTTAAAATCGCCAATTTCTTTGGTTAATTAATCGAGCTGACACTTATTGACATCTGTCAATTGTCAAAATGTAACCGGATGTAGCCGGATTTTGTGACATTGAGATAATTGACGTTTGCAGACGAACAAAGAGAGAAACTCGATGGAAAAAGAGACGGCGGCCGTTTGGGAATACCTGGAAAATCGCGTTAGGGAAAGCGAGGAAAACGTGCCCGAATACATTGGAATCGAGCCGGATAACACGGACGTCATTTACGAAAATCAGGTAAATTACAGGGGGATTAAAACAAATCACAAATTGGTTCTTCTCTAACCCCCTAAATCACCCCGTTTCTTTCTCTCTTTGATTTTCAATCACTTATTTTCTATCAAAACAAAATCACTTATTTTATTGTTTTCATCTCTCTCGTTCACTCGTTGTCCCACTCTCTAAATCACTCCGTCACTTTCTCCCTTTGATTTCCAATCATTTATTTTCTATAAAAACAAATCGCTCTTTTTGTATTGGTTCTTCTCTTTTGTTCGCTCGTTCTCTCACCTTCTAAATCATCTCGTCTCTTTCTCTCTTTGATTTTCAATCACTTATTTTCTATCAAAACAAATCACTTATTTTATTGCTTTCTTCTCTCTTGCTCACTCGTTCTCTCAAGCTCATTCTCTCACTTTCTAAATCATCCCATCTCTTTCTCTCTTTGATTTTAAATCACCCATTTTCTATCAAAACAAATCGCTCAATTTATTTATTTTTTTCTTCCATCTCGTTCTAACAATCCCTATTATCCCGTCTCTGTCTCTTTTTGACTCACTTTCTATCAAAAAAATATTTTTTTATCTAAAGCTCCTTCTCTAACGCCCTAAATCACCCCGTTTCTTTCTCTCTTTGATTTTTAATCACTTATTTTCTATCATAACAAAATCACTTATTTTATTGTTTTCATCTCTCTCGTTCACTCGTTGTCTCACTCTCTAAATCACTCTGTCACTTTCTCCCTTTGATTTCTAATCATTCATTTTCTATAAAAACAAATCGCTCTTTTTGTATTGGTTCTTCTCTTTTGTTCGCTCGTTCTCTCACCTTCTAAATCATCTCGTCTCTTTCTCTCTTTGATTTTCAATCACTCATTTTCAATCAAATTAAATCACTTATTTTATTGCTTTTTTCTCTCTTGCTCGCTCGTTCCTCTCAATTTCCCAACACCCCATCACTTTCACTCACTCACATACCTCCATCGCTCTCCCTCACACTCACTCATCGAATGCATCTCTCCATTTCGCTTTTTTCATCTAATTCGAATCTCTCTCTTAGTTATCCAATTTTTCGTTTCAATCTCTGTCGCTCTCTAACGCACGATTTGCCGCATATGTCGCGCCTCTTTCAGTACGCCGACGGCCGTTTGGCGGGCGCGCCTGATGACGGAACGCCGTACCGAAACGTCGGCGACGGCGAGAAGGGCGTCGCGGCGCCGCAGTCGCGTCTCATGAAGGACATCGAGGACGAGTGCGACGCGGAATTGAGGAAAATCGACGATTACATAGCGGGCATCAGGAAGATGAAGAGCTATTGCGAGAGTAACGCGGACAAATTCGCGTGACCGATGGAGAAAATGTGGGTGATTGTGAGTTTTTTTTTGTACAATGTGTGGTTTTTAATAAATTTTTGAAATTTGGTTCTTTTTTGTCTTTTTTTTTTTAATGTTTCGTACGGAAAGAGGGTACAGGGAGTCTCGAACGAGACACCTGTCATTTGGCTGTTCTAAATTGGTTGTTATGGAGTAACTAAGGACGCATTGTTTAAATTGACAGTTTAACATTGGTTGTTATGGAGTAACTAAGGATATTCTTTCAAAATGACTATTTTACATTGGTTGTTATGGAGTAACTAAGGAGATTCTTTCAAAATGACAATTTTACATTGGTTGTTATGGAGTAACTAAGGAGATTCGTTCAAAATGACAATTTTACATTGGTTGTTATGGAGTAACTAAGGAGATTCTTCCAATTTGACAGATTTACATTGTTATTATAGAGTAATTAAGGACGCATTGTTTAAATTGACAGTTTTACATTGGTTGTTATGGAGTAACCAAGAGGATTCTTTAAGCTGTATACAGAATGTCTCGAAGAAGTGCTAACAATAAATTTTCGAAATATCTTAAAACGTGCGAAATACACAGAAAAAAAGCCGTATACAGTGTGACGCTAAAAAGTGCTTTCGAAACCTTTTTTAAAAGCATGAGTTACACCTTACAAATAAAAAAAACCGTATATACAGGGCGTCTCAAAGAAACGTATCTACCTAAATCCAAACTCTCCAAAATTATGCATCGTTTCTTCGACTCGCCCTGTACAAAACTATCGTGCAAAAAAGAAAGAAAAAAAACACCTACACAATTTACCAGCAGATGTCGTTACAACAGCTAAACAACTAGCTTAATTATATACATTATATACATGTGTACATAGCGTACAATTAAATAAATATATAAATAAATCAAACTTACTTGTTGTATAAGACAATGTCAGGCCGCCATATGTGATCGGACGGGACGTGTAACATGTGAACTCCCCCGTATTCTTTCGGTTCCCATCGCAATTTGTAATCGTACCAGGACTGGAAAGAACAATAAGAAACGCGATAATTTACGCACGAATGCCCCGATCATCCCCTATACAGGGTGGCCCAAATAACACACCGAACAATGGTCGAATTTTAAGATTATTTTTACTCGCACTTTAAGAGCAAATCTACACTTTGTCCACCCTGTATATCACTCAATGATCGGCCGATCTGAAGAACAACCCCCCCGTCACCCGGAATTCGATGTGGCAATTGGAGGGAGAGCGTAAAGGGTGGCAGGAAAAACGGGGTAAGAAGAGCCGGAAAAAAAAATACATACAAGGGCGTAAAGGAATTTTCTTGAGCGACGGGAAAAGCGGTCGATTCTCGCCCTTAGACATAAGGGTAGATTTGATGTGCGATAAATAAATGTTAAGGGCTCGATATACTCACCTGTTCCACCCACAAGTTCGTCGTCATTATTTGGTTTTTCAAATTCTGCAACAAAAAAATATATAAACCGTGGATTTTTTTTTACAAAATCGTACTTTTAATAGATCAAGTATGCCATGAATATTATCCACAATTTACAGGGACACCCTGTGTAGGTATACACTAATACGAAAAGGTCACAACAACTATTACGAGCAGCGTATATAGGTTTTATTAAAACAATTCGCTGTAAACAAAAGGGAAAAAATAAAAACGAAAATGTATATACATAGTAGTAAAAAAGGTTGCTCGACTTTTCTCCAGAGTTTTTGATGCCGAAACGGCACTGTTTCTGGATCGATTTGCCCACGTGACACTATCGTGTGCGCGCCATCGGCATTTCTCTTGAAACACATCTAGAGTGCGCGAATCTAGGATATTTAACGTATACAGGGTGGCCCAATGTGGTGCAGAATATGCGAGGCGATTTGTATGATTTATTCAGGGTCAATTGGAGGAATTGCACTCATTTAGAAAATGTTATTCTGCTAAAATTTGGATTAATGTAGCTCTTGATTGAACATTTAGAATATTC
The DNA here is from genome assembly GCA_918026865.1 of Phyllotreta striolata. Taxonomy (NCBI): domain Eukaryota; kingdom Metazoa; phylum Arthropoda; class Insecta; order Coleoptera; family Chrysomelidae; genus Phyllotreta; species Phyllotreta striolata. The sequence continues at coordinate 3,768,011 of OU900107.1, forward strand.
TTTCGTGGAAAATTGCACTGATTTATCCTTAGTAGATTTTTCATCAAAAATGTTCGCTAATTTAAGTCATAAATGAAGACTTTTCCACCAAAAATTGCACTAAATCAACCTTTATATGAACTTTAGAAGATTTACCACCAAAAATTGCACTAACTGAGCTCTTGAATTGAATTTTCAGAAAATTCTTTTGTTCAAAATTGCACTAACTTAGCTTGTAATTGAACTTGTTTTGTTCAAAATTGCACTGAGCTCTTAAATTAAACGGTTACAAAATTATTTTGTTCAAAATTACAATAATTTAGCTCGTACTTGAACTTTTAGAAAATTCTTTCGTGCAAAATTGCACTAATTTATCCTTAGTAGATTTTTCATCAAAAATGTGCGCTAATTTAAGTCATAAATGAACTTTTAGAAGACTTTTCTACCAAAAATTGCACTAATTGAGTTCTTGAATTGAACTTTTAAAAAATTCATTCGTTCAAAATTGCACCAACTTAGTTCTTGAATTGAACTTTAAAAAAATTCTTTTGTTCAAAATTACAATAAGCCTTTAAAATAGTTTTTCAAAAGGTTTTCCACCAAAATCTGCCACCAAAATTCAACCTTTATTTGAACTTCCACCAAAAATTGCACTAACTTAGCCCAAAAAATAATTTTCAGAGGGTTTTCGACCAAAATCCGTCGCTTATTAAACCTCTAACTAAACTTTTAGAAGATTTTCTCCCATAATCTGCGATAATTTGACCTCTGTATGAACCTTTTAAAAGCTTATCCGGCGAAACTTATCCATAAAATTAACTTTACGAACAAGAAATTTTATTATCCATTTTCTTATACGGATCATTTCCATTTTATTCCTCTAGTTTATTCATTTTCCCATATACCCATATACATATCAATCATTCAAATCGTCCAGGCGAAAGATTAAAAGGCCACTTAAAATTCGCATCCCGTCGAATTAATCATCGGAGTTTTCCTTTCGGTTTTTCCGCGAAAAACGTCTCGGGCCGGATATATAATCTACCCGGCAGATTTCCCGTCGGAAATCGATCGAAACCGGAGGATGAGCAATCAAAAAATTATTCCGAATCCGCGAAAAAATATGGCCTTTTACTTTTCGATTACTCGGCGATATTTCTCCGAAACGCTCCAACAAAACAAGCCGGGATTTTCGCGATTTTCCGCCGAAATCTAGCCGGTCGATTTGCCGGGCTTGTTTACCCGTTCGACTACGGGAAAGCACGTCAGTAAGTTGTTTCGAGAAGGCCGCGCATCGTCGGGGATTAATTTATATTTGATAAGGGTCGGGGGAAAACCCCGCGTCTTAACTTGTCAATTAAATGCGAAACGTACGGTGAATTTCCGCCCGACTTCCCGACGCCCGTTTCTAACCGGTTAATGATTTAATTACCCGCGTATGGAAACCGGCGAAAATCGCTCTAATTTCCCGTTAAACAATCGGAAAATTCCTGGTCCGACTAACGCTCCGAAATGCATCGTTAATTCGGTTTTATCGATGTTTTCGCGCCCTAAATTCGTGAGAAAAGCCCGTAAAACTCGCCCGTGTAGTTTACGCGAGAAGTTATACAATGTATTTTAGAATTTATAGATTCATTCATGCTCGAATAGGTAAAATAATCCGGCGAAAATTGTAATAAATTTTACACGAATTAGCGCGGAGTTTTTCATTAATCTTCCCCATTTCCGAATTTCCATCGCGAAAACGTGCGTTGTACGTTTCCCCCTATCTGCGAAAAACGTCAACCCGTCGCTTTTCCAACGGAAAGTCGCCGTAAATCAAAAGAATTTCCCCGTAAATGAAGGCCGAGTATGCGTAAATGTAAGAACGCAATTATGCAAACGAATATCCCTCACGTTCGCCCCGGTGAAAAGCGGAAAAGCGGAAAAGTCGAAATATCGACTAATAAATGATAAGCAGAAATTTTCATTGCGAGCCTCCCTATTCATTGTTTTGTTTCGCTTTTCCTGTTTATTATACAGCGAGTATTTCACAAAAGACTCTTCCCCGTACACTCCAGTTGGAATGAGCCGAAACGGGAAATGGAAAATATACTGTAATGACTTATTTTGAATAGGGGGATTCCCAAACGAGCCTTATACACATTGTTCCACTCTGACACCTGTCATTTTAGTAATCTTTCTTTGTTCAACCCATGGAGATGACCATATTGCGTTCTGACTTGAAGCAATGTGTATACAGGATGTGTCGTGTATCCCCGAATACAGGGTGTCCAGAAAATAGATGTCAATAACTCGGGAGCGTATAAATGATATCAAAATAAGGGTACAACTTCGTATAAATTTTATTAATTTGAGCCCCCATTTTTAAGCTAGATTTAGCCAAATTGGGCACACGGGTGTAGGTAATGAACCACAAAATTTTTATTTTGTTCCCATGTATAACTTGGAAATAAAACGTAAAAATAAGTTTTAAATTTTCAACTTTAAAGGCCTATAGCTCAAAAATGGGGGCTCAAATTAACAAAATTTATATGAAGTTGTAGCCTTATTTTGGTGTCATTTATACGCCCGCGATTGACTTCTATTTTCTGGACACCCTGTACAATCCGGCGAGATATTCGTGAGATATTTGTTTGAATTTGTTTTCGCTGGCTTAACGTTAAAATTCCATTCGAATCCGGAGAATCAGCCGGGCATTAGATGAAATATCCAGAGGAAAATATAAGAGATAAATCAACATTTAATATTCGCGCGCTGGAAAGCGCGGAGAATTCTGGAGAGAGTTTTTGGTGAAACTTTCCTTATTCGTGATTTATCGAATTGCAGGGGAAGCGAATTCCTCTTTTGTATAATATCCAAAAAGTTTCGCGAATTTCTTTTACGACCGGGATTTCTCATTATAGGTCTTCTAACAGGGTGTACCTGCCACAAACTGATATGCGAATAATTTGAATAACTTCCCCTGTATGAAATTTCCTTTAAAATTTCGAATTTACTCCACTTATCTAATGTGTATTTGTTGTTCGTAGAATACAATTAAAACTTTAATTAGCCCTGACAGTCCATAGAGGGCCATGCATTCGCCCTATTTCCCGTTCCAAACTTCTAAATTTCCATGTAAACGTCACACAATACAATGAATAATAGAACTTTTTGTTTGTTCTAAATCGCGCATATACAACTCAAATTAATATATCACAATTATAATCCTAATTGGTCACATACAGGGTGTCCCAATGAAAAGTAGCCCCTTTAATGAGCTTATAATTAAATCACAAAAACATGAGGTTTTAGAACATTTAGAACGCCCAATAGTCATTTAGAACACTCCAGAATCATTCAGAACTAAAACCATTCAAAACCCTTCAGAACCATTTAGTACTGTTCAGAATCATTTAGAACGCTTTAGAATCATTCAAAACTGTCTAGAATCATTTAGAACTGTCTAGAATCATTTAGAACAGTCTAAAAACATTTAGAACGCTGCAAAAAAATAATCATAACGCTCCAGAACCATTTTGAACGTAACCAGAATCAATTAGAACGTTCCAGGAACCATTTCGAACCTACTAAAAGTATTTAGAACGCTCCAGAATCAGTTAGAACTGTATAGAACCTATTAGAACGCCTCCAGAATCATTTAGAACTGCCTCGAACTAAATATTTCGATATAATATGCAAAACAATGTAATTTTTCAACGGAAAATCGCCGGTCTTTCATTGTCAGACCGAGAACTCTTCACATTACCCTTGTATTGTAATGATGATGATGATGACGATAAAAAATTATGATAATGATGATGATAATGATAAAAAATGATGATGATGATAAATAAATAGTACTCACCACGTCGATGAGCTGGCTCAGTTTCAACTTGATGCACACCCTGAGCACGTCCGACGTATTGACGACGGGCCTCACTAGCTTGTTGTAGTTCGACAGCAGATCGTCGTAGAGACGCTTCGCGTCCGGATTACCGGCGACGGCGACGTGCACCACCACCGCCGACAACCACCACGCTCGCACCGCCGTCCCGACGGCCGTCGACGGTCGCATCGCGACGCTCACTCGCTTTTTTCCTCACACCCAAAGGTCCCTATATTGCACCAGGTCTCCGTTCTGTACCAGGTCTCTGTAATGCACCAGGTCTCTGTAATGCACCGGGTCCCTTGTACTGCACCAGGTCTCTCCGAATTAGTTCCAAATGCACCGGGGTCTCTATACTCTACCAGATACCTCTACCGCAGGTCTTCCGGAACGAATCCCCCCGGGCACCGGGTGGCCCGTCGCATCTCTATACACGTGCACCAGGTCCTGGATCGACGGCGCCGTCGCCGATGCACCAGGTCTCTCTCTCTCTTTCTCTTTCTCTCTTACTCTTACTCTTTCGTTCAGCGCGCTAGGTCAGCGTCGTCGTGCACCACGGGTCGGCCCGATGGCGGCGCGTTGACTGGCGAGCGGCGGCGGCTTCGAGTCGAGAGGGCGCCGGTCGGCGGGGGCGGGCGGGCGGACGGCGGCGGTTCGGGAATCGCGCCGCTAGGGGGCGTTCGAGGTGGTCGAGGAAACGCGGAGGGGGCGAGCGGGGCGTAGGAGCGCGGGAAACGGGGCGGATTTTTTTTTCTGTATGCGCGAGCGGTAGTTTCGGAGCGATGAAATGATTTTTGAGTTGTTTTTTTTTTTTGAAATTTTTGGCGTTGAAGATACGTGTAAACGAAGGAATAGGGATGAAAGGGCGGTGGGGGGGAGATAAAAAAAGTTGCTGTACGATATTCACGCTGTTTCTAAACTGAAACGATACAATAAAATTACTTGTTTGTGTGCACAATTTGCAAAATACGCGCGCAATTTCATTTAAAATTCGCGTAAAAAAATATACAGGATGTCCAGAAAATGGATGTCGATAATTCGGGAGCGTAGGTATATAGATGACATCAAAATAAAGGTATAACTTCGTATAAATTTTGTTCATTTGAGGCCCCGTTTTTGAGCTAGAGGCCTTTAAAGATGAAAACTTGGCTCTAAATGATTGTGGAGCGTTTTAAATGGTTTTAGCTAGACAATTCTAAATGGTTCTGGACGATTCTAAATGACCCTGAAGCGTTCTATATGGTCCTAGCTAGACAATTCTAAAAGATTCTAGACACTGCTAAATGATTCTGGAACCTTCTGGCTTATTCTAGACTATTCTAAATGATTCTGGAGCGTTCTAAATGGTTCTAAAGGGTCCTAATGATTCTACACCACTTCCTATAATACAGTGGCGGCGTGTTGCCAGTAATTAACAAATTGGTAATTTTTATGGGAACAATCTGTATAACGCTAACATATCGTAAATACATTTCTTAATCGATAAACTAACAAAAATGTACTCTTGTACATTGGAAGTCGATAAAATTAACTTTTTGGACGTCATCTATACCCCCCTCCCCCCGAATTATTGACGGCTATTTTCTGGACACCCCGTATATTAACGTCTAAAAAGCGCTTACTCTTCGCCGGCTTCTAGATGTTGCAGCAACTGCAGACCGGTTTCCAACACGGACGGATTGCTATCGAACGTCACGCAATGGTAGTTCAAATTATCGGCCTCTTTCGCGTCAGCATCGCCTTCCACTTTTACTCTGACCACGCTGGAAATAAATTCACGTTATTCGCGAACTTTGTATTCAATTGTACACGAGTACTTTTCGAATTTAACCGATGACAGGCCCGCTGGCGAGGAAACGGATGAGTATTTATCGTGTAACTTCTGGCACCGTTTCCTTAACGTTTCCGCGTAATTCACCACTCTGTTCTGGTAGTAATCGTGTAAATCTTTCGCACCTCCGATACCCATATCTATCAGAACCGCCTCCATGATATTCTACAAAAAGAAACACATGCTAATAAGCGATAAAATAACCGTTACTTGTAGTAACGCCCATCTCTATACAACAGTACAATTTTCCCTATACGAGTTGAACAAAGAAAGATCATTCGAATAACAGTGGGTTAGAGTGAAATAATTGCAATCCCAATGGATGTCTTTTGTTGCACTCGTACAGAGTTAAACGATTCTTACTGTGAATTTAGTTGAATCTCCATCATCCAAGGCTCTAGCGATTTTGCCGCAGAATTTCTGCATAAACGAATCCAACACATCTGTCATTAAATCCAGCACACTTTGATGCGTAGCTACAACATTAATGCCGCAATAAGTAATTAAAATTACGAATAAATATGAGCAATTACTAGCGAATCCGATGTGAGCGAACATCACGGCAATGCATTTCGTTGAGAGTTTTTTAACGACCGTCTCGTTTAATTCGGGCGTTTTCGATTCGCATTTATCTAGTAGGCTGAAACAGAAAACAAAATGGCCGTCGATTTGTTGTAATCGGGACTGTTAGATTGTACCTACGTTGAATCTTTCGGGATGAAATTCAAACAAACGGGCTTGTGCTTGATGCGAATATCCGGAGATTCGGGCAAAGGAGGCGCCGCCGGGGCTACGAAATTCTGATCTGTATTGCTCTCTACTTCGTCTATGAGACTCTTCAAGTTGCCGGCGTATTTGTGTAAGGATACTGCGTAGGTTATGAAAGGATCTAAAGGACCTAACCTGAAAAAAATATATATATAAATTGTAAATAAATGTTGTAGATGTGTCGTAAATTGTATTTACTTGATATCTTCTAATCGTTCTTCGTCGCTATATTCGGCATATTCTGATAAACAGTTGCTATCCATGGATTTCTCGATTTCTGCCTTTACATCCGGAACTGTTTCGTTGGATTTGTTAACGACTATTTCACCCCAATATTTAGCGGCCATTGTAATGATTAAATACAACACAAAATCTACACAAATAATTAAAGTAAACAGAATTTACAATTAAATTAGTATTCCAAACAAAGCCGACTTTCAAATCAAACCACTGCTCACTTCATAATCTACTTCTTTTTTTTTACCATGAACCGATGTAAGTGCCCGAACAATCCAACTAGCTGAGGCCATTAATTTCATAAGAAGTAGAGTAGAACTCAAACGTCAAATGTCAAAAGTCAAAAATCAGTTGTAAATTGTAAACAGTAAACAACAGGGTAGGTGCGTTAATTTGCGTTAGAAAATCATTTCAAATCGAAAATGGTTTGCGATAGTTGTCAAAAGAAATGCGGGAAAGTCATCACGCCGGACCCGTGGAAAAGCGGGGCCCGAAATACGACGGAATCGGGCGGGCGAAAGGTCAACGAAAACAAAGCTCTCACCGCCAGTAAAAACAGGTTCAATCCTTACACGACGAAATTCGAAACTTGCAGGTAAATATTCGCATTAGTGTTTCGAGTAATTGGATATTACATCTTGTTTTTTTTTAGAATTTGTAGGCAGAAAGTTCATCAAATCGGCTCGCACTATTGCCAAGCCTGCGCTTACAAGAAAGGGATATGTGCAATGTGTGGAAAAAAAATCATTAGTACCAAAAACTATCGTCAATCCGCTGTGTAAGCAATTCGTTTTTAATATAATAGTGATCAATACGTCTAATTGTACATATAAACTTTACATGTGTAAGAATAGAATAATATAACGTTTTTCTTTTATTAAAAATTTGTATTAATGTTAACAACCGGCAACATTGGAGTCGATTCCTGTAATTAGCGCGTGTCAATGTCATTTTGTCATTCGATTGACGTATATGACAGGTCCGTTATAAAAAAGTGCATGCACTGCACACCACGTTGTTGATAAAATTCGAATTCAAAATCGAATTAACATAAAACATGGACAACACCGAGGAGAGCGTAGAATGGAGAAACAGACGGGAGAAAAGGGGCGAAGCGCCGACAGGTTTAACGCACGAGTGCGGCGTGTTCGGCGCCATCGGCAACGAAAACTGGTCGAACAATTCGGAAATCGCCCAATTCATTTGCATCGGCCTCGAGGCGCTACAACACAGGTGAATAGACTTTAAAACGATCGCCACAACCCCCATAGCGCATCGGTAAATTCGACCGGTAACTTTCAGAGGACAAGAATCCACGGGAATCGTGGTGAGCGAGGGCACCAACGACTATCACTACCACAAGGGCATGGGCCTGGTGAAGCACGTGTTCACCAACGACGGCATCTCCAAACTAAAAGGCTCCCTCGGAATAGGTAGAACGGTGTTTAAATCGCCTCGATTCCAGTCAAACTAATTCGGCTATCCATTCGCAGGCCACACGAGGTACTCCACGAGCGCCAAATCCGAGCAGATCAACTGCCAGCCGTTCGTGGTGCACTCCATGCACGGCGCCCTGGCGGTCGCGCACAACGGCGAGCTCGTCAACGCCGCCGCGCTGCGCAGACAGGTGCTCCAAGAGCGGCCTGTTCGATCGCATCGAATCTACCTTTCGGTTTGCAGGTGCTGGCCAGAGGCGTGGGGCTGTCGACGCACTCGGACAGCGAATTGATCACGCAAGCGCTGTGCCTGATCCCGCCCGACGGCGAGGTGAACGGGCCGGACTGGCCGGCGCGCATCAAACACCTCATGCGCCTCGCCCCGTTGAGCTACTCGCTGTGCCTGATGCTCAAAGACAGGATATACGCCGTGAGAGATCCGTACGGTAACAGGCCGTTGTGCTTGGGCATCATTCTACCATCGGATCACGATCGTCAGTAGCGAATTTGTTTTGTCAGTCGATCGATTCGTTAATCGGTTTTTGTGTTTTTTTTTCTAGCTATCAGTAACGAAATCAACGGTTACCGACCGGAAGGTTGGGTCGTATCGTCCGAATCGTGCGCCTTCATGCTAGTAAGCATCCAGCCACTTGTTGAACAATTACAATTCGACCTAATCATTTTAGATGACTCGATATTTGAGGGAAGTATTGCCCGGGGAGATAGTCGAGATGACGAACAAAGGCGTCCGAACGATCGACATCGTACCGCCGCCGGAAAACAACCATCTGGCGTTCTGCATATTCGAATACGTGTATTTCGCTCGGCCCAACAGCCAGTTCGAGGGGCAAGAGGTGTACTCGGTGCGGGTGCATTGCGGAATGCAATTGGCCGTGGACCATCCGGTCGAGGCGGACGTGGTCGGTTCGATACCGGAATCCGGTAACGCGGCGGCCTTCGGTTATTCAACACAAGTGCGATGATTTCATTGAGCCTAAAGCGATGCTAATTACTTACGATTGCTGGTTTTTTTTTTCAGTCGGGTATACCGTTGGGGGAGCTGTTGACGAAGAACAGCTACGTCGGAAGGACCTTCATCCAGCCGAACAACAGATTGCGGCAGATGAACGTGTCGTTGAAGTTCAGTGAGTCGATTATATCCATTTGGAACGATGGAGTGTTATTAATTGAATCGTACGCAGGTCCTATATTGAGGAACGTGTCGGGCAAAAGGATAATACTGATAGACGATTCGATCGTGCGCGGTAACACCGTGGGGCCCATTATAAAGCTGCTGAGGCGGGCGGGGGCCAAGGAAATTCACATACGAGTGGCCAGTCCGCCGTTGAAGTATCCCTGTTTCATGGGAATCAATATACCGACGAGGAGCGAATTGATCATGAACAAATTGAAGGATACTCGAGAGTTTGCAAAGATAGTCGGTTAGTACTTTGGATTGCTCGTAAAATGGTTGTTTGATGGTTGATGTTGTTTTAGATGCCGATAGTATCGAATATTTGAGCGTGAACGGTTTGGTTAAGGCGGTACATAAAGAAATCAAACCGGCCGTTAAACCTGGACATTGTACGGCTTGTTTGACCGGCGATTATCCGGGTGGTTTACCGGAAGAATTGGATTGGTAGAATTTTGGTGGATTTTTTTCGAATAAGAACATTCCTCAGATTACTCTCTATACAGGGTGTTCCAAAATGACATGCTAATATTTAATGGGGGTGTGTAAGAAGTCGCCTCCTTAAATACTAGAATGTCATTTTGGAACACCCCGTATACATACATAGACTTTAAAAGTTAATTATAAGATTATTATAATACCAGTAACAGTATTTATGTTAGTATGTAAGTAAATTTTGTTAATTTTACTCATAATGAGGGTTGTTTTAGTTTATACTTATAAATTAAGGGCCGAAGAGAGATCTATCAAGTTTCTGATTTAATCGATACAATCAAAATACACTTAGCTTACTAACAAATATTGCGATTTAATAAAAAATATCCGCATTTCGAATCGAAAAATCGAGGTCCCGCTTCCGCTATATTATTATTAATTATACTACTATATAAAAAAGAATCACAGCAAAAACACAACATTCCGATAAAAAAATAATACGCGAACGATGGAAACTAAACGATTTCGACGGAAACGGGATCGGGTTTTTCGGAAATTTATCGATCGCATTCGGAAGTCCAGGCGTTTCGAGGAATGTATGATAAATAAATGAAATTGTCGCACAATTTAAGGTAATTTCTGTTGAATAATTAAGGAATTAATTACGTTTCAATATGTAATTATTAACGTTATGTTTGTAAGGTTGTTAAATTTTATTAAAAATTTCACTAATGATTTCATAAGATGTAGTTTTATGAAAAAAAAAAAAAATAAAAAAAGTACTCTCCATTGTTCCTAAAAATGAGCCAATAAATTAATCTGCAACGAATTTGCGACGTTATTTCACTCTTAAAAATTAAGATGGCACTTTTGAAGAAACCACCCGATCTCCGATTGCGACGCAAAGTATCAATTACAAAGGCAAAAAACCTAATTTTCTTTTTTTTTCGTTAATACTACAATTGTCATATCTTAAACGGTAAATCCTTAACGTCTAATTAACTGAGTATTCAGCGTATACATATAGTCATAAGAAGCACCAATATGCTTAAAATACATATATAGTTTCGAAATTCAAGCCTCGACTCGCGAGTACCGTCTCGTCGACGGTACTTGCGAGCGTTAATTTTTTTTTACTTTCTACTGCTTCTTTTATTTTGTAATGACTTTTCGAGCAATCGTTAAATTTATCACAGACCGACATAGCAACTTAAATTGTAACATATTCGCGTCGAAAAAACGCCAGTTGCCCGACGAACGCTCCGATATATCACATAGAATTTCATGGAATCCGATCGGATTTATCAAAATAAAAGCGTTTGTAATATTCCCAAGCGTTTTTTCGACTTGATTAATCCGAAAAATGCCCCGACGTCCGCGTCTAGTACTACTCGATTATTCGCGCGCGGCATCTTTCGGATCGCACCTCTACACATTTCAATCAAAAAAATTGAAAACGCACTACAGCAATTCGACGATAACTAAAAAACATTGTATATATACATCGGTTTCTTTAAAAGGTTTACGTATACATTAGAGAAGAAAATCGACGGCCGGCGCGATATCGGACGAAAATCAGGCTGAGGTATGAACAGATAAAACCGGTGCACCGGAATTCCACGCCGAAAAATAACAGTTATTTCGTAACGGTCGTTACTGCACCTCTATACCGAATAATCGACTCCCACCTCTATTAAACTTCTGGCATACGAAACGTCATTAATGTCAATTTTGTTTGTTAAATTCACACTTATTCGCGAACAATGCAAAAGAGTTTAGTAATTTATCATAGAGAAGAGTAGAATTGAGTAAAATAGAATAGCGTATAGAGTAGAATTTGGTAATCAGGAGAACATTTGGAAAAATAACACTTATTTTGTAACAGTGGTTACTGCACCTTTACACGAAAAAATTCATTTCCATCTCTATTCATTTTTTGTCATACGAAACGTCATTAATGTCAATGTTGAGTTTTTGTTCATATATCATCGAACGCATATTAAAGTCGCATTTATTTACAAAAAAAACTCATTTAACATACATTAGAGTAGGAATAGAGTAGAATCAGAAGAATGAAATATATGAAAAACCACGGTTATTTTGTAACAATTGTTACTTCACCTCTACACCAAAAAAATTTATATCCTCCTCTATCAAACGAAATTTTGACATTAACGTATCATCATACGCATCTTAAAGTCCCACATTCGGCGGGGAGTTTCGGTGCGCCCGATAAAACTTGGTACATCGATATTTGGCGTCGATTATTTCCCATAAAATAAACTTTGGTAAATATATTTGAGCGTTTCAATGGCGATACCGCCTCGGCCGGCGCGGCTACGACAATAAATCGAAGGGGAATAGTCGAAAAATTACAGATCTACAATAACAAACTCTTAAATATATTAAATTTTTTTTGTTTGGATGGAAACGTCTCTTCTGGTTTCTCTTACGCTATTTATTGTATATAATTACGTATATAAGTTCCAAATAGTATACTTTTTAATTGTACTCGATGGTACAGCGCGAATTTACCAAAATCTTACTGCCCGTTCGAAAAAAATCAACATTCAACAGATTTTTTTTTTAGAAATAGAAACACTTACATTAATCGATAAATTACGGTTCTTCGTTAATATTAATACTGAAATGAGCTTGTAATTTTGCGTATACATGAAAATCCGGCTAAATCGCGTACTTTTCTGAGGTATATATTACGTATACTGGTTTCGGTTTTTTTTTCGATATAAACAACAAAAGAAACAAACAATCTCAACGCAACAGAACAACATCGTACGATCTAAATCAGCCTTTTTTTATAATATATTAAAAAAACACACGCGTAGATCGTTTGCATTCAATTCGAATGATCTACGAATTGACTCTCGAGAAATTTACCTGTGCAAAATGAATCCAAACGAGTCAGATGACCGAAGACGTCCGGCCTAGAAGCTTATCTGAAAACAGAAAACGATTATGTTCGATTAAGCCATTCGAAAAGACCAAATATTAAAGTGTAAGTTGCTAGTAATATCGTGTTTATTGATGTTCTACCTCTCCAGAACAATTTGAAACGCTTCAGGACAAATGCGAACTGTCCAGAACAATTTAAAATGCTTTAGGTCAACTGAGAATATGTAGAATAATTTAGAATGCTCCAGGAGATATTGTAACTGTTTAGAACAATTTAGAATGCTTTTGGTCAACTGAAAACTGTCTAGAATAATTTAGAACGCTTCAGGACGATTTGGAACTGATCAGGACAATTTAAAATGATTCGGGTTGATTTAGAACTGTTCATAACAATTTAGAACGCTTCAGGACAAATGAGAACTGTGCAGAACAATTTAAAATGCTTCAGGACATATTATAACCTTTTTGCAACAATTTAGAATGCTTTATGATGATTTAGAACTGACCAGAACAATTTAGAATCCTTTAGATTAACTGAAAACTGTCCAGAACAATTTAGAATGCTTTAGGTCAACTAAGAATTGCCCAGAACAATTTAGAATCCTTTAGATCAACTGAGAACTGTCCGGAACAATTTAGAATGCTTTAGGTGGACTAAGAAGTATGGTTCAGGACATATTTCTACTGTTTAGAACAATTTAGAATGCTTCAGGATTATGTAAAACTGTCCAGAACAGTTGAAAATGCTTTAGGCCAACTGATAACCGTCCAGAACTGTTTGGAATGCTTCAGGACATATTGCAAATGTTTAGAACAATTTAGAATGCTTCAGGATTATGTAAAACTGTCCAGAACAGTTTAGAATGCCTCAGGTCAACTGAGAACTGACCGAAACAATCTAGAACGCTTCAGGACAAATGAGAACCATCCAGAACATTCTAGAACGCCCCAGTACTACTGAGAACCGTTCAGAAAACCACGATATTAGTCCGAAAACCCTCTACTCTCTACCAACAACGACAGAACCAAGTTACCGCTATGGAACGCGAAATCCCCTCAGTGGCCTTCTTCTTCGGGGCTATCGTGGTATCCCAACACCTCCGCCTGATGGCCGTTCTGCCTCCCGACGTCGCCGCCGCCGCCGCCGCTCTGCGCAGGCGCGTCGATCACCAAGCTCCCCTCGTCCCCGTCGCTGCTGTACGAATCCCCCTCGTCCTCGCTGCTCGACAATATACCTGGAACAAGAAACCGAGCACGGTGTAGCGCAAGCTCGCGCAGCGCGCGAGATAATTAACGAAAAATGAATAAGAAAGATAGTTACTGGTGTCCAATTGGGCGGGCATGTTGGCGAAGTCCTGCGGCCAGAAGCGCCTGTTGTTGTTGTGGCTCTTATTCTTCTTCTTGTGGCCGGGCGAGCCGGCGGCGCTGTTGGCGTCCGGCGGCGTCGTGGCGTCGAGCATGGGCTGGAGGATGCGCCGGCGCGCGTTTATGAACCAATTGTTCACCTGGAGCAAGGTCAGGTTGGTCTGGGCGGCTATGTGGCGTTTCTCGTCCTCCGTGGGGTAGGGGTGCTGGAAAAACGGGATCAATTTTTAGCTTCATTATAACATTAAATTAGCGCCAATTTATCCTCTCAACTTAGCTTCATAACAGCCCCAATTTAACTTCTCAATTTCGCTTCAATTGAACCTTTTAAAAACCGATCTCAACTCACCACAAGGTGCTGGAACAGCCACGACCTCATCACGCTGGTGGCGTGTTTGGGCAACACGCCGCGCTTCTGTTTCCTGCCGCCTCTCGTGTTGAAATCGCTATCACAGTCGTCGGCGGAGCCGCCGGGCGTCGTCGGCGCCGGCGACAGCGGCCCGACGCCGCCCACGTCGCCGGGCGTCGTCGCCCCGGCGGCTATGTTGGCGCCGATCTGGCCGAGCGGCGTCGAGCCGTGCACGATGAGGTTCTCGGGCGGCGCCGGCGGTTGGACGGCCGCCAGAGGAGGCGTCGGGGCGCCGCCGGCGCCGAAGGGTATGACGTAGGCGGCGGTGGCGGCGGCGTCGACGGGGCGGTCGAGCATGGCGGGCGTCGGGAGCACCTTGAAATGCGCCGTTTTGATGAGTAAAATGTTGGCAATTTTTGGTGGAATAGAGCTAGATTTGGGGGTTTTTTCAATGGTATTGTTATGTCATTAGATTTCGATAGGGATTTTTTTAATTTTATTTAAATTCTACTAGTTTTGGGGAGTACTACAATATGGGGAGCGACGGACTTTTGGTCCTCACTGTATAACCTATGTTGCGATCAAAATGGAGCAACCTGTATAAAGAATATTTTACTTTTACCCACATGATACGCGTAACACTTCCAAGATCAACGACTCATCGAACACGCCGACTAATCAAAGGGATCCTAATCAAAAAGCAAACAACAAAAGCTATCCTACATACGGTAAAACTTTTTATGTTCTGCAAACGTTTGCTCAAGCTACCCGTTTTCTCCATCGCACATCCTCCGGCAAACATTACACCACTAATAAAATAAATAATAAATAAATAAAACTCACTTGTTGAGGTGGACTAATGGAGTATTGTACGGGACTATTCGACGCCGAACCGCTCTCCGAATTCCCGTGCGACAACATGTTGTTGTTGTTGTTGTTCTCCATGTTGTTCATCAAACTATTACCTAAAACGTCTAAAAAAACAAACGCATATTACGAACCCCTAAGAATGGCGTAAGTCGGCCATTTTGTCAACGAGAGTAGGTACAACAAAATGGCGGATATTATAAATGTAATAATTTACCTTGCGGATAGTCGGATCTAAGTAAATTTTCCGATTGCATTTTCCCTTTCAAACAAGTGATGTACCTATTACAGAAGTCCTTACATAATTCCTGCACTTTTTCTAATTCTAATAAATGTATCCGTAACACTTGTATTGCTTTTATCATCTGAAAATGTAGAAACGAACGTCGATTAATTAACGAACATTCCAATGCAATTGCACGTAAAAAAGCATTTACGAGGGTAGGATGAAAAGTTCTCTACACTGAGGGTGCTCTAGAATCGTATATAGAACAGTTTAGAACAGTACCAGAATCATTAGGAACGGTTTAGAACCGTTTGAAAAGTTTGAGAATCACGTTGTGACTGTTTAGAACCGTTTAGAACATTCTAGAATCATTAGGAACTGTTTAGAACCGTTTGAAACGTTCGAGAATCACGTTGTGACTGTTTAGAACCATTTAGAACTGTCTAAAACCTTTTAGAACTATCTAGAACCATTTACAACGCTCCAGTATCATTCAGAACCGTCTTGAACTACAGATTTTGACTTAATTAATAAGACTAATTCAGAGAGAACTCTTCACCTTACCCTTGTATGTATAAATTAATCGATTAAACCAATTAGCTGCGGGTACAGGGTACTCACCAGTCCATCTATTTCGGGTTCGTTGGCCAAAAAGGGCTTCCTGTCGCGCTCCTGGTGCTGCACGAAGGCCTGTATGTCCAAATTGAAGGCCTCGCTCGATTGGGGATCCGGCGACTGGGTGGCCAGTTCGCATCTTTCGAACAAAAGGGCCAGCAAAGGGAACAGCGGATGTCTGGAATATGCCATAAGTACCAAAATTATTCGATTTTTATTATTTGTTCATATATCTAACAGGGTGTTGGGCTAGAAAGGTACAGAGGCCGGTGTGGTGGGGGCCGTTTTGAACACAGCTTATAGGTTAGATTCTTAAAATTGGCAGTTTTACATTGGTTGTTATGGTGTAATTAAGGAGATTCTTTCAAATTGACAGTTTTACATTGCTGTTATGAAGTAACTAAGGAGATTCTTTCAAAATGACAGTTTTACATTGTTGTTATGGAGTAACTAAGGAGATTCTTTCATTAGACAGTTTTACAATTGTTGTTATGTAGTAACTAAGGAGATTCTTTCAAATTGACAGTTTTACATTGGTTGTTATCGAGTAACCAAGGAGATTCTTTCAATTTGACTGTTTTACATTGATTGTTATGAAGTAACTAAGGAGATTCTTTCAATTTGACAGTTTTACATTGATTGTTATGGAGTAACTAAGGAGATTCTTTCAAATTGACAGATTTACATTGGTTGTTACGGAGTAACTAAGGACGCATTGTTTAAATTGACAGTTTTACATTGGTTGTTATAAAGTAACCAAGGAGATTCTTCCAATTTGACAGTTTTACATTGTTGTTATAGAGTAAGTAAGGACGCATTGTTTAAATTGACAGTTTTACATTGGTTGTTATGGAGTAACCAAGGAGATTCTTCCAATTTGACAGTTTTACATTGGTTGTTATGGAGTATCTAAGGAGATTCTTCCAATTTGACAGATTTACATTGTTGTTATGAAGTAACTAAGGACGCATTGTTTAAATTGACAGCTTTACATTGGTTGTTATCGAGTAACCAAGGAGATTCTTCCATCTTGACAGATTTACATTGGTTGCTATGGAGTAACTAGGGACATTGTTTACGTTAAAGAATTAATGCATATAGTGCATTCAGGCTAACCGACGGATGACGTCACAGGTTACTTACTTGTATACGGCCCTTTTGTCGGCCTCGAATTGTGCTTGATCGGCGTCGGTGGGCGAATAGACGGCGGGCAACGGCTGCTGTACGCCCGTTTCGGGCGGTACACTCAGCATTGCGCTCTGGACGCCGCACTCCATGATTTTCTCATTCACCTGCGATGACGAAATAATATTATATAACTAACATCATAGTGATCCGATGCGAAATTTGTGGAAGAATTAATGCACAAATCGCGGTTGATCCTTGCAAAATCATATAAAATTAACAAATATCGTAGTTATACTTGAGAAATTCATATAAAAATGAACAATTATCATAGTGATCCTTTACAAAATCATATAAAATGAACAAATATCGTAATTATACTTGAGAAATTCATATAAAAATGAACAATTATCATAGTGATCCTTGATAAAATCATATAAAATGAATAAATATCGTAGTTTTACTTGAGAAATTCATATAAAAATGAACAATTATCATAGTGATCCTTGATAAAATCATATAAAATGAACAAATATCGTAGTTATACTTGAGAAACTCATACATACAGATTGATGCATTTTAGTTCGCAATATAAGTGGGCTATGGGTGCAACAAAGACAACTTCCATCAATAGACACTTATAAAGGAAAAAGAAATACTATTATGTCATTGCAACTTTCTCACTCTAACCAATGTTACTCTAACCAATGTTACCACAAATTATTATTAATGATACGTTTGATTGGATACAAGAAATTCGGCAACGCCGCAAAAGGTTTCCGGGCGAACGAGCGCCCGATGTGCAAATCTTAAATAAGAAAGATCCCCGGGTCGTTTTTCAAAGATAAAAAACAGCTGGTCCAAGCAATATTTGGTTAAAATTAATAAAAGAACAGTCGGCGGGCGGTCGCGTCACGACGCCGACGTCCGCACGCCGTCCCCGCAGCGGCGTCTTCGCCCGAAAAATCTTCCAAACCGAGAAAAATCATTCGCAACACTCAACCCCCCACCCGATTAAATTTACCTGTCAAACACGTCAGTTGTCATGAAAAGAACAAACTGTCACAACCGTCAACTGTCAAACATGCCAACATGTCAAAAACGCGTTCGAGCGGGCCATGGATGGTGATAAAAATGGCGATGGCCCACGAACTAAGTTCCCGAGCGAAAGATAGGGCGAGGCGTGCAGTCATTATGAACAAGTGTCACCGGGGGAGAGATTCAAGACTACAATAATTGTGTTTCCCTCCCTGGACGGGATGAATTAAACATATCGGGGGGCGCGAGCGGCGCTTCCATTATACGCTAGCTGGATAACCCGCACCAGACCAGACCAGACCAGACCAGACCCGCCGCCGTCTCGATGCGAGAGCAGGATATATATATATAAGGATATAAGAAACGAGAACGAGAAGAATAAATTAACGCAACCCTTTTTATTTTCCGTTTCGCTCGTTAGATGAAACGCGAATTGTGGCGTTTATTCACGTAAACGATTTGACAGTTGACAGACTCGATGTCACAAATATTAACGTATGTCATTTATCGAACGAACCTGTCAAATCTGACAGAATGGCCGGACAATTTCAGGGAAAAAAGAGATGAAATCGATTTTTTTTATATTGACATATGTCATATGTCAAAAAAAACCGAAATAGAGACTATTGTAAATCCTATCGAAAACTGTTATTTCATCGACAAATCGATGCCGGTACGGACCTGGACGGGATCCAGCGGGAAAGAGGTTAAAAGAAGACGGCAAACGTTCTGGAAAGATATTACAATGCAGGAGGGATTAGTCGGAGAGCTCTGGATGTATTCCATTTTATATGGTAGCGGAGAAATCGGAAATGCGCGGGGAGTTTCGGGGCAATAGTTTACTATAAAAATGCATAAAACATATTTTTCGCGCAATCATTTTATAATGATTGTAAAAAAGTTTTTATTTGACAATTTTTAAGGATTGGGGTTGCTCCTGCCCGGTCGATATAAAAAATTGACCTCTGTGTCCGATCGATTTTCCAAAAATCAACTTTTTCTACCGGGAAAACATCTGTTCCCTTTTCAACGGGTCACCCTGTATAAACATGAACAGGGCAATGCGTGAAGAGTACGTTACTGAACTTTTTCCACGACAAATAACAAAATATGAATATAATAGCAGATGTATTTCTGGTCAATAAGTTTCGAATGAATTTTGCGAAAATTCTATTTCTTTTTTTCATCGAGAGTCTCGGAAAATCGACTGGAGTTTTCCGAGGCGCACTTCCCGTCGAGAGTTCGCGTCTCTATGCAGTTTCCCCGGTTTCCTCCAAGGTTTTCCGGGACCGGACTCTTCACTAATTTAACTAATTTAATCGAATCCACGGCATCTTATAGTAATGGCTGCAGAATAAACGGGAAAGGGCCATTTTAATTCGCCCCGTATATACGCGGAAATTTTCCTGACCTTATTAAATTTCGCCCTTCGCCTGTCCAGGAAAATGCCAACCTTTCCATATTTCAACATACAGCGCAGCCAGTAAATAAAATCGATGGATGTCAAGTCTGGCGATCCGCATGGCTGGAAGGATATTTTTCATCTATTTTAACATCGTTTGTATCCAACGTCACGCTTCACAATAATAAAAACGAATCGAGAAATATATGCAAGTGTAGAAGTTACGGAATCGGATATACAGGGTTGGTCACAAGTTTTACAGTTTTAAACGCAACACCCTCTGTATATATTTCTGCGTTAATGTACGAGGGTAAGGTGAAAAGTTCTCGGTCTGACAATGAAAGACCGCTATTTTCAATCGAATAATTACTCTATTCCTATTAATTAAGTCAAAATATTTAGTTCGAGACGGTTCTAAAAGATTCTGGAGCGTTCTTAATGGTTCTATGTACTCAGTTCTTAATGATTCTGGAGCAATCTAAATGTCTATTGGAGAGTTCTAAATGAAACTGAAGAGTTCTAAATGGTTTTAGATAGTTCTGAATGATTCTATAGCGTTCTAAATGATTCTGGAGCAATCTAAATATCTATGAAGAGTTCTAAATGATTCTGAAACGTTCTGTATAAATGGTTTTAGACAGTTCTGAATGATTCTAGAGCATTCTAAATTACTATGGAGCGTTATAAATGATTCTGGAGCATTCTAATTGGTTCTGAAGGGTTCTAGATTGTTGTAGACAGTTCTAAATGATTCAGCACCAGAACTTTTCACCCTTCCCTCGTACACGAGGAGTAATAAAAGTGATACACCCTGTTAGACTTGCGTTTGTAGCAATACACCTCCAGTTTCTGGGAAAAAAAGGAGCGGAAACGAGACAACGTAAAATTTTTCAAAAGTATATGGAGAAAGGAAGGGAATAATATACGTTTAATGCGGAATCCGTAAAGCACTATATTTCACTTTATATTCAAATTATGGATAAGCGAGCGATAAACATTTTAGACATGTACACAAAGACAAGAGAGGAGAGTCCGATTCGAAAAGAAAACACGAAACACGTCGGAAACGAAAAAAACGCAGCGGCGCGCGGCCCGGTTTTTTTTTCGAAAAATTATTCACCAAATATAATTATTATTTTACACCAAAACGCCTAATTTACCATTTTTTTTAATTATTAAAATTGATTAATCCAGAGGCTTCCGGGCGCAATTTAACCATTTCGAAAATATCAAAATTTCAAACCTCTCGTGACGTCATTGACGTACCGAGGTGAGCAAACCTCTCGCTTTAGCGACCTTGATCGTTACGTTAGTCTAGTTACCTGGAATATGTCACAGAAACGTCAAATTCGAACGGAATGAATACTTATTCAACTTAATTACCAATTATTATTTACGAGCACCTAGTACAAGACGCGACTGGCAATAAGAGAATAAACATAAAACACAACAAATTCGCGGCGCGAGTACCTCGTTAAATTAAAAAGATAAACAATAACTGTTTATAGTGTTTATTAGTAAAGCGAACAAGCACAGCCTACTATTATAAAAATACCAATATCGCATTCGAGTTTGCATTTTATTAGCATTAAACGTAGAAACTGTATAAGTAAGTGCACTTAACTTCCTCGTCCTATTATGAAGTTATTATCCTCAACTACCTATCAATTAGCGCCAATTACGTACCGGTAACGTTATTGAAACGCATTACCGGCGCGTTTATCGTTATGTTTACCATCGGCCGGTTAAAATTCGTTTCGAATTTTTAATTGAATATTGAGAAAAAATGTTTTTTTCGACACTCTTACGTTAAATGGAGCGCTGTTTGCGCGCGGCCTATGTGATAAATAACGCGGTAAATTGTGTTAAAAAGACCTGTGGGGAAAAACCTGGCTGTATGACCAAGGGCGAATCGTTTAACACGTTTCCTTTTCCTTTATTTAACGTTGAAATTTTAATATAGTCGTGTTAAGTTACGATAAAATACGCAGTCTTTGATCGGTTTTTCATTCGAATAATTAAATTGACATTTCGAATTTTTTGACGTTTAATCAAAGGTAACTAGATTTAATTAAAAGAGAAACCTGTGGGGAAAACCTGGCTGTATGACCAAGGACAAATCGTTTAACACGTTTCCTTGCTTTATTTAACGTTGAAATTATAATACACTCGTGTTAAGTTACGATAAAATTCGCACTCCTTGATCGGTTTTACATTTGAATAATTAAATTGACATTTCGAATATTTTGACGTTTATTCTAAGACTAACTAGATTTATTAATTAGTATGTAAAATTTAATAGGAAAAAAGCGGAAAATAGCCAAAAGGTGACTCAAATATTTAATAAAATATTCAATTATTAAAAATATATAATATTTATTATACAAAAATGCTAATTGTAAGTTACTAAAATTATTTATAAAAAGAAGAAGAAAATTGGGTATCTAGATTTTTTCGCTAAACGTCAATCCGATTGGATTTCGTCTAAAATTCGGAAACGCTATGACAACAAATCGACTTACATACTTACATATTTTCATAAATCCCCGTCATATTTCCGCGATTTTTCTCGCATATCGCACGAACGGAAAAACTCGGGAGAACCGAACCCGGCAAGGTTAACCAGCCAATCTTTTCCTCGAAACGCACGAATTAACGCCGAAAGAGGCGAAAATTACACGGCACCCGCGTTATCTGCCGAGATTCCGTCGGATTCACGCTAAACACACGCACAACGAACGCACCATGTGACCCGAAATGATTTTTTAATAAAATTTCTAGTGTTTACATGTCACTCTTTCCGTAACAAATGAGTTTCTGTCTAGACGACAAGACGTATGTCAATATTCGTCAAAATCAAAATGGCTACGCCTTTCGACGGCTATCAAAGACGCGCGTGCACCGCGTGCGTCTCTTTCTAGATTGCCGATGTCAAACGAGGGGTGGGCGAGGACGTACGTCCGTGATCGACGGTCGTAAAACACGCCCAACACTTAATGGCTTGGGTGTAATTCGAATTTGTGCCGCCAAAAAATGCGCTGCGGTTTTTAATTTGCGCGTTTTGATTCGGGTGGAAAACTCTCCGTAGACTTTACGCCGGAAAAGTTCACCGTGATGTTTGATTTACCTCATATTTTTCGAGTTATTGCGAGCATGCGCTAGTCGATAGAATCTAGTTTTTTTTTTTCATTCGTATAATTTATAATTTTTTTATTATTCACTGCGTACCGGTTGTTAGTATGAAATTTTAAATAAAAATTCGTCTGGTATTTGTAGTTAATATTTAAATTCGATTTAATTATGCACAAACTCTATTAATTCGCTTTTCGCATAATTTTCAATGTGGCGCCATCTGTTGATGCCAAAGTGGAGCTGTAAGTAAATTTGAAAAAAACACTGTTTTCTTTCATAACTTCCAAACATATTATGATATAAACTTCGTTTTGACTTCATAATATTAATTTACAATTCCATAGTCTACATAATTCTCGCAATTTTCAAAAAATTCCGATTTTTCAAGGCGTCAAAATGGTTGCCTAACTAGTACATTCCCGCTATCTAAAAATGCTCTAATAAAAACACGTACGTGCGTGTTGTTTACAAATAAACCGTACGTCTAACAAAACTCTCTTTATTAGATTAACGAATAATTTACCATATTAACAGACCGTTAAACTTAAACTAGCGAATTTAAATGTACATCATCTCGGCCATGGAGCTCATCTTCTTGGGTATATGCACAAAAGTCTCGAAATAACTAGCCAATTCGTCCATGGTGATGTCGCAGGGCGGGTGGGCGTTCAAACGCGCCTGATTCGAACACGTTTCGACGCACCTGGGCACCGAACTCTCGCATTTATCCGCGTTGATCGAGCGACTCTGCGTAAAACTAGATTTCTCGACTGCATCTCCCGTCGGAGGCGATTTCTTGTCGCGCAAGCACAACAGTTCGTAACTTCTGATCAACGATTTGAAGTCTTTGGTGTTGGAGAACTTGCCGCCGAACAGGTAGCCGTGGTTGCCGATCTTCCAGGGTTTGCCGAAGTGCTTCGGGTACTTCAGTATAGGTTCGCGGAGGATCCGCTTCTTCTTATCGGGACATTTGGCCGGCGGGCAGGGGGAGGTTTTCACTTTGCGCGCGCTGGTGAGGGACGAGAGGGATTTGGAGCGTTTCCTGCGAACGAACGGGTTCGATTCGTTGTGGCCCGTTTTCGATTTGAACAGAGTGTTAACATCCAATTCTAATTTCTCCAACGAATCGAGCAAATTGGCGTCTTCTCGTGACATTTCGGCCTGAAATTTAACCAATTTGATTACTGCAAAATCACAATCAAACGATCATATAGTACAATCATAGTAAGATCATTAAACTTTGACAGTTGTGTAGTTTTTAAGTTATTGGTGTTGCGCAAATTAACGGAATTGTCCACAACACTAGGTAATTAATAACAAATCAGTTTGTTTTTGACGAATTATCGTGGAAGTTGGAAAATTGAACTGAATTATCTACTGTCGAAATTCAACAATATTTTTATATTTACCATTAGGGCGGACTTCACTCATTATATTTCAACGAAAAAATGTGGAAAAACTCGGTTTTTTATGCTTTTCGATCGTTTTTATTTTATTCCAAAATGCAGCTACCAAAACACAAATAAAATGATGATTAATGACATTTGCTGTCAATTTATATGTCACATGTCGCAGTTCACTACACATCCAATATGGCCTTGTACTATCCATTTATTCAATTAATAAATGTAATTGCTTGTTTCAATTTTCAATATGTAAGTAAAACAATAAATAAAACACATCAGAATCGCATAAATTCTATAAACAAATTAGAAATAATCTATTATTGAAGCAGTGAATAGTTTTTAATATCAAATTCAATGTATGTCAATTAGCGCGAATTTGAATCCTCATCAAAGAAGGCGGGTATTGATTTATTTTAGTAATACCAAATCAAACAGCGAAGAAATAACGATATCAAAACACAAAAAAGCAAATAAATATTTTATCTATCAATAAAGATATTCAAATGAATAATAAAAAAAACCGTCGCCCCCCCGAAACCGCCTCCGATTGGTCGAATCGTTTTGGCGGGCCGACCGGCAGCGCCGCGCTCGCAACGCCAGCGAACTACCAGTCGCAGATTGTGGCGTTTGTTTGGGTAAGTCGATTTATTTACTTCACTTCGAGATTTTATATAAAATCAGCCGAAACCGCTGGCCATCGGACGAAATTACCGGCCGATATTATCGTGTTCGCTCTAATTTACCGCGACAGTTGCCGCCGCCGCCGGGCCGCCGTAGCGGGCCAATTAAATTCGCAAAGTAATCGAGCAAACGCGATACGCAGCATGGCGACCGTCCGGCTTACGACCCAGCCGACCGCGATCGAAATCGCACCGTCGGAAATTAATTTCTCTGACAGTACGGCGATTCGCCCGCTGTTATTTGGCTGGGTTTTAACCCAGCTCCCGAGTAATTCCTGCGAAAAATATCTGGGTGTTGCCGTAGCATTTTTTATGTACATTTTAAATTTCGCGTCAAATCGATATCGCGCGTTGCTCTACTCATTTCCTTCCACCGCTTACCCGATTCGATTAAGCCTATTTTCGATTAGGCGGATGGAAATGTCAACTAGATCTGTCAATAATTATGTATTGAGGAACTAACGCCATCTTCACGATTTATTTTGGTTTTTTTAGGTAGCGACGGTACGATTAATAAAATATAATGTCTGAAGACGCGGTTAGTGTGCCGGCGAAGCGAGGCCGAAAGGCGAATGCGGAGAAAAAAACCGAGGAGAAAGTAGAGAAGAACGACGCGCCAAAGAAACGAACGAAGAAGGTAATTTGACAATTTTTAAATATTCACATAAAAAAAACGGTTATTTTGTAACAGTCGTTACTGTGCCTCTATACCTAAAAATATTCCCACCTCTATTAAGCTTCTGTCATTAATGTCAATTTTGACAGTTTTAAGAGAAACTATTCTTATTTTTCTATGCGCCCTTTTAGGACCAGAAGGACGAAGACGACAAAGAAACGGACGTGGTTCCAGCGAAAAGGGGCAGAGGCAGGCCGAAAGGCACCACGAAAAAGAAGTCGCCGTTGAAACCCAAGCCGAAATCCGGTAAATATCCAATTTGCTATAATCTAGTAGCACCCTTTGCTTAATTGGCCGTTTACCTGCGCAGGTCGAGGCCGCGGCAGACCGAAGAAGAAGGAGAAGGAATCCAAAGACTCGGCCGACGAGGATGGCGGCGAAGACGAGGAGGAGGAGGACGAAGAGGAAGAGGACGACCAGTAAATTTTAGTTCGTAGAGCGTCAGAGAAATGCGAATCTCGAATTTCATCCGTGTTTGTTTTGACTGTTCTGATTATTTTTTTTATAATTGTGGATTATACGGGACGCTTCGAACGACGCGAACTCGGAGCCTCCCAAAAAAAAGGTTGATCATTCCTCGTGTGTTTTTCGTGCCATTTCTTCTTGTCATTTGTGTATTCCGTAGGATAGGTTTGCGAGATCGGTAAACATGGCGCACAATAATCCGAAAAATTTGTATTTAAAGAAACCAATTATTAGTTTTGTGAAATTCAGCAGAGCTTCATGACAAATTATTTCTATTTAAGTACTATGTATTTTCACGGCTTGTATGAAAAAAAAAACAACAAAAAGGAAACCGATATTGTAATATTTACATTTATAATAAATACTTTTAGAACAAGTCGCACATCTAAGCAATCAGTACCTTTTGTAAATGTGAGCGTCGTTGAAATCCACCCGTTGCGCCGGTTTGTAATGCTCGAATATGATAATATCGTTGTCACCAGTGCGCAGAAGCGGCGCAGGCAAGTACAACGTCTGTATGGGCCCCATTTTCGCGTACCTACCCAACACGAACCCGTTCACGATCACGATGCCTTTGATCCATTCTTCCATGTGCACGAAAGTATCCACCGGCTCTCCTTCCACCCGCAAAGTGGTCTTGTACATCGCAGGACCCACCGTGTTGGTTATCTCCTTGCCCCAGCTACTCAGCGATTTGGTCCACGCCGATTTGAATTCCACTGGAAACACCGACCAATCCGTAATGTATTCATCGTTCAATTTCACTTGGCTCTGCCACAGCCCTTTGAATTGCCTGTAGGCGCCCGCGTCGACTCTGCCCCAGTTCTCCACGACCAGCTCCAGCCGGACGTTTGTCAGCGAACGGTTGCTCAATACTAACGTGGAATCCAGGATTCTCCAGGTGCCGAAGCCGTCGAGGTCCTTGTAGCTCGCCAACCAGGGCGATACGAGGATGCCGTCCAACAGCACCATCACCGTATCGCAGACTCGCCCTTGTATCTTCAACACCGCTCCGGCCGGTATGTCCAGCCCGGTTTTTCTGTACACCACGTACCCGAAACTCTGTCCGTTGCCGTTGTTTATGTCCAAGGTTTCCATGGCTACGACTTCCTTCGAAGCCAAAGGCGTGATGGTTTGCAGCATGTCGTAGAGGAACATTTCCTTTTCGATTTGTATGCTCGCGTACGCCGTTTTCTTCGGGCGATTCGGCAATGGCGGTAGCAGGGTTTTCACCGGATTGTATTTGCTAAGGAGGTCCTTCGTTGCCCAGTATTTGTCCGTGTAGTCGCCGGATTCGTCCAGAGGCGACAAGTAGTCGTAGCTGGAGATTATCGAGTGGTAATCTGAAAGCGAAGAATATTTCAATTTCAGGTCTTCTCACATATCCGGATGCTTCTTTATACCTTCGGAAGACCATGCATAGAATACGAGATTATGAGGAATGATGAGAAGTAAAAATTGAACTGTATTCCTTCCTATTTACCTACACCTGAAACCTCTGAGAACCTTTAGGAGACCGTTAGAAAGTGTCTAGAATCTAGAAGATCAAATTTTGAAGAATAGTAGAGGAAAAAAATGAAAATTTATCTGAATTCTTTTCTCCTACGTACTCAGAAGCTTCTTACTACCTTCAGAAGATCTTCTGGAAGGTCCTAGTCTATAAGATGAGGTCATGAAGATGATAAGTATGTATCCCTTCCTCTTTACTCGCATAATAATCTCCGAAGACTTTCAGGAGTGCCTAGATAAAAAGATATATAAATTTACCAGTGTCCCATTCGTCGTAGGCCAAATTTCGGCCCCCGTTGTAGAACCCAAAACTGGTACCGCCGTGGAACATGTAAATATTAACGGACGCCGGATACTTGAGTATCTCCTCGTAGTTGTACCGGAACACCTCCACGGGCTTGTCGATGTGCGCGCGCCCCCAATAGTCGTACCAACCGCCCCAATATTCCATGGCCATCGTCGGCCTGCCGGGCTGGATCTTCTTCAGCATATCCAACTGCTCCTTGGGCTGCTGGTCGAAGTTCCCCGCCATCAGAAACAGATCCGGATACGTGCCGTAGTCGCCTCTGATCGGATTGTCCGACGTCACCATCAACTCCACGATGCCGCGATCGAGCATCAGGTTCCGCAGCACCTTCAGCAAGGCCTTGTCCTTCTTGTTGGACACCGCGTACTCGTTCTCCACCTGCAGCATCACCACCGGCCCGCCCTTGGTGAATTGCAACGCCGCCAGGATGGGCAGCAGCACGTCGAACCACCTGGTCACGTAGCTCACGTACGTCTTCTCCGTCGTCCTGAAATCGATGGATTTCTCGCGCAGCAGCCAGCTCGGGTGGCCGCCGAACTCGAATTCGGCGCAAATGTACGGCCCCGGGCGCACTATGGCGAAGAGGTCCTCCTCCTGCGCCGTCTTCAGGAACTCCTCCAGGTGCAAGAAGTCCGACATTTCGTGGCCGCCGTCGCCGAAGTCGAATTCACCTGGAAATTTACTTGCTACAATTAAACCATCAACCCGACCTTGGGTTTTACAAAACAAACTATTCGCTTGTAGGCTAGAATTTGGCTGAGAAATCTGCATCTCGTTTATTGGAGTACTCTAGTGTCTACCTAAAAAACTTGTAAAAACTGGATACCTTCTATACAGGGTGTCTACTATAAAAACCGCCAAACTTAAAGAGGTGATTATATAAGTACACTTTTGAACAAAAAATGACCTATAACACTTTTTCGAAAAGTCGATAGTTTCTCTTTTATTTAACATTTCATTGTTTTAAATTTTTTTTTGGTATTTTCTAAAAAGACAAGGTGTATAGAAATAATTCCAGGATTAAGGTATAAGTGTATGTCAATTCTGCACCATACTAGGTATTTGTAAAAACTACTTAGGTACTACATAGGAAAGCTTCCAGAATTAAGGTATAGGACTGTGCCAGTTATAGTTCATCAAAAGCACTCTGCTAGTACCTAACTATACTTGTAAAAAGTGCCTTCTATCTAAGATTGCTACAGCTATTTAGGCAGTAATAAGAACTATGTTGATTCTAGTACCATCAAATGTAGTTCGGTACCATCCCAAACCATCAAGCATGGTCCAGAATCAGCATTATCATCCGAAGGGGGTCGCTTACCCGATTGGGGTTCGTGCAAATTCCAGGGCACGTAGGTCTCCACCGCGTTCAGACCGGCGGCTCGCATTTTCCTCAGTCTGTCCCTCCAGTAGACCCTGGGCACTCTGAAGTAGTGCATGGCGCCGCTGTAGAGGAATATCTCCTTGTCGTTGAGGTAGAAATTGGGCTTGTCCGCGGTGATTCCCCCGCGGATGCCGCCCGCGGTGTAATACTCATAATTCGTCGGCAAACTCGTGGAATTTCCGCACGTTAAAGACATTTTTGTTTCGTTACTGACTCGATTTCTAGCTGGAATATCTTTTATATCTAATCTGCCTTGGCGACAGTCGAGTGCACGATTAATTGCATTATTTTAGACAAATTTTTTAAAGCGCGTAAATGCGTATCTTTATTTATCTACGTCTTATCAATACTAGTTTTTAATATCGATATTGGTAACTTAAAATTTTGTGTGATAACAATGATGGTACATAATTTTATTTAGCGATTAAACGTGGTATACAGATAACATTTACATTCTATATAAGAAAAGTAACGATGTAAATTTTAACAAATTAAGAACTATTATTTATAATTTCTAGGTATTTCGAGTTTTCTACGATAAACATAAACGAACGAAGAAGGTAACTTTACAATTATTTTAATATTTTTCCGACTTACGGTTTTGTACATACAGGTCTGGAAACTCGGCATTTTTTGTGGTAGTGGGGGTGTTGCGCTTATTGTGACTTTGTATTTAAATTGTAATTAAATTAAAATTGTCCTTAATGAAGAAAATGTTGCTTTTCTTCTTTCACCCTGTACTATTGTTATTTATACCATTGGATTATTTATTCCTCATTATTCTGTACAGAGTTTGAATTAATTTTTGAATTTTGTATAACATTTTTATAGGCTTTTCAGTGATGTATCACAAGTTGGGGGTTGCCATATAAATTTTGATAGTTGGGGGCCTAGAGGGTTGATGGGAGTGAATTGTTTTTTATGTCATTTTAGTTGACCCCCTTCATACCCTAGAAACGGTTTTAGGATTTTTTTGATATCATCTTTCGTTAGGGAGATATAGCCATATTGTCATATTGTATACTGTTATTGACTGTTCTGATTATTTTCTTCATAGAGTTTCATAACAAATTATTCCTATTTAAGTATTATGTATTTTACTGCTTGTGTGAAAAAAAAAACAACAAAAAGGAAACCGATATTGCAATATTTACATTTATAATAAGTATTTGTAGAACAAGTCGTACATCCAAATAATCAGTATCTTTTGTAAATGTGAGCGTCGCTGAAATCCACCCGTTGCGCCGGTTTGTAGTGCTCGAATATGATAATATCGTTGTCACCAGTGCGCAGAAGCGGCGCAGGCAAGTACAACGTCTGTATGGGCCCCATTTTCGCGTACCTACCCAACACGAACCCGTTCACGATCACGATGCCTTTGATCCATTGTTCCATGTGCACGAAAGTATCCACCGGCTCTCCTTCCACCCGCAAAGTGGCCTTGTACATCGCAGGACCCACCGTGTCGGTTAGCTCCTTGCCCCAGCTACTCAGCGATTTGGTCCACGCCGATTTGAATTCCAGAGGATACACCGACCAATCCGTAATGTATTCATCGTTCAATTTCACTTGGCTCTGCCACAGCCCTTTGAATTGCTTGTAGACCCCCACGTTGACCCTGCCCCAGTTCTCCACGACCAGCTCCAGCCGGGCGTTCGTCAGCGAGCGGTTGCTCAATACCAACGTGGAATCCAGGATTTTCCAGGTGCCGAAACCGGCGAGGTCCTTGGACCTCTCCAACCAGGGCGATACGAGGACGCCGTCCACCAGCACCATCACCGTATCGCAGACTCGCCCTTGTATCTTCAACACCGCTCCGGCCGGTATGTTCAGCCCGGTTTTTCTGTACACCACGTACCCGAAACTCTGTCCGTTGCCGTTGTTTATGTCCAAGGTTTCCATGGCTACGACTTCCTTCGAAGCCACAGGCTTGATGGTTTCCAGCATGTCGTAGAGCAACATTTCCTTTTCGATTTTTATGCTCTCGTACGCCGTTTTCTTCGGACGATCCGGCACCGCCGGTAGCAGGGTTTTCACCGGATTGTATTTGCTCAGAAGTTCCTTCGTTGCCCAGTATTTGTCCGTGTAGTCGCCGGCTTCGTCCAGAGGCGATAAGTACTCGTAGCTGGAGATTATCGAGTGGTAATCTGAAAGCGAAGAATATTTCAATTTTTGTTCCTCTCACGCATCCAGAAAGCTTGTTTGTAGACCAAGAATGGTGCAAGAAATGAAAATTTACTCATAAGCTTCTCTAACACCTTGTGGAAGACCTTTTGGAAAGGTCTACTCTAGAAGATCAGGTCATAAAGAATGATATGAACAAAATAATTTATTTGTATTCCTTCGTCTTTGCTTAAAAGGAATCTCCGAAAACCTTCAGGTGATCTTTAGAAAGCGTTTAGAAGATCAGGTCTTAAAGAATGATACAAAAAAATGAAAATTAACCCGTACCCTTTCCTCTTATATACTCAGAAGCTTCTCTAGTATCTTCAGAAGACCACAAATGCTTAGTTTAGATGAGATCAGGTAGAATGATAAGAAAGGAATAAAAATTCCTTCTTCAATTGTTGGCAGAAAAATCTCTGAAGACCTTCAGCAGACCTTTAGAAAATGCCTAGATAAAAAATACACAAATTTACCAGTGTTCCAATCGTCGTAGGCCAAATTTCCGGCGCCGTTCAAGAACCCGAAATTGGTACCGCCGTGGAACATGTAAATATTAACGGACGCCGGATACTTGAGTATCTCCTCGTAGTTGTACCGGAACTCCTCCACGGTCTTGTTGGTGTGCGCGCCGCCCCAAAAGTCGAACCAACCGCTCCAGAACTCCATCGCCATCGTCGGCCTGCCGGGCTGGATCTTCTTCAGCATATCGAACTGCTCCTTGGGCTTCTGGTCGAAGTTCCCCGTCATCAGGAACAGATCCGGCCACGTGCCGTGGGCGCCTCTGATCGGATTGTCCGACGTCACCAGCTGCTCGACGATGCCGTGCTCGAGCATCAGGCTCCGCAGCACCTTCAGCAAGGCCTTGTCCCGTTTGCCGGACACCGAGTACTCGTTCTCCACCTGCAGCATCACCACCGGCCCGCCCTTGGTGAATTGCAACGCCGCCAGGATGGGCAGCAGCGCGTTGAACCACCTGGTCACGTGGCTCACGTACGTCTTCTCCGTCGTCCTGAAATCGATGGATTTCTCGCGCAGCAGCCAGCTCGGGTGGCCGCCGAACTCGAATTCGGCGCAAATGAACGGCCCCGAGCGCACTATGGCGAAGAGGTCCTCCTCCTGCGCCGTCTTCAGGAACTCCTCCAGGTGCAGGAAGTCCGACATGTCGTTGCCGCCGTCGCCGAAGTCGAATTTACCTGCAAATTATTACTTGTGAGCACTACAAAAAGGATGCATTTGTCTCGTTAGAGGTAATGTAAGGATGTCTATGGTTCTCCGGACGTGGAGTAGATGGTAATGGGGCTATGTCGATTCCATCAAAAGTGCTCTGTTGGTACCTAACTATACTTGTAAAAAGTGCCTTCTATCTAAGATTGCTACAGCTATTTAGGCAGTAATAAGAGCTATGTTTATTCTAGTACCATCAAATGTAGTTTGGTACCATCCCAAACCATCAAGCATGGTCCAGAATCAGCATTATCATCCGAAGGGGGTCGCTTACCCGATTGGGGTTCGTGCAAATTCCAGGGCACGTAGGTCTCAACCGCGTTCAGACCGGCGGCTCTCATTTTCCTCAGTCTGTCCCTCCAGTAGGCCCGGGGCACTCTGAAGTAGTGCATGGCGCCGCTGTAGAGGAATATCTCCTTGTCGTTGAGGTAGAAATTGGGCTTGTCCGAGGTGATTCCCCCGCGGATGCCGCCCGCGGTGTAATGCCCATAGTTCGTCGGCAAGCTCGTGGAATTTCCACACGTTAGAGCCATTTTTTTGTTTCGCTACTGGCTCGATTTCGATCTGGGATATCTTTTATATCTAATCTGCCTTGGCAACAGTCGAGTACGTGATTAATTTGTGTTAAATACGTTTTTATTTACATCTTATCAGTGGAAGATTTTAAAATCGATATTGGTAACTTGAAATTTGTGTAATGATAATGATCCTAGATAAATTTATTAAGGGATTAATTAATTAAACATACGGATAACAATACTATTCGTAATGTGAAAAACGATATGTTTTATTTACGGTAACGGTGCTATAGCCACAACGCATAATTTCATTTGTCATACTTTGGCCTCATCTGCCGGGCCTATTCGGCCAATTCCGATTTTTGACAATTGACATTTGCAAATTTTTGGTTATGTTTATATTTTGATCGTCGGTGTGAGGTTGTAATTTTAATTACATACAAAAAAAAACGACTCTTCGTTTATTACAAAGTAATGCAAAATGTGCTCGCCAACGGGAATTGTAGCGGACATTTTTACACCGTTTCAGGATTACGTTAATTCAGAACAAGAAACTAGAGAGGTAGGTTAAGTAACCCATATTTAAGTAAACCGCAAAATACTTGCAAAAAAACTACAGAATTGTGAAATGTACATTTCAGGAGATACGCAAAATAATGAAGGACATCGAATCTCCTCTGCGCGAAATAATCACCATACTGCAAGTAATCCATCACGCCCGGGACATCGAACAAGGTTTGTTAATTAATATTTACAGATAATGATTGATAATTGTACGTATTATTTGTAGTTCACGCTGCCATATTAAGCGCCAGGCAAACTTTCGAAATAGTCCGTAAAGGCTTCGATAGATTAGACAAAATTGTCCCTGCGGGACAATATTACCGGTACAACGATCACTGGAGATTCGCTACGCAGCGCTTGTGCTCATTGGCGGCGCTAATTGTCTTTTTAGAAAAAGGTGTTTTAATTAACAAGGAAACCACCGCCGAAATATTAGGAGGTAATTGTTTTCAACGATAACTTATCTTTGCCACAAATAACACCAATTATCTCAAAGAATATTTGAGATAGAAAAAAGAAATGTTCACCATTTTATAAAGAAATTGTTTCTATACAATTTTCCAATTTGAATAATTTCGAAAAAACTAAAATTTTTCAAAATATTTCGAGTTTTTGAGAAAAGAAACCACAACTTCTCTTTGGCGCTATTCCGCATAAACCACCAATTATCTCTACAACCAATCGAGATAAAAATTTTCTAAAGCAAACAAATTTCCAGCGAACGATAAAGCCAACATTCACCTAGACCTCGAAGACTACCTCATCGGCCTGCTCAACTTAGCCACGGAATTAGTAAGCCAATTTACCAATTACAAATCCCCATCGCATCGGACGCTTTCCAGCCAGTTACCGTAATTACCAAATCAACAGAAAGCGTCCGATAGTACAAATAACGCGAAAATCACCCGTTTTTTCCTTTTTTTCGCAGTCCAGATACGCCGTTAATTCGGTGACGCTCGGGGATTACCAGAAACCCCTCCAGATATCCCGGTTCGTCGCCGAGCTGAACGCCGGCTTCAGACTGTTGAATTTGAAGAACGATTCGTTGCGCAAACGATTCGACGCCTTGAAGTACGACGTGAAGAAAATCGAAGAGGTCGTGTACGATTTGTCCATCAGAGGCTTCGGGCAAAATCCCGTTCAACCGATCAACGAGGAACCGGATAATTAAAGTTTCTCTGGTCGTTCGTTTGGTGTATATGTTACGGGTAAAGTAAGATAAACCACTAAACCTAGGTTTACCTAGACTTAGTTGGTTGTCTAACCTTACCCGTAATATAACAGGAACCGCTGAAGGGGTATCGGCAATTGCTCGAAGTTTGTCAGGAATTTGTAAATGTTCGAATTAAGTTTATTCATTTCGGTAATTAAAGTGTGGATGTTTTCGTTCGATTTTTCAAATAATGAAAGTATATTAATTAAATTTGTCCCTGTTTCTGTTCATCTTTAAATATCCTTTATTAATTTTTACAAGTATCTAATTGTTATAGTGTAATGTGATTTGCCTAATCTAAAATTCCCAGTGACATTTAATCGTGGATTATAATTATGTTGGCAAATTCGTGTTTTCTAATAAAGAACTTTTAGTAAAAGTTCTCGAATGTGCTTTACGAAGAAAGAGTTTATCAGTACAAAAAATTCTCCAATTTTCCGATCAATTGACATAGTTAATCAACGAAAAACGGGGAAATGTCTCTTGTTGTCGGGCGATATTTATATTTTTCGGCTATTTACACTCAAAATAGAACAAAAAAAGCACATAAATACGATTTCTACGGGCTTTTTCCAACGCCTAAAAATTTCTTGAAGTGTAATGTGAGTTGCCTAGTTAAAATTCGCAGAAACATTCAGTGACATTTCATCGTGAAATATAATGTTGGCAACGGTAAAATTACCGCTCGTTGACAGTCGACAAGACGCCATATTTGTCATGTTCATGTAATTAATGGCGAATTTTAACAAAAAGCTAAACTAAATGTTTATTCGCCTCAAACGGATTACTTTTAGAACTTGAAATAACCATTAGAATTATTAATTCGTGATAGCTTTGCGTCCGATGAGTCGTTTACACCCGAAGGAAGAGAATTCTATAGTAAAAGTTATATATTAGGTGAAGATATTGCAATTCTATTCTAGGTGAGTTTTATAGCATTATATCATCGGGAAATATTCGATATTACAACGAAAAAAAAGACACCGTTAATTACTTAATATTATACGTTGGATTTTTACGATTGAAATCCTATCAAATCCTACACGCCTTTAAGCTTCTACGTTAACCGAATTAATCGTGCATACTATAAGAAAATTGTCCTGTCGATGAAAATAAACGATAAATTGCGAATTTCGTACGTTTAATGGTCGCTTAGCGAGGTTTTCCAATCCACCCGGAGACGATTTAACGATTTATTTCGATTCCTCGAACATCTACGTACGCCACACGTTTACCCATTTCCTAGCTTAAATTACTTTCCAGCGCCCTCTACACCAGCCAATACGATACTTTTACTAATGATTTTTGCTATATAAGCGCGCATCCCTCGAATATCTACGATGAATAACCTCATAGAACACTAAACGGGTAAATTACGATTAATTCATGATTGCCCAATGGGATTTCGTTTAGCTCGGAGAAGCGCCATCGGAGAGTCATCGACTGCACACGGAACAGCTGCATTTCCTTATACAGGGCGTTTCTTATACATTAAGGACTAGATTGTGCACCAGCCGAGCGGTCTTTGAGTATCGAGGGGTTACGGAGGTTGTCTAGTACTCGTACTAGATCTAGTTGTCTTATACGAACAGATGTAAGAGGAGTATTTGTACTAGAACCGGTTGTCTTGTACGGGCAGATGTTGACATAGTACTTTTACTAGGTGCGTTATATGAGCAAAATATTGAAGTTATAGTACTCGTACTAGGACTGGTTGTGTTATACTAGCGTATATGGATATATTGTAGTACTTGTACTAGTTGTCTTTAGGGCTGTTTGTGGTCTTTCAAATGAGCATCGTAGGATTTTGTAAGAGATATTTGTACGAGTAAATGAGCTTCGAAAATATACTTCGAAATCTACTTTATAAGCGGGTTTAAAAGGTAAGTTTTGTTCACTTTTAGGGTGCATTTTTGCGATTTTTTTTTAATTTATTTTTTTAATTCTCTTATCGAGTTCGTCTGTAAATAATTAAATATACTTACAGAAGAAACATTGCTTTGTATCGAGCGTTTTGTCGTAAATTCGTGCAGTAAAAGGCCTGCGTCGAAATTCCTATTGGAAAATCCGTTTTTCCTAAATGAAAATCTTTTAGTAAAAGTACTCGAATGTGTTTTTTTACGAAGAAATAGTTGATTAATACAAAAAGTTCTCCGATATTCCGGTCAATTGACATAATTAATCAACGAAAAAAATACTGACGAAAACGGGGAAATGTCTCTTGTTGTCGGGCAATATCCTATTTAAATTTTTCGGCTATTTCCACTCGAAATAGAACAAAAAAAGCACCGTGAAAAATTAAATTGTGGCTGAAACTGGAAGATTTGGGGGAATCACTTAAATCGCTTGAAGGCTGAAGGGGATAGAGGAGGTTAGAAGGAGGGAGACGGGAGTCTTCTAATAACTCTAACAAAAAAATAACAATAATAGAAACTCGTATAAATGATTCCTATCTAATATACTTATTTAATATTAATCATTTCTTATCTAGTTTCTTTTAAAAATAGCAATCTGATCGGATATAACAATGTATATGCGTTAATTACAAATAAAACCTTATCTTATTTTTTCCTCTTATATTCGAAATTATATCGATATCTAATTTTTGCCTATTCTTCGATTTATCTCGCCGAAGCGCCGATACAATCATTCTACAGGGTGTCCCAGAATCTGTCCAAGGCGTAAAAATAATACGACACAATCTTCATTTATTCACCTAAATTCTCAATATAACCAACTTTTCTTTCGTATATACAGGGTGGTTGAAAATGGACGCGGAAAATTCCTTATACCTACGTACAAAGAAAATAATTTAGAAAAGGAGTCGAAAAATAAATAAATAAATAAATAAGGGACGTATAATATCGAATGTCAAAGCCTGCTGTAGATCGAAAAATGACATTATACAGGGTGTTCTCGAACATGGGGTTCAAATTTCTAGTTTACATAATTTGAGATCGATTCGCAGATTTAATGTTAAACACATACTAAGAAGATATATGAAGACACGAGAAACAATAAAAAAATACAAAATCATTTCTACTTTTACCTTTTACCCATCGATTTTGAAACGCCCCGTATACGAGGGGAACGCGAATTTACCCTACTACGAAAAGTACCGCAAATCGATATAAAAAACTAGCAAATAAATGAATAAGTAATTAAATAAAATAAAATCCGCGAAGAATTATTTCAACTTGTATCCGACAATTTTCAAACGCCCCGTATACGAGGTGAATGCGAATTTATCCTCCTACGAAAAGTACCGCAAATCGATCGATTCATTCATTCGATCATTCGTCTTTTACCAAACAATTTTGAAACGCCCCGTATACGAGGATAATGCTAATTTATCCGCAAATCGAATAAATAAATAAATGAAATAAAATGCGCGAAGTGCTTTCAACTTGTTCCCATCAATCTACGAGGGGAATGCGAATTTATCCACCTACCAAAAATTACCGCAAATCGATACATAACAAACGAACGAATAAATAAATAAATAAATAAGTAAATAAATGAAATAAAAGGCGCGTGCCGGGCGCACTCTCAACACAACTATCTTGCATTCATTTTAAGGTCGAAAAAGGAAGGGAAGATCGTGAGGTCGAGCGAAAAATGAGCGTCATTATAAGATTACAAAACTTACCCTGGTCGGCGAACGCCTTAGATATCAGACAGTACTTCCACGGGCTGAGCATCCCCGAGGGCGGCGTGCACATCGTGGGCGGCGAGCTGGGCGACGCATTCATCGCATTCAGGTATGGACTTAACACAAATGAAATCAACCGCGAACGAAAAAAAAAAATATGAAATTCTCTCTTGCTCTCTTTTCGCGTCTAATCGATCGAAAAATGGGAAAACAAACACCACCGAAAAAACCAAACAATTATCTACTCTTCCGAGGCGCCTGCTACTATAAAGCACCTCATCGAATGTAGCTTGGCAGTTGAAAATTGCTTCGGAGGAAATGAAATTGACCTATCCTATCCCTTCACTAAAAGTTGAAGCTGAAATATTCCAACTGTCGAGCTACATTGGATGAGGTATAGGTATATTAATACAGCGATGACGTCATGCCGGTAGTATCAGTTACATTGTAGTTTTGAATGTAGTTCCAACAAGTACCCAGCTATGAAGATTGAGGTAGATGGAACGTTAATAATACAGTACTTATAGAGGGTGGTAAGTAATTGAGTGCCGGTACTTCAGGATGTGAATATTTGGTTGATTTTAAGAAGACAAGTTTATATCGATATATGTCCTAAACCTCTTAGTTTTCGAGCTACAGGGTGTTACAGTTTTAGAAAAAAAAAAAAATTTCTCACTCATAGAAATGACCATATTGCAATCGGAAATGGATCAAGGTGTAGACTATAAGACAATAAAATATAGAAATATATTACATTTTCAATCTGTTCCTTTAAATTTGCCGGTGTGTGTATTATAAGGTGTGAATATAAGATTGAAATATGTTTGCCCGAGAGCTCCGCTACACTTTTAAGTGAAGTAAATCCGGGGAATCCCTCAGTGACGTTCTCCGTCCCTCTCTCTCTATCTCACACACACAACCCGTTTCTTTTCCAGCACCGACGAGGACGCCCGGCAGGCGTTCACCCGCAGCAATGGCAAGATCAAAGAGGTCCAGATCACTCTCACGCTGAGCTCGCGCACCGAAATGCAGCGCGTCATCGAGCAGGCGCGCTCCCAATCGTTCAGCGCCTTCATGCAAACGCCCGCCGTCGCCGCCGCCGCGCCCGCTCCCGCCGCCCCGCCCGCCCTCGACGCCACCAAACCGGACCGAAAGCGCGACGCCGGCCGGCGCCGCTCGTCGCGCTCCAAGTCGCGCGAGCGCCGCGACCGGTCCCGCGACCGGCGCGACCGCCGCCACCGGCGCAGCCGCTCGCGGTCGCGCGACCGCAACGACAGGAAGTCGCGCCGCGGCCGCGACCGCTCCCGCGGCCGCTCCAAGTCCAAAGAGCGCAAGAGCAGGGACAGAAAACGCGGCGGCGGCGGCGACGCGAACGATCTCGCCGCCAAGAAAATCGTGCCCGAAGTGTGGTCGAAACCGCAGGAGGCGGCGCCGGCGCCGGCGGCGTTGCCTTTGCTCGCGTTCAACGCCAACAGAAGCTTAGAGGGATTGGACAATTTGAGCGCCCAATTCGCTTTGGCCAATACCAATCAGTTTCCTTCGTTGTTCAACAACAGAGCGCCGCCGATGAGAGACTGGCCGCCGCTCGCCGCCGCTCCGTTCCTACACGATAACTACCACCACGTCGACAACAATCCCGCGCCGTTGTTCAACAACCGCTTCCCCAAAAACTACCTAAACAATAACAACAACAACAACAACAGGCACCACCATCACCACCACAACCAGCACCAGGACGGCGAGGATTGTTGCGTGTCGCTGGAGCCGTTCTACGGCGGCTACGGCGACGTGAGGCGGTTCTTCCAAGGGCTGTTCATCGGCAGCACCGGCATCAAGTTCATCAACGATCGCGCCGGTCGCAGCACCGGCGTCGTCTTCGTCCGCTTCGCCAGCAGAAAGTTCAAAGAGGAGGCGATGAACATGTACGGGCGGCCGCTGAACGGCGTCGCCGCCGTCGTGACGCACATCGCCGACGAGGAATTCGACGAGGCCGTCGACCGGTACAACCCGAGGATCGACGACGATCGCCCGATCGACGACGGAGCTACTAACGCGACGTTCCGCAGCCGGAACATCACCAAGTACTTCAACAACAAACCCGGCAGGAACGGCGACGGTACCGGCGAGGATGCCAAAGCGTTTTCTTGTCTGACGGTCGACGATTTGCCGACGTACTGCAAGGAGCAGGACATCTTGCACATGTTCTCGCAACATCCGCTCGTCGCTCTGATCCTAACGACGAAGAAACGAGGCGGGCACGTGGCCTACGTGAAGTTCAGCGGAGCGGACGTGGCCCGGCAGGCGCTAGAAGAGGACGCCCACCACGTGGTGGGCGGCAAGCCGGTCACGGTGCGGCCCTGCGGCGACGAAGAATTCGACGAAATCAATCGCAAGCACGAGGTGAACTTGGGCGACGATCAACAACAACAACAGTTACAACAAGCGAGAGATAGAGACTGTTGTCGGGTGACCGGCCTGCCGGACAAGACGACCGACAAGGACGTGGCCGATTTCTTCTCGGACATCGGCGTCGTGCCGGTCAAGGTGTACCTGATCGACGACAACGCCGGCTTCTCGGGTCGGGCGTACTGCGAATTCGCCGGCGCCGAAGAGGCGGCGAAGGCCGAGCGCAAGAACGGCACCGCCATCGACGATACCACCGTCGCCGTCGAGCTGATCGCCAGAGAGGAAATGCTGGAGGCGCTGAAGAAACCCGACGAGCAGCAACAGCAGCAGCAGCACCAGCACCAGCAGCAACACGACCAGGAGCAAAAGCATCCGCCGCGCCAGCCGCTGTTCAACTTCCGCCCGTCGTTCGGGCACCGGGGCGGCGGGGGCGGCGGTCCGCGGTTCGGGCCGCGGTTCAACAACCGGTTCGGGTTCCAGCCGCCGGCGGGGCGGGACGTGTTCGAGGACGCGCCGCCCGGGTGCACGTTGTATTTGAAGAACGTGCCTTACAAGGCGACCACCGGCGACATATTGGAGTTCTTCGAGGGGTACCGGCACACGAACAACGTGAGCAGGCGGTACAATCCGAACAACACGCCCAGCGACGAGGCGAAGATCGTGTTCGCGGAGCCCGAGGAGGCGGCGAGGGCGGCGCGGGAGCTGCAGAAGGCCAGGATTTGGGACAGGCAGATTTTTTTGAGGCAGGAATGAGGCGGTTTATTTTTTTTTATTTTTACTATACGTACGGGGTAAATCGATGCGTAGATGTCGCGGAGTATTTGGTGAAATCGATATCCGAGACGCCCTGTATATAATTCAATACCTGATTAGAACTGTAGGTGGACTTGTATGTATTAAAGCGTAGACTTATAAGGTTTCTTTTTAGTTTGTAATTACTTGACAATGTTGATTTGATTTTCATTAAAATTGTATATGATTACTATCATTTTAGTGTTGAAATAGAAACCGACCAATACCTTTTAATTAATTAAGCTACTTGACAGTATTAGATTTTACACAAACTTCTAAAAAAAAGTAAGTAGAAAATATACAGGGTGTTCCAAAATGACGTGCTAATATTTAAGGGAGTGATTTCTGGACCTATTTTAAGGAAAAAAACTTCGTATGAACCTATGTCCTAAACGTCTTAACTTTTGAGATACAGGGTGTTAAAGTTTTAAGAAAAATAATCATTTTTTTTGTAATAACTGTGATAAAATTGTAGATATCTTTATGAAATTTGGAACACGTCTTCTATGAATCAAGATGCATTTTCTGATGCACAAATAATTTTATTATTTCCAGCAGTGGCGTCCGTACGTGCTTGGCATTGAATATTTTTGAAGAAAAAAATGGTACGCCACTGCCTAATATTAAAATTAAAATAATTTTTGGAATCCTCATTCAATTTAGAACAAATTTAATTTCTTGATTTTTTTCCGTACGACTCATCATATCGCATTAAAAAAAATAAATGCATTCACACAACATTAGCCGCTGTTTTAAGATTAAAAAATAGTAAATTTTAGATTTAGGACATACGTTCAAACGAAGTTTTTTTTCTTAAAATGACTCCAAGAATCACCCCCTTAAATATTAGCATGTCATTTTGGAACACCCTGTATGTAAAAACTTGAGTAATTTCCAAACACATACCCCATT
Organism: Phyllotreta striolata; assembly: GCA_918026865.1. Lineage (NCBI taxonomy): Eukaryota > Metazoa > Arthropoda > Insecta > Coleoptera > Chrysomelidae > Phyllotreta > Phyllotreta striolata. The sequence goes on from OU900107.1 coordinate 3,810,666, forward strand.
AAAAAAAAACATCCAAAACGTAATTTATTAGGTACAAATAGAATCCGTATAAACTATACCTTAAGTTCTACTTAACGTTTTATTCGACAAACAAACAAAAAAAAATAATAAAAAAATAAAATTATCAAATGCCCAAATTGGGTTGTTGCGTATTACTCGTACTGAACACTATTTTGAAAATCTCATCCACGTTGGCGACGAAATGCACCTCTAGCCCTTCGGTAATAAATTTCGGCAAATCATTGAAATCCTTCTTGTTCTCATCGGGCAGAATGATGCACTTGATGCCCGACCTTTTCGCCTACGACAAAACACAACAAAATAAAAAATCTATTCATACAAGGTATCCAGAAAATATCCCCTTATTTTGATATCATTTATACGCTCGCGAGTTATTGACATCTATTTTCTGGCCACCCTCTACTTATAGATATTCTTTTACCGCTATGGTTTTCTCTTTGATGCCCCCTACGGGTAGGACTTTCCCCATGAGCGATATCTCCCCAGTCATGGCGACGTCCTGTCTAACCGGCTCCCCTTTTGCCAATGACAGAAGAGCGGTGACGATCGTACAACCGGCGCTCGGTCCGTCTTTCGGCGTCGCTCCCTCCGGCACGTGCAAATGTAAATGGCTGCAATTAATTTTATACAGTGTTGTTAAGTAGTTAAAAATGTAGTTCAACTACTTTTAATGTATTTAAATAACCAACTAACTACTTTTGTAAGTCCGGAAACTTACCTGTGGTAGAGGAATTTATTGGAAGGATCCTGTTTTTGTAAATAATTCCTGGCTACCGTCAGGGCGATTTTGGCCGATTCCTTCATCACTTCGCCCAAATGACCCGTCAATTCCAAGCTACCTTCGTTATCTTTTTCGTCCGCCAATTTCCTCGTGGTGGTTTCGATGTACAAAGTCGAACCGCCTATAATATTATAACACATTTAAATCAATTAAATTCGTTCATTCTTACACTCATTGTACAGTTGTATTAAAAAAAGTACAAGTAATAGAAAGAGTCATCTTATTTGTGTAAAACCACAGAGTAGACAACAATAATAACAAGCTCCAATAATCCCAGTCGGTTTTACACAAATAAGATGACGTTAATACCATCACCTTTGGAGCACCCTTGGACTCCTCTACTGGAATTCCCGAGACTCTCCAAAGCCGGCCCGACCCACCGTTCACAAAGGTGATTAACATAACAAAACGAACACAACTCACCCATGGCGGTCCAAGCCAAACCCATGACGACACCGGGCGGCGTAACGGGATACATTCGATCGTGCGTAAACACCGGCTTCCCCACGAAATCCTGCAAATTATCCTTTCCCACGTTCACGAACGTCGCGTCCTCTTTCACCACTTTATAAGCCACCTTTCTCACCACCTAAAACCGAAACCGACGCAAACATAAACTCGTAGAAATCGCTCGTAGACAAATCACCTTTTCGATGTGCTTCTGCAAATTCCTCACGCCGCTCTCCCTGCAATAGCTCTTGATCAAAGCGTTCAAAGCCTCGTCGTCCACTTTGATCGTGTCGTCCTTCAAGCCGCTGTCGCGCATCGCCTGCGGCAAAAGGTACTGCTTGGCGATGGCCAGTTTCTCTTCGGCCACGTAGCCCGACATGTCGATCATCTCCATGCGATCGCGCAACGGCTCCGGTATCGTGTCCACCACGTTCGCCGTGCATATGAACAGGATCTTCGACAGATCGACCGGCACGTCCAGGTAGTGATCGAGGAAGTTGGAATTCTGCTCGGGATCGAGCAGCTCGAGCAGCGCCGAACTCGGATCGCCCGAATAACCTCTGGATAAAAAAAGCGACGGATTAAACGAAACACATTAGCGAGTGATTCGGTTTACTTTACTTTCCGATTTTGTCGACTTCGTCGATGAGCACCAGGGGGTTCTCTGTTCGGGTCTTCTTCAAGCACTGTATAACCTTGCCGGGCATGGCGCCCACGTACGTCCTCCTGTGGCCCTTTATCTCGGCCACGTCGGTCATGCCGCCCACCGAGAACCTAAAGTACTCCCTGTTCAACGCTCTGGCTATCGAACGAGCTACAACACAATACTTCTACACATACTATGCATGATACATACAATAGAAGTACCTATGCTGGTTTTTCCGACGCCCGGGGGCCCGTGGAAGCACAGTATCTTCCCCTGGGTGCTGCCCTTCAGCTGGCTGACGGCTATGAATTCGAGGATGCGCCGCTTGATGTCTTCCATGCCGTAGTGGTCTTGGTCGAGGATCTCGGAGGCCCTGCGCAGGTTCAGGTTCTCCTCGCTTTGCACGCCCCACGGCAACGACGACAGCCAGTCGAGGTAGTTGCGGGTGACGCTGCAACAAGTAGTTTTTTTTTTATTTTTTATTAATTATTTAGCTCGAAGAAGCAGACAGCTCCTCTGTACTGAAGCAGTTAAATAACCAAGTCAACAGCCTGTATCTCAATAATTAGGACGTGTAGGACATTTTTTGTTGGACATTTTTCCTTAAAATGACTCCAAGATTCACCCACTTAAATATTAGCATGTCATTATGGAGCGCCCTGAATATATAGGGATTCGATGCGGTTAGTTTAGAATTGTACGGTTTACTTGAATTCCGAGCTGTGGCTCTCGAGGAAGCCCATCTTGTTCAGTTCCTCTTCGATGACGGACGACACCGCTTGGGGGAGCTTCTTGTCTTTGATGCGTTCCCGGAACTTCTCCGCTATGGCGTCCTTGTCCTCTTTTTCCAGGCCCAATTCCTTTTTGATCACCTACGAGCAATAAACATTTCCAAAACGGTACTCTAAAAAGTACATGCTGCACGTATTACCTTTAATTGCTCCTGTAAAATGTACTTTCTGTGATGTTGTTTGACTTTCTCTTCGACCTCCCGGCCGATTTTCTGTTGCAACTTGGACAGTTCGTACTCTTTTTTCAGCAACGACAACGACAACATCAGTCTCTTGGGTATCTAAAAGAACAACTCGAAACTCGACAATCGTACGATAGTTTTAGTATAAATTCTTACGTCCATTTCTTCGAGAACCTCCTGCAATTCCTTGCTCTCGGCGGCCGTGAGGGCGGCCCCCAAATCGCTCAGATACACCGGATTGTCCACCACCCGCTGGCCCTGGTGCATCATCTGCTGCAAGCTGTCCCTGTACAAGGGGTTCAGGCTGATGATGTCCCTAATGGTCTTGATCACCTCCTGCGTGAGCGCCTTCACCTCCTCGGTCTGCTTGAACTTGTTGTGCACCATGTTCTCCACTTCGACCATCAGCAGGCCCTCCTTGGGCGGCTCCTTGGCGTCGGCAGGGGGCGCCTCGGGCGCGGGGGCGCCCGATATGGTCTTCTTCATCGCCCTGATCGTCCGCATCTTGCGTCGCCGCTTGTCGGCCTCGGCCTCCTCTGAAAAACGGTTACTATTAATCGCACGATCGGGGAGATTGTTCAGCCACTACTCGCCTTTCTGATCGTCGACGGTGTCGAATATCTGATTGGTGATCTTGATGCGCCGGTGGGCCATCACGACCAAACGCAGCCGATCGCCCAGATCCTGCATCTCGTGTATTTGGGCGAACACGCCGATCTTGTGCACCTCGCTCAAGTTGCCCACCACCTCGGACTCGTTGTCCTCTTTCTTCTTCAGGAATATGCCGCAGTAGGGCTGGTTTAGCTTCACTTTGCGCCTGATCAGTTGGATCAATTGGGGATTCGTTAGCTCGATCAGTTTGATGAATCTCGGAAACACTACGAATTATCGATGTATAGATGCGAATGCGAGATTTCTTGTACAGTTACCTATGTTTTTGCTAATGGCGATGACCGGTACGTGGGGCCAGACTTCTGGTACCGCCACAGTGGCGGGTAGTTGGGGGTTGTAGCTGCCCGTTTGTCCGTCGGTTCCATCGGGGCTGCCTGTGGCGTAATGCCTGGTGAATTCGAGTCTGAAATGCGTCGCGGGTAGCGCGTATTTCGCGTGCGTTGGCCTAAAATTCGCTAAAAACCGTCGGGACGGTAAGTTTGAGGTTATGGTGCGACTGTCAGCGATTTTGTAGCCGTGTCTCCTCAACGGTAATCTGTTTAGTTTAAACGGTTGGAATGCTGTTCGCCATAATTTTATTACATTCATAATTCCTATTTTAACATTAAAAACTATGATTAATTAAATTACGGGAAAATTGGAATTTTTTTAAATTTCTTGCAACGTGAAGTTTGACATTTGTGACATTTTTAATGTCATTTGGTTTGACAGGTTGAGTTGCATAAATGGATATTTTCGAAAATTAGATTTATGTAGTTTTGGTTTTCTACAAAATAATTCTCTTTAATACTATTTAGAAGTTCCCATAGAAATTATTTCCGCTATCAGTGAAAAGAGAAGCAAAAAGTTAATGGTATTCTACTAACCGAGATATAAAAGGCCATTTAAAACAACTCCAAATAAACCGGACTTTTCCTTTGAGATTTATTACATGTAAATGGAAAATTGTTTACTACGGGGTATTCCCTTATTTAAAAATAGACTTTTACCTATCAGGATTACGGTAAGGAGTACAAAAGAAATGAAGAGATTTACAATTACAGGCTTCAGCACAAAATATACTTGCAAAATTACATATTTATTTAAACGCGCGTTCAAAATAATTGTACAGTAAAATGCAAATATACAAAACACAATACGCATTTAGCTCGCATACAAAAATATTTCAATATACTTATTTAAATACCTTCATTAATTTACCGTCGAAAAAACGGAATATTTCAACCACTAATTCGACGTTAGGAACACCCAGTGTATACCAAAAAAAATATCAATAAGTACAAAATTTATTACGCAAAATAATAAAGATAAAAATATATATGTATAAAAAACAAATAACAAAAAAAAATTAAATTAAATACATATAAGGCGAATTTCTTACTTAACCTACGTTCAAACCATCGATTTCGATTCATCACTCTTACTTACAACGTATTCAACAACCTTCTCATCAACTCTCTATATACAACCTACGGATAATAATACACACGGACACATCCAGATCAACCCGGTCACATTTCCACAATAACTCCGACCGGATCCGGACACATCCTCTTCCGGACGCGTACTACGCCTGCAACTTCTGCAACTTCTCCTGCATCTCCTCGATCACCCTCGCCTGCTTCCGAACGATCCCTTCCAGCCGCTCCAAACGCTCCAGCACGTACTCCATCGATCGCTTGTCCTCCGGAGAACGCTTCGATTCCCCAACAACCGGCTCCACTTTCTCCACTTTCTCCTCCTTCTCCACGTCCTTCTGCAAAAGAAAATCAACCCGTTACGATTCGACATACAACCCACAACACATCCAGATCTATCACGTATCCTGACACTATCCGGAATAGATCTGAATGTGCCTACATATCCTATTACTTTGTGCTGGTGCTCGTTGGAGTTCTCGTCCACCGAGCTGACGAGTGTGCGCCTGACTTGATTCAGTTTCATTTCCTCCAACCACGGGGCTTTGTGCTTCTCCCATTCGCGCAGCTTCGGTTTGGCGGGGGCCTCCTGGGGTACCTCCTCGGGCGATTCAGCTGGCACCGCCTCGTCCTTGTGCGCAGCCGCGGTGGGCAGACGGCGGCCTACAAAACGAAAAGGCTTTCAAAAGGAGGACTCGATTAGGTGGAGTCGTGATTACCCGGCGCTTTGGCTCTGGTGGCCCTGACGTCGGTCAAAAGGGGCCGCCTTTCGACGTTATCGAACGCGTTGGTCTCCTTAGCGGGGCCCTCTTCGACGCCCGCTTTACTGCTCATCGCGCCGTCGATGGTATCTTCGATTTTCTTTTTGATCTCCGTGAGGAAGCCCGAATTCAACGGCGACTTTATCGACGACACCGTGGGTTTGTTGGCGACCGGCGACGGTTTGGTTGTCTCCGGTTGGACCGTTTCCTTCTTCACTTCGATCGATTTCCTCTGCGAAGCGACCGATTTTATGGCACCTACAACACGTTAAATCGTCTCAAAACCACTCGGAGCTATTCGGACGCATCGAAACACAAACTGGTACCTTTCGAATCGATCGCAGTCGATTTCCTGTTGGTTTTGCTATCGGTAACGGGCGTTACGAAGTTGTCGGGGAACACGCCGGTTTTGCCGTTGATTTCGCCCAACCACCAGCCGGGATCGGCGCAATCGCGGCTCACTATCGTTATCAAGTCGCCCTCTTCGAACGACAACTCGTCCTCGTTTTGCGCCTTGTAGGGAAACGTCGCCTCGCAGAGCTGTTTACCTACAATTAAACGATATATGTATATACAGGGTGTTGTAATAGCTACGTACGAGCGTGTTATTTACTCGGTTTGGCCGGTAGTTTGGGCGGTTTGTGTTCGGTGCCGTTCAGCTCCGGATCGGTCGATACGCGAAGCGAAGGGCTCGGCTGCCAGGCCACTTCCTTGACGAAATTCGAAGGGAAAACGCCCTCCTTGCCGTGCAAAACGCCCCGCCACCAGCCCTCCTCCTCCTCGCCCGTTATGTCTATGATGTCGCCCACTTTGAGGCTGAGCTCGTCCTCGTGGTCTCGATCGTAGGAGAAGACGGCCCGGCATTGGCGTATCCGGGTGACGTCCTTTTGGTTGCGCAGCACGACGGCGTTGTCTTTGTCGAGGGAGCGGACGAAGTTGTCGGGGAACATGCCGGTTTTGTCGTGCAGGGTGCCCTCCCACCAGCCGCCTTGTTTTTTCACCACGTCCGTTATCACATCGCCCTTTCGTAGGGTCAATTCGTCGGGTTCTTTCGCCGTGTAATCGTATTCTACCACTACTTTGTTGCCTGAAAAAAGAAGAAAATTAATAACGATGATGTATTGTGCGCGTTATAACGGATTATCGTTCGTATTTTGGTATGTGTGTCATGTTTTTTTTTTCTTCCAAGGTGTGAACCTTGAGGAAATTAACACGCCTACTACCTACGCGATTTGTTTGTTTGTTTATTTATTAATTCCACTTACTCATGTTTATCCGTAAATGCGTTTCCAATATAAACTTTATAAACTACAAAAATAATGCCAAGCCCACCGTCAGCATTACGTTTCACCTGTAAACTGTTCGCATAAAAATGGATAATCCGATTTTAATTATTTGCCGATACGTTCGGGCGATAAGGATAGATTACGTTTATCAGTCATTTTCGTGGTATTTTATTTACGATTTGTCGTATTTCATCAGAGTTTTTGCACAACCATGTAAAGTGAAACGAAAATGTGTCATACTATTATCTGTCAATCAACTGTCAATATCTTCGTCTGGTTGAATATGAGAAAAGTCGCCTTATCCATTCGGTTATTCAACCTACTACTAATTAACTACTACAAAAAATAAGAAGAATAACATTATTAATAATAACTTTTCAACTTATTTACTAAAATGATTAGTAAAAATAGTAAACGTACGTGGTTTTTCATTAAATTATTTGCACAATCATGAAATTCAATCGAAAATATATCATACCTGTCAACTGTCATACATTGTTCTACCATCAAACAAAAAAGAAGAATGTCATTAGTGACACTGACATTTCAATTTATTTACAAATGCAGGTTATAAAAATGTAAACAATCCGCTCGACGAAACCATGATAGAAGTGATAGCGAAGCTGCCCCGCGGGCACATCTACCTATCCGGCGAGTCCCTCGAATGCCACGTAACCTTCGCCCACCTGCCGTCCCCCACGTCGGCGGTGGCGCAGAGCCACGAGGACGCTTTCGAAAGCCTGGCCTGGGCCTCCGCCCAAATCCACTGCTACTGCTTCGCCGATTCGAAGGTCACCCGAGTCGCCGACGCCGACAAGCTGTCCCCCTATCCCGGCACCGCGCTCGGCCCGTCGACCAACGAAAACGCCAAAGTGGTGGTGAGCACCAAGCCCAAGATCCTCTTCTGCGATTTGAGATTGTCCCCCGGCCAAACGAAGACTTGTACAATCGATTACATACAATTTTCATGCACCTATTGTTCTAATTATTGTGTTTTAGTTACGTACGTGGAGCACATTCCGAACGATTCCCCGCCATCGTACCGAGGCCAGTTGGTGAAGTACTCGTACAAAATCACAGTAGGTACTCAACGCGTTAACAGTCCGGTACGACTACTGCGCGTGCCCATCAGGGTGTTACCCCTCTGCGAGACTCTATTGAACGAAGCGATGGCCCTTTGTAACGATACGACGGACGAATTGACCCCGACGAATCCCTTCATGGAGGTCAAACGAAAAGAGAGCCCGTTGGACATCGCCTTGCAAGGATTACAAGTGAATATCGTGCGATTGTTTCGAAACGAGCTTCTACAATTCGATTATCAATTGTAGAACATAACGGCCAGAAGGAACCCGAATTACTACATGATAACCAACGGCAGGGGCAAAGTGGTGAGGTTTTGCCTGTTCAAGTCCGCCTACAGGCTGGGCGAAGACATAATCGGTACGTTCGATTTCACCGTAGCGACCGTCAGTTGCGTGCAGGTCTCGGTGTCCTTGCAATGCGAAGAGAAAACCACGTTGGCAGGGGATTGTAACGAACAAAAGAGGATATTGACGTTCGGGAATTTCCACGAAGTGTGCTTGGGCTACGATTACGTGCAGTTGATCGTGCCTATACCGTTGCACGTTACGCCCGAATTCGCTACGAAATTGGGTGAGTGTCGAGTCGAATCTCCAGGTGGCCTATTTTGATGTTGTTTGATGGGCGCATCTTGTACTGCGCATCTAAAGAATAGAGTTTTGTATATATTTCGTAAGGCGCTGTTGCCAAATGTTTACGGTATTGAGTTTCGGGTTGTGTTATTTTGGCGTTTGGTTTGTTTAAGTAGAGTAGATTCAGAGTAGAGTAGAATCGAGTAAAGTAGCTTCAAATTAGATTAAACTAGAGTAAATTTAGAGTGGAGTATATTCAGAGTAAGGTAGAGTAGATTAGTTTCGGAGTATAGAAGAATCGAGTAGAGTAGAGTAGAGTAGAGTAGTTTCAGATTAGATTAGAGGAGAATAGATTCAGAGTAGAGTAGATTCGGAGTAGAGAGGATTTAAACTAGAGTAGATTCAGAGTGAAGTAGATTAATAGTAAAATATAGTAATTTCAGAGTATGTAGAATAGATTAGAGTAGAATATATTAGAGTTTTAGAGTAGAGTGAATTCAGATTGAAACAGATTAAGAATAGAGTAGAGTAGATTCAGAGTGAAGTAGATTCAGATTGAAGTAGATTTAGAATGAAGTAGATTCAGATTGAAGTGGAGTAGATTTAGAGTGAAGTAGATTCAGAGTAGAGTAGATTCAGAGTGGAATGGGTTCAGATTGAAGTATTATTAAGAGTAGATTAGTGTAGATTCAAAGTGAAGGAGATTCATATTGAAGTAGATTTAGAGTGAAGTAGATTCAGAGTAGATTCAGAGCAAAGGAGATTCATATTGAAGTAGATTTAGATTGAAGTAGATTATGAGTAGAGTAGATTCAAAGTAGAATAGCAGTAAATTAAATTATAGTAGAGTACAATGGAGCAGATTCAGAGTAGATCCAATTTTATTGTACTATATCATAATTTAATTTCATTAAACCAATTCAATTTCCAATCGAATTAACAATCAAAATTCAAACTACAACGCGTTATACATCTCATTTCTCATTTCTTTTCAGTCGGTTTGAGTTGGAGATTGCACTTCGAGTTCGTGACCAGTACGAACAGAGACATCGCTTTGCCCAAAATGGAGGACGCCCATTGGCAGGCGCCGGGTGACGTCACCGTGGAGACGATGGTGTGGAGTTTGCCCGTTAAATTGTATTCCACCACGCCCAATCAAGTGGCCCAAGGGGTCGTGTCTCACGTGGAAAACAAGCTGGTCATTAGATAGATTGTTGCAAATATAAAATTATCTATAATTATATGTATAATGTAAAATATTGTTAAATGGTCAATAAATATTTTTTATATGAACACGATTGATTGATTTATTAGCCCGTATTTATAATAATGAAGCATTTACTTTGAAGTAAAAGGTAGAGACAAAAAATAAGAGAAGAAAATTCTAAAACCTTATACAAAGAATTGAGAACCATAAAACCATTTGCTTTTAAGCAACAGCAGGGTCCTCTCTTTCTTCTCTTCTTTTTATGTAGATACTTTGAAGAAATTCCTTCATTTTTTTAAGCAAAAGGTTGTGCTTCTTTTTATAAATACGACCTATTGTTTTGTTAAAAAAACAGAGTTAGCGGATTTGATCTAGGGAAGGTTCGAATTTGGTCGAATATTTGTTTTAAATAGTCTTGAAAACGTTCTAAATGGTACTGGTGACTCTTGAACGGTTCGAAAGTGTTCTGGACAGTTCTGAGCGGTTGTAAGATCCTCCGGAACTGTTTAGAACGGTTTCCATCAGTCGTATATAAAATTGTTTTCAATGATCCGGGACAGTTCTAATTTAGGATTATCCTGACCTATTTCAAATGGTCCTATGATCGTCCTAGTCAGTTCCAAAATGGATCCATTTGATTCTTAAAAGGTTTTATTTGTGCTGGTACCGTTCTAAATGATTCAAAGATTCAAAGATCGTTCTGAAGTGATTCAAATGATCCTAGTCACTTCTAAAATGGATCTAATTGATTCAAAAAAGGTCTTATTTGTTCTGGAACAGTTATAAATCATCCATCCGATCATCCAGAACTGTATCGGATCGTTCTAGTTGTTCTAAAATGGATCTAATTGAAAACACATGGACAATCAGGAAAACACATTTTTACAAGTTTCCTTTTCAATGGGCCACCCTGTATAACGAAATAAACAAAAAAAAATCGAAAATGCCAAATATTACTTTATATTTTTTTCTCCTTGCGAAACGAAAAAACAATTCAATCGACTTCGAGCTTTTTAAAGCTCCCTTCGACGCCGAAAATTTCGCTCGATTTCGATTTTCCGCGACGCCTCGTCTCGTCTACCCTTTGATCGGCCAGATATTTCCAAAACTCCGCGTTTTCCACGATTTTTCGTCTGCATTTTTCTGAAAAAAAAAATACCTTTGTTACTAATCAACAATAATTTCTTACTAATCAACGACAATTTGTTATTTATCAATGATAGTTCATTACAATCAATGATAATTTGTTATTAATCAACGATAGTTCGTTACTAATCAACTAATGTTTGTTACTAACTAACGATATTTCATCAGTAATAGATATTAGCCTGTCACTAATCAACTATAAGTTGTTACTCATCAACATTGGTGTGTTACTAATCAACATTGGTGTGTTACTAATCAACATTGGTGTGTTACTAATCAACAATTGTTTGTTATTTTTTTACCGTGTAGAATCGGTACGGATTCGACGTCGCCTCCGTAGTCCTGCGGAAACAGCTCTTTGGGAAGTTGCGAGAAAATCGTCTCGACGCCGTTGTGCAAATAGAGCTGGAAAATTAACGAAGGGTTTAAGAAAATAGGAAAATAAAAAGAAATATTAAAATCCTTACGGCGTCGATTAGCTCTTTCTTCATAAACGGTTTCATCAAGGCCAGAATTTTATCCATGAACGACACGATGTTGACGAAATGCAACGACTTCAAACGAATGGGCATCGCCTCCTGTTCGGAAAATCAGTAATGATTTGTTAAAAATCAGTAACTGTTTGTGACAAATCAGTAACAGTTGGTTATAAATCATTAATTGGTATACAGGTCTGTAAGAGTTTGTTAAAAATCAGTAACATTTTGTTAAAAATCAGTACCTAACGATTTGTTACAGATTAGCAGGAGCTTGTAAAAAATAAATAAAATAAACAGTGTGTTAAAAATCAATAAAAGTTTGTTACAAATCAATAACAGTTTTTTAAAAATCAGTAAAAATTTGCTAAAAATCAGTAGCAGTTTGTTAAGGATCAGCAAGTCAGCAAGAGTCGGTTAAAAATCAATAACAGTTTTTTATAAATCAGTAAAAATTTGCTAAAAATCAGTAACAGTTTGTTACAAATAATCAGCAAAATTTCGTTAGGCCAATATCGCGTTACCTGCAAATAGTAGAGGAACTTTTTGATGACCATCGGGTTGAGTTTGAGAAAATGGCCGAAAACGACGCCTTTCATGTCAATGACGATGTGCACGCCTTGATCGGGGCCCTCTTGATAGATGTGCTGCAACGTTGCCAAATCGAACAGGTTGCATTGGGAAGCGAGGAAATAATTTTCCGGATCGGTGTCGATCAATTTCCCGAAGATTATCCTCTCGCCTTCGGCGGTCGCCTTCGGTAGAGGCGATATGAAGCTAAAAAAAATCGATTAAATCGTTAATGCATCGATTTTATATTGATTTACAACCGATATTGTAGTAGAAGTTTTGAAAAATCGTTAATAAAACGGTTGTTACCGATCTATTATCGAAACTATACAGGGTGTTCTTGAACTTATGGCACTAAATTCTAGCGAAATCTGCGAATCGGTCTCAAATTATGCAAACTACAACCCCCAGAATTTAGTGTCATAAGTTCGAGAACACCCTGTCAATTTCATCAACAGTTTTTTCGTTTAAAGGACGAGCCATTGTCAATTGTCACTTTCATCAACTTTAAATTTGACAAATAAATGTCAGAGACAAGAAACCATAGCAACAATTAATTGACACATTTTATAGTACGTTCAGAATTAATTTTTAAATATATCAATATGCCCGGGGGTCAAAACTAAATTGGTCTTTACGTGAATATGCGTTATTAAAATGTTTTCAAATTTAGGGGTTGACTTAAGAATGAAATTACCTTTAAAACGAGGTGTCACTTGACCCCCCTATCGGTAAGAAAAAAATATTCAAAATGGCGCCTAACTGTCATTTTGAAAGTTTCTACTGTCATTTGTCATTTGTCTTTACGTCAAAAAATAGTATTTTTACTCCAATATAAACACCCCAAATTACGCGACAAAAGCTCTTACCATTAAAAAGTTAAAGGGCGGGCGAGGGACTTTTGGTCCTCACTGTAGAAAAAAATCGATTATAATCGATTATAAATGGACTTACATGGTTCTCAAAGATGTCTGTAAAACGGGTTCGTCGATGTTTTTCGCACCGAAAATGTCGCTACAAATCGTTTTCACCGTAAAATAGGCATCTATTGTACTTTTGGCCGTCTCGTTGCTATAATAGCAACTGTGCAAAAACAAAGCCACCTGCAATTCTAGCTCAAAAAAAAAAATAATCAGCATTAAATTGGTTACAAATCAACAATAGATTGTTACTAATCAGTAATTGTGTGTTACTTATCAGCATTATAGTTTGTTGTTAATCGGTAACGATTTGTTCAAAATCGGAAATAGTTTATTATATTATTACTAATCAGTATTGGTTCGTTAAAAATCGGCAATAGTTTGTTACTAATCAGGAATATTTTGCTATTTGTGATATCAGTTATATACATCAGATATCTGTAATGTAATATTAATTCGAAATATTATGCTAGAAATCAATAAATGATTGTTAATAATCAGTAATGGTTTGTTAAAAATCAACAATAGCTTAATACTAATCAGTTCACTTTGTTATTAATCGACTGTTAATAGTAGTAAATTAGCAGTAGTTTATTACTAATCAGCAATAGTTTGCTATTTGTGGTTTGTTAAAACTCAACAATAGTTTATTACTAATCAACAATGATTTCTTGACAAGCAACTACACTTTTACAAAAAAAGTTTGTTTAAAATCGGAAAGTTTGTTAGTTATCAAATTAACAATACTTTGTTATAAATCAAACATAAGTTAATAGTTAAAAAATCAACAAAATGGTCTAATACTAATCAGCAATGATTTTTAAAAAATCATCCTGTAGTTTTTTACTAATTAATAATAGTGTTATACTTATGATATCTTATGTGATACTAATCAACAATAGTTTGTTACTAACCAGCAACGATTCGTAACTAATCAACAATATCATGTTACTAATCAACAAATTATTGTTACTAATCAGCGTTTAGAACTAAATGAATTCGTTAAAAAAAATCATCGAACCTGAAGCTCGGGGCAGGTGAGGTTGCTTGCTAATCCAATCCATCAAAGCATCGACGTCCTCTTTCTTCAGCTTCTCGTCCTTCTTGTACAAATCCTCCACGGCGATTTTTCTCAAAGCCATCTCGATTGTCTGTATAGTTCGAACGGTACTACTCGAACGATTGTGTCCCAAATCGGGTATAACTTTACGTGCCCATCAGATAGCGTAATTGCATGTTAATTACATTTTGGTAATTACCAGCAGGTATGGCGTGTTGCTAATAGATACTAGTATTAGATCGATTGATTGTAATTAGAGGAATATTTCTAATTACACGCATGCTATATGTAAATGTATAGGATATGATGTAGAAAAGGATAGGTGTATAAGGGTGAATTTTTATTGTTATTTTTTTTTGGAAATAAAATTCGTTTTTTTCGAACCGATAAGTACCTATCTATTTATACAGTAAAATTATTATTTCATATTTTGTTTTATAATCGAATCATCCTTGGACGCTTCGGAAATGCTCTTGTAATTACTACACGCTTAAACCTTATATCGCATTATACAGGGTGTCTCATAAGTTGATACTTTTTTTTTGATTGTGTATTAGATCTTTTAATTCTAAGCAACTTTTTCAAGTGATTTTTTTTAATATTCTGGAAAATAAAAAAGATGGAAATTTTGAAAATTACTTTAATTTCGAATATTTTCCAATTGCAGGTAACATTACCAATACAGGTGTCAAAAAAATAATAAATATTTAATGACAAAAAATTAATTTTTCGATTGTTGAATTGAAAATGGCTCATTTTTATACAAATAATAAATTGGTGGACATTCTGATTATTTATACAGAGTGTTTCCAAAGCGTTTCCAATCAAAATGGCGACAATTTTGAGCAGTTTCTTCAACTTTTAATCAACAGGATCGTATTAAACAACTTATTAATAATCAAAAATTGAAAAAAAAAGACATATATGCTCTCTTATTTTCCAGAATATTAAAAAGATTGAACTTGAAAAAGTTGCTTAGAATTAAAAGATCTATACGCAACTAAAAAAAAGTACCAACTTATGAGACATCCTGTACATATATTATTACTTATCATTCTACATAGTACTTAAAACGGATGTACATACACGAATAAAATAATTGCACTTAATTTTAATTCGATTACCGGCATGCAATTGCATTATCTAATGATTCTAATGTCATTACCGCCGCCCAGCGGCAGTACCAGATACGTTCTGTCCCCTCGGATCGATACTGGCCCCGGTACTACTGCTTACTAGAACAAAATAAACGCACCAATCAGCCTCCAATAACCAGCTAAATGAGTTTAAAAAGTAATTTGAAAAAAGCGATGATGAAATTCAGCTACAATTTGCTACGAATCAACAATATATTGTAGCTGATCCACATTAGTTGGTTACTAATCAACAACGGTTTGTTACTAAATCATCAATAAATCGTAACTAATCAACAATAGTTTGTACTAAATCAGCAGTAGTTTATTACAAATTAACGTTAGTTCGCTCAAATTTGTTACTAATCTTAAATAGTTTGTTACTAATCAACAACGGTTTGTTATTAAATCATCAATTAATTGTAACTAATCAACAATAGTTCGTAGTAAAGCAGCAGTAGTTTGATTACAAATGAACATTACTTTGTTATTAATAAAAAATTCACAAATAGTTGTTACTAATCAACAATGGTTTGTTATTAATCGGCATAGTTTGTTACGAATCTGCAATATTTGGTTACTAATCAACTATAGTTTATTACTAAAAAAACTATACTTTGTAAATAATCACCAATTGATTGTTAAAAACTACAATGATCTGTTACTAATCAGCTCTACTTTATCACTAATCAACAGTAGGTACTTTGCTGTGAATAGGCAAATTTGTAACTGATCAGCTACTAAAAAGTTTAAAGTTTAAAGCAATACTTTGTTTTCCATCGGCAATAATTCGTAACTAATCAGCAAAAATGGTGAATTATTCGAATTGGTACCTTGTGGGGGCGCTTGGACGATCAGCACGAAGCACTTTTTGGGCTCTCTGAGTGACCTCTTCTGGAAACTCCTGCCGATTTGCTCGTTCTGGCTGGTCCTGGAAAACATGCCGTTGGAAACGCCGAGGTCCAGTTTCAGGCCGAAACCTCCGCCAATTTGCTGGGTTCTCTGTTGCTGTCGTTGCTCGTTGAACCCGAATTGAGGACCGCTCTCTACGTACTAACCGAGGTCATTGTAGTACCTGCTCTGTTGCTATACGTATAGGGGTGGTACTTGTTCGGGAAAGATAGATAAGATGAGGAAAGGTTTCGTTTTATTGAAAAATGTAGTGCTGGGTTAATGTGTAGGTGTTGTAGTACCATTTGGTATTTATTAGGAGTAGGTAGTACTTACCGTAAGGTGAATGAGAATGGCGATGACAAAGATAATAGGGAAATTTATTATATAATGGTACTATCGAGGTCATTATAGTACCTACATTGTTGCATGTATAGGGTAAGGGTAGTAGTTACTAGGAGAGACAGATAAGATGAGGGTTGCGAATGATTGAGGAGTAAAGTTGGTACCTATATGAAAGTTTCTTTTATGTTTTTATTAGAAAAAGTACTTCTAGGTAATGTTGCAGTACTATATTAGGTACTTATTAGGAATAGGTAGTAGGTACTTACATATATAGTGCTTACATATTGTTGCTATGTAGTGGTAACTAGTACTTACTGGGAGACAGATAAAATGAATATTGTGAATGATTGTTGAGAAAATATGGAAGGTTTTTTTCTAATTAAAGAAAGTACCGTTGGGTTAGTTTGTGGTAGTACTAGGTACTTATTGGGAATAGATAGTACTTACGGTAAGGTGGATGAGAATTGCGATTGCAGCGACAGTAGTGGAATCTGGCAGGTTCATTTTGTGACGATTTCGGATTGGTACTACTCATTGGTACCGTTGATATATGAGTAGAATTGACAGGAAATGCTAAATTATGATATATTTTAATATTGTTTGGATGTTTTTCGAAGCATTTATTTTAATCAATCGAGATGAAGGCGATAAAATTCGAATTGTTCGAAATTTCATCCAGTTGGCGTGACAATATAGTACCTAATATTAGCTATGAGAATGATTGAAGGAAACTATAATTGGCGTCGCTTTAATTTGTTTATTTCGTTAGTTAATTACATAAATTTTGCTAATTGCGTTTATTTATTACAAGTATGTCTTATTTTCCTGCAGCTGCTGTTGTTGTCGTAGAAGGCGCTGCCGTGGAACCTCCTAGAGGAAAATTTGGGTCAAAATTCGATAAAAAAAATGCCGAATTTCTATATTCTGAATCTATTCTACTTTGAATTTCCTCTACTCTCAATCTACACCTGAATCTACCCTACTCTCATCTGAATCTACATCTGAATCTACTCTGAATCTTCTCTATTCTCCTCTCCTCTGAATCTACATTAGAATCTACTCTATTCTATACTCTGAATCAACTCTATTCTGAATTTTCTTTACTCTGAATCTACTCTGAATCTACTCTACCCTCATCTGAATCTACATATGTATCTACTCTATTAAATAAAAAATAGTAAGTAATAAAAAATACGAACAAAAAAATAGAGAATATATTTACCGCGTCTTCCATTGCAATTAGCTCCGTGATGGTTTTTTCCATCATCAGCACTTCCTACTAACATTCTTCCTTCTGGATTAGGAGGTAATTTCTTCTCCAAAATACCATCTGGTTTACCATCGATTTGCACCTGAAATATTCCCATGATCACACCCAAATAGTACCATGAATCTAACAGCCAGTATCTATATCTAATATATCTTAAACTTAAACATGTTTTTAAAGGGTCGCTTTATCGTGAACAAAGTCCCTAGTTACTCCATAACAGCCAATGTAAAACTGTCAAATGTGAAAGAATCTCCTTAGTTACTACATAACAACAAATGTAAAACTGTCAATTTGAATGAATCTCCTTAGTTACTCCATAACAACAATGTAAAACTGTCAAATGTGAAAGAATCTTCTTAGTTACTCCATAACAAGAACTTTATAGTCCTGTTTAAGGTTAAAGTGAGGCGCTGAATAAAGCGCAATATATCTAATTTACCTATCTAATTTATCTAATAGCAAAAATTCCTTACCAAAAGGCAAATGGTCAAAAACAAGCAGCAAATAATCGATCTTGCGGCGGCCATATCGATTAAAATTCGATTCGGAATTCGATTTCGAGCGCGTTAATTTATATACGATTTGCACGAATTAAATTTACCGGAAATGTAAAAAATAAATGGGTCAAATTAAACGAATTCATACGAAACGAAATTTATTTTTCCTCCGGAAAAAATCACTGTAACAATAACCATTAACAAATAAATAAATAAACAATTTTTACAAAAAAAAAAATTAAATTAAAAAATAATTATAATCATCTCGCATATCATCAACAGCAACGAATTTGCAAGTTTGTTCCAACAGAACGTTCAGAATTTTCTAAAATCATGTGAATTAATCGATTAATTTTGTAAAATATTCCAAAAAAAAATCGTCCAATTTACTCATAAAATAAAATATACGCATTTTAACAATCAACACAAATTTTCCCTATTCAAACCTTCCACACCCTGTATAATAAATCTTACAAAACAATAAAAAAAGAGTAAATATTCACAACACAACTAGAACATCCCGCTGGAACAAACCTAATACACCAGAAAACCCGCATTAGAGCCTCACGATCGGCCATCTTAGAACTTGACACGTGCGTAACACGTCATCCGTCAAAGCCCCGTCATCTGTCAAAGCCTCCTCTCATATCCGTCAACTGCCAATCCTGCCCGGCTATTAATAGAGCTCGTCCGTCCAATCGGGAAAGCCTCTAACTGGACGAGTAGCCTTGCTGCAGCCTCAGAAGCCCCTTGGACCTCCTGCGGTACCTGCTCAACACCAATCCCAGCGAAATCGTCGTGATGACAGCCGTCAGCAACGAGCCGTATTCGAGGGCCAGTTTTATAATGGGCACCGTGAAGGTCACCAGATCGATGATGTCTCTAACTTCATCAGGCAGGCGAGTGTCGTCCACGACCTACTCGAAATGAAGAAATAGTTTATCAATAGTACTACGCCAGTACTAGGCTCGGATGGTACTATGAAATGCCTTATAATGGTATAGCGAGATGAATGAATGAGTGTATTTCCAGTTAGGTACATCTTAATGTATAACAGAAATTTGAAAAAATGTCTACAATCGAAAAATTTCTGATGATGTGGAAGTACTATTTGATACACTATTCTATACTCTGAATCTACTCTACTCTGAATCTACTCTACTCTGAATCTCCTCTACTCTGAATTTCCTCTACTCTGAATCTCCTCTACTCTGAATCTACACCTGAATCTACTTTAGAGGCTACGGTACTACGTAAGTACTGTGTACTTTGTTAGTACTAGTATAGCTCATCCACTCTCACGATTAGTATAGTACCAGCTAGTATGGCAGATACTAAGATATGTAGGTACATTAGATGATATGA
This sequence comes from Phyllotreta striolata, assembly GCA_918026865.1. Lineage (NCBI taxonomy): Eukaryota > Metazoa > Arthropoda > Insecta > Coleoptera > Chrysomelidae > Phyllotreta > Phyllotreta striolata. The sequence continues at coordinate 3,830,209 of OU900107.1, forward strand.
ATAGTAGTATTCTTCATGTAATAGTAGGTACTATTAATATAGTAGTACTATGTACTATGTAAAAATAAAACTCACGCCTTCCATCCAAGCTATGGGCAAGATGACGCCGTCCTCGAACATGTCCACCTTGTCCACGCTGAGGGCCTTCTGCACCTGCACGTTGATCTGCACCAGGTTGCGCACCCTCATGGCGAAGCCCATGGTCGGATGGAGGTCGAAGTACGACTCGAAGTCGCCGCGGTTCGGCTGCAGACCGACGAACGGTTCGATCAGCTTGGGATCGCCTCGGTGGAAGTGCGGATGGGACAGGAACATCGGCGCGTCTGGAATAAGAAGAAGAATTGATGTCCGATTAGGTACTGCTGGTACTGTTCGGTACATGTGGAGGTGGAAGGTTTGTGTAGAAGAGTTTAGAAGGGTGTAGGAGAGTGAAGAAGATTGTATAAGAGTTTAGAAGGGTGTAGGAGAGTGAAGAAGATTGTATAAGAGTGTAGAAGGGTGTAGAAGAGTGTAGAAAAGTGTAGAAGAGTGTAGGAGAGTGTAAAAGAGTGTAGGAGAGTGTAGAAGATTGCAGGAGAATGATAAAGAGGTATAGAAGAGTGTAGAAGATTGTAGAAGATTGCAGACGACTGTTGAAGAGGTATAGAAAAGTGTAGAAGATTGTTGGAGATTGCAGAAGAGTGTAGAAGATTGTAGAAGAGTGTAGAAGAAGTATAGAAGAGTGTAGAAGATTGCAGAAGATTGTAGAAGACTGTTGAAGAGGTATAGAAAAGTGTAGAAGATTGTAGAAGATTGCAGAAGAGTGTAGAAGAAGTGTAGAAAAGTGTAGAAGAGTTATAAAAGAGTGTACAAGATTATAGAGGATTGCAGAAGAGTGTAGTAGAGGTATAGAAGAGTTATAGAAGAGTGTAGAAAATTGAAAAAGATTGCAGAAGAGTGTAGAAGAGGCATAGAAGAGTGCAGAAGAGGTATAGAAGATTATAGAAGATTGCAGAAGTGTGTAGAAGAGTCAAGAAGAGTGTAGAAGAGGTATAGAAGATTGTAGAAGTTGTAAAAGATTGTAAAAAAGTGTAGAAGATTGTAGAAGATTGCAGAAGACTGTTGAAGAGGTATAGAAAAGTGTAGAAGATTGTTGAAGATTGCAGAAGAGTGTAGAAGATTGTAGAAGATTGCAGAAGTGTGTAGAAGAAGTATAGAAAACTGTAGAAGAGTTATAAAAGAGTGTACAAGATTATAGAGGATTGCAGAAGAATGTAGTAGAGGTATAGAAGAGTTATGGAAGAGTGTAGAAAATTGTAAAAGATTGCAGAAGAGTGTAGAATAAAGTAGAAGAGAGTAGAGTAATCAGGTGAGCGATATTTTGTAACAGTCGTAACTGCACCTCTACTACTAGTACTACTCTCAATATTGGTACTACTAGTACAATTAATACAATAAAATACATGACTTAAAACAATACATTGAGTATTGATTTTAAAAAAAACTTCACAGAATAATTTTGGGACATATCCAGCTTTATTTATGCAGTACCTAGATTCTAGTACTCATATGAACGAATGACTAGATTTCTAGCTTTATTTATACAACACCCGGATTCTAGTATATTCAATGAATCTACGATATATTTCCACACAGTACCTAGATTCTAAATATAGCACCCAGTTCCCCGGAACCCACGGCTAATAAAACAACAATACTCACTGTAATTGCAAGCGCTGATGTTGAACACCCCCTTGGGCGGGCACAGCCCGTCGCAGAAGCACCCGTTCCGCGGGTTCTCCTCGACGGTGTCGAAGATGTCCTCCGGATGGACGTACCGATAGGCCGGCACCAGCCCGTTGAGCACCCGGGTCTCCCGCTGGTAGACCAGCGGCATCCGGCGGCACGCCTGCGGGAAGAAGTAGTGCAACGGCCGTTTGTCGCGCACCGCCGTCGGCGGGTGCAGCGCCCCGTCGGTACCTTCGACGCTGCAAAGAAGAATATGAGAATAGTGTAGAATAGTGTAGAATAGTGTTGAAGCCTGTATAATGGTGCAGGAGTGTGTAGAATGGTGTAGAAGAGTCCAGAAGAGTGTAGAAGAGTGTAGAAGAGTGTTAGAAGTCTATATAATGGTTTAGGAGTGTGTAGAATGGTGTAGAAGAGTGTAGGAGTAAGTAGAATGATGTAGAAAAGTCTAGAAAAGTGTAGAAGCGTGTAGAAGAGTGTTAAAGTCTGTATAATGGTGTAGAAGTGTGTAGAATGGTGTAGAAGTGTGCAGAAGAGTGTTAAAGTCTGTAGAATGGTGTAGGAGTGTGTAGAATGATGTAGAAATGTCTCGAAGAGTGTAGAAGTCTGTAGAATGGTGTAGGAGTGTGTAGAATAGTGTAGAAGAGTGCAGAAGAGTGTTGAAGTCTGTAGAATGGTGTAGGAGTGTGTAGAATGGTGTAGAAAAGTCTAGAAGAGTGTAGAAGAGTGTAGGAATAAGTAGAATGGTGTAGAAAAGTCTAGAAGAGTGTAGAAGCGTGTAGAAGAGTGTTGAAGCCTGTATAATGATTTAAGAGTGTGTAGAATAGTGTAGAAGAGTGCAGAAGAGTGTTGAAGCCTGTAGCATGGTGTAGGAGTATGTAAAATGGTGTAGAAATGTCTAGAAGAGTGTAGAAGCGTGTAGAAGAGTGTTAAAGCCTGTATAATGGTGTAGGAGTGTGTAGAATGGTGTAGAAGAGTGCAGAAAAGTGTTGAAGAATGTTGAAGCCTGTATAATGGTGTAAGAGTGTGTAGAATGGTATAGAAGAGCGTAGAAGAGTGTAGAATAGTATAGAAAAGCGTAGAAAAGTGTAGAAGAGCATAGAAGAATGTAGAAAAGTTTAGAATGATGTAGAAGAGAGTGTAGAAGTGTGCAGAAGAGAGCAGAATAGCATAGAAGAGCGTAGTAGAGTGAAGAATAGTATAGAAAAGCTTAGAAAAGTATAGACGAGCATAGAAGAATGTAGAAAAGTTGAGAAGGATTTAGAAGAGAGTGTAGAAAAGTGTAGAAGAATGTAAAAGGGTGCAGAAGTGTGCAGAAGAGTGTATAAGTAACTAGAAGAGAGTAGAATAGTATAGAAAAGCGTAGAAGAGTGTAGAATAGTATAGAAAAGCGTAGAAAAGTATAGAAGAGTATAGAAGAATGTAGAAAAGTTTAGAAGGATGTAGAAGAGAATGTAGCAGTGTGCAGAAGAGTGTAGAAGGGTGTATAAGTATGCGGAAAACTGTATAAATAACCAGAAGAGAGTAGAATTGTATACAAGAGCATAGAAGAGAGTGGAATAGTATAGTAGAGTGTAGAATGTGACTAGAAGAGTGTAGAAGAGTAGAGAAAGACTACACGATGGAATAAATCACTAGTTTCCAGTACCTGTTGCACTCGCCGCTGGAGAAGTATCCCAACTCGCTAGCGCCATCTACCTCAGACACGGCGGCCAGTTTCGCGATGTCCTTGGCGCCGGTGTTGATGGTGAACCTGGTGGGCGACACGCCGGATTTCTGTAACCCCAAGAAAAAGAAAATATAAAAAAGAGGAGTTTTCGATTTCGACAACGATCGCCTTACGTCCGCCATGATGCCCATTTTGCCGGGCGTGCCGGGCGGCAGGAAGTTCTTGGCCAATTCGTAGAGCTTGTCCTGGTAGCCGGTGACGAAGGCGCCGGCGGCGACCTCGACGAACGCGTTCTCCTCCATGCCGTTGACGACGATGTCGAAGCCCAAGCGCACCAGGTAGTTGCTCGATTTGGTGGCCGCCGATCCGCTCTGGATTCACCGAAGATATTCGGATTACAATTAAACCATACAAAAAAGAGTAGAGAGGTGGAGGTGACTACTTAGTGCAAGTACCAGCAGAGGAAGATCGGGTACTATTATGGTTGTGATTGAAATGCGAGAGGTGGTGGTGGATGCTTACGTTACGAGGAGAGGAAGTTCGGGTACCACTAGGGCGAAATGTAGGGGGAATGTAGAAGATTGCAGAAGAGTGTAGAAGAGGTATAGAAGAGTGTAGAAGATTGTAGAAGAGTGTAGAAGAGGTATAGAAGATTGTAGAAGTTGTAAAAGATTGTAAAAGAGTGTAGAAGAGGTATAGAAGTGTATAGAAGATTCTAGAATATTGCTGAAGGTGTTGAAGGGGTATAGAAGATTGTAGAAGGTTGCAGAAGTTTGTAGAAGAGTCAAGAAGACTGTAGAAGAGGTATAGAAGATTGTAGAAGTTGTAAAAGATTGTAAAAAAGTGTAGAAGAGGTATAGACGAGTGTAGAAGATTGTAGAAGACTGTTGAAGACTGTTGAAAAGGTATAGAAAAGTGTAGAAGATTGTAGAAGATTGCAGAAGAGTGTAGAAGAAGTATAGTACAGTGTAGAATAGTTATAAAAGAGTGTACAATATTATATAGGATTGCAGAAGAGTGTAGTAGAGGTATAGAAGAGTTATAGAAGAGTGTAGAAAATTGAATAAGATTGCAGAAGAGTGTAGAAGAGGATACTTACGTTACGAGGAGAGGAAGTTCGGGTACCACTAGGGCGGTGATTAAAGTGTAAGAGTACTTACCAGTAGAGGAAGATTGGGTACCACCAGCTTGTCGGTTTCGCTGCCCTTGGAGAGCTCCGGCAGGAAACGTATGGATCGTTTTTCTCTGAACGATATCGTGTCTTCGGTTGGGAACGAAAGGTCCACTCGCTCCAATGTTTCCCTGGAAATATTTCGGATTCGTTATCGCTTGGGATAAGATGAGATCGCTTGGGATAGGATGGGATCGCTTGGAATAACATGGGATGGCTGGAGATAGAATAAGATCATTTGGGATAAGATAAGATGGCTTGGGATATGACAGGATCACTTGAAATGAGGTAGGAAGGCTTGGGATAATGTAGGATCGCTTGAGATAAGTTCGCTTGGGATAAGATCGTTTGGGATAAGAAAGAAAGGCTTGGGATAAGATAGGATCGCTTGAGATAAGATAGGATCGCTTGACATTAGGTAGAAAGGCTTTGGATAGGAGAATACCGCTTGAGATAAGATAGGAACGCTTGGGAAAAGATAGGATTGCTTAGGATATGATATAGGATCGCTTGACATAAGGTAAAAAGGCTTAGGATAGGAGAATACCGCTTGAGATAAGATAGAAAGGCTTGGGAAAAGGTAGGATTTCTTGGGACAAGATAGAATCGCTTGAGATAAGATAGAAAGGATTGGGAAAAGGTAGGATTGCTTGGGACAAGATAGAATCGCTTGAGATAAGATAGAAAGGCTTGGGATAAGATAGAATTGCTTAGGATAAGATAGGATAAGATAGAATCACTTGAGATAAGACAGGAAGGCTCCGGATGAGATAATATCGCTTGGGATCAAGTAAGATGAATCGAGATAGGACAGAAAAAGAGGGGCTTAGGGGAAAAAAAAAGTACCAGCTGCCTACGTACTCGTAAGTATACGGTCCCAATTCCTTCACGTCGAATTTATCGACGAACCCGTCGGCGTAGTCCTCGATGTTGGTGTAGTTGAATATGTGCAATTTGTACAAGGCCTTCGCCGGCGGTTTTTGCCACCAGGCGAACGCGTCCGAGCCGTTCTTCAGCGCCAATTGCTGCGGAAGGAAAAAAAACCCGGCAAAGTTGTAAATCGATTCTAAATCGATTCGGAATATCGATCGTGGCCGACTTACCGATAGCATGTAATCGTCGATGGTGTCCGTCAGACAGGTGACGAAGGCCACCAGGAGGCTGGCGAAGAGGAGCAGACAGATGCCCGATGTCACTGAAATCGATTAAATTAATCGTTTAATGTCCCTATATCTAAGGTGATTAGATAAAATAAACACTATAGTTTACAAGTTTTACATTTTTTTTGAGTGCATGAGAGTTCTGGAATGATTCTGGAGCGTTCTAAATGGTTCTTTGGAGCGTTCTAGATTGCTTTGGGCAGTTGTAAACGTTTCTGGAGCACTATAAATGGATCTAGACAGTTCTAAATAATTCTGGATCGTTCTAATAAATGATTCTGGTGCATTCTAAATGGTTATAGACATTTTTAAATGTTTCCGGAGCGTTCTAAATAGAACTGGAGCGTTCTAAATAGAACTGGAGCGTTCTAAATAGTTCTAGACAGTTCTAAATGGTTCTCTGGAGCGTTCTAGATTGTTCTGGGCAGTTGTAAACATTTCTGGAGCACTATAAATGGTTTTAGACAGTTCTAAATGGTTCTAGGGAGTTCTAAATGTAACCGGAGCGTTGTAAACGGTTCTAGACAGTTCCAAATGTTTCCAGAGCATTGTAAATGGTACTGGTCAGTTCTAAACATTTCTGGAGCACTATAAACGGATCTAGACAGTTCTAAATAATTCTGGATCGTTCTAATAAATGATTCTGGTGCATTCTAAATGGTTATAGACAGTTTCAAATGTTTCCGGAGCATTCTAAATAGTTCTAGACAGTTCTAAATATTTCTAGAGCGTTCTATATTGTTCTAGACAGTTCCAAATGATTCTGGAGCGTTTTAAATAGTTCTGGAGCATTCTAAATAATGGTTCTAGAGAGTTCTAAATGTTTCTGGAGCGTTCTAGATTGTTCTAGACAGTTCTATATGATTATGGAGCACTCTAAATGTTTATAGACAGTTCCAAATGGTTCTGGAACGTTCTAAATGGTTATAGACAGTTCCAAATGTTTCTGAAGTGTTCTAAATAGAACTGGAGGACTCTAAATAGTTCTAGACAGTTTTAAATGCTTCTGGAGCGTTCTAGATTGTTCTAGAAACCGTTCTATATGATTCTGGAGCATTTTAAATGGTTCTAAACAGTTCTAAATGTTCAACGTCAAAATGTGATTCCTATATTCAACCCCCTTCGAATGACAGTAACAACCCCTATTTTTTTAAATGGGAAGTATAGGCTTGTAATATATCGTTTGAAAGGTCGGTTGAAGATAGGACTCACATTTTGACGTTAAAAAATGTCAATTTATAATTAAAATTTGTCGTGTAAATATGTACAGATATGTACCGAAATTATGAATTTACTCCATTTAGCATTAACACCCTGTATATTTAAGGGTAGTTTACGATGCAATCGATGGTACTTCTAAAAATACAATCGTTGTTACATCCGTTATCAGTGTTATATGCAGTCTAGACGAGAGAGGTTATCGATGTAGTAGCGACACCATTTTTATCGGATAACCGATTTTAACATTTTGTATATCGAAACCGGTTCGATTCGGAATCGATATAATACTACGATCGAACGAAAAATTGGTTGAATCGATATCATTAATTTTTAATGTTTGTTTCGTCTCGAATTTGTAATTATTATCGCGTAATTTTATAATTATTTTAAAGGATTGATATGGTGTTTTCGAAATTTATTATTTGATGAATCGGCGGTGCGACGACCCGCGAAATTCGATAAATTCGTATATCGATACGCGTTAATTGACGTAATCGATATACAGGGTGTCCCAATGAAAAGTAACCCCTTTATTTAGCTTATAATTTTTAAACGCCTATAACCTAATAATAAATGTTTTATTTTATTAGAAGTTTTGTTACAGTGATCCAGAAATTATGCAGTGTTTTATCAAATTCACAATAACCATTTTTTTTAATTGAACACCCCATATATGTAGAGGTATTTTGAAAGATATACCTACTCTTCTACTTTTCAAAAATGTATTATTTGTACATATTATTCTACAAAAGAAGATGTCCTATTTCATAAAAATTAAATATAAATAAAATTTGGATTTTTATGAAACACCCTGTACAGTCGATACAAAATTTTCGTGTCGCCGTAACAAAAAGTTATAGCAAAATAAAATATATCTGGGAAAACCGCAAGTTTTTATGATTGGGCGTTTAAAAATTATTAGCTCACTAAAGGGGCTACTTTTCATTGGGACACCCTGTATATTTTAATCGATTGTTGGGTAATCGATTGGGATTTTTTATCGTCGCGATCAGCGACCAATAGAAGAATAAAGATAGGGAAGATAAGGAAGAAGAAGAAGAAGAATAATTTTTCGGTTGTTTCTTTAAAAAATAAAAAGATAAATTTATGTTTTTCTCACCTGTTCGACGGCGGGAAATCTTCGGACGAAACATATTTTTTTTAGGTTTTCTATACGAAACTCTTTCGAAAACAATAGAGTCGAATTGATTGAGTGTTTCTATTTATTAGTGTTAAACATAATTTTTTTTTTCTATAATAATTATCGATCAAAGTGGCTATTTTTTATTGCCTACATTATTATTCAATTACATTTAAAATGCATTTAATAAATTAACTCTAATTTACGCTGATGCGTATATTCGATACAATGTAATATTATCGTACTACTATCTACTATCATTGTAGTATTAAAACATTCATTCAAAGTTCCGTTATTCATTATTCTACCAAATTTAACCGCCATTTTGTTTATAATTTTTTGCTGATTATTCCACTTTCTGCCATTTTGTTGATATTTTTCTACTGTTCATTCACATACCACCATTTTGTTAATATTTTTCTTCTGTTCATTGACATACCGCCATTTTGTTGATACTTTTCTGATGTTTATTGACATTCCCCCATTTAAATGAACTTTTATTTATTTTATAATAAATCAGTTTTGTCAAAATGGAAATCATCTATCCAAAAATATCGTCCATTCAAGGTTCTCTCCCGTTTTCGGGCGGGTAATTTAAATCGATAAAAACTTTTTTTAAGGATTTTTACGAAGAATCGATTATGTAGAATCGTAAAAGTAACCTCGTAAATTAACTATAGCATAAACAATCGACGATAAACTATTGACATGAACATCACGCCACAAATGATTATCACTCGAGTATTTCCTTCGATCGTTTCGTAACGATTCCTTATCAGATCGAATCGCCATATTTACATATTGGAATGACAGATTTTAACTAGATCAAGTTGTCGGTTGTCACTTGTCACTTGTCACTTGTCAATATGTCAGGTTGTCAGGTGACAGATCAGATTCAGTGTCTTATTTGATCAAATTGTCATATTTATATACGAATAACAGATTTAAACTACAATAGATCGGTTGTCACTTGTTAATATTTCAGGTGTCAGTTGTGACAGTTGACAGTCAAGTAAGGAATGATTTAATCAAGTTCTTAGCATCAGTTTAATACGCATGCGCGATGTAACAAATTCCGTCCAAAATAGCGCCCGGAAAATTATTAATTTAATTGTCAAATGTGCTAAAATCATGTGAATAATGGAGTAATTTTGTAAAATATTTTGAAAAATCGCCAAATTTAAATTGTAGAATCTTGTAAATTATGTGAAAAATGGGATATTTTTTTAACGTTTTTAGAAAATCATCAAATTTATAAGCAAAATTTCGAAAAAAATCATCTCAAAAATGTAACAAAAATCCAAAAAATACAAGCTTGTTCTACCGAAACCAAAACCCACAAAGCACTCACTCAAAATGGACTTTGAAGAACATATTCTACCATTTTGAAGAACATTTTCTACCATGGAGTACTCACTCATTACTCAAAAATCGGTTCAAGAAGAACATATTTAGTATAAACTAACTCAAAGTCGACTAGAAATAACATATAGTATATTTTACCATTTGGAAGAGCATATTCTACCAATTGAAGGAACAAAGTCTACCAAGTAGTACCCACTCAATCAGACTTTAAAGAACTTATTCTACCATTTCGAAACACATATATTTTACCATTTGGAAGACAATATTATACCATATCAAAACCCACTCAAAACCGACTTGGAATAACATATTCTACCATACAGTACTCATTCAAAATCGACTTGAAACAACATTTTCTACCATTTGAAAAAGCATATTAACTCTACCTTAATTAATTTTGACCATTTTAAGTATTTTAACTCTAGTTTATTAATTCTACCATCACATACATATAAGAGTCTAGTACTCACTCAAAATGCACTTTAGAACAAGATTTTCTACCATTTGGAAGAGCATATTAAATTCTACCATAACAAATTCGAATAGTACTCATTCAAAATCGACTTCGAAACAACATTTTCTACCATTTAGAAGAGCATATTAAATTCTACCATCACATAAGAGTTTAGTACTCAATCAAAATTGACTTTAGAACAACATTTTCCACCATTTAGAAGAGCATATTAAATTCTACCATCACATAAGAGTTTAGTTCTCAATCAAAGTGATTTTAGAACAACATTTTTCTACCAATTTGAAAGAGCATATATTTAATTCTACCATCACATAAGAGTTTTACAATCAAAATTGACTTTAGAACAACATTTGCCACCATTTAGAAGAGCATATTAAATTCTACCATCACATAAGAGTTTAGTACTCAATCAAGGCAATTTTTGAACAACATTTTTCTACCAATTTAGAAGAGCATATTAAATTCTACCATCACATAAGAGTTTAGTACTCAATCAAGCAATTTCAGAACAACATTTTTCTACCAATTCGGATGAGCATATTAAATTCTACCAACAACACATTCGGAATAGTATAGGTACTCACTCAAAATCGGCTTCGTCCTGAACTCCCTGCCGAACATCCTCGTCCGCTTCGGCACGATCTCCGCGTTGACCTTACCGAGGATCTCCTTCGTGAGCGCCGGCCCCTTCGTGAAGATCTGCCCGCAGTTCTGCTCGAAGAACGAACCGCCCCCGGGCCGGTACTCCGGCGCCTCCTCCGCTCCGTACATCCCGCTCGAAATACTCTTTCGGAAAATAATTGTTCGCTCAATTCTTCGACCGTTTCGCGTCGATCGCGCTGCGTTTTGTGACCGGCACGGACCGGCCACGGCCGGCTTTATACCCATTTTCGCTTATCGTTTTTATTTTATTTTATTTTTTTTTTTTTTTCGAGAAAAACAACTGAAATTTCGAGCCTTTATCGGGGCGCCCCGTTCTCGGTTATAATATTGTTTTTATTATTACCATACGTAGAAGATTATGTTTGTTATTTTTCGGATACTTTTCGAAAATCTCGCGAGATTACGTCCGAAATCGGAACGTTTATCGGACGAGAACGGGCCTAGACAGGCGGCCGTGACGACGCGAAGATGCAACGCCGATTATGTCATTCGACATTCGATCCGATTTGTTTGGTTTTTGATAAAAATTAATAAGGTCGCAATCGCAATCTCGACGAGTTTAATGCGCTACTAACAAGTAACGAGTCCTCATTTTTTTTCTCCTTCTCTTATCGCACGTCTAAACGTCGTCTATTGGCACGTCAAACGTCTGTCGAGTCATACGTCAATTGAGTCATACATCAATTGAGTCATACGTCAGTTGGGTCAAACGTCAAACGAGTCAATCCAATAATCAAACCAGTCAAACTAGTCAAACGTGTTAAACTACTTCAATAATTGAATCATACGTCAATTGAGTCATACGTAAATTGAGTCATACGTCAATTGAGTCATACATCAATTGAGTCATACGTCAGTTGGGTCAAACGTCAAACGAGTCAATCCAATAATCAAACCAGTCAAACTAGTCAAACGTGTTAAACTACTTCAATAATTGAATCATACGTCAATTGAGTCATACGTAAATTGAGTCATACGTCAAACTATAGTTATACTAATAAAAAAAGTCAAACGAGTTAAACGACTTCAATTGAGTCAAACCTCGATTTTGTTAAACTTCAATTATGTCAAACTTCAATTGTGTTAAACTTCAATTGTGTCAAACTTCAATTGAGTCAAACGTAAATTAAATATTATTATTCGATAGCCGGAATAAGGTAGATGATGAAGTATTATAAATTAACTAGACATTACTTATTGATTTCTCAATTAAATCGCTGTTTTCCAAGAAAAAAACTCTAAGAGGGCCAAAATAAGATCTAGGAGAGATCTAGTGAGCAAATCTAGTACGTCTTGTAGAAACGGCTAAATTTATCAAAAATGGTTTACGTGACATTTAACATTTGACAAATGACGTACAATGCTTGACACTTGACAAATGACAACTTTAAACGCCAATCTAAATTGTCTGTAGATAATATTAAAAAAAAATCGCTTTCCTTCCATCTCATATGCAATTAAATTCCATTCCAATTAAACTTTACGATGTAGCTCCGTTTGTATTCTATTTACACATTAATGAATGAACGGTAATATTTCATTAATAAAAAAAATTCCATTCAATAGTCGAACTGTCAATTACGTCATCTGTCAGAAATATTATCGCTATTTGGCCATAGCCTACTGGACGTTTGTACGAGTGAAAAGGTCCATTTCGCGGGAATTTAAAACAAAATACATAATCTCGTTATCGTCTGGGCGTCGAGCGTCAAATTTATTATTTATTCGGAAAATATGAAAAATTATTTGTTTGTTTCTCTCGTACGGTTTACGTTCGGTTTTTAATAAACATCATTAATCATTATGTAAAAGCGATTAGAAATGTCTTGATTAAAAGAGAGCACTGTGCATATAACAGGAAAGATGGACGGAAAAAATCGCACTGTTTATTAGCGTAAATTCCCTGGAAAACTTTGACTTTTTTGCGCAATTGTTTAGCCGCTGATTTGTTATGTTTGTCGAATTTTGGTTTGTTTAATGATGCAAGTTTTTGTTACAATGCAAATCGTCTTTGAATGTAAATAATAAAGCCTACTTATCGCCATTTTAATTACGTAAAATTTTATTCGTGAAACGAAAGAGTCAAACGAAAGAGTCAAGCGGTTAACGCGACTCAAACGACTCTCAAACGTCAAACGACTCTCAAACGTCAAACGACTATCAAACGTCAAACGATAAACTTTGCTTTTTTTCGCAATTATTTGCTGGTGATTTAGTTTTAAATGATGCAAGTTATTGTTTTAATGCAAAATTTAATGTGAAAAATAAACCTTTAAATTACGTAAAATGTTGTTTTCCAACAAAATAACATTGAGGTATCTATTTTATTTATAATTTCGCGCGATATAATCGAACAATCGATATAAAATTAATCGTTTCGACAATGTGAAATGGATTCGCGTGAAAATATCGCGCTCGAAATTTTACATAATCGTGGCTTTTTTAAATTCGGATTTAAATTTAAAAGATTTTTCGACCTTTCGGGTCATGCGGGCTTCTAAATAAAATCAATTTGCGAAAACACCGGCTATAATTACATCGTCGCGTTGCGAAACGGCCGTTAATTGGAGATTATCCTTTGAGAAATATCGCTAAAACCGACTAAATATGATCGAAAATGGCCTTAAAATGGTTGAAAGTGGAGGAAAGATGGTTGACAGTTGGCTAAAACTGGTTGAAAGTGGGATAAAAATGGTTGAAATTGGCCTCAAAATGGTTGAAAATGGCCTAAAACATTAAAATGGATGAAAGTTGGGCTCAAATTGGCTGAAAATGGTCTAATAATTGTTGAAAATCGCGTTAAAATGGTTGAAAGTGGAGGAAAGATGGTTGACAGTTGGCTAAAACTGGTTGAAAGTGGGATAAAAATGGTTAAAAGGGGACTAAAAATGGCCGAAACTGGGCTAAAAATTTGTCGTTAAAATGAGCTCCCCGGTACAATTTCGACTTAACGTCATTTGTGTCAAATGTCATGATAAATTAACATTTTCCTGCATTTTTTAAAGTAGGCTTGTCGTTGAATTGCCGACTATGATCTAGACATTTTTAATTTTTATTCATTAGGAACTTACTTGGTTTTATTTAGTAGATGTAGATTTATTAATATTAACTGGATTAAAAAAATATTAGATGGACACTTACACAGTATCCCGATTTTCATCACAAACTTTTTATATGGAAGATTTTTTTAGTTGAACAAAGGTTAATTTAACGGACTAGCCAAAATATAATTCGAGTAATCTACTTTTTTTATATCATACAGGGTGTAACAAAAACAAAATACAATACATGTATGTAATAAAATATACCACATAGTTTGAGGTCAATTGGATTTATTTACGTTTTTGTTACACCCTGTATATAAACGTTTACGTGTAATTTACGAATTTTACATTAGTTATGCTCAAGTGGATTTTTTCGCAGAACAAGCAACATAATCGTTAAGAAATTAGCAGGACATAAATTAAAATAATTGTCTCAAAAATTAGATATAATCCAAAATTTTTTACGTAAGGATAAATCGGCTACGTTTATTAAATTAAAGCACAGTGTTATAAATAATTGTAGTTGTAGAAATCAAGTTATCTATGTAAAAAGTGTTGCATAACTTCAAGATACTCGTGTATAATTACCACAAACTGACAGATGTCGCTGCATGCGCATGACGCAACCTTCGAATTTATGTCGACCTTGGCGAATTTCCCATCACCTGTCAACGTCAACGTCATTGTCTTCCGTCTGTCGAATTGTGGGACGATAGGTGCCATTTTAATTTCTAGATTTTTTTCCGAAAATGGGCTTCTGGAACAGTTCTTTCACAACCATGGATATCATTTCGAAGGTAATTAGTTTTCGTTTGTTATACTAAAAGAATTTTCGCCGCTCGGGCTTCCGAAAATAGGCGGACGTTTCCTGTTAACAACAACAGTACTTGTTGATAAGTTTATTGTTAATTTACATACAAAGCTGACATTGCATCATTCTTAATTATACGCTTATCTGTTTCGAACGGTTATTGTTTATTAATAAGGAAGTTTCCAATCGCGTAGTTCCATAAAAAAAATAATTTTTTCCAAGGTCTATTTCACGTCACAACTTAGTAACTAATTGCAAAAAAAATGGTTCGTTAATTAACAATTACTCAACAATTCCTTTAAAATATCTAGCCGGCTGGTAATATCATTCCCATGTATATTTATAATATTGCTCGTATTTGAAGAGCGCTCGAAAAGGACCTGTAAAAATAGATTTCGAGATCACTTGGAATTATAATAATAATAATAACACTTTCAATGCCAGGTTATCTCGAGGCATGTTTCCATGGAAACACAATCAAATTCGTTTGTTTTATGTTATGTCACCGTCTCTGTTGTTTATTACTCAACGGATAGCTTGATTTTTTTTCTCGAACAAAATTCTCGATATACAAAGAATCCGCCAGCTTGATTTTTGCGAATAGGATGAGAAATTTAAATTAATTGATGATCATTTCGTGTTTTTTCATCTTTACAGAATTGTCTAATTTGCAAGGCCTACTCTTAGAAGCCGGCGAGCATCAATCGTGTTTCAATCGCAGTACCTCGTAGGATCGCTTACGATCGATCGACCATCACTCCGATTCATAGAATTTTCGTTTACAAGAGAAAATAAAATGGCGACCAAAGAGGACCGTACGCTCGGTTCGGGCATCTCCTTCCCCCAGTGGATGAGGACCAAAAGCCACCAGAAGTACGTTGAGAATTGATCGATTTATTTGTTTATTTAGGAGTAATTGAAAGACTCGCGAATTTGATCATTTTGGAGTTATTTCGAATGGAAAGTACCGTTTTTGGATTCCGCGGCATTTTTTAACGAGACTTTGATAATGACACTGTATGCGAAAAATGTACTGTTTTTGAGTTATTGAAGTTTTTTGGAATTTTTTTTTTAAACGTTCGAATGTATTTCCTATGATATCTCTGTTAATAATGCACCTGGAAGTTTGAATTTTGGTATGGATAAAGTAAAAATATAGTGCTAAATGAAACTAAACTGGATTTTTACGGTCCATATACAGGGCGTTTACAATTATCTGACAAACTTGGGCTACTTAAATAGTCACCTAGCACACCATTTTGAATTGTCTAGGGCCGTTTAGAATCATTTAGAACGCTTCAGAACCATTAAGAACGTTCCAGAATCATTTAGAACGCTTCAGAATCGTTTAGAACGATCCAGAATCATTTAGAAAGCTTCAGAGCCATTAAGAACGCTTCAGAACTATTAAGAACGCTCCAGAATCATTTAGAAAGCTTCAGGACCATTTAGATCGCTTCAGAACCATTTAGAACGCTCCAGAATCATTTAGAACTTTATAAAAACCATTTAGAACGCTTCAGAATCAATTAGAACGCTCCAGAATCATTTAGAACACTTCAGAACCATTTAGAATGCTCCAGAGTCATTTAGAACTTTCTAAAACGATTTAGAACGCTTCAGAACCATTAAGAACGCTCCATAGTCATTTAGAACTTTCTAAAAACCATTTAGAACGCTTCAGAATCAATTAGAACGCTCCATAATCATTTAGAACTTTCCAAAAAACTTTCTAAAAACTGTCTAAAACCGTTTAGAATGCTTCAGAACTATTTAGAACGCTGCAGAATCATTTAGAACTGGCCAGAACTATTTAGAACGCTCCAGAATCATTAAGAACACTTCAGAACCATTTAGAATGCTCCAGAATCATTTAGAACTGTCTAGAACCTTTTAAAACCGTATATTCGAAAAAAAAAACAGGATGTTTTTGTTTGTTTCTCATTAATTAAATCCACTTCAAATTAATCAACGAGCCACTCGGTGTATAACTGATGCGGCTTTATACATAGGTTACTCGATTGCGTCATCTTATCGCCGATAAACCGAATAAGTAATAACGAAGAGGCCATTAAGGGTCAATGTTAACGTTGCACTAAATACGTTTAGAAAGAAAAAAAACGAAATGTTGTATAGTTAAATAAATATCAAACTTATTAACGAGCGCGTTTTATAAATAGAACCAAAAACCGATTAGTACCGGAGTACCGTCGGATTGTTTGTGCAAAAAGTAAATCTCGCGAAAGTACAATTTAAATTTGTTCGGGCTCCGAGAGTTTGTTGTGTATTGTGCGGAGCATGTGATTATGACACGTTCGAGATAAATTTAGTGTAAATTTAAGTAGATATATTTCTCGTGTCGTCTGGCAATGATTCCGCTGCGAATCGAGCGCTCGACGAACGTTTGAAACGAGAAAAACTTTTAAAAAATAAACATGGCCAATCCCATCAAAGACAGGTAAAAAAAAAATAACGCAGTTTTGTATGTTTATCGAAGCAATCGCGTAAGTAAGTTCCCTTGTAACTCCCTGTGTGCTAGAATTGTTGCTAACTGAATTGTTTGGTTGTATTTTTTTTTATTCCGAAAAATAATCTCGTGTAATTTGTATGGTGGTTTTTAAAATTTGTTTGGCGATAACCCGAAATGATTCTATTAATAAGACATTTGTTTTACTGAAGAATTATTGGTCAAATTTTGCCCTTTTTCGATAACTTATTATACTTCATCGAATGTAGCTTGGCAGTTGGATTTGGTACAGAGAAAAATTAAGAAAGAGAGAGGTTTTTTTGTTTAATAATCTCTATTTTTAAATTCGATTGAACATTCCTGGAACATTTATTCTATTACATATTACATCTAATCCAATTTTCAACTGCCGAACTACATTTATTCGCCAAACTACAGTTTAATCGAATTAATTGCTATCATTCCAATTGGAATACTCTTTAATGAAATATCAATCGATCGCACAATGGAAATTACTAATCAAACATTTCGAAGGTTTGTTTATGTATCGATAAATACAGGGTGTCCCGCATAAGAACCAGCACAGTGTAAGGGGGAGCCTATAAATTATATTAACAATTTAACTTATTAGAAACTTACATTCCTGGGAAGTTGTAGGACTTCAAAATGAAGTTATAAATAAATAAAAACTACAAGGTTAAGGTGAAAAGTTCTCGATTTGCTAACGACAGACCGCCATTATTAGATGAAAAATTACTTTATTCTTCTTATCTAGTCGAAATTGTTAGTTCAAGACAGTTCTATATGATTCTGGAGCGTTCTAAATAGTTCTAAGTGACTATGGAGCGTCTTAAATGGTTCTGAAGCGTTCTGAAAATTTCTAGTCAGTTCTAAATCATTCTGGAGCGTTCTAAATGGTTCTGGAGCATTCTAAATTGTTCTAGATAGTTCTAATGATTTTAGACAGTTCTCAAACCATTCTGGAGCGTTCTAAATGGTTCTGGAGCATTCTAGACTGTTTTAGACAGTTCTATATGATTTTGGAGCGTTCTAAATAGTTCTAAATGACTATGGAGCGTCTTAAATAATTCTGAAGCGTTCTGAAAATTTCTAGTCAGTTCTAAATCATTCTGGAGCGTTCTAAATGGTTCTGGAGCATTCTAGACTGTTCTAGACAGTTCTATATGATTCTAAATGGTTCTGGAGAGTTCTAAACGGCTTTAGTCAGTTCTAAATGGTTCTGGAGCTTTCTAATGTCTTATCTTACGCGGGACATCCTGTATATCGATTATCGATAAATATTTTCCATCGCGTATACGCGTTACAAACGAAAAAAAAAAACCACGTAAGGTAATTACCCGCCTGGATGACGCAATCGAAAAACTAAAAAAAAATGTCAAAGTTTGTTGGCATCGAAAATTTCGTCGTATTCGAATAGTAAATTAGTTCGCTCGAAAATTCCGGGCGATACATTCGAAATTATTCCATTTATTTATTTTTTACTTTTTCCAAATTTATGCACGATACGCGTATCACATCAGCCCCGAGTCGGCTGATTATCATTCATTATTAATTGATTTTATTTTATTTATTTATTTATTTTTTTGTACAGATTCGAATTGGATCCCAACGCCTTTTCGCCGCCCGAACTCGAAGACAGTTTCATATTGTACTACAGGCATCCGAAGAAGGAGACCAAAGCGAACGAATCGACCGTCATCAAGGCGAATCTGCCGGAGAACATTACCGTTTCGGCGGTGAAAAAGCACCAGGATTTTTCCCATCACCCGGTGCCCTGTCAGAAGTACCTGCAAAATGGATTAGGTACGTTTTCGCCGGCGACAAGTTGTATATTTCGTCTTTGGACACCGGCCCATAGAATATTTAACACGTTTTGATGTTGAATTTTAGTAACTAATGCCTCTTTTTGTTTGTAAACTTCAGTCCAAATAAGATTTAATACGTTTTGTTATTGTATTTAAGTAACTAATGGCCTCTTTTGTTTGTAAACTTCAGTTCAAATAAGATTTAACACGTTTTGATATTGCATTTAAGTAACTAATGGCCTCTTTTGTTTGTAAACTTCAGTCCAAACAAGATTTAACACATTTTGATATAGCTTTTAAGTAACTAATGGCCTCTTTTGTTTGTAAACTTCAGTCCAAACATGATTTAACACATTTTGATATTGCTTTTAAGTAACTAATGGCCTCTTTTGTTTGTAAACTTCAGTCCAAACATGATTTAACACATTTTGATATTGCATTTAAATACGTGTGTGAAGTTGGCACCGCAAGTGTAGTTGTCAGTAGTTCTGATTAGAGTTTTGGATTCCTTTTAGATAGTTTAGGAGTTGTTTTGTACAAAAAAAAATAGTTCTGGTGTTTTAACACATTGTTTTTTTTTCTAATTAAAACATGCGGTGCTAACTTCAAACGTAAATTTACATCAACAACTACAGTTGCGGTGCTAACTTCGCACACGCCCCATTTAACTAACTAACTAACTAACGGTCTCTTTCGTTTGTAGACATCAGCCCGAAGGCCCAAACGACCGCCGAGATGAAGACCAAATCGTCGGGCACCGACGACGGCTTCAAGGGCGAGGCGGCCCGATGCGGCAGCTCCATCATCAAGGTGGCCACGCAGATGGTGTCCGGCAGGGCGTCCGGCGGCGGCCGGTCCGATTGCGGCGGCGGCGGCGAGGAG
Source organism: Phyllotreta striolata (assembly GCA_918026865.1). NCBI lineage: Eukaryota > Metazoa > Arthropoda > Insecta > Coleoptera > Chrysomelidae > Phyllotreta > Phyllotreta striolata. The sequence goes on from OU900107.1 coordinate 3,849,829, forward strand.
GAGGCGGCGACGCCGCCGCCGGCCTCCTACCAGCGGCAGCGGCGCGGCAGCAGGAGCCTGCCCGCCTCGCCTTTGACGTCGCCGGGCAACAGCCCAAAGGCCGGCAGGAAGATGAACAAGTACTTTACCGGGGCGTTCACCGATGTGGATAAATCGAAAGGTAAAGGGGGTGGTTTTTCAGTTGATTTCGAATAGATTCGGAGTTGAATAGAGTGGATTTAGAGTTGGGAGATTAGTTTCAGAATAGAGTAGATTGGATTCAGGGTAAAGTAGATTCGGAGCAGAATAGAGTAAATTCAGAGTTGAGTAGAGCAAAGTAGATTCAGAATAAAGAGATTAGATTCAGAGTGGATTAAATTCGATTCACAATAGAATACAGTAGTAGATTCAGAGTGAAGTAGAGTAGAGCGGAGTATAGTAGATTCAGTATAGAGATATTAGATTCAGACTGGAATAGAGTAGATTCAAAGTGAAATAAGTTTCAGAATAGAGTAGAGAGATTAGTTCAGATTGGAGTAGATTCGATTGAAATCAGACTAGAATTGTGTAGATTCAGAGTGAAATTAGTTTCAGAATAGAATATATTTGGAGCAGAATAAAGTAGATTCAGAGTGAAATTAGTTTCAGTATAGGATAGATTCGGAGCAGAATAGAGCAGATTCAGAGTAACGAAATTAGTTCAGAGTAGATTCGATTCAATTCAGGGTACAATAGATTCAGTATAAAGGTATTAGATTCAGAATAGAGTAGATTTAGAGTAGATTCGGATTAATTTTATTATAATATACGAGTTTTACTAATTTTATTTAACTATCTATGATAACAACTCTACATATTGATTATTAGCATTACCAATAAATAAATAAATGAATTGTTATTAATCGATTGCAGGTAGTTGGCTGTTGTCGAATTTGCTGGCCAGACGGGAAATATCCCAATCGGTGGGCCAAATAAAGGAGGAGCTGCCCGAAGAATTGGGCAAGGCCGCTTCGACGGCGAGCGTTGATGATTTCCCGGGAAAACGCCCGGTGGTTTACAAGGCGAAGCCGTCGGAATTGCGCGAGATGAATTTCTGGTCTCCGACTTCGATGTAAAACGGCTCCCCCGAAAGCTCTCATTTCTCATACGATTTATTTTATGTATTTTTTTTTGTTTGTTTATCTGAAAGGGTATTGTTGTTGTAAAACGCGATTATGTTAGGTGTAATTTAGTATAACTTTTTTCTTCTTCTTTTCGTTTTTAAGTAGTTCTAAATGAGGTTAATTTCACGACATTCCTTCCGTTGCTGTGCGTTTTATTTATTTTTCTATATCGGTGCTACTTAAAAATTTATGCAAAGTCTAAAATCTCGGAATTTGATACTGGAATGTTCAACGCAAATTTTTTTTTATTCAAATTTAAGTTCTTTCAGTATTGGTGATAACGAACAGTAGTTTAAACTCTACTAAAATTTATTCTATATTATTTATTACGATTTCTAGGACTAAAATGTAAACGATTTGTTTTTTTTCTAATTAATATAAATAAAATAGGTTATTTATTTCGCATCAATCACTCAAATAGGTTGTGTATTCTATTCAGTTTTATAGGATTTATCGTTACAATAAAATCAAATTATATGTTCTATTCTAATGGATATATTCGGTGTTGCGGAATTCCCCGCCAAAATAACAATCCCTTATTGTGCTTTAAAATTTCGAGTAGGTATCAGGACTACGAAGTGAAAAAATAACGGTTACTTTGTAACAGTCGTTACCGCAACTTTACACACACAAAATTGATTCCCACCATCGAACGCATCTCAAAGTCCCGCTTATTCGCGTACAATGCCCCAAAAAACTATTCGTAATTTCCCGTCGATTAGATTTACAACAAGAACACGAACTAAATAGTAAACCGTCCCAACGGAACAATCGTTTATTAAACAATTCATCTAAAATGTAAAGCACATTATAAAAAAATTCTAACTACTCGTACCTATCCAGATTCAATCTCGTAAACTCATAAGGGCTTGTAGTATTTCCCGCATTTCTGATGAAACACCTTGGTGGTTCGGTCCTTCAGCAAATCCTCCACGGTGAGCTCCACTTGCAGCATTCGTAACTAAAAAGTACCATCGAATACATTTTTATTAGCATATAATCGGAGCTTTCCGAATCGAATTTACCTTAGTCTGCTCGGCCCTTAGCGCTTTGGATAACCGCGTATCATCTGCATTATTCTCTCTGGTTTCCCGCAATTTTTTCACGTTATCAGCTGTGATGGTGATGCAGTTTTTGATGTAGTTCTCCCGCTTGACGTTGCCGCTCTCGAGCGTCTCGTAGAGGCTCCTGCAGGCGGCGGCCTCGTCGCTGTGAAACGAGCCCGTGGGGACCACGTCGTTGATGGTGTTTATTATGATATCGTGCGGCCTCCGCATCGACTTGAGGGCCTCCTGAAAGAGCGTTCGAGGTTAGAAAGGGGGGCGCCGGGCGATACGGCGGGTTTACTTGAAACTCGCTGAAGTCCGGACATTCCATTACGGCGCTCGGCATGGCTTCGCTTGCGACGGGATTTTCGGTTGGGGCAATCCTAGAGAAGCGAAAAAGTACACATTGTTTCTAACCTCACTTTTCAGGAACTTCACGTGCGGTTTGACGTTTAGTTGACGGATTCTGATTAAATAAAAAGAAGAATTATACAATTTTTTGCAGAAATAAGCGCTAAATTAGTGTAGATATGCACTATTTGGTTTGAAAATTGCAGTACGAACAATATTAAAGGAGAAAAAGAAGAACATTGAGAATGACTGGTAGCTGAATACTTTTAAGTTTTAGTCTCAAGCAAATAATTTGAAATCTGTCAACGTCAAATATTGACGTTTGCCGTTGGTTTACGTTGTTTGGTATTCATTTATCCATTTCTTTTACAACAATTATGTAAAATTCCTTGTAATAACCTAGCGATTACTTTGATTTGTTTTTCCTCCAAATAGGCCTTATCTACTATGTTATTCGGCGACCTTTACTTGACACCTGCTATTTGTGACAGTTGACATTGACGTGTTTGTCGTTTCATTTCAACCATCAACAACGCTCGATTTGTTTTGCAATTTTTAATTGTATAGCGTCTATTAATCTTCATTAGATCTGCAAGTTTTACATTTAAAAAATGTGATGTCCAGTTGAAGCCGTATAATTTAACAACCCGCTCGTCTCCATAGCAGTTTACCGGTGAGAAAAAAAAAATGGTCAGAGGTAAGTCGCTTTTTTTACATAACTTAGAGGCTCGATAATTCCTGTGTAACAACTTTAATTTGATCGGGTGCGCAAACGGATAATTAACACGCGGATTTGAATATGCAATCGCATTTCGGGTGGCACTCCTTCCTAGCTTGTTGTCGATTACCATTCAAATCCATAGATTTCTTTCTCTTTTCCCTGCACTTACAGCAATTACATACCTACAAACACGTTAATTTTACGCATGTAACTCGCTCGTTTCGCAACGTATTTTACCGTGTGCTGGTCGTTATTACTATTTCTTTTCCTGTAACACAAATTAGTCGAGTAACGAAGCTCTACGAATGTTTATTATCACTTCTTACTCGTCCGTACTGGTCGTTTTATTAATCATCCCGTCCAACTTCTGGAAGCGGTTTTGCACCAACGCCAAAATCGTTCCGGAATCCTTCACCAACTTCGAATACTGCTCCTCCACTTCGTCGATCGTCTGATCGTACAAACACTTCGCTTTGATCCTCTGCGCCATGCTCTTGTTGATCTACAATGAATTTAACTCTACGTAAACGGGTCGATTGTATTCGTGTAAATTCACCAAGCACAATTTGTAGGTGATTCTCTCCATTTCGGTCTCGAGCCTCTTTCGCTCCTCGTATTGCTTCTCGATGATGTACACCAAGTCGTCCCTTTGCGTGCGCAAATTGCAAATGTAATCGCAGATTTTGTCGTTGTTCTCCTTCAGTATCCTGCCCATTTCCTCCTTGCAGGCGTCCTCGTCCTTCTCGTCCTCCTCCTCTTCGATCTCCGGCTCGTTGACCGATTGCTTGGAGCCCTCGTTCGACTAATTAATCGTATTACTTACTGCGTTGGAGGCCAATTTGTCGCCCAAGAATCGGCATTCTTGTGCGACAAATTGCGTTGTGAATTTAATAAATGTACTTCGTTGTCTGGGATCTTGCTGGTCGAGCTGTTCGATCGTCTGGCCTCTTTCTTGGAACCTCCTACGGACTGGAATTGCGTTCGAAATTAATTCTAATTTAAAAAAAAATATTTTTTTTAATTACTTCTCTCTTATACTTGTAATCTACATCTGTATTTGAATCTCCCGCGTCCAGGGACAATCTCTTTTGGTTCGTGGGGGGTTTCTTCGGCTGTTTCTTCCCCTGCGAATTTTAAATTATTTTTTTTTAACGGGGTTCTCGCGGTGGTTTCGACTGTACCTGGTTATTGGTGGTTTGGTCTTTGAATAAATCGTCGATTTTTTCTCTCAGTTGATTTTTATCGGTGCCCTCCGAGGTGATGCTGGGCTCCCCTCGAAGACTGTCCCTTCTCATTGTTTTCTTCCCGGGGGCGATAAGAATAATATATTAAAAAAAAAAAACGTAACGTCAAGTTGATTGAGACGTTAAATGGCGTAACGGTAACGGTTGTTTAGTCGCTCCCGTCTTTAATGCGAAACCTAATTTGTTTGAATTTTTTTGTAGCGAATCCTACGGAGTCCTCGACGCCGGTGAGCGCCAGGAGGCGGAAGGCGTGCGAGGAGATCGTGCAGGCGCCTTCGACGCCTCACAGGATCGAATTGAGAAGCGAAAGCACCGAGGAGAATAGGAAACCGGCCAAAGGTGGCGTCCTTCCTTCCACTAAAACGAAACGAAAGTGAGTTTTTCTTAGGTCCTGTAGAAGTTAGAGGCTTGAAATTTTCAGTGAGGCTAGCCTAATGGTATGTCTTGGTTTTAGCCGAATTGCATCGTGAGAGCTCAACTAGAAGTGGTCGAATTACCCGTTTGAATGAGACCATGTTTTCGTTATCGGGTGGAATTGAACATGGTATCGTTCAAATGGGGTAATTAGGCCGTTTGGGGTTGAGCTAGGGTGATGAAATTTGGTGGAGGTCAAGACAAGACGTGGGCCTAGGTTCACTGAAAATTTCACGATTCTACCTTGGCTATTGACAATTTTTGAATGAGGCCATGTTTTCGTGTTGGGTCGAATTGAACATGGTCTCGTTCTAAGGGATAATTCAGCCGTTTGGGGTTGAGCTAGGGTGATGAAATTTGGTGGAGGTCAAGACAAGACGTGAGGCTTGGTTCACTGAAAATTTCACGCCTCTAGTTCAGATAGAGCCAATTTGACGGGGCATAATTTCGTCGAACAGCTTGCTAGCGAATTTGGCGGCCTTCGACGTACAAAAACCTCCAGCCAACTGTAATTTGTATTTTTATTTAGACTGAAAACCGACAAGACCGATGTCGTTCAAACCAACCACAAGCTCACCGAGTTCTTCGCCGTACGCAGATCCGTAAGGAAAACGACGAAAACCGTATTGGAGGAACGGCAAAAAACGTTAGAAACGATACTGAAGAACAACATCGAAGAAGGCCTCGAGATACGGGTGTTCGACGACAAAGGCAGGGGCGTAGTGGCGTCGAAGTGCTTCAAAAAGGGCGATTTCGTGGTGGAGTACAGCGGCGATCTGATCGATTGTCTCGAAGCCAAATCGAGAGAGGAAAAATACGCCAAAGATCTGACCACCGGTTGCTACATGTATTATTTCAAGCACAACAACCAGCAGTATTGGTAAGCGTTTAATTTTTTTTTTAAAGTAACGCGGTGACGGTGCGCAACTGCTACTGCGCACATAACGAATCAATGGAGAGGAGTACGATGTGAGATAAACGGTTTTGAATTGGATATATGAAGAAATTAGAAGTAGAAATAAGTCATTAGAATTCGAAAGAGTTTTCAGTTGATGAAAATATTCAATATTTTAGGAAATATTGCCTTTTTAAGTTTAAAATTTTGACAGGTGACGTGTAAAATCGGTAACCAATCACAAAACGAACGAGTTCGTTCGAAATGTTTCGAAAGAGTAGAAAAAACGAACAAAAATGAAATGTAACATCAAATGACAGATGACATATCTAGGGTTAAGTTAATGTAATTTAATTTCTTTGTTTTATGTTTATTGATGCAAAATTAAACACTTTTTTAGAATACAATGAAGAATTTTCACAAAACGGCATGAAACAGGTTTTAACTACCTTCGGATGGGACATTTTAAAATTGTATAAGTTGATTTAGGTGGAGGTTAAGTTTTTTTTATTAATTTGACAAGTTTAAAAAGTCAAAAGTATACATTTGAAGATGCCACATTACCATTTTTACTAAACGAATTTTATATACTTACAGTACTTCGTAAATATAGGCATATTATATTATTTAACAATTTAAAGTTCACTCTATATTTTTCGAATAAATCATAACATTATCAAGAAATACAATAAATAAATTACAGCATAGACATACAAACAACGTTACCACCAATCCTTAATATGATTGGTTAACGACTTGTGACGTATTTCAAACTTTAAAAATCAATTCTGACCCTAATAGGAAACGGAGAAAATAAAAAATTTCACCAACGACTTCATAAGAATCCGTAGTTTTATAAAAAAAACAATTAAAAAAAAGTCGTACTCCTCTCGATTTCAATAGGTAACAGTGCGCAACTTCTATTGCGCACACGACGAATCGCTTTGATATCGTTTGTAGCATCGACGCGACGGCGGAGTCGTCGAAATTGGGGCGATTGGTGAACCATTCGAGGAACGGTAACCTGGTGACGAGGGTGATCGTGGTCGATAACAAACCGAGGCTGGTGCTGATTGCGAAAGAGGACATAAATATCGGCTCTGAGATATTGTACGATTACGGGGACAGATCGAAGGAGTCGCTGAGACACCACCCGTGGTTGGCCTGTTGACGTTTATTTTTTTTTTCTTTTTTTCGTCAAATTCGGTCGTTTTCTAAGCGGGGTTTTTAACTTACATATCGTTTATACTTGAGCGGTTTTTTTTAAATATTTTTTTTTCATAGTTTTCGATCGGGAAAGAGTATGTTAGTTATTGACGAATATTTTTATTAGATACTTAAATCCGTATTCAGCGCTACTCTGTTCGAATTTTATGCGTTTCGTTCATCCGATTAGTGTTAGACGTATTTTCGAATTTTTTTTTCAATTTTATTTATTTCATTTCTTTTTCCTACTTATCGAAGATGTTAATTTTGTTTTTAAAACACACCTGTTTCAATTATCATTTTTTTAATGTACGATTAATATAGAATAATATTGGAATATAAAGTATTAATGGATTATTAATTATACAGGGTGTATTGCGACGAGGTTAAACTATCTGTATATTGTTTATTACCTACAAAAAACACAAAAAATTTTAATTTGTTTCCATGTATAACTTGGAAATAAAACCTAAAAATAAGTTTTAAAATTTCAACTGTAAAGGTCTCTAGCTCAAAAATGGGGGCTCAAATTAATAAAATTTATATGAAGTTGTACCCTTATTTTGATGTCATTTATATGCTCCCGAATTATTGACATCTATTTTCTGAACACCCTGCATACAGATAGTTTTAACTCATCGTGGGACACCCTGTATATTACCTCGATGGCTCCAATGTTTCGCTTATTCCAAATATAAAAAAAAGAAGAAATAAGGATATGAAGGATTAGTCTTAATTAACTTTATACGCCACTGTACGCTTAAAGGATTCTTTAAGCTCATTTATTACATCCATTAAAGAATCCTTTATGTCTCTTTATAAACATTTAAACTTGATATTAACAGCCTTCTCCGGTACACGATTCATTCGATAAACCATCCGAACCGGAGACGTATCGTCGGTACTCAACTCAAAATTCCTCAAAATCTAAAACAAAACCATCATCTTAATAATCAATTTTTAATCAATATACAGGGTGTTAATTAATTGAGTGCCGATGCTTCAGGATGTGAATATTTGGTTGGTTTTAAGAAGAAAAGTTTATATCGATGTATGTCCTAAACCTCCTAGTTTTCGAGCTACAGGGTGTTAAAATTGTAAAAAAATAATAACTTCTATCATAATTTTCTTTTCTATTACTCCAGATATTTTTTTTGAAATTAAAGAGGTTTAGGACATATATCGATATATAAACTTTCCTTGTTAAAATCATCCAAACATTCACATCCTAAAGTATCGTCATTCTCAATTAATTAACGCCCTGTATACATATTTTATAAGTACCTCCTTCAAAAGAACCACCATCTCGTTCATCACCAGCCTCTTTCCGGGGCACATCCTCGGCCCGTACCCGAACGGTAATGAAGCGAATTTGTGGAAGGATTCCTTCGAGTTCCGCAGCCACCTATCCGGATGGTACCGATCGGGCGATTCGAAGTACTCCCGACTAGTCGAAGTCACCGAACTGAAAGCCGATACTAGCGTCTGAAATAATCCAATAAATGCTCTAATTAATAGCTCTAATTGGCCGAGAGGGTGAAGTTAGAAACCAGACTTCAGTTCTCAATAGTTCTGAGTTAATATTAAAGGGTATTAGAGCAATGTATAATAATTAGTGTGCTAACTTCACACCTAACTTTCCCAATGGAAGAGTTCTAAATGATTTTGTTGAGTTCTAATTGTTTCTGAGGTGTTTATAATGGTTCTCTACAATTCGACATGATCCTGAAACGTTCTAGGTTAATCTAGACAGTTCTATATGATTCTGGATCGTTTTAAATGGTTCTAGACAGTTCTAAATAATTCTGGAACGTTCTAGATTGATCTACACAGTTCAACAGTTTTGATTAGAGTCCAGAATTCCTTTTGAATGGTATTTTAGATATTATGAATCGATCGATTAATTACATTTTTGGGTATCAAATAACCACCGAGGACGGTGTCCCGGGCCAAGAACCGGCTGTTTGCCCCCGCAGTCGGAGACAACCTCAACGTTTCCTTGATGCAAGCTTTCAAGTAAGAGTCGCCATCGTCAAGGGCCAAGTAGCGCTTCGCTTTGTTCTGTATGTCCTTGTTTTGGGCCAAATAATTCAAAGTGAGAGTCAGAGTGGTGGCTGTTGTATCGATACCACCTGGAACCCGACAAAAAGCTGCAAATTGTATTGTAAATTTAGCGTGGAAGTGTTACCGAAGAAGATTTCTAATGCTAGCATATTACAATCGTCTTCCGATAGACTTTTGTTGTCCAATAAGGTGTACATGAAAGGATTGGAGTCCTTTAAATCGCTCGGATTGGTATCGTACTTTGATCGTAAATCCTTCAAATGCTCCCGTAACATCCTGAAATCGATTAAGTGGGCTTACTCGATAAACAAGCTACGTTAAAAGTACTTGTAAATTATTCGATGCGACGATTTTAATTGTTTATAACCTTCGGTATCGTACAATTTCCACAAAGGCGGCCCCACTAGAGTCTTGTACAAACCGTCCATAAACATCTTGCTCGCCATCTTTATATCCTCGAACTCCCCATCGGATCCGCTGAACCTACGACCGGGACAAACAACAGAAATACCTTTAAACAATCAGCGAATATTCTAATGATTAACTCGCACCTTCGATCGCGAAACTCATCAGGTGCTCGTACGTATCCAGTAAAAGGCCGTCTTCGTCCGAGCGACTTTTAACGTACTTCACGAAAGCCTCGGCTACGTTTTCTTGCTGCCGTTGGTAGGCATTCAACAGGCCGGTTTTCAGCAGGGGATTCACGCCCGCTCTGAATTTGTGCCACTCCTCCCCGTTGCCGGGGACCACTCCTACGCTGTTGAAGGTCCGCTTTCTGTAGTGGTAGAGGGCGGGGAAGGGCGGCCGGACGGGCCGGAGCCCTTCGTTGCGAAAGAGGGTCTCTGTGTGATCCGCGTCGGTGGTGATCACCATGTTAGCGCCGCCTAGATTTAGTCGGAGTATCGGGCCGAATTGTTTAGTGAGATCCGAGACGGCTTCGGTTAGTTGCTCGGCTTTGTATGGACCTGTAAATGAAGTGGATTTGAATCGTCGTTTGTACGCGTTACAACGTTACCTCCTGGTAGAAATAGGTAAGTGTGGCCTAATAATGGTAGAGATCTTGGACTCGGTAGATCGGTAATGCGATTTATTCGAAGTTTATTCATGTTTTTTTTTAATGTTTTCGGCTATTTAGCAACAAGTGTTTTTCTTCTTCTTTCTCGATGTAAATAGGCCTCGGCTGTTTGGACAATTCGGCCAATGAACTGTGGCTGAATAGATCGAATAGTAACAGGCCAGACAACTGTCAACGTGACCGGTCATGCGCATTAGTAACCGACGCACCTAAGAGGGTAGCCCAGCCTCCATTTTGCGTATTGTGAAACTCAGGTTGTCGACATTTCAGGGGCGCGTAAGTAAATAACCCACTTTTACTTTTAAATAATCTCCACGAACTTCGCGAGCTCTAAGGGTAGTTTTGCGAAACGTTTACATTTCGATAAACCCCATGGAATCGCTACAAGAAACTCCACAACCGAATACTATCGCATATCCCGTTCGCAATGGATAGATTAGCCTCGTTTAATAATAATAATAATAGTAATAACAGTTTCTTCGCGATCGAATCAACAAGTATTCGAATCGACTGAAAGGCCGCCATTTTTGCTAGGTTATGGCCGACCCGGAGCCCCGCATAAAGAGCGAGGAGGTGGTGGTGAAGCCCGAGGAGGAGATCCACATCGAGGAGTTGCACTTCGAGGACCTCGACAAGTCCAATTCCGACGGCAACGACCGAAACGAGACGGTCGTCCTGCGGAACATCGAGCTCTCCGAGGCCACCGAAGGCGGCCAGCAAATCGAGTTCCTCGGCAAGATAATCTCCCAGGCCAATTCCGACGGCAACTTGGAGATCAACACGCTCGAAGAGGACGACGTCATACACACCTACATCATCAGGTATAACTAGAGCGATTCACGCGAGCACTAGATAGTAACGAGTAACTTACAGCGAGGATAACTACCAAGGTATCGACGGTGAGACTATTATATACGAAACGGGCGAGGGGGAGAATTCCATCGAGTATTTCATCGAAGACGGTAGTACTGAATACACCACCGTTATCAACGAAGATTCCAATTTAATCGAGTACACCAGCGTGGAGATTATAGATGAAAGCGAGAGCTTAGACGACAAACCCATAGCAGTGGAAGAAATCGAAGATGATGACGACGAAGAAGACGATGAAAGTAACGAGGTGGAATCGATCGAAGATGACGATACGAACTCGGTGTATTACGAGGAGAGGGAATGGAACGAAAACGAAGAAAGCAGCGATGCGATGGTGATCGATCAAGAAGTCGATAAGACTTCAGTGGATGCTGCTGCATTGCAAGAGGTTAAAAAGGAGGAATATTCCAGTTGCGGCATTTGCGATAAATCCTTCAGAACGCTCGCCGTAAGTCCCTATAATATCCTAAATCAATAGATAAAATTCGTTATGTTTCGTAGGGTTTGAAACGCCACGTAACGATCTACCACGAAAAGAAAGAAGACAACGATTTCGACGATCCCCTGTCGTTGGAGCTGTGCCCGTGCTGCGGAGAACCCTGGGACTCTGCTCACACGGTTATTCAATCAAACTTTAACCTACTAGATTAGCGACGATAGCGTTCGCTAATCGTTCGCTAGTTTGGTACCGCTCGTACGACTCTAATCGATCCGTCGGTTTCCAGATAGGCGACTACAAGTGCGAGCACTGCGACAAGCTGTTCGTGCAGGTCAACTTCCTGCAGCGGCACAAGAGCATCGAGCATCCGACGAACGAGGGCCGGTTCGTGTGCGTCGAATGCAAACGGGAATTCGCCGCCAAATCGGCGCTGGTCGATCACATGAAGGTCCATCCGGTGAAGAACGTCAAGTGCTTGGATTGCAACAAGGAGTTCTCGCGGAAGTACCACCTCGACAGGCACATTGGCCAGACGGGCTGCATGGGCCAGCCGAGGAAGATGTACGATTGTCGCGTGTGCGACAAGTACTTCACGAGGAAGGACAATCTGGCGGAGCACCTGCGCAACCACGCCGGGCAATCGAAGCAGAAGAAGAAGTACACGTGCCAGTACTGTCAGAAGCAGTGCCAGGGGATCACGTTGTTGAACGTGCACGTGCGCACTCATACGGGTACGTTTTTGTTTAATTAATTATGCGGAATGTTAATCGTATTAAACGATTTATTGGTTTGTAGGGGATAGGCCTTACCAGTGCGATTTGTGTCCGAAACGGTTCCCTTCGACGGGCGCCATGAAGAAGCACAGGAGGAAACATACGGGCGAGAAACCGTACAGTTGCGATCAAGTGGGTTTGTTGCAAGATTAATGGTGAAAAGTTCTCGGTTCGACAATGGAAGACCGGCGATATTGTATTGAAAAATTGCTTTTATTCTTTGTATTAAGTCGAAATGTTTAGTTCGATGCGGTTCTAATTGGTTCTGGGGCGTTCTAGATTGTTCTAGACAGTTCAAAATGACATTCTAAACGATTCTAGACCGTTCTAAGTGAATCTGAAGCCTTTTAACTAGCTCTAGATACTTCTACATCATTCTGGAGCGTTCTAAATGGTTTCAGACAATTACAAAAATGATTCTGGAGCTTTCTAAGTGAATATGGAGGTGAATATGAATATTCTAAATGGTTGTAGACAGTTCTAAATCATTTTTGAAACGTTTTAAACGATTCTAGACACTTCTAAATAATTCCGAATCCTTCTGAACGTAGCTAAACGGTCCTAGACAGTTCTAAAATGATTCAAGCCGAGAACTTTTCGCGCCCTACCTTCTCGTAGATTACTCGAACAGGTGACAATAATCGACGTATCGATATTTCAGTGCCACCGGAAATTCTCGGCCAAAGAAACGTTGAACCGGCACTATCGCATCCACACGGGCGAGAAGCCGCACCGTTGCCAGTTCTGCGGCAAGGCGTTCATCCAGCCGTCGCAGTTGCGCGCGCACATCTTCCATCACACCGGCGAGAACGCGTACACGTGCTCGTACTGCGGCAGGGCGTTCAATCGCAAGTTGCGGCTCACCAATCACATCAAATACATGCACGAAGGGGCCGATCCGCTGCCGTGCAGCGTTTGCTCGAAGACGTTTTTCAGGAAGGAGGACGTCGCCAGGCATATGTTGTCGCATACGGGCGAAAGACGTACGTTTATATCGCTTCTATTTGCTTCTATTTGCTTTTATACAGTTCCGAAGAATGCCATCTTTGATAGATAGATGGCGCTCGAGCGTTAGATGGAGTAAAGCATAGACCAAACAATATACACTGTGCTTCATTCCAAATCGCAACATTATAGGTTATATAGCATAGACCTATTAAGTAATAGGTTCTAACGTTCTACCGTTTTGTTGCATCGACAGCGTTCAGCTGCGAGGTGTGCAACAAATCGTTCGCCGTCCGCTCGTCGCTCAAGATCCACATGAACACGCACCGCAAAGAGCAGCCGTGCAGCTGCGAAACGTGCGGCCGGGCGTTCATCCGCAGGGACTGTCTGATGCGGCACATCCGCAGCCGGCATCGCGACGTCCTCGAGGACATCGTCGCCAACGCGGAGAAGAAGCGGCTGCAGGAGCAGCTGCTGACGGCGGCGGCGGCGTCGGACGACGCCGACGAGGCGATGACGAAGAACGTCGTTTGGACCGAATTGACGTTGACCGAATCGATCAAGGAGCTGCTGACGTTGCTGGTCGACGAGGAGTGTCTGTTGGAGTTCGGGTATCCGGAGGCGCCGGTCGATAAGGTATTGATTGGAAAGGCTTCGAAAGCGCTTCAAATCCGCCCTAAAACCGCTGTAAAACCTCTTTAGGAATGCTTAAAAAAGTGCGGTAAATCTACTTTGCTTCTAAATTGCTAGAAAACTTCTTCAAAACCGCTCTAAAATGCGTTTAAAACTGCTCTAAAACCGCTTTCAACCTATATTTCTTCAAAACACCTCTAAACCCTCTTCAAAACTACTCTAAAATCTCTTTAAAACTACTCTAAAATCTCTTTAAAACTACTCTAAAACCGCTTTCATTGTATATTTCAAAATCGCTGTAAAACGTCTCTTAAAAAGCTCTTTAAATCTGCTTAAAAAGTGCTCTAAATCTGCTTAAAAAGTGCTCTAAATCTACTTTGCTTTTAAACTGCTCTAAAACCGCTTTCAACCTATATTGCTTCAAAACACCTCTAAACCCCCTCTTCAAAACTACTTTAAAACCGCTTTCATTGTCTATTGCTTCAAAACCGCTATAAAACGTCTTTTAAAAATCTCTTTAAATCTGCTTAAAAAGTGCTGTAATCTACTGTGCTTCTAAATTGCTAGAAAACTTCTTCAAAACCGCTCAAAAATCTCTTTAAAACTGCTCTAAAACCGCTTTCATTCTATATTGCTTCAAAACACCTCTAAACCCTCTTCAAAGCTACTCTAAAATCTCTTTAAAACTACTCTAAAACCGCTTTCATTGTCTATTGCTTCAAAACCGCTATAAAACCTCTCTTAAAAATCTCTTTAAATCTGCTTAAAAAGTGCTGCAAATCTACTTTGCTTCTAAATTGCTAGAAAACTTCTTCCAAACCTCTCTAAAATATTGTTAAAACTGCTCTAAAACCCCTTTCATTCTATATTGCTTCTAAATATTTCTAAAACCGCTCTAATACCACTTCAAAACAACTCTAAAACCGCTTTCCTTCTAAATAGCTTCAAAATCTCTACAACCGCTTCAAAGCTGATTTAAAACAGTTGTAATACCGCTTCAAAACCACTCTAAAACCGCACCAAAACCGCTTCAAAACTACTGTAATACCGCTTTGTTTCTAAACTGCTACAAAATCTCTTTAAAACCGCTTCAAAACTTGCTCTAAATCCGCTTTAAAACCGAACGTCATCGACGGCAATTTAACTGTTTGTAATTTATACAGTGTGTCCCACGTTATTTTCGCAACGGGCGTGTATAGTAGAGAGTGATAGACTTGTGTAATTGATTGGCGATTGTAATTTTGTAGGTTCTGGATAGCGTGATAGCGAAATGCGGTCACAAGCCGGCGTCCGAGGAGGATTTCGATTACATCGGTAGGATTCGAGAAAATGCCAAACTCTTGTTTACTGTCGTAATCGACGACGAGGCCGTTAAAGAGCTGCTCAACAATCAGACGGTCGACGAGGTGATTGTGCACGTTTTGAAATTGGCGAAGAAGCCGACGTCGGGCAGCAGCGAAAATTCAAAATAACCGCCTTATTCTATTTGTAGATTTTCGATTTTACAAGATTTTTTTTTTTTGGTATCAGAGAAGAATTATATATATATTGGTAAGTTTATTTTATCCTTGTCGATTCGTTATCTATTCCGGGGGTACAGTTGGTGCAAAATAAATACCGATAACCGTCACCTGTGATTGAGTACTAGGCAGTGTTGCCGGACTTTTACACAGTACAAAATTTGAGAATTTTCTACAAATTGTCAAATGGCAAAATGACGAGAACAACTTGAAAATTAGGTGTAACTGTTTTACGTTTTTAAACGCAGGATGTATTCAGGAGCTTGCTATAATTAATCATAAAATTCCTTTATCATCTGAAATACATTTAAGAGTACATAGTAAAATTTCTGAGAAAACTTCTGAATCTGAATTATTTAGTGCTCAAATTGTCATTTCTAACATGTGGAAAAAATAACTACGCAAAAAATTCTTATTTCTCGATTATTCGATTGAATAGCCTTTAGTAGTTGAGGCTAGTAAACTAAAAAAATAAGAAATTGTAATAGAAAAAAATAATAATTTTATTCACAAACGTTGAATTTTGACAATATATATTTTTGGATGATTTAATTCTGCATTTTAACATTTTCTATCATCCCTTATTAATATTAAATTAAATTCCGCAGGTATTAAGCTTAATCTATTTCGTGGAATTTACTTTTAAAAGTTGGTCACAATGCTTGTCAAGTATGACGACAGTAGTGACGTGTATGAATATTTTTTTTGCACCGACTGTAGATATTTCAATGAACAACGCGCTGTGTAATAAAAAATATTTATTTATTCGACCTAACGAGGCGTATAAAAAAATAGGTACATAAATAACTAAATAAAGGTACATAAATTCATACAGTAAATAATGTATAATATAAAAAAAGACGAAAATTGAATACAGGAAGTTTACGAAAACCTGTACATACATCAATAGATTAATAATAACACCGACTAGTACAACGTTTGTCCTAAAATAATCGACCCAGCTCGATGAAATTCACCGTACTATAAACGTGATATTTCAAAGCCTACTGTGCCTTGTCGATTTTGTACGACTCGCAAATCGTCCATCTCATGCGTCGAATTCCAATCGATAAATAAATTAAAAATTCGAAAATAATTACACGACCAAACGCTCGGTGATGTTGTTCTCATTTCGTTTGCGGCACCGCCGGTATTTTGAAGTTGATATATTCGTGACTATCCGGAGTTTTCGAGCCGATGTTCATGTATTCGTTGCTCGACGTTTTCGCCGAATCCTCCATACCTGTTCAATAAAGTTCAATTAATAGTACAAAGCAATTATAGTTGGTACAATGGAGCGCATTTTATAATGTACAGTGCATTTCTTTAATGTCCCCACCCCCCTTTTATTTTTTGAACGGATCAACTTAGAAAATTGAAATTTAGGATAACAAAACTAATGCATGATTACTATATTTTGTAGTAAAATTGACAGATGAAAATTTCAAGATGGCGACTGGGCGCCATATTCAGAAATAAATTTAACATCAAATACTGTACAACCCTGGAATATAAAGTCAATATCTGCACCCATTACCTGAATACATCGACATTTAACATCATAATTTGAGGAAATAAGCTGAGTTCAGTTCAAAAAGTGCTCGTAAAATAAAAGGGGGGAGGTGCATTAAAGAAATGCACTGTATAGGTAAGTGCAGGTTTGTTTGTAATACGGTCAATTCTATGATTAGAACGAGGATAGATCTCTCCACAATATCACCCTCTTCCTACACGAGACTAATGGAAGTTAGTGTATCTTTGTTGCACCCATTTAGACTACATTACATACAAATTTGCACCTATCTGTATACCTGGTATCGGTAGACCGCACGGAGGAAATTCGATGTAGAATTCGTTGCGAATGTTGAGCGTATCGGGACGATTCATCGGCTTCTCCTGCAACAAATTTACCGGTAAATCATCGCTTAATTTATCGCCGAAAAAAACTCCTAAATACCTCGATGGTCTCGAACGTGTGCTTCGCAGGCAAAACTTTCAACGGTTTCGGGGCCGGCAAAGTGTTGTAATTCAACTCCAGCACCGCCTTGTTCAATTTATGCCGAAACTCGTCCTCCGATCCGCTATTCAAACCCACCTAAAAACAATAAGTACATTTATTAAATTACCATTCTAATGTATTTTTGGAGCCTGTCAACTAAATATTGCATTCGGTAAATTGTTAATAATTTCCATACTACTGCAATATATTGTGCTATAAGAGCGTTTTCACACTGCAATGTATTGCATATTGCAGTACAATATTGCCAGTGTTGTTAAAACTACTTTGTATAATAGTATTTAAAACTAAATGTGTAATGACAAAATTCAACGAATTGGGGCATTTAAATAACAATTCAGGTACCTAATATAGAAAAAATAAATTATTTGAAAATGTATTTAAATGATGTAGTTAAATACTACAAAAAATGTAGTTAAATGTATTTCCGGACTTACAAAAGTAGTTAGTTGGTTATTTAAATACATTAAAAGTAGTTGACATTGCACCGTGTGAAAATGCTCTTGTAGGTACACGTGATTTGTTAGAAACGGCCTCTTACTCATTACGATTACGACAACCAACCACCGAACTAGTAAAGGGTGTTTCAATAAAAGCGCAGAGATTTTAAGGTTCAATAAAACAATGTTATCTGTAGTAAAATGTGGAAATATTTATAAATTTATCATGTGTACATTTAGGAATTATACACTGTGTTATTTATAAGATGCGACGTAGGGATTCCTGTACAAATGTGTCAAAAGCAAGCTAACCTTTTTACCAAATAACGTTCGTAAAAAATAATGACAGATTTGAAAAGATCGTCAAGTCGAAATAGACATACAATTTTATTAAATTCGTTCTGGATTAATTAAAAAATGTATAATTAAGTTGAAAAAAGTCATACGTCAAATGTCACTATCTAATAATTGTATAATGGGCGGAGTTAGCCGGGATGGTTTACGCTCTGAAGTTTGAAAAAATCAGCGGTAACTTTCGATCTGTCATGTTATAATCACGTGCCATTATGACTGTCAAACATGACGGGCAATTCAAATCTTGCGGTCTTATCGAAACACCCTTTACAAAGTTCGAAGCCTTCTCTTACCGTCCTATCCTCGTTATCGGACAGCGTGCCGCTGTCGCCGAGGCTGCAGCCGCTCGCCGTGCTGATGCGTCCCGACGAGCCCGAGCTGGACGTGCTCAGGCTGCTGACGGGACGGGCGTCGGCGCCGGCGCCGCGCCGCTTGCCCTTCTCCTCCTTGGGCTTGGCGAACAGCTTGCGCACGCGCTCGAACGGCGTCGCCTTCCGCTCGCCGCCGGCGCCGACGCCGGCCTTGAGGCGCGCCTGGATGCGCTCGTACTCGACGCGCATCTCGTTCAGCTGGCGCTGTTTCTCGCGAAAGGACTTTTGCACGTCGTTGCGTCGCTTCCATTCTTCCACCAATCGTTCCGCTTGCGATATCGAATGGATGTTGTTCTGGAATGGCGAGGTTGTTTGTTGAATTTTAGTGGTTTGTAGTATGACAAGGAAATACAGCGTGTCTACTTAAGTTGGCAACATATGGGAAACTTTTTTATAATTAATTTTAGGGAAAAAAGTTATTCTTTATAAAAAGTTCTGCATGATCTGAAACCGTAGAAACAATCATCAAATATCAAATTTTTTTTATTCGTTTACGAGGTTTGTGGAAAAATCTGATTGTAAACATAAATGTTTCATTCCGTCCAGAATGTAATAAGCAAATTTTTACAAAACAAAATTTATTACACATCTAATAAATACACAATTAAAATGAAAATAATTTCAAGAACAATGTTTATTACACATCAACTGTTCAATAAAAATAAGAGATTACTGTTTATTATTAATTATTGACAACAGTTAAAAGATAATTCAAAAAACATGTATCACATAATATGCAAACTTAGACATTACTTAAGTTTCTAAAGAATAAAAAATAAGTTGAGGTAGATGGATGTGATTACATTGTTCTTGAAATTATTTTAATTTTAATTGTGTATTTATTAGATGTGTAATAAATTTTGTTTTGTAAAAATTTGCTCATGACATTCTGGACGGAATGAAAAATTTATGTTTACAATCAGATTTTTCCACAAACCTCGTAAACGAATAAAAAAATTTGATATTTGATGATTGTTTCTACGGTTTCAGATCATGCAGAACTTTTTATAAAGAATAACTTTTTTTCCTAAAATTAATAAAAATAGTTTATAAATAAAAATTATTAAATATAAAAATAAAGTTTATTAATAAAAAAGTTTCCCATATGTTGCCAACTTAAGTAAACACGCTGTATAAGAGGTGATTTTATAATGCTTTTAACGCTTAGATCCCCTTCAAAATTTGGTAATAATCATCCGATTAACAAGTGCCCCGCTGAGAACAGGTACTAGGGAACTAATGCAGATTGGTAATTATACATTTTCGCTTAAGGGCGCCACTTGAGGGTATTTTTAAATGAGAAAACATAGGTTTAGTAATTCCAGTAAGATTCAAATTTGGCTTCATCAATTAATTTGAATCTTTCTTATACCTAATATAGAGACCCCAAGCAATGATATATCCTATTTTTAATCTCTCCTACTTCACTATATATTTAAGAAAATTGCAATCAAAAACTGTCATTTATTTGCAATGTTATTTAAATGTCAAAACGTAATTCTAGTAAGACTCGAATTTCCTCGAACGGATGTGTGAATAATTTTAGTAGGATGAAGAATACTTATTACAGAACGATGTCTCCTAGTTTATATTGATCCACAGGCTGTATTAAATTGAAAAAAAAAACTAATTAAAGTATTTTAGCCAATGATGATGATAGATTCCTGTAAATTATGATATCGCCTGACATAAATGTCAAATCACAGAACAATTTTGTAAATTTGACTAGCGACAGCGGTGCCAGTAGTTTCCGTTTTTCAGAGATTTTCGGATAATTAGCAATTTTTTAAGGACAGGTAATATGAAATAAGGTATTTCCAGTGCACTGAAATACTTTTAGAGCACTTTAATGAGTATTTTTAAAACCCTACTTTTATCTTTTCAAATAGCAGGGAAAAGAATTGAATTTAAAATATTTTGAAAAGGATTTCTTATTTGACTCTCTTGTACGTTTGATTTTATGCCAAGTGTATAATCAAACACGGAACATCTACTAGCGAATTAAACTAATCTCATCCCATCTATTGTGGAAAAATTTAACCAAAAATAGTTTTATATTACCCCTATATACAGGTTGCTCAATTTTTGATCGCAACATAGGTTATATAGGCCATGGGTGCGATAAAGAGAACTTCTATTAGACACTTACAAAGGAAAAAGAAAGAGTGACATTTGTGTCATTGCAACTTTTCACTCTGTTCTTCACAACTGTTATTTTATTAATCTTTCTTTGTTCCACTCATAGAAATGACCATGTTGCAATCGGAAATGGAGCAAACGATATATTCTATATTATGAATTTGAGGGCGTGCTTTGGCGACCTTAAATATTATTGAAAATTGATGATAAGTTGAGGGTAAACCCTAATGAGTTTATTGGAGATTACAGCTTAGGATTCAAAAGTCACCTCTTATATTTCTGGTCACACTAAACGTGCGTTACCTTGAAGTCGTTGATTATTTCGGCCAGTTCCTTCTGGACTTTGTCTTCGAGTTCGAGCTGATCTTGGGGTTTTTTGGTCGTTTGTTTGGGTATTAGTTCGGTGATTTGTCGCTGTTGCGGTGGCGTTTCTTCGGGTTTAATCGCGTCGGTGCCGGTGGGGGTGTGCATGGGGATGTAGAGGCTCGACGGCCATTCCTTGGGGGTCACCGGCGTGGTGACCACGGGTTTGGGCGCCGGGCACAGTTTGTAGAATTCTTGGATCGTCTTCGGTACCATGTAACCCTCATCGTCTGCGGTAAATAACTAGTTTAATATTTAAGTAATCGGAGAACGGACGTTGTAGAATTACCAGTATCCTGAGATTTGGTCGTCTCGGTAATCTCTTTCAATCTAGCGTACATGCTGGTAAACTCGTTGATGTTCTGAAAGAAACGTAATTATATCGAACCGAATTTCAACACCCTGTAGATCGATAACGAAGCGTTTGCCGACCCACGTTTAGATGAACTTCTAGTCACAAAATAAGCCAAAGAACCACCCCCATTTCGGATGTACACGATGTTTAGGAACACCCTGCATATAGGGACTAATTTTATTGTACAAATCACCCTCTCACCATGAATCCCTTGAACATGGCGGCCAGCTCGGAGAACCCGTTGGCCTCGGCCATCTCCGGCGGCGTCATGTCGAAGATGTTCCGGACGTCGTAGGCGGCGTCGGCGCCGGGACACTCGAGCAGCTGCATGGCCAGCTTCTCGAGGCCGAACTTGGCGGCGAAGTGCAACAGCGTGGGGAACTCCTCGTGGCTGTGCTTGTGGCCCAGCGCGCCGACGGCGCACCGCGACTGGCAGCCGTTCAACAGATCGAAGTGGGCCGGCAGGTTCTTCTGGAAATTGTGCACCAGCCAGTTGTCCAGGTGATCGACGTCGGACGGGCTGAAACCCACCGCCTGCGAAACGTCGCACCGATTATTACCTAATCGAGGAGATTCCGTAATATTAGTACATTACCTGGCACATGAAATCGACCGGGTTATCGACGCTCCTGAGCAACTGGTCCAACTCCCTCAGTTTGCTTTCGCACTTGACGGGCCTGCTGCCGATGATGCTGCCGTTCTTCTCGACGAGCACGTTGACGATGACGGTGATTTGCGTCAGCGATTCGGGCATCCAGAACTTCATCACGTACGGATTGCGACGCCGCACCGATTTGATCTCGTGCAATTCCCCGTTGCGCTCCACCGAGATCTTCACCACGTCCTCCTTCTGCAGCGGATGCGTCAACAGCACCGACACGCTGTTCTGGCCCTGCCGGATCTTCTTGGGCGTCACCGAGAAGCAGGCCTTCTCCTGCGACGTGACGGAGATCTGGCGCTTCCACACCGCCGACAGGACGGCCATCGCCTGGCCGAGGAACTCCTTGGTGAAGTTCTCGTCCTGGTCCTGGCCGACGCCGCGCCGCCGCCATTGGAAATAGGTCGGCAGCGCCGATTTGTGCGCGTCGAGCAGATCGTCGTCGGCGACGCCCAACAGCAGGGCGAGCGTCCTGTCGGCCTGGAAGAGCTTGCCCAAGGAGGCGGCGCAGGCGTCGGGACGCTCGGCCACGAAGTCCAAGAAGCTCGGGCATATCACTACGAGTTGTAGCTTGACGGTGGAGGTTTTGCCGAGCAAGTCTTTCAATTCCTCCTCGGATTTCGAGAGTATCTCCTCCGACGAGTTGCATTGGATTCTGGAAGATTCGAGATGTTAGTGTGGCAAGTGTGTAGTGAGGAACGTGCAGGAATTTTGCGAATCTAGGGAAATCGGCGTGGAGTTGGTGGTAGGGGTTTTCTGGATGATTCGAGACGCTAATGTGGCAACTGTGTAATGAAGAACGTACAGGAATCTGCGTATCTAGGGGAGTTAGGTTGGTAAGTTTAGGGAAATTGGTGTAGAAGTTGGTAGCAGTGATTCTAGTAGGGATTTTCTGGATGATTCAAAACGTTAATGTGGCAACTATGAAGTGAGGAACGTGCAGGAATTCTGCGAATCTAGGGAAATTAGGTGAGGAAGTTTAGGAAAATTGGTGAAGAAGTTGGTAGCAGGGATTCTAGTAGGGGGTTTCTGGAAAATTCGCGACGTTAATGTGGCAACTGCGTAATGATGTTAGGGAAATCGGTGCAGGGTTGGTAGCAGTGATTCTAGAAGAGGTTTTTCTGGAAAATTCGCGACGTTAATGTGGCAACTGTGTAACGAGGTTAGGGAAATCGGTGCAGGGTTGGTAGGGTTTTCACAACGTACTTGAAGGGTTTCCTGTTGGCGTGTTTGCTGATTTGTTGAAAGTAGGTGGTGAAATAGTCGACCCACAGGGTAGCCGCTTCGCTGCTTCTCAACCAAACGATCAAGATGTCGTCCATGTTTTGGTTTCTGTTCGATCCTGTATAGGAAAAACAAACTGTCAACACAAATAACCGACTATCGGAATTAAATCGACGCAATCTCGACGACGGTTCAAATTCCACGAACTCGTAGATCGTCCGTTATCGGCCGTTATCTCGGCTCCCTTCAGAAATAGGGCGAAAAAACGCTCGAAGCGAACCGCCGAAAAATGAGACGACAAACTCACCGAATCTCCGCGACGGTAATAAAAGTTTTCTAGTACTCCGGCTCGAACGGGGGCCCGCACAAAGGACCGCGTTGTTCGCGCGTACCGGCCTCTCGAAGATCAAGGATCACCACAAATGATCCATTCGATTCTCGATTCGACTAAACGGGGAGCGATCGAACGAACGCGCCGTCGCCGGTACTCGAACCGTACGCTCTTTTTACGCGGCTCCGCCGAGACGTAAATAGAATTTCAAAGAGCGGCCCGAAGGAATAGTGCGGGAATATTCGATATATTTTTTTTTGTCGTTTCGTTTTTTTTTTTTTTGGACGAATTTTACCGGACCATTTTGCCGGTGAAATAGTCCGAGAAATGTCGGCGAAACTTATTTTTTGCGTTTATCCGCCTGGCTACAGGTAAATTTCGATAGAAATATTTCAGAACTCTCCATAGTCATTTAGAACGCTCAAGAATCATTTAGAACACTCCAGAACCATTGAGAATGATTTAGAAGTACCTAGAACCATTTGGAACGCTCCATAATCATTTAGAACCGTCAAGACCCATTTAGCACTGTCCAGAACTATTTAGTACACTTCAGAACCATTTAGAACGCTCGATAGTTATTTAGAAAGCTCGAGAATCATTTTAAATTATCTAGAAGCATTTGGAACTATCTAGAACCATTTAGGACGCTCCACAGAATCATTTACAACTGTCTAGAACCATTTAGAACGTTCCATAGTTATTTAGAAAGGTCCAGAATCATTTTAAATTATCTGGAACTATTTAAAATGCTCCAGAAGCATTTAGAAAGGTTCAGAACCAATTAGAACACTCCACAGAATCATTTAGAACTGTCTAGAACCATTTAGAACGTTCCATAGTTATTTAGAAAGATCCAGGATCATTTTAAATTATCTAGAACCATTTAGGGCGCTCCAAAAGCATTTAAAACAATCCAGAACGCCCCACAATCATTTAGAACTGTCTCGAACTAAAGATTTCTATTTTTTCGGCGAGATAGTCCGGGAAATGTTACCGATTGTTGACTTTTACTCCAATAGTCGGGTAGCACATTTTCGTATCATTTTTTTTTGCATAATAGTACGGTAGAATTCGCCTGTTTTTTGCGCCGCTTGTTTATATATATATTTTTTTTTTTCGGAAGATTCGAGCAGGTAGATGGCGAGACGCGCGTGAAATATTAATCAATTTCGATGCGTATCGACCGGTGCATAAATAATATTGTTTAGGTACCCGTTCCGGGAAACCTCCTTCGTCGTTTGAATGACAATAGATTTCTCAGGTTTCTATGGCGACGCATTCACATACATATACAGACGTAAATAAATTAAAACGAGAAGAAAAATTTAACTATCAAATATCAATCGACGCTCGACGGTTACCAATTAGTTTGAGGATTAAGTGACATCAAAATAAGGGGTATATCTTCATATAAATTTTGTTAATTTCAACACCCATTTTCGAGCTAGAGGTCTTTAAAGTTGAAAATTTAAAACTTTTTTACGTTTTATTTCTAGGTTATACATAGGAACAATATAAAATTTTTGTGGTTCATTACATACACCCGTGTGCCCAATTTGGTGATAAAATGAAACCTGCACTATTCTCTGGAAGACAGTGGCGGCGTGTTCCCATAAAAGTCCCCATAAAAGTTACGAATTGTTAATCACTGGGAACACGCCACTACTGTCTTCCAGAGAATAGTGTAGGATTCATTTTATCACCAAATTGGGCACACTAGTGTAGGTAATAAACCACCAACATTTTATATTGTTCCCATGTACAGCTTGGAAATAAAACGTAAAAATAAGTTTAAAATTTTCAACTTTAAAGGCCTGTAGCTCAAAAATGGTGGCTCAAATTAACAACATTTATATGAAGTTGTACACTTATTTTGATGTCATTTATACGCTCCCGAATTATTGACATCTATTTTCTGTGACACCCTGTATAGTTTATACACGAGAGCGCCTTGACACGAATTCCCGAATATTTATAACAGAATTTAGCACTCGCTGAAAATGTATTTAGTACAGAAAAAAATTCCCACCGAAACCCGAGACACGTCACCGATATTCCAGGTATCGGAGAGCCCTGCTTGGAAACGACCAAATGTGCGGGGAGCGGATGATTTGCACTGATAAAATTACAATTTAATCCGTAGTAGATGAATCCCTGTTATACATTAGGCCGTATTTATAAAAAGAAGCACAACCTTTTGCTTCAAAAAATGAAGGAATCGCTTCAAGGTATTATGCATAAAAAGAAGAGAACAAAAAGAGGTTTCGCTTCGAGGTCCCTGCTGTTGCTTTAAAGCAAATCATTTTATGGTTTTAAAATCTTTGTATAAGGTTTTGGAAACTTTTTCTCTTATTTTTTGCCTCTACCTTTTACTTCAAATATGGACTATTTCATTAATAGAATCCTTACAAGCCAGATAAAAACGAAACGCAACCTTTTCGATTATTTAAACAAGGATTATTTTAGCGCACGTTTGAACAGTCGATCCGTTCACGAGGAGCCAATCTCCGAATATATCCCTAATAATATAATCTGGGATTTAAAAGATGTTCTCCAGATGTAAAGTGGACCATCTGCAATTGACTTGACAGTGACCTGTTTCGTCGGGGTTTCGTTCGGCTCATTCAAATTCGTATATTATACATATTATACAGGGTGTTTACAATAAGTTTTTTAGAGGCGATTCCCCAATAATGATCCCCTTATAATAAACGATTTAATCTATAGTGTGTAGGTTTATTGAGCGATTCCTAGTGGGTAATTGTTCTTGTAAATAAATAACTGTGAATTAGTCTATGATAATAATAATTTGGAGACGAAAAAGGCAATGTTTGAGTACTAAAATATCAAGTAGCCAATATTCTACGGATATGGCGTTTCCGCTATTGACGCATGACAATTTTACGGAAATAAATCCATTACCTGTTCATTGAAATTCAACGCGTTCTTGATCGTATATATATATCCACGGAATTAAATCCTAAACGAACCAATAACTGTCAACCGTCAAATTTCGCCGATGCGACCCGACTATTTTCCCCGCATTATCTTTACAGGGTGGCACATTTGTATGGAAAAGCTTATTGTAGAAGATATCAAAAAAACTTCATTACAAAAGTGGTAGATCGATAAAATATAGGGTGATCCATTTAAAATAACGGAGAAAATGTTACTTTTGTGTTTGGATCCACCCTGTAGACACCCGAGTTCTGGGCCACCCTGTATAAAATATTCATTTCGAACGAATTGTTGCTCACCTCTGGCGCATTTGAAGCACCGTTTCCTCGGATAGGAAGCGTGCCGGACGGCGTGATCGTCCAAATCGGCGTCGAAATCGCCCCCGTTCGACGGGAAATCCTCCTTGAAACCGGCCGGTTCGTCCCGCTGCGAATTTTCCCCGCAGCTTTTCCTCACCGCGAACGTACCGATCGAATGCCTCCTTCGGGCGCCGCCCGTCTGCGATCCCGGAAAATTGTGATACCTAAATATAATTAATCAAAAAAAATATATATATGACAAATGACAGCGCAGATTGGCAGATGACAAGTGACAGATGGCAAATGACAGATGTGACAAGTGAAACTAATGACAAATGATAAGGTAACTAATGACCGATGGCAAATGATGGATGACACACACGATAAATGACAGATAAGGTGACAAGTAACATACACGTACTCAAAAATGTTTTGCATATTATACAGGGTGAGTCGTGAGGAATCGTACATATTTTAACAGTGTATAGAGGCGCTTAAGGTGAATATCATACGACCATTAAAAGTTCCATCGGCCTTTTCTCTAAGGAGATACAGGGTGATTTGTGAATTTTGACGAAATTTTCTATTGTTTATATCTTTATGGTGGTTATTTCGATTTGGTTCGTTTTTTGGTAAAAGTATACATTTTGAACCAGCAACACACTGATTTCAGGACCGTCTTCAAAAGAAAGAGGTAAATATTTCCAAACTTAATATTTCACCCTGTATACACTTTTTCTATATTTTCATTTGGTTATTGTAGAAGGTATAAGTAACTCATAAAGCCTGAGCATCGGAAATTTTTGCCACACTTTGTTTAAATTGTCAATTATCAATTAACTTAAAAAAATGCACATTTAGCATAACCGAATAATTTACATTAAAATAATATTTTCTATCGTACAAATTTTATTGAAAATTAATAAAAACGACTAATTACATATTCCTTTCTATGAAAAAGTCCTAAAATTACAAAAAGATTCCGGGAAGATTCTGGGCCTCAAAATATTACTATCTGACACAACTTGCTTTAGTTAAATATTAAAAATAAAAAAGATAAAGAGTGTCAAAGTTGAAATAAAAAAAAATGCAATAAGCAAAACATTTTTGAGTGTGTGTATATGACAGGTGACAGATGACGGATATAAGGTAATCTAGGGGTGAATTTTTTTTTTACCTGACGATTTCTTTATCGATGAAAACCTCGTCTTCGGATAGATCTTCGTGGTCGAGTCGGGCTTCCTCGGAGGCCGCCATAAATTCGGATTTGTCGCCTTTCAGGGAGCCGGCCCTGCTCGGCGGGTTTTTCGATGATAATGATAAATCGGGAGCGATGTCGCTCAATCTCGGCTCGCCCATGATGAGCAGGCTCTTGTTCGAATCGGCCGAATTCGTACTTAGAGACCTACAAATAGGACGAGATAGATTCGATTCGCTTGAGTAGGCTTTGAGTAACTGTCAAAATCGACGTATAACTGTCATAACTGACGTATAACTGTCATAATTGACGTATAACTGTCATAATTGACGTATAACTGACATAATTGACGTATAACTGTCATAATTGTCAAAAAATCGTATTTACCTGAGGTACATTCGTTTGTTTCTGCACCATCCCTTGCCCTTCGGTGGGGTGAATTGCCTTTGAAGTAGGGCGAAGTCGTCGTCGGATTCTTCGGTTTTGGCGACCGAAAAATACGAGGGGTTGTCTGGAAATAGCGTAAAAAAATAACCTGTCGGCGTTGCCGAGTCTATAAAAGTTACCCAGAAAGTCACAAGATGAATAGTTATTCATTAATTTTCGCAATTAATCGACCGATAATTAGAATTTTAATCGTAATTAAGCGCGTGATTCACATGTAGTTTGTTTACCGATCATGAAATGTCGCTGATAAATGTGTTTACGAGCTCGATTGAATTGAGCTGTGCTACCGAACAATAAGAGACCTACAGTAACGATGATATTACAAGTATTTATACGCATTAGGTATTATTCATACGATCGCCCGGACTATAATACACAGGGTGTTTCTGAAATAAATGGTCAAACTTTGGGAGCAAGTAGAGAATCTCAAAATATGACAAAAACTTAAATGTCATTTTGTCGAAATGTCCAGTTTTTGAAAGAATTCATTCCTACTAGATTTTTTAAGATGACAATAGTTAAATAACTACATTTGTATATCGGAATTTTAAAAGTCATTATTCGTGAAAACGGTTCATTTTGCGGAAAATCAACAAGTATATCTAACTTCATTTTTTCATATTTTTTAAACACACCACATAGAAAAGGTTAAAATAAAAAAGTTAGGTTAGAATTACCCCACGAACCCCCCATTTTAACCCACCCCTGGACAACTTGTTTAACCCGATTGAATAGTACCGTAAGATATTTCATTCCCTCAGTATGTGTACCGAATTTCATAATTTTACCTTTACTATTAACGAAATTATTAGTAAAAATACCTCTTCAAGAATCCATCTTTAACACCCTGTATACCGATAACCAATGACATTTTGATAAAAGTTTTCGTCATATTTTGAGATTCTCTACTTGCCCCCAAAGTTTGACCGCTTATTTCATAAACACCCCCTGTATAATCGAATTTAATAGTGCGGGCGATTCGGTGCATTTTTCATAAATGTAAATCAAGCACAATTTAAATATACAGGCACTCACCGAAGTCCATTATGCAGGCGGGATAATGTATTTATTGCTATCTTTCACTATTCCCCCGATACGTGACTAGAAAAAGTCATCGGTCATTTCCTCTTCTTCTTCTTCTACTGCTTCTTCTTTTTCAACGGGACGGATGCCGAAGATCGAAATAGGAAATGGGAAATCGTAAGTCCTGGAACAACAACGGAATTTTTTATTCACATGCACATTTCACTAACGCCCGTCGAGAGTAATAAAAAAAACCGCCTAGAATTTCTAATGTAAATTATTTACGATTCGGAGTGTGTTCACCTTTACACCATTTCCTCTCATCCCGTTGGAATCACAGGAAGATATTGCATTACAAATAAACGAATTTGTGCTGTACTCTTATTAGTTTTTCAAACGTAAATCGTAAAATATTCTCAAATAAAAAAAAAATCAGGATATTTATTTCGAGTTTAATATCGAATACTCCACGATATCTACAGGGTGTTTTTTAATAACATTCTAATAGTGAATGGGGTGATTCTTGGGCCCATTTTGAGAAAAAAAACTTCATATGAACTTATATCCTAAACGTCTTAACTTTTGAGATATAGGGTGTTAAAGTTTTAAGAAAAAAATCAATTTTTTACTGTCATTTCCATACCACTTTAAAAAATTTTGTGAAATTTGGTGTAAGGCGTTAATGCATTAAAAAGCAATTTTTGGACCTAAAAACCATTATTTTTTCCAACAGTGGCGTCCGTACTGGATTCAGGCGAAATATTTTTGGGTGAAAAAATTGGTACACCACTGCTTTCTCTTGAAATAAAAATTATTTATGGAGGGCTCCGTTCGATTCAGAACAAATTTGGTTGCATGTTATTAAAAACACCCTGTATATACGGTCCTGGATGATCCTGTAATTAAATCTATTCGAAACAGGGGTGTAGGTACTCGAGGATTTCATCATTAGATTTAGATCATCATTAGATTTTTAAATTAGATACAAAAAAAAATAGATTAAAAATCGATTTTTTTTAGCGATTATTTTGGGATAAACATCGAGCGAGCGGGCACGTGCGCGTCGAACGGAGAAAAATCTAATTAACGCGTCGAAACGACTCGACTTCCTCGCTTGTTTTTCTAATACAGGGTGTCTCAATGAAAAGTATAGCCTCTTTATTGAGCTTATAATTTTTAAACGCCTAATCTTGCAGTTTTATCGAAATATCTTCTTTTAAATTCACAGTAACCAAATTTTCTTTAAATAGAACACCCCGTATATGCGGTATTTTGATACATTCTTGTGCTTATCAAATATGTAATATTTATAGGTACATGTTATTCTACAAAAGAAGGTGTAGTATTTCATAAAATTCGGTTAATGCGAATTTAAAAGAGGGGATTTTTATTAAACACCCTGTAACATGCGATATAAAAATTTTGTGTAACTGTAACAAAAAGTTATAGCAAAATAAAATAAATCGGCGAAAATCGCATGTTTTTATGATCAGGCGTTAGAAAATTATTACCACACTAAACAGGCTACTTTTCATTGGGACACCCTGTATAACACGCAACCTACCAGTGTTTATTTTCTTACGCACATCCGCCGTACGAGCGACGGTCGTGCAGATGTTTCCATTTTCGAGACGTTTCCAATTTTCGTTCTTTCATTATTCATTCAAAAAAAAACGTATAGAATATTCGAATCGCCCCCCGTATGCTTTACGTTCATTGATGATTGCGTAGTTTGAACCAGTTAGGAAACGCGCAACTTCTACTGCGCATATAAAAGAATCGAGCAGGCGTTTTGTAGAGTTTCGACATCGGCGCTGTTGCCGAGTATTTGTTGTTTTATTTGATTAAAGGGAAAGTTGAAAAAATATTAAAAAAGAACTCGTAAATTAATAACGAATAAATATTTAATGTAGCTTAATTTGCCAATTATTATTATACAGGGTGTTTCTGAAACAAGTGGTCAAACTTTGGGAGCAAATAGAGAACCTCAAAATATGATAAAAACTTGGTTAGTGTTAAAGATAGATTCTTGAAGAGGTATTTTTATTTATAATTTTATTAATAGCATCAGAGATAAAATGATGAAGTTTATTAAACTATTGTTATCTTTCAAAATCCAGTAGGAATTAATTCCCTCAAAAAGTTGCTCCCAAAGTTTGACCAATTACAGAAAACCCTGTATAAGAATTAATTAACTAGTAATCTAATAGGACACAATTAAATAGTATAAAAAGTTTAAACAAACCAAATCATACAATAAAATAACCTAAAACCCTTTAATGAAGAATGTAAACATTTGACAACAGCGCTGTCAAAACGCCTCGATACTTTTATATGCGCAGTAGAAATTGCGCACTCTTACATACTCTTATTATAAAGTGCATTGCGATGAGACCTAAATAGATATAAGTTTATAAATGCGATAATTTTAGCGAGTCGTTGAAAATCTGATTTTATGTATAAGTATAAATGGCCCTTTTGACGCCGAAATACCGTCAATTAAACCGGCACAGCGCGTTTCCTGTCCGTGCAATTTAAATTCTACTGCGACAATTTATTTTTCCTCCCGATCGTCGGCGAGGCTAAAATTACACGCCCGTTTTCGATCCTTTCTTTTTCCGCCATAAATTCCATTATTTCACCAATTCGCCTGCTCGACTAAATAATTTAATCCTCGAAAACGCGGGCGGCCGTGCGTCGAAACAAAATGGCGGACCACGGCAACCCCCGAAAAAATCCATTTAAACGGCGAAAATTGGGCGAATTTATCGGAAAATCGACGCGGCAGGTAACGCGTTAAATCGTCCGGCACAGATTCGAATTCAATTAAATTAAACGACGCCAATAAAACGACCGCAAACGGGTCTGTAAAGTGCATAAATATTCAGGAAATGTCGCCCGGACCCTCTCGACAACGTCAAACTGGTTTTATTAAATACATTGTAACACCAAAATCGAGATATAATGAGACGTACAATGAATCTTTAATCGTCTTTAACGTTTCAATTAAATTATTACATCCTAAATACGGTCCTGTTGTAGAATGCAATCGAAAAGTGACAGGGGTGTACTCGTACTTACATGCGAACAAATTCTTGGAATATACTAAGGTAAGGTGAAAAGTACTCGGCCTACGTGATTCTGAGACGTTCTAGATTGTTCTATAGACAGTTCTGAATGATTCTGGAGCGTTCCAAAAGACTATGGAGCGTTCGAAGTGGTTCTGGACCGTTCTAAATGCTTATAAACAGTTCTAAACGATTCTAGAGCGTTCTAAATGGTTCTAGCTAGACAGTTCTGAATGATTCTGGAGCGTTCTAAACAACTATGAAGCGTTCGAAGTGGTTCTGGAGCGTTCTAAATGCTTATAAACAGTTCTAAACGATCCTGGAGCGTTCTAAATGGTTCTAGCTAGACAGTTCTGAATGATTCTGGAGCGTTCTAAATAGTTCTAGCTAGACAGTTCTAAATGATTCTTGTAGAGAACTTTTCACCGCACCCTTGTACAGCTGGAACACATCCAATGAAACAGGCTTGTATACAGGGCGATTCGAAATAATCTTCACTTGGAAATTCGAGTAAAATAGGAAACAAAAAAGAATATTGGCGCGTTGCCTGAGGAGGGCATGCGAGTCGCAGAGCGGGCGTAAAATAAACAGGAAGTCTTTAATAAAACGCGATCACCGACGGAATGAATGGAAGATGAATCTTGAATGAAATTAAATTCAGGTCCGTATTCGCTCCTAATTTGGTTTATACTATACGTACATTCGAAGTCGCCCTCGTAGTTCTCCATAAGCGCGCATACGAATCGAGCGACCCTCGTATAGGTTTTCTTCTTGACGTAAAACTTTCAGCGCCGCCCCCGTAACGTTAATCACCTCTGGAAGTGCCTAATAGAAATTTCGATTTTCCGAGAAACGTATCCGGGGTTATTTTCGTTGTGTTTCTGCGTTATGATGTAGCAGTTTCTATTTCCGAGTTTCCTGTTTACATTTCCGTCAGGAATCGACAATTAAAAGCTCTAATAATCGAATTACATATCCGATTTGCTTTTTGGTTTACAGCCGTGATATTTGCATTGGTATCTAGATTGTTTGGGATAAGTTTAATTAACTAAACTATCAGGAACGCGCGAGCCAGGCGTCGAGACGCCCAATAAATATTTACTCGGACGGTATACAATAAAATAAATACATTCGGAATTATATTTACCTTAAACTTGTAAATCTTGAATTTTTGTTAACACGCCGACATTTGTAAACGTCGTTTTTGACAGATCAAAGGAGGCGATATAAAATGGTTGGTTTAGTAGCGGTTGCGCGAGCACTGCTAAAACGACACACGCACACTCGACGTTTCGACGCTTACTGAATTATTATTTAAAAATAAATCCACTCGTAATTCCCTTAAAGATAAATCTGCGAAAGACCGGTAGGGGCGCTGTTCGGTATTCGAAAATAACCAACTGGAATGTATGCAACACGTTTCACATCTAAATTATTGGCTGGATACGCAAGTTCATTCAAGGCCGCTAAAGGTTAAAAAGTGACAGATGACGTATTAATCGAATGACGTTTTACAAAAAATACAAGTAAAAGTAAATACAAAACATATGTGCATAAGTGTAAGTTTTTAGTTAAATAAATATGGATGAACAAAACATTCCGATCGACATCAACACGACGAAATTGCTGGATTGGTTGGTGAGCAGGCGACACGTTAAAACCGATTGGCAAAACAACGTGTTGAAAATCCGCGAAAAAATCAACAACGCCATACAAGACATGCCAGCCCACGAAGGCATCATAAAACTACTCTCCGGCCAGCACATCAACTATTTCCACTGCTTGAAAATCATCGAGATCCTCCGAGAAACCGAGGCGGATTCGAAGAACCTCTTCGGCCGGTACGGTTCGCAGCGCATGAAAGACTGGCAAGATATAGTGGCCTGTTACCAAAAGGACAACGTCTACTTAGCGGAAGCGGCCCAAATGCTCATTCGAAACGTCAGCTACGAGATCCCCGGCCTGCGAAAGCAGGTCCAGAAACTCCAACAAAGCCAGTTGGAGTGCGAGAAGAACATCAAGGATTACACCAAAACCGAGAACTCCATGCTCAAGGAGTTCAAGCAGTCCTGCGAACAGCTGGGCATCGAAGGCGACAAAATCAAACCCGAACTGCTACGTTTGCTCAAAGATTTACCCGACATATACCGAGGCATATCGGAGAAGATCAAAATCGTTCAACCCGCTCTAGAATTGTACAACGAGTTCAACAAGTATCTATCCGGTAAGGCTACCGACGTATCCACGTTGCCTCTACTAGACCACCTCATCAAGAATGGTAACACGACTGTATACGAATACACTTACGGCGAGAAGCCCGTCGATGTCGAAGAGCCACCGATCGAGCCGTCCGAAGGCGATAACTCCTCTTCGAACCTCGGCGACATAGACTTCGGAGACAACGGCAACGCCGCCATCGACTTCGGAGACGACGGCAACGCCGCCATCGACTTCGGCGACGACGAGGCGACCGTCGATTGGGGCCAACAGGACGACGGCTTCGAAATCGTCTCGCACTCGGACCTAAATCTAGAGGAATCCGGCATAGTGGTGGAGAAGACGGGCGTCGCCCGAGGCGACGAGGCCCTCACGTTGCTCGACCACCCCGAAACCCGGGCGCGAATCATCGACGGCCTCGTCGAATTGAGCGCCTTCGCCAAGATGCGTTTGTACGAAACGATGCACGACGGCGACGTGCTGACGATGTCGCGCATGCAAGACGCCCCCGCCGCCATCCAGATGCAAACCTTGGAGTCGGCGACGATGTTGAACGATTGCCTGCAGGTGGCCCTCGATCGGCTGACCGACAAGAGGATCCAGCATTTGCACAACGTCAAACATTCGCCCAAGTACGTGGACATTCTGACGGGGAATTTGAACCAGAAATTGGCCGTGGTGGATAGGATGAGGGCCGGCAAGGCGGCGCTCGAAGAGAAGATCGTTCGATTGCGAAACGAAGCCAACACGATCGATCCCGTGATCGATACGTTGATCGAGCAAACGAAGGTGCTACAAAAGGAAATCCAAGCGGACATATCCGGCAAGTACAAAGGACGCGTCGTTAATATAGTAGGTGGAATAAACGCGTTGTAAAAAAAATTAAAAAAAAAGTGTATTCACAGTGGTTATAAATTAATTGGATTAGCGACACGTTACGACGATCGTATCGCCGTCCTCGACCGAGTAGTACGACAGCTCTTTGAGCTCGTCGCGGAGTTCGATCCGTATGTCGGGCTGGGCGGAGCTGGTGTAGATCAGGGTAGGGCGATCTTTCAGCTTGAACGTCTTCTGGATGAGCAACACCAGCTTCTGGACGACCAGGTTTCGCGGTAGGTTCTTCACCAACACTCTGTCGTCGCATCGGAAGGTCAGCTTCAGCAGAGAGGATTTGATTATGTTGGGTTTGGCTATCAGCTCGGATTCCTCGGGCAGCCCGTGCACTGGAACAATCGATGGAAATCAAATGGAAAATCGGGTTCGGAAAAATTGGTGTAATTACTTTCGATTAGCTCGGCGAATCGGTTGTGTTCGTCCAGGAATTTTCGTTTGGCTTCTTCGCTATCGCACTTCATCCATTCTAACGCGTGTTTTTTTATGTAATCGTACTCGGCCCCCCTTCGTTCGTCGTCTCTTATTTGCCTACCGTTGTAATTCTACAATGTGATAAATTAGCAAGGAATACGAGGGTACGGTGAAAAGTTCTCGGCCTGAATTATTTAGAACCGTTTACAACAACCAAGAATGCTCTGGAATCGTTTAAAATTGTCTAAAACCGTTTGGAACGCTTCAGAACCATTTAGAATGCTCCTGGGTCGTTAAGAACTGTTTAGGATCATTTATAACGCTCCAGATTCATCTAGAACTGTCTAGAATCATTTAGAACGCTTCAAAACCATTTAGAACGCCCCAGAATGATTTAGAACAGTCTCGAACTAAAGATTTCGACTTAATAACAGGAATAATGTAATTTTTCAATTGAAAATCGCGATTTTTCATTCACAGGCAGAGAACTTTTCACCTTACCCTTGTAGAAGCTGAACGGATAAAGTACCTTCAAGCTTTTTATTCTTGCTATAATGATTTGCTCTCTAGTAGCGGCATTTTCTAATTCTAGTACGGGATTCTTCAGGAATCTGAGTTGCTGGAGATTCTCTAATTTATTCAATTCGCCTACGGATCGCCACTGAAATCGATTACAGTAAAATTAATCGTACTATTTTTAAAAACAAACATCGATCAATTTACCTCCGAAATTAAATTGTTGTTTATATTGAGCGTTTCGAGGTTCCTGAAATGCCGATCGCGATCGTCTATTTGTATGCTATCCAATTCGGTGTTTTCTATGGTGAGATGCTCGAGCGATTCGATCAACGATAAATTTCTAATCTCCGACCAGGATTTTATGCTGTTCCCCTCCAAATCCAGGTACTTCAATCTCTTGAAATTGTGATCGGACTTCACCGATAGATCGGTGACGTGATTGTAAGGCACTCGCAGCTCCTCGACGTTGGGGAATATCGAGGAAATGGCCTCGATTTGATGGAATTCCAGCTCCATGAAGCCGCATATCAACACGGTCACGTTGGGAAAGGTGGGTTTGTCGTTGCTGTCGGGCATCGATAGCAAATTTTCGCTAAAAAAAACCAACCATTGTGTATATAGGGTGTTCCAAAATCGCATGCTAATATTTAAGTGATTCCTGGACCTGTTTTAAGGAGAAAACTTCATATGTTTTAAGAAAAATATCAATTTTTTTGTAATAACTGTGATACTATTGTAGATATCTTCATGAAATTTACACACGTCTTTTAAGAGTCAAGATGCATTTTCTGAAATACGAATAATTTTATTATTTTCAACAGTACCGTACGTACGGGTTTGCGTTGGATATTTTTGGAGAAAAGAATGGTACCCCACTGCCTAATATTGAAATAAAAATTATTTTCGGAATCCTCATTCAATTTTGAACAAATTGACTTTTTGACCTTTTTTCGTACGATTAAAAATGATCCAAGAATCACCCCCTTAAATATTAGCATGTCATTATGGAACACCCTGTATACTGAATATATTTGTAGTGGATTTTGTACCTTAAATTCAACCAGAAAAGGTGTTTCAACTGGGCGCACATGTCGAAAACGTCGGTCCAATTCGATAATAAATTTTTCGATAAATCGATTTCCCTAATGTTCGTACACAAATCGCCCACTTCCCCGATCGAACTGACATTTTGCAGTCGAACGTTCACAATGTGCAGGGAAGATAAATCTCTAAAATATTACACTATTAATCGTACATTTCAATTCGTTACACACCTGCCTTTGTTTCTCGGCGACCTGTTCGAACCCGACGAACTCCAAAAACGGCGCGTTGATTTGCTGTTGGAACTTCAACAGCTCCATTTTGGATTCCTTCTCGATCGACTCGTCGCATTTGTGTCCGTATTTCGATTTGATAGCATCCAGCAGGCTTTGCCCGAAGTTCACCTTCTCCGGTCGAACCAACGATCCGGACTTCGGTAATCTAGAAACCCATCGTGCAATTCTACGTACGTTCGTTTCGTAGCGATACGGACCTGGTGTAGAAATAGCGCGTCCCGTCGACGCGCCCGTCGTGCTTCCCGCGCTCCTCGTCGTCCCAATCGACGCCCAACCAGGCGCCCGGATACCCCTCGACGGGGCCCACATATTTTACCGTTCCGAAACAACCGCCGCAGTCCACCCTTTTGCCGATCTCCTGCTCGGTTCGCGACGACTGCGCTACCATTACACTATCCAGGGCAATTTTT
This sequence comes from Phyllotreta striolata, assembly GCA_918026865.1. NCBI lineage: Eukaryota > Metazoa > Arthropoda > Insecta > Coleoptera > Chrysomelidae > Phyllotreta > Phyllotreta striolata. The sequence continues at coordinate 3,888,206 of OU900107.1, forward strand.
GTTTGGTGCAAACCCCCAGTCGAATGCCAAAAAATTGTTGATTTATTTGACAAGTACGAATCACTAACCTACAAACTTCTTTTTTTTCAGGTATTTGATGTAATAAAAAAGTAGAGTCTCACGAACTGTCAATCTGTCAATCACGGTCTTACATACCAAGGTCTAGAAACTGTTCCAGACGCTGTGGAAGCTTTATTTACAAGACAGTATTGTATTTATGAAATAAATTTTTACATATAAATATTGTTTTTTTTAAATAAATAAATAGAACGTTTGAAGGATTTTACAAACGTTCGAACGATTTACAAAACTAGTCTTCCGATTTTTAAGAATTGCTGTGAAAAAGTTTTGCGTTTTTTTTTCAATAAACTCGACAAAACTTTTAGCATTCCACTTTCTTATCATTTCTGCTATAAAGCATTAATAATAATGCCCAAAATGATAAATTTCTCTTGAAAATGCGTTTTGAAAAACGACGATAGAATCTTTATTAATGCATCAGGATCCAGGACTTTCCAGGACATCCAGGACTTTCCCCAGAAGTACCTCTCGATATAATAAATATCTCCCGATACTGGACTTCTTAGCATATTCACCTTGCCTAATATCCGAAATTTATCAATGGAGATCTACGAAAACTTGTGCTCAAATCTCGAAATAAAACGTGAATTTGAAATTTCGTATTAGGAGAGCAGAATGTGCGAGGAGGTTTACTTATGACGCTTATTAATCGCGCTCCTGTTTGATTACAAATATTTACAAAGGCAACCATTTAATCGAATTTCTGTAATACTGGTTGCCTATCTATTGTATTAGTAAAGCGCGAGTAATAAGTATCAGGAGTAAACCTCTTCACACATTCTGCTCTCCTAATACGAATTCTTAAATTCGCGATTTATCGTGAGATTTTCATACGTTTTGACACAAACTACTCGAACTTCTAATATTTGTTTCTCCCGATTTTTTTGCTTTAATAGCTCCAGATTTTTACAAATTGCGTTGAAAAAGTTTTGCGTTTTTTTAATGAACGAAAAATACTAAGAATTCTAAAATCAGGATTAAGGATGTCTTAAAAAATTTTTAATATTCTATTTTCGTATCATTTTTGCAATAAAGAATTATTAATAATGCCCAAAATGTTAAATTATCTTTGAAAATGTGTTTTCAAGAACCACGAAACATTTAGAATATTTATTAACGCATCAGGATTCATCCAGGACCTTCCCTAGACGTATCTCTCTCGATATACTAAATATCTCCCGATATTGAACTTCCTTGCATATTCTCATTGCCTAATATCCGAAATTTATCAACGGAGATCGACGAAAACTTGTGCGCAAATCTCGAAATTAAACGTGAATTTGAAATTTCGTATTAGGAGAGCAGAATGTGTGAAGAGGTTTACTCCTGATACTTATTACTCGCGCTTTACTAATACAAAAGATAGGCAACCAGTATTACAGAAATTCGATTAAATGGTTGCCTTCGTATGTATTTGTAATCGAACAGGAGCGCGATTAATAAGCGTCACAAGTTAACCTCTTCACACATTCTGCTCTCCTAATACGAAATTTCAAATTCACGTTTTATTTCGAGATTTGAGCACAAGTTTTCGTAGATCTCCATTGATTAATTTCGGATATTAGGCAAGGAGAATATGTGAGGAAGTCCAGTATCGGGAGATATTAATTATATCAAGAGAGATTCTTCTAGGGAAAGTCCTGGATGAATCCTGTTGCATTAATAAAGATTCTAAATGTTTCGTCGTTTTTCAAAACACATTTTCAAACAGAAAGTATAACATATCGGGCAATATTATTAATGTTTTATAATAAAAATGATAAGAAAAGTTTTGTAGAGTTTATTAAAAAAAAAACGCAAAACTTTTCTCGAGTTTATTGAAAGAAAAACGCAAAACTTTTGTCGAATTTATTGAAAAAAAAAACGCAAAACTTTTGTCGAATTTATTGAAAAAAAACCGCAAAACTTTTCTCGAGTTTATTGAAAAAAAAACGCAAAACTTTTGTCGAATTTATTGAAAAAAAACGCAAAACTTTTGTCGAATTTATTGAAAAAAAAACGCAAAACTTTTCTCGAGTTTATTGAAAAAAAAACGCAAAACTTTTGTCGAATTTATTGAAAAAAAAACGCAAAACTTTTGTCGAATTTATTGAAAAAAAACGCAAAACTTTTCTCGAATTTATTGAAAAAAAAACGCAAAACTTTTGTCGAATTTATTGAAAAAAAAACGCAAAACTTTTGTCGAATTTATTGAAAAAAAAACGCAAAACTTTTCTCGAGTTTATTGAAAAAAAAACGCAAAACTTTTGTCGAATTTATTGAAAAAAAAACGCAAAACTTTTGTCGAATTTATTGAAAAAAAATGCAAAACTTTTCTCGAATTTATTGAAAAAAAAACGCAAAACTTTTGTCGAATTTATTGAAAAAAAAACGCAAAACTTTTCTCGAATTTATTGAAAAAAAACCGCAAAACTTTTCTCGAGTTTATTGAAAAAAAACGCAAAACTTTTGTCGAATTTATTGAAAAAAAACGCAAAACTTTTGTCGAATTTATTGAAAAAAAAACGCAAAACTTTTGTCGAGTTTATTGAAAAAAAAACGCAAAACTTTTGTCGAATTTATTGAAAAAAAAACGCAAAACTTTTGTCGAGTTTATTGAAAAAAAAACGCAAAACTTTTGTCGAATTTATTGAAAAAAAAACGCAAAACTTTTTCAAGGCAATTTGTAAAAATCGGAAGAATAGTTTTGTACATCGTTTGAAAATTTCTCGTTAAAAATTTGCGAATTTAAGAATTCGTATTAGGAGAACAGAATGTGTGAAGAGGTTTACTCCTGATACTTATTACTCGCGCGTTCCTAATACAATAGTTAGACAACCAGAATTACATTTATCGATCGAAAATCGATTTACTGATACTATTAGGTAGGCAACCAATATATCTTGTAAATACCTCTAAGATACCAGAAATGCATTAGAAATGATTAAATATGAACGATTTTTTATTAAAATGCATTATATATTTAAATTTTTGAAAAATTAACCAAACTACTGCATTTTTTAATTGCTAATTACATGAAAACTGGCTGGAATTGGTGATTTCAAAATATATGAAACTAAACACTTTCAACAATATTTTTATTGTCTTACAATAAACTTACTACCGTTAAATACAACAAAATAGAGACGAAATATTAATATATAAAAAAGTTACAGGAGTAAAATCATTGTGTCGTTCTCAATTTGTACACTTAATTCGAACTTCTTCATGAAATTTTCCTTTTATATATGGTTTTGTACTCCTCAGTTTGCCCGTTGAATTTCGTTAAGTAATGATACAAATTCACCTACAAATCACAAATTATTACATACACTTCTATTATAACATAACGCTTTGAAATGCATACCTGAGGAATGATCAGAAATTCGTCGATAAACAAAATGGCGAAGGCAGTAGATCGCAAGTCAGATACAAAAAGGGACGATTCCGTCTCAATTTCCGTAGATTATTGAACTGTCATTTTTCTTAATACCATCCAATGCTCAATCAAGGGCAATCAGGAACCAAAGACAAAAAAATCTATCGGATCTCCTACAAACAATAACTCAATTATAACAATAATTAAGCATTATAAAACTAGCTAACCTTACTGAGTGAACTGAAACCTCTTTTAACTCCACGATACAACAGCTTGGAGAGAATTTCTGGATACTCGTACATGCTCTGTGAAGTTCCTGGGATTCCACAATTTCCTCATAAGCTCGCCAAACCTCTGCAGAAGCAGATGGAAGGTCTCTTTACATTACTGCAATTCTCTTCTCTCGAGAAGTCATTCAGAAGCGGATTAACAAGAGTCAAAGCCTGCAATTTTGCGCATTTAAATTAAGAAATAACCAAATTCGTTCGGTTAACTCGACTTACCTGCAGCACTGCATTACAGTAATCGTTAGCTTTAATGTTATTTAGGCCTACTACACCGGGGATGTACAACGATCATGAAATTTTCCTTTTATATATGGTTTTGTATTCCTCAGTTTGCCCGTTGAATTTCGTTGATATGATACAGAAGAAATGATACAAATTCACCTACAAATCACAAATTATTACATACACTCTTATTATAACATAACGCTTTGAAATGCATACCTGAGGAATGATATATTATTCTCTCAGAAATTCATCGATAAACAAAATAGCGAAGGCAGTAGATCGCAAGTCAGATACAAAAAGGGACGATTCCGTCTCAATTTCCGTAGATTATTGAACTGTCATTTTTCTTAATACCATCCAATGCTCAATCAAGGGCAATCAGAAACCAAAGACAAAAAAATCTATCTGATCTCCTACAAACAATAACTCAATTATAACAATAATTAAGCATTATAAAACTAGCTAACCCTGCTGAGTGAACTGAAACCTCTTCTAACTCCACAATACAACAGCTTGGAGAGAATTTCTTGATACTCGTACATGCTCTGTGAAGTTCCTGGGATTCCACAATTTCCTCATAAGCTCGCCAAACCTCTGCAGGAGCATGGAAGGTCTCTTTACATTACTGCAATTCTCTTCTCTCGAGAAGTCATTCCGAAGCGGATTAACAAGAGTCAAAGCCTGCAATTTTGCGCATTTAAATTAAGAAATAACCAAATTCGTTCGGTTAACTCGACTTACCTGCAGCACTGCATTACAGTAATCGTTAGCTTTAATGTTATTTAGGCCTACTACACCGGGGATGTACAGCGATCCATCGATAGGTCTGGACAATTTCGTGGGATTCAACACATTCTTCGTATCATTTAACGAGGAATCTATAACAAACCGTTTGATTACTTAATATTCTCACAATCATTATAACCCCTCTACTTATGGTTTTATAATTGCCTGGTAAATAGTAGAATCCAAATATTGACACAAACTTACGTTACCTGCGGAAGAAGGATTATGGATGTACTTTCCAGTTTTTCAGAATTCTCCTCCTCGTGGTGCATCCTAGTTAATGCTAAAGGGTCCGTCGGGCTTATAATCGTGTGCAAACCCCCTAAATTAATTGCCAAAAAATTGTTGATTTATTTGACAAGTATCACTAACCTACAAACTTCTTCTTTTTTTTTATTCGCTAAGAAAAGAAGAAACTCAACGACTGTCAAGTGTCAATTACGGTCTTGCATAACCAAGGTCTGGAAACTTCTGCATAGTATGTCACGTTACTTGTCTATAAATGTTATAAATTGATATAATTTTGAAAGCATAGATAGTTCGCACGATAAAAGAAACCCTGAAACCCATTAAACTTTCGCAATAATTGTTAATCAACTCGCTAATTCCTATTTGACATTTGAATTGCTGGTTGCCGTCAAATGTCAGAAACGTCACCCGTTCAAATGACACTCTCATTGGTATTTGTTATCGGAAAATTTTCAAGTCGCTAAAAAAAACCCAATTAAAAAAAAAAAACACGCCGTTCGCACCACCCGAATCGCAAAAGACACGAATCGACGCATTCATGGGAAATTTCCAGAACGTAACGTAACCTGACTCCATTCAAATTACAACTCGTCATAACCTACTAAGAAATAAAAATGTACGCGCTGGTCAGATCGCCCCGCTCGCCAGCGGCGCCCTTCAAACTGTTCGAATGTAAGTCCCAAAAAAAGCGAGGTTATGTTATGTAATTCACGCTTGGTTATCCGCAGATTGTCTGAGACACCGATCACACCAGCGCCCGTGCGTTTGTTACGCGAACTCCCTCAACGGGGCCCATCTAGTGCACACCAAACGGACGTTCGTTATAAATTCGCATTACACCACAAACGACCGCAAACATCTCAATACCACGCGAAGTCTATCGCTCACGGCCCTCCGGTTCGACAAGGAGCCCCTCAAACCCTCCTCGAAGGTGGAGGAAACCGTGCAGGAATTGAAAAAGAAAGAAGAAGAAGAAAAGACGAAAACCAAAGCAGTGAGTACGGTAACCAAGAAACCCCTAGGACAGAGGATATGGGACGAACTGGTGCATTACTACCACGGCTTCCGGCTCCTTTTCATCGACGTGAAAATCTCCTCCAACCTAGTATACAGGGTGCTCCAAGGCAAGACGCTGTCGAGGCGCGAGTACAGGCTGTTGTCGCGCACCGTCGGCGATCTGTTCCGGCTCGTGCCGTTCTCCGTGTTCATCGTGGTGCCCTTCATGGAGTTCCTCTTGCCGTTCTTCATCAAATTCTTCCCCGGCATGTTGCCGTCCACATTCCAAACGGCCAAAGAGAAGGAGGACAAGCTCAAGCAGAAGCTGAAAATCCAATTGGAAATGGCGAAATTCCTGCAGGGCACGCTCGACGAAATGGCCGTGCAGCACAAGGACCGCAGCTCGCAGCAGGCCAAGGAGTTCGTCGAGTGGTTCAACAAAGTGCGAACGTCGGGTAAATAATACAATCGGCTTCTATAATTTAATATAATCTTCTATTAATCGGCTTGATAATAGAAGACCGCGTTGTTTTCAATGGGTTCTGGACAGTTCTAGATGATTCTGAAGCATTCTAGATGATTCTGTAGCGTTCTTAATGGTTTTAGACAGTTCTAGATGATTCTGGAGCGTTCTAAATGAATCTGAAGCATTCTGGAGCCTTCTAAATGACTATAGAGTCTTCTAAATGGTTCCGGAGCCTTCTAAATGACTATGGAGCCTTCTAAATGATTCTGAAGCATTCTAGATTATTCTGTAGCGTTCTAAATGGTTTTAGCCAGTTCTAGATGATTCTGGAGCGTTCTAAATGACTATAGAGTCTTGTAAATGGTTCCAAAGCCTTCTAAATGACTATGGAGCCTTTTAAATGGTTCCGAAGTCTTCTAAATGACTATGGAGCCTTCTAAATGGTTCCGGAGCGTTCTAAATGATTCTAGACAGTTCTGAGTGATTCTGGAGCATTCTAAATGACCATTGAACCTTCAAAATTGCTCTATACCATTCAGGCCGAGAACTTTTCACTCTACCTTCTCACATACTGTTATTACTACAACCGTTCGATTTATTATGATATATTTTAAGGTGAGCACGTATCGACGGAGGAAATCATGAAATTCGCCAAGCTGTTTCAAGACGAGATCACGTTAGATTCGTTGACCAGAAGCCAATTGATCGCCCTCTGCAGGGTGCTGGAGGTGCAAACGTTGGGCACGACGAATTTCCTGCGGTTCCAGCTCAGGATGAAGCTGAGATCGTTGGCGGCCGACGACAAGATGATACAGAAAGAGGGCGTCGAGACGCTGACGTTGTCCGAAGTCCAACAGGCCTGCAGGTAAAACCATTTCTTCGATCCGTCCAGCACTTTAGGAAGTCCAAGGAGTAAACTAACTAGTCTTCGTTGGTGCATAAGCAGCAGGAATCTAGATACCTCTAGAAGCACCTCGGAAGTTAGTAAACCTTTTCCGTTTGTCCGCAGGGCTAGAGGAATGAGAGCCTACGGCGTGAGCGACGCCAGGCTGCGCCAGCAGCTCAACCAATGGCTCGATTTGAGCCTCAACAAAAAGGTGCCGCCGTCGCTGCTGCTCCTGTCCAGGGCGCTGATGTTGCCCGAGACCATTCCCACCAGCGACCAGCTCAAAGCCACCATATCCGCCCTTCCCGAGCACGTGGTCAAGCAAACTCAGGCCGCCATCGGCGAGAAAGAGGGCAAAATCGACAACAAAGTCCGCGCCGACCTCCTCAAAGAGGAGGAGAAGAAAATCCGAGAGGAGCGCGAAGAGCACCGCGTCGAGAAGAAGAAAATCGACGACAAGGAGCTGCTCGTCGACAAAGCGCCGGTCATATCGACCGTCGAATCGAAGCCGGACGTCTGCAAGAAGGACGAGAACCTCCAATCGAAGGACTTCGAGATCATCGAGAACGCCATCGACAGCGTGTCGAAGGAGAAGAAGATGATCGTGGAGAAGGGCGAGATCCAGGAGCTGAAGGCCGAGATGAGCGACTACCAGGAGGACGTCGACGAGCTGCAGAAGGCCGTCGCGGCGCAGCCGAAGCCCGAGATCAAGGAGACGAAGGCGGCGAAGCGGCTGTTCAAGAGCGTGAATCGCATCATCAACAAATTGGACAAGGTGCTGGTCGATTTGGAGGCCAAAGAGAAGCAACTGAAGGCGGAATTGGAGACGGAGAAGACGGAGAAGAAGCGCGAGGAGCTGTTGAAGATCGACGATATCATCGAGGCCATTAATAAGATCAAGGGCGTTACGGATCAGAGTAAGATCGATCAGATCAAGTCGGTGTTGAAGAAGATCGACGACGATAAGGACGGGTCTATTAAAGTCGAGGATGTTTTGAGGGTAAGTTAATGCATTGTGTGGAAACCACGAGAGCAAAAGAGAAGTATTCGGAGCTCCTTTTTAACGCTCCTTGCTCCTTTTGATCAATCGTTTAAACAGTCTCTTTCAATTGACAGTTTTACATTGTTGTTATGGAGTAACTAAGGAGATTCTTTCAATTGACAGATTTACATTGGTTGTGATGGAGTAACGAGAAGATTCTTTCAATTTGACAGATTTACATTGTTGTTATGGAGTAACTAAGGAGAATGTTTACATTAAAGACTCTTTAAGCGATTGATTGAGAAAGGAGCACTGGATGTATCTGACACATGCGAGAGAGACAGCTTCTTCCCGAGCGTTATCACAACAATCAGATGCGCTATCTTTCTCGCACTCGTTCCCATTTCTCTTTGTTACGTTTGTTATTTCTTTTTGTAGGTGATAGAAATAATCGGCAAGGAGAACGTGAACTTGAGCCCGAAGCAAATCGACGAATTGATCGATCTGATCGACAAGGAGGAGATCCTCGAGGTGGAGGACAAGATCCTGAAGGCGTTGCAAAAGGAGAAGGAGGCGAAGGGGAAGAAGGGCGACGAGGGGTGCGGCGGGGAATCGGGAGGGGGTTCGAAGGGTCCCCCGAAGGGTTGTAGCGGATCGGATACGAAGGGCAATTGCGATGCCAAAACGAGCGATGGAGGTTTGCAGGCGCCGCCTCCGTCGCCGCCGCCGCCGCCGCCGCCTTCTGTGAGTGTTAAGGAGAATAAAAACAATTCGAAGATGCTTTGAATTCGAACGAACGAGACTTTCACGTACACACACACACACACACGATTTTAGTTGACTTGTGTATTTAGCGTACTGATTGTGACAGATTAAATTATATTTTATTGTACAGGTTGTATAAAAAAAATCGATGATATAAACAAAGAAAACGTAACGAAAACTCGTGAACCATTTAAGAAATAGTATTTTTTTTTTAATTATTACTTGTGATTTTTACTAATAATTACGGTTTAATGCAACAACAGGTGTATTTATTACTTCGAACGATCTCGTTTCGTTTTTTTTTTCTAGTACTTAGTTGCAAAAGTGTTTGTTGGAATTTTTTTTCGAACGGGTGGTAGTTTATGTAGAAGGAAAAACTAATTCGGTGCTAATTTAAATAGTTTACGAATAAATTCGAGATGTTGCTGAAATGAAACTGATATTTTCGTAAATAAATGTAATTACTTACCTCGAAGGTTTAATTGTACCTAACGATATCATCTAGGTGGCTTTGATATTGACATTGACATTAAAAAAAAGCATCAGCCAATTAGATAATAACCCAAGTGATAAAATGAATAAAAAAACGAGAGAAATCGTAATAAACATTTTCTTATTCAAACCTATAATTCTTACACAATATACATAGTACAAAAAACTATTTGGGCCTCGTGAATAGGCAATTAAAAGGAAAACATAAAATATATTCATTACTGTACAAAAATCTATACTACTGTACATTACCGCAAAAGCAAATAAATAATTTGTCCTTCAAACAATATACAATATATGCAGATTGATAAACGATTATCTCGGGAGATTTACAAAAAAAAACATTAATTTTCAAAAAAAATAAAACGTCCATTTAGGAACGAGGGTCGACGCAATTAAACGACCCCCCAAAATTAATTAATCTAACAATAGTCGGGTAAAAAATAGTAAAATTCGTCGTTGTAAAGTAAGAAACAAATCGAGATCATTTTCATCAAATTCACCGCCTCGTCATCACTTTTTCACTCAAACGGCTACCCCTCGGATTGCAGCGAAACAGTCTTTCATCTTTCATCCCCCCAATCTTTGTTTTTCTTAATTATTTATATAATTGAATTGGCACTTCGAAATAGCACTTTGAAAATGTTCCATATGATCGTTTTCGTCTCGTTCGAGAGATGCGAATAAAACGTCGCGTAAACCTAACACTCTTCTATTAGTTTTTTTGTATTTAAACATTTTTATTAACCCACATCGAATACTGAATAGCAGATTGCTAAAAATACCACATTAGAATTTATCCTTTTTTTCTTTCTTAAATTCTTTTAACAACAGGCACAGTATACAAATAGTTACGAAATAACAACCGGTATTTATTTTTTTTCGTAAAATAATTGTACGACGAAACGATCTTTAATTATTTACGCATTTAAACGATTTAAGTAGTATTAGAAAGGAACATGTACTTACATTATTCTAGAAGAATCGCGCCATTTTGATTTTTTTCAAACTGTCATTCTGTCATTAGTGTCAATTGAAACGTAATTGCGATAATTTTCTAAAAGAACCAATAAAATAGAAACAATTTAATAATAAAATAATTTTCAATTTCCAAAAATTAGAACTTATACATTTGTTAATAATAAAAAATATGCCATCATTTGTTTAATTTGATTTAAATGACAGGTTAGAAAAAAATCAACATATTGAGCAAAACACTACTTTATGTGACACTAGCGATGTTCATTTGAACTAAACGAAACGCGTAATCTTTGTCAAGTGTGTAAATCGGTATTTTGAGTCTGTTTTTGGACTATTTTATACATTTTCTTTTTATTTCAAACACGAAAATAATAAACTATAACAAAGATCGCGGTTCGAGAACAATTAATCGGGCGAAAGTAGCGCCACCATCGGTCAATATTTGTATTAAAAGCCTACTACGATCCTTTCTTGTATTTGTTCGACTCGATACAACTTAATGTCGTCACTAAAATGTTCCTTTCTACTTTAATCACATTGATCAAATCCTTGTTAATCGATAATTTAAACTTTACAATAAATATTTCAGCATTTTAAAGGTTGACAATAACAAATATAATGTCTCGATCGTCGTCGTACGGATTAATTACAAAAGAATACAGAAGACGAGAGAGTGTAAATAGAATAAACGCAACGGTACGGGGGGCGGGAACCGCCGCCGCCGCCGCCCACTCGCCCGTCACCAGTCTCTACGTACAGGAAGTTAAACCGTGCATATTCAGCATTTAAAACAAAATCAATCGACAAAAAAATTAAAACAAACAAACGAACAGAAAATTATTACAACTTACATAACAGTCTCAAAAAATTTTTGTGTTTGTTTTTACACTTATGTACACGGGAGAGAAGAAACGAAACAACAATTATTAGAGAAATATCCATCGCACACCGTTAATCTCTTGCGCACACGCCAAGTCCCCGGGGGCTGTGAAAAAATATATCACACACACGATCCGCATCAAATTCTTCCATAAACTAACAGTTAAAAAAATAATAAACGCGTAGTAATAAACCAGAAATTGTATCACAATGAAATTCAGACGTTCGTTTAACAAAATAATAAACAAGAGTTCCGATTCCGGACGAGAATGTTCCCGAAAAATCCACTCGTTTCCGCCAAGAGTAGTCGAAACGAAAAAAAATACACGTCAAATCAACCGCATAGCAAACGTTATCACAATGAAATATTTCAAACGGCGGCCTCGTTCGAGTCCGATTTGGCCGAATGTTCCGCGTCGCCGCCGCCACCACCGACACCGCCGCCCCCGTTACTGCTACCACCACTACTACTGCTGCTGCTGCTCGACGACAAACTCTCCTCTTTCTCGCGCTTCGCGTCCAACCGCCCGTCGACGATCGCACCGAGCGCCGACAGCGCGTCCTTCACGGCGTGATAGATGATGTTCTTGATCTGCAACTTGTCCTCGTGGTTCGAATGCGTGTCGCTCAAGTCGCGAAACTCCTGCGTCAGATGGAAGCAGTGCGACACGTTCTCCGGCGACACGAAGTCCTCGGCCACCTTGATGCAATTGTGCAGGTTGCGCACCTGGTGCGGCGCGCCGGCCGGCACGAACACGGCGTCGCCCTTGCACTGGACGATGGCGTACCCCTCGACGCCGTACTCCTTGTAGAGGCGCTCGCGCAGCGGCCCGTCCAGGTAGCAGCTCTGGTCGTGTATTGGGTCGTTGTGGGGCTCCAATCGCCCGCCCTTCTCCACCACGACTTTGTTGAGTAGATCGCGGATTTTGTCGGCGTCGCGCGCGTTGTAGATGTGCCACAGGGCGCCGGGTAGCTCGCCTTTGTCGCGCACGCGCCGCCTCGTCAGTATATCGCAGCCGGCCTCGTCGATCGCCCTAAATGCCTCCTTGATGTGCTCGTCGGTATCGGCGTCTTTCGGTATGCCGACGTACACCATCACGTTAACCGCGTCGGAGATGTCCAAGTGTAAGTTGGTGGTGCCTTTGCTGGGATGCAGCGCCGAGCCGTAGGCGTTGTACATCTTCGGGCCGAGATCGGGTCGCACGAAGCACTCGGGCAGTCGACTGGCGAGGTTCAAACGACCGGTGCGATGGGTGTACTCGCTCAACGGTAGAACCTTCATGAGATCCGTGTAGCGGGTGGGCAGCATCTCGGCGAAGTCCTCGCCGGGCGGCCAGTCTTTCAGTTTGAGCAACATCGGCTGGCCGCGGTCGTCTTTCAGGCGTTTGCCGAAGTGATCGAAACCCTCCCAGAACTTGCGCATCGGTTGATTGGGCACCACTTTGCCCGTCATGCAATTGACCAGGTCGTTTTTCTCGTCGCCGAAGTCGCGCGCGAACGCCTCCGGATGCCACAAATCGTTGTCGATGTTGCGCGTGATGTCGCTCACGATCACCGGCTGGCCGCGCTTCCATTGGTCCTGGAATATCTTGTAGTTTTCGTCGCAGAGCGGGTCGCTCAGACGCAACAGCTTGCCGTCGCACAGCCAACTGTGCGGCGCGTTCGGATAGAGCGTCTTGCTCTCGGTCAACGTCATGATCCTGATGGGCAACTGGACGCGGCCCTTGCCCTGCCAATTGTACCGCCGGACGAAGTGCTTGAGCTCGTTCTTCGGCTCCGTCGGCGTCTCGACGGCCGTCTTCTGCGGCACGTTGTCCTCGATGACGCTCGATATGACGTCGTCGAGGTCGGCCGGCTTCGTCGGCTGGGCGGGTTTCTTCTTCGGTTCGGTTTTGTTGGCGGTGGGCGAGGCGGCTCGAGAACCGTTCGGTTTGTGCGACGGCCTGATGAGGAGTTCGCGCAACGTCGAGAAATTGCCCTCGTCTTCGCTGCTGCTGCCGCCTCCGCCGCCTCCTCCGCCGCCTCCGCCGCCTTCTTTCTTTACTTCGACTCGATCCGGGCACGAATCTACGAAAAAAAAAAAGGGAATTGTAGCGGTATTGTGATTGTTCGAAATCTGAATACCCTACCCTATTCTACCTCCAACCTTTTTCATCCTACCCTACTCTGGTACAATTCTACCCTCATTTCTACCTCCATTCCTTCCCATCCTACTCTACTCTGCATCCACTCTTTTCCATTCTGCTGTACTCTGCGCCCACTCTTTTCCATCCTAATCTACTCTAGCTCAACAATTTGCCAATCTACTCCGCTCTGCACTTAGAATTTCCCATCCTACTCTACTCTGCACTTACAATTTCTCATTCTACTCCGCTCTGCACTTAGAATTTCCCATCATACTCTACTCTGCACTCACAATTTCTCATCCTACTCTACTCTGCACTTAGAATTTCCCATTATACTCTACTCTGCACTCACAATTTCTCATCCTACTCTACTCTGCACTTCGAATTTCCCATCCTACTCTACTCTGCACCCACTCTTTTCCATCCTACTCTACTCTAGCTCCACAATTTCCCATCCTACTCTACTCTGCACCCACTCTTTTCCATCTTTCTCTACTCTAGCTCAACAATTTGCCACTCTACTCCGCTCTGCACTTAGAATTTCCCATCATACTCTACTCTGCACTCACAATTTCTCATCCTACTCTACTCTGCACTTACAATTTCTCATCCTACTCTACTCTGCACTTACAATTTCCCATCCTACTCTACTCTGCACTCACAATTTCTCATCTTACTCTACTCTGCACTTACAATTTCTCATCCTACTCTACTCTACACCCACTCTTTTCCATCTTTCTCTACTGTAGCTCAACAATTTGCCATTCTACTCCGCCCTGCACTTAGAATTTCCCATCATACTCTACTTTGCACTCACAATTTCTCATCCTACTCTACTCTGCACTCACAATTTCTCATCCTACTCTGCTCTGCACTCACAATTTCCCATCCTAAACTACTCTACACCCACTCTTTCCCATCCTACCCTACTTTACTCTACTCTGCCCCCACCCTTTCCCATAGTACCTTTCCCTGCCCCAACCGATAAAACCCTTCTAATAGCTATGAAAAATGACACAAAAAAACTAACCGTCTTCCTCTTTGAATTCCTTCTTGGCGCCGTTGATCTTATCGCCCAGTATGCTCCTGACGATGTCCCTGACCTGTTGGTTGTTGTTGTTCTTGTTGGGCGAGGCCTCCTTGGCGGCGGGACAGCCGCAGAACTGTTCGATGCCCCACAGGTCGCGCATCTCGTGCACCATCCGGCCCAATTTGTTCAACGAATCGCCGGCGATGATCTGCGTCAGCATCAGCTTCTCCTGCTCGTGGACCTGTCGATTGGTGCACAACAGCCACGAGTACTCGTCGCGGTCCTTGTTCGCCTCGCCCCATACCTTGATGGCGCCGCGTTTTCGGCTCTGCGAGCGAAAAATGCATTATTATGTATTGTGGAAGAAAAAGAAGATTTGTTTTTTTTTTGGTTACCTTGTAGCAATCGATGCAAACGACGAAGCCGCACTTGCCGCAGGCCCAATGGAAATTGAACAATGTCGTCTCGCATACGTCGCACATTTCTCGAACGCCCTGTACGACTCGCTTCCAGGCCACCGTTTTTTCTGCGAAAAAATTAACGATTTTACGCTTAAAAAAAACGAAGAAGAGATGTGCAGCAAGTAGTTTAACATTTCCTTCAAAAAGGAATCGCCCTGTGCTATATTTCAATTTAATTTCAAATAATTTTTAACTTAAGATTAATAAAAACGCCCCGTATATCAATTTTACCGATTTTCTTAATGAAAAAACACCCTGTACGTCAAATTAAATGTCAACGTTTCCATGGAAACTCAAATGTCATCCATTTTGTCTTCCATTCGGGAATGATCGTACGTCATCGTCGATCTAAAAGTTTTCACTTCGGGTTCGACGACAGCCGTAAAATACGCACCGATTTCGAAAAATCTTCATAATTCGATAAAAAAATATTTAAAAAAATGGGAAATAAAATCTGACAGTACACGAATAATACAATCTTTAAACGATAGATGGCGCTCGAATGCGTTTTTTTTTTTGTTATCGAACGATTAAATTTTACCTTCCGCCAGATGTTCGGCGTTCGCTTCTTTTTCCTGCACCAGCAAATCGCAGAAATGATCGCCCACTTGTTTGAGAAGGAACCTGGACGTTTCGAGGTCCAAATCGGCCGGTGGATTATCGGCGTTGGGTAGCCACAATCGTATGTCGTCCTATAGCAAACGATAAATTTGTATAAATATTTAGTAGATTTCAATTCGATTAGATGTAGGAGGAGGAGTAGAATAGAGTAGAAGGGGGTACCTAGCATATAGAAATCAAATATAATAATACTAGAATATGCACAAGTCAAAAAATCAACTTCCACAGATGCCATATTGGTAGTGGAATTGTAATATGCAACCCATTTAATGTTGGTGTTTGAAGCCAAGTTACAAGACATTATTACAGTAACTTTAAGTTCTACGAGGCCTTCATTGGGACACCCTGTATTTACCGAAATTTGAAACTTTGCAAAAGGTCTTGTAACGGTAACTTGGAGTTTTACACGGCCTTAAAACATAAATTTTAAGCTTTACAAGGTATTATTACAGTAACTTGAGGTTTTAGAAGGCCTTGCATTGGGACACCCCGTAGTATAATTCAAAAGTACTAACCTCCATGGCGTCCTTATGGGGATCCGAGAACCCGGCGATGGCCAATTGCCCGTTTTTCGTGTACCTCAACCGCCTGAAGGCGTAAAACCTGCAAAATATGTTGGGCATGTTCTTCGACCGTTGATTGGGCGTCCACCTGCACTCCCTGCACTTGCCCAATTTGGGCGCCACCTCGAAACACGGCCCGTCCTGCAGGAAGCTCTCGCCCGTCTTCTTCAACTGCGCGACGGGCGGCTTGCGGAACGGGTCCCGCGGCGGCGGCGGCGGCGGCGGCGTCTCCTCCTTGCTCTTCTTCGGCCGCGGCTCGTCGCCGCCGCCCCTATCGTTTTTTGAGGCGCCGGGCGCCGCGCCGCCGCCGTTGCCGCCGCCGTTTCCCTTCGGCTTCCTGCCGCGCTTTCGATGCTGCTGCTGTTGTTGCTGCTGCTGCTGCTGCTGATGCAGCGGTTTCCTGGCGGGCGTTGAGCCGCTCGCTCCTGAATCGCTGTCCTTGTCGCTGGCGCTCTCCTTGTCGCTGTCGCTGCCGCTCTCGCTCGCCGCCGGCGTCGTCGTGGTGACTTGATGGGGCCCGCCGCTGTTGCTGCTCTTCCGCTGCTGTTGCAGCTGTTGCTTCTTGTCGTCGACGGCCTTTTTCGTCGCGGACCCCCCGCCTTTTTTTCGCTTCACTTTCGGCGGCTTGCGCTTCGGCGGCGACTTGCGACCGCCCGCCGCGCCGCCACCGCCGCCGCCTTTCTCCTGATCGCTGCTCGACGAATCGTCGTTGGGTTTGGCGTCGCCGTTCGCGACGATCGTCTCCTTCTTGCGATTCGATTTGTTGTTGTTGTTGTTGCTGCCGCTGCCGCTGCTGCTGCTCGAATTGAAGTGCTTCATTTTGCTGATGCTGTTCACCGCCATCGAACCGATCGCGTGCAACGAATTCACCGGATTGCCGCCCTCTTTGCTGTTAGACGTCGGCGGCGGCGGCGTCGCGGCGGTTTTGATGTTCAACGGTAACGTGACGCACGTGCCCGAGCCGACGACGCCCGTCGTATCTTCGGCGGCGTCCTCGCCCGTATGCCTCTGCAGCCAAGCCTTCTTCAAATGCCTCACCGGATAGCTGCCGCCCGCGCTCGACGCCGACGCCGCTTTGGCCGCCGTCGCCGCCGGTCCGGGGCTGTTGCTCTTCTCCGAATCGACGACGCTCGGCGCGAGTTTGCCCGGCGTGCCGGGCTGCTCGTTGACGTCGACCGGACCGGGCGTATTGCTGGCCGGCGGCGTCGGCGTCGGCGCCGGGCTCTGCGATTCGGAACCGGGCGTCGCCGTCGCAACACCGAGGTCGCCGGCTCCGTCGGAATCGTGCGGTGTTGTCCTGTACGCGGCGGTATTCACCACGGTGGTGATCGTGGTGGCGGCACTCGCGATCAACGGGCTCGGTTCGCTCACGCGCGATAACTGCGCCTGCGCACTAGTAGTAGCGATAGTCGCGGACGAGTCGATTTTGCGCTTCTTCGCGTCGACGAACGGCGCCGGATTGTGCGGCGAATCGACGCCGACGGGCGGCGGCGCCTTGCGTTTGGGCGACTGGGCGCGGTGGTTGTTCGAGCCCATGCCGAGGTCGAGCGGTTGGCTCTGGACGGCGGTGGGCGAGTACGAACGGTGGTGGTGGTGCTGGCCGCCGCCGGGCGCCACCAGTTTGACGGAGAGGCCGCTGGGGACGTAGCCGCCGGGCGGTTTGGATCTGTCGAAGCGGTCCATCACGGTGGAGGGCGTCTGGGCGTGTGCAGGCGGCGGCAGACAGCCGACGACGGCCGGCGGTTGGACGTGGGGCGGGTGGTACTGGGAGACTTGCTGGTAGGGCGACGGCGATATCGACGCGCCGATCAGCGGCGGCGGCGGTTTCGACGTCAGCGGTATGGGCGAGCTGTTGTCGCGACTAGAGCGGTCCCGAGGCGACGGGGGCGGCGCCGCGACGACGCCGCTCACCAGGTGCGGTTTGCCGAAGATTTGATGGGGGGCCGGGCTGCTCACCTTCGGCTTGGAATTCACCATCGCTGGCGGGGCGGAGGATATCGTGTAACCCGCCGTCGTGAACGAATAGTTCGCTTTGGCTAACAAAAAATAATTGCTACATTAAATAGTGTACAGTTGGTGCAAAACAAATATCGTTGCAGGTCACATATGATTTACTATGTCACAAGT
This sequence comes from Phyllotreta striolata, assembly GCA_918026865.1. Lineage (NCBI taxonomy): Eukaryota > Metazoa > Arthropoda > Insecta > Coleoptera > Chrysomelidae > Phyllotreta > Phyllotreta striolata. The sequence goes on from OU900107.1 coordinate 3,906,567, forward strand.
ATAGGCGATGTTGCCGAACTTTTATAGTTTACAAAATCTAAGAATTTTCTAACGAAACGCTTAATCTTTGTTGTGTGTAAATCGAGTAAATTTGAGTCTCTTTTTAGTCAATTTTCTCTTCATTTACAACGTGAAAATAACAAACTATAACAATGATTACTCGCTTCGAGAACAGCCGATAGGTGGACGGTAGCGCCACCATCGGCCAATATTCGCCTCAATAAATAACCTACCAGCCGTTTGATAGACGTCGGCGCCGCCCCTGTACCTCAAATCGGGCGAATGGTGCGCCGCCGGCTGGTGTTGGTGCTGGTGCTGGTGCGGACTCTGCCTCTGCTGGTGCTGCTGCTGCTGCTGGTGCTGGTGATGCGGCCCGGCGCCGGGCCTGTGATGCCCGCCGCCGGTCGCCTTGCCGAGGTTCTGCGCCTCGACGACGTGGTGAGGCTGCAAATGGTGCGGCGACTGGCCGGCGCCGCGGTAGTCGTAGATGCCCTTGGCGCCGCCGGCCACCGCCGCGTTCTGGTAGTGGCCGAGCATCTCGTTGCGCAACTTGGCGCCGGGCGAATGCGCGTGCGCCACCGACACGCCTCGCTGCAGCGCCATCTGCCCGTCGACGTGGTGCGGATTCTTCGCGTCGTGTTTGACGATCACGGAATTCTTCATTTCGCCTCGATCGTCCCGATCCAACGGGCCCGTTTTGGTGACCATCAAACCGCTCGGCGCTTGCGCCTTGTGCACGTCGGATTTCATCTTCGGTTCGAAGTAGCTGTTTTGGACGGCGTGCGCGTGCGCGGCGTAGCCGTACGCGTTCGGTTCGTTCTTGGCCATCGATAACGACTGCGCAGGGAGCTTCTCGCCGGGTTTCGACGACGAGACGGAGACGCGGCTGTGGGCCGGCGGCGGCGGATAGTCCGCCGCCGCCGCCTTCGGCGGGGCGTTCGCGGCGCGCTGGACGGCGTAGTAGGCGCGGTGGTGGTCGCGGTTGTCGCGCACCGCCGCCATGTGCACCCTGTGGTACATGTCCTCGGCGCGCTTTCGCTCGTCGTCGGCCATCATCGGCGTCCTGGCCTGCGAGGAGGCCTTTCCGCCGCCTCCGCCGCCTATCGGGTTCCAAGTCTACAAAAATAATGTACCTATTAGTAGTGCGAATTTATGTGAAGATAATTTACCGGCGCGTTTGCTGCTCGTAAACGATGCGAGCTTGCGGTCTTTTACGTTTCGGTAAATGAAAAGACATTTAATAAATTACAGAGGGTAATGAAAAGTTCTCGGCTTTAGTCACTAAGAACTGTCTAGGACAATCTAGAACGCTCCAGAATCAATTAGAACTGTCTAAAATCATTTAGGATGCTTAGGAACCTTTTAGAACGCCCCAGAATCATTTGGAACTGTCTAGAATCATTTAGAACGTTTCATAATCATTTGGAACGCTCCAGATTCATGTCTAATATAATTTAGAATGCTTAACAACCCTTTAGAACGCTCCAGAATCTTTTAGTATTTGATGCTTAATCATCCAGCAATTTTGTACGCCAGATGCCTCTAAATGACAGTTTTGTTTTTCTTAATGCCAGATGCCTCTAAACGACAGTTTTGTTTTTTCTAAATGCCAGATGCCTCTAAATGACAGTTTTGTTTTCCTAGATGCCAGATGCCTCTAAACGGTAGTTTTGTTTTTCTTAATGCCAGATTTTGGAAAGCTCCAGAATCATTAAAAACTGTCTACAATTATTTAGAACGGTCTAGAATCGTTTAGAGCAATCTAAAACGCCCCAGAATCATTAAAAACCGTCCCGAGACTAAAGATGTAAGAATGAAAGAAGAAATAAGAAGAATAATGCCATTTTTTTCGTAAGTATCATCACCTTCCATTGAAACTCTAAACGGCAGTTTTGTTTTTTCTAAATGCCAGATGCCTCTAAATGAGTTTTGTTTTTCTTTATGCCAGATGCCTCTAAACGGTAGTTTTGTTTTTCTTAATGCCAGATGCCTCTAAATGACAGTTTTGTTTTTCTAGGTGCCAGATGCCTCTAAATGACAGTTTTGTTTTTCTAAATCCCAGATTTTGGAAAGCTCCAGAATCATTAAGAAGTGTCTACAATTATTTAGAACGGTCTAGAATCGTTTAGAGCAATCTAAAACGCCCCAGAATCATTAAAAACCGTCCCGAGACTAAAGATGTAAGAATGAAAGAAGAAATAAGAAGAATAATGCCATTTTTTTCGTAAGTATCATCACCTTCGATTGAAACTCTAAACGGCAGTTTTGTTTTTTCTAAATGCCAGATGCCTCTAAATGATAGTTTTGTTTTTCTTAATGCCAGATGCCTCTAAACGGTAGTTTTGTTTTTCTTAATGCCAGATGCCTCTAAATGACAGTTTTGTTTTTCTAGGTGCCAGATGCCTCTAAATGACAGTTTTGTTTTTCTAAATCCCAGATTTTGGAAAGCTCCAGAATCATTAAGAACTGTCTACAATTATTTAGAACGGTCTAGAATCGTTTAGAGCAATCTAAAACGCCCCAGAATCATTAAAAACCGTCTCGAGACTAAAGATGTAAGAATGAAAGAAGGAATAAGAAGAATAATGCCATTTTTTTCGTAAGTATCATCACCTTCGATTGAAACTCTAAACGGCAGTTTTGTTTTTTCTAAATGCCAGATGCTTCTAAATGAGTTTTGTTTTTCTTAATGCCAGATGCCTCTAAACGGTAGTTTTGTTTTTCTTAATGCCAGATGCCTCTAAATGACAGTTTTGTTTTTCTAGATGCCAGATGCCTCTAAATGACAGTTTTGTTTTTCTAAATCCCAGATTTTGGAAAGCTCCAGAATCATTAAGAACTGTCTACAATTATTTAGAACGGTCTAGAATCGTTTAGAGCAATCTAAAACGCCCCAGAATCATGAAAAACCGTCCCGAGACTAAAGATGTAAGAATGAAAGAAGAAATAAGAAGAATAATGCCATTTTTTTCGTAAGTATCATCACCTTCGATTGAAACTCTAAACGGCAGTTTTGTTTTTTCTAAATGCCAGATGCCTCTAAATGAGTTTTGTTTTTCTTTATGCCAGATGCCTCTAAACGGTAGTTTTGTTTTTCTTAATGCCAGATGCCTCTAAATGACAGTTTTGTTTTTCTAGGTGCCAGATGCCTCTAAATGACAGTTTTGTTTTTCTAAATCCCAGATTTTGGAAAGCTCCAGAATCATTAAGAAGTGTCTACAATTATTTAGAACGGTCTAGAATCGTTTAGAGCAATCTAAAACGCCCCAGAATCATTAAAAACCGTCCCGAGACTAAAGATGTAAGAATGAAAGAAGAAATAAGAAGAATAATGCCATTTTTTTCGTAAGTATCATCACCTTCGATTGAAACTCTAAACGGCAGTTTTGTTTTTTCTAAATGCCAGATGCCTCTAAATGATAGTTTTGTTTTTCTTAATGCCAGATGCCTCTAAACGGTAGTTTTGTTTTTCTTAATGCCAGATGCCTCTAAATGACAGTTTTGTTTTTCTAGGTGCCAGATGCCTCTAAATGACAGTTTTGTTTTTCTAGGTGCCAGATGCCTCTAAATGACAGTTTTGTTTTTCTAAATCCCAGATTTTGGAAAGCTCCAGAATCATTAAGAACTGTCTACAATTATTTAGAACGGTCTAGAATCGTTTAGAGCAATCTAAAACGCCCCAGAATCATTAAAAACCGTCTCGAGACTAAAGATGTAAGAATGAAAGAAGGAATAAGAAGAATAATGCCATTTTTTTCGTAAGTATCATCACCTTCGATTGAAACTCTAAACGGCAGTTTTGTTTTTTCTAAATGCCAGATGCTTCTAAATGAGTTTTGTTTTTCTTAATGCCAGATGCCTCTAAACGGTAGTTTTGTTTTTCTTAATGCCAGATGCCTCTAAATGACAGTTTTGTTTTTCTAGATGCCAGATGCCTCTAAATGACAGTTTTGTTTTTCTAAATCCCAGATTTTGGAAAGCTCCAGAATCATTAAGAACTGTCTACAATTATTTAGAACGGTCTAGAATCGTTTAGAGCAATCTAAAACGCCCCAGAATCATGAAAAACCGTCCCGAGACTAAAGATGTAAGAATGAAAGAAGAAATAAGAAGAATAATGCCATTTTTTTCGTAAGTATCATCACCTTCGATTGAAACTCTAAACGGCAGTTTTGTTTTTTCTAAATGCCAGATGCCTCTAAATGATAGTTTTGTTTTTCTTAATGCCAGATGCCTCTAAACGGTAGTTTTGTTTTTCTTAATGCCAGATGCCTCTAAATGACAGTTTTGTTTTTCTAGATGCCAGATGCCTCTAAATGACAGTTTTGTTTTTCTAAATCCCAGATTTTGGAAAGCTCCAGAATAATTAAAAACTGTCTACAATTATTTAGAACGGTCTAGAATCGTTTAGAGCAATCTAAAACGCCCCAGAATCATTAAAAACCGTCTCGAGACTAAAGATGTAAGAATGAAAGAAGGAATAAGAAGAATAATGCCATTTTTTTCGTAAGTATCATCACCTTCGATTGAAACTCTAAACGGCAGTTTTGTTTTTTCTAAATGCCAGATGCTTCTAAATGAGTTTTGTTTTTCTTAATGCCAGATGCCTCTAAACGGTAGTTTTGTTTTTCTTAATGCCAGATGCCTCTAAATGACAGTTTTGTTTTTCTAGGTGCCAGATGCCTCTAAATGACAGTTTTGTTTTTCTAAATCCCAGATTTTGGAAAGCTCCAGAATCATTAAGAACTGTCTACAATTATTTAGAACGGTCTAGAATCGTTTAGAGCAATCTAAAACGCCCCAGAATCATGAAAAACCGTCCCGAGACTAAAGATGTAAGAACGAAAGAAGAAATAAGAAGAATAATGCCATTTTTTTCGTAAGTACCATTACCTTTGATTGAAACGCCCTGAGCGACTTCTCGAAATGATTATGTATAGCCTGATCGAGGCTCTCCTTCTCCTCCTTCTCTCGCTTCTCACGCTCCCGCTCGATTTTCTCCCGTTCCTGCTTGTCCCTCTCCAATCGTTCCTTCTCCTTCTGCTTCTCCATCTCCTGGTTCTGCCGCTCCCTGTACAACCGCTCCTGGCGCTCCCTGTCCTGCAGGTGCTCCCGCACGACGAGCGACTCCTCGCCGCCGCCTCCTCCACCGGCCTGGTGGGCGGCGGCGGCGGCGAGCACGTGCGCCGGCACGCCGTAGGACGGGTGGCCGCGCTGGCCGCCGCTCTTCCACAGCATGTCGGTGAATTGGGCGGCGGCGGCGGCGGCGGCCGCCGTCGGATGGTGGTAGAGCGAGTGCGAGGAGGCGGCGGCGGCGGCGCCGGCGAGGTGCGGGTGGTGGCCGGCGAGCGGCACGTGCGACGTCATCAGCGACGCCGGGACGACGGGGTAGGCGCCCAAGGCGGCGGCGGCCGCCTGGTGGCCGGCTACCGATGACACTGACGAGGGGGGCGGCGGGCCGGCTGACGCGCTGGCTGGCGTGTTAGAGTGTGACATTAGTAGCGTCTGTAACAACGAAATTAATAATAATAAATTAAAATAAATTAAACAAATTATATACAGGGTGTTAATTAATGCAATGTACTTATTTTAACGGGTCATTTTTGGGCTAATTTTGAGTCGAAAAGCTTATATATAAAGGTATGTCGTCCAAAGCTCTGTTTTCGATATACAGGGGTTGTAAAGTTTTATTTTTATTTAGGTTTTTTTTTCATAAATTTGGATAGGACTAGGATAACATATTTTGGTATAATTCCGCATTTTTTAAACAGAAAATATTTTTTTTATTTTAACCAGTGACGTAGGTTTGGATAGGTTTTGTTACAATTTTATCTAAAAAAGTAGTACGAAACTGTTTTTTTAGAAACTTTCTTTAAAAAAATTAGCCAAACATTTCATTTTAAACCAAAAAAACAGGTGTGTGAAGTTGGCACCGCAACTGTAGTTCTCAGTAGTTCTGATTAGAGTTCTGGATTCCTTTTGGATAGTTTAGGAGTGTTTTTGTACCAAAAATAATAGTTCTGGTGTTTTAACACATTATTTTTTTAAATAAAACATGCGGTGCTAACTTCAAACCTAAATTTACAATGGAATAGTTCTGATTAGTTTATTTGATGAATTTTGATGAGTTCTAGAGTGCCTGAATATTAAAAAATAATAATAATAATAAATTTCATCAATAAACAAGTATAAATAGTTAATCAATTAGATATATTATCAGAAAACCCATAACTTTTTAATTATTGAAAAATTCGCAAAGTACCATTAAAGTTTCTTGTAGAACTCGTCGCATACTATTCAGAACTGCTATCAGAACTCCTGAGAACTCTCAAAAATTTTTCAAACGAGGACTTGTATTTTTTTGGCTCGAAGTGATTTTTGACTACAAGTCAGAGTTTGAAAATTTTTTGAGAGTTCTCAGGAGTTCTGATAACAGTTCTGAATAGTATTCGACGAGTTCTACAAGAAACTTTAATAGTATTTTGCGATTAAAAAAATAGTTTTTGAGATATTCTCAAAAATGCTATTTTGCGAATTTTTCAATAATTAAGAAGTTATGGGTTGTCTGATAATATATCTAATTGATTAACTATTTATACTTGTTTATTGATGAAATTTATTATTATTATTATTATTTTTTAATATTCAGGAACTCTAGAACTCATCAAAATACATCAAATAAACTAATCAGAACTATTCCATTGTAAATTTAGGTTTGAAGTTAGCACCGCATGTTTTATTTAAAAAAATAATGTGTTAAAACACCAGAACTATTATTTTCGGTACAAAAGAACTCCTAAACTATCCAAAAAGGAATCCACAACTCTAATCAGAACTACTGAGAACTACAGTTGCGGTGCCAACTTCACACACCTCCGGTACCATTCCATTTGTACGTTCGGAGTGCTCGCGAATGGCCTTTAAATGACCTTTAAACCCCCCCCCAACCTCTCTAACTGTCCCATTCGACGGAAACCCGCCATTAGAGAGCGAGAAAAAGGGAGGATTCGAACGAGAAAACGAGAGATAGATAGTGTTACCTGATGCTGAACGCTGTGTATGTGCCGAACATGCGGCTCTTCGAGCAACAGGCTCGGATCTCTCCAGACCCTCACCGGCTCGTTCGCTTCGTGGTGGTGTCTCTGTTGTATAGAAGACGCCGACGCGGCGGCTGGAATATACAAAGGCGACCTGCGACGAATAAATTTATTATAGAAGAAGAAAAAAAAACAATCAGAGTTTTACACGAGAAACGAGCCTGTTGCTGGCCGTATACAGGGCGTTCCAAAAAATGACATGCTAATATTTAAGCGGGTGATTCCTGGAGCTGTTTTAGTGAGAAAATTTCATGTGAACATATGTCCTAAACGTCTTAACTTGTGAGATATAGGGTGGTAAAGTTTTGAGAAAATTGAGAAATTTTTTTGTAATAACTTTGATACTATTGTAGATATCTTTATGACATTTGGTACACGTCTTCTATGAATCAAGATGCATTTTCTGATGTACGAATAATTTTATTATTTTCTTAATTTTCTTAATTTTATTTTTTAAAATAAACATTTTTTCCGAATCCTCATTCGATTTAGAACAAATTTGAATTCTCGACTTTTTTTCGTACGTCTCATTGTTTCGCATTAAAAAAAATAAATGCATTAAATTGTACACTACAGCTACATTAGCAGCTATGTTAAAATTAAAAAATTATAAATTTTAGGTTTAGGACATAATTGTGTTCAAATAAAGTTTTTTTTTAAATGGGTACAAGAATCACCCTCTTAAATATTAGCACGTCATTTTGGAACAACCTGTATATTTAACATACCATTTTAATTCGATTACGGAAGCTAAGTATTTAATGAGCTTATAATTTTTAAACGCCTAATCATAAAAACATGCGGTTTTCTCAAATATGTTTTATTTTATTATAAGTTTTGTTGCAGTGATACAGAAATTATGCATTAACAATACAGGGCGTTTTATCGATACCTCCTCTTTTAAATTCACAGTAACCAAATTAATTTAAATGGAACATCCCGTATACACAGAGGTATTTTAAAAGATACACTATTCTACTTTTCAAAAATATATTATTTGTAGATGTTATTCTACAAAAGAAGATGTCCTATTTCATAAAATTAAGTTATTGTGAATGTAAAAAAGGGTTTTTAAGAAATATCCTGTGCAGGCGATACAAAATTTTTGTCTCACTGTAACAAAAAGTTATAACAAAATAAAATATATCTGTCAAAACCGCATGTTTTTATCATTGGGCGTTTAAAAAATATTAGCTCACTAAATGGGCTACTTTTCATCGGGACACCCTGTATTAAAATTTCCGCAAATTAAATAAAAATGATATTTGAAAGGCACATTGGCGGAACGAATGAAAAATTAGCGTTATAACTGTACGATTAAACAACACCATACTCTAATTCCAAAATAGTAGACACTAAATCTCATAAATGATTGCGATAATGGGTCTTTCCCAGTGGCGTACGGAAAATAATCGTAGGCTACAAGATCGTTCGATCGAAAAATCAACAAGAAACTAATAATTAGCAGACCAAGGATTACAGTGAGGACCAAAAGTCCTTCGCCCCCCCTTTAACTTTTTAATGGTAAGAGCTTTTGTCGCGCAATTTGGGGTGTTTATATTGGAGTAAAAATACTATTTTTTGACATAAAAATGACAGTTGAAACTTTCAAAATGACAGTTAGGCGCCATTTTGAATCTTTTTTTCTTATGGAAAGGGGGGTCAAGTGACAACTCGTTTTAAAGGTAATTTCATTCTTAAGTCAACCCCCAAATTTGAAAACATTTTAATAACGCTTATTCACGTGAAGGCCAATTTAGTTTTAACCCCTGGGCATATTGATACATTTAAAAATTAATTCTAAACGTACTATAAAATGTGTCAATTAATTGTTGCTATGGTTTCTTGGCTCTGACATTTATTTGTCAAATTTAAAGTTGATGAAATAAAAAGTTTTAGATAAAAATCGTAAAACATCTTATTACCTTTAACTTACTCTAATAGAATTTTATCGTATCTCAATAATCTTTCGAGATATTAAACAAAATCTACCAGCATCAACACACTTAACGAACTAACATTGAATAAACTATATTTTTACAGTCGTCGAATCGATCATGCGCGGCGAAGAAGTTGGAATAACGCCCAGAAGATCCAGATCATCCGATTTTCCCCAAAACGAAACACCGGTAAGTACCCGAACACCCTTTATATGTTCCCCATTAAATAAATATATAATCAATATAAAAACAAAGACTTACAAACTTCCATTAGTCTCGTAAACGAAGGAAAAAGAAAGAGTGATATTGTTAGAGAATCGCAACTTTCTCACTCTAACCACGGCTATTTGAATAATCGTTCTTTGTTGACAGTTGACAGTTTTTTCGTTTAAAGGACGAGTCATTGTCAATTTCATCAACTTTAAATTTGACAAATAAATGTAAGAGTCAAAAAACCACAGCAACAATTAATTGATACATTTTATAGTACGTTCAGAATTAATTTTTAAATGTATCAATATGCCCGGTGGTTAAAACTAAATTGGTCTTCACGTGAATAAGCGTTATTAAAATCTTTTCAAATTTGTGGGTTGACTTAAGAATGAAATTACCTTTAAAACGAGGTGTCACTTGACCCCCCTTTCCATAAGAAAAAAAGATTCAAAATGGCGCCCAACAGTCATTTTTACGTCAAAAAATAGTATTTTTACTCCAATATAAACACCCCAAATTTCGCGACAAAAGCTCTTACCATTCAAAAGTTAAAGGAGGGGGCGACGGATTTTTTGGTCCTCACTATATGTAAATAAATAAATAAAGCGACAATATTTACCGTGAATTTATTGCCTACTATTTCGGAATTAGAGTATACCCGATACCAGCGCCCTCTGCCGAGAATCAACATTTTTTTTCAACGGGAATTGTCCCTTTATACTCAAATTCAGCTTAGTTGAATACACCACGTGTTTTTTCGCGCACAACATCATAAAAGAGGCTGGACTCAGCCGATGTTTTCGATGCAAATAACAAATAATGAATTACAAATAAACCCCGACTCGACCTTCGCTGTTATCGGGTATACTGTGGATGGTTCGCCGGTCATACTTTTGGGGAAAAACCACGCCTATCTCTTTAGTTTCGTCTGTGCGCATTTTTACAGCTGTATTCAACTGAGCTAAATTTGAGTTTACAACACGACCGTTTCATCACCTGTTTCTCAAAGTGTGCTGCTGGACGCCGGCGGACGTCGATGAGGCGACGGCGGCGGCGGCGGCGACGGCGACGACGTCGTTGCCGTTGTTGCTCGACGACGACGACGACGACGTGGGTTCGTCGGTGGAGCTCAGGGCGCTCGATCGAGAACCAGACCGTTCATCGCCGCTACTGATGCACGAACGCAACGAACTCACGCCCGAATCGCTTCGATCGTCCTGGTTGTGATGGTGCTGGTGGTGGTTCTGATGGTGTTGTTGTTGTTGTTGTTGTAGTTGTTGCTGGTGGTGGTGGTGGTGGTGGTGGTGATAGCGCGACAACAGACCGCATCCCGATGATGGCGCCGACGATGATGATGATCCTCCGTCCGGTAGGGATGAAGCGACGCCGCCGACGACGATGTCCATTCTGTTGACGACGTAGGGGGAAGGCGAGGACGACACCGACGGTACGTCATCGTCACCTGGAAGGAATCGTTCGTAAATATACATTGTGTACTAAATATTTCGATGCGGAGTAGATTGAGTAGAGTATATTCAAGTAGGTTCAGTGTGGAACAGAGTAGATGTGATTCGGAGCAGAGTAGATTCAGGAAACTATAGTACATTCAAGTAAATTCAGAGTGGAACAGAGTAGATGTGATTCAGAGCAGAGTAAATGAGATTCAAAGCAGAGAAGATGGATTCAGAGCAGAGTAAATTCAGGAAACTATAGTACATTCAAGTAGATTCAGAGTGGAACAGAGTAGATGAGATTCAAAGCAGAGAAGATGAGATTCAGAGCAGAGTAAATTCAGGAAACTATAGTACATTCAAGTAGATTCAGAGTGGAACAGAGTAGATGAGATTCAAAGCAGAGAAGATGAGATTCAGAGCAGAGTAAATTCAGGAAACTATAGTACATTCAAGTAGATTCAGAGTGGAACAGAGTGGATGAAATTCAGAGCAGAGTAAATTCAGGAAACTATAGTAGATTAAAGTAGATTCAGAGTGGAGCAGAGTAGATGAGATTCAGAGCAGAGTACATTCAGGAAACTATAGTAGATTCAAGTAGATTCAAAGTGGAGCAGAGTAGATGAGATTCAGAGCAGAGTACATTCAGGAAACTATAGTAGATTAAAGTAGATTCAGAGTGGAGCAGAGTAGATTCAGGAAACTATAGTAGATTCAAGTAGATTCAGAGTGGAGCAGAGTAGATTCAGGAAACTATAGTAGATTCAAGTAGATTCAGAGTGGAGCAGAGTAGATGAGATTTAGAGCAGAGTCAGGAAACTATAATAGATTCAAGTAGATTCAGAGTGGAGCAGAGTAGATGAGATTCAGAGCAGAGTAGATTCAGGAAACTATAGTAGATTCAAGTAGATTCAGAGTGGAGCAGAGTAGATGAGATTCAGAGCAGAGTAGATTCAGGAAACTATAATAGATTCAAGTAGATTCAGAGTGGAGCAGAGTAATGAGATTCAGAGCAGAGTTAATTCAGGAAACTATAGTAGATTCAAGTAGATTCAGAGTGGAGCAGAGTAGATTCAGGAAACTATAATAGATTCAAGTAGATTCAGAGTGGAGCAGAGTAGATGAGATTCAGAGCAGAGTAGATTCAGGAAACTATAGTAGATTCAAGTAGATTCAGAGTGGAGCAGAGTAGATGAGATTCAGAGCAGAGTAGATTCAGAAAACTATAGTAGATTCAAGTAGATTCAGAGGGGAGCAGAGTAGATGAGATTCAGAGCAGAGTAGATTCAGGAAACTATAATAGATTCAAGTAGATTCAGAGTGGAGCAAAGTAGGTGAGATTCAGAGCAGAGTTAATTCAGGAAACTATAGTAGATTCAAGTAGATTCAGAGTGGAGCAGATTCAGGAAACTATAATAGATTCAAGTAGATTCAGAGTGGAGCAGAGTAGATGAGATTCAGAGCAGAGTAGATTCAGGAAACTATAGTAGATTCAAGTAGATTCAGAGTGGAGCAGAGTAGATGAGATTCAGAGTGGAGCAGATTCAGGAAACTATAATAGATTCAAGTAGATTCAGAGTGGAGCAAAGTAGGTGAGATTCAGAGCAGAGTTAATTCAGGAAACTATAGTAGATTCAAGTAGATTCAGAGTGGAGCAGATTCAGGAAACTATAATAGATTCAAGTAGATTCAGAGTGGAGCAGAGTAGATGAGATTCAGAGCAGAGTAGATTCAGGAAACTATAGTAGATTCAAGTAGATTCAGAGTGGAGCAGAGTAGATGAGATTCAGAGCAGAGTAGATTCAGAAAACTATAGTAGATTCAAGTAGATTCAGAGGGGAGCAGAGTAGATGAGATTCAGAGCAGAGTAGATTCAGGAAACTATAATAGATTCAAGTAGATTCACAGTGGAGCAGAGTAGATGAGATTCAGAGCAGAGTAGATTCAGGAAACTATAATAGATTCAAGTAGATTCAGAGTGGAGTAGAGTAGATGAGATTCAGAGCAGAGTTAATTCAGGAAACTATAGTAGATTCAAGTAGATTCAGAGTGGAGCAGAGTAGATGAGATTCAGAGCAGAGTAGATTCAGGAAACTATAATAGATTCAAGTAGATTCAGAGTGGAGTAGAGTAGATGAGATTCAGAGCAGAGTAGATTCAGGAAACTATAATAGATTCAAGTAGATTCACAGTGGAGCAGAGTAGATGAGATTCAGAGCAGAGTAGATTCAGGAAACTATAGTAGATTCAAGTAGATTCAGAGTGGAGCAGAGTAGATGAGATTCAGAGCAGAGTAGATTCAGGAAACTATAGTAGATTCAAGTAGATTCAGAGTGGAGCAGAGTAGATGAGATTCAGAGCAGAGTAGATTCAGGAAACTATAATAGATTCAAGTAGATTCAGAGTGGAGTAGAGTAGATGAGATTCAGAGCAGAGTAGATTCAGGAAACTATAATAGATTCAAGTAGATTCACAGTGGAGCAGAGTAGATGAGATTCAGAGCAGAGTAGATTCAGGAAACTATAATAGATTCAAGTAGATTTAGAGTCGAGCAGAGTAGATGAGATTCAGAGCAGAGTAGATTCAGGAAACTATAGTAGATTCAAGTAGATTCAGAGTGGAGCAGAGTAGATGAGATTCAGAGCAGAGTACATTCAGGAAACTATAGTAGATTAAAGTAGATTCAGAGTGGAGCAGAGTAGATGAGATTCAGAGCAGAGTAGATTCAGGAAACTATAGTAGATTCAAGTAGATTCAGAGTGGAGCAGAGTAGATGAGATTCAGAGCAGAGTAGATTCAGGAAACTATAGTAGATTCAAGTAGATTCAGAGTGGAGCAGAGTAGATGAGATTCAGAGCAGAGTAGATTCAGGAAACTATAGTAGATTCAAGTAGATTCAGAGTGGAGCAGAGTAGATGAGATTCAGAGCAGAGTAGATTCAGGAAACTATAGTAGATTCAAGTAGATTCAGAGTGGAGCAGAGTAGATGAGATTCAGAGCAGAGTAGATTCAGGAAACTATAGTAGATTCAAGTAGATTCAGAGTGGAGCAGAGTAGATGAGATTCAGAGCAGAGTAGATTCAGGAAACTATAGTAGATTCAAGTAGATTCAGAGTGGAGCAGAGTAGATGAGATTCAGAGCAAAGTAGATGAGATTCAGAGCAGAGTAGATTCAGGAAACTATAGTAGATTCAAGTAGATTCAGAGTGGAGCAGAGTAGATGAGATTCAGAGCAAAGTAGATGAGATTCAGAGCAGAGTAGATTCAGGAAACTATAGTAGATTCAAGTAGATTCAGAGTGGAGCAGAGTAGATGAGATTCAGAGCAGAGTAGATTCAGGAAACTATAATAGATTCAAGTAGATTCAGAGTGGAGCAGAGTAGATGAGATTCAGAGCAGAGTAGATTCAGGAAACTATAGTAGATTCAAGTAGATTCAGAGTGGAGCAGAGTAGATGAGATTCAGAGCAGAGTAGATTCAGGAAACTATAGTAGATTCAAGTAGATTCAGAGTGGAGCAGAGTAGATGAGATTCAGAGCAGAGTAGATGAGATTCAGAGCAGAGTAGATTCAGGAAACTATAGTAGATTCAAGTAGATTCAGAGTGGAGCAGAATAGATGAGATTCAGAGCAGAGTAGATTCAGGAAACTATAGTAGATTCAAGTAGATTCAGAGTGGAGCAGAGTAGATGAGATTCAGAGCAGAGTAGATTCAGGAAACTATAGTAGATTCAAGTAGATTCAGAGTGGAGCAGAGTAGATGAGATTCAGAGCAGAGTAGATGAGATTCAGAGCAGAGTAGATTCAGGAAACTATAGTAGATTCAAGTAGATTCAGAGTGGAGCAGAGTAGATGAGATTCAGAGCAAAGTAGATGAGATTCAGAGCAGAGTAGATTCAGGAAACTATAGTAGATTCAAGTAGATTCAGAGTGGAGCAGAGTAGATGAGATTCAGAGCAGAGTAGATTCAGGAAACTATAATAGATTCAAGTAGATTCAGAGTGGAGCAGAGTAGATGAGATTCAGAGCAGAGTAGATTCAGGAAACTATAGTAGATTCAAGTAGATTCAGAGTGGAGCAGAGTAGATGAGATTCAGAGCAGAGTAGATTCAGGAAACTATAGTAGATTCAAGTAGATTCAGAGTGGAGCAGAGTAGATGAGATTCAGAGCAGAGTAGATGAGATTCAGAGCAGAGTAGATTCAGGAAACTATAGTAGATTCAAGTAGATTCAGAGTGGAGCAGAATAGATGAGATTCAGAGCAGAGTAGATTCAGGAAACTATAGTAGATTCAAGTAGATTCAGAGTGGAGCAGAGTAGATGAGATTCAGAGCAGAGTAGATTCAGGAAACTATAGTAGATTCAAGTAGATTCAGAGTGGAGCAGAGTAGATGAGATTCAGAGCAGAGTAGATTCAGGAAACTATAGTAGATTCAAGTAGATTCAGAGTGGAGCAGAGTAGATGAGATTCAGAGCAGAGTAGATTCAGGAAACTATAGTAGATTCAAGTAGATTCAGAGTGGAGCAGAGTAGATGAGATTCAGAGCAGAGTAGATTCAGGAAACTATAGTAGATTCAAGTAGATTCAGAGTGGAGCAGAGTAGATGAGATTCAGAGCAGAGTAGATTCAGGAAACTATAGTAGATTCAAGTAGATTCAGAGTGGAGCAGAGTAGATGAGATTCAGAGCAGAGTAGATTCAGGAAACTATAGTAGATTCAAGTAGATTCAGAGTGGAGCAGAGTAGATGAGATTCAGAGCAGAGTAGATTCAGGAAACTATAATAGATTCAAGTAGATTCAGAGTGGAGCAGAGTAGATGAGATTCAGAGCAGAGTAGATTCAGGAAACTATAATAGATTCAAGTAGATTCAGAGTGGAGCAGAGTAGATGAGATTCAGAGCAGAGTAGATTCAGGAAACTATAGTAGATTCAAGTAGATTCAGAGTGGAGCAGAGTAGATGAGATTCAGAGCAGAGTAGATTCAGGAAACTATAATAGATTCAAGTAGATTCAGAGTGGAGCAGAGTAGATGAGATTCAGAGCAGAGTAGATTCAGGAAACTATAATAGATTCAAGTAGATTCAGAGTGGAGCAGAGTAGATGAGATTCAGAGCAGAGTAGATTCAGGAAACTATAGTAGATTCAAGTAGATTCAGAGTGGAGCAGAGTAGATGAGATTCAGAGCAGAGTAGATGAGATTCAGAGCAGAGTAGATTCAGGAAACTATAGTAGATTCAAGTAGATTCAGAGTGGAGCAGAGTAGATGAGATTCAGAGCAGAGTAGATTCAGGAAACTATAGTAGATTCAAGTAGATTCAGAGTGGAGCAGAGTAGATGAGATTCAGAGCAGAATAGATTCAGGAAACTATAGTAGATTCAAGTAGATTCAGAGTGGAGCAGAGTAGATGAGATTCAGAGCAGAGTAGATTCAGGAAACTATAGTAGATTCAAGTAGATTCAGAGTGGAGCAGAGTAGATGAGATTCAGAGCAGAGTTAATTCAGGAAACTATAATAGATTCAAGTAGATTCAGAGTGGAGCAGAGTAGATGAGATTCAGAGCAGAGTAGATTCAGGAAACTATAATAGATTCAAGTAGATTTAGAGTGGAGCAGAGTAGATGAGATTCAGAGCAGAGTAGATTCAGGAAACTATAATAGATTCAAGTAGATTCAGAGTGGAGCAGAGTAGATGAGATTCAGAGCAGAGTAGATTCAGGAAACTATAATAGATTCAAGTAGATTTAGAGTGGAGCAGAGTAGATGAGATTCAGAGCAGAGTAGATTCAGGAAACTATAATAGATTCAAGTAGATTTAGAGTGGAGCAGAGTAGATGAGATTCAGAGCAGAGTAGATTCAGGAAACTATAGTAGATTCAAGTAGATTCAGAGTGGAGCAGAGTAGATGAGATTCAGAGCAGAGTTAATTCAGGAAACTATAGTAGATTCAAGTAGATTCAGAGTGGAGCAGAGTAGATGAGATTCAGAGCAGAGTAGATTCAGGAAACTATAATAGATTCAAGTAGATTCAGAGTGGAGCAGAGTAGATGAGATTCAGAGCAGAGTAGATTCAGGAAACTATAATAGATTCAAGTAGATTCAGAGTGGAGCAGAGTAGATGAGATTCAGAGCAGAGTAGATTCAGGAAACTATAATAGATTCAAGTAGATTCAGAGTGGAGCAGAGTAGATGAGATTCAGAGCAGAGTAGATTCAGGAAACTATAATAGATTCAAGTAGATTCAG
This sequence comes from Phyllotreta striolata, assembly GCA_918026865.1. Taxonomy (NCBI): domain Eukaryota; kingdom Metazoa; phylum Arthropoda; class Insecta; order Coleoptera; family Chrysomelidae; genus Phyllotreta; species Phyllotreta striolata. The sequence continues at coordinate 3,923,510 of OU900107.1, forward strand.
AGTGGAGCAGAGTAGATGAGATTCAGAGCAGAGTAGATTCAGGAAACTATAATAGATTCAAGTAGATTCAGAGTGGAACAGAGTAGATGAGATTCAGAGCAGAGTAGATTCAGGAAACTATAGTAGATTCAAGTAGATTCAGAGTGGAGCAGAGTAGATGAGATTCAGAGCAGAGTTAATTCAGGAAACTATAATAGATTCAAGTAGATTCAGAGTGGAGCAGAGTAGATGAGATTCAGAGCAGAGTTAATTCAGGAAACTATAGTAGATTCAAGTAGATTCAGAGTGGAGCAGAGTAGATGAGATTCAGAGCAGAGTTAATTCAGGAAACTATAATAGATTCATGTAGATGCAGAGTGGAGCACAGTAGATGAGATTCAGAGCAGAGTAGATTCAAGTAGATTCAGAGTGGAGCAGAGTAGATGAGATTCAGAGCAGAGTAGATTCAGGAAACTATAGTAGATTCAAGTAGATTCAGAGTGGAGCAGAGTAGATGAGATTCAGAGCAGAGTAGATTCAGGAAACTATAGTAGATTCAAGTAGATTCAGAGTGGAGCAGAGTAGATGAGATTCAGAGCAGAGTAGATTCAGGAAACTATAGTAGATTCAAGTAGATTCAGAGTGGAGCAGAGTAGATGAGATTCAGAGCAGAGTTAATTCAGGAAACTATAATAGATTCAAGTAGATTCAGAGTGGAGCAGAGTAGATGAGATTCAGAGCAGAGTAGATTCAGGAAACTATAATAGATTCAAGTAGATTTAGAGTGGAGCAGAGTAGATGAGATTCAGAGCAGAGTAGATTCAGGAAACTATAATAGATTCAAGTAGATTCAGAGTGGAGCAGAGTAGATGAGATTCAGAGCAGAGTAGATTCAGGAAACTATAATAGATTCAAGTAGATTTAGAGTGGAGCAGAGTAGATGAGATTCAGAGCAGAGTAGATTCAGGAAACTATAATAGATTCAAGTAGATTTAGAGTGGAGCAGAGTAGATGAGATTCAGAGCAGAGTAGATTCAGGAAACTATAGTAGATTCAAGTAGATTCAGAGTGGAGCAGAGTAGATGAGATTCAGAGCAGAGTTAATTCAGGAAACTATAGTAGATTCAAGTAGATTCAGAGTGGAGCAGAGTAGATGAGATTCAGAGCAGAGTAGATTCAGGAAACTATAATAGATTCAAGTAGATTCAGAGTGGAGCAGAGTAGATGAGATTCAGAGCAGAGTAGATTCAGGAAACTATAATAGATTCAAGTAGATTCAGAGTGGAGCAGAGTAGATGAGATTCAGAGCAGAGTAGATTCAGGAAACTATAATAGATTCAAGTAGATTCAGAGTGGAGCAGAGTAGATGAGATTCAGAGCAGAGTAGATTCAGGAAACTATAATAGATTCAAGTAGATTCAGAGTGGAGCAGAGTAGATGAGATTCAGAGCAGAGTAGATTCAGGAAACTATAATAGATTCAAGTAGATTCAGAGTGGAACAGAGTAGATGAGATTCAGAGCAGAGTAGATTCAGGAAACTATAGTAGATTCAAGTAGATTCAGAGTGGAGCAGAGTAGATGAGATTCAGAGCAGAGTTAATTCAGGAAACTATAATAGATTCAAGTAGATTCAGAGTGGAGCAGAGTAGATGAGATTCAGAGCAGAGTTAATTCAGGAAACTATAGTAGATTCAAGTAGATTCAGAGTGGAGCAGAGTAGATGAGATTCAGAGCAGAGTTAATTCAGGAAACTATAATAGATTCATGTAGATGCAGAGTGGAGCACAGTAGATGAGATTCAGAGCAGAGTAGATTCAGGAAACTATAATAGATTCATGTAGATGCATAGTGGAGCAAAGCAAAGAATATTCAGAACAGAATAGATTCAGAGTGGAGCAGAGAAGAGTGGCAGCAGAACTGAGGACTGCAAGAGACGAGAACGAAGAAATTCGCCTGTACACCGAAAAAAAATTCTGTAATTTTCCTTAATTTATTATGTATGTTTATTATGTAAATAACTATAATACATAGCCTACCATGTAAGACTGTAAAATTACAGAACTAGACAGGTAATACTGAAATTACATTGTAAAATTACACCCTAATTCGAGACTTTACATAAAAATGTAATGCATTACATCATATATTCTGTAATTTAACCGTATTAATTGTGTATCCAGAATATATTAAGAGAATTTTTTACAGTATATATACCGTATTTAAAAATTACATAATATTACGTAGGTAACAAAATTGCCAACGTAATATTCTGTAAAAAATTTTTGTAGTGTAATGGACATTCAATAATTTAATAATTAATAATCCTATACGTCCGATAATAGATAAACACACGCCGAAGAAGAAGAAGCGGAGAAGAATACGAAATATTTCCACAACCAAATTAACCCCTTCACTAAAGCGTCTAGCTAACGCAGCAAAACCTCTCGAAATTTAGAGAGATCGCCCCTATCGTTATTACCTCTAAAAGAGCAATTCCCTTGCTCCACGGTCCTATTCGACGTTATGTTCGTCCCGGTTTGAGCCACAATCACGCAATCCTCCTCTTCCTCCTCCTCTTCGCTACCATTCACGGCTTCCGCGTTGGCGCTGCAGGGCATAGATTCCCCAGGCGCATCGTCGCCGGCCGGCTCGTCGACGATCAGCACCGTCGCGACGTCGTCGGCGTCGCCGCCATCGCCGTCGCGCCGCCTTCGACGGACGAACTCCTTCCGGCGATGATGGTGGTGATGGTGGCGGTGATGGCGATTGTGGTGGTGCTCTGTTTCGATTTCCTGAAGATCGGGAACTTCTTCGAGGATCTTCTTGTTCTGCTTGACACCGCTAGCGCTGCTGCGGTGGCGGTGGTGGTGCCCGTGGCGGTGGAGGCGGCGCCTTCTCTTATTCTCGAGGTCCTCGTTCGAGTCCTCTTTAAAAGCCTCCCGTTTGCGTTTGCGCGTCCTTGCTGGAATTAAAAGAGATTGTTTAGTGAAAGAAATTGTTTATTGTAAGGAAGGAACGTGCGGAATTGTAATAAAAAATGCGTGAATTTGAATAGAATATAAAAGAGAGTAGCTAATCGATTTTTATCGCGGCGCGAGCGAATAAACGGGGATGGAAAACTGTTTAAAAACCGGCGGGGTAAGCGTATTTTTTCGCCGGATTTCTCGGATTTCGCCGAGGGCGCGTAAATAAGGCGATTTTTTTTCTATTCATAATCATTTAGAACGCTCCAGAAACATTAGGAACTGTCTTGAACAGTTTAAAACGCTCCAGAATCATTATAAAAGAGTCTAAAACCATTTAGAACGTTTCAGAACCATTTAGAAACTTCCATAGTCATTTAAAACGATTCGAAATCATTAAGAACTGTCTAGATCCATTTAGAACACTCGAGAATCGCCTAGAACTGTCTGCAATCGTTTAGAACGTTTCAGAACCATTTAGAACGCTCCAGAATCATCTGGAACTGTCTGCAACCGTTTAAGAACGTTTCAGAACCATTTAGAACGCTCCAGAATCATCTGGAACTGTCTGCAACCGTTTAAGAACGTTTCAGAACCATTTAGAACGCTCCAAAATCATTTAGAACTGTCTAGAATGATCCATTTAGAACACTCAAAAATTATCTGGAACTGTCTACAACTGTTTAGAACGTTTCAGAACCATTCAGAAAGCTCGTTGTCATTTAGAACGCTCTAGAATCATTTAGAACTGTCTAGAACCATTTAGAAAGCTCCAGAATCATTTAGAACGCTCCTTGTCATTCATTTAGAACGCTCTAGAATCATTTAGAAGTGTCTAGATCAATTTAGAACTGTTTAAAACCATTTAGAAAGCTCCAGAATCATTTAAAACGCTCCAGATTCATCTAAAACTGTCTAGTATCATTTAGAACGCTCCAAAATCAATTAGAACTGTCTAGAACCATTTATAATACTGCTTGTCATTTAGAGCGCTATAGAATCATTTAGAACTGTCTAGATCAATTTAGAACTGTTTAAAACCATGTAGAAAGCTTCAGAATCATTTAGAACGCTCCAGATTCATCTAAAACTGTCTAATATTCATTTAGAGCGCTCCAAAATCAATTAGAACTGTCTAGAACCATTTATAATGCTCCATCATCATTTAGAGTGTTCTGGAATCATTAAGAACTGTCTAGATCCGTTTAGAACGCTCCAGAACCATTTAGAACGGTTCAGAATCATTTAGAACGCTCTTAGAATCAATTAGAACGTTCTTAGAATCATTTAGAACGCTCTTAGAATCATTTAGAACGCTCTTAAAATCATTTAGAAAGCTCTTAGAATCATTTAGAACGCTCTTAGAATCATTTAGAACGCTCTTAGAATCAATTAGAACGGTTCAGAATCATTTAGAACGCTCTTAGAATCATTTAGAACGCTCTTAGAATCATTTGGAACTGTCTAGAACCGTTTACGACGCTCCAGAGCAAAGCTAATCGATTTTTATCGTGCAGACCGGAGCGAATCAACGGGGAAGAGGAAACTATTAAAAAAAAAAACCGGCAGGGTAAGCGGTTTTTCCCCCGGATTTGTCGAATTTCGCTGAGGGCGCGTAAATAAAGCGATTCGTTTTTTTTTATTACGACTCGGAAATTCGGGAAAAAGAGCGCTCGGAATAAATATTTATCGGCGTATATAATAGGGTCGTTTACACGATGCAGATAAGATTGTAAATTAATTAATCTGTTTATTTATAGACGATTCGTGTGTTATCGAAATTTAATTTTATGTAAATAACTTACAAAAAAAAATTATTATTATCATGTAGGTTGGATTAAAATTGAGCAATAATTCATGCAAACAGTGCGATAAAGCGCGAGCGATATCTGTTTTGTACTCGAATTTAGAGAAAATGTAACAGGAAAAATACACTTCAAATATTTCAAAACCTTGTGAATTATGCAATTACGAATAATTAAATAATTACCGAGAGAAACGCAATTGTAATTACACACTCTAAATGCAAAAAAAAAGCGTAAAAATAAACGACTATAGAACGTTGGAAATTAAAAATACCGTTTTTCATAATAAACAACAAAAATCGTTTTACGATCCATAAAAATACGGAAAAGGCGTGCTTATTAAAAATTCCTGAGCGATTCTAAAAATAAACGCACCTGTTTCGAATTAACTGAATCGTACACACACACACACAAAAAAAAAATCAACATCAGAACCGTATCGAATACAATTTTTAATTGTCCATTCAAAACACCACATTAATCGAAACATTTAAATGATTCATTAACTGAAGCAATAAAATCCAAGGTCAAACTCATTTCCTCGCCTTACTTAACTTTTTTTTTTTTAATAATCACAACGTAAATATTCGTGAAGTTAGCTACTAAATCTAGCAACATTCGACATTGACACAATCTGTCAATGTTAACCAAAGTGTGACACGTAAAGCCTTACTACAAATATTACTATTTATTAAGTTAAATTAACGATTAAAGGGGCCTAGTCCGGTCCTGTGACGCAAGGCAGGGGCCCCGGCGGAGATTCGTGAAAGTTTCGTCCGAGAGAAAAAAAAAAACCGGTCGGGTCGCTCATTATCCGATCCGATGAATAATTTAGAATGAAAATGAAAATGTTTATTTATCGATTACGGCGGTCATAAATAAATAAATAAATAAACGGATGCGACAATACGATGTGTAAATAATGCGGATTTACTAATCAAATAGGTAACTAGATTAAGATCGATTGAATTGAATGGTAAAGCGAATCGATTGACGTAAATACCTACTTGATTTTGATTGATAATCGAGTAAATACTAATTTATTGTTATCGAGTTTCATAGTAAAAGCTTACATGGAATTGCATTATGTGGAAAATAATAGTATTTGTATAATAAAACTCAATACTTACATACTAAATAATACTTTGAATAGATATTAATTATTTAACTGTGACAGGTGCTAATGAGGTTATGTAAGCAAATGTCAAATCGAAACAACTACCAACTGGCCTTTGACTTTGTAAAACAAAGGGCCACTCGAGACGTCACAATTACACAAGGGTATACGTCATTTAAATTCAACAAAACGATCAAATTTAAATTGTTAATTCAATTCGCACGTCTCGTTAGAGCCGGGCCAATTAATAACGAAATCGCATTCCGCGAACCGCTAGATAGGTAGGTTAGGTAGTTTCGCCTCGTAATCTCAATGTAAATTTCGTTCGAGCTATTTTAAGTAAGCGATTCAATTTCGTTATCCTACCGACTCCACACAAAAGCCTGTTCACAAACAACGCAGGAGAGATGAGATGAGACGAGAGAGAGAGCGAGCGCTAACGCGCGAAAGAGAGAGAGTGAGAGAGAGAGAAAATCTCATCATCGTAATCATCTCAGTGTCACGCAATACCTTTCAACCGAAAGAGGTCAGTGACTGCATTCATTCTCCAAACTATACAATACACAACACATATTCACACACACACACACATTACACACACAATCGAGTTGGCGTTGTCTGTGCTGTGTCGCCCCCTCGCGGCGATGCGACGCAACTAATCAGAACGCTCCCGTGTCCGATGCGGACGTGCACGACTCGAGGAAATGAATCTAATTCACGACCGATTAATCGCATTCGAACGTTTATCTGTTTACCGATATTTAGTAAAAAAAAACCCATCGTTATCTAACCTAAAACTAGCCGCCCTCGGGTCGTTATCGGGCGCGTTCGTTAGATATAAACGGCGCTTTGTTAGCGATAGACTTGCGACCTTATTCGACCCGAAACTAATCGCGTACGGTAAGGTAGAAACTCGCTTACTGGTTTAACGTTTTGCGGACACTACGGGACTCCCGATGGCGAGCATATGGCCGATTTATCCGAACTGCACTTTCACATCACCACTCGACGCACTCGGCTCACTTCGATTTTTTCTATCGCTTGCACGTTCCCTCTAATCGCGACACGTCGAATTTAACGGTTCGATTCGATCGAGCGTGGAAACGAAATTCGCCCGAGAAAAACGGGCGGAAAAAACCAACCTACAATGTAGCGAATGTCCTTGAAACGCGGACGGGGCCCGGCGTGACGCAGCGCACTCTTCGATCTCTCGAGAAACACTAAAAAACTCGTCGGGTCGAACGGCCGACGAGCGGCGACGGAGGCGCCCGAACCGACGCGCCGGAACGGTTCGAGAACTCGACCGACGAACGCCAGCAACAAGTTGACTGATATTTTATTGGGTGTTTTTTTTTTTCTTACCGTCTCTTCTCGTAGTATTTTGAATAATAACGTCGTTTTGTGGAAGAACGAGTTTCGATCCGGTCGGCTATTATAATTTTTTTTTTGTACACGCATAGGTCGTATAAATTGCGACAAACGAACGCACCCGCGGCAGGTGACAGGTGACCGCAGAACCCACACTATTAAAACCTATCCCATTTCTTGGATAATCTCTAATTACTACCACAAATTATTCCGATAACTCATCAATAAAACCATTATCGTTTACAATTAGCGCGTATTATAGCGAATTTATCACAAAACATAAAAACGTGACGGCCGCAAAGTCACATGTCACCCGTCACATTTTCATAATGCCAAACAGGTGAATAATAATGGCAATTGCATTGTAACGAAAACAATTCCGAAAACATCGAAGCGAGGCTAGCCGGTTTATCGTTGTAATTTCCATTATCTCGTTAAATTCCTCGACGATAACGCGCTGGATTACTCTGAATAAGTAATTAATCTCTATTTAATTGCGAAAATCGTAGAAATTGCGGCTGGGCGAGCGAGCGCCGTGCGAACGCGGCGAATTTCGAGTCGACCTTGGAATGTCCTCTGCGAGAATACGGACGGAATAAAAACCGTTTCCAATCTCGTTCGGCCGGGTAAGCGCGATCCCGTCTATTTATTTTATTTAACACTTTGTGTATTTAGTGTATTTTTTTATGTACTCGATTTTTTTTCCGTAAATATTTAGTTTTTCAATTAGCTGTCACCTGTCAATTTTTTTGTAAACCTGCTCGAGAGATTCTGTTGCAATAATTCGAATAAAATTGACCTTTTTTTTAATATTTCTCTGCTGATTAAATGAGTTTATTGATTTAATTTAATAGATGTTTAGAGTATTTTAGTGAATTTTGCACTCGTTTTTTTGTAAATATTTCATTTTCCAATTAGCTGTCACCTGTCAATTTTTTTATAAACCTACTCGAGAGATTTTGTTGCAATAATTCGAATAAACTTTTTCGATATTTCTCGATCGATTAAAGGCTATTTGAGTATATTTATTTAATTCAATATGTACATATTTACTATTTAGTACACTTTGTGCTAATTTTTTCGTACATATTCCACATTTCCAAATGGCTGTCACCTGTCAATTTTTGTTTCACAACCCAACAGAATCGGCTTAAGGGGATGGGAAAAAGATTATTTTTCGAGAGAAAATTAATCCAATCTCTGAGTTCGATTGAATTTAAAGCGGGGCGTATTTATAATTAGAACGTTTCGAACCTATTTTAATAATCCTCCATTACCAATTAACCGTCGTCGGTAATCGATTCGTAATAACAGGGCCGGTTCGAAGTGTGAATGTACATTTTTTTTTTCGCATAATTACGCCGATAAATGAACCGATAAATTCGTATCGTTTTCCACTCGACTCAAAATACCAACGAAGCATGCGAAATACGTAATCTATTGTCGTTTATTTTATTTTATAAATGTACATTTTTTTTGTCGTTCAAGGCTCGCTCGAACCAGTCATGAAAACTTTCCATCAAGCCGCGAACGCAACACGAAAAAAAATACATCGTTAACGGCATAAAAACCGCACGCGAACACAGCAAACGGCCATTACGGGCTCGAAAGAATTTTCTAAAAATTTCTATTACAAAAGCGATGTGAAATGCAGGCGAAATTTCACATTTTTTTCCTGTTTATTTCATCGATTTAATTAAGGCCTTTGTAGTCGACGCAACGCAGCTAATCGTTAAAAAAAAACTAAATATTCTTCGGATTAATGTGCGGCAACTTTAACCTCCAGATAACCTCTAGTAAAAATGTTGTTTTGAATGGAAAATACTCACCGAAATCGATAACGGAACGCTTGAACTTTCTAATAAAAAAAAAACGTTATCGTATAACCGAATTGTAACGTTATTTTTATTATGTATCGGGTAAATAAATCGAGGAATATTTCCCGAATAGGTATGAATTACACTCGTGATTTTTGTGAAAATAGGTACACTTTAAAAATTATCTTGTTTATTTTGCGCTCGAGATTTGGAAATTGAATGGCGCGAGAATTTGCGTCAATTTATCTAAATTTCGGCGATCAAATAAACACATTTGTATAAATAATATTAACTTTATACCGAAAGAAAGGAAAATAACAAAAAAAAAACACTATAATAGACGTTTTATCATTCCTGGATCGGATCCAAAAAATGAAGAAAAAAACGTCCTCTCGAATATTTTAATAGACAAATTTTTGTGGGTCACTCCGATTTCGCGACGACTGCCAAAATGCATTTCGAATTTACCGTCTATTTCACCGCTATTTTTAGAGTTTCGAACGTCGTCGAGGCGATAATTGATCGTTTTCGTTTTTAGAGCGATCCCAAACTATCCGGCGTTCAACCGAAATTGATATTTACAAAGCGATAAATAAAACCCGTTTCCAATCCCACTGCTGATTCTCCGATAGCCTACTAGACGTTTCGCCATCGCAACGTTAATGACACGACGTGCTTGATTAATGAACGATTTGTAGTTGTTTCTTGTTTCGAAATGTTTACAATACCATACATTTACCAGTTTTGTTTTACATACGTTTATTATTTGGTTTGTTTAGGTATCATAAGAGGCACTTTTTTATCTAGTACATCGCCTAAAAGATTCGTTTACTCAATAATAGTGCTGTAAAAGGCCCATTTATTTGATATGAGTTACATTTATCTACTTTTTCGAGTCATTTTGACTAACTAAAGTCATTTATTTACTTATTTATCTACCCAAAATGATCAATTATCAACTTTAAAAAGTAATTTTTACCAACTCATTTTAAATATTTTCCTATTTAATATATCTGTCAAACGTCAAATATTATCTTTCGAACGTCAATGTTAGCTGTCAAATGTCAATATTACCCAGGAATGGCATTTACTTCGCTTGTAGCTCATTTAATAACCCAAAATGACGAAATTAATTCTCTATACTTTAGAGAGTAATTTATATCAATTTATTTTAAATATTCTCCTATTTAATATATCTGTCGAACGTCAAATATTATCTTTCGAACGTCAATGTTAGCTGTCAAATGTCAATATTACCCAGGAATGGCATTTACTTCACTTGTAGGTCACTTAATAACCCAAAATGATGAAATTAATTATCTATACTTTAGAGAGTCATTTATATCAATTTATTTCTAATATTTTCCTATTTAATATATCTGTCAAACGTCAAATATTATCTTTCGAACGTCAATGTTAGCTGTCAAATGTCAATATTACCCAGGAATGGCATTTACTTCACTTGTAGGTCACTTAATAACCCAAAATGATGAAATAAATTATCTATACTTTAGAGAGTCATTTATATCAATTTATTTCTAATATTTTCCTATTTAATATATCTGTCAAACGTCAAATATTATCTTTCGAACGTCAATGTTAGCTGTCAAATGTCAATATTACCCAGGAATGGCATTTACTTCACTTGTAGGTCACTTAATAATAACCCAAAATGATGAAATTAATTATCTATACTTTAGAGAGTCATTTATATCAATTTATTTTAAATATTTCCCTATTTAATATACCTGTCACACGTCAAATATTAATTTTCGAACGTCAACGTTAGCTGTCATATGTCAAAATTAACTAGAATATTACCTAGCATCTTCTTCTTTCATATAGAGGCCTTTACTGCTACGCTATTCGACCAAATTATCTACCATTTTAGACATTTACGAAACAGTACTACCAACGCAAAACTCGAATCGATACCAACTTCCCAAAAAAAAAAACGTATCCATCATGTTTTGCCCGTAATAAATCGTAGAAAAAGAGCAAAAATTTCTCTCGGAAATTCGTCAGTCTGTCGAAGCGCAGTGGCAAAAAAAAAGAGAAGAAGAGGTAAATGCACTTGCTCGACTTCGCCTGTTCGGTTATCGACCCAATTCTGCGCGACGTTCGCGTGCAAGGCGAATTCAGAAGTGGGACAAGCGGGTATGTAGAAAACGCATACGAGTTTTCCGAGCGTTCGTTTTCCGCGGAAACCGCCGACAGAGACGCGATGGAATAATTTCCGTAATTATTTTCCATTTTGTTTATACCGGGGCCTTTCGATATATGCCGAAAAATAAACGGGGCCCGGTTAAAAATAAATCGCCGCCAGAAATAGAACAGGATGTGTTCCTAAACGTAAATTAACCGAAAATATATTTCGAAATTATAAGAAAAAAACGGCAAAATATTTGGAAAATTCGTGCGTAAATGACGAATGAACTCAAAGCCGCGAAGTAGGCGAGTCGCCAAAAACAACTTCCATTAAATTTTCTACGCTTTTAATGAGAAAAACTAGAATTTTCTATAAGGAAACTCGCCATTTCGTAGAATTTAAAGTTCACAAGTTTCCCAAAACAATACAATTTTCCAAGACAAAACGCCAATTTACAATATAGCAGTGTTGCCAATATAATACGATTAAAACCAAACTTTTTCCAATGCATCTAATCGGCTAACAGTGTTGTCGATACCATTCGATTTTCCCAGTTCCTTCCTCAAAGTATTTCCGTAACGAATTAAAGGGAAAAACAGGAAACAACAAACGGTTTTCCAGAAAGCGACAACGAAAACAAACAGTCGGAGAATCCCCGGTATATAAATAATAAACTAACTCGTTTTGAAATACGCGAGCGAAGTATGCTCTGGACAGTTTCCAAATAGTTGTACGTTATTTTTTTGTATTTTATTTATTCCCCGTTCGTTATACAGGGTGTCCCAAAATTCACGCCCGTCCTTTCAGAATATGATTCAGCGGGCTAAAACAAATTAAATTTTAAGAATAAAATTTTTTCGTTTTTTCAATAATTTTATCATGTCAACGTATTCTCGATTAGAATAATAATGATCCATTTTTATAATAAAAAAATAAAATTCTACTTATGCCAATAATGACAGAAGTTGACAGAACGAATTAAAAAATTTTACCATCACCATAGCAACCTGCCAGTCATTTGTTTTTAGCTTACTTTGTTTTAATTAAAGTTTAATGGTTGAATTTAATTTTTTTTGTTTTTTATCAATAACTCGGTTATCAAGGACAAAACGAAAAAAATTTATTCTTAAAATTTAATTTGTTTTAGTCCACTGAATCATATTCTGAAAGGACGGGCGTGAATTTTGGGACACCCTGTATTTCGTCGAAACGTAAAGGTAATCAAAGCCGCTTCCCACGCGTTCTTTTATATATTTTCTTCGAATTTTCCGGCTCGATTTATTCGTAAACGATTTTTTTTACGACACGACCTTGCTCCGACTTCCTTACGCGCTTTTATCGCACGCAAACGTACAGGGTGTCCCAAAAATGTGGTCATTATTTTAAGACATTATTTAGGGCCTCAAATGTTTGGTAAAAAAAATCATTTTCTTGCTTATATTTCCTACTACCAGTTTCAACATGTGTATACAGGATGTTCCAATAATGTGGTCGTTATTTCGTTTGGGACACCTTGTGTATATTTTTGTTGATTCAATTTATATGTGACTTGAACTGATAGGGCTTTTTGGCCTAAAAATTTTCTATAATAAATGATTATACAGGGTGTTTCTGATATAAGTTACATTTAAGTTTTTGTCATATTTTTAGGTTCTCTCTACTTGCTCCCAAAGTTTGACCATTTATTTTAGAAACACCCTGTATAATGCGGCTATATAATTAATTTTTATTTAGCCACTTTTAGCATGTAAATTTCGACGACTCAATAATTCTTTATTTATAGTGGAAAAAATAGGTAATTACCAAACTTAATTTTTACATATTTTTTTAGTGTGTTATTAATTTTTTTCCGGATGGTAATGAACTCGTAGTTAAGTACAAATTAATGTGTATGTAGCTCATTAAGGAAACCGAAAAGATACGTAAACAATTACAAAAAGAAAATCTTTATTTATGACTAATTAAGCGAGTAAAATGGAAAACAAAGTAATTCAAGGTAACGAGAATGACAAAAAAAAATGTGTATTAACGTGTGGCTTTTTATTAGCGTTTCTTTTCGGTTAATAATAAATTAATTTCGATTAAAAATCGCGATTTCGCTAAAATAATCAACCGTTAACTAAACTTTCGTTAATTTATTTAAGCATTCGATCGTCGTGTCCGCTATTTTCGTATATTATTAACCTTAAACGTTCGATTCAAATTCCGCCATTTACCGTTAAAAATCGATACATTTTCGATTGAATTTTAGAGAAAATATAACAACGAAAAAAACCAATCGCGCAGAAGTTCAACGACACTTTTAATCAGATACAAAATATACAGGGTGTTAATTAATTGAATGCCGATACTTCAGGATGTGAATATTTGGATGATTTTAAGAAGAAAAGTTTATATCAATGTATGTCCTAAACCTTTTAGTTTTCGAGCTACAGGGTGTTAAAATTAAAAAAAAATAACTTTTCTATCACAATTTTCTTATTACTCCAGATATTTTTATGAAATTTCGGACGTGGAAGTCACTGATAATAGTAGAAAATTAATTTTTATCCCAAAAAAAGTGTTTCCATGTATGGTGGAAAATTTCAACAAAATATCAAAAGCAGTCTCAAAATGAATTTGGGAAAAAATGGTTTTGGTTTTTATTTTTTTACGCGAAAATGGTGCGTCGTACGAAAATAAGTCTTCTGACCGAATTTGCTACAAAATAAATGAGGATTTTAAAAATAATTTTAGTTTTTAGAAAAAGCAGTGGTGTACTATTTTTTTTAAACATATTCAGTTCAAACCCCGTTACGGACGTCACTGGTGAACATTTAAAAAAATCTTATGCCTCAAAAAATGCTCCTTAATAATTAAAAAGTGTATACAAAATTTCTTAAAAATAACTGGAGTAATAAAAAAATTATGATAGAAAAGTTATTTTTTTTTCTAAAATTTTAACACCCAGTAGCTCGAAAACTAAGACGTTTAGGACATACATTGATATAAACTTTTCTTCTTAAAATCACCCAAATATTCACATCCTGAAGTATCGGCATTCAATTAATTAACACCCTGTATATACATCAAATGCCAGAAGAAATTTTCAAACTATTTCTTATTGTAATTTTAGCTTCGTCCGCCATTTGGAAAATTCTCGCCAACTCGACGAATTTAATGTTTACTTAAACGAAAAAAAAAAATCGCATTCAATTCGCATTGATAAAGGTCAAAATAGTAATGTGTACATTCAGCGTTTCCTGTTGAAAATACCGCTGATATAATAATAAAATATCTTCTATTTATTCGATCGAAATACAAACAAACCGAATTCAATTCCTACGATTTTTCCACCAATGCAAATTCCTCAATTCAACTGTCACACAACCGTCAAATGTCCATCAAATGTCAATATATTGAGTAACGAATTGACAGTTGATATTAATTCTTGTATAACTACAACGTAAAGGATTTTTGCCCTCTGTTATTTATACGGGATGTCCCAATGAACAGTATTACATATAGCTCATCTAATCAATTTATAACTTTTAAACGTCTAATCATTGGGACACCCTGTATATAAAAAAAAACTCGTTATGTAATATACAATACATTGTTACGTGATGAACATCGATTAAAGTTCTGCGTATTTTTTGTTTCGTGTGTGTGTGTGTTTTTTTTTTTGTTTCGATAAATTGTGCATTGTAAACCGAGCTTCGAAAAAAATATTTTCGAAAAGGACACGTTTGTTTTTTCCCGTATACGCGTCGTTATCGGTTCGAATTGCACGCGAAATGGCCGTTTAAAAAAAAAATCGAGTGGGCGTCGTAAGTGTCAAATGTCGAATAATTTATACAGGGTGTCCCGCGTAAAAAGCGACATCGAGTAAGGGGAATGTTGATGGGTTTTTATGATTGGGCGTTTAAAAATTTTGAAGTTCATTAAAAGGGGCTACTTTTCATTGGGACATCCTGTATTATTTTAAGCTTCCCTATACACTACCCTGATCTGTGTCGCTTCTTATGCGAACCACCCCGTATACAGGGTGTCTCATAAGTTAACTGCGTATAGATCTTTTAATTCTAAGCAACTTTTTTAAGTTATTTTTTTAATATTTTTGGAAAATAAAAAGGATGGAAATTCCTAAAATTTCTTTAAATTTCGAATATTTTCCAATACTTACCGGCCATTACCAAAACAGGTTTAAAAAAAATAATAGATAAATAATGACAAAAAATTAACTTTTCGATTTTTGAACTGAAAATGGCTCATTTTTATACAAATAATGAATTGGTGGACATTCTGATTATTTATGGAGAGTGTTTCCAATAAAAATGGCGACAATTTCGAGCAGTTCCTTCAACTTTTTAATGAACAGGGCCGTATTAACAAACTTTTTAATAATTAAAAATTGAAACAAAAACATGCTCTCTTATTTTCCAGAATATTAAAAAAAAAATACTTCAAAAAGTTGCTTAGAATTAAAACATCTTTAAGCAGTTCTATAAAAGGTATCAACTTATGAGACACCCTGTAGTAGTATTCATAAAGTGTCAAATGTCATCGCAAAAACCGCCAAATCGCCAGATCTCCGACCATTTTGCAACAATAAAATGCATCTAATCGAAGCAGGCGATAAATAAAATCGATGATTCATGCACAATAATCTAATCGAACAAACAAAGGTCACCAAATCAGGTGCGCTTTGAAATTAATAAAAAAAAAACACACACACATAAAACATAAAAATATTGCGAAAACGTTTATTTATTTATAGATCGTAGGTAGCCGTTTCGAGACCCGGAAGTAACGTCGACGTCGCGGGGCGGCCATCGCGGATTCATCGCCTTCTCTGTTGCGTTAACGTTTCGTGATTTGTTGATTATTATGACGCAGCAAGCCGTGAGCCATAACCTACTTTAATGTCTGTATAAATTGTTTTATTCACCTCTGGCCTTTCGCGGATTAGTCACGGCGATGGATATCACGTGACGCGACTGGAAAATATCATTTATAATATGCCTAACTATGAACGTGCCTCTACCTAAGTAAGTACACCGGATATTACGTGCACGTCAATCACGTTATTATCATATTTTATATCGTCGTATTTTTAAACTACACGAAAGCGGTCGATTATAATTTGTTACTTTTTTTTTTTTTTTTTTTTCTATGTAGCTGTTTTCTTTGTTTACTACTGTATGGGTTGGTATTAGAGGAGAAAGTTGTTTGAGTAACGCCCGGTTAAATTTCACTTGTATATGACAAGTTTGACAGTTGACATTGACTAAACTAAACGACTTCAAACAAATGCACTAGTATGCAAGCCATAAAGAAAAAAAGAAGAAGAAGAAGAAGACTTCAAACAAGTACAAAACAACGCTCATTAAAAACGAATAAATAATCACTAATTTACTCGTTTTATTTGATCATTAGTTAAATTTATTCTTATTATTAAATTTATTTGACATTTAAATGACAATTCGTAAATCTTTTCTTGACATTTAAATGACATCTCGTGTACGAAATTGTATCGATTCTTTTATTTAAAAATGCGCATTATTCAGTGAAAGCTTATCTAAAACGATTCGGTTAAACTTTGACGTGGAACTTTGTTAAACAACTAACAACAATTAAACGTATAATGAACACTTGCGTGTAATTAGAAAAAAACTACAACAACCTTATTACATTTCGATGAGGAATAACACGGTTGAATCATGGGAATACAACAGAAATTAATGGCGTTTTTAGTGTAAACAAAACGCATAAAAAAAACCTTGTGCGTAAATAATAATTGCTAAATATATCGGATTAACCCTGTAAACAGCTTAATATACAGGGAGTGATCGATACTTTTTAGTCCATTTTTATTCCTTCAAGCTCTTAGAAAGCACCTAGATTAAGATATTGCTAAATATATTGAATTAACCCCGTAAATAACTCGATGTACAGGGAATGATCGATACTTTTCGACCCATTTTTATTCGTTCAATCTTTTAGAAAGCACCTAGATCTAGATATTGCTAAATATATCGAATTAACCCCGTAAATAGCTCGATGTACAGGGATTGATTCATACTTTTCAACCCATTTTTATTCCTTGAAGCTTTTAGAAAGCCCCTAGATCTAGATATTACTAAATATATCGAATTAACCCCGTAAACAGCTCGATGTACAGGCAATCATCGATACTTTTCGACCCATTTTTATTCCTTCAAGCTATTAGAAAGCACCTAGATCTAGATATTGCTAAATATATCGAATTAACCTCGTAAACAGCTCGATATACAGGGAATGATCGATACTTTTCAACCCATTTTTATTCCTTCAAGCTCTTAGAAAGCACCTAGATCTAGATATTGCTAAATATATCGAATTAACCCCGTAAATAGCTCAATATACCGAGAATGGTTGATATTTTTCTGCCTATTTTCAATCCAAACCTTAAAGAAGTACCTAAATATTGCCAAATATTTTGAATTAACCCCGTAAACAGCTCGATATACCGGGAATGATCGATATATTTCAACCCATTTTTATTCCTTCAAGCTCTTAAAAAGCACCAGATATCGCTAAATACATCGAATTAACCCCGTAAATAGCTCGATATACCGAGTATGATTGATATTTTTCTGCCTATTTTCAATCCAAACCTTAAAGAAGTACCAAAATATTACCAAATATATTGAATTAACCCCGTAAACAGCTCGATATACAGGGTATGATCGATATATTTCAACCCATTTTCATTCCTCCAACCTCCCACAAACTATCTACATATCGCTAAACCTACCGAACTAACCCGGTAAAAAAAACCACCCCCCCCCCTACATACCGGGATCGATCGATATATTTCGATCCAAACATTCGTTTAAAAAAACAAATCGGTTAATTGACGATTATTAAACTGTTATTTATTATTTCGAACCGTAGTATACACAGCGAGTAGAGCGCAAAGCAAACGCTCGTTCGACCTCTAAACGACCTCCAAATCCGGTCGGTATCCAAAGCACACCGAGCGTTTGTAATTTTATTTAACAGGCTCTCTCTCTCTCTCTCTTTCTCTCTCGACCATTTTTTTTTCTCTTCCTTTCTTCCAATTGTAATGTGACACACATTGTTAACTCCGATAAAATACAAGCTCCATTACAAGTAATGGATAATTTCACCTATAAATAAATTTCACGTAAGTATAATACGAAAATACAAAAAAAAAATAATAAGTTGTCATGGCTTGTAAGCGATAACGAAAGTAAATAAAATCTAACACTCGTCGCGATATGATGATGAAATGGAAAAAATATCGTTGTAGATATCGCGAAAATGCGAGCGTATTTACATACATTGTAAATTCGAACGATGTTACGATTATAACCTCGCCCGATAAACCGATAATAATTTATTATAATTTCATTGTTTTTGTTGTAATTATTGTGTATGCGTATACAATACAGATTAAAAATAGCCGAGCAATGATTACATTTATGAGGAATTTATAATTATCTGAGCGTATTCGTGAGAAACGATTAAACGGCTATTTACTTTACTAATTTATTAATTACCTTCGAATTTCCGTTAGGTAATTGGACATAAGATTTTTTTTTTAAATCGCTATAATAATTACTCGCGCGACTGGTTTATTTTAATACGTCAAAGGTTAATATATTTAAAATTGTCACTATTTTTTAAGAGTCAATAAGAGCCAATAAGAGTCAATAAGAGTCAATCTAGAACGCTCCAGAGCCATTTAGAATGTTTTAGAACCATTTAAAACGCTTCAGAATCATTTAGAACTGTCTATAACAATTTAGAACGTTCTAGAGTTATTTATTAAAACGCTTTAGCACTATTTAGAAGACTTTAGAACTACTTAGAACTCCCCATAATCATTTAGAACGTTCCAAAATCACTTAAAACTGTGCAAAACTATTTAGAAACGCTCCAGATTCATCTACAGAATTGTCTAGAATCATTAAAATTGTCACATGTCAATAACTATTTTTTAAAGTCCGAATAGCCTAAGTCAATAAGAGGCAATCTAGAACGCTTTAGAACCATTTAGAACGCTTCAGAACTACTTAGAACGCTCCAGAATCATTATGAATTGTCTAGAACCATTTAGAACTCTCATACATAGTCACTTTAGAACGCTCTTAGAACGAGTTATTTAGTAGAATGCTTCAAAACTACTTAGAACTCCCCATAGTCATTTAGAACGTTCCAAAATCATTTAAAACTGTGCAAAACTATTTGGAACGCTCCAGATTCCTCTACAGAATTGTCTAGAATCATTAAGAATTGTCTAGACCCATTTAGAACGCTCCAGATATATTTATTAGAACGCTTTAGAACCATTTAGAACGATCCATAGTCATTTAGAACGCTCCAGAATCATTTAGAACTGTCTAGAACAATTTAAAACGTTCCAGAATCATTTAAAACTGTCCAAACCCATTTAGGACGCTCTACAATCATTAAGAATTGTCTACAACCATTTAGAACGCTCCAGAATCATTTAGAACTATCTCGAACTAAAAATTTCGACTTAATAAGAAGAATCATGTAAATTTTTAATTGAAAATCGCGGTCTTTCATTGTCAGGCCTAGAACTTTTCACCTTACCTACTCTTGTAATCTGAAGCCTCAAATAAAGGAAAAACGAGATGATCGAGAGGAAAAGATCGTCGGTTTTGTGTTGTCCGGAAAACCGATAAGCAAAAGGCCAATTTACCGAAAAATCCGACAGCCAATTAGAGCGAAATTACGAGTGACAACTCGTCGTCTATTGTGTGTGTGTTTTTTTTAGTATACAATGAACAATGATTCGGTTTCTCAAATATCATCTTCACGCGAACGATTTTATGTTTTTTCAAGGTTTTTAACCTTAACTGCACACCTAACTGCTTTCTACCAGCTAATAATATACGAGGCAGCCTAGAAACACGAGCGAAATTTATGCGAATAATTGACACTCAGTGTTGCCAATTAGATTTATTTCTTGTATTACAATTCTACCAACTTGATTTTCGACAATTCACAGGCTACTTGATGTCGGTATAATAAATAATTGTCGCTTAGTTCTGCCAAATTGATTATACCTACTAGATCAAAGTTGGTAAACCTCTAAAAAAACAATCGAAGGTCACTATTAACACCATTCATTAATATAAATAAACTAAAAAAAAAAAATTAAAAAAAAAAGTTATCAATGCCAATGGAATTGCAAATGATCATAAACTTGTTTATCCGCCGTATCGATCGCCATAACAACTTTCTCGTCAATATAATCGATAAATAACGCCAATAATAAACCGAATCGTTACGTCAACAATCGATTAATCGAATCGCCCGTTATCAATACAATTCGGTTTCGATAAGAGTCGAATTAGCAATTCGAATTCAGGACAAACTCGAGCTCCACCTTAATCGGTTAATTAACAAACGAAAAATGCAACGCCTGTACGGAAAGAGAAAGTTCCTAAGCATATACATGGGTTATAATAGGTTAATAATAATCGATTTTAATTGGCCGCACTTACACCGCGCGGGAGCGGTGCGAATTATAATTAACCGGAGAATTTTTTTTGTAACTGTATATATACCTAATTGATTGCAAAAAAAAAAAAACGCGGGCCCAACGAGCGTATAAAGTCGGCGATTTTTAATTAAAAATTTCATATTACATCGTAATTAGTTACGGTTTACGATGGTTTGCGATTTTCTTTCGCATATCTGGGTCAATATCTAGTCGCGTATGAAAGAGAAACAGAGATAAAAACTCTTAGAAACGTCATTATTGACAGCAAATGTCATACAGTTGATGCAAAACAAATATCAATGCACCTATAATTTACTACGTCACAAGTAGGCAGTGTTGCCGGACTTTTATAGAGTTTGCAATATGTAAGAATTTTCTAAAATTGTCAAATGGCAAAATGACAAGAACAAATTGAAAATAAAGGGTAACACATTCACGTTTCTAAACGGGGGACTTATTCAGGGGCTCACTATAATTAATCATCAAATTCCTTTATCTTATGAAATATTTTAAAACTGGTCTAAAACTCTTTAGAACACTCCAGATTCTTCTACAGAATTGTCTATAGAATCATTAAGAATTGTCTAGACCCATTTAGAATGTTCCAGAGCCATTAAGAACGCTTCAGATTTATTAGAACTATTTAGAACGCTCCAGAATCATTTAGAACTGTCTAGAACAATTTAGAACGCTCTAGAGTCATTTAGAACCGTCCCGAACTAAACATTTCGACTTAACAAGAAGAATAATGTAATTTTTTTCAACTGAAAACGCCGGTCTTCCATATCGTCATTGTCGAGAATTTTGTGTGATGTAAATTTATGAATTTATGAAATATTTTTGACAGTGCGAGTAAAAAATTTAGTGCACAATTGACCCTTAAAAGAGTACATTTCTGAAGAGTGAAATTTCTGAGAAAACTTCTGAATCTGAATTATTTGGAGCTCAAATTGTGTCATTTATAGCATTGTGGAAAAGATAACTACGCAAAAAATTCTTATTTCTTAATTATTCGGCTGAATAGCCTTTAGTAGTTGAGGCTAGTAGACTAGAAAAAAAGAAGAAATTGAAAATTAAAAGTACCGATCGGATGACAAAACGGCAACAATGCAACTTGACAGTCAGTGCCTACCAACCTACTATAAGAAAATGATAATAATTTTATATACAAATGTTGAATTTTGACAATATATATTTTTTTTTGATGATTTAATTCTGCTTTTTAACAATTTTGTATCATCCCTTGTTAATATTAAATTAAATTCATTGATGCATCAACAATATATCATTAATTACAACAGTAAACACTTCCTTCTACATTCCCCTATAAATCCCCCCATATCAATTGACAGTTGACATTTTTGACACATGACACACTCGGAAATAAAACCTATACAGATTCCTGTAACGAGAAAACGATACGAAACAAACAATTTCTCTTTACTAACTAACTACAACGCCGTATCTATAAATAATTTCTCCGCGTGTACTACACGGAGCGTGTTCGGTGTAGCGAAAACGAACAAAGCGAACGGAATAAAATGAAACGGGGCGAAGGCGAAGGCGCGGGCGCTCCTCCACGGGATAGAAAGAAGATAGAATAATGGCCGTGCTTTGGCTATATGCCGTGTTATGCCATGCACACAGACCCCGATCGCCTTTGATAATAATAATAATAATAATAATACCTATATAGCACAACACAATGCGATGCACATCGTAGTAGGTATAGTGGGGGGGGGCTCCGTTCGTTGTTGCAGGACGGATTGATGTCGTAACAGCGACTCTTTTTTTTTTTAAAGAGCGAAATGCTAGAACGATCTTATTAAAGCCGAACGTATGTTTTATAACAGGTATCCTTACGTCGAGGTGACGTTGACGTTTCTAACGTCAAACGTCCAGTTGGTGACGTAAGAGACGATCTATTGCTGTCAGATTATGACGTCTGGTGCTTTATAATGACATTTATGTCAAATAAGTATTTTATTTATCAAATAATGATGTTTATCTATCAAATAACGGTGTATTTCTATCAAATAATGACGGTTTTTGTCAAATAGTAACCGCTGCTGTCAAATAATGTTGGTTTCTGCCAAGTATTTCTGTCAAATAATGACAGATTCTGTCAAATAATGATGGTTTTTGTCAAATAGAAACCACTAAACCACTGCTGTCAAATAATGTTGGTTTCTACCAAGTATTTCTGTCAAATAATGATTATTATTCATCAAATAATAACTCATCAAATAACTCCGGCTATCAAAAAGGATGAATTTCTATCAAATAATAATCCCTGCTGTCAAATAATGGCGGTTTTTGACAAAAAGACACCACTGCTGTCAAATAATGTTGGTTTCTGCCAAGTATTTCTGTCAAATAATTATTATTGTTTATCACATATTAACTCGGGCTATCAAAAACGATGTATTTTTGTTAAATAATAACCCTTGCAGTCAAATAATGTCGTATTTCTATCAATTAATGACTTATTTCTATCAAATAATGACGGTTTCTGTCAAATAGTAATCCCAGTTGTCAAATAATGTCTTATTTCTATCAAATAATGACTTATTTCTATCAAATAATGACGTAGTTCTATCAAATAATGACGTAGTTCTATCAAATAATGACGGTTTCTGTCAAATAGTAATCCCAGTTGTCAAATAATGTCTTATTTCTATCAAATAATGACGTAGTTCTATCAAATAATGACGGTTTCTGTCAAATAGAAATCCCAGTTGTCAAATAATGTCTTATTTCTATCAAATAATGACTTATTTCTATCAAATAATGACGTAGTTCTATCAAATAATGACGTAGTTCTATCAAATAATGACGGTTTCTGTCAAATAGAAATCCCAGTTGTCAAATAATGTCTTATTTCTATCAAATAATGACTTATTTCTATCAAATAATGACGTAGTTCTATCAAATAATGACGTAGTTCTATCAAATAATGACGGTTTCTGTCAAATAGTAATCCCAGTTGTCAAATAATGTCTTATTTCTATCAAATAATGACGTAGTTCTATCAAATAATGACGTAGTTCTAACAAATAATAACCCTTGCTGTCAAATAACGATGTATTTCCATCAAATAATGACGGTTTCTATCAAATAATGACGTATTTCTATCAAATAACCCTTGCTGTCAAATAATGATGACTGTTTCTGTCAAATAGTAACTCCTGCTGTCAAATGACATATTTCTGTCAAACAATCACGTACATCTGTCATATTGCTGCCGTCAAATAAAGACAGTTTCCGTCAAATAATGACGCGTATTTCTGTCAAATAACGAGGTACAAAGCGTAATTTTCCAAAATATCCTTCGGGTAATTCCCTCCATCCTTTATGCAATATACGGCGAATAATATAAATGTGCATAAGTAGATTACATTATCGTCGGTTGCGTAAGGTGGCCTCCACCGTAATAGGTAACGAGCAAACCTCGAAGATGGCCGGCATTCGGGTGCATAAACGATCTCGCGATAAATTAAAATAATCTAGCGCTCGCTCTCCGTCTCGTTTCGCGCGGGTTTTTTCTTTCTATTCAAAAAAAAAAAATACTTTTCCTCCGGTCGAATACGCTTTTCGAATTAACAATCGCTCGCTTATACGAACGTGGGAAGGAGAAAGAGCGAAAAGAAACAAGGCGTGTACGCGTATACAAATACATTATTCCGCGCCGGTTTCCGACTGGAATATCAATTAAATTTCATCGAATGTAAATAGATATACTATGTATCTCTGATGTCACAATTGGCATTCGGAACAGTATGGCTGAATAGTCCCTGCGGCAGAGGCCAATATAATTCCAGGGGAAACACCTGCGTAATGTAACCGAAGGGCTGCAATGGTAGAGGCCTCGCAATAAAACAAGTAGTCACATTTCTACATTTCTAAGGTCTGGAAATATAGGTCGAAAAAGTGTCCCGTTATTTGAGGATAAAACTGGGTTACTAAAACGACCGCTAGGAGGCGATGTTGTAAAGAACCACGGTTTTTTGCGTACGAATTATGTAGAATTAGCATTAAGATAGGTTTTATTCAAACTAAAAGTGGATACAAAATATAAAAATATACTTAAATCGGCGATCATTTTGTTGTAAACATCATGCCTCACGTATCTTAGGTTAATGTATTTCTCCATTTTCTCCTCGAAATGTCAAAAAATAAGTTTTGACAGCTCGAACTGTCATCTCACAACCGCCATTCATATGTAGCGCGACGCTGATTGGCTGAGATAAGTTGGTTTTAAGGTTGGTTGCAACGCAAAAGTGAAGCTCAAAAAGTCCTCAAATAACGGGACACATTCTCTAATGCATAAGCATAGGGAGATTCCAGACCTTAAAAATATACGGCCGTGCATTTCTGCTTAAAACGAAAAATTAGACACACCAACTGTCAGCTGTCTATAACTTGACCTATTCAGTTTAACCTGTGCTGCGCGCGCATACTGTGGGCAATTAACTTGACATCTAAACGAACAAACGAACGCACCTCAGGTACAATACGGTTCTGACAACTAGACAATGACAAGACATACTTCAGACGTCATTTGTCATTATCCAATAATCCGTCGGATTTAATTTGTAATGGACGCGATGACTCGATACAAATTTGTTTTTACCAGCCAGAAAGGGGATTAGGCTTAATATTTACATACATGTCAAGTCTAAGAAAGAGTAAGAGGGTTAGTACAAAGTTTCCGAAAATGCTTTTTGATCGGTTTGCTATAATATATATTTCAAAGAAATAATCCCATTGACCTATATAAAAAATTATAACCTTTATAAATAAATATACTAAATAATACAAAGAAATACTGTTAAAAAATAATACACACTGAACATAAACAAACATCAAACGGAAACAACCAACAAAATAGGGTTAAGATTGAAGATGGTCTCTTCTTTTTTAATTTTTAAAACAGTTTTCATCTAAGTATCATTCAATGGGTCTGTCAATCAGCAATGAAATAGACCAAATATCTCATCTCTCTTGCACTTATGTTTGCACAGATTGCGCGTGAGACATATTTGCTTCTTTTATTCTCTTATGTTGATCGAATAACTCCATCACTCTCTTTCGTAAACTGAATAGGTCTATAGCGAAATCGCCTCAACTGATGGCTCGAACCGTAACAGGTTTCGAAAATCTTTCTTTCTCATCTTCCATACCTATAACTATTATTTTTTTTTCTTTTTAATTTAATAGTTCGATCACGATTCTCGCGCCAACGCGACTCGACGACTTGTATATGCTTACGCGAGAAAGGCGCGGAAGGAAAGGAGACAAAATACATCGGAAGGCCACGCGGGCGAAAGAGAGACAACCGGTTTGTTACCGTTAGCTATTCAAAATGCATCCGAGATATCATAATTGACGTATTCGTTCGGGTTCGTCGGGCTAGAGAGAAACAGAACGTTCGAGGAGAAGGACGGAACGAAGGCAACGCCAACTAACGCTTGTATACTTTATAATAAGCGTTGCCTGAGAGACGAAGAGAAAAAGAGGAATAAAAACGATCGAAATAACCAATAACCCGGCGTAGACTAGAAAATAACTGTACTATTTAATTATAATGGTCGATACAAGCTGGTATCTAGTTATAAAATCGTCGTATAATCTCAAACGGCCGTCGATTTACCGACATCGGATCGTTTATCCCACTTCTGAATAAAATAGTTTACATCCCACTTCTGAAAGAATCGCGACAGCTGTTCGTCGGGGAGGCGACAGATGAACACAGTTTATACGAGGTGCGCGCAATATATCGCGTTATACCAAAATCGACATATAAAGCGATGAAATTTTCCACCAAAGTCATATAGTCGAGTTTATCCCACTTCTGAAAAACGTGAAAACGCGCCGATAAACAAGACGAAAAGGCGATGAAATTATCAACAAATATCATTGACGTCGTAGTCGAATTTATCCCACTTCTGAAAACGATTTATCCCACTTCTGAAAACCGGAGAAATCTCGCCGGTGACGCGAAATCGACAGGCGAACGTTTATACGAGGTGCGTAAGTTAAAGAAGTGCGTATGAACAAGGCAAAAAGGCGATGAAATTATCAACAAATATCATTGACGTCGTAGTCGAATTTATCCCACTTCTGAAAACCGGAGAAATCTCGCCGGTGACGCGAAATCGACAGGCGAACGTTTATACGAGGTGCGTAAGTTAAAGAAGTGCGTATGAACAAGGCAAAATGATGATAAAATTATCAACAAATATCATTGACGTCGTAGTCGAATTTATCCCACTTCTGAAAACGATTTATCCCACTTCTGAAAACCGGAGAAATCTCGCCGGTGACGCGAAATCGACAGGTGGACGTTTATGTAGGGTGCGTACGGTTATAGAATGCACCGTAAAGAAACGACCTCGACACGGCAGGTTATTCTTATTTATTATATTGAATAGAATTTCTATTCTATACGAGGGGATCAAGGGTGGGTTTAGGTAGAGTATAAATATACCGTGCGGTTTCTATTCGGATTCCGGCCGTTTTTCTTATATGCACACCCGCCCGGTTTTTGACGAGGCAGGTGCACCTTTTTGTAAGAATCGTCTGGCTCGTCTGCATGTTTATGCAAGTTTAATGCACCATTATACAGGGTGGTAACGCCAAATAGAATAAATTCATTATTTCGGTTACTGTATATATTTATAGATAATCCCGAAACACGTCAAATTTTAATTATAATTTGACATTTCTCAATGTCAAAATGTGAGGCCTATCTTCAACCCCCTTTTAAAATGACAGTTACAACCCCTATTTTTTAAATGGGAAGTATATAGGCTTGTGATATATCGTTTGAAAGGTCTCTTCATTCTCTATCCAAAAATGTTATTGTTTTCAAGTTTATTTCAAAAATTAACATTAAAAAAATTACAAAAGAAAATTGCTTAGATTAACAGAAATGCATAAAATAACAGTTTTGGTGAGAAGATTCATATTTTTTACATTGTGAACAATTAGATATTACATACTGAATGTATTATATCGAATTTAAGCCATCAGATAATTTTATTTTTTATGCTATTTTTTGAAATAAACTGAAAACAATAACATCTTTGGATAGAAAATGAGAAGACCTTTCAAACGATATATCACAAGCCTATACTTCCCATTAAAAAAAAATAGAGACTGTAATTGTTCTTCAAAGGGGGTTGAAGATAAGGCTCACATTTTGACGTTTAGAAATGTCAAATTATAATTAAATTTTGACATGTTTCGGAATTTTCTAAAAAATATGTTCACTAACCGAAATAATGAATTTATTCCATTTAAAAAAGTTATCCGAGCTAACCTAGGTAATAAAAAATAAACAACAAATAGTTGAATTTGCGTCGAAATAATCTTTTTAATGATCGAATGCGATAGTACCTAAATACATGATGATCGAACAAGAGAGATTTTCGTTTATAATTAAAGGCAAATTTCACAATAAAACGTTAAACGTATCTTTCTTAATGACCGACGAATTGAAATCTTGTCTTTTAATGATTGAATAATGTGAATACCATTCCGTTTTACCTGCGTTTCCTGATGCTCGCTTCCTGCATTTACCTTCGCGAGTTGCGCAAGCACAAAGACCGCCTTTCATATATCGGTCTATTTACAATCTATTTATTTAGGTTTTTTTTATATTTCTTTTTATCGAAACGTTCGTTCTTCGCCTGTACATCGTTTCGAGACGATTAAACGCGACGATTCGGCTCGTTACGAAAGGCATCGTTAATTAAAAACTCGTTAAATGTCGAGTAAAACTGGTCGTTCGTTTCGTACGGATTCCCATTTTAAACGGCCATTTTATAATCCGTTCGATCGCTACAGCAATGTCGATCAATCGTAAAAGTTATTCGATCATTAATGGAATTTATCGCGTTATTTAAACGTTTTTTTTCTTCTCTTGTTATTACATAAAACACAATTTTATTGTTCAAATTTTGTAAAACACTCGCTTCAGTTCGATCATCAAAAATATTTTTCTTCTATTCGATCATTAAGTTAGTATTGGCTTAAGGAACGAACGTCCACTTGAAACTGAACTCTGAACTTGAGCATCCAAAGACGTTCCCCCCTTAAGGATTCAATCATTATCAAATGTCTCCTCATATTCAATCATTAAAGACATTTTTCATTCATTCAATCATTATAAAATATGTTCCTGTTTGCTACATTATTGATGCTTCATCCGTTCCTTAAGCCTTCAAAGACACTCTCTATATACTTACGTATTCAATCATTAACGAATGTCTCCTCATATTCGATCATTAAAGACATTTTCCATTCATTCGATCATTAAGATATGTTCTTTTTTACAACATTACTGAGATCTTAATCGTTCTTTCAGCCTTCAAATACACTCTCTATACACTTACGTATTCAATCATTAACGAATGTCTCCTTATATTCGATCATTAAAGACATTTTCCATTCATTCAATCACTATAAGATATGTTCCTGCTTGCTACATTATTGATGCCTCATCCGTTCCTTTTAAGCCTTCAAAGACAGTCTCTATACACTGACGTATTCAACCATTAACAAGTGTCTCCTCACATTCAATCATTAAAGACATTTTTCATTCATTCAATCATTATAAGATATGTTCCCGTTTGCTACATTATTGATGTCTCATCCGCTCCTTAACCCTTCAAATTTAAAACACTCTCCATACACTTACATATTCGATCATTAACGAACACCTCCTCATATTCGATCATTAAAAAATTCGTTCGATCATCAAAATACATCCCTACTTTTACAACATCGATTCGACGAGCCCATGAAGACCCTCTTCATTTACTTAATACGATCATACACGAACGCCTCCTCATATTCGATCATTAAAAATTCGTTCGATCATTAAAAATTCGTTCGATCATCAAGATACATTCCTACATTTACAACATCGATTCGGACGAGCCTATGAAGACACTCTTACACTATTCATTCACCTAACCCAATCATCCACGAACGCCTTCTCGTATTCGATCATTAAAACATAGCGAAAAATCGAGCCGTCGCGACGCCGCCGCGTCTTCGACGCGCGACCTTTCGCAGTGGAAGTTTCGTGGAAGTTTCGGAAGTCTCGCGAAAGGCCTCCCCGGAGACATCCGGGCGAAACGCTATTAAAGTTCGGGCGGGAAAGTACGAAGTCAATTAGTCTCGAGACGTCGTTTATAAACGAGATAAAGAGAAAGAGGAGGGAGAGGCGGAGGGGAGGAGGGGGGGGGGAAACGGGAGAAAGAGATAGACGGAGAAGATGAGAGAGTAGATTATTGTGCATAATGAATGATTGAATTTAGAGCAGGTACTCACCGGTGTGTTTTAGTGAATGATCGAACGGTCGTTGCTTACCTTGAATGTAAAAAAAAAACGAAGAATTAGTATTTTGATTAGCTTTTTGTAGTACTTTATTAGTGGTTTATAAACATTTTCGAAGAACTACAAAAGTGTAGTACTTTTTGGAGTTATACAGGGTGTCTCATAAGTTGATACTGTGTATGTAGAACTTTTAAATCAAAGCAACTTTTTCGAGTATTTTTTTAAAATTTTTTGGAATATAAAAAATGGAAATTTTTAAAATTTCTTTAAATTTCGAATATTTTCCAAAACGTACCTTCCATTACCAATAGAGGTGTCAAAAAAAATTACAAATAATTAATGACAAAAAATTAATTTTTCGATTGTTGAATTGAAAATTTGGCTCATTTTTATATAAATAATAAATTGTGGACATTCTGATTATGGAGAGTTTTCCAAAGCGTTTCCAATCAAAATGGCGACAATTTTGAGCAATTCCTTTAACTTTCAATCAACAGGGCCGTATTAACAAACTTTTTAATAATTAAAAATTAAAACAAAAACAATGCTCTCTTATTTTCCAAAATATTAAAAAAATTATCTCGAAAAAGTTGCTTAGAATTAAAAGATCTATAAGCAGTTACAAAAAAAAAGTATCAACTTATGAGACATCCCTGTAGAGATCGCTCGTCTAACGAGCTACACCCCGCAATCCCACTTCTGATCCGTCCCGAAAAACAAAAAAAAAATCCCCTATAGACACCAAGGCCTACTAAATAATACCAGCACGAGCAAAACAAACAATTTATCTCCCATCGCATTCGGAATCCGGATCTAGACGGCGGCGACGGCGGCAACTCCTCCAGCAATTACGCAATCGTCCTGAGAGTGAGGGGGGTATGGGGGAGGAGAGTTAGAGTTTTGAGTACCCCAAAACTCCCGGCACAAATCCAACAAAGACGGACACAGTAACGCGCTCGCCAACTAGACAAAGAAAACCAAACCAGAAGCGAATTGAAAACGAAGGTCGGCGTCGCGACGCGTCGCGAAAGAAACTTCGCAAGTCGAAGCGAGAGAGAGAGAGCGACAGAGAGAGAGCGACAAAGTGAGAGAGCGACAAAGTGAGAGCGACAAAGAGAGAGCGACAAAGAGAGAGCGACAGAGAGAAAGAGGTACAAAGAGAGAGCGACAGAGAGAAAGAGGTACAAAACACAAAAGCCCGCCGTATATCGAGCCCCGCTGGATTGCTAGGCAACCGACGAAACGTGGGGGAGAGAGGGGGACGAAAGCGCGCGTGCTTTCATCCCCCCTATATACAGGGCGATTCAAAACTTATCAGAAAAAAAATTAATCGAGTCGTAGTATAGCATCATCGGAAACCAGTAGTGTGATTTTTGCAGTAGTAAAACCTAACTTCTGAACTTTCTGAAATAAATCTCTCTAAATCGTTCCAGATAGTTTTAAATGATTCTGGAACGTTTTAAGTAGTGTTGAAGCGTTCTAAATAGTTCTGGACTAGATTTCTAAATGATTCTAGAGCGTTTTAAATGGTTTTAGACAGTTTTAAAATGATTCTGGAGCATTCCAAAATGGTTTTAGACAGTTTTAGAATGATTCGGGAGCGTTCTAAATGATTTTAGACAATTCTAAATGATTCTGGACAGTTTCTAGGCAGCTTTAAATGATTCTGAAGCATTCGTAATGATTTTAGACAGTTTTAAAATGATTCGGGAGCGTTCTAAATGATTTTAGACAATTCTAAATGATTCTGGACAGGTTCTAGGCAGCTTTAAATGATTCTGAAGCCTTCTTAATGATTTTAGACAGTCCTAAATGATTCTGGAGCGTTCTAAATGGCTCTTATAGACATTTTTAAATGATTCTGGAATGTTCTAAATGCCCTAGATTGTTCTAAATGATTCTGGAGCGTTCTAAATGGCTCTTATAGACATTTTTAAATGATTCTGGAATGTTCTAAATGCCCTAGATTGTTCTAAATGATTCTGGAGCGTTCTAAATAGCTCTTATAGACATTTTTAAATGATTCTGGAATGTTCTAAATTGCCCTAGATTGTTTTAAATGATTCTGGAGCGTTCTAAATGGCTCTTACAGACATTTTTAAATGATTCTGGAATGTTCTAAATTGCCCTAGATTGTTCTAAATGATTCTGGAGCGTTCTAAATGGCTCTTATAGACATTTTTAAATGATTCTGGAATGTTCTAAATGCCCTAGATTGTTCTAAATGATTCTGGAGCGTTCTAAATGGCTCTTATAGACATTTTTAAATGATTCTGGAATGTTCTAAATGCCCTAGATTGTTCTAAATGATTCTGGAGCGTTCTAAATAGCTCTTATAGACATTTTTAAATGATTCTGGAATGTTCTAAATTGCCCTAGATTGTTTTAAATGATTCTGGAGCGTTCTAAATGGCTCTTACAGACATTTTTAAATGATTCTGGAATGTTCTAAATTACCCTAGATTATTCGAAATAATTCTGGACCTGGAGTATTCTAAATATAAAGAGTGTTTCTGAAATAAGCGGTGAAATTTCGGGAGCAAGTAGAGAAGATCAAAATACGACGAAAACTTACATGGCATTTTATCGAAATGTTTTTTCGCTATACGGGTTTAGAATTTTATATGCTCTATATTCCCTTAAATTTTTTGGCGGATAAATTCCGAACCACCCTGTATACACCCCCCTCGCCTCCCCCACCCCCGCCGGCAAGGACGCAACGTCAT
The DNA here is from genome assembly GCA_918026865.1 of Phyllotreta striolata. Taxonomy (NCBI): domain Eukaryota; kingdom Metazoa; phylum Arthropoda; class Insecta; order Coleoptera; family Chrysomelidae; genus Phyllotreta; species Phyllotreta striolata. The sequence continues at coordinate 3,956,306 of OU900107.1, forward strand.
TGACTATGCTGAGGTGTCGGGGAGCGAGATGCATCAATGTCGATTCATAAGGGGGTAGAGAGTGGAATTTTCGAACGGGGTGAAATGCGACGGCGGTTGTTTTGTTTGCGTAGGGGTTGTCGGGTCGAATTGTTACGATATTGGGGGAGAGTCGGGTACGAACGGGTTTGTTTCTGAAATGAGTGCGGTGAAACTTCGGGAGCATAAGTTTGAGTTTGAGAATCTCAAAATGTGACATAAAACTTTTGAATGTCGTAAAAGTGGTTTTGTCGAGAAATTATATTTTTCTTCGAACTGTTTAGTTCGAGGCTGTTCTAATTGATTCTCGGGGGCGTTCTAAATCGTTCTAGATAGATTTAAATGGTTTTAGACAGTTTTAGAATGATTCGGGAGCGTTCTAAATGATTTTAGACAATTCTAAATGATTCTGGACAGTTTCTAGGCAGTTTTAAAAGATTCTGGAGCATTCCAAAATTATTTTAGGCAGTTTTAAAATGACTCTGAAGCCTTCTTAATGATTTTAGACGGTTCTAAATTATTCTGGAGCGTTCTAAATGGCTCTTATAGACATTTTTAAATGATTCTGGAATGTTCTAAATTGCCCTAGATTGTTCCAAATGATTCTGGAATGTTCTAAATTGCCCTAGATTGTTCCAAATGATTCTGGAATGTTCTAAATTGCCCTAGATTGTTCCAAATGATTCTGGAATGTTCTAAATTGCCCTAGATTGTTCTAAATGATTCTGGACTAGGAGTATTCTAAATATAAAGAGTTTTTCTGAAATAAGTGGTTATAAAATTATATTTTTCTTCGAACTGTTTAGTTCGAGACTGTTCTAATTGATTCTGTGGGGTGTCTTAAATTTTTTTAGATAGATTTAAATGATTCTGGAACGTTCTAATTAGTGTTGAAGCGATCTAAATAGTTTCTAAATGATTTTAGAGCATTTTAAATGATAGTTTTAGACATTTTTAAAATGATTCTGGGGAGCGTTCTAAAATGGTTTTAGACTTAGACAGTTTTAAAATGATTCCGGACAGGTTCTAGACAGTTTTAAATAATTCTGAAGCCTTTTTACTGATTTTAGACAATTCTAAATGATTCTGGAGCGCTCTAAATGGCTCTTATAGACATTTTGAAATGATTCTGGAATGTTCTAAATTGCCCTAGATTGTTCTAAATGATTCTGGAGCATTCTAAATATACAGAGTGTTTCTGAAATAAGTGGTGAAATTTTGGGAGCAAGTAGAAAACATCAAAATATGACAAAAACTTAAATGTCATTGATTAACAATGTGCTATTTATGCGGATTTATCACCTGTCACCTGTCAAAAGCCGCCATATTAAAAAAAAAAAACGTCAAATTACAATAACAAAAGATTGCGAATTTTTCTAAACGTCACGTGTCACTTGTCGCACGGCTCGCCGCGATTTTCCCCCATTAAAAATTACATGAACATTTAATTCGCGATGAGCACCTACGTAATGCACAAATAGACAGATAAATAAATAAGCGATTTTGCGCGACCTCAATAAATCCTCCTGGCGAACGAACGAAACGATAAATAAATAAATAATCGAGCGACCAAACCGAAATGTAAACCCATTAAAAAGTCTGTGACCTAGTCACGACGACGTCACGATAATATAATTATACACGCTTATTATTTATTATTATTGGTTACATTACGACTGTACAAAACGAGATAATTACGATACACGGCACCGAAATAGAATAATAACACAAACAAACAAAAGCTTCATCGAAAAGTCACCTGTCACTTGTCACATTCAATGACAGTAGGTAATCGTAACGAAATCTCGCATTTTCGCGCCGTTATCGGCCATTTTAACCACCCGCCATCTATCACCTGTCACCTGTCACTTTAAGACAAAATGGCGGACGAGTTCCCTGACGCCTACGCACCTGTTAAAACCGCCTTTTATCGCCTTATACAAAGTAGTTACGAAATCTCGCATTTTCCGCCTTTTCGCGCCGTTATCGGCCATTTTAACCACCCGCCATCTATCACCTGTCACCTGTCACTTTAAGACAAAATGGCGGACGAGTTCCCTGACGCCTACGCGCCTGTTAAAACCGCCTTTTATCGCCTTATACAAAGTAGTTACGAAATCTCGCATTTTCCGCATTTTCGCGCCGTTATCGGCCATTTTAACCGCCCGCCATCTATCACCTGTCACCTGTCACTTTAAGACAAAATGGCGGACGAGTTCCCTGACGCCTACGCACCTGTTAAAACCGCCTTTTATCGCCTTATACAAAGTAGTTACGAAATCTCGCATTTTCCGCATTTTCGCGCCGTTATCGGCCATTTTAACCGCCCGCCATCTATCACCTGTCACCTGTCACTTTAAGACAAAATGGCGGACGAGTTCCCTGACGCCTACGCACCCGTTAAAACCGCCTTTTATCGCCTTATACAAAGTAGTTACGAATTCTCGCATTTTCCGCATTTTCGCGCCGTTATCGGCCATTTTAACCACCCGCCATCTATCACCTGTCACCTGTCACTTTAAGACAAAATGGCGGACGAGTTCCCTGACGCCTACGCACCTGTTAAAACCGCCTTTTATCGCCTTATACAAAGTAGTTACGAAATCTCGCATTTTTCGCATTTTCGCGCCGTTATCGGCCATTTTAACCACCCGCCATCTATCACCTGTCACCTGTCACTTTAAGACAAAATGGCGGACGAGTTCCCTGACGCCTACGCGCCCGTTAAAACCGCCTTTTATCGCCTTATACAAAGTAGTTACGAAATCTCGCATTTTCCGCATTTTCGCGCCGTTATCGGCCATTTTAACCACCCGCCATCTATCACCTGTCATCTGTCACTTTAAGACAAAATGGCGGACGAGTTCCCTGACGCCTACGACGCCCGTTAAAACCGCCTTTTATCGCCTTATACAAAGTAGTTACGAAATCTCGCATTGTCCGCATTTTCGCGCCGTTATCGGCCATTTTAACCACCCGCCATCTATCACCTGTCACCTGTCACTTTAAGACAAAATGGCGGACGAGTTCCCTGACGCCTACGACGCCCGTTAAAACCGCCTTTTATCGCCTTATACAAAGTAGTTACGAAATCTCGCATTTTCCGCATTTTCGCGCCGTTATCGGCCATTTTAACCGCCCGCCATCTATCACCTGTCACCTGTCACTTTAAGACAAAATGGCGGACGAGTTCCCTGACGCCTACGCGCCCGTTAAAACCGCCTTTTATCGCCTTATACAAAGTAGTCGTACACCTAAATAAGTGTGTTGTGTTTGCCCGAACGCCCTTCAAATGACCTTTAATCCTTTCCTCCGTTCTCGGAGCGCTTCCATTCTATTTCGGAGAGCGAAAGAGCGGCGAGAAAGAGCGAGACGGAATCGACGGCGAAGGAGAGGGAAAAGGTCCGGGCGAGACGAGGACGGGAAATTCAACCGTGAATGGCCGGTTAACGGTTCGACGGACATTACGTTCTAAAAAAGGTTACTCTTTTTTTTTTTCTTCATCGTTTCGTTAGTTTTTTTTTCTCTCTCCTGTCGAAGCGTTTTACAACACAAAGAACCTGTTGTGTTTACCATATAAACGATATTACCTGATGGTCGTTTTCGCGTTATCGTTTGGAATTTCGTCGTTTGATCGATTCGTGTCGATTGTTTCGCTATTTTGACATACGTCAAATGTCAAAAGTGTCATTCGTTACGTAAGAAACGAGGGCCTACTGAGATGTGAATACGCAGGGTGTTAATAAGTGCGACAAACTTCGGGGGGTGATTGTGCATGAAAAAATGCTTCGTTTTCGAGATATTTTTCTACTAGATAAATTGTATAGAGGAAATGAAAAATACACGACAAAATGTTTTATTTTTTTACTCGAAAATAGCAACCCGTACGAAAAAAACACAAGAGAGTTTTTTTGTCGCAAATTGAACGAGAAATTCATTCGTAATTTAATTTTCAATAAAAAAATGCCTCAGTGGCGTACCAATATTATTTTTCTCTAAAAAAAAATTATTACCCGTACGCGCGTCAATGATAAACATAAAATTTTTAATTTTATGTCAAAAAGTGCGTAATAGTTACCTCTCAAAACCCACCAAATTTCATTAGAATATCTCGTCTGGTTTCAGAGAAATTAAGGTTTTTAACAAGAAACTTTAACACCCTGTATCTCCAAAACGAAGCATTTACAGACAAATCTTTATACAACAAAATATCATTATTCTCTCATGCAGAATCACCCCCTGAAGTTTGTCGCCCTAATAAATCAACACCCTGTACATTGGAACCAAAGTTGGCTACACTGTATAAGCATCATTTTCATCATAGTAGCCTCAGTTTTGAAAATAAACATCTCGCTTCACTTCGGCCGATAAAAAAAAGTTATCTTCTCTATAAGGGTAGTAAAATTGCTCGTCGACCACCCCAAACCTCCCCTCCGTTTCCATCGCACCCTTTGATGTTCGCCTTCCCAACGATCACCCCACGAACGAGCACCCTCACTCATCTTCTATCCGACAAATTAGACAATTTTTTTTCAACCCGTCGTAGACAAACTAAAGTAAGCTACTATTAGTTAATTAACCTTGAGTTGAGCGCAAAAAAGAGCAGAGAAGCTCCTCGCTCGAGGCGTCACGTTTTCGTGTTGTTTTTTTTTTTGTTTCGGACGCCATTTTCGGAAATTACGGGTGTTTACGTTCGGCATTCGAGGCGAAATAAATTGCCTGGTGATTCACCGAGAAAGGAATTTTCTACCTGCCCGCCGCAGGACCGGCCTCGCATAATTTCAATCCATCAAATCAGCCAAGCAGGCGCCGATCAGTCACCAAACTGACCGGTTGTCCGAGCACATCAAAGGCCGTAGGTATTTTGGCCGTTTGCCCGAATATGCAAAGTCCATTTACACGCATGCATATCCAAGCAAGCGTTGAATTTTTATTCAACTCAATGACTACTAGATTTTTACGAACCAGCTCTGCGCTCTCTTCAGCTCGTTTCATTTTAATCTTCCTTTTCGCGAGTTTTATTTCTCTTCGGTCGTTAAAACGTCTGCGTTCCAGTTCGAGGTTTTTGTTTTCGCCGGAGAGAAAGAGAGGTAAATTCTCTAAGGTATTTACACGAATAATAAATGTTTGTACGTGCTCCTTGTTTGCTCGCCATCTTAGATTCCGATGCATTTTTTTGAAGTCCCTAGGGAAAGGTTGGTAACACTATCGAAAGTAGGTTGGTACACTGACACTTGACAGTTATAGGTTATGTTATAATAACGCTCAATTCGCCTTCAGCGCGAAGTAATCAACCTAATTGCATGATGATAAATTTAATAAGGGAATTATACGGACATCCCGTTGAAGGATTCGTTTTAATTTTTTTTTTGGCTCTACAGATATATAATTTTAATTCGATTCGTCTAAGATTCCAAATAACCGGTTGTACAGGATGTTCGAGTATTTTACCGCATCCTGCGCAATTTATGCTAATTCGACTTCCTTCGGGTTATCAATTAATCGAAACGAGATTAGCCAGCTCGATTGGCCGCCATATTGGCGCTTCGATTGTGACACTAATGACAGTTCGTAGACAATTAGAAAGCGTATCGCAGGCGACTAGATTTCGACGATGATGACGTCGGTTTATGCAAGTTTATACAGTACGTCGAGCAATCCTGCGCGTCGAACAAAAAAAAAATCTCGGTTTTTCGAACGATTAAAAATAATAGTTACGAAATTAGAAATCTGGTTCGGTGAACTCTCGGCGTAGAAAATCGATTTTTTTTTTCTTCTCGTTTATTTAATTCGGCCGGTTTTCACCTTGAGTCGCGCTCGACAATCCAACATGTATAATGTATGTGTGCGTGGAACAGGAGAAATAAATAAATGAGAGAAGAAAAAAAAAATGTTAATGGGCTCCGAGCCGGCATGAATAATGCATGGGTTACGAAACCGTTCGCGATTCGAATGGAACGGTTTCAACCTTGAGATCCATCGGACGTCGTCGACGAATCCACGCGAATTCGCCGTAAAAAACAATGCTAAATTAATTGGCTTGGAAAAAATAAAACATTCAAGTTTGCAGGATAAAGCGATATCCTTTCGAAAATCGGGATCCAAATAATATCTGGGAACTTGCCAGATAGACACCTCTTGGCCTTGAATCGAAGAGAAGATGATATATGGTCATGATTCTTCGAAATAGCCAGCTTTTGGATAATATTTTAATAATTATGGTCCTTTTGGTCAGATAGCTTATGGATTTTCCTGTGAGCTTGATAATACAAGGCTCTAAATCCTTCAGTTTGTAACAACATATGGTCATTTTGATCAGATACTTCCCGGTTCTTCGGTATAGTTAGTTAATACCAGGTCCTTTGAGCTCGATAATAATTATATCGATAATAAGGTCCTCGATGATAAGGTCCTTAATTCGAAAATATATACCCTTTAAGCTTCCTAATACATGGTCCTATACTCGACAACATATGATCCTTTAAGCTCGATAATACATGGTCCTATACTCGACAACATACGATCCTTTAATGTTGATAATACATGATCCTATTCTCTACAACATATGACTCTTTAAGCTTCATAATACATGGTCCTATACTCGACATTATATGACCCTTTAAGCTTGATAATACTTAGTCCTTTGCTCGACAACATATGATCCTTTAAGCTTGAAAATACATGGTCCTATACTCGACAAAGTATGAGCAACATGGTGTCGTATAAAGTTCTTGGAATGGAATAAAACAAGCCAAACAGTTCATAGTTTTTTTTTTCTATTCAAGACAACATATGATCATTTAAGCTTGATAATACATGGTCCTATTCTCTACAACATATGACCCTTTATGCTCGATAATACATTGTCCTATACTCCACAACACATGAGCAACATGTTGTCATATAAAGTCCTTGGAATGGGATAAAACACGCCAAACAGTTGATAGTTTTTTTTGTCTGTAAACAGGACAACATATGGTCCTTTAAGCTTCATAATACATGGTACTATACTTGACAACATATGATCCTTTAAGCTTCATAAAACATGGTCCTATACTCGACAACATACGAGTAACATGTTGTCATATAAAGTCCTTGGAATGGGATAAAACACGCCAAACAGTTGATAGTTTTTTTTGTCTATAAACAGGACAACATATGATCCTTTAAGCTTCATAAAACATGGTCCTATACTCCACAACATACGAGTAACATGTTGTCATATAAAGTCCTTGGGATGGGATCAAACACCCCAAACAGTTGGTAGTTTTTTTTTGTATATAAACAGGACAACATATGGTCCTTTAAGCTTCATAATACATGGTCCTATACTTGACAACATATGATCCTTTAAGCTTCATAAAACATGGTCCTATACTCCACAGCATACGAGTAACATGTTGTCATATAAAGTCCTTGGAATGGGATAAAACACGCCAAACAGTTCAAAGTTTTTTTTTGTCTATAAACAGGACAACATATGGTCCCTTCTTGTCGGCTATTATGGTTCATAGATAAAATCTCGGCATTTCCAAGAACAACAAAAAAAAAACCTGGTAACTTATACGCATTTCGAACATGTGGAATAATCAAGGCGAGGAATGCGGTTCTTTTCACCCGACTCTTTCGTACTCGCCGGTAGAGAACCAGTTCTCGATACCCACTGTTATTATTACGCTATTTTTTTTTCAATTCGAGCGAATTAACGATCTTTGAAATGTATATCGAACGTACGACGCGAATTTAATTATTATTAAAAAAGAACTAGGGGTTGTTAATTATTATTGAAAAATCCACGTTAAAATGTTCGTGCAAACAAATCGGTAACTGTGCATTCTATACGATAATGGAATAACAATTTTTTTTTCTCTCTCTCTTTCTCATCGCATCGCGAAACCGTGAGTAACGTACCAAGGTTACCATTTGTAATTGTTATTCCGCAATTGGAATTCGATAAATATTATTCCATTAACATCAAGGATCGAATTTATTCCATGCAATCAATTCCCCACCAGCTTAAACCTACATTAATTCATTGCTAGTTCAAAAGAACAAACCGATTTCCCCACCAGCTACAAAAAAACACTTTAATTCCTTGCTAGTTCAAAGGAACAAACCAATTTCCCCACTAGCTAGAAGAACCACTTTAAATCATTGCAAGTTCAAACGAACAAACCGATTTCCCCACCAGCTACAAAAAAACACTTTAATTCCTCACAAGTCCAAAGGAACAAACCAATTTCCCCACCAGCTGAAAGAACCACTTTAATTCCCCATAGCTTCTAGGGAACAAATCAATTCCCCACCAGCTAGGAGAACCATTTTAATTCCTCACAAGTTCAAAGAAACAAACCTATTTCTCCACCAGCTAAAAGAACCATTTTAATTCCTCACAAGTTCAAAGAAACCAATCTATTTCCCCACCAGCTAGAAGAACCATTTTAATTCCTCACAAGTTCAAAGAAACCAACCAATTTCCCCACCAGCTAGAAGAACCATTTTAATTCCTCACAAGTTCAAAGAAACAAACCAATTTCCCCACCAGCTAGAAGAACCATTTTAATTCCTCACAAGTTCAAAGGAACAAACCTATTTCTCCACCAGCTAGAAGAACGAAGAACCACTTTAATTCCCTATAACTTCTAAGCAACAAACCAACTCCCCTTAAATCCAAAGCACAAAAACAACATAGTCTCTCATATCTACCAAAAGAACAAACTAATTTGTTACCCACCAGCAGGATAACCACGCTAATTCAAAGCACCAAGAAGCCTTCTTCGATCAAAAAAAAAAAAACAAACATACCAAATCCAAATCCTCGCCGGTTCGAAGGATCGTCGTTATCCACCCGCATTCTTTTGCTCATTACATAACAGCATAATCGATTTATTAACTGTGTGTGTGTGTGTGTGTGTATACCGTTCCGGTCCTGGAACACGACCGGTCGCAGTTCTGCAATTCCGAAGCGCTCGCATACATTTGTTTACCAATCAAACGGCCATGAATTATTCATTTCGGATACGCCAGGACGAATGCATATTTATGCGACAGCGAACAAGCGGGGAGCAGGGGCGAGTGAAGAGAGTGGGGGGGAAGTAGTGACAAGGAGAACCGGTGCAAGAGAGAACCAACTAAACACCAAACTTAGGACAATTGCAATAAAGAAGAAAATAAGATCGTTAAACGATGAATATACCAAGTTATCCAAATTCCTCCAAGGACCAATTATCTACTCGCTTAACGGAGCGATTCGCCTACTATTACGCTCGAACTACAATAGCGCATTTGCACCCTCCGATTCACCCCGTGTTCTCTCTTCTCTGCACCCTAAAACGGAATGGGGGCTATCGATTAATGATTAGCTCGTGTTATCCTGCATAAACAACGCTCCAAAAAAAAGGAACGGTTTCTCTTTTTTATCGTTCGCTTTATCACAACTTCCGAGCATGCATCACCGAACGATCGAATTAAATTCCAACAGAAAGATAATGATGCAGATGGCGATGAAGATAAAAAGATTAAGCGCAAGTTGGAGTGTAGATGATGAAGTAAAATATGCAGCAAAAGAAGAAGTAGATAAAGCATTATGAAGTTAATTATAAAGCAATAAATGAAGCAGAAGATGCAGGTTATGAAGAAGCAGATGAAGACATTATATGATGAAAAAATTAAGCAACAAACGAAGCAGTTGATGAAGCAGAGGATGCAGCAAAAGAAGTGGATAATGAAGTATTGTAGGACGTAGAAATGACGAAGCAAAAGAAGAAGCTGATAAAGCAGTAGATGAAGCATTAAGAAGTTAATTATGAAGCAATAAATGAAGCAGAAGATGATGGAAATGACGAAGCAGATGAAGGCATTATATGAAGAAAAAAAAATAAGCAACAAACGAAGCAGTTGATGAAGCAAAAGATGCAGCAAAAGAAGTGTATACTGAAGCATTCCAGGACGTAAAAAATGAAGAAGGAAATCCCACTTCTGGTCTGCGCCACTGGTCAGTTGCAGGTCGTGCAACCCGCCAACTCGATCGCATTGTTTGCGAATCATCGGCGAATTTTCATTGTGTTATTGTTGTGTGTGTGTACGTGTGTGTGTGTGTGTAAGTCTCTTTGCACCGCCTACTCCTCTCTTTGTATTTCGCGTTCCGATGCGTCTGAATAGCCGAAGAGGCACATGCCGTAGAGATGGAGAGAGAGAGACGAAGAGAGAGCTCTATTGATTGTTGGAAAAGGTCATCGCTTCGTCGTTTGGGATTTTCGGTTTCTTTCGAAACTAGTCTAATATTTTCTGAGCTAAGTCATCAGGTTGAGACACGTGAAGTAGATGCAAACAAGGGATGAATCGTCAATGAAATGGGGGACGAATTGTTAAGTTGACATCTCAGAAAGATTGTTTGGTAATTGACGTGGTCGATGAGATGTGCATTACAAATTAATTTATCATCCTTCCGAGAAATGTGGAGACATTTAATCGAGCGAGAAAGGGCCAAAGGTTATCGAGATAGATAATTCATTGTGCATACGTAATACGTAATAAATAAAGTCGACCCGAATTCCCGAGAGAGATTTCTTAACGTCGAAAATTTTCCTATCGATATCGCCCTCGTACTCTCGAGGGATGAATTATCAAATGGATATAGGTAGATTTAAAAGGCGAAGTGTATCAAATGATGAATATTATCAAGGTATGAAGTATTGAAATGAATAATTATTAACGTATTAATTGGTATGATGAGTTGTAGTATTAAGATCAATTGTTATGATGAATGGTCAAGGCATGAAGTATTGTCAAGGGATCAATTATCAAGTGACGAAGTAATGAATTTATTAGGGTATGCATTAGTATGATGAATTATCAAGGGATGAATTCTCAAGAGATGAATTATCAAGGTATGGCGTACTAAATGAATTGCCAAGGGATGAATTGTTGTAATCAATAATCAAGGTAGGAAGTATCAAGAGGAAATAATTAAGCTATGAATTGGTATGATGAATTGTCAAGAGATTAATTGTTAAGGTATGAATTGGTACGATGAATTGTCAAGAAATTAATTGTTAAGGTATGAATTGGTACGATGAATTGTCAAGAGATTAATTGTTAAGGTATGAATTGGTACGATGAATTGACAAGAAATTAATTGTTAAGGTATGAATTGGTACGATGAATTGTGAAGAGATTAATTGTTAAGGTATGAATTGATACGATAAATTGTCAAGAGATTAATTGTTAAGTTATGAATTGGTACGATGAATTGTCAAGAGATTAGTTGTTAAGGTATGAATTGTTACGATGAATTGTCATAACAATTATTACGAAATAATCGGCGTGCACGTGAATAATGCACTCTTTCCCCCACTATTATAAACGTAGGGCAAGCACAAATTCGCGGTAATTGAGACAATTTAAATTCGTTTTTTTTTTTATTTTAATAAGGTCGAAACGATTTGATATTATGGCAGGCTTTCGTAAATTTATTTATTTCACTTTCCGTCGACCTGACTGCTCGATTGCTCGTTCGCTCGCTTGCCGGTCCGTCGGTTTCGAATAAATTACGTATTATTACATTACACATAAATTCTTTCTAATTTATATACCCGGTTTAAAGCGATTCCGGCTCGCTTTCACCGGTTTAACGCGATACATCGAACGCTAAACGCGTCACGAGTCGTTTAGAATGAGAGTATGACGTTTGACGTACATAAACTGACGTTTGACGTATGACAATCGACATTTGACGTACGTAAACAGACGTTTGACGTATGACAATCGACATTTGACGTACGTAAACAGACGTTTGACGTACGACAACTGACATGTGTGTCAAATATGGCGGTGTTTACGTCGAGTTGTCGCAAAAAAATAGAGGTCAAACAACCGGTTGGCGTTCGCTGGTTGGAAATGGTCGAGATTAAATTTATGAATTACGACGACGTACAGTCGGTCGTTGCGGCGGTATAGAGAGAGAGAGATAGGAGGATAATTGGTGGAAATTACGGCACAAGAGACCCGCTATCTAGATTATACGGTCTCGGAACGAAACGAGCCCGAAGGTCAATTAGAGGTCAGAGCGTTAGGTATAGGAAAAACTCGACGGGAGAGACGGAGAGAAAGAGAGAAAGGGCCGATACGACGGAAAAAGAAGCTCTCCCAGGGTGTCTTGATGTGCACGACGACGTAACAGATGTTATACAGAATAGGCACTGTTAGATAATTGCTTCAGACGGTAACGTGGCCATCTCCATGTGTTGAACAAAGAAAGATTAATAAAATGACAATTGGCAGAGTGACAAGTTGCTAGCTATGACACAATATCACTCTATCATTTTCCTTTATATGATATTAATGAAAGTTGTCTTTATCACACCTAGGCTCTATATTGCAATCAAAACAGGAGTAAGGTGTATAGATCTTTTGAGTTTGTTTGCGTGGTAGCTCTATCTCGCTGCTTGAGCTCAATCTGCACCTCTAATAGGGTCAACTGACAATTGTCAAACTGATTACCCGGCGTTACCTAACTTCAGGTGGTTAACTAACTTCATTGATGTATAACTGTTATTAGGATAATTTAAGATAATAAAGATGGATGATTGTTGTTACCTTTATCAGGAGTATCGGGAGTTATCCCGGTCGTTCTGCAACCGTACCGTCTCGAATCGATGCCGCTCGGCGATCCTCTGACGAAGCGATTCTGCCAACAAAAGAAAAACAAAAAACGAATAAAAAAACAAACGACGCAAAGGAAAAAAAAAAGTAATCGATTCTCGTTACTCTCATAACGCTTTCGTAGGCACGGGGAAACGAATTATTTCCGTTTATATATATTTTTTTTTTACTTTTCGGTTTCGTACACACGACCCCGGAAAATCTAATTATCCCCCGGTCCCTTTTCGCCGGCGCTTCGCCAAAAGACTTTTCCCGTTTTCGCCTCGTTTGCTCCGCTGCGTCTATTCGAGCGCGATAATTTTGATAAATCGTCCTCTCAAACGTCATACGTCAAATATCAAATGTCAAACGTCTTTCCTCGATTTGTCATCGATATCAAATGTTAAACCGAATAGACTGAGTAGCTTAATGATACAGAATAAGACGATATCAAATGTTTCAACGGTGTTTTCACCGTATCCAGGTCACGTTCGAAGGAAATCCGAATTTTCCGGCATACCGTTAGGGTACGTAAAAAGTAATAAAATTTCCCGATGCGGCGTTAGAAGGAGCCCGGTAGGGCGGGAGGAAGAGAGAAAGAAAACGGGATGCAGGGAGTAAAGTGACGAATACATTTCGGTAGGTATTAAAGGAAAACGTTTCGCATGTTAAAACCGGTTTTCCCAGATGAAAATTCCCGAAACGAGATGGATGATGGTTGTGCAATTTCGTCCTTGTCTATTTTCTCGCCATCATCAGTTAGATTAGAAGGAAAAGACAGAAGATTGGTGTAATGACAGTTGGCAACATAGGAAATTAATAATGTAAATATAAGGCGTTTATGATGAGAAAGTTTGTTGTTAAGGGTTTTTCAATATAGGTTAAATTAAATCGTTAATATTGCATTTTTTCTATTCCATTTAGATACATAACATTCCATTTTGTTGATTACATTTTCGAATCCAGTGCTTGGTCAATGTTAAAAATGTCTTTGTCATAGCTCACTCGATTGAAATGTGCGTTAATAACTTTAAAATTTGCACCAATAAAGATGATTTAACAGATGATTATAATGTTTTGTGAAAAGTTGTTGATAAGAGTTAATACCTATTATGGAGTTTATGCCTAGTTGCACCAAAGCATCCTTAGGATGAATTCCTATCTTAAGTCAGACCTAAGTCTAAGATAGAAAGGATTGAGATAAGATAGGAACGTTTGGGATAACATGAGATAGCTTGGGATAAGATGAAATAGCTTGGGATAAGATAGGATCGCTGGTGATGGAATAATGCCCAGTTGTACCAAAGCATCCTAGGATGGATTCCTATCCTAAGTCAGTCCTAAGTTTAAAATCAATGTTTTACAGTTGCAGCAACTAAAAATCTCTTTCCTATGATACGAATCGATCACAGATCCTAGGTTGTCGATTTCTACGATTTAAGACGAAAATGTTAGCCTTAAAAATTAAAAATTAGAGAATTGTCGGGACTGTTGTAAAATTATGGATATAAATGCAGATATAAATATTGTGGTTAATGTAGATATAATAGATGATGTAAAGGAAGAAATTAATGTGGTAGATGTTCCTATGCAACGACAAATTCGAATAAAAACTAATTATTTCGAAACAATCTCGGATGAAGAATTTTTTCAAAGGTTTCGTCTGCAAAAAAGAACGTCCCTACAATTATTTAAATTTAACCAGAATTTAATTATGAATGTACTAATTTCTAGGTTACAGGTTACATGATATGTTAAAACCACAACTTCTTCTTCTTTTGATATTTTTTCACTTGCCCCAACAACTATGTAATAGGTTATTTTGATATTTAAAATGACAATTATCTCCTGCTTTTCAAGTTTTTCAAAAATATTGCTACATTGCCAATTGTTATCTAAGTTAAAATGAATCGTAGGTAAAATAGCATTTTTTGAACATGGTGCAACATATTCCAATCATAAGTAGATCACACATTTAAGTCAGACTTAGATATAATTACAGTGTCATTACAGATGCAGAAGGTCGCGAAGTTTCCATTAAATACCATAAAGAAAAATATAACCGACCGGAAAGGTATATTAATTACGCAGCAAAATCAATCGGGAATACCGAAAAAGGCCGGTAGATTACAGCGCAATTTACTCTACAGCCCGACAAAGGAAAATCCACACACCGATCGGTTTAGTTTCAGTTCAGCCAAGCATCCGAGCGAACCGACCGGTTATGTCAGGTTTCTTTTTTATCCCCGAGAATTACGATTAAAAAAAAACAAACATCCTCTCTCGACCGACCATCGAATCACCAAATACGGCCTTAATCACATATAAGGAAACCCGTTCCGCATCGACTCGAAAGAGAAACCCGAACGTAGCGCCATTTTGCAAAACGCGAAATCCATCGCCTTCTAGACCCAACAACCAGCTCTCGTTCGGCCATTTTGTCGCATCTCCCAAACACCTGTACGTCGCCATTTTTCCCCCGCTTTAAACAAAACCAACTTACTTCCAAACAACACTCACAACAACAGCGGATCCTCACCCACAACAAACAACACTATCTACGAATCAAACTCGCACAAATCTCGCACAAATCAAACAATCCGAACGAAACGCATCCACCGCTAACTCCGACCAACTTAAAGACAAGAAAGAGTATAATAATTGCAGTATATTGTCGGAAACGCGCGAGCTCGTGTGCGAACAAAGGAAACGCGGGCGCGTCACTGGAGTGGACTAGACGCTGCAGACAAGCCCCGTCGGGTCGCCCGAAAAGGCGAGCACACACGCAAACATTTCAAACACATGCACACGCACGCACAGAACGGTATACACGCGGGAAAAGGCGCGCGATATGAGCGGAGAACGGCGAAAACACGAAGCGTGCCGATTGCGCCCGGTGCACTCGCCGATTCTCCGATTCTCGCTTGCGCTATCGACGGAGGAGAGGCGGGGCGCAGGCGCGCCCCCCGCCCGTCGAGGGTGGCTCGGAGCCGGCGGGAAGCGGGAAAGCTCGGGGAAGCCCGATCGAGGGACGCGGTGGAGCGCTGGAGGACGGTTTCGAAGGTGACCCTCGGTGGTGCGGTTTTAAGTGGAATTCTACCGTATTCTAAGGGGGAAGCGGGATTGGGGGACGTGGTGGAGCGCTGGAAGACGGTTTCGAAGATGTCCCGTGGTGGTTTGGTTTCTAGTGGAATCATAGTCCAACTTAGAAGCGGGAATGAGAGACGCGGTGGAGCGTTGGAAGACGATTTCGAAGATGACTCTTGGTGGTTTGGTTGTATGTTGGATCCCACCGTACCCTAGCGAAGAAGCAGGATTGGGAGACGCGGTGGAGCGCTGGAAGACGGTTTCGAAGATTTCATCAACCCTTGAAACTTGGCGAAATCCGTTTTGCTTTGTATACCATCGTTGGTAGGTTTGGGAAAGATAAATCCTACGATACCCGTGAGGATGACTTTAAGACGAATCAAGTAGATGTTTCGTTGTTTGGACTAATTCATAGACCTATTAAGTATGGACGCGGCACTATCGTTATTTTGAGGTTATTCAGCGTTCCCAATGATAGAGAGAGAGGTCCGTGAGAGATGGAGCTAGTTTGGGCTAAAAGTAGGCGGGACCAAAAAATATATAAAATATATACAGGGTGTGTGGAAAAAGGCGATTAATCTGTTAAATTATTTATACGCTTAATATTTAAATATTGTTTTTATCTTGGTATTCACTTGGACAGAAGAATGACCTGGAAGAAACATATTTTTTACAAGAGAAAACAGCTAGGTCTTAAATTGCGAAATCTGTACAGGCTAATAGGTAGGAGGTTCCAAATAACAATACAAAATAAGAACTGTATTTGCAAATGTGTGGGAATTTAGGCTCAGCTGAAAAATGCATTTTGCTCGGTAAAAAAATTATAAATCCTCAACCCTATTCTACCATAATCTACCCTCCTCTACCCCAACTACCTTGCATTTCTGAAAACGTAACTCACGTGGTCTTTTTCTTTCTTACTATTGGCTAATGCATTGTCCAATCTCTCATTACCATTTGTCCAAACTAGCTGCATCTCTCTCATTCATCGACAACACTACCTCTTTGTCTAAACCGCGTCCATAGTTAATAGGTCTATGGACTAATTGGACCAACGTGGAGCTATCGAGGTGATCTAAAGATAAGTGCAAATAACACCAAACGCTCTTCCTTAAGGTCACTACCTCGAGTTTTCAGAACTTTCATCATTTGAACCCAACTCGAATGTCTGCTAACCTCTACAAAGGATTTATAATAAATCATCAGCATTTCCTCATCACTGCCGGAAGCAGACATGTTCATTGTCGATTTTTCACTTCTTAGATTGAGCGATTTTTATTATTTTAAATTGCTTCGTGTGAGTATAAACAACAACTTCAGTTGCTCAAGTCGCCCAGTTTCCTACTTTCCTAGCAACTAAAGTTTCATTTTAGTTTCTCCGTCTGAGGAGAGCCATAACGTGTTCTTCCAAAGGTTCTTACGTTACTAATCCACAAAGAGTAACCCTAGCGGTAGGATGATCTAGATCTAATCACCTTCAACAGTTTACTTCTCCAGCGCATTATCCACCCCCTAATCTTTACAAAGAAGCTTCTTCTTTCCTCTCTACCTGAAACGCTTGCACAACAATTTATACCAATCAAAGTACAAAACCCTTTTTACATACAACCACCAAACGCATCCTCCCTGCTCGAGCGCTCGCCCGTTCGAGTCCATCGGCTTTAAACTCTCTTCGACGAGCCCCACGGCCCTCTCTCTCTCTCTCTCCCCTCGCCTCCCTTTCCCTGCAAGTACACGAAACGGTCGATTCGTGCGTCCCTTTTTTTCCGTCTCTTCCACTCGTCGTTTTCGTTTCGGGCTCCTTTTCGCCCCGCGTACGCGACGAATGCAAGCCGGTCAGTTGCACCGCACGTAATCTACCTGCTGCGTTCTCTCGAATCGCCGAGAGGGCCTTGACCCTACGTCATCGCGCCCGGTTTCGCTCCGAAAACGGAGCGAACGGAACGAGAAGGAATTCGGACGAGCGGGAGAATTGGATAAAGGGCGAGCCGATGGCCTACATGCGAAGGAAACGGGGTGGCTGGAGAAAGCGGAGAAGGATCCTCCGGGGGTGTATTTTTACTGCAGCTGGTGGAGGAGATGGTGCCGGAGAGGGAATTGTCGATGGAGAGTCTGTTGGAGGAAAATGTGATCGAGAGGAAGCTATCGATGAAGAATCCGTTTGAGAATTGGCTCGAGAGGAAATTGTCGATGAAGAGTCTGTTAGAGAAAAATGTGATCGAGAGGAAGCTATCGATGAAAAATCCGTTTGAACTATTGATGACGAATCAGTATGAGGAAAATCATATGTAGAGGAAATTGTTGGCGAGGAATGTGCTGACGACGAAATTGTCTATGAAGAATCCTTTTGAAACGAATTGGATCGGGAGAAAATTGCTGATAATGAATGTGTTGAAGAGGAAACTATTGATAAAGAATCCATGTGAGAATAATTGGCTTAAGAAGAAATTGTCGATGAACAGTTTATTAGAGAAGAACGTGTTCGAGTGGAAATTGTCGATGAAGAGTCTATTAGAGAAGAATCAATTGTAAAGAAAATTGTTGACGAGGAATGTGCTGACGACGAAATTGTCGATGAACAGTCTATTAGAGAAGAACGTGTTCGAGAGGAAATTATCGATGAAGAGTCTATTAGAGAAGAATCAATTGTAGAGGAAATTGTTAGCGAGGAATGTGCTGACGACGAAATTGTTGATAATGAATTCGTTGAAGAGGAAACTGTTGATAAAGAATCCATGTGAGAATAATTGGTTTAAGAGGAAATTGTCGATGAACAGTCAATTAGAGAAGAACGTGATCGAGAGGAAACTATTGATGAAGAATCAGTATGAGAAGAATCAGTTGTAGAGGAAATTGTTAGCGAGGAATGTGCTGACGACGAAATTGTCGATGAACAATCCATTTGTGAATAATTGGCTTGAGAGGAAATTGTTGATAATGAATTCGTTGAAGAGGAAACTGTTGATAAAGAATCCATGTGAGAATAATTGGTTTAAGAGGAAATTGTCGATGAACAGTCTATTAGAGAAGAACGTGTTTGAGAGGAAACTGTTGATGATGAATCCGTTTGAGAAGTATTATTTGTAGAGGAAATTGTTGATAATGAATGTGTTGAAGAGAAAACTGTCGACGAAGAATCCAAGCGAGAATAATTGACTGAAAAGGAAAATACTGATGAAGACTCCACTTGGGAGAAATGAGCTCGAGAGTATACTGTTTATGGAGAATCTATTTAGAGTTTACACGCACACTTCAATCGACGAGACGACAAGCTTTTGTTTGTTGTTGTTGTTGTTGTTTCCGTCGTTTTTCCTCTACATTTTTCCTGGCCCGGAAAGAGAAACCGATACGCGCCCGCCCTCCGGCCCGCGCTCCCTTCATCACCCCCCTTCCAAAGCGCCGATGCAATGTCGCTTAGAGGTCGAAGAGCCGGAGCCGAGTCTCGACCGGGGCGCGCCCGGGACGGGCGCGTGTTGGCGCGTAGGTAGATAAATCAAGCCGCCCTATCGCTATGTCGATTCCGATGCATTATATAGACCTATTTAAACTCCACGAGGGGGCGGGGGGGAGGAGGCGGTCGACTGCCGGACGGAATAAACGCGCTGTTGCCGCTATTCGGAAGGGAACCAGGTTTAACAAGAGGATGATCTATCGGAGGAGAATCAATTGGAGGAGAATTAACTGGAGAAGAATCTAACGGATAAAAAATTACTAGAGAAAAGTGAACCGAAGAAGGCATCTACTGGAAATGAAGCAATTAAAAAAGAATGCATCTATGGGAGAATAGTTTTCCGGAGAAAATTTTACTGGGAAAGAGATTTCTGGTGAAGAATCTACTGTATAAGAATTTAAAATGGAGAGGAATCAACTGGACGAGAATTTTATAGAGAGGAATCAAACGGAGAAAAGTTTACTGAAGAAAAATCTACTGATGCAGATAAATCAATTGAAGAAGAAGAATTTAATGGGGAGGAATCAAATTGAGAATAGTTTTTTGGAATAGAATTTACTATGGACGAGATTCCTAGAGAAGAATCTACTGAACAAGAATTTAAAATGGAGAGGAATCAACTGGACGTGAATTTCATAGAGAAAAATCTATTGGAGAAGAATTTAATAGAGACGAATTTAATAGAGGGTAATCAACTGGAGAATAGTTTTCTCGAGAAGAATTTACCGAAAAGTATTTAGCTGCTGAAAAGTTTACTAAGAGTAAAAATGTACTGAAGAAGAATCTAGTGAAGGGTAATCAACTGGAGAGGAATCAGTTGGTGAATAGTGTTTTGGAGAAGAATTTGCTGGAAAAGAATCAACTGGAGAAGAATTTAATGGACGAAAATCAGCTGGAGAATAGTTTTCTTGAGAAGAATTTACCTGAGAGTATTTATTTAATAGGAGAAAATTT
The DNA here is from genome assembly GCA_918026865.1 of Phyllotreta striolata. Taxonomy (NCBI): domain Eukaryota; kingdom Metazoa; phylum Arthropoda; class Insecta; order Coleoptera; family Chrysomelidae; genus Phyllotreta; species Phyllotreta striolata. Next base: position 3,976,458 of record OU900107.1, read on the forward strand.
TACTGAAAAAAATCTACTGATGAAGAATCTAGCGAAGAGGAATCAACTGGAGATAAATCAGTTGGTGAATAGTTTACTGGAGAAGAATCAACTGGAGAAGATAATTGACCGAAGAGTATTTAACTGGAGAAAAGTTTACTGAAAAAAAATGTACTGAAGAAGAATCTTGTGGAGAGGAATCAGCTGGTGAATAGTTTTCTGGAGAAAAATTAGCTGAAGAAGAATTTAATAGAGAAGAATCTTGTGGAGAGGAATCAACTGGTGAATAGTTTTACTGAAGAATTTATCGTAAGAGGAAATTCAAATTTCCTCTAACTATACCGTTCCGAACGCATCGAATTTCGACCGGTTTATTAAAGGGGAACATACAGGGCGAATGGATTCTCGACACCCGTCTAATCTAAACTTTCCGACCTCTCCGATTCTTCGAAAAAAAAAAGCAATAAAGGCGAAACAGGTAGAAAACGTTCTCGAACACTTGACTAGTCATCTGTTAACCGTACACGCATGACTAATCCTATTCGACCGATTTATATCTTTCTCTCTTCGTTCGTCCTTTATCGAATCGAAAAAAAGAGACGGGAGTCATTTGCATATCTATAGGAAAACACACTCTCGATGGTTTCTAATAGAGTAATTGATTGTAGCAATCCATGATATATACAGTGAGGACCAAAAGTCCGTTGCACCCCCTTTAACTTTTGAATGTATGGTAAGAGCTTTTGTTGCGCAATTTGGGGTGTTTATATTGGAGTAAAAATACTGTTTTTTGACGTAGAAATGACAGTTGAAACTTTCAAAATGACAGTTAGGCGCTATTTTGAATCTTTTTTTCTTATGGAAAACGGGGATCAAGTGACACCTCGTTTTAAAGGTAATTTCATTCTAAGTCAACCCCCAAATTTGAAAAGATTTTAATAACGCGTATTCACGTGAAGACCAATTTAGTTTTAACCCCCGAGCATATTGATACATTTAAAAATTAATTCTGAACGTACTATAAAATGTGTCAATTAATTGTTGCTATGGTTTTTTGTCTCTGACATTTATTTGTCAAATTTAAAGTTGATGAAATTGACAATGGCTCGTTCTTTAAACGAAAAAACTGTCAACTGTCAACAAAGAACGATTATTCAAATAGCAGTGGTTAGAGTGAGAAAGTTGCGATTCTCTAACAATATCACTCTTTCTTTTTCCTTCGTTTACGAGACTAATGGAAGTTTGTAAGTCTTTGTTTTTATATTGATTATTTATTTATTTAATGGGGAACATATTCAGGGTGTTCGGGTACTTACCGGTGTTTCGTTTTGTGGAAAAACGGATGATCTGGATCTTCTGGGCGTTATTCCAACTTCTTCGCCGCGCATGATCGATTCGACGACTGTAAAAATATAGTTTATTCAACGTTAGTTCGTTAAGTGTGTTGATGCTGGTAAATTTTGTTTAATATCTCGAAAGATTATTGAGATACGATAAAATTCTATTAGAGTAAGTTAAAGGTAATAAGATGTTTTACGATTTTTATCTAAAACTTTTTTTTCTAAACTTTCAAGTTACCGAGATATATTATTTCAAAGTTTATCCAACGTTCGTTCGTTGAGTGTGTGGATGTTGGTAAATTTTGTTAAATATCTCGAAAGATTATTGAGATATGATAAAATTCTATTTGACAAACTTAAAGGTAATAAGATGCTCTACGATTTTTATATGAAACTTTTTTTTCTAAACGTTAAAGTTACTGATATATAAAAATTTCAATGTTTATTCAACGTTATTCGTTCGTTGAGTGTGTAGATTCTGGTAAATTTTGTTAAATATCTCGAAATATTATTGAGATACGACAAACTTGTATTAGACTAAGTTAAAGATAATAAAATGCTCTACGATTTTTATACGAAACTTTTTTTTCTAAACTTTAAAGTTACTGAGATATAAAAATTTCAATGTTTATTCAACGTTATTCGTTCGTTGAGTGTGTTGATTCTGGTAAATTTTGTTAAATATCTCGAAATATTATTGAGATACGACAAACTTGTATTAGACTAAGTTAAAGATAATAAAATGCTCTACGATGTTTATATGAAACTTTTTTTTCTAAACTTTACAGTTACAGAGATATAAAAATTTTAAAGTTTATTCAACGTTCGCTCACTAAACGCACGAATAACGAAACATTTCAAGTTTAAACCAAAAACTTGACTAATTTTTTAAAGTTTACAACATTCTCCAAAACTTTCCTTCCAAATTCACCCATCATCGATACATCTACAGAACTCGAAAGTAATGAAAAAAAAAAAACGAAAACCGAAAACACAACTCCTTTCACAACGACATAATCGACCCTACGATTTCAAAAACAACACGGCAAGTTGTTACGGAAAGTTTTCACGAAAACAAACCCAACTTCTTTCATGCAATTATTCCGGTCGAGCATCCGCCCCCCCCGACGTTTACTCGAGCGAAACTTTCCCGGGATACTTTACTTTTAATATTCATCCCTCTCGGTGTATACACCGCGAGCGGACGAAACTTTTCCCACTTCTTCCGCGCTTTAAATTAGTTCCTTGCGAGTTTCGCTCGAACCCCCAAGTTTTTATAACTTAACTTTTCCAATAGATTTTCCTCGACGAGTTTTTCCATCATAACGTCGAAGTTTTATTAATGCGGTTAGGCGTTTTCCTTTTCTGTCGACGCAATCGAACTGGACTTTGCTCGGAGTTTCGCGGTTTTTATACAGGGTGTGCAGAAAATAGATGTCGATAATTCGGGAGCGTATAGATGACATCAAAATAAGGGTACAACTTCATGTAAATTTTGTTAATTTGAGCCCCCATTTTTGAGCTAGAGGCCTTTAAAGTCGAAAATTTAAAACTTATTTTTAGGTTTTATTTCCAAGTTATACATGGGATGAAAATAATATCTAGCTCAAAAATGGGGGCTCGAATTAACAAAATTTATATGAAGATATACCCTTATTTTGATGTCATTTATACTCTCCCGAATTATTTTCTGGACACCCTGTATATGTGGATGGAGAGAGAGGGGAAAAGTTTAATCGGACGTAATGCAGGTTAATTATATGGATGGATTACATGGCGAAGTTTGTGATGAAGTTTATGATGAAGTTAAAAAAAAAAATAATAAAATAATAAAACTCACCACCGTCGCCGATGAGGCGCATTTGGACCAATGTCGGGTCCACGTTGTGCTCCTCCAGGACCGTATCGTCCGTCACTGTCAGGTCCTGGAAGGTAAAAAAAAAAGGACGAATTGCCATCGGTTATTATACATGGTGTTAATTAATCGAGTGTCGATGCTTTAGGAGGTGAATATTTGGGTGATTTTAAGAAGAAAAGTTTTTATCGATACATGTCCTGAATCTCTTAGTTTTCGAGCTACAGGGTGTTAAAAAATTTGAATTTCATACAAATATTCGGAGTAATAGGAACATTATGATTTTTTCTAAAATTATAACACCCTGTAGCTCGAAAACTAAGAGAATTACGACATACATTGATATAAGCTTTTCTTCTTAAAATCATCCAAATATTCAAATCTCGAAGTATCGGCACTCAATTAATTAACACCCTGTATAGGGAAATTGTACTAAATTTAACAATATTGTATTTGCAAAAAATCTGAATATAGCGAAATTATGCTGAACTTGGCAACACTGTATTAAACTGTATTAAATATGGCAATACTGCATTTACGAAAAAAATTCCTAAATCTAGGGAAATTGCACTAAATCTCAGCAACACTTTGCTTTCAAATCATCCCGAATATATGTATAGCTTATTAAACTTGACAACAGTATATTTTGAAAAAAAAATAACTCGAGAGAAATTGAACTAGACTCGCCAAAATTGTATTTTCAAATAATCCCTAAATGTAATGATATTTTCTTAAACTTGTCAACACTGTATTAATGAAAAATACCTAAATCTAGGGAAATTGCACTAAAACTCTCCAACACTGTACTTACAAATGACCCCTTAAATAACTCATTAAACTTGGCAACAGTGTATTTACGAAAAAATACCCAAATCTAGGGAAATTGCACTAAAACTCTCCAACACTGTACTTACAAATGACCCCTTAAATAACTCATTAAACTTGGCAACAGTGTATTTACGAAAAAATACCCAAATCTAGGGAAATTGTGCTAAAACTTGACCCCCTTTTGTCGCCATTTATCAAGTCAACTCCACTCTAATGACCTTATAGGTATTCCATAGACCATTCCATAGGCGAATTTTCGACAAAACAAACGAGATTTGACAAACTTCCATATAACTGGATGACGGAGTAAGAGGAGACGGGAAAACTTCCGCCCTTTTCCCCGCCCGTGACTCTGAACTCACTCTCGTCCCGCAACTCTGGAAACTCCGGCAAACTCCGCAACTATCTCCATTAAAACAAAGTTTGATAGCGCGATTTCGCCGCGGCGTCCGGGCGAGCGAAGTTTTTCCGACGCCCCCCTCGGCCCGCCCCCCGGAAACTTTCCTAATGAATTCGACTGCGGAAAACTCTTCTCGGCGGGAGTTGCGAGTTGCGAGCGAGTTGCGAAACGGGAATTTATGTCTGCTTTACATCTCGCCAGACTTTGCTCGGCTGGTTGTTTTTTTTTTCGACATTTTTTCGCGGAATACATTCGGCCCGAGGGAGTTTCGGGAGTTTTCGTTTTCTGTATATTGGGCGCAACCTTGAATCGAAACCGATCGGGAAGTTCGATCGAACCGGGGGGGTTGTTTTTTTTGTAATTATTAACAAACTGTATGAAATTTTAATGTTTGTCAAACGCTCGTTCCATGACGCATTGAAATTACTTAATATCTCGAAAAGTTATCGAGATACGATAAAACTCCGTTAAGCTTTTTTGAAGATATTAAAATTCCCTACAACTTTTGCATGAAACTTTTTTCTCTAATCCCTCTATTTACCTAGATAATCAATTTCAAAGTTTGTTCAACGTTCATTCACTAAATATGTAGATAATAAACAATTATCTTTAATATCTCGAAAAGTCATCGAGATACGATAAAACTCCATAAAACTTTTTTAAAGATATTAAAATTCTCTATAACTTTTGCAGGAAACTTTTTTCTCTAACCCCACTATTTACCGTAATAATGAACTTCAAAGTTTGTTCAACGTTCATTCACTAATTTTTCAGATAATAAACAATTCTCTTTAATATCTCGAAAAGTCATCGAGGTACGATAAAACTCCATTAAGCTTTTTTAAAGATATTAAAATTCTCTACAGCTTTTGCTGGAAACTTTTTTCTCTAAACCCACTATTTACCTAGATAATCAATTTCTTAGTTTGTTCAACGTTCATTATCTAATTATGTTGATAATAAACAATTCTCTTTTAAATATCTCCAAAAAATCTCGAGATACGATAAAACCCCATTAAGCTTTTTTAAAGCAAACGAATCATTCTACAACTTTTATCCGAAACATTTTCCTCCTGAACCTACCGTTCCCCAGATACACGCCAAACAAAGTACGAACGAACAAATATAATACAATTAAAAATTTCCCTTCTAAAAATAGCTCGAATCGACCCCGTACCGCCGGCCAGACCGCCTCCGAGGGGGCGGGGGCGGGCGCGCGCGGAGGCGGCGAACGCGAAACACAGTTTCCCGACAACTCGCTCGCTCTCCGCTTCGAAAATTATGCAAACAACGTCGTGTATATGCGGAACTCGCCGGCACGAAAATAAATTTCCTAAACCGAGGTCAGAGCGGCGGGGAGATGCCGCCGCCTATCCGCTATTCCAGAAAATCCGGAAAATCCAGAAAACCTCAAACATCCCAACTCACCCTAGTAGCTTCGTTGTAGCCGATTATCACAGCCGTATACCATTGCGTGGTGCCCTCGGCCCGGTACACCTCCACCCTGTAGCCCAAGAGGACGCTCGGCGTCGTCAGCAGGATGCTCTGGCCGTCCTGCAGTTCCGTCCAACGTTTCACCGCCGCCTCGACTTCGGGATAGGCCCTCAAGCCCGGCAACGCGGCGTCCCACTTCTGGAACCAACGCGCCCACTTAATGTCGAGCGATCAGAGGAGATGGGTCGAGGAAGGCGAAAGGAAGAGACCTGGAGGTGATTGATAATAGAGACAGGTCGAGGAAGGCGAAAGGAAGAGACCTGGAGGAGGTTGATAATAGAGACAGGTCGAAGAAGGCGAAAGGAAGAGACCTGGAGGTGATTGATAATAGAGATAGGTCGAAGAAGGCGAAAGGAAGAGACCTGGAGGAGATTGATAATAGAGACAGGTCGAAGAAGGCGAAAGGAAGAGACCTAGGATCTGGAGGAGATGGTTGGGAAACTGGTAGAGGACCTGGTGGAGTATTTAAAGAGTGTAGAGACATTGGCGGAGGGATTGTTATATATGAGTGGAGTAGGTACTTAGCAAGAAGAACCCTGCCAAGTTGATTGATGATGGATTGTTCCGGGAGATCTGTTGCACGTGATAAAACTGGCTTGGAACTTAATTTGTCTTTCCCTTTGGGAATGTTTATGCAAGTGAAGATGGAATGGGAGAGATTAAAAGAGAGATCCGAACAAAGAATGGACCTTTCGATGGCCTCAATTGACCGGGCTTCTAGGATCCAGTGATCGAAGTGAAGATCTGAATAGAGAATGGACCATTTCATGGCCTTCATTGACGTAGGATCTGAGATCTAGTGCTCGACGTGAAGATCTGAATGGAGAATGAACCATTTTATGGCCTCAATTGACCTAGCATCTGAGACCTAGTGCTTGAAATGAAGATCTGATTGGAGAATAGACCATTTCATGGCTTCAATTGACCTGGCATCCGAGATCTAGTGCTTGAAATGAAGATCTGATTGGAGAATAGACCATTTCATGGCTTCAATTGACCTGGCATCCGAGATCTAGTGCTTGAAATGAAGATATGATTGGAGAATAGACCATTTCATGGCTTCAATTGACCTGGCATCCGAGATCTAGTGCTTGAAATGAAGATCTGATTGGAGAATAGACCATTTCATGGCTTCAATTGACCTGGCATCCGAGATCTAGTGCTTGAAATGAAGATATGATTGGAGAATAGACCATTTCATGGCTTCAATTGACCTGGCATCTGAGACCTAGTGCTCGAAGTGAAGATCTGAATGGAGAATAGACCATTTCATGGCCTTCATTGACGTAGGATCTGACACCTAGTGCTCGAAGTGAAGATCTGAATGGAGAATAGACCATTTCATTGCCTCAATTGACCAGCTATCTTGGACCTAGTACTCGAATCTAGCTTTGAACACAGAAATTGTTCCCGCGATTTGTCGATAATTTCAAGGCTTTTACAAATAAGATTCCACACCAACATATCCTATATGTACCTACGCGTATATACCTACGAAGAGAGCAACATAGAAACGAGAAAAGAAGAAAGTTAACGGTAAACGTGCACATGCAAGTAATTAACCGCCCATTAATCCGTCCATTTTAACGAGGCAGACCCAGATTCCGGTATGCATACATCCGAGCCGGCTCCGGCTCGGCAATTCACGATTTATATCGCATTTAATACGAAAACGTAGGCGTCCGTACGAATCGCCCGGATGGATTATTAATCCTGCTATACATTATGCATGCATTTCGTCATTACTTCACGATATACCAGGGTCGATGTAGGGTCTATACAATCGTGCTTTCCAATAATTTTAAAGGCCTGAGATTTCCTTAAATAAAAAAACGGACAGGAGCAAGAGCAACAGCAAGAGCAACAGCAAGAGCAACAGCAAGAGCAACAGCAAGAGCAACAGCAAGAGCAACAGCAAGAGCAACAGCAAGAGCAACAGCAAGAGCAACAGCAAGAGCAACAGCAAGAGCAACAGCAAGAGCAACAGCAAGAGCAACAGCAAGAGCAACAGCAAGAGCAACAGCAAGAGCAACAGCAAGAGCAACAGCAACATCAAGAGCAACAGCAAGAGCAACAGCATCAGCAAGAGCAACAACAACAGCAACACCAAGAACAAAAGCAACAGCCACAGCAACAGCCACAGCAAAAATTGGCAGGTCTCGACAGTTCTTTTAGAAGACCAAAGGAACTTCGTCCCTTCATCATATCATAGGAAATTGGGGTAAAGGACCTGGAGAAATCAATTATTCAACTCGCATACATTACCTGATAGGGCTTCAATCGGGCGTAATCCTCGAAGGCCAACGTCCTATCCACCAGAAACTCCACGGGCTGGAGATCACCGGGCAGGTCCAACTTCGATACCAACGAGGAAAAAGTCTGCAAATTACACACGTGCTATTTCATCGATTCGAGCATACGAGTACCTATACCAATTTACATAACAATAGTACCGACTCGATCTTCCGAAACCGATTTACCACAAGGTGCCCACCAACGAGATGACTCAATCGATTCGAATCGATAGAAAAAAAAATCGCTCAAGGTTGAATCGATTGTGTGCGCGTTTCAATAAAGATTCCACGACGGGTCGTCGACTTCTCGGTTTGGACGCGGACAGTTTATAAATTTATTAAAGCGATAAAGCGATCGTATGTGAGAACGTTTTAATACGCAGAAACGACGGGTTTTCGCAACCTTGGCCAACTTCGTTCATTTCTAATTGATTTGCGGAGCTTCTAGATGGCTCGTTTAATCGGTACCACTCTTAAGGTGCTTCGGGTACAAGCGTATGTGTAAAGGAAAAGTCTTCTCGAGTCTACGGTGAGTTTTACTAGGAGTTTGGTACTACTTTGGCACTTCGTCGGTACTACTAGGTGGTTCTAAAAAACGAAAAATGGAAAGAAGAACGAAAGAAGGACGATAGAAAGACGAAAGAAGGAAAGCATCAGGATGATAGAAGGAAAGATGACGAAATAAGGACGATAGAAAGACGAAAGAAAGAAAGCATCAGAACGATAGAAGGAAAGATGACGAAAGAAGAACGAAAGAACGAAAGAAGGACGATAAACAGACGAAAGAAGGAAAGCATCAGAACGATAGAAGGAAAGATGACGAAAGAACAAGGAAATAACGAAAGAAGAACGAAAGAAGGACGAAAGAAGGAAAGCGACAGAACGATAGAAGGAAAGATGACGAAAGAAGGACGAAAGAAGGAAAGCATCAGGACGATAGAAAGAAAGATGACGAAAGAAGAAGTAAATAACGAAAGAAGTAAATAACGAAAGAAGGAAAGCATCAGGACGATAGAAGGAAAGAAGACGAAAGAAGAACGAAAGAAGGAAAGCATCAGGACGATAGAAGGAAAGAAGACGAAAGAAGAACGAAATAATAAAAGAAGAACGAAAGAAGGACGAAACAACTACTTAGTAGTTCCAGTTTACTTCTGGTAGCTCCGGTATCATCATGAAGTAGTAAAGTCATCTTCCGCAGACAACAAACGACTTCAAAAATAAAATTCAAGCGTATTTAGCCTTGCGTATAATCGTAGGTACTACTTAGGACTTGATTAGCACGTTTGTAGTACCGAAAGAACCTTCTACCAATCAATTCCGACTCTTTCTTTCCACCTCTAAGCACCTCTCAACAAAATCAACATCCAATCGGATACCTAGTGTTACATTACAAGCACCGTTGTAGTAGGTACTCTTTACAGAGTACCTACCCACTTAGATCTAATTACATCTCCTTAGTACCACCTAGAAGCTACCTATAGTAAATCGATTCCAGAAGCACCACAGTTCTCTCTATACATCTTCCATCAGTTCCATCAGTGTTTCAGAACAAACGAGTACTTACCAGAGCGGGCCAAAGTACCGTCTCGCGGGCGGTACTGAAGGGGTCCTCGCGACGCGCCCACACCAGCCCGCGCTCCACCATAAACAGGCGAAATAGGCCGTCTTTCTGATGCACGCTGAGCCACTCGCGTCGCTGCCATTCCGAGTCATCGTACTCGACCAGCACCTGAAAATTTTCCAAAAATCCAATTAACAAGTTAGCCATGGACGCGATTGCTGAGTAGTGACATCGTCGAGTCTGACCAATCGCTGTGGTTTGTATGTCACTCGATTGTATTATCAACCAATGAGAGGTGTCGCCATGAGTAGTACGATATTGCCTCATTGATCGACTCATTGATTGTGTTCTATTCGTAAGAAAAGGATTTTCTACGTCTGATCTGTGATGTGTGGAATGTTTTGTGATTATTTTTTTGGAGCATTAGGGCGATTACGGTGCTGCGAATGCCGGTGGAAGAGAAAAAAAAAGGATGTGTATAGCTTGTATAGCTCGGTTTTCCCCGGCTTTTCCGCCCGGAAATAGGTCAAAGTTACCGAAAGGTTTTTCCTAGACGTTTGTTTGTGCGGCTCATCGTCCAGCTAAAAGCAATTAAACGGAAAACTCAACGGTAGTTTTCCTCGAGGAAAATCGACCAGTTTTTTTTCTCTCTCTCTCTCTCGGATGTCTAATTAAAGGAAAAATCGCGGACGGAATTTGGAAGAATCTCGGCAGGCTGTGAACAAAGTATCGATGACAATTTACATAGCCTTCTTAATAATCTACATAAAATACCTTCCTCAAAATAAAGGCTCTCGGAAGGCTACGAGGAAATTACCTACACGTCACATTTTGCTACGTTGCTGGCCTTTTACGTTGATCTACAACAATTTACATCCCTCAATAAAATCATGGAAGGCTACGAGGACATTTTCTCCCGTTTACCGGCCTTTTACTTTGACCGTTTTAAATCGAACATCGAACTCGAATCCGGCCCTGTTCGAAACGACGGACAACCGAGATCGAGAGAAACACTCGAAATTATCCCTTTTATATTTATTTCCTTTTTGCATCCATCCGTCCCGAGACCCTCGTTCGATTCAAAACCGCAAATCGCCTCCACCTCGCCCTGCAAAGGTCAAACGAAAGTCAAACGTCGAACAATCGATTATATCAATCGATTCGCAACGCGCCATCTAAACCGGTCATGCTACGCTTTCTCGGTACCACCAGTACCATCTGGTTCGCCGCTGCACCACCTCTCTTTATCGCATCTTTCCCGAAATCCTCACCGACCCGGCAACGCCGCCGGCTAGAGAAAAAAAAAGGCGCCAACGGAGCTTCTCCAAACGCCCGCCGAGAGGGCGCTACTTACCGGCGCTCCGAGCTCTCCAACATGGCCGCCTTCGAAGCGACTCCGCCCCCTCTCCTCCCCCTCCACTTCGCCCTCCCCCCCACCGCCCGAACGAGTCGATCGAGCACGTGCCGGTTCCACCGCCGCCTACGCGGACGCGCACGCGAAACGATATAAACCGTTACTATGGAAACTAACTGTTTACCAAAACATTCGGCGGCCATCTTGGGTTCGTCGCGCGAAAAAACGCGCCTACTAGATCGTCGTTATACGTATATACACGTATCCGCACCTACTACGCCATCTGTGATCGGCGAAAGCGTGACGTGTAATCGTAAACGCACGTGGCCTTGTTTTTGTGTGGCTGCATAACGACATATACAACGGGCTGCATTTCGTATATAAAAATCTCGACGGTAATCGAGTTAGCTTTGCAAAGATCAAGGCTATACATACGTAAAGAGGATAGCTCAATCTAGAATGTACACCAATTGTTTTTTATTATTAACGAAGTTCATCAAGTACTCTCAAGGGAGATTGGGAACTTCCTCCACAGTTGTTTAGTATCACTAGAAGGCTTCAGGTGCTACATTCGAACGATCGAAGTACTCGAAGGTACTCCTCCAAGCGCAGATTTCGAGGTACTACCTGTAAGCGTCCGAGAAAAGTGAAAGTCCCCTCGATGATTATCCGTATTTATATACGAAAAGATCGCCCGATACATCGTCGAGTACCGTATAGTACCGTAGGCGAAGGCTATCGCACGAGCGAGTAAAAGGAAAATGCCAAGGTGAAATAGTACTATTTATACGCGCGAAAATCAGCCAGTTGCGACTCAGGTACTTCATCCCCTCCAATTTTATTGCAGTAATCACGAGGACACGTGCACAAGACGATTCTCAACATCTAGTAGCTCTTGGAATAAATTATTGAAATGCAATTGAGGAGTTCCTAATCGCTTGGAACAGTTCACGGTACTACCAAATAGTAGTCCAAACGTTCTAAATGTAAAGCACGTCTAGTAGCTCTTGGAATAAATTATTGAAATGCATTTGAGGAGTTCCTAATCGCTTGGAACAGTTCACGGTACTACCAAATAGTAGTCCAAACGTTCTAAATGTAAAGCACGTCTAGTTGGTCTTGGAATATTGAGCGTATATCCCGATTACTAGAGGCTGTAATTAACTCTACAGTACCACCAAAAGTAGTACAATTGTACCAAAACACGTTGAAATATCTACATACATTTAGAATTGTAACTTGCTCCAGTTCCATCCATCTTCTTCAAACGTCAATATCACGGCCATCTCTAATTATGCGAGCCGTTTCGCTCCCCTACATCCCTATAAAGGAAACATCCCCTTTAAGCGAACAACGAACAGGAAGAGCCGTAACTGGAACGGGTTTTTCCTGGCAACGCGGAATCATCTGGAACCCTTTTATCGACTTACTGGAATAGTTTCCAGTTTCTGGAACGAAAGCGCGTATAAACAGTACATCGAGTCCCGATGGGACTCGCTTTGGAATTTAAAGTTTTCCGTCCCTCTCTCTCTCTCTTTCTCTCTCCCGGGTCTATCCAGGCGTGTCTATCTGGATAACCGCTCCCGCGCCGATATGTAGAGCCCTTTTTTAGAGAAAAGAACGAAGCGGTTTAATAGGGACGGGCCGTAATTAGAGCCGAGCGTCTCTGGATATTAGGACTGGAAACTGTTTAGCAGTTACGCGTAATTGCTGGAAGAGAGGACGGGAAATTGCCACTCCATTCCAAAATTTGATCCAGTTTTTCTAGTCCTATATACAGACGAAGGGGAATATACACTATTGCCTTCGCATCTTCCAGGATTCCTTCGGAGATAAATCTCAAGGACGAGCCTTCTTCGATCTAATGGACTTCTCTGGATAATTCAGCGACGCTTAACGAGCTGCTATTTAGACAAATATGCTCGACTACTTATGCTAGAATCGCCTTCATCTTGTCCAGAGGATTAAACCAGCTCACTTGATCAGAACAAAACGCATACATTCTGACGAAGGACTAAAGCCGGAAAAATTTGCCGACGCCAGAGGGGGCGGTGGAAATCTACATTTAAATGAGGAAACTGCAAATGGAAAACCGCCAGAAGGGCGATACTATTCCCGAATGCCGGAGGAAAATGTGGAAAACGCAGGACCGGAATGGAATTCGTGTAACTGCTCCAATTCTCGCCGTGTTGTATCGATACAACTCGATCCGAGCAGGCGGTGGATATTTGGGAAAATCCCCAATGTACTAATCAGCTCTATCTATCATTCCATTAGTCGAGTACCTTTCCAGAGACCTCTACAAGATGTGAACAAGTATTCTACACTTCTGCAAAGCTCTTCTCTACTTCATACACAATACATACAAGTGTTCAAACTATCGAGTACCTTTCCAGAGATTCCCAGATGCTTTTCTAGCCTTTCCACATCCAGAATTTGAGTCTTTTTAGTCTTCAAAACGCAAATCGAGACGTTGTAGGTACATTGCTACTTCTCCATAGCTTTACAGTGACAATAATCGAGCGCCTTTCCAGAGTATCCACAATTTAGATCTCTTTAAAGTCTTCTAAATGTAAATATCAAAAGCAAATATACCTCTAGCAATATTAAGTTCACTTCTACACATCTCAGCAGTTCCGATAATCGAGTACCTTTCCAGAGAGTTCTATAAGATGTGAACGAATCAAGTAGTGTATTCTACACTTCTGCACAGCTCTTCTCTACTTCATACACAATACATACAAATGTTCAAACTATCGAGTACCTTTCCAGAGATTCCCAGATGCTTTTCCAGACATTCCACATCCACAATTTGAGTCACTTTAGTCTTCAAAACGCGAATCGAGTCTTCTAAACGTAAATATCAAAGCAAGTATACCTCTAGCAATATTGCATTCACTTCTCCACATCTTCGCAGTTGCAATAATCGAGTACCTTTCCGGAACTCATTATCCAGAGTCTTATACCCAAAAACTAGAGCGATAACTCTTTAATTTTCGTTCTCTTCCAACTCTACGCGCGAATCCAAACGGTACATCGGCTTGAATTTCCACTGGTCGGAATTCGGGCGAGAAATATAAAGGAGGCGGGCGCGCAGAGGGAGGGAGAGAGAGAGAGAGAGATAATAGAGCCCGAAAGAGCGTTGAGGTTCGTTAGGCGAGAACGGCGACGATTTGGGGTCGGAGCGACCGCTCCAGTTTTCCAATTTTTCCAGTTTTTTTTTTGTTGCTCGTCAAGAAATGGAGCAAAACAAAATTGAGAGATGAGTTTGCGAGTTGTAATCGCAGATGGCCGGTGAATCTTCACAGCCTCCTTTTAGCGATTCTCTAATTAAATGAGTCTCTTACATTTGGTACTCCAGATCGCACTAAAATCTTCTAGTACCTTTCCTAGATGCAAGTCCCTCTTCTGACACTTTACTAGTGGAATCAAAGTTGCCTTTGATAGGCTCGTGCAGCGCACACCTTGACCCACAGTGTTATATTTCGTGAGCTAAAAGTAGTACCGACGTACTTGACACCGAATCGCCGTATCAAAATCGGTTCCTAATAGGAAGAGACGGGCCGTAACGTTACCAACATTGCGAAACGTTAAAGAAATCTCGATTATTTTTTATTATGACTTTCACTTGTTGCGTTATTAGGTAGTACTTTGTGCAAGAGGAGTTTCGGAGTAGTAGGCTGTGGTTCCGAAATTTCTTATTTTCTCGCTACACCGATATAACCACTAAAATTATAATAATTACCGAATTAGGTAGGTAGTACTACAAAGAGCCTTGATAATAAAGCGTAAAAAGTACGACCTTCTTGTGCGTAGAACGTAAACAATCCCACGTGTAGACGAATTCGAATTCGAGAATTTCGAAACAAAAATTTCCCTATACGTACAACGTACGTTAGTACTAATTAGTACCGTTACTGAGGCGCGGAGAAAGTGAACGCTAACGTACCAAAGGCCGGTCGTCGACCTTCATGTAATGTCAGTTTAAGAAAAAAACGAAGAAAAATTAAACGGAGTAGTACCGGAGAGAAAACGCTCGATTTCTAACAGGTCGTACCGAAACTTTTTACAATACCAGAGCGAATCACGCTCGAAAAATCGTCGAAAAAACTCTCGATCCGATCGGAGAAAAATCGCCAACGGTACCACCGGCAGGTGCGTAAACATAGTGACACGGTTTCCGCGAAAACGGAACTCGAAAAGTACCGAGAGAACGATAAAAATCGCGCGATTCGTTCGTACGGGGTAACCTTAAAACCTCGATTACGATCTCGGGTAAATAACTTATGTAACTGTAAACAAACTGTAACCGAGACCATTATAATTTATTCCGCGGGAAATTTTTATACAAATCGTATGAATAATTCGGTACTTCCACCTACGGGGAACTTACCATAGGTACGATTGATTTTTGGAGATTTATTAAACAAAATAAACAACTTTGGTACAAAGTTTTAGGGGGAATCCCCCAATTATTTGAAACTGTGACACATTCCTCGCAGTAGGTACTACCAAAATGAACAATATATTTCCACAACTTATTTGCAGCGATGAAATACTAATTTTTCAAGTAGTACCAAGTTAAAAATGGACAGGAAAACTCGGGAAACTCCTCAAATATCACTCTCAAGATGAAACTTTCGCCACTCGAAACGTCGATTTACCCCAATTAATCAATCAATCAATTAGGTACCACTAATTTTTGGAGATTTATCAAAAAAAATAAAAATAAACAACTTTGGGACAAAGTTTTAGGGGGAATATCATTTGAAACTGTGAGACACATTCCTCGCAATAGGTACTACCAAAAGTAGTCAAATCGAGATAAATAACAAAATTATTCCACAACTTATTTGGAGAGATGAAAACCTAATTTTTCAAGTAGTACCAAGTTAGAAATGTACAGAGAAAGTCGGGAAACTCTTTAAATACAACCCTGAAAATGAAACTTTCGCAACTCGAAACGTCGATTTACACCAATCAATCAATTAGGTACGACTAACTTTTGGAGATTTAAAAAAAATAAAAACAAACAACTTTGGGGCAAAGTTTTAGGGGGAATCCCCAAATATCATTTGAAACTGTGTCCAATTCCTCGCAGTAGGTACTATCAAAAGTAGTCTAATCATGATAAATAAACAATATATTTCCACAACTCATTTGGTTAATATTTTTTCAAGTAGTACCAAGTTATAGAAATGTATGGAAAAACTCCTCAAATTCCACCCTGCAGATGAAACTTCCTCAACTCGAAACGTCAATTTACACCAATCAATCAATCAAACAATTAGGTACGACTAATTGTTGGAGAATCATCAAAAAAATAAAAACAAACAACTTTGGAACAAAGTTTTAGGGGGAATCCCCGAATATCATTTGACACACTGTGACACATTCCCCGCAGTAGGTACTACCAAAAGTAGTCTAATCAAGATAAACAAACAATAATTTCCCACAAGCCTATTTGAAGTACCAAGTTAGAAATATACAGGAAAACTCGGAAAACTCCTCAACCTCCACCCAGAAGATCAAACTTCCTCAACTCGAAACCTCGACGTACACCAACCAATCAACCAAAAAAAGTGGCTTTTCCGTTGTACCAGAGAGCTTTCCCAGTACCTCACCTGCAAATCGCAGTCGGCGACGTCCCGGTGCGTCGCGGCGCGCACGACGCCGCTCCTCCAGCCCCAATCTCCGATCCTCCCGGTCGCCGTCCCCTCGTCGCCGCCGCCGCCGCCGCCGCCGCCGCCGCCGCTCAACGACAGGAACCTCTTGCCCACGATCTCCTCGCGATACTTGTACGCCATTTACCGCATATTTTCCGCACTCAAACCGACACTCGCACGCACCAACAAACACTCGCGCGATCGCCGGAAAACTCGCTCGAGTTTTCCTACCGGTGTGGAAATTTTCGCGGTTCCGGGGATTTTCCGCTCTATTGTACCCGTTCTACGTGCGACGCATGGCCGCGGAGACGTCGAGAGACTTCGGGAGAAAGGTATCGCGCGCTTCGAATTGGCCCCCCCGTCGAGGCGGCGTTGCCGTTGCTCTTCGGAAATACCGAGGTTCGGGGATATCGAGCGGGCTTGCGCACGACGAGATGCGCCGTGGAAATGGGAACGTTGCCGGTTCGAGGAGGAAGTTTATAAGTGAAAATCGGTTGGATAACGTTTGGATAACATGTAGGAACAACGAGAAAAAAAAAATGTGTATTTTTTGGGCATTTTGGGACCATTTTTCAAATGGACAGTTCGAGCATTTAAGGACAGTTCGAGCCATTCAGGACAGTTTTAGAATCGTTTAGAAGTGTTGCTGAACAACTTAGAACTGTTCAGGATCATTTGGAATTAATTTAGAACTCACCTGGATCATTTGAAACCATTCAGGACAGTTTTAGGATCGTTTAGAACCGTTCCTGAACAATAAAGAACTATTCAGGATCATTTAGAATCAATTTAGAACTAACCTGGATCATTTGAAACAGTTCAGGACAGTTTAAGGATTGTTTAGAACTGTTTAGGATCATTTAGAATCAATTTAGAACTAACCTGATTCATTTGAAACAGTTCAGGACAGTTTAAGGATCGTTTAGAACTGTTGCTGAACAACTTAGAACTGTTCAGGATCATTTAGAATCAATATAGAACTAACCTGGATTATTTGAAACAGTTCAAGAAAGTTTTAGAATCGTTTAGAACTGTTGCTGAACAACTTAGAACTGTTCAGGATCATTTAGAATCAATATAGAACTAACCTGGATCATTTGAAACAGTTCAAGACAGTTTAAGGATTATTTAGAATTGTTGTTGGACAACTTAGAACTGTTCAGGATCATTTAGAATCAATATAGAACTAACCTGGATCATTTGAAACAGTTCAAGACAGTTTAAGGATTATTTAGAATTGTTGTTGGACAACTTAGAACTGTTCAGGATCATTTAGAATCAATTTCGAACTGACCTGGATAATTTGAAACCGTTCAGGGCAGTTTTAGAATCGTTTAGAACTGTTGCTGAACAAATAAGAGATGTTCAGGATCATTTAGAATTAATTTAGAACTCACCTGTATCATTTGAAACAGTTATGGACTGTTTTAGAACTATTTAGAACTGTTCCTGAACAAATAAGAACTGTGCAGGATCATTTAGAATCAATTTAGAACTGACCTGGATCATTAGAAACAGTTATGAACTGTTTTAGAACCATTTAGAACTGTTCCTGAACAAATAAGAACTGTTCAGGATCATTTAGAATCAATTTTGAACTGACCTGGATCATTAGAAACAGTTATGGACTGTTTTAGAACTATTTAGAACTGTTTCTGAACAAATTAGAACTGCCCAGAATCATTTAAACCCGATTTAAAAGTGACCTGGACCATTTGATGCAATTATGGACAGTTTTAAACCTATTTAAAACAGTTCCTGAACAAATGAGAATTGTTCAGAATCATTTACAATCTATGTAGAACTGACCTGGATCATTTGAAACATTTATGGACTGTTTCAAAACTATTTAGAACTGTATTTGAACAAATTAGAACTGCTCGGAATCATTTAGAAGCGATTTAAAAACGACCTGGACCATTTGAAACAGTTCAAGACGATCTTTCAACTATTTAATCCTGTCCTGAATCGTTTTGAACAGATACAGGACTATTTAAATCGGTCCAGAGCAAACTAGAAGAGTTCAAAAAACATTTAGAACGTGTCCAGCGTTTTAGGACACCCTGTATATGATATTTAAGCCGAAATTAGACGGCGCTCACCCTGTATAAAAAAAATCGATCCAATAATATTTACATTAAATAAATGAGATAAAATAGATAAATATTTTGCGACGATTCATCTCGCATTGACGAAACGAAAACAACACCGAATTGCCAAATTTACGCGTTCGGTATACAGGATGTCCCATTAACAATTCTACTATCTAATTTCAGAAATTATCGAACACGCCCCGTACATAAATCCGACTAATCGCATCCGAAAACCTCCGGTCATCTACGACGAACCGGCAACGCCGCCCGTGCGCCATACGCTCGATTACAGCGTTGCCAAATCGTTCGAAAAATACGCGAAACCTGCTACTTTTACAACGGAATCATTCGAATGGAACGGAGGGATTATTTGGATTCGGAGCGCGATGTGGCAACAGCGCGATAAAAAGGACGTCAAGATGTCGGTGAACGAGCGAACGGTGACAATGTTCGATCGCGATTCGTGCGATTTTTTGATGTTTTAACGTGAAAAGCGATCGAGTGAAAGGGGGCGGAAAAACAGGGAAAATTCCAAAGGATTACGGTGATAATCGCTGAAGGAAAATGATATCGGCCATTTTGTCGAGATTAGTTATGTAAGTAGATTTGTTTTGTGTGTGTGTGTGTACATAACATAGAACATATGTAATCCGTTTGTTGATTGGATTGTTTTGATGCGAAACGAAGCGTAACGGATGGTTTTGTAATGGTGAAAATGCGTCGAATTCGGTGATTTTACGTGGAAAAAACGAGATGAAATTATGCGAAATGAGTCATTATGGGGTTATTACGAGCGAAAACCAGTTTACTCGATGATCTTGGCTCGATTTCTGAGCCTTATACGGCAGCGAATTTGCGCCAATGGCATTAAAAATTATGGCAAAAATGCATTAAATTTCACTCGAAATTTGTATAAATGTTACAAAACTTACCCAATTCGGTCAAATTGGTCCAATTATTCCACAGGAAGCACTTATAAACACTTAATTACACTTCAATTTAAACAAATTAATTTATATTTTTTTATAAACCAAACGTCAACTGTCAATATGTCAAAGTTCGAATCGATTCTTCTTCTTTTTGCAACTGCATTAAACAATTATAATTTGCGTTCAATATTGAGTAAATATTACAAAAAACTTCCCATTTTAATTAAATAAATCACGGAGTCATTATGAGGTAGGTATTACAAGCGAAAATCAGTTTACTAGATGATCTTGGCTCGATTTCTGCGCTGTTAGTTTGTGCTTAAAATTATGACAAAAATGCATTAAATTTCACTCGAAATTTGTATAAATGTTACAAAACTCACCCAATTCAGTCAAATTGATCCAATTATTCCCCAGGAAGCACTTAAAAACACTTAATTACACATCAATTCAAACAACATAATTTATATTTTTTAATATACCAAACGCCAACTGTCAATATGTCAAAGTTCGAATCGATTCTTCTTCTTTTAATAAATGTAATAAATAATTATAATTTTCGTATAACAATGAATAAATATTGCAAAAACCTTCCCATTTTGAATAAATAAATCGCCTGTTTCAAAAAAAACATTCGAAAAAACACGAAAAACAACATTTAAATCAAAACGTCAATTGTCAATGTATCTCATTGTTCGAATCGATTCCTATTTGTACCAGCATTGTTAATCGAAAATTCCGGAAATATAATTAAATATCCGCAAAATCATAACGGAAACATGTAAATTTATTCAAATAAAACCGAATGCGTAACGTAAACAAACCGAAATGCTAATTTTATTATCAACGTCAACGACCGATTAGCCACACAATCGATTAATTTTTCGATTTCCTATCGATTGTAACTAGATAAAACTAGAGATTAGATTTAACTATTTTAAGATACTATTTCGGTATTTAAATCGTATACATTATACAAAGCGTTGCATTTATTTGTTTAATCCAATAAATCAAGCACCACTCCATCGCGTGGAGCCAACTTCGCGTCACGGCCAACTCGACTTTATCGACGCGACCAAAATAAACACCGTACGAGGGGCGTACGAAACGTTTTCTACATGTAAATATAAACCGAGCGCTCGAAACAAAAAAAATCCACGACAGTCGCTCGAAATATCATCCAAACGAAACATCATCGCGATGTCTCAGAGGGAAAAACCGCAAATTCGCTTCACCATCTTCTGGAACGGACAGGTCATAGTGATATACTTATGATAGAAAAGAGCATCTACGAGGGTAGGTCGACGAGTAGTGAGTAACAGTTTCAACGCCGCCTCGGCTGTTAGTTTAAACATCTAAATTTAGTCGTACGGGGACTGGTTTTCCGCGTTTTAAAATCACAATGAAATTCAAACGGAAATAGAATCGGATCGTTGCACTTTGAATATGCGTCGATCGCGGGCCATTTGACGCGATTTGTACGTTCGAAATGTTGGATAAATGGCCGACGATCGCCCGTTTGGGCGGCCTTTTGCTCGGCCTACTCTTGGTTTGTCACAAAACGGTCACTTATTTCGTGTTTTATCCCTCTTTCAGATTGCTATTCGGTACTCTCTATCCCGCTTATGCTTCCTACAAGGCTGTGAGGACGAAGAACGTCAAGGAATATGTAAGTTTATTAGATTTTTTTAAAGTATTTATACCACGGAACACGAAATTTCAGGTGAAATGGATGATGTACTGGATAGTATTCGCCCTTTTCACGTGCGTGGAAACCTTCACCGATGTCTTTTTGAGTTGGTAAGCGTTAAAATGAATAAATTCGAACACTTAACTTGATTGCGCATCAGCAAGAGGCCACCAAACACTCCAAAATGGCGCCAGAATTTAACAAGCTTCATTTCCAGGTTTCCTTTTTATTATGAAATAAAAATCGTCATCGTCATTTGGCTGCTGTCACCTGCCACAAAAGGCTCCAGCATTTTATACAGGAAATTCGTCCATCCGACGCTCAGTTCCAGGGAACAAGTACGTAAATTACCGGCAATTTTTACCATCAATTACCATCAATTTACCATCAATTTATTATCAATTTCTTATGAATTACCCCAATTTACCATCAATTACCACCAGTCTACCATCAATTATTGCCAATTACTATTAATTACCATCAATTTACCATGAATTACCCCAATTTGCCATCAACTTACCTTGAATTATACCAATTTACCTTGAATTATCCCAATTTACCATCAATTATCACCAATTTACGATCAATTACTACCAATTTACCATCAATTACTACCAATTTACCATGAATTATCCCAATTTACCATCAATTACTACCAATTTACCATAAATTTCCCCAATTTATAATAAATTTTCACCAATTTACCATCAATTACCACCAATTTACCATGAATTACCCCATTTTACCATTAATTACTACCAATTTGCCATGAATTACCCCAATTTACCATTAATTACTACCAATTTGCCATGAATTACCCCAATTTACCATCAATTATTACCAATTTACCATGAATTACCCCTATTTGCCATCAACTTACCTTGAATTATCGCAATTTACCTTGAATTACCCCAATTTACCATGAATTATCACCAATTTACCTTCAATTTACCATGAATTATCACAATTTACCATCAATTTACCATGAATTACTCCAATTTGCCATCAACTTACCTTGAATAATCCCAATTTACCTTGAATTACCCCAATTTACCATGAATTACCCCAATTTACCGTCAATTACTACCAATTTACCTTCAATGTACCATAAATTAACCCAATTTACAATGCATTTTCACAAATGTACCATCAATTACCACCAATTTACCGTCAAATACTACCAATTTACCGTCAATTTACCATGAATTACCCCAATTTACCAATTACCATAAAATTTTTACACAATTCTTCCTTTTCGCAGGAAATCGACGATTACATCAACAAAGCCAAGGAGCAAAGCTACAGGCAAGTCCTGGACATCGGCTCCAAAGGCGTATCGGCTCTCATGCAAACGGCCATCAAAGTAAGTTGACACATGACACATGACACGTGACGCATGACACATGACACATGACGCACAATTTGCATGCCGCCTTCATATTCGTTTTATTTTCGCTTCTAACACTCGCTTCGAACAAACGAGCATCGGAGGAGCGTCGCTGACTGTCAATCGCCCCGTCAATTGTCAAACTGTCACTTGTCAGCGATTCGACGTGAACGCGGCGTTTAAATTGGTCGTGTTGATTCCAGTCGGTGACGCAGCTACCGGTGGCGCTGGCGTTGCTCAACCAGGACCAATTGGGGCGGGCGGCGGCCGCCCCCAAGGATCGCCCCGACGGCGCGGCGGCGGCGGAAACGACGGAGCTGTCGAGCGACGACGAGTCGGGGGGGCCGGGGGGGCCGCCGATCGACGAGTACCTCGATGAGCTGGTGCCCGAAGAGTCGAAGGCCCGGCAGAAGGGTCGCGGTAGAAGGCGCAAGGACGAGGCCAAGCCCGCCCAAGCGCAGGCGCGCAAAAGCGGCAGGAAAATCAAGGCGGCCAAATCGGAGACTGACATGTTTGAATTTAGCGATTGATTGGTCGATTTTGTTTTGTTTTAATCTGCGCGCGCATGATGTACTGATGATTATTGTATACACGATTATTTTTTAAACGTATTTTTTAATAAATTTGGTAGTTTTTATAATTTGTTTGCATTAGTTTTGTTTCGATTGTTTGTTGGACTATTTAGTTTGTTCGTTAATTAGTAGAAGTCCAATGAACAAATTAAGCGCATTTGTGATATTTAAATGTCAATTACAATGTTTTTTTAAGTAAAACAAACTGCAAGTATTATTTTAACACGTCACCGGTACTAACACAGCTTCTTAACTGCTCAATTCGCTAACAACCACACAGTGATGTTAAAATTACTTTATAATATGTAATTAATTACAATTACAATTACAATAAAAGTTACAATTACAATTACAATCATAATTACTTTGCTTTGGTGTCAGTTTTAAATAATTATTTAGGGATTTGCAATCGGAAATAAACTTCCAAGTATTGAAAATATTAAATAAGTACTTTTGTGTCCAATGTAATTGAAATGTAAAATGTAATTGTAATTGTAACGAAAGGAGTAATTGAATTACAAATGAATTACAATTGAGCAGTGATGTTAAAATTACTTTATAATATGTAATTAATTACAATTACAATTACTTTTGGCAAATTGTAATTAACTGCAATTACAATTACAAAATTTACGAATGTAATTACAATTACAATTACAATCACAATTACTTTGCTTTGGTGTCAGTTTTAAATAATTATTTAGGGATTTGCAATCGGAAATAAACTTCCAAGTATTGAAAATATTAAATAAGTACTTTTGTCTCCAATGTAATTGAAATGTAATCGTAAAATGTAATTGTAATTGTAACGAAAGGAGTAATTGAATTACAAACGAATTACAATTGAGGAGCTTGTAATTAATTACCGCCTCAATTACAATAATAGTAATTCAATTACTTGTAATTAATTACTTAACAACACTGCAACCACACCAGCAAAAGGCCACCGGAGAAGCACCGTATCACCCTAACCTCAAAGTAAATTCCAGGGAGGCGGCGGATTGGTGAACCAGCTGCGCAAGAGCTACAGCCTGGGGGATCTGACCGACGCCGGCGGGCTGGAGGAGGCCGGCGGCGGCGACGCCGCCCCGGCGCTCGCCCGCCGCCGCCGCAGCCCGCTGCGCTCCGCCTCCACGACGGCCGTGTACTTCGCGGAGGGGGCGGTGGCGGCGCCGCTCGCCCCCGGCGACGTCTCCTCGTCGGGATACTCCAGCGGCGAGGGGCTGACGAGGCGCGGGGGCGGTGGAGGCGGTCAGCGCGCCGGATCGCTCACCAGGTCGAAGTCCACGAGGGTGACGCGGTCCAATGTGCCCAGGAAACCCGGCGCCGGCGATGTAAGTACCTTTATATACAGTGAGGACCGAAAGTGCGTCGCCACCCCCCTTTAATTTTTGAATGGTAAGAGTTTTTGTCGCGAAATTTGGGGTGTTTATATTGGAGTAAAAATACTGTTTTTTGACGTATAAATGACAGTTGAAACTTTCAAATTGACAGTTAGGCGCCATTTTGAATCTTTTTTCTTATGGAAAGGGGGTCAAGTGACACCTTGTTTTAAAGGTAATTTCATTCTTAGGTCAACCCCTAAATTTGAAAACATTTTAATAACGCTTATTCACGTGAAGACCAATTTAGTTTTAACCCCCGAGTATATTGATACATTTAAAAATAAATTCTGAACGTACTGTAAAATGGGTCAATTAATTGTTGCTATGGTTTCTTGGCTCTGACATTTATTTGTCAAATTTAAAGTTGATGAAATGACAGTTTTTTCGTTTAAATGACGAGCCATTGTCAATTTCATCAACTTTAAATTTGACAAATAAATGTCAGAGCCAAGAAACCATAGCAACAATTAATTGACACATTTTATAATAGGTTCAGAATTAATTTTTAAATGTATCAATATGCCCGGGGGTTAAAACTAAATTGGTCTTCACTTGAATACGCGTTATTAAAATGTTTTCAAATTTGGGGGTTGACTTAAGAATGAAATTACCTTTAAAACAAGGTGTCACTTGACCCCCCTTTTCATAAGAAAAAAGATTCAAAATGGCGCCTAACTGTCATTTCGAAAGTTTCAACTGTCACTTTTACGTCAAAAAATAGTATTTTTACTCCAATATAAACACCCCAAATTGCGCGACAAAAGCTCTTACCATTCAAAAGTTAAATGGGGGGCGATGGACTTTTGATCCTCACTGTATTATTGTTAGTCGTTTTTGTACACTAGAAGTCGCCCCCAGTTTAGAGCGAAGTTGTCTACAAATGTCAAAAATTGTGTTGGCAATGCCGATTGTTATGTTTCTACTTCTTCTTTTTCGTCTTGCTTTGGTCTCAACCAATTTGGCTATTCGGAATTTCTTATAACATCTTCTGAAGTTATCGGCCTCATCTTACCTGCCTATTCGGCCATAAATTACACCCTTAGATAATTAATAATAGACTCTCGAATACATAAAATTGTCAAATAAACGTAGCCAATTACAGCGTTGCCAATATCACAAAAAAACGGCCTCTTACATGCAAGTACTTGAGCCACCCAGTCACAAGACTTGCTTCTTCTTTGGTCCCGTTTTAAAGGACCCCCAATCGCTCCATTATACGTGCATTTACATCGTAAAAACCCCATCCTTCGACTCCCTATTCACTACAAAATCCCAAGGAACGGACATGCGCAGTAAAAAAAAAACCACCGCCATTTTGTGTTCGAAGGACATCGACGAACACGATTCGACGATCGTCTTCCACTCGTCGTCGAGCGAAGAGGCGGAATTCTTCGACGCCGCCACCGACGCCGACGCCCAGGTACTAAACGCGACGCCGCCGGCGCCGCCCCGCGGCGGCCGGTACAACAAGCGCCGGGCGCCGCCGCCGCCGCCCGTCAGAGCGACGCTGGTGCTGAGGCCGGGCCGCCTCAGGACGCTGGACGCCGCCCGTAAGGAGGTCTTCCTGAGCCCGAGGGCGCCGCGACGGCGCTGCCTCTCGCGGCTCGATCGTGTAATGCACGGGGCGTCGCGCAGCGTCGATGATCTGAGCCGGGGGGCGGCGGGCGCGTCGCCGGCGGCGCTCAGAAGGCTGATCGTGGTGGGGAATTCGGAGGGGGCGGTCGCAGCGATTGACGATTAGACCGAATACTGTACCATGTAAAAGGCATGAGGATGATTGTGAACTACTAACAGCGTTGCCGTTTTGTTTGGTGTTTTGGATTAACTCGTTGTTTCGGGCTTGTTTGTTGTTGTATCGAGGAAGGCGTTGATTTGGATTGTTTGGATCACTTGATTAGGCGAATCTGTCGCTTAATCTAGTGGGTTTGCAAAAAGCGCATGCGCATTCGTCGAATGTACTTTAATATCGCACGTACGGGGTGTCCCACGACGAGTTGAAACTATCTGTTTATAGAACAAGTACCAACCTTAATAATCAATTAATCGAGAATAATTTACATGGCAAATTTATAAAACCTATTAATTTTTAATATATTCAAACCAATTAGGTTTAGGTATAGGGAAGTAGACATGAACTTCCCTTATTTTTGACCGTTGATTTCATTAAAATAGAAAAAAATGGGTGGTTTTATTTAAAAAAAAAAAACGAAAAAATTTGATATTTTTGATGTTCAACTTTACGCATTTTTTGTACACACCCTGTATAAAATAAAAAGGTTTGCAACGCAGGTTTAAATACCTCTCACCTTTCTAGTAGCCTCCCTACAGAAACCGTTTTCATATCTTTAAGGGCATCCCCGTAGAAAAATAATTTATAAGCATCTACATCTGTCAAATTTTCAAAAAAAAAAAATTAATAACTCAAAAAGTATGCATATTTGAAAAAAATGTCTTAGACAAAAGTACCCTAAAATTTTCCGTAGATTTCGAATATATATTAATTTACAGGGTGTTCCATTTGAAATAACAAAGTTGTTGCCTACTTCCGGTACAACCGGAAGTGGTACGACTGTCAAAATATTTCTACTAACTTTATCTCTTTACATAACATATGTATACCAAATATTATTTAAATCGGATAAGCAATTTCCAATATACAGATAGTTCTAACTCTTCGTGGGACAACCTGTATAGGGTGTCACAAACGTGGTAAAAATCAAGTCTTCTTATTTTCATTTAAACACCCTATACACAATAATATTGACAGCTAAAAACTGTATAGAATGTTCAAAATAATGCTGTAATGACGTCACACTTAAATTAATAATGACGGCTTTTATTTGACGTGTACGTCAATAGTATTGACAGTTTGAAATTAACACGGCTTTCTATGATATAACGGACGAATTGTTTTGGTTAATTCGATTTTCTTCTTTTTTTTTCTAGGAAACTGCGACTTTGCCTAGAATCAAGAAGGGCGCGAAAAAGAAAACCCTCTAGGACCTCCATTTTCGGCAATTATGTGATGATATTAATTAGTATAGATTTTATAACATTAATTATTTATTACTATTAAGTTTTAAGCTTTAAAAATTAATTCACCCGTTGCTGTTTTATCGTATCATTAATTCGTAATCATATCCGGGCGAATTGCAAGAACGACGAGAAGTTGGCTATGAAAATCACTAGATTATAAGTTGGCAGCTCTGATTGCAGCATTGCCAACTTCTCGGTACTTTTCGCGATCGCCCGGTATATAGGAAAGGTCGTGTCTTCTAAAAGGGTGGAATTATTGATTATCGATCATGGAAATTCGTCGTGCCAATCGAATTTTTATCGAATTTAATCGATGTGAGTAGTTTATCGAATGTTTGTATATGTAATCTACATATCACGTGTGATGGAAATCGTTGTGAAATAGGAATCGATTAATCGATTAATCGATTAATCCTTATAGAAAAAAGTGTGTCCCTCCAAATAGTTTACTTAATCGAAATTTGTTGTTAATGTAAATCTAATACGTTTGAATTCGAAGAGTCTATATTAATCTATAATTAATTATTAGTTAATTGATTATTGTTCGTATTAATTAAGTATTAATTTGGTGCTCAAATACGACCGAAAGGAAATTCCAATATCATTATGCTCATCTCATGCCAAAGACTGCAATTCTCTCTGTTATCGCTTTGACATTTGACACGTCTGAAGTTTGACATTTGACGGTTGAAGTTTGACATTTGACGGTTGAGATTGGATGTTTGACATATGAACTTTGACGTTTGACATTTGACAATTGTGAAAAACTCTCTTTTTTGCCTTGCCAAATCTGTAATAAAAATATGAAAAATTTTGATTGTTTTATTTGCATTTATTTCCCTTACCTATAAACGAATAAAACGAACTGAAAATTTCAAATAAACTTGTATTATTTGATATGACTCACAATTAACAAATATATCAAACATTGATAATAATAGATCCAGGTATTTGTTTATCTTATTACAAACATCTTCGTAAATTTGTCAATAATGTTAGAGCACAAGCGATTTAATAATAATATTTAATAATAATAATAATAACGTGTGTCTCGAAAAAGTCGCTAAAAATCAAGTAGTCTAGTTACAGTTTTCTTTACATCAGACTTCATGAGGTTTTTCTTTTTTGTATCATCGGAACAGAGTTTAATCTGAGATTATTATATCACAATTCGTCCTCGAACGATCCTTTCTCTCCCGCGTCCTGCGAGAAGGTCCTTCGAGCAGGAACAACCGGCCCGTTCAGTCGAGCGAATTCAGCCACAGAAAAAGAAGCGCGAAATTCGAAAAAACTTTTGGTTTGCAGTAGAAATTTAACAATTTTAGCAGTCGTCTTTGTTTTACACACGTATACAATTATATACACACTTCCGGATATGTTTCTTCCAAACGAGAAAATTTTAATCTAGTCATCTGCGAGCGGCGTAACGATCGATCGATGAATCGATTAATAATCGATTACTGGATGCCCTCCACGTAGGCCGTGTCGTCGAGCGTGTGCAGCCAATTGAATATCATCATGTTCCTTTCGTACTTCGAGAGGGGCTTCCCCCGCTCCCTTTCCACGTCCCTGATGGTCAACGGCAGGTTCTTCCCCGCCCTTTGTTTGGCCGCCCTCAACATGGCGGCGTTGCCGTGAGTGCCCGTTGGACTCTTGCCGGGCGTTGGACTGGAACCTGCGAACGAAAAAAATGCACAAATCGTCTTCGTAGAGCACCTGGGGAAGCGGCTGGTCGCTGTGGCGGAGCTGAATTTTCGGTTGAATTGGTGCACCAGGTGATGGTGGTGATGAATTGGTTGATACATTGGACGATGTTGGACTGGATAGGGAGGAAAGTTCGCCGGAAGATGAGTTGGTTAGCCATCTAGACTAAAAAGTTGTTCTTTATGAGATGAATAGGTGCAAAAGGAGCAAAAGGAAGGTCGCTTGGTGCACCAGGTATTCGTGTAAATAGTACAAAAGAGGGGTTCTTGAGGTCTTGATTGATGAAATATTGGCTGATATATTGAAGAATTTTGGTTGATTGGGTCATATGTGTATGGACAGAAGTTCACCAGAAGATCATTTGGTTGGCCCTCTAGACCAAAAAGTTGTTCTCTGGGGGATAAATAAGTGTAAAAGGAGCAAAAGAAAGGTAGCTGGAAACACCAGGTGTACACTAATGGTACAAAGAGGAGGTGTAGTTCATGTAAATGAACAATTCTAGTTGATTGGATCGTCTAGATATGGAGAAAAGTTCATCAGAAGATCATTTGATTAGCCATCTAGACTAAAATGTTGTTATCTGGTAGATCAATAAGTTCAATAGTAGCAAAAGAAAGGTCCCTGAAAACACCAGGTGTACACTAATGGTACAAAGATGAGTTCTAGCTCATGTAAATGAACAATTATAGTTGATTGGATTATCTAGATATGGAGAAAAGTTCATCAGAAGATCATTTGGTTAGTCATCTAGACTAACATGTTGTTGTTTGGGAGCGAAGAGGAACGTCGTTTTGTCCAATTGGAGCAAACTTAAAGACTTAAACGATAGCTTTAAAGCTGCATTAATTGGTCACGAAGCACCTAGAAGTACCATCTGACCTGGAACAGTTAGTCGAGAAGGAGCAGGCTGGTGGTCATCCTTGCAGGACTCGTTCGTAGTCATCTCTAATCTATCCAAATTGAACTCGCTCTGCGACAACCGCTCGATGGCCTTGTAGGTGGTCAACAGCCGCCTCCTGATGTAGTTCTGGCGCACCTGCAACAGCAGAAACCCCCGTCAAACGCCGCCCCCTTCACCGCCCCCCTCACCATCACCTTCTTGTTGACGGACCTGATGAAATCGGCGGCGGTGAAGACGGGCGGCGGAGGCGCGCTCGCCGTTTGAGGCTGGGCGCCGGCGACCGAATTACCGCCGGCGCCCGACTGGCCGCCGGCGCCCGATTGGCCGCCGTGCGGCGAGGGCAGCTGCGACGCCGAAGCGACGTCGCCGACGGCCACCCACGTCGAGCAGGAGCGCGACGTCTGGTCGAGCCGGGCGTGCTCCAGGAGGTAGCCGGAGCGCTGGAGCGAGTTGAGCGCCAGCTCGGAGACGGCGGGGCGCGAGCGGCGGCGCGCCTCCTCCGGCGACGGCAGCTGGCTGATGTCCGACGTGCTGAAGCTCTTTTGGAGGCCGACGGCCGACGAGAGGGCGGCGCAGCTGCGGATCAGCTCCGTTTCTTCTTCGAACCAGAGGATCTCCGGGATGTCTGCTGGTCTGGAAGATGATATTTCTGGTATAAAGTTACCCACTGGGGGATTATAAAACAAGGTGAACTTTCGAAGATGACCAAAGAGGAAGATATTGGTTATAGGAGTAGGTACTTTTTGTGTTGGTGATGGATCTTCTGGTATGAAGACTATTTGGTGGAATTTGGTCTGGAAGATGGCATTTCTGGTATAAAGTAACCTACTGGAGGATTATAAAACAAGGTGAACTTTCTAAGATGACCAAGGAGGAAGATATTGGTTATAAAAGTACTTCTTGTGCTGGTGGTGGAGTTTCTGGTAAGAAGATTATTTGGTGCAATCGTAGAGTGTGAGGAAATGTGTGTACCAGGTCACCTGGTGATTAAGAAACGTATGAAGATGACCAAGGAAGATATTGGTTATATGAGTACTACTTATTTTGGTGATGGAGTTTCTGGTAAGGAGGAAATTTGGTCTGGAAGATGGCATTTCTGGTATAAAGTAACCTACTGGAGGATTATAAAACAAGGCGAACTTTGGAAGATGACCAAGGAGGAAGATATTGGTTATAGGAGTAGGTACTTCTTGTGTTGGTGATGGAGTTTCTGTTAATAAGATTACTTAGTGGAATCGTAGGGTGTGTGGATGTTTGTGCACCAGGTCTCTTGGTGATTAAGGAATGTATAAAAATGACCAAGGAAATTATTGGTTATTTGAGTACTTCTTGTGTTGGTAATGGAGTTTCTGAAGATGAAAATGACCAAGAAAATTATTGGTTATTTGAGTACTTCTTCTGTTGGTGGGGGAGTTTCGAGGTGTACACTAATAATACAAAGAGTAGGTGTAGCTCATGTAAATGAGCAATTATAGTTGATTGGATCGTGTAGATATGGTGAAAATTTCATCAGAAGATTATTTGGTTAGCCATCTAGACTAAAAAGTTGTTCTTTATGAGATCAATAGGTGCAAAAGTAGCAAAAGAAAGATCACTGAAAACCCCAGGTGTACACTAATAATACAAAGATGAGTTCTAGCTCATGTAAATGAACAATTATAGTTGATTGGATAGTCTAGATATGGAGACAAGTTCATCAGAAGATCATTTGATTAGCCATCTAGACTAAAATGGTGTCGTAGGGTATGTGGATGTTTTGATAAGTACTTCTTGTGTTGGTGATGGAGTTTCTGAAGATGAAAATGACCAAGGAAATTATTGGTTATTTGAGTACTTCTTCTGTTGGTGATGGAGTTTCTGAAGATGACAATGACCAAGGAAGATATTGGTTATTCGAGTACTTCTTGTGTTGATGATGGAGTTTCTGGTAAGATGATTATTTGGTGGAATTGTAGGATATGTGGAAGTTTTTTGCACCAGATCACCTGGTGATTAAGAAACGTATAAAGATGACCAAGAAATAAACTGCTCCACAAAAGTTAAGGAAGTTCGCAAATTTTGCGATTATTTTAAAAGATACAGACTTTTTGATCACCAAATTTTCATTTATGCTAAATTAAATGTTTTCTCTCATATCTAAGTGGATTTTTTGCCCCTACCTCAACAATTCATACTAAATTTGGCGATCAAAAAACCTGCAACTTTTAAATTAATCTGAATATTTGTCAACTTCCTTAACTTTTGTGGAGCAGTATATATTGGTTATATGAGTACTACTTGTTTTGGTGATGGAGTTTCAGGTAAGAAGATTTGATAGAATCATAGAAAGTGCACCAGGTCACTTGGTGCTTAAGAAACACACAAATATGTACCAAAATACCAGATTCTTCGTACACTAATGTAAGTAGATTCGATATTAAACGTTCTAAAGAAGACATCCACCAGGTGGAGACAACCTCTCCGAAGAAGACCTCGTAGTTTAAGCCATCTTTACAAGCGACTTTCGATTCCAAACCACCAACATAGTTCACGAGGAATTAAAAGAACAAAAAAACGGAAAAACGGTCCAGTACCTGTTGGGATTCCGGTGCTCGGGATTGGGGCTATGCCCCCTGACGAACTGCGCCTGATCGCACTTGTGCAAATTGAGCGATCGCCTGCCGCCCAGCGCGTCCGACGTCGTCGACGACGACACCGACAACAACGACAGATCGGTGGTGACGCTCTCGTGGCTCGGCGACCGCAGGATTTTGCAGCCGACGCTCAGGACGGGCGCCGAATGCGGCGCCAGCTGCTCGGCGCCCACTTTCTCCCCTTCGGCGGTCATGCTGGCTTCGACTTGGTTACGTAATATCTTTGGGACATGTTAGTCGCGGTGCGAGGGGGCGCGCGATCGGCGTTCGACTGGCGTCGCGACGCGACGCCCCCGGCGATCGATAGGGAGGCGGGAGGGCGCCGGCGCGACCGCCCGCCCGCCGCCTTCGATCGGCGAAAGTGCGTCGGAATGTTGGGTGTCGGGGTTGGTTGCGAGATGTCGCGCGGTCGCTTTTCGTTCCGTCTTAACTGTCAATGTCAGCTGTCAAAGTCGTTATAGTCACTTGTCGAATCGAACAATTGATGGTAAACACGGTCCTATGCACTAGGTATGATCTTTTTTCCATCTTCGTTTCACCTATGATTAATGTCAAACGACGTCCTGATTGATTCCTGTTGGAATTTAATTGATTTATATGAATATAGGAACAAATTGCTGGATGGTTGGAAATTTTGACTTTGACGTTGACATTGACAATTTGAATTTGAATTTTTAAATGCGAGGGAAATTATAAAAAATGGAGTTTTATTTGATTGCAAAAAATATGTTATATTCGTCCGATTCATCATCAGAACCTGAAAATGAAGAGTCCTCAAATAACAGTGGCAGTGATGAGTTATTGGAACTATTTTTATTAAACAAAGAAATCAATAAAACTCATGCAATGGCAGATTTCGGAATCCATTGCAAATTGCAAAACCAGCGAAACAAATTAAAAAATTTAATGCACGTTCAATGCACAACTCCAACATGGAACATCAGATCATAACCGAAACCGATCATGGAATGAAAAATATGGGTTATAATTCATCTGTCAACCAGATCCATCCTCTTCAAAATCCGATTAATCAGATGACTGTTTCATCGATGAGAAAAATATCGTTGACAGATGACAAACGTTAAAAAATTGTGTTATTTATAAGATGCGACATAGGGATTCCTTGTACAAATGTGTCAAAAGCAAGCTAACTTTTTTACCGAATAACGTTCGTAAAAAATATTGACAGATTTGAAAAGATCGTCGAAAAATAAGTCGAAATGGACATTAAATTTTATTAAATTCGTTCTGGTTTAATGAAAAAATGTATAATTAAATTGAAAAAAGTCAAACGTCATATGTCACTATCTAATAATTGTTAAAAGGGGCGGAGATATCTGGATTGGTTTACGCTCTGATGTTTGAAAAATTCAGCGGTAAGGAATCTGGTTCAATCCCACGCAGTGCTAAATTTTCTTTCTTTTTTTTCCTTTGGCATTTTTTGTTTTTTTAATGTTTTTTTTTGTCAAGAATAAAAATATGGCATTATTTTAAAGGCTCTACCTACTAACGAGATTTAGTATATCTAGTGTATATCTAAGGTCTGAAAATGTGGATCGAAAAAGTATCCCGTTATTTGAGGATAAAACAGGGTTCCTAAAATGGCCGCTAGGAGGCGATGTTGTAAAGCACCACGGTTTTTTGCGTACAAAATATATAGAATTAGCGTTAAGAAAGGTTATATTCAAACTAAAAATAGATACAATATATAAAAATATACTTAAATCAGCGATGATTTTGTTGTTAACATCATGCCTCACGTATCTTCGGTTAATGTATTTCCTCCATTTTCTCCTCGAAATGTCAAAAAATAATTTTTGAAGTTTTGACAGCTCGAACTGTCGTTTCACAACCGCGATTTATTTGTATTAATTTGGTCCGATTAAATTGGTCCTTCGATCGTTCGCCACCTTGCGGTGCAAAAGTGAAGCTCAAAAAGTCCTCAAATAACGAAACACATTCTCTAATGCATAAGCATAGGAAGATTCCAGACATTAGAAATATAGTACCGTGGAATCGAAGGAATCAAAACGACAGCTATACTAATCGTACAATTAAAAATTCCGTTTATTTCGATAATATAAAATGAAAATCAGTATAAAATGGCGAGTTTTATTTGACATATTGCGAGGTGGTGCGTTCCAGCCATTCGTCATATTTGGCAACGTTGGTGTAGAGTGAATTCTCCTGTACGTTGCATCCGCTATTTTCGAAATATTGCCCCACGCTGACGATGCCGTGCACGTAATATCTACCCTGATGGGGGAATACCAGACCGCCTCCGCTGTCTCCCTTGCACACCGCCATACCTTCACCAACAATCCATAATTAGAGGTTATGTCGCGAAGATTGTGATGTACGATACAACCTCGAGATGTCTCAAGGTAAGAGGATATTTGACAGACTCGCTGAAGCTTTGCTATGTAATTAACATCTTAAATGCGAGTCATCCTGTACTATATTTCAATTTAATTTAAAATAATTTTTCACTTAAGATAGAAAAAACGCACCGTACGTCAATTTTTTCGATTTCCTTAAGTTAAAATCACCCTGTACATCAAATTAAATGTCAACGTTTCCATAGAAACTCAAATGTCATCCATTTTGTCTTTCATTCGGGAATGATCGTACGTCATCGTCGATCTGAAAGTTTTCACTTCCGGTTCGATGGCAGTCTTAAAATATGCATCGATTTCGAAAGATCTTTATAATTCGATAAATAATATTTCAAAAAATGGGAAAAAATTTTGGTAGATGGAAAAATGTCGTATCTATAAATTATCGCTTTTAAAATTTTCTAAAACATGATAGTTTCCGAGTTTTGGCGTTACAAATTTGAAGACAATTTAAGAACGGTTTTTTCGAAAAAACTCAAAAAGTACAGATCGGAAAAACACCCGGTCTCTTTTATTTGATGGAATAAAGAATTTTCAATTTTTTTGCAAGTATGAAAAATGTTCGTAAATCTTACCGTTTACGAGTTATTTCGATTTCTAGAAAACCCTCGAAAACTATTCTCCCCGATAGTTTCCCAAAACGAATTTTTCCTTGAAAACGGCTATATACGAAAGTTGAGAGAACCGATCGAGAATCTTTTGGGAGATTTTGAAGCGAATTGATCGAACTCGATTCGAGAAAAGTGCGAAAAACCGAAAAAAAAGTTAATTTCGCCCATTTGACACTGAAGATGAAATTTCATCGAGTCGAAACGTCGATATTCCGATCGGGCTTGTGCGTTTCCATGGGATTCGGTACTTTTCCCGGTCGAAATCGACGATTGTCGGCCGTCAAAAAAAATTTCCAATCAGTGAGTCAATGACCATTACAGTTTTATATACGTTTCATATACAGTACCTTGGTTCATGTAACCGGTGCACATTTTGTCGTAGGTGTAGTACCTCCTCGCCCATTCCGGCGGCAGTTCCTTGAAACAGGTGGCCTTGTCCTTGTAAGGAACCGTCAGCTCTTTCAGATCGTCCGACGGCTGTCCGCCGCTCTGCGTGTACCCCCAGCCCACTACCTGTCAAACGTCAATCACGTCAAACGTCAAACGTCAAACACGTCAAACGTCAATGTACTCACCACTCCTGTCATCGACGAATCGAGATGCTGCGTTGCCAAATTCAGGTAGCACACTGGCTGGACAACTTTGGACAACAGCAACTTATCGGTGGTCTGCAGAAGAGCGATGTCGGCGACGTAATTTTGAACGGATCCTTGGTAATGTTCATGAACGAATATAGATTTGATCTGTTAAACATGTATAAACAGGTCACATATCCTTTGACGTATACGACTTGTCAACTTACGTTGGAATATTGGGATTGATTGTCCCTGGGGTCTCTATAGGAGTTGTAGTACTTCCCCACGGCTATTTGAACGGTCGCCTTGTCGATGACCTGTCCGGACGTGTCGGTGACGCAATGAGCGGCTGAAACATCGAAGAATTGGCAACACTGGCTATACGAAGTGACAAGTGACAAGCGACAAGCGACAAGCGTCGTCAAACTCCGGGGAATCCACCGGGACTTTCGTAAACAGACTTTACCTTTCTTCGTACAAGTTTATTCGCACAACATTAAATACAAATATCAATGATGGGATAGAAGGTGGATGAGAAGATGGAGCAGAGTGTGAGAGTTGGAGATGAAGGTGGAATGGAAGATGGGGTAGAATGTGAAGAACAAGGTGGAGCAGAAGGAGTGAGAGATAATGAAATTGAAGGTGGAATGTAGGATGGAGCGTGGAAAGTGAAGGTGGAATGAAAAATGGGGCAAAAGGTGGAGCAGAAGGTGGAGGAGAAGATGGAGCAGAGTGTGGGAGAAGATAGAGTTGAAGGTGTAATGAAAAATGGGGTAGAATGTGGAGCAGACGGTGGAGCAAAAGGTAAAGCAGAAGGTGAAATTGAAGGTGGAATGTAAGATGGAGCAGAAGGTGGAGTAAATGGTAGAGCAAAAAATGTGAGAGATAATGAAATTGATGGTGGAATGTAAGATGAAGGAGAAGGTGGCGTAGATGGAGCAGAAGCTGTGAGAGATGATGAAAGTGAAGGTGGAATGATAAATGGGATAGAATGTGGAGCAGAAGGTGGAGCAAAAGGTAAAGCAGAAGGTGAAATTGGAGGTGGAATGTAAGATGGAGCAGAAGGTGGAGTAAATGGTAGAGCAGAAGATGTGAGAGATGATGAAATTGAAGGCTCCAACGTAAGATAAAGCAGAAGGTGGAGTAGATGGTGGAGCAGAAGATGTGAGAGATGATGAAGTTGAAGGTGGACTGTAAGATGGAGTAGATGGTGGAGCAGAAGTTGATCGACCAGTGGGAGGATTTACCTGTGAGTATGAAGCGTTGCGTCAGCATGGAACCGCCGCACGAGTTGATGTATTCGCCGTTCTTTTTGAGAAAAATGGCCGTCATCCAGGGGTAGCTGCCTTTTTCCACTGTCACGCCGTTGATGATGAACGGCTCGGCCGAAACGATCTTCTCGCCGCACACTGCGATTTACCAGAACAGAAAAATATTTCGGAATGATGCATTTGCGCAACTTCTACTGCGCCGTTGCCAATTCTTTTAACGTTTACGTATTGTAAATATCCGGCAACAGCGCTTTCGAAACGGTTCAAAACGGTTAGAGTTGGTAAAGTCTGTTTTTGTTCGTTTAGATTTAAGTTGGTATTACCGAATTAAACGTCAAAAGCGTCGAAAATGACAGTTGGCAATTCGCTCCGACAGGCAAGGATTTCGAGCAGAAAAAAAACCAGACTTTACCTTCCTCTACAAGTTTATTAACAACAAATACAAAACAAAAATCATCAATCATCTAATATCGACCGATTTCGACCGCCTCAACAATTCGAACACATCGGGATAGACGATCCTCCTGTCGTCAACAGTTAGAGCCGAATCGTTCGAAAGAGCACCGTCATCGTTCGAGTTCGCGCTTGCGCTCTGACCGATCACGTTGATGTTAATGACGAAAACGATTGGCTGACCTGGCACGCACTCGGGCGCCTGGTGGCTCCAGCTGCCCTCGGCGCAGAAGATGATGCGCGTGGGATAGACGGGCTCGTGGTAGGGGGCGCACTTGAACGTCGCCGAGGAATTGTGCGAGGCCGAGTCGCACTTGATCTCGACGTTGTGTTGGTCGAAGCAGCGCACCGTCGTCGTCTCCGTGGTGTAGAGGCTGGGACAGAGCTCTGCGAACCAGACGAGAGGTGGTTAGAGTTGGTGGAGAATCCGCTGGAGGGATGTGGGATGATGGTGGAGCGGGGAGAGAGTAAATGGTGGGGTAGAAGATGGAGCAGAAGGTGGCGTAGATGGTGGAGCAGAAGGTGTGAGAGA
This sequence comes from Phyllotreta striolata, assembly GCA_918026865.1. Lineage (NCBI taxonomy): Eukaryota > Metazoa > Arthropoda > Insecta > Coleoptera > Chrysomelidae > Phyllotreta > Phyllotreta striolata. The sequence continues at coordinate 4,015,397 of OU900107.1, forward strand.
TGATGAAATTGAAAGTAGAATGAAAGATGAGGTAGAAGGTGGAGCAGAAGGTGAAGGAGAAGATTCAGCAGAGTGTGGGAGAAGATGGATTAGAGTTGAAGGTGTAATGGAAAATGGGGTAGAACGTGGAGCAGAAAGTGGAGGAGAAGATTCAGCAGAGTGTGGGAGAAGATGGATTAGAGTTGAAGGTGTAATGGAAAATGGGGTAGAATGTGGAGTAGAAGGTGTGAGAGATGGTGGAGTTGAAGGTGAAATGAAAGATGGAGCAGAAGATGTGAGAAATAATGAAATTGAAGGTGGAATAAACGATGGAGCAGAAGATGTGAGAAATGTTGAAATTAAAAGTGGTATAAAAGATGGAGCAAAAGATCTGAGAAATAATGAAATTGAAGGTGGAATAAAAAATGAGGTAGAAGATGGAGCAGAAAGTGGAGGAGAAGATTCAGCAGAGGGTGGGAAAAGATTGAGTTGAAGGTGTAATGGAAAATGGGGTAGAATGTGGAGAAGAAGGTGTGAGAGATGGTGTTGGAAGTTGAAGGAGGAATAAAAGATGGAGATTAAGATGTAAGAAATAATGAAAATAAAGGTGGAATAAAAGATGGAACAGAAGATGTGAGAAATAATGAAATTGAAGGTAGAATAAAAGATGGAGCAGAAGATGAGAGAGATGATGAAATTGAATGTGGATTAAAAAAAGGTGCAGAAGATTAGAGAGATGATGAAAATAAAGGTGGAATAAAAGATGGAACAGAAGATGTGAGAAATAATGAAATTGAAGGTAGAATAAAAGATGGAGCAGAAGATGAGAGATGATGAAATTGAAGGTGGATTAAAAGATGGTGCAGAAGATGAGAGAGATGATGAAAATGAAGGTGGATTAAAAGATAATGCAGAAGATGTGAGAAATAATGACAATGAAGGTGGAATAAAAGATGGAGCAGAAGATGTGACAAATAATGAAATTGAAGGTAGAATGAAAGATGGAGCAGAAGTTAGAGTGTATGGTAGAGCAGAGAACAAAGTAATTGTTAAAACAAAAAATGGAACATATGGAGTAAAGCACCACAATAAATGATGCATCAGATGAAACAGATAATATTACTTATAACAAAAACAAATAAATCTCACTTAAACAAGTAGGCGGTGTGGGCGACCATCCGTCATCCAGACAAACTACCGCCTTGGTTTCCGTCGATAATTTGTATTGGTCGTCGCATCGGTACGTCAAAATGGTACTGGTGCCCACGCGCGTACCGGCGGCAGCTTCGGCGCCGCCGCTGATCTTCCATCTACCGTTTTCCGGTTGCTCCGGCAACGTGCAATACCTGTCAAAAAAAAAAAAAACAACCCGGCCATTTTGTCAGCCCAATCGCCGCCATTTTGTCGTAACGCACCTGTCATTCGATGGGTCGACGTCGACCGGCGGTGGCGGTTTCTGCACGGGTTTGCCGGTACCTCGATTGGAACAATTGATCTCGTCGGAATTATCCCAGCAATCCTTGACGCCGTCGCATCGGTTGAATCCGTTGACGCATGCGCCGTACGCGCACACGAACGTGAATCCCGGACAGTTCATGTTCAGGCAGGTGGCCTTGATTTCGTCCGATCTGTCCCTGCAATCGACGTTGCCGTCGCATTTCGCCTCCAGCGAGATGCACTGGCCGGAGTTGCACTCGAATTCGTTCGATCTACGTCACGGAAAAATTGCATTTAGTGCAATAATAGTGCAATAGTTGCATAATGACGTCATATCCAAAATGGCGGATATTCAAATTGAACCGCTCTCTATCTAATCGACTGTCAGTCTATCGATTCTTTGCCCAAATGACTCTATTATCTATTGACTTATCTAATCTCTCACTAATTGACTCTTTACATAATGAATTCTGTAACCAATTGAAAATAGACTCTTTACCCAAATGACTCTTTACCAATTGACTCTTTACTAAATCGAGAGGCTTACTTGCAATTGGTTGATTCGGTATCGGAGGATTTGAGGCAATTGATCTCGTCCGAATTGTCCCTGCAGTCCTTTTTGCCGTCGCAGTAGGCGTCCTTGTCGATGCAACCGCCGTAGTCGCAGGTGAACAGGTAACCGGGGCACCTGAGAATAAGATCAAAAATGCAAAAAGGTCCTTAAAAGATCCTCAAAAAGGTCAATAAAAGGTCTTCAAAGGTTCTTAGAAGGTCATCAAAAGGTTCCTAAAAGGTGCTCAAAATGTTCTCAAAAGGTCCTCAAAAAATCATTAAAATGTTCTCAAAAGGAAGGTCCTTAAAAAGTCCTTAAAAAGTCCTTAAAAAGTCCTTAAAAGGTTCTCAAATGGATCGTAAAAGGTCCTCAAAAAGGTCCTTAAAAAGTGCTTAAAAGGTTCTCAAATGGATCGTAAAAGGTCCTCAAAAAGGTCCTTAAACGATTCTTAAAAGAGTCTTAAATGGTCCTCAAAAGATTAATCAAAGGTCCTCTATATGTTCTTTAAAGGACCTCAAAAGGTACTCAAAAGGTCTTCAAAATGTCCTAAAAAGTTCCTCAAGAAGACCTTAAAAGGTTCTCAAGAGGACCGTAAAAGATTCTCAAAAGGTTCTCAAAATGATCTCAAAAGTTTCTTAAAAATGTCCTTAAAAGGTCTTCAAAAGGTTCTTAAAAGGTTCTCTAAAGGTCCTCTAAAAGTACTTAAAAGGTTCTCAAAAGGTCCTTAAACGGTTCTTAAAAGATCCTCAAAATATTCTTAAATGGTCTTCAAAAGGTGCTTAAAAGACCCTCAAAAGGTACGTGGAAGGTCCTCAGAATGATCTCAAAAGTTCCTCAAAAATGTCCCTAAAAGGTCTTCAAAAGGTTCTTAGAAGGTCCTGATAAAGTTCTCTAAAGGTCCTGATAAAGTCCTCTAAAGGACCTCAAAAGGTTCTTAGAAGGTCCCGATAAAGTCCTCTAAAGGTCCTCAAAAGGTTCTCAAAGAGACCTCAAAAGGTTATTAAAAAGTCCACAATGAGGAAGGTCTTTAGAAGGTCCTCAAAAAGGTCCTTACAACAAAGGACTTCTTACAAACGAACAAATAAAAAAAAAATAAAAAAAAAATCGTACTTTATATCGGTTTTGCAATCGTTGAATTCGTCGCTGCCGTCCGAACAATCTTCTCTGCCGTCGCAACGCCTCTCCAAAGGGATGCATTTCTGCGAATTGAGGCATTGGAAGCTGCAATAGAGACATAATAGAGCTGTAATGGCAGCCTAATTGAGCTGTAATGCCTGTAATACATATAAGTGTACTAAATCTGAGATGCAATAGAAGTGTAATAGAGCTGTAATAGGGAAGCATAATGGAGGTGTACTAGAAGTGTAATAGAGCTGTAATAGGGAAGCATAATGGAGGTGTACTAGAAGTGTACTAGGACTGTAATGGAAGTGTAATAGAGCTGCAATAAAAGTGTATCTAATAAAGCTGCAATATTATAGGTATAATTGAGCTGTAATACATAGAAGTGTACTAAAGCTGATGCCATAGAAGTGTAATAGATCTGTAATAGGGAAGCAAAATGGAGGTGTACTAGAAGTGTAATAGAGTTGTAATGGAAGCATAATGGAGGTGTACTAGAAGTGTACTAGGACTGTAATGGAAGTGTAATAGAGCTGCAATAAAAGTGTATCTAATAAAGCTGCAATATTATAGGTATAATTGAGCTGTAATACATAGAAGTGTACTAAAGCTGATGCCATAGAAGTGTAATAGATCTGTAATAGGGAAGCAAAATGGAGGTGTACTACAAGTGTAATAGAGTAATCTGTAATCCAATTTTTAATCAAATATATTCGAATAATTAGACGAAATTTTCTAGTTAAAGTTTGAATATCTGTTCGAAGAATTCTTATTGTAAATTTTACGGAATTTCCAATTACTTATACTTAAACCAGTAATTAAAAAAATGATTTGTTTAACTTGATCTATTTCGAATTTTTATCAACGCAAAGGTCAAATTATTTACGATGTTTCAACCATCATTATAAACAGAATTAAATAATAAACTTATTGAGCGAAACGAACTTATTTACGAAAAAAAGTTAAAAAAAAATCTGTTTATACAGGATGTCCAAAATTAAAATCGTAAAACCCAGCAAAATATTAAACAGGGCGTTTCTGAAATAAGTGGTCAAACTTTTGGGAGCAAGTAGAGAACATCAAAATATGACAAAAACTTAAATGTCATTTTATCGAAATGTCATTGGTTATGTGTATACAGGGTGTTAAAGATGGATTCTTGAAGAGGGATTTTTATTAATAATTTCGTTATTAGCAAAGGTAAAATGATGAAATTTGGTACATATACTGAGCAAATCAAATGTCTTGCGGTGCTATTCAAACGGGTTAAAAAAGTTGTCCAGGGGTGGGTTAAAATGGGGGGTTGGTGGGGTAATTCTAACCTAACTTTTTTATTTTAATCTTTTCAATTGATTTGTTTAAAGAAAATGAAAAAATGAAGTTTTTTACATAAAAGAGGTATACTTGTTGATTTTCCGTAAAGTGAACCGTTTTCATGAAAAATAACTTTTAAAATTCTGATACACATAATTATTATTAAACTATTTTGTCATCTTAAATCTAGTAGGAATGAATTCTTTCAAAAAACTTGACATTTTGATAAAACGACGTTTAAGTTTTTATCATATTATGAGTTTCTCCAAACTGTCCCACAAAGTTTGACCATTTATTTCAGAAACACCCTGTATAGTAACATGATATACAGGGTGTTCCAAAATGACATACTAATATTTAAGAAGGTGATTCCTAGACCCATTTTAAGGAAAAACCTTTATATGAACCTATGTCCTAAACGTCTTACCTTTTGAGATACAGGGTGTTAAAGTTTTAAGAAAAAAATCAATTTTTTCCTAATAACTGCGATACTATTGTAGATATCTTTGTGAAATTTGGTACACCTCTTCTATGAATCAAGATGCATTTTCTGATGTACAAATAATTTTATTATTTTCAGCAGTGGCGTCCGTATGGGTATTGCATTGAATATTTTTGAAGAAAAAAATGATACGCCACTGCCTAATATAGAAATAAAAATTATTTTCGGAATCCTCATTCAATTTAGAACAAATTTGATTCCTCGACTTTTTTCCGTACGACTCACCGTTTCGGATTTAAAAAAAATTAATGTGCTAAAATGCACTGTGCTAAAATTAAAAAAAATAATAACAAATTTTATGCTCACAAAAAGTTTTTATCTTCAAAGTAGTCCAAGAATCACCCCCTTTAAATATTACCATGTCATTATAGAACGCCCTATATACTTTTCAAATCCGACAAAACTCATCGAAACCCAACATTTTCTTGAGCCAACCTGTACAGTTATTTACATACATACCCTCGTCCTCGATTACAAGTCCTAGCGGCCCTTTTTAATCTACTCAACGATCCGTTGTGAGACCCGAACGAAAATCCTTCCACGTGCCAAATCACATCTAAAAAAACATTTTTCAAAAAAAAAAGAAAAAAAACCCAAACCTCAACACCGATAAACGAAAACTAACTTATAAAAACGAACAAACACGCGCACACATTCACAAAACCACCATTGTAAAAGTAAAAACCCATCGTTATAATCAATTAAAAAAAAATCCTCAAGGCCCACTCGATGCTGCTATTCGCATTTTACGAAATTAATCCCGATGGTAATACGACGAATATATTACAAACGATTATTAGCGGTTATTCTACGTTATTTTCAACAGTAATTATAACCAGTCGAAACGGTAATTTGTATCTACTAATCGCTCGAAAAGTCGAAGAGGATTCGACTCGTTCGACCACTCGATTTGACCTGTTCAAAGATAACCGTCAACATAAACAGAAATTCCATGTATTAATTATTTACATTATCTCGACGTAAAACCCGATTTGCGACGAATATACGATCTCCTATTACAATGTTTATTATACAGGGTGTTAATTAATTGTATGCCGATATTTTAGGATGTGAATGTTTGGATGATTTTAAGAAGAAAAGTTTATATCGATGTGTGTCCTAAATCTCTTAGTTTTCGAGCTACGGGGTGTTAGAATTTTAGAAAGGAAATAACTTTTCTATCATAATTTTCTTATTACTACAGATATTTTTTAGAAATTTTGTATACACTTTGTAATTATTAAGGAGCATTTTTTGAGGCATAAGATTTTTTTTAATATTCACCAGTGACGTCCGTACGGGGTTTGAACTGAGTATGTTTGAAATAAAAAATGGTACACCACTGGTTTTTCTAAAAACTAAAATTATTTTTAAAATCCTCATTTATTTTGTAGCAAATTCGGTCAGATGACTTATTTTCGTATGACGCACCATTTTTGCGTAAAAAAATAAAAACCAAAACCATTTTTTCCCAATTTCATTTTGATATTTTGTTGAAATTTGATAGGTCCCATCATGCATAGAGACAAAAATTAATTTAACTGAGAAGCTAAGAGCTAAGCTAGCTAAGAAGCTTATTATGTATACAGGGCATTTCTTTAATGCTTATTCTTTAATGTTCCCACCCCCCTTTTATTTTTTGAACGGATCAACTTAGAAAATTAAAATTTGGGCGCCATCTTGGGAAATAAATTTAAATGGAAAAAGGGGTCTTGTGACACATCATTTTGAAGCTTCTGACAAATACTCAATGTAATCATGTACAATGTAATCAGATCCATCTACCTCAACTTATTTTTTAATCTTTAGAAACTTAAGTAATGTCTAAGTTTGCATATTAAGTGATACATGTTTTTTTGAATTATCTTTTAACTATTATCAATAATTAATAATAAACAGTAATCTCTTATTTTTATTGAACAGTCGATGTGTAATAAACATTGTTCTTGAAATTATTTTTATTTTAATTGTGTATTCATTAGATGTGTAATAAATTTTGTCTTGTAAAAATTTGCTTATTACATTCTGGACGGAATGAAACATTTATATGTTTACAATCAGATTTTTCGACAAACCTCGTATACGAATAAAAAAATTTGATATTTGATGATCGTTTCTACGGTTTCAGATCATGCAGAACTTTTTATAAAGAATAACTTTTTTTCCTAAAATTAATAATAAAAAAGTTTCCCATATGTTGCCAACTTAAGTAGACACGCTGTATAGTTTTCAGGTATTTCTCCTAGTCTTATTCGAATAGATAATCGACTAAAATAATTTACTATTTATTTATTTATTTATTTATTTATTTATAAAAGAAAAATGGCACCGATCGATGGAGTTCAATTATCAATTAAATTGTGTAGTAACTTCGACGATCCAATCGTAATGGGAGGCGACTCTCGTGTACAATGAGCTCTTTTGTATTTGACATTCCCCTTCGCTCGGATTGTTGCCCAAACTGACGATGCCCTGCACGTAGAAACGATTGTTGTACGGGAACACCAAACCGCCGCCGCTGTCGCCCTTACACACCGAAGTACCTGGAAAATTTTTAAATGGAAATTCAGTACCGAAACGTTTATATAAATGTCGCGAAATATCCGGGTAATTGCTGCGTTCTCGCAAATTTGGCAACGCAGCATTCTTAGTTTGTTAATTTTTTTGACAATTCAAATGATGTCTAATGAGGGTTTTGACATTTTTGACATTTTTAGCAATTTTGATATTTTTGACATTTTTGACATTTTTGAAATTTTTGAAATTTTTGATATTTTTGAAATTTTTGAAATTTTTGAAATTTTTGACTATTTTGACATTTTTGACATTTTTGGCATTTTTTACTATTTTGACATTTCAGACATTTTTGACAATTGAACAGTTTCACAATTTTGCAGTTTAACAGGTTGACAATTGAATAATTTGATAACTGAACAATTGATCAGTTTGGCACTTTAGCAGTTTGACAGTTTGTTAATTGAACAGTTTAGGACAAATTGGACAATTTGGTTTAGAAATTTGGCAGGTTTACCAATACGATAATATGACAATTCAATAGTTGGCAAGTTGGGCAATTTGACAGTTTGGTAATTTGACAGTATGCCAATGAAACAGTTTAACACGTGACAAATTTGTTCGACAGTTTCACATGTTTGACATTAGGCATTTTTGAAAATTGAATAATCGAACAGTTTAGGACAATTTGGACAATTTGGTTTAGAAATTTGGCAGGTTCACCAATATGAATATTTTTTACACAATTGAACAGTTTGACACGTGACAATTTTGTTCGACAGTTTCACAGTTTGACAAGTGACAAGTTTAACATTTGAGATTTTTGACAATTTACCCGTTGGACAGTTTCCCAATTTGGCAGTTTACCAGGTCGACAATTAAATATTTTGACAATTGAACAGTTGGTCAGTATGGCAGTTTAGCAATTTGACAGTTTGGTAATTAACCAGTTAGACCGTTTGGTAGTTTGACAGTTTGTTATTTGAACAGTTTAGGACAATTTGGTTTAGCAATTTGGCAGGTTGACAAATGAATAGGCAATTTGGCAATTCAACAGTTGGCCAGTTGAGCAATTTGAGAGTATGCCAATTGAACAGTTTGACACGTGACAACTTTGTTCGACAGTTTCACAGTTTGACATGTTTGACAAGTGACAAGTTTGACATTTGGCATTTGACATTTTTTGAAAATTTTCTCGTATTGGATCGATCGCCATATCGAATCTTACTTTTGTAAGTGAAACCGGCGCAAAATTTATCTCCGGTGAGAAAATCGTCGAGCCAATCCAACGAGAAATCCGCCTGACAGGCCCTGTTGTCTTTGTACGGCACGAAAAGCTCTTTGAGCTCGACAGATGGCGCTCCCGATTGTTCCGTATAACCCCAACCTGTCACCTAAAAAAACAAATTCACAACGATCGTTCCAAATTTTCCGCGAATTTCCCGCGAATTTCTATCGACAAAACAGCGCTCAATACGAGAAAATTTTCCAGTCCACAAAATGGCGGGCGACAGTCCGGCCATCTTGCATACAAAATGGCGGTCGTCAACAAAATGGCAGGCGATCGTCCGGCCATCTTGAATACAAGATGGCGGCCGCCTACAAAATGGCGGACGATCGTCCATTCAAAATGACGGACGACCTACCGGCCATCTTGCACACAAAATGGCGGTCGTTTCGGTACTCTTACTTTTGTTGTGAAACCCGGCGCAGAATTTATCATCGGTTAGATGTTTGTCCAACCAGTCGCTGTCGTACTCGAGCTTGCAATCGTCGTCCACTTTGTACGGTACCACCAACTGCTGGAGCTCTCCGGCCGGCGGTCCCGAAGCGGTACTGTATCCCCAGCCGGTCACCTGGAAATTACGATATAACATCCACCGCATCGACCGGACGTGGTACCCATCGATCGCGTAATTCAGCGCTGTTTTATCGGATTCGTACCGAGTACCACAATCTAGAATTCAGTCTAGTGACTTTATTTATACGAAAATTAATGTTGGTAACAAAATGGCGGACGATGGCGGTACTCGCGACGCCTCCGGTGACTTGATAATTGAAACGTATTCGTCAATAAAGCTGGTAGTACTTACGATTCCTCTCATGTCGTTAACCAAATCGAAACTCGGTAAATTCTTGAAGCAAATTGGTTGTACCGTTATCGATAAATCTAGCCTTTTAGTTGTCACCAACATGGCTATGTCGTTGCCGTAATGCTGATTTATACCTCTGTAGTACTTGTGTGTCAAAATTTGATCCACCTGAAACAAAACTTCAATTGTCAAACTTGTCACTCGTCAAACTTGTCACTTGTCAAACTCTCAAACAGACCAATTAACCAACTATCAAACTACGAAACTTGCGTATTAAGCTGTCAAATTGCTGTCAAAGTTTGGTACTCACTGTGGAATATTGCGCCGTCAGGTCCCTGGGATCCTGGTACTCGTTGTAGTGCTTGCCCAAGCCGACTTTGATGCGATCGTTGTCGAACTTTTTACCATAGAGATCGGTGACGCAATGGGCGGCCGTCAGTACCACTCGCCTGGTGAGCATGGTACCGCCGCAGACGTTCTTCTCCTCGCCTTGGTTCACTTTGAAAACGGCCGCCGCCCACGGGTAGTCGTTCAGTACCGCCGTTTTGCCGTTGACTACCAGCACTTGGGCGTTGGTACGCTTCTTACCGCAAACTGAAACATCGATGGTACTGATCGGTACTACCTTCTATCGCTGTAGGACTGTACTGTATACGGTGAGGAAATTGGTAGGAAAAATGGTACCGTTCTAAAGTTATCGGATGAGGTAATGGTGTGGATTAAGACCTACTTGGTACGCATTTGGGTTCCGGTACTGTCCATTCGCCGTCGAAGCAATATCCCGTTTCGTGGGTACGATTGACGGGTTCGCAGAAGGGCGAGCAGGTGTAATTGAAGCTCGATCTGCTTCTGGCTTTTTCGCAATCTATGATCCGGTTGTTGTGATAGCAGCTCACCCTGGTGTACTCGTCACCCGTGTAAACCGGACAGTTTTCTAACGAAATAACAATAACGTAATGGTACCATGGTACCAACGAAACTCGGCTAGTACCAGTGGGTGGTACCTATCGCTCACTCTGATGACTCGCTCCGATTTTAATAGGAACGAGAGTTCAAAGTGAGCGATAGGTACCATCGTACCTCCTAATCTGGTGTTGGTACTCGTACGGGTACCGCCTTGGTTCTTCTTGTTCGGTTTGGTGTTGTTGCGTCCGGCCGAGTTCAATCTGTCGTCTGCTCGCTCGTCTTCCTCATCTTCGTATTCATCATCGTAATCATCATCATCAGTACCGCGGTGTACCTTCACCTCGGTGATACCGCCCAATCCGACGCCGCCCAAGATGGTCTTTTTGTTCTTCGACTTGGTGATCACCCCGCCGTCAGGGCTGCCAATGATTTCGTAATCACCGGATATGACGGGCCTGCGCCTGAGGTGGTTCCTGTAGCTCCGGAAGTTCCCCGCGTATCTGCTTTGCCTCTTCTGTCGCGGTTTACCAGCCATGGTTCCTGCAGCAACAAATTTCTATTATAGTAGGTACTGCTTTTTTTGGTTTGTGTTTGTGGTACCTAGTTGTTTCGGTGTGAAATTGGATAAGAGGTAGATTAGGAACTTGTGGATTCTGGGGATCTTGCGACTTAGTACCTACTGGTTTTGGGGATGAGTTGGACAAGAGGTGGACTAGAAATGGGAATTTGAGGATTCTAGGGATCTTGTGAATGAGTACCTACTGGTTTTGGGTATGAGTTGGACAAGAGGTGAACTAGAAGTGAGAATCTGAGGATTCTGGGGATCTTGTGAATGAGAACCTACTGGTTTTTGCGGATGAGTTGCACAAGAGGTGGACTAGAAATGGGAATTTGGGGATTCTGAGGATATTGTGAATCAGTACCTGCTAGTTTTGAGGAGGAGATGGACAAGAGATGGACTAGAAATGGATATCTGGGGATTCTGGGGATCTTGTGAATGAGTACCTACTAGTTTTGGGAATGAGTTGGACAAAAGGTGGACTAAAAATGGGAATTTGGGGATTCTGGGAATCTTGTGAATGAGTACATACTGGTTTTGGGAAGGAGTTGGACAAGGTATAGACTAGGAATGAGAATCTGGGGATCTAAATGGCGAGAATTTTCTGGAAATGGTTTTCCTTAAATGGCTGTTAATGAACTAGAAGATGGTACCATAAAGAGATAGTAGAAATTGAGAAAGACTTTTTGCTACCGTTCCAACATCCGATAGAAACGATAAGGTACTAATTAAACTTCATACATAAGTCATATTTATCATCTATATTTCTCTAAAACATTTATATTTCTTCTAACATTTCTTCTATTCTATATTTATCCTAACATCTAGCAAATACAAAACACCATCTCCATAGAAGTCCAACCACCAGGTCCAACTAAACCACATCACCACCAACGCCGCCGTCCGCCACCAGAATCCCATCGACGACGCCCTCGCGTACCACGGCGCCCCGCCCGCCCGCGCCGCCCCTCACCCGCCACCCGAACCGCCTCCGCACCTCTTCGCCCTTCTTGCGCAGCTCCTCGTTGAAGCCGCCCTCGAACCGGTACGGCTGGTCGCCGTTCTTGATCACGTACCGCCCCCCGGGCGTGATGTACACCTTCCGGTCGCCGTTCCTGATGATGGTGCCGCCGTCGGGGCCGCGGACGTACCGCCGCTGGCCGTCTCTGACGATCAACCGCCCGTCTTGGGTGCTGATCAACTTCCTGGTGCCGTCTTTGATGACGGTGGAACCGTCGGCGCCGGTCATGTAGGTCACGGCTCGCTTCGATCGGATCAGGTCTGTACAGTACACAGTAGTAGATAGTAGATAGTAGATTAGTAGATAGTAGACGTAAAAGTAGGTAGATAGCAGTAAAGGTGGTGTAAAATATGGTAACAGGTTTGTTGTGGTGTTTGTTGTTGGAGATGGTTGTTGTGTGGAGATAGATGGAGATTAGTGGAGATAGTAGATAGTAGATAGGGTAGATTAGTAAATATAAAAGGTAGATAGTAGATATAGTGTACTATAGGTATAGGTAGATAATAAATAGCAGAAGGTGTGTTGTAGAATATAGTTAATGGTTTGTCGTAAAGTAGTTGATGGTTGTTGTGTGAAGATAGTTAGATGGAGATTAGTGGAGATACTAGATAGTAGATAGGGTAGATTAGTAAATATAAAAGGTAGATAGTAGATATAGTGTACTATAGGTATAGGTAGATAATAAATAGCAGAAGGTGTGTTGTAGAATGTAGTTAATGGTTTGTCGTAAAGTAGTTGATGGTTGTTGTGTGAAGATAGTTAGATGGAGATTAGTGGAGATAGTAGATAGTAGATAGGGTAGATTAGTAAATATAAAAGGTAGATAGTAGATATAGTGTACTATAGGTATAGGTAGATAATAAATAGCAGAAGGTGTGTTGTAGAATATAGTTAATGGTTTGTCGTAAAGTAGTTGATGGTTGTTGTGTGAAGATAGTTAGATGGAGATTAATGGAGATAGTAGATAGTAGATAGGGTAAATTAGTAAATATAAAGGGTAGATAGTAGATATAGTATACTATAGGTATAGGTAGATAATAAATAGCAGAAGGTGTGTTGTAGAATATAGTTAATGGTTTGTTGTAAAGTAGTTGATGGTTGTTGTGTGGATATATATAGTAGATAGTAGATAGTAAATATAGATAGTAGGTAGATAGTAGATATAAAATAGGTAGATAGCATCAGTAAGGTGCTGTAAAATATGGTAAATGGTTTATTGTGGAGTAGTTGATGGTTGTTGTGTTGAGGCAATTAGACGGATATTAGTGGAGATAGTAGATAGTAGATAAGGTAGATTAGTAAATGTAATAGGTAGATAGCAGTTAGTAGATAGTAGATATAAAAGTAGGTAGATAGCAGAAAAGGTCTTGTAAAATATGATAAATGGTTGGTTGTGGAGTAGTTGATGGTTGTTGTGTGGAGAAAATAAATAGTAGATTAGTAGATATAGTAGGTATATGTATAGTAGATAGCAAAAGAAGTGTCGCATAATGGCATGTAGTAGGTAAATGGTTGGCTGTGGAATATAGTACATGGTCAAGGTTGCTTTTTAGTCGGATAGATTTTTGGTAGATAGTTGTTTGATAGTAGATAGTAGATAGTAGATGTAAGGAAGTAGATAGTAAATGAAGTGTAATAGAGCAGTAAATGGTTTGGTATTGAATAGTAGATGGTTTAAGTACCTACTTGATGGTTGCTTTTGAATCGTACAGGCTTCTTATAATTTGTGTAAGGTACAGACAACAGATTATAGATAGTGTATAGTAGATAGATAGTAGATAGTCAATAGTAGATAGTATATAGATAGTAGAAGGTACATAGTAGATGATGGATGGTAAATAATAGATGGTAGATAGTAGACGGTAGATAGTCGATGGTAGATAGCAGATAGTAGATAGATAGTAGATGGTAGATAGTAGAATGTAGATAGTAAGATAGTAGATAGAAGATTGGTTTCATATTATAACGCATTTTCTTGGATACGAATAGATTTATTCCGAGTACATAACGTTTAGTAGAGATGGGGATTACAATAAAACAGTGACAAAATAACTGGTTAAATAATCACTGGAAGCATTATTTCGCAGGACAATATAATCTCAATCAATAATAATAAATCGGTGTTCTACCTTGGGTGGTAAGATGTCCGCCGCGACCGCCGCTCCTCCTCACCGACGATTCCTCCTCGACGGAACCGCCTCCGTTCCTTCCCGCCGCCAAACTGCCCCCGATCCTCGCCGATATCCTTCCTCTACCGCCGCTCGACACCGACACCTCCTGCTCGAATATATCCTTTCCGTTATTCGTGTGTTTTATCTCGAATCCGCCATTTTGGTCGCCATCTTTGATGGTTGTGGTGTTGCCTTTTCTCGTCACCTTCGGCTTCCCGTCGCTTTGAATGGGAAATCCTCCATTTTGATTGGGATATCCTCCATTTTGATTGGGAAATCCTCCATTTTGATTGGGATATCCTCCATTTTGAATAGGATATCCTCCATTTTGAATAGGATATCCTCCATTTTGAATAGGATATCCACCATTTTGATTGGAAAATCCTCCATTTTGATTGGGATATCCTCCATTTTGATTAGGATATCCTCCATTTTGAATAGGATATTCTCCATTTTGGTTGGGATATGCGTTGTTAACGTACGGATCTCTGGGGTAGTGGGTACCTTGGAAGTTCTCCGGTACTCTATTTCTATACAACACGGTACCGTCGGGCGCTGTGACCACTCTGCGGAAGCCATCTTTGTAGATGGTAGTACCGTCGACTCCTGTGATGATCTTTAGATCGCCCGATCGTAGCACCATCGATTTTCCGGGTCCTTTTATGTACCGTTGGTTCGGAGGATAACCAGCTTGTCTTCTGGACCTCCTGGTGGTACCTATCAGAATAGAAAAATATATGGAATATGCTGGAAGAACTGGATTTGGTGCACTTCTCCATTCGAAGCAATACAAAATGTAATATAAATTATTCTGGAAATAAAGCTAATACCTTTGGAAATATGAGAGTAACAGAAATGGTGTAAATAAGAAAGTTATAGAAAGGAGTTTTGACTATAAGATAGTGCTAAGTGGAAGCTTTTAGGATGAGTAGTTTGGAAGTTATAGATGGAAACATGAAGTTGATGCATGGTTATTCTATTACTGGATATTTATCGAGAAAAACAGAAATATCTACAAAACAACAATATCTAGAAAAAAACGCTAAATGAGAAAATCATAAAGCGAAGTTTTCTCTACAAATTGACGCAAAACGGATGTTTCTAGCCCAACTCGTTTGAGTGCTATGCTCAAAAGTTGGGACAGTAGTCATATTCAATGGTTTTTTCATTACTAGATAATCACCAAGGAAAATTGAAATAACTCTAAAACTACAAGAGTTAGGAAAATACTCC
This sequence comes from Phyllotreta striolata, assembly GCA_918026865.1. Lineage (NCBI taxonomy): Eukaryota > Metazoa > Arthropoda > Insecta > Coleoptera > Chrysomelidae > Phyllotreta > Phyllotreta striolata. The sequence continues at coordinate 4,030,801 of OU900107.1, forward strand.
AAATGGGACAGTTATAGAGCGGAGTTTTCTCTACAATTTGATGAATATCGGAAGTTTCTAGTTCGACTTGTTTAAGAGCTATGTTCAAGAATTGGGACAAGAGTCATATTCAATGGTTTTTCTATTACTAGATAATCATCAAGGAAAATTAAAATAACTTTAAAACTGCAAAAGTTAGGAATATACTCCAAAGAGTCAGTTATAGAGCGGAGTTTTCTCTACAAATCGACGCAAACCGGAGGTTTCTATCCCAACTCATTTGAGAGTTATGCTCAAGAATTGGGACAAGAGTCATATTCAATGGTTTTTCCATTACCAGATAATCAAAAAGAAAAATGGAAATGACTCTAAAACTACAAGAATTAGAAAAATACTCCAAACATTACAGTTATAGAGCGATGTTTTCTCTACAATTTGACGCAAACCGGAAGTTTCTAACCCAACTCGTTCGAGAGCTATGTAAAATCAAACGGGAAAGTTACAGTTACAGTCCAGAGGATACCCAGCTCGTCTTCCGGACCTCCTGGTGCTCTAACAGAACAGAAAAAAATATGGAACATGCTCAAAGAACTCGACTTGGTGCACTGGAAACGTTTTATTTACGCCATTCGAAGCAATACAAACATACAGCTAACACAAATTATTCTTAAAAAAAAATATCTGGATAAAGAGAAGAAGCTGGATCAGTACACGTGTCCGCCGCGTCCTCCGTTACCGATGACGATGCCGTTGACGACGGTACGATCGAGCAGAACGCCGTCCCCGCCGCGTCCCCCCACCGCCTCGGCGCCGCCCCTGAACGGGTCCTCCCCCTCGCCGGCCGTCTCCCGATGGAAGGTGCCGCCCAGGATGACCTTTCGATTGCCCTCGCGCACCACGAACCGACCCTTTTTGCTCAACGTCACGCTGCGCAGGCCGTCGTCGAAGGCGAATCCTTCGCGATCGCTGTCGTCCTTCAGCAGGAACGAGCCGCCCGGTCCCCGGAAGGACTTGGTCCTCCTTTTGGTGCGCTTCGTGGCTGCGGAATAAAAATCGCTGGGTCATTGGTGGTCTTGGTGGGAGGACTGGTGGTCTTGGTGGGCGGTTTTGGTCCGGTTTTCGGTGGGTTATTGCACGATGGTATGCACTTGTTATGCACGTAAATAAAACGTTAACCACCGAGGTACTCGTTGGTACTCGTTCGCTCATTCGATAGCTTGGAGGAATTTTGGATCGGCTCGGTTTGAACTCAAGATTCAAATCAAGTTAATTCAAAATTCACATACGAGAGAAGATTGCTCGATTACTCGATGGCTAGCTTTGCTATATTGAACAACTTTTGCAAGTAAAGTACCCTAGTACCTTGTAATAGGATTTGAACTAGGTTAAAATCAAGTTGACTCAAAATTCACATACGAGAGTAGATTGCTCGATTACTCGATGGCTAGCTTTGCTATATTGAACAACTTTTGCAAGTAAAGTACCCTAGTACCCTGTAATAGGATTTGAACTAGGTTCAAATCAAGTTGACTCAAAATTCACATACGAGAGAAGATTGCTCGATTATTCGATTGCTAGCTTTGCTATATTGAACAATTTTTGCAAATAAAGTACCCTAGTACCTTGTAATAGGATTTGAACTAGGTTAAAATCAAATTGACTCAAAATTCACATACAAGAGAAGATTGCTCGATTATTCGATTGCTAGCTTTGTTATATTAAACAATTTTTGCAAGTTTAGTACCCTAGTACCCAGTAATAGCAGCAACAGCTCTGGACTACAAAGCATGATGGTCCAAAATTAGCGCAGCAATTTATCCGATCTAGTACTGGTAGTGTATAGAAAATGATACAGGTTTTTATAGTTGTGATGGACAGGAGTTTAGGATGGTCCAGTACAGGTACTAGATCTTTGATGGTACAGAACTGGTAATGGGAAACTTGAACCAGTTCAAGAACCATCACGCTTGTATTGGTCGAACTACTTTCTTTACTACCACAGAGCTAGTTGGAGGAATGTTAGAAGAAAATTTTCAAAAATATCAATTTTTGAACCCACCTTGCTGTCCATTGCTGGTCTGTTTGGTACTCTTCTCCTTCGCATCTTCTTCTTTCTTCTCATCATCGTGCTGCTTACGTCCTTTGCTAGAATCTTGCTTATGTCCTTTGCTAGAATCTTGCTTATGTCCTTTGGTAGAATCTTTGGACGCTTTGGAAGCCTTGGAAGCTTTGGAATCTTTGGAGGAAGTGAGTGTAGCATCACCTCCTCGACCACCGGTCGCTCTAATCACTCCTCCAACGATCGGATCACCTCTAATGATGATCCCATGGCCTCCTTTACCTCCTCTGACGACTGTCAACGGTTCATCATCATCATCGTTTTTCTTTGAGTAAACTTTAACGTCTCCTCCTTTACCACCACGACCCTCTACGGTTTTCTCTATACCATTTTTGAGCACCAAGCCATCGCCTCCATCGCCTCCTGTTACGCTCTTACCGTTGCTCCTGACGTTCTCTCCATCTTTACCTTCACCATTATCGCCGGATTTACTCGTACCTTCTGCGAAATAGATTGTATGAATTAAGGAATATTGGTGGGTGGATGATGATCGAACGTACTTTTAGAGGTGTCCCTTCTTCTCCGTTGTTTCAAACCGTTTTGGTTGAGCAGATCCTTAGCCCAATCGGGCAAATCGTCGTCGGCGTCGCCGAAGACGTCGCCCTCCACCAGGACGCCGTCCTGCCCCACGGACACGTGCCCTTCGGCTCTGAGGCTCAACGTCCCGGGCCCGTCCAATCTACCGTAGGCCGATTGCTTGATGGTGCCCGATCGCCCGTTGGTCCACTTCGATTGGGTCAGTTTAACTGAAACGTCGCTGCTCTAGTACAACCGTTTGGTGCTCGGAACGGTACTACTTACTTTCCTTCTGGCGCTTCTGCCTGGTGCTTCTCGCGAAGCGAACCCTGACGTCTTGGCCTCTTCCACCTACGCCTACCAAGGTGTCGCCTTGGTCGCTCCAATGGTACCCATCGGAGATTTCGCCGCCTCTTCTGATGGTCCTATCTTTCGTGGGTCTTCGGCGGTTCCCGTCGATGGTGACGTCGCCGCCGCGCCCGCCCACCGCGACTATGGAGCCGCCCCAGGTGGAGTCGCCCGAGGCGACGACGCCCGTCCTGCCGTCGCCGCCTCGCACTTCTACATCTACAGGTTCCCCGTAGTCGGGCCAGCCTCTGACGACGACGTCGCCGCCCCTGCCGCCGACGCCGACGGCGTTTCTGGCGCCGAGGCGGTCGCCGTCTTCGAGCACGAGGCCGTCGCCGCCGCGGCCGCCGCGGATCTCCAGTTGGGAGCCGTAGGGGTCCGCTGGGGGTCGCGGTTTTTGCCTGGGGCTGGGCCGCTCTCTGGAGGCGGTGGTGGAGGTTGGTTCTTCGTCGCCGCCGAAGAAGTAGTCGAGTATGCCTCTTTTCTGGACGCTGCCTGCGGGTTGCGATTGGTCGGTGAGATAACGCGGTGGTGACGTCACGGAAGTGTGTAGTTGAATGGAGTATATGTATGATTTTTTTTTTAATTGAGATATCTTGGGAAGTAGGAGAGTTAGAGACATGGTGTAAATGGGAAAGTTGTAGAGAGGAGTTTTTTCTATAGGGTAGTGTAAACTGGATGTTTTTAGAATGAGTAGTTTAGGAGTTATAGCAGGAAATTTAAAGTTGTTGGTGTGGCTTTTCGATTGCTTGGTAAGTTTGTGAAAAATCGAAATATCTCTGGAAATAGGAGGGTAAGAGAAATGGTGTAAATGGAAAAGTTGTAGTGAGGAGTTTTCCCTATAAAACGGTGCTAATTGGAAGATTTTAGGATGAGTAGTTTAGGAGTTATAGAGGGAAATATGAAGTTGATGCATGGTTATTCTATTACTAGATAATCATCAAGAAAATTTGAAATATTTCTAAAACTACATGAGTTAGAAAAATACTCCAAATAGGATAGTTATAGAGCGGAGTTTTCTCTACAATTTGGTGCAAACCGGAAGTTTCTAGCCCGATTCGTTTGAGAGGTCTACTCAAGAATTGGGACAAGAGTCACATTCAATGGTTTTTCTATTAGTAGATAATTATCAAGAAAAATGGAAATAACACTAAAACTACAAGAGTTAGGAAAATATTCCAAATGGGACAGTTATCGAGCGGAGCTTTCTTTACAAATTGACAAAAACCTGAAGTTTCTAGCCCAAAACGTTTGAGAGCTATGCTCAAGAATTGGGACAAGGCTCATCTTCTATGGTTTTTCTATTAGTCTCTAATCATCAAGAAAAATTGAAGTAACTCTAAAACTACATGAGTTAGGAAAGTACTCCAAATAGAATAGTTATAGAGCGGAGTTTTCTCTACAATTTGGTGCAAACCGGAAGTTTCTAGCCCGACTCGTTTGAGAGTTATGCTTAATAATTGGGACAAGAGTCATATTCAACGGTTTTTCTGTAACTAGATAATCATCAAGAAAAATTGAAATAACTCTAAAACTACAAGAGTTACGAAAATACTCCAAATTAGTTAGTTATAGAACAAAGTTTTCTCTACAAATTGACGCAAACCGGAAGTTTCTAGCCCGACTCGTTTGAGAGCTACGCTTGGTACAAGAACCACATTCAACCCAATCAAACTTACCTTTACAACGGACCTGTACCGTACTACTGCACGGTACTACATAAGACGGTACGATTTCCCCATCACAGGTATAAGCCAGGACAGTACTGGAATCCACTTTATCACCGGGAAATCCCACTTTTCCTTTAACCACCTCCCATTTCCCGCCCGCCGGATGATCGGGCAACACGCAATCGCTGAAAATAACAAATAAACAATTTTTCAGAATATTAAAAGATTTAAATAACCTTGTAATTGTCGAAGATGCGGTTAGCATAACTGGTCATAATGATGTTGTGTTTCTCGAGTTATTAATATTAATAGATACGTTAAAAATAAACGAAAATTTGTTATAGTTTGACGTAATTCGTTGATTATGTTGTAAATAAGATTTAATCGGGAAATTAGTGTAAATTGCGCGTTAAATTGCTCGACGAAGAGATTGTTAAAGTTTCGGGAAAAGATAAAAAATGATTTTATACTCCGTTCGCTATCGGGAGATAGTAATAGAAGGTAAATTTTGTATGAAAAAAATTGTCAAAATTCCAAAAACTTTTACTGTTATTTTACTGTAGTAGTTGTAATATTATCAGAAATAAGTGCTTGAACTTTGGAAGCTAAAAGAGAAGCTCAAAATATGACAGAAATTTGAATGTTATTTTATCGGAAATATCAAATTTTTGAAAGAATTCGTTTCTACAAGATTTTTAAAGATGACAATAGTTTAATAATTTTGTGTATTGGAATTTTAAAAGTAATTTTTCGTAAAAACGGTTCACTTTACGAAATATCAACAAGTATACCTTTTTGATGTAAAAAACTTCATTTTTTCATATTCTTTAAACGAATCAATAGAAAAGGTTAAAATAAAAAAGTTAGGTTAGAATTACCCCACGAATCTCCCATTTTAACCCAACCCTGGACAACTTTTTTAACCCGATTTAATAGTACCTTAAGACATTTCATTTGTTTAGTACCTGTACCAAATTTCATCATTTTCCCTTCACTATTAATGAAATTATTAATAAAAATACCTCTTCAAGAATCCATCTTTAACACCCTTTATACCGATAACCAATGACATTTAAATTTTTGTCACATTTTGATGTTCTCTACTTGCTCCAAAAGTTTGACCACTTATTTCAGAAACACCCTGTGTAGGGTGAAATTTGTTGAAGAAAGAAATTGTAATATTCTGCATAAGAAACCAGTTTCTAAAAGTATAATTCATAATCTAGTAATTAAAGCTTTATTGGAATATTAATTAAATTAACCATTATTAAAATCATCTTGACAACATTAATTACTGCAACTTAATAGCACTTTTAAGATGATCTCGGTCTATATAAAATTATTAATTATTTATTTAATAGTACCTACTATTATTGAATTTACTGCTTTATAAGAAGCTTAGATACTTCCTGATGGCGAACGGAGTATAAAAAAAACTATAAAAATAACTATTAAAAAATTCCTACTCACCTACTGCCTAAACACGTGCTAACATGTCCGTAAATACCTAAATCAAAAATATAAAAAATAACAAATTTTGCACAAAACAAATCCGAATATTATATTTACCCAAAGCGATCAAATATCGCCAAAACATCTTCCTCTCGCAATTTAATTAATCGATTAATTAACGAAGAAATTAACTGAGCATGCTACGATAATTTCGTGATTTTATTCTCGATTAGTTCGTTTCGATTGTTTCGTCGTCTGCGCACTCTTGATTACTGCGAGATGAAAACAGAGTAGCCGGTTATTTAAGATAGTTATTGAAGAAATGTTGTTTTGAAATGGGAAGAAACGCGCGCGGGAAAACCCGGCGTGTAATTGGCGGGAATCCCCGGCGGGCGGGTCGGGTTTTCGATGGTGGAATTTTATTTTATTTTTTTTATTTTTTTTATTTGTTTTATTAATATTTTTTTGTTGTGGGCCCGAAGGCGGTGTGGGTCTGGCCCGTCGTTAAGAAGTGGTTTTTTTTATTCGTAATATTGCAAGGATTTTTTTTTTGGTTGTGATTGATGTTGGTTTTTAGAGGTATTTGTGGGGTGTTTGGGTCAAAAGTTTGATTTGTTTTTTAGAGGAATTTTCGAGGGTTTTTTATTGGTAAATTTTTGTTGGTTTTTAGAGGAATTTACGGGTGTACTTTGTGGCAAATGTTTGTTGGTTTTTAGAGGAATTTTCGAGTGTTCATCTTGGTAAATTTTTGTTGGCCTTTAGAGGAAATTTTAAGTGTTCTTCTTGCTAAATTTTTGTTGGTTTTGAGGAATTTTCGAGTGTTCTTTGTGTTAAGTTCTTGTTGGTTTTTAGAGGAAGTTTCGATTGTACTTTTTGGGGAATTTTTGTTGGTTTTTAAAGGAATTTTCGAGTGTTCTTTGTGTTACATTTTTGTCGGTTTTTAAAGGAATTTTCGAGTGTTTTTCTTGATAAATTTTTGTTGGTTTTTAGAGGAAATTTTAAGTGTTCGTCTTGGTAAATAATTGTTGGTTTTTAGAGAAATTTTCGAGTGTTCTTGGAAAATTTTTGTTGGTGTTTGGAGGAAATTTCGAGTGTTCTTTGTGTTAAATTTTTATTGGTTTTTCAGAGGAATTTTCGAATGTTCTTTCTTGGTAAATTTTTATTGGTTATTAGAGGATTTTATTTGTTTTTGGACATTTTATGGATCGTTAATTTTCGGCAAATTATTCTTTGTTTTTAAAGAAATTTTCTGGAGTTTTTTTTAGAAAAATTTAGTTTGATTTTAGACTAATTTTCGAGTGTCCTTTTTGTAAAATTTTTGTTTTATTTTAGACGAATTTACGAGGATTTCTTTTGACAAAGTTTTTTGGATTGTTAATTTTCGACTATATTTTTTGTTAGTACAGAAATTTTCTGGAGTTTTTTTTTGCGAAAAATTAATTTGTTTTTAGACGAATTTTCGACTATCCTTTTTGGCAAAAATTTTTGTTTGTTTACAATGTATAAAATTTTTAATTAAATTACCAAATTGCAGAAGGACGATTATATTTATCATCAATTAAAATGATATTGCAGCGTTTTAATCTGAAGAAAATAAACATGCAAATACGATTAAAAATAAATTTATTTAAACGAGGGGTTATCTCATTTATCTCAAGACGTACACTGATCGGGTTTTCCGTGAACTTTATCCGTATTTATCTTTTTACAATAATTAATGCAATTTATTAATTATTTATTTAATTACTAACTGATATCACTGAAGAAATTTATGCTAATTTGTTATTCCTAATTTTTTTCCTTAAAAAAAATTACAGGGTTTACAAAAGTTAAAGGATTGGTAAAAATTCTGTCCATCCTCGTTGCCATCCTCAGTGTCATCGCTGTCCTTCTCATCCTCGTTATTTTTCTTCATCTTCAAATCTTCTTAAAAAATTCTCCATCTCCAAACAAAAACTGTCAAATTTACCTCATAAAAAAACCCAATTCTAATACTTTAATAATACTTTATTGAGCAAAAATACTTTATCCATCAATCGATAATTGATTGATTTCAAGAGTAAAGCTAATACAAAATGGCGACCATTAACCTAAGCAAACTGATTAATCCATCCCATAACTAAAAGAACGCAGTATCGGCGTAATCACCACCAGGTGGGGTCCTCTTCGGAGATGGTGTACTTCTCACCAAGTAGATTTCATCACGTGCTGAAGACTTCTTCCCGTCAGAGCTTACTGCGAGTTTTCCTCCAGTACCGATTCTCACGTGACCTCCAGCAGGTCCCTTGGAACTCACCTCCGTGATGATAGTTTTACCGCCTTCGCCATCTTCAAAAATGGAGTAACTGGATCCGTCTTCACCAGGTCGTTTTCCATCGCTTCCAGAAGGTTTTCCACCTGTTCAAAACAAGTTTAAATCAACCCACCTGGTGCTAAGAGCTCTCTATGATGATGATTTAACTTCTTGGCGACTTCCTGATGCTTACCTCGTTTGTTACCAGTGGTGATTCTCACACCACTTCCTCCAGATCCCCTAGAATTATCATCAATTCCATCATCTTCACTGTCTTCGAATATGGAGTAACTGAATCCATCATCACCAGGTCGCCTTCCAGAAGGTTTTCCACCTGTTAACAACAAGTTTTAATCATCCTACCTGGTGCTAAGAGCTCTCTATGATCATCTAATTTCATGGTGCTTACCTCGTTTATTACCAGTGGTGATACTCACACCAGATCCCCTTGAATTATCATCAGTTCCCTCATCTTCACTGCCTTCGAATGTGGAGTAACTGAATCCATCATCACTAGGTCTCTTTCCACCGCTTCCAGAAGGTTTCCTACCTGTGAACAACAAGTTTAAATCATCCCACTTGGTGCAAGATGTGTTTTTTTATGATCCAATTGAGTGTTGACTTCTTGGTGCTTACCTCGTTTGGTTCCACTGTCTTCTTCACCAAGTGTAACATCTCCACCAGCTCCTCCAACGGCAGTTATGACACCATCGACGTTTCCACGTATCACCAAACCCTTGGCTCCGTTTCCACCTCGAATCTGGATGGTTTGGTGTCTGTTCTTCTTCTTATTCCTGCGATTCAGGCTCACTCTACCATCATTTCCTAGGGATAACACGGGAACGTCGTCATCTTCATCGTCGTCTTCTGCAAATGGAAGTTTAAGAGAGTTAATGGTAAGATTTTGCTCCAGGTCGCGTATTCTTATGGTACAAAATTGTCCAGAATTGTCCAAAATCCAGGTTGGGTTACTGCTGCGTTTGGAGTATTCTTCGGATATTTTTCTGTTTTTGCCGGGGGGAAAGCTTTGAAGCGAGATAAACGATGGTACCGCGAAGGTACCACGATGGTAAGTCGAGCGGGTGTTAGCTTGGGGGTGGAGAAGCAGGAAAGCGTCGAATGGGGGCGGTGGACGTTTCGGTGGAGGAGATTTTCCTTGGTTCTTTTGGTGTTTGATGGTCGGCGATGGAGAAGATGGCTGATTGGAAATTATTCAAGTGGTTAAACTTGTTGGTCGAGTAGAAGGAAGAACTAGAAGTTTCTTTCTTGGTTACTTCGTAGTGGAGAACTGTGATACTCATCGTCATCTTCAGCAGCTTTATTAGAACTTCCTGGGGTTTTCCAGAAAAGAATTAAGATATTTCTTTTCATCTACACCAATTTGTTTGGAACTCCTTCGTGATTTCTGGAGAAGAGCTAAGATATTTCTTTTCATCTTTACAAGTTTCTTTAAAACTTCCTGGTGGTTTCCGAAAAAGAACCAAGATATATCTTTTCATCTTCACCAGTTTCATTAGAACTTCCTGGTGGTTTCCGGAGAAAAACTAAGATATTTCTTTTCATCTTCACCAGTTTCATTAGAACTTCCTGGTGGTTTCCGGAGAAGAACTAAGATATTTCTTTTCATCTTCACCAGTTTCATTAGAACTTCCTGGTGGTTTCCGGAGAAGAACTAAGATATTTCTTTCCATCTTCACCAGTTCCTTTAGTACTTCCTGGTGCTTTAAACTCCTCTTTACGATTATTCATTGTACTCCAAAATCCCAACGTTTCGATATTACAATCACACCCTTCACCACCATCTCCTACAACCATCCAGGAACATCCTCTACTACATCTACAACCATCTTAGAACATCCTGCTGGTCCTGACCGTCCTCAGTTAGTTAGCAAAGTATGTACATTCTGCGACAGCCACCCGCAACGTACCTTCCACCTCACGCAGCTCCCTCCTCCTCCTCCTGGTGCGGATGAAGTTCACTCTGAAATTGCCCCACTTATTCAGGAAATTGTCCTCCCACCGTTGGACGTCGCCTCCGTAGCTGCTGCCGGCGTTCACGAACACTTTGCCGTCGACGGAGACGCCGTCGTCGCCCAACCTGACGGTACCTTCTGCCAGTACCGTTAAGGGACCGTTGCCCGCCTGCCGCGCGAACACCTCCTGCACCAAGACGGCCTTGTGCAGGCTGGCCGTTTTGAACTGCCTAACGTAAACTGTACAAAGGCAATTTAGATGGCTACTTGGCGGTCTTCTGCTGGGAACTTACATTCGGCCTGGCGTTTCCTGCGCCCCGACGGTTTTCCTGCTTCCTCCTGGGAACTGTTAGAGGACTTACCGACGAGCAACGGGGTGACATCATCGTAGAATATGGCGTTTCCACGTTGACGAGTACCACCTTTGATCACCAAACCATCACCTCCGTGTCCACCGACGACGAGAGTACCGCCTCCGGGTCGCCGCCTCACTTCGTACCCTTCGCCATCTTCTCCGACTCCTATGATGACGTCTCGCTTCTTCCTGCTACCTCCTGGAAGTGGTACCACTTCCTAGTGAGCGACGCTTCATCTACTACAGCTTCTTTTAGTACTTACCTTGCTGGTCTCGCAGGTCTCTCCTCCTACGCTCGACCTCCACGTCCTCTTCTTCTTCTTCCTCATCGTCGTCGCCGCCGTCTTGAGAGCCGATGACGAGCCCCACGTTGCCGGTACCGCCGACGATGCGCTTCTTGCCCTTGAACTTGTGCACGTTCTTGAGGTAGTTGCGGACGCTGGCGTGGCCGCCGGCGCCGCCGACGCTGCGCACCTTGCCGGTGACGCGGCCGCGCAGGATGACGAGGCCCTCGCCGCCGGCGCCGCCGACGATGTCGAAGGCGCCGTCGCCGGCGGGGCCGTCGAGGAGGGCGTCGCCGCCGCGGCCGCCGGTCGATTCGACGTCGCCGGTGACGTAGATGGCGCGCTTGGACTTGGCGGTCGGGGACCTGGGGGAGGGTTCGGATTTTGATGAAACTGTCGATGGGTTCGTTGGTGAAACTAAAAGATGGTTGGTGAGGCTAAAGAATGGTAGTTGGAACTACATGGAATTGGGTTTGTTATAGTTGTTCTTTTGATGAAGCAGCTGGTTTGATATTGAAGCTAAGAGATGGTTAATGAAGCTAAAAAATAGTTGATGAAACTAAAAGATGGTTGATAAAACTAAAGAATGGTAGTTGGAACTACGTGGAATTGGGTTTGTTATAGTTCTTCCTTTGAAGAAGCAGCTGGTTTGTTATTGAAACTAAGAGATGGTTAATGAAGCTAAAAAATGGTTGATGAAACTAAAGAATGGTAGTTGGAACTACGTGGAATTGGGTTTGTTATAGTTCTTCTTTTGATGAAGCAGCTGGTTTGTTATTGAAACCAAGAGATGGTTAATGAAGCTAAAAAATGGTTGATGAAACTAAAAGATGGGTTGATAAACTTAAAGAATGTTAGTTGAAACGACATGGAATTGGGTTTATTGTAGTTCTCCTTTGATGAAGCAGCTGGTTTGTTATTGAAACTAAGAGATGGTTAATGAAGCTAAAAAATGGTTGATGAAGCTAAAAGATGGTTGATGAAACTAAAGAATGGTAGTTGGAACTACGTGGAATTGGGTGTGTTATAGTTCTTCTTTTGATGAAGCAGCTGGTTTGTTAATAAAACTAAGAGGTGGTAAATGAAACTAAAAGATGGGTTGATAAAACTAAAGAATGGTAGTTGGAACGACATGGAATTGGGTTTATTGTAGTTCTCCTTTGAAGAAGCAGCAGGTTTGTTATTGAAACTAAGAGATGGTTAATTAAGCTAAAAGATGGTTGATGAAACTAAAAGATGGGTTGATGAACCTAAAGGATGGGTTGATAGAAACTAAAAGATGGTTGATGAAATTAAAGAAAATTGGAACTACATGGAATTGGGTTTATTGTAGTTCTTCTTTGAAGAAGCAGCTGATTTGTTATTGAAACTAAGAGATGGTTAATGAAACTAAAAAATGGTTGATGAAACTAAAGAATGGTAATTGGAACGACATGGAATTGGGTTTGTTATAGTTCTTCTTTTGATGAAGCAGCTGATTTGTTAATGAAACTAAGAGATGATTGATGGCATCTCTAGGATCATCTAGGATCATCAGGACTAGGTGAAAATGAGTTTATAAGTTCTGCTTTAACGAAGCTCCTAGTATATTAATGAAATTAAGGGATGGTTAATGAATTGGGTCCATTAGATCTTATCTGATGAAGCAACTGGTTTGTTAATGAAACTAAGAGATAGTTGATGAAATTAAAAGATATTTCATGAGATTAAGAGACGTTAGATGAGACTGTATTGTAAGAAGAGAGAATTGTAAATTGTCATCATGCGTTTGTGATAGAATACAGTGATAGAATGAAATATTAATGAAACTACATAATTACACTAATACTTAATTTTTTTAGCTTAATGAAACACTTGTGTTTTGTCTCATAGATTTAATATTAATGAAACTAATTGGTGTGATAAATGACATTTGTGATGAAAATGATTTAGTTTCATTATTTTCTCGTTTTATGAAACACTTATTATGCACAATGTAATGTAATATTAATGAAACAAATAATGGAAGTAATTAATAAAATTAGTTGTGTGAAATATTGGTATTTTTTAAACGTTTTATAATCGAATTATTCAAATTCTAATTGAATAAAAAATTAATTTTAGAATTTCTTGTAATAAAATTCAATTTTATTACATCTGCAAAAAATATCACGTGGAGCAATTAAATCTGCACGAGTGTTATTAAATAAATACCAATTTAATTGACTAATTAAAGCAATTAACTCACCTATCATCTTTGCCAATACTGGCGCAACAAGCCAACGACACTCCAATCACTGCAAGTACATTAATTAAACCATAATTAATAAAAACACTGATACAAATTAATTACGACAAAAAAAACATGTTCAATTACCTGCAATTAATAACACTTTTAGCGACATTTTTAATTGATAAAAATTAGCAAATTCTGCACATATTCAACACACACATATAAAAAATATCTTCCTATACCGAGCCTACTCGGATCGTTTTTCGTTTCTGTTAATTATCTCGATCAGACCGATTCCAGCGAGTGCTCGATCTCGATTAGACGATCGTCGGGATTTAAAAGATTATTTATTCTTGGCGCTCGATCGAGAGAAAACCCAATTAAAAATGGAAGTTGAATTCGGCGCGGAATTCCCACTCGCCATATGTGAATAAATTTAACCTTCGCTCGATTAGCTGAATTATTATTTTATACCAAGTATTAATTATTCGCTAATTTTCTCAATTGATTTTTGGTTTAATTGTTTTAGTTGAGTTACAGAGTTACAGTAGGCCCCGCCTGTCACTGTCATTGATATGTCATTGGTGATTGTTTGATGTAAATGTCAAAAATTTTAAATTGATTTTTTTCGTAAAATAATGCATTTTGTTGAAACTAAATACATTAAATTTGAATGAGCTTTTTTTAATTAAATTAAATTATTAAATAAATATTTTTTTCTATACGTTTATTAACACAATTTCCAATAGTAGCCTGTGCCTGTCAATATGTCATTTAAACTTCAAATTAAAACGATGAAATGCTATTAAAAAGAAGCGTAAATTCTCAGAAAAATATTTTCAATTAAAGGGATCAATTAAATCAATCATTAAAGTCAATGAATTACTGAAATATGATTTCGCAGGATTTCCCATTTCGAAATATTGATAATATTTTCTATGCCTTTATTAACACAATTTCCAATAGTAGCCTGTTCCTGTCAATATGTCATTTAAATGTCAAATTAAAACGATGAAATATTTACAAAGGGAAATTAATCATTAGAGTCAATGAATTACTGAAATATGATTTCGCAGGAATTCCAGTTTCTCGACCGAAAAAACCAAAAAAAAAATTATAAAATAAAATCTCTCCAACAATATGGCGGAAGATGTGCGATATAAATAAACCCAAAACGGGAAACCGCAGCGGTCGTACGAAATTTCCAAGGTGAAATTCAGAAGTTTATTTCGCATTTATTTATCTACAAAGACATAAACAAACTATAAAATCTTACGTATTTACGTTAAATTACGTAAATAAATATTTGTAAATAAAAATATTGTTGTATTTAAATATGGCTAAATTACGTTAGGGAATCTGAAAAAATTTGTTGATGATATTTTCGGTATATTCGAAGGATCGAAATAGGCCGTGTAAATTAATCAATACTAGTAATAAATCGATCGATAATTCTAAATTCTAAATTAATACTTGTAATAAACCGATAATAATCTGTTCTGAATCTACTCTACTCTATTCTATGTATTCTCTACTCTATTGATAGATACTTTTTACTTCCTCCTCTAGGTACTAAAATATTGATCAATACTTCTAATAAATTAATCAATATTTCTAATAAATTGATCAATACTTCTATTGTAATGGATATCAATACTTCTAATAAATTAATCATTGCTTCCTATACAGGGTGTTTCTAAAATAAGTGGTCAAACTTTGAGTGCAAGTAGAGAATCCTCAAAATATGACGAAAACTTAAATGTTATTTTATCGAAAATCCATAAAAAACTTCTAATTGATCAATGCTTCTAATAAATTGATCAATACTTCTATTGAATTAGACAATACTCCTAATAAATTGATCAATACTATTAATAAATGAAACATTAACTGTAATAAATTGACCATTGCTTCATATAAATTGATCAATACTTGTATTGAAATTGAATAAATTGATCAATACTTCTAATAAATTGATCATTGCTTCCTATACATGGTGTTTCTGAAATAAGTGGTAAAACTTTATAGAGAGCAAGTAAAGAACCTCAAAATATGACGAAAACTTATGTTATTTTATCGAAAATACATAAAAACTTCTAATTGATCAATGCTTCTAATAAATTGATTAATACTTCTAATAAACCGAACATTACCTGTAATAAATTGACCATTGCTTCACATAAATTGAACAATACTTCTATTGAATTGGACAATACATCTAATAAATCGTTCAATACTTATCCCAAATTGGCCTATACTCTTAATAAATTGATCAAACCTTCTAATTGATCAATGCTTCTAATAAATTGATCAATACTTGTAATAAATTAATCTACTTCTAATAAAGTGATTAATACTTCTATTGAATTCGACAACATTTCTAATAAATTCATCAATATTTCTAATAAATTGATGAATTCTTCTATATGATTAAACTTCCTAGACGCGCCCTCTACAATTCAAAGTGACGTACGTCATATTCGAAACGTCTCAATGTCTCTAACCCGACACGTAAAAATAATAATAAATAATTAATAAATACAATTAATAAAATAATAAATATGCCGAACGAAATGATCGAGTTTTTCCTGGCGTTGAACAGCGGCCCGGACATTATGTCAACCTTCACGAAAAACGCCATCGAGAACATCTTGTACGAATGCTGGAACCAATTGACCATCATCAGGCACGTCAACACCTTCAATTTCGGGGAATTCGACAACGACACCGTCCAGTATCAAACCATCGAGGAAAGGTAAACCAACAACCACAACCAATAAATCAACACCATGACCAAGACAATGATCCAAACCGGGAATTGACAACTTTTTTAGGTTAATTAAGCCAAAATAAAGCGAAAATGAAGAATACATTTTTTTGATATCTCGCTTCGTTTTCGAGATATCGATACTTGAAGTTGGACCAAAACAATGTTCAACACCAAGACTAAGACAATGGTCCACATTATGACCAAGACAACGATCTGTACCGCGATTTGATGACTTTTTTAGCTTAATTAAGCCAAAATAAAGCGAAAATGAAGAATCAAATTTTTTGATATCTTGCTTCGTTTTCGAGATATCGATACTTGAAGTTGGACATTTTTTTTAATAAAACAATGATCAACACCAAGACTAATACAATGATCCACACCATGACCAAGACAATGATTTGCAACGCGATTTGACAACTTTTTTAGCTTAATTAAGCCAAAATAAAGCGAAAATTAAGAATAAATTTTTTTGATATCTCGCTTCGTTTTCGAGATATCGATACTTGAGTTGGACATTTTTTTGCACCAAAACTATGATCAACACCAAGACTAAGAAAATGATCCACACCATGACCAAGACAATGATTTGCATCGCGATTTGACAACTTTTTTAGCTTAATTAAGCCAAAATAAAGCGAAAATTAAGAATAAAATTTTTTGATATCTCGCTTCGTTTTCGAGATATCGATACTTGAAGTTGGACATTTTTTTGGAATAAAACAATGATCAACACCAAGACTAAGACAATGATCCACACCATGACCAAGACAATGATTTGCACCGCGATTTGATAACTTTTTTAGCATAATAAAGCCAAAATAAAGCGAAAATGAAGAATAACATTTTTTGATATCTCGCTTCGTTTTCGAGATATCGATACTTGAAGTTGGACATTTTTTTTAATAAAACAATTATCAACACCAAGAGAATGATCCACACCAAGACAATAATCCACACCAAGACCATGACCAAGACCAAAACAATGAACAACACCAAGATAAAGACAATAATTCACACCAAGACCATGACCAAAACCAAAATGAACAACACCAAGACCAAGACAATGATCAACACCAAGACCGTGACCAACACCAAAATAATGATCAACACCAAGGCCAAGACAATGATTAACACCAAAACAATAATCCACACCAAGACCATGACCAAGACAACGACCACACCCAGACCAAAACCAACACCTAGACCATTCTCCAACACAGCGATCTTGATTCTCCTGCTCCACCTTCGTCAGGATAACGAAATCGGAGAACTACGAAGACATGAAGATACCGGCGATCGGCATCAACCAGGACAAGCTGGCCACCGACATCACCAATCTGATCAACGTCTGCAAGAAGACGTCGCACGAGATCGCCCAGAGCGGCACCTACAAGATCCTCAAGGACTCCATCAAGCACTTGAGACGGATGAAGCGCGACGTCGACGAGCTCTACAAGCAGAAGGACGACAACGTCAAATTGATCAAGACGCTCAAAAGTCAAATCGAAGAGGAGCGGAACGCTTCGTTGAAGTTGATCGAGGAGATCGACGACGATATCCAGCAGATTCGGTTCGAGGTCGAGGATATTACTGGTAATGTTTGATCGGGAGAAATTCGCTTGGTGATTGCTTCGAGAGCAATACCTGGAGGTCGAAAGGTGTCTGGGGAGTCTAGAGGTGTTTGTATTTCGGAAGCTTCGCTTGGAGATTACAAAGGATGAAGTGAGAAATCGTTAAGGACTCTTGCAGATGAACCTACGAAGATGCTGGATGCTTCTCTAGCAAGCCTTGTGATCTTGGGAGGCTCCTTTTGGAGTTTATGAACAGCAGGAGGTTACAAAAAATCTCCGAACAATCTTCAATTGGATTCGACATAAACCAGAACCTTCTAAAGTTGTTAGAGAAGGTCCCGGAGCTTAGGAAGTCCTCTCAAAGCTCGGGTGTTCTCTGAACAGCGCTTTTCTGGAATGTTCCAGGTGCCTCAGGAAGGTCCAGACACATTGAAAGCCGCTCCAGGATCTTGATTTCCCTCTCCACGATATCTATAGGTCTTCCTGGAAAGTCCAGGTGCCTCAGAAGCCCCTCCAGGAGCTCAAACTTCCTCTATGCGCTATCTATAGGTTTTCCTAGAAGCTCCAGGAGCTCTATCTTCGTCTATACAATATCTGTAGGCATCCTTGGAAGTTGAAGGTACCTGGAAAGTCTCTCCAGGAGCTCTAGCTTCTTCTGTACACTATCTATAGACTTCCCTAGAAGTTCAATGTACCTGGAAAGTCTCTACAGGAACTCTAGCTTCGTCTGTACACTATCTATAGTATTCCCTGGAAGTTCAAGGTACCTGGAAAGTCTCTCCAAGAGCTCTAGCTTTGCCTATACACTATCTATAGGCTTCCCTGGAAGCTCCAAGTACCTCGAGAGTCTCTCCAGAAGCTCTAGCTTCTTCTGTACACTATCTGTAGTCTTCCCTGCAGGTTCAAGGTGCCTGGAAAGTTTCTCTAGGAGCTCTAGCTATGTCTGTACACTATCTATAGACTTCCCTAGAAGTTCAAGGTCCCTGAAAAGTCTCTCCAGGAGCTCTAGCTTCTTTTGTACACTATCTGCAGGCTTATTGGAAGCTTTCTTGGAAGCTCCAGGTACTTCGAACGTCTCTTCAGAAGCTCTAGCTTCTTCTGTACACCATCTGTAGGCTTCCCTGGAAGTTCAATGTACCTCGAAAGTTTCTCCAGGAGCTCGAGCTTCCTCTAGAGGAATCACGAATCACCAATAGGCTTTTCTGGATCTTTCCAGTGTACGGCAAAACGGAGAGGAAGTTCCTGTTCCACTACGAGGAGACCAGGAGGCGCCAGAACCTGCTCAAGTGCAAAATCGCCGAGAACCGATCGTTGGACGTGATCGAAAAGAACAAGGAGAAGATCGAGCTCGAGCAGAAGTGCCACAAGTTGTTTTTGGACTACATAATGGAGGACCAAGAGGTCCGTTTTCTCCATTGTACTCCAAAGGTTGATGCATCCGAAGGTTTTTGTTCGCAGGACCTGCTCAAGGCCACCGATTACTGGATGAACACCTACGAGACGGAGGTGGAGCGCAAGGAGAACGAGCTGATGAAGATGAAGGGCGAGTTGGACTGTACGCAGGACGAGTTGGACAAGGCGACGCAGATGTACGACAGGCGACAGGCCGAGATCGACAGGTGGGAGGACTACAAGAGGATCAAGAGGGAGAAGGAGGAGCGGATCAAGTTGGAGATTTGGGCTATCACTAGGATTCAGGTGGGTTTTTTTTTTGGACAAATTGTTCAAGAGAGTGTTGAAAAATTAACAATGTTGAATACGTAGTTTTGAGTAATTGAGGACGATGGTACTAAGTGAACCAATTATTCTGAACGAATTGAACAATGTCGGATTTGTTCAGAACAAATTGAACACAATGTTGAACAAATTGAACATATTTAATTTATTTTGTTAAAAATGTTGAAGAAGGGTTAATATTTAGTTCAAAGCAAATTGAACACAATGTTGAACAAACTGTTCAAATTAAACAATGTTGAAAATGAACAGTAAACAATGTCGAATAATTAGTTCAGAATAAGTTAAACACAATGTTGGACTAATTGAGCCAATTGAACCAATTATTCTGAACAAATTGAACAATGTCGAATTAGTTCAAAGCATTTTTTTGAACACAATAATGAACGAATTGAACATAATATTGAAAAATGTTGAAAATGAAACTTAAAGGTCAAATATTTAGTTCAAACGAAATTGAACACCATGTTGAACGAATTGAACAAAATGTTGAAGGAACTGTTCAAAGAAAACA
This sequence comes from Phyllotreta striolata, assembly GCA_918026865.1. Taxonomy (NCBI): domain Eukaryota; kingdom Metazoa; phylum Arthropoda; class Insecta; order Coleoptera; family Chrysomelidae; genus Phyllotreta; species Phyllotreta striolata. Next base: position 4,050,594 of record OU900107.1, read on the forward strand.
AAACGTTAAACTAACTAAACCAATTATTCTAAACAAATTGAACTGTTTGAATTGAATGTTGAAACTGAACCGTGGACAATGTCGACTTAGTTCAAAATTAGTTGAACACAATTAGTTAAGAACAATTATACTGAACAATTCGACCAATGTTGAGGTATTTTTTGGACAAATTGTTCTCAACGAAATGTTTAACAAATTGAACATATGAACAATTCTGAACAATTTGACCAATGTTGAGGTATTTTTTGGACTAATTGTTCTGAACGAAATGTTCAACAAATTAAACATTTGAACAATTCCGAACAATTTGAACAATGTTGAGGTTATTTTTTTGGACAAATTGTTCTGAACGAAATGTTTAACAAATTGAACATTTAAACAATTCTGAACAATTTGAATAATGTTGGAAAAATTAACAGAATTAGTTCAGAACAAATTGAACGCATTGTTAAACGAATTGAACAAAATATTGGATTGTTCACATTGAACAAAAATGTTGTTTAAATCGAACAAAATGTTAATACCATTCGAACCAATTATTCTGAGCAAAATGCCGAACAATTCGACCCGAACAAATTTGTCCAAATTAAAAACCCCACGCGCCGATTGAACCAACTGAACAACACTGAACAAATTGAACAAAATGTTCCAAACAAATTGTTCCCTCAGGCCTGGTGGAGGGGCACAATGGTGAGAAAGGACATCCCGCCTGGAGGTAAACCCGAAACGACGAAGAGCATCAAAAGCAGAAAATCCAAAGCGAGTGCGAAAGGAAAGAAAGGCAAGAAAGGCAAGAAGAAAGGATAAAAGAAGAAAAAAAATATTAAACAACAAATCGTTTTATTTTTGTACCAAAGAATTACCGCTGTAAAAAAGAGGGTCAAAAACGAAATAATTTTTTCCTCAATGGTTTATTAAAATTTCCAGTTTGCGATATACAAAAAAAAAACGAAATAATTTTTTCCTCAATGGTTTATTAAAATTTCCAGTTTGCGATATACAAAAAAAAAGAGACAATAAAATAAAAACCTAAATTCACAATGAAACGAGAACCTTTACAAAAAAAAAAACGGGACAAAACCGGAAAAAAATAAAAACATCGCTTAATTAAAAAATCCTTATTATCGTTTTTAAATACTTAATATCCTTAATCGTTACGTTCCTCTCTTTATCTTCTTCTTTTTTCATCTTCATTTCGTCCCTATCGTCTATCTCTCGAATCGGATCTGCCTCGGGAGTCTCGACTCCTCGAACGAGATCTCGGACTTCTCGAACGTCTCGGCGATCTTGATCTAAAAAAAAATTACGAAAACAGACGAGAAATTAGAAAAATTCCTTCACTTCTTTTTATTATTGTAGTACAATTTTTTTGAACAATCGCAAACGATTCGACGAAAGCTACACGATAGGAAAGTTCCGGATCGTTCCGGGGCGTTATGGAATCGTCCAAAACGATCTGAGAACCGTTTAGAACTGTTGCAGAACAATCATGGATTGTTCAGAACTGTCTTGAACCATCTAGCACTGTTCTAAAACATATTAGGACTGTCCGGGATCGTTGTGAACGATCTGAGAATCATTTAGAACTGTTGCAGAACACTCCTGGATTGTTCAGAACTGTTTCTGAAATTATTAGTACGATTTGAAATAGTCTTGAATTGTTTTAGAACATATTAGAGGATTCATTTAAAGTTGTTGCAGAACAGTTTTGAATTGTTCAGAACTGTTTTAAAAATTAGGACGATTTGAAATAGTTCAGAACTGTCTTGAACTGTTTTAGAACATATTAGAGATGTCCGGAATTGTTTAGAACGATCTGAGATTCATTTAGAGTTGTTGTAGAACACTCCTGGACTGTTCAGAACTGCCTTGAGCTGTTTTAGAACATGTTAGAACTGTCCGGAATCGTTCAGAACGATCTGAGAATCATTTAGAATTGTTGCAGAACAGTTTTGGATTGTTCAGAACTGTTTTAAAAATTAGGACGATTTGAAATAGTTCAGAACTGTCTTGAACTGTTTTAGAACATATTAGAGATGTCCGGAATTGTTCAGAACGATCTGAGATTCATTTAGAGTTGTTGTATAACACTCCTGGATTGTACAAAACTGTTTCAGAAATTATTAGTACGATTTGAAATAGTTCAGAACTGTCTTAGAACATATTAGAACTGTCCGGAAACGTTCTGAACGATCTGAGAATCATTTAGAATTGTTGCAGAACAGTCCTGGATTGTTCAAAACAGTTTTAGAAATTATTAGGACAATGTGAAATAGTTCAGAACTGTCTTGAACTGTTTTAGAACATATTAGAAACGTCCGGAAACGTTCTGATCGATCTGAAAATAATTTAGAACTGTTGCAGAACAGTCTTGTATGGTTCGGACCATTTTAGAAATGACTAAAGCAATTTCAAATTATTCACAAATATCTTAGAACCGTTCAGAACGGTTCCAGAACAAATTAGAAGAATCCTGGATCGTTCAGAGCCCTATCAAAAAATAATTAGGGCAATTTGTAATAGTTCAGAACGATCTGGAACAGTTTAGAACTGTTTCAGAACATATCAAAACAGTCCGGGATCGTTCACAACCCTTTCAGAACTGACTAGGACAATTTGAAATAGTTCAAAACGATCTTAGCACCGTTTAGACTGACTGAGACAGTTCGAAATAGTTCAAAACAATTTAAGAACCGTCATTCAACGACTTTACCGTGAAATTGGAACATATTCGGAACTTTCGAATCGATTACTCTAAATTAATCAATCACAATGAAAAACTTTTTCGATATTAAAAAAAAAATGTACATTCAATGATATACAGGATGTCCCGAAACTGATCTCGCTACGACAAAAACCGAATCGAGATACCCGCATTCGATAAAAAAAAAAGTGGCCTAAACATTTCGAGTATACAGCTTACTCGATTGGCCGTTACTCCGAACATATCGAGGCCACTTTCTAGCGCCCAATCCGGGGACATCCCGTACATACAAAACTCGATACTTCTATTTAACAACTATCATTAATAACTATATTTTTTTTTTTTGAGTTTTATATTTATAAAATTTGATATTGTCCTTACGCGAAAACGTCGAGGATTGGCGGTTAATTATCTCCCTTGTCGCTAGAGTTTTTTCACCCGAGATGTGCGCGACGAGTTTGTTCGTTTTGGGGCCGGTTGAGTTGAGTTGAGTTGAGTTGAGTTGAGTTGATTTGGAGTTGAAGTTGAAGTTGAAGTTGGAGTTGAAGTTGGAGTTGTTTTGATATCAGGCTGACGGTTCTCATCGGGGAAGATTTTTTTTTTGTATTGGTGACGTACAAACGAAACGTACCGGTGGTTGAGTAGACATTATTTTTTTTTTGTTCTCGTTTTCGTTTTCGAAGACTCGAAGAGGACCAAATTTGCCGCTGCTCGGTGGCTGGCTTACTCGATGAGTAAAAGGCCTCTCGCACGCTTGATTTTTTTTTTCCTTTCAAAGTTAGATCGTTGTTTAAAGCGATCTTAGAACTGTTCCAGAACTGTCTGATATCGTTCTGAACCCATTTAAAACTAACTAGGACAATTTCAAGTAGTTCAGAACGTTCTTGGAATCATCCGGAACAGTCCAAATTCGTTTAGAATCCATCTTAGAACTGAATTAGGATAGTTTGAATTGCTTCAGGTCTATCTTGAACCGTTTGCAACTGTTCTTGAACGTATTAGAACTGTTCAGAACCCTTTTAGAAGTAACTAGGTCAATTTTAGTCATCTTAGAACTGTTTAGAACTTTTCCAGAACATATTAGAACTGTTTAAAATTATTCAGAAGTCTTTTAGAACTGACTAGGACAATTTGTATAGTACAAAGTCATCTTGGAACTGTTTAGAACTGTTTTAGAACATATTAGAAGTGTCTAAAACTGTTCAGAACTCTTTTAGAACTGACTAGGACAATTTCAAGTAGTTCAGAACGGTCTCAGAATCATCCAGAATAGTCCAAATTCATTTAGAATCTATCTTAAAACTGAACTAGGACAGTTCGAAATACTTCACGTCAATCTTGAACCGTTTAGAACTATTCTAGAACATATTACAACTGTCTAAAATTGTTCAGAAGCCTTTTAGAACTGACTAGGACAATTTCAAATAGTTCAGAGTCAACTTGGAACTGTTTAGAACTGTTTTAGAACATATTAGAACTGTCTAAAATTGTTCAGAAGCCTTTTAGAACTGACTAGGACAATTTCAAATAGTTCAGAGTCATCTTGGAACTGTTTAGAACTGTTTTAGAACATATTAGAACTGTCTAAAATTGTTCAGAAGCCTTTTAGAACTGACTAGGACAATTTCAAATAGTTCAGAGTCATCTTGGAACTGTTTAGAACTGTTTTAGAACATATTAGAACTGTCTAAAAGTGTTCAGAAATCTTTTAAAACTGACTAGGACAGTTTCAAATAGTTAAGAACGGACTTAGAACCGTTTAGAACTGCTCTAGAACATATGAACAGTTCTGATTCGTACAGAACCCTATTTGGATTGACTAGGACAAGTTGGAATAGTTCAAAACGATCTTAGAACCGTTTAAAACTGTTCCAAAACATGTTAGAACAGTTCGGGATCGTTCAAAACCCTAATAGAACTGACTAGGATAATTTCCAAAAGTTCAAAATTACCTTAGAACCCTACAAAACGGTTCCAGAACATATTAGAACAGTTCGGGATCGTTCAGAACCCTAATAGAACTAACTAGGACAATTTCTAATAGTCCAAAACGATCTTAAAAGAGTCCACAATCTTACACGATTTCCAAACGGTCCTAAGATCGTTTTGAACTGTTCCAGAACACGTTACGCCAATCCGGAATCGTTCGGAACCCTTTCAGAACAGACCAGGACGATTTCGAAACGGTTCGGAACCGTTCTATCGCGTGCGAGAGGTCGATTTTCTTATTATTATTAATATATATTCTTATTAATATTTTCTTATTCTTATTATTTTTTATTCGAGCATTTTCCCAAAAACGAATCTGCGGAAATTTGGCCTGCCTACGCCTGTATGTTTGTTCGGACACAACGCAAACAAGTATAAACATAAAGGAGGTTAAAACTACAAGGAAATTTTTTATTTCTTAACAATTATTTCGATACTCCTCCCAAAAATTTCCTTCTATTTTCGCCCCCTCGTTTTTTTCCTAAACAGAAAAAACGCTCCTCTAATCCGTCTTTCCAACGTCAATTCGATGTAATATAATTATTATTATAATAATAATATACAGTGTGTCTACTTAAGTTCGCACCATATGGAAAACTTTTTTATTATTAATTTTACGAAAAAAAGTTATTCTTCATAAAAATGTTCTGCATGTTTTAAAACCTAAAATACAATCATCAGATATCTTTTTTTTAGTCGTATACGAGGTTTGTCAGAAAATATGAATTTTGCTCAAAAGTAAAGTAAATCTATTTTTGAAAATATTGGAAATTGTTATCTGTTATCTCTTTATTCGTTAAAAATTTGATTACATTTACATCTCTTAACTTCTATGTTGCATTATGCATTGAAATAAATGATAACGAAATAATTTATTTTACAATAATTATCAACTACATAAAAACAATAAAAATGTAATTTTTAGTCCTGATCAACTTTTCTTAATAACAATTTCCGATATTTTCAAAAATAAAGGTACTTCACTCTCGAGTACAAAACACATTTTTTTGACAAACCTCGTATACGGATTAAAAAAAAATTGTTATCTGATGGTCGTATTTTAGGTTTTAAAACGTGCAGAACTTTTTATTAAGAATAACTTTTTCTCGTAAAATTAGTAATAAAAAAGTTTTCCATATGGTGCGAACTTAACTAGACACACTGTATAATAATTACCGAAACCTACTCGATACAATTCCTTGTCTATTTTACGAACATCGAATTTCCAATTCGATCGTTCTACGAGGAAAGAAGAACGTTTCCCCCTTTTTTCTAAAACAATTTTTTTCTTTTTACCACAAATTCGGCTATAATCCGTCTACAACCATCGGTTAACCGGTTGGCAGGCCTGCTGTCGATCGATCGGTCGGGCGGTCGGTATCGAAGATTTATTTTGCAATGAACGACGACAACGACGAGAGAAAACTCTTATCTAATTAATTAGCGGTTTGTTTTTTTGGTAGATTATTGTTTCGTTTGGAAGATTGATTTTTGGTGATTTTGCCAGGCGGTCCAAAGGGGTTCGGTTTGTGCGCGTTTGATTCGATGTGAGGTGAAGAAGATGTTTTTGACGGACCGACGGGGGGGCCCAGTTGGGTGACAAGAGAAGGTTCAAAGGCTGTGGGGCTGTGAGCCTGCAATGAGACACGCCAAACCACGTTTTATATACACCTACATATTTCCTACATGTTCGTTATATAATTTATTTATTACCAATATCGTTGATTGCTCAACGGTGTTTTTTTTTTTACTCAAATAACGAATCGAAGAAAAAAAGAGGAACAAAACGATAGATGATTTTTTTTCTAAAATTGTAACACCCTGTAGCTCAAAAACTGAGAGTTTTATTAGGATATACAGTGTGTCCACGGATGGGGGTTGCCTATAGGAGAAAAATTGTTATTATTCATTTTACGATAAAAAGTCGTTGTTTATAAAAATTTTTGCTTCTTTTAAAAATGAGAATAACACTGAAAAATCTTAGATTGGATCTACAGGGTGTTGCCAAATTGAGAAAACATGAAAATACCTCAAGGGAAGAATACCATTATTTTTTATTTTACATAATTTTTTTATAAAAGAAAGTTGTTTATAATCTAAAATAAAGCCTGAATTCAAATTTTCAAATGTGTAAGATAATATAAATTATTTCGTTCTTTCTTGAAATTTTTTCCTGCTTCTTAATTTACTAACACCCTATACATCTTATCTAATGTTTTGATATGTGAATCTCATTTTCTCGACAAGTTAATTTTTTTATAAAGAATGGCTTTTCGTTGTAAAATTAATAATAACCATTTTTCTTATCTGGTCAACTTTATCTAGGGACACAAAAAATTTGAATTTAAGTTTACAAATTTGTATTCAGGCTTTATTTTAGATTATAAACAACTTTCTTTTATAAAAAAAATGTGTAAAATAAAAAATAATGGTATTCCTCCCTTGAGGTATTTTCATGTTTTCTCAATTTGGCAACACCCTGTAGATCCAATCTAAGATTTTTCAGTGTTATTCTCATTTTTAAAAGAAGCAAAAATTTTTATAAAGAATGACTTTTTGTCGTAAAATGAATAATAACAATTTTTCTCCTATAGGCAACCCCATCCGTGGACACACTGTATATGGTATTAATTAATTGAATGCCGATACATTAGGATGTGAATATTTGATTGATTTTAAGAAGAAAAGTTTATATCAATGTATGTCCTAAACCTCTTAGTTTTCGAGCTACAAAAGGTGCTAAAAATTTTAGAAAAAACAATAACTTTTCTATCATAATTTTCTTATTACTCCAGTTATTTTTAAGAAATTTTATATACACTTTTTAATTATTAAGGAGCATTTTTTGAGGCATAAGATTTTTTTTAATATTCACCAGTGACGTCCGTACGGGGTTTGAACTGAATATGTTTGAAAAAAAAAAATGGTACACCACTGTTTTTTTTTATTAAAATTATTTTTTAAATCCTCATTTATTTTGTAGCAAATTCGGTCAGAAGACTTATTTTCGTACGACGCACCATTTTCGCATAAAAAAATAAAAACCATAACCATTTTTTCAATTTCATAAAAATATCGGTCGTAATAAGAAAATTATTAGAAAAGTTATTTTTTTTCTAAATCTAAAATTTATTCACCCCGTAGCTCGAAAACTAAAAGGTTTAGGACATACATTGATATAAACTTTTCTTCTTAAAATCATCCAAATATTCACATCCTAAAGTATCGGCACTCTCAATTAATTAACACCCTGTATTCATCTCTCGTTTTCTTCTTCTTTTTTCTTCTTTCTCGATACCTTTCCGTTCGACTATTTTAAATGCATCAAATTCGCTCGAAAACGAACCGGAAAAGCATACAAGTCCAGCACGAAAAATATCTCCCATTTTAAAACAACGGATATTTTTCGCTCGATTAATTTGTTTGAATTAAAAAAATAATAAACAAACAAACTCATCAATACTGATACTTTTAGTATAAAATTACCTGGAATACCTTGAGGGTCCTCGTCTGCCGCCTCCGCCACCGCCCCTTCTCGATCGCCCGTTCGACATTTCCACTCGAACTCTCGTTCCGCAACAACGCCTGTACAACAAAACAATCACTATATTAACAACAATTCAACAACAACTACGGTATTATACCCAGTTAGGGCTATTCAGCCAATTATCTGAATACCCGATACCTTCGAGAGACTTGCGAGTACCGAGTAAAAGGCCATTTATTCGCATTCCGAGAGTATCGTAAACTAGTAGGGTATTGAACTACTACTAAGTAAAAGGCCAGTAATTGGTATTTCAAAGTTATCGAAAGGCCAATAGTTGGCATTCTGAAGTAATCGAAACCTTTAAATTATTCAACAGAATGACTCCTAGTAAGTAAAAGGCCACTATTTTATATTCTGAAGGTATCGAAACCCCTAGGTTACTCAACAGAATGACTCATACTAAGTAAAAGGCCAATAATTAGTATTCTGAAGGTGTATCAAAACCTGTAAGTTACTCAACAGAATGACTCCTACTAAGTAAAAGACCAATAATTAGTGTTCTGAAGGCGTATCGAAACCTGTAAGTTATTCTACAAAATCACTCCCACTAAGTAAAAGGCTCATAATTAGAATTCCCAAGGTATCGAAACCTGTAAGTTACTCAACAGAATGACTCCTAATAAGTAAAAGGCCAATAATTGGTGTTCCGAAGGTATCGAAACCTGTAAGTTATTCTACAAAATGACTCCCACTAAGTAAAAGGCCAATAATTAGAATTCCCAAGGTATCTAAACCTGTAAGTTACTCAACAGAATGACTCCTAATAAGTAAAAGGCCAATAATTAGAGTTCCGAAGGTATCGAAACCTGTAAGTTACTCAACAAAATATCTCCTTCTAAGTAAAAGGCCAATCATTAGTGTTCCGAATGTGTATCGAAACCTGCAATGTATTGAACAGTATAACTCCTGCGTGTACTAAGTAAAAGGCCAATAATTGGCATTCCGAAGGTGTATCGAAACCTGCACCGACATTCAACCTACGACTACTAAGTAAAAGGCCAACAATTTTATCATTGCGAATTGGCGAAAAAGCCCATGTACTTACGTTCCGTCCAAGCCCCGTACGGCGTCCTCGGCGTCCCGGGGATCCTCGAATTCGACGAAGGCGAAGCCCGGTGGGTTCCTGGCCACCCAGACGTTCCGGAGGGAGCCGTACTTGCCGAAGGCGCTCTCGATTTCGTGCTTGCTGGCCGACGAGCCCAAGTTGCCGACGTACACCTTGCAGGAGAGGTCCCACTCGCGGTAACGAGACATGTCGCGCCTGGAAAAGTCGGCTGGATTCAGTTCGATGGCGTGCCGAATGGAAGGTTGCGGGCGTACCTGTTTCTGGATATTTTGACGGTTCGTGCGGCTAGGGCTGCAAATTAGTCGGTTTAGTTGGGTGTTTCGGGTGGAATTCGAGCTGAAACGAACGATTCACTTGGTTTTTGTTGTTAAAAAAACACTCCTCGTCCACAAGCAAACTGTTGTTGAAAATGGCGGATTACCGATCGAGTAAAAGCAGGCGGTGACAGTTGACGTGACAGCTGACATTGATGTGTATTATTTTTAAATAATTAATAATTAGATTAGAAAACGAGTGTGGTGATTAAAGGAAATAGATCTATCGATAAAATTTCAAAAATTTGCCTCGTTAATAAAATCAATAGGTAAATAACGCTAATTGAGTGAATGAAATATCGATAATTCAGAATCGATTTTTTCGAAATGTCAAAATTGTCAATGTCAATGTTGTGTCAAATTTCAAAACTTACAAACCATTTTTTATTTATTTAAATTATTTGTTAATAATAATGTGAGTACTCATTAAATATAGTACCATAATTGCACCTATTTGCTACATTTATTTCTTTCAGGTAACAGTTAAATAGTTTCCTAAATGTCCTCCTGTACAAACTGTAAACCCAACTGCCTCCATTTAATTTAAAAGTAAGTAAATATTTTACACGAATAATTTAAACATAAACTATTACTTAGTAAATATTTATTCACAAAAAGTTACAAAAATAAAAATATACATTCGCTTTTACGGAAACCGTAACTTACGGTTCTATGCTAGAACATCTACTAGTACTACCACTACGAAGATTATAAATCCTTCTGCATTTCCCATTAAAACTGCCGTTTTTCTCACTTTCCGAACTAACTCTATCGTTTTCTTTCATCGAATTACTCCCATTACACTCATTTTGCACCTTACCCTTTAAAAATCCATCATTATTTACACTTTTTCTATCGACATTCGAGCGGTTTTCCCTATTCGATAAAATATCCAAAATCGCACGATTCTGCTCTTGAATAACCCGCAACAATTCCACTTGCCTTCCGAACGGGTCACACCAAGTAACCAAATAATAAACCAATATCACCAACGTTAAAACCACAAACGTATATCGTACCAACCAAATGTACTTATTAACACTCGAATGCATTTTAAACGAATCTCCCTCGATAAAATACACACAAACGGAACAAATAATCCGTTCTAAAATAAAATTGATGATTAACAAAACAAACATAAGTAACCTCGCTGTGCTGGTACGTTGCGAAGACGTTAAAACGAACACCAGTACGATCGAAACGATGTAAAACACGATCGAATCGAACCAAGACATCTCCCCGATAATCCACTCTTGCAGCCCCGATACAGTCTCGAACAAACTACCCAATACATCTTTATGAGTTTGAAAAGACACGAACAAATCGTCCAGCACGTTCTCCAATATCCTACCGTGCCGCAGCACCTTCTCCTGCAGCTCGAGGCTCTCCTGCTGCGCCTTCAACAGCCCCTCCTGGTTCCTCGCGGTCTCCTTCAGCTTCAGACCCACGTGTACGGTGTTCTCGGTGATCAGCCGGTGCCAGACGTGGCCCTGCAGGAAGCTGCAGATGTTCTGTACGTGCGTGTAGAACTCGGCGTAGACGTTGAACGCTCGATCGGACATGTTGCTGATGCAAATGGCGCGCAGGTTGGGCTTCTTGTCCAGCTCGCAGTCGTAGGTTTCGTGGCCGGACATTCGCAGGAAGCAGTTGGTGAAGTGCAGGGCGAGCTCGCTTTGCAGGGACTCGCCGAGCGAGTGGCATCCCTGCTCGAGGAGTTGGACGCCCTGCGTCCAGCAGGGGCCGTACAGCGGGAGGTTCGATTTTTCTTTTAGTAGCTGAAATTGGTTTGTTTAGTTACTAATTGGGCGAGTTGTATGTGATGTACATTCTGCGTAATTCGCAAGAAGGTAAACAAGTGGTTGGCTTACTTGGTATTGGCCTCTTCCTATTTCTTCTAAATCGTGGTTGGCGTGTAGAGTTCCACATAATGTAATTAGGTGAAGTATTGTTGTTAAAATTGTTGTTAAAATCATTTTTAAATTACATTTTTAGCGGTTTTTAAAAGTTAATTCCGTTATCCGAGTATCTGAAATTGACAGAATTGACATTAGTGACATTTTCTTCTTTTTTCGTTCATATATTAAAATTTTACTGTTCGTTATCGTTTAAATTAATAAAAAGAAGAATAAAAAAGAGAACACTTGTCAATATTTTTATCTCTCCGGTAAATGACGATTATACAGGGCATGTTTAAATAATTTCTGTACGAATTACTGTTTAATAAACTATTAGTTGTGAAATAAATTTAGTGCAAACAATTTTAAATATTTTAGAAAAAAGAAGAATTTGACAGGTGTCGTACGTCATCGAGTTGTCACTGTACGAGCCTCGCCTCTAGCAATTTTACATGTTATGTTTAGGTGAAAACAAATTTTTAATCAAAATAATACGAGCTACGCCAGATTTGAATGTTAAATATTCGAAAACCAGCAATAACTCGTGAATAATAAGATAAATCAGCGCACGCCATTGTTAGACAAAACGTTAATGTCCCCGTGAAAATAGTCTTCCTGGTAAGTAACAAGTAAACATCTTGCTATTTATATTTACTGTAAACAATATTGTAGGCGTTTCGTTGTATCGAACGTCGTTTAATTAAGTTCCCGAATCGAACAAACTAATTAAATTAAACCATCGCATATTGAATAGTTTAATTAACATTATTAATATACCAGACGGATTTACGTGGTGTAATTTACAAGGTGATTCATATTGAATTGCAAATTACCCGACTCCCCGAATACCTAATTATCTGTCGTTACAACTCTTTCTATGGTAGAATTCTTATCTCGTTATGTTTACGAACCGTTCGTTTTATTCCTAACCGAATAACAGTTGCGTAATTCCCGTGGAGTGAAAACCACGAGAAATATTTTGTTTTAATTCGAACTCGTACAAAAACACATACAATGACATACACACCAGGTATGCCTCGGTACGAAACAAAACACGAACCATCGTAACGTTAACACAATTTGTTCGCAGATGTCGTCGCGACGCTAACAACGGCCGACGCCATGACGTCGGGCAATTCGACGGCGGCCGAGACGGCGTCGCTGGCGTCGGAGGCCTCGACGCTGCTCGACGGCAGCGTCATCTCGACGGTGCCCGATCGGCACGGGTTCCTCGGGGGCGCCCAGTATTCGCCGGAGCCGCGCCAGGGCCCGCCCGCCGAGACGGTGCTGCGCAGGGAGCGCAAGTGGCTGAAGATGCTCTCCCAGTGGAACTTCTACATGGACACCAATTACAGGAAGGTGAAGGAGCGCTGCAGGAAAGGTACGGGTTAAAAGGAGCGCCTCGAATTCGCGATTAGCTGGGTGATATTGGACTGTTTTTGGTTAAATTTTTACACTGTAGATGGGATTGGGTTGGTTTAATTCGCGCTAGTAGATGTTCCGTGGTTGATTATACACTTGACATGAAATCAAACGTACAGGAAAGTGGAATAAGGATATCCTTTTTCAGAATTGTTTAAATTCAATTTTAATCACTGCAAATTGAAAAGATAAAAGTAGGGTTTAAAAAATACTCATTAAATTGCTCTAAAAGTATAAATTTTTACACTGTAGATGGGATTAGATTGGTTTAATTCGCGCTAGTAGATGTTCCGTGGTTGATTACACTTGACATGAAATCAAACGTACAAGAAAGTGGAATAAGATATCCTATTCAGAATTGTTTAAATTCAATTTTAATCCCTGCAAATTGAAAAGATAAGTAGGGTTTAAAAAATTGTTCTAAAAGTATTTCGGTGCACTGGAAATACCTTATTTCATATTACATGCCCTTAAAAAAGTGCAAATTATCCAAAAATATATGAAAAACGGAAACAACTAGCACCGCTGTCGCTAGTCAAATTTATTAAAAAAAAAATTACAGGAATCTATCATCATTTGCTAAAATACTTTAATTAGTTTTGTTTCAATTTAATACAGCCTGTGGATAAATATAAACTAGTAGACATCGTTCTGTAATAAATATTCTTCATCCTACTAAAATTATTCACACATCCATTTGAGGAAACTCGAGTTTTACTAGAATTACATTTTTACCATTTAAATAGCATTGCAAATAAATGGCAATTTTTTAGAATCGTACAGAACACTATTAGAACTGACTAGGACAAGTTGAAATAGTTCAAAACGATCTTAGAACCGTTTTAAACTGTTCCACAACATATTAGAACCGTTTGGGATCGTTCTGAACTTTAATAGAACTTACTAGGACAATTTTAAATAGTTCAGAACGGTTTTAGAACTATTCTAGAACATGAAATCAAACGTACAAGAAAGTGGAATAAGATATCCTTTTCAGAATTGTTTAAATTCAATTCTAATCCCTGCAAATTGAAAAGATAAAAGTAGGGTTTAAAAAATAGTCATTAAATTGCTCTAAAAGTATTTCGATGCACTGGAAATACCTTATTTCATATTACATGCCCTTAAAAAAGTGCAAATTATCCAAAAATATATGAAAAACGGAAACAACTAGCACCTCTGTCGTTAAACAAATTTATTAAAAAAAAAATACAGGAATCTATCATCATTTGCTAAAATACTTTAATTAGTTTTGTTTCAATTTAATACAGCCTGTGGATAAATATAAACTAGTAGACATCGTTCTGTAATAAATATTCTTCATCCTACTAAAATTATTCACACATCCGTTTGAGGAAACTCGAGTTTTACTAGAATTACATTTTTACCATTTAAATAGCATTGCAAATAAATGGCAATTTTTTAGAATCGTACAGAACACTATTAGAACTGACTAGGACAAGTTGAAATAGTTCAAAACGATCTTAGAACCGTTTTAAACTGTTCCAGAACATATTAGAACCGTTTGGGATCGTTCTGAACTTTAATAGAACTTACTAGGACAATTTTAAATAGTTCAGAACGGTTTTAGAACTATTCTAGAACATGAAATCAAACGTACAAGAAAGTGGAATAAGATATCCTTTTCAGAATTGTTTAAATTCAATTTTAATCCCTGCAAATTGAAAAGATAAAAGTAGGGTTTAAAAAATAGTCATTAAAGTGCTCTAAAAGTATTTCGGTGCACTGGAAATACCTTATTTCATATTACATGCCCTTAAAAAAGTGCAAATTATCCAAAAATATATGAAAAACGGAAACAACTAGCACCGCTGTCGCTAGTCAAATTTATTAAAAAAAAAATACAGGAATCTATCATCATTTGCTAAAATACTTTAATTAGTTTTGTTTCAATTTAATACAGCCTGTGGATAAATATAAACTGATATACATCGTTCTGTAATAAATATTCTTCATCCTACTAAAATTATTCACACATCCATTTGAGGAAACTCGAGTCTTACTAGAATTACATTTTTACCATTTAAATAGCATTGCAAATAAATGGCAATTTTTTTAGAATCGTACAGAACACTATTAGAACTGACTAGGACAAGTTGAAATAGTTCAAAACGATCTTAGAACCGTTTTAAACTGTTCCAGAACATATTAGAACCGTTTGGGATCGTTCTGAACTTTAATAGAACTTACTAGGACAATTTTAAATAGTTCAGAACGGTTTGAGAACTATTCTAGAACATGAAATCAAACGTACAAGAAAGTGGAATAAGATATCCTTTTCAGAATTGTTTAAATTCAATTTTAATCACTGCAAATTGAAAAGATAAAAGTAGGGTTTAAAAAATAGTCAATAAAGTGTTCTAAAAGTATTTCGGTGCACTGGAAATACCTTATTTCATATTACATGCCCTTAAAAAAGTGCAAATTATCCAAAAATATATGAAAAACGGAAACAACTAGCACCGCTGTCGCTAGTCAAATTTATTTAAAAAAAATTACAGGAATCCATCATCATTTGCTAAAATAATTAGTTTTGTTTCAATTTAATACAGCCTGTGGATAAATATAAACTAATAGACATCGTTCTGTAATAAATATTCTTCATCCTACTAAAATTATTCACACATCCATTTGAGGAAACTCGAGTCTTACTAGAATTACATTTTTACCATTTAAATAGCATTGCAAATAAATGGCAATTTTTTAGAATCGTACAGAACACTATTAGAACTGACTAGGACAAGTTGAAATAGTTCAAAACGATCTTAGAACCGTTTTAAACTGTTCCAGAACATATTAGAACCGTTTGGGATCGTTCTGAACTTTAATAGAACTTACTAGGACAATTTTAAATAGTTCAGAACGGTTTTAGAACTATTCTAGAACATGAAATCAAACGTACAAGAAAGTGGAATAAGGATATCCTTTTCAGAATTGTTTAAATTCAATTCTAATCCCTGCAAATTGAAAAGATAAAAGTAGGGTTTAAAAAATACTCATTAAATTGCTCTAAAAGTATTTCGGTGCACTGGAAATACCTTATTTCATATTACATGCCCTTAAAAAAGTGCACATTATCCAAAAATATATGAAAAACGGAAACAACTAGCACCTCTGTCGCTAGTCAAATTTATTAAAAAAAAATTACAGGAATCTATCATCATTTGCTAAAATAATTAGTTTTGTTTCAATTTAATACAGCCTGTGGATAAATATAAACTAATAGACATCGTTCTGTAATAAATATTCTTCATCCTACTAAAATTATTCACACATCCGTTTGAGGAAACTCGAGTCTTACTAGAATTACATTTTTACCATTTAAATAGCATTGCAAATAAACGGCAATTTTCTCATTGCAATTATCTTAAATACGCACGCCGAGTGCTCGATAAATTAGTGTATTATCAATTGATTAATTATTAATTGGCCTTTTTTTTGGCAGGTATTCCGCAATCGGTTCGCCCGAGGGCCTGGTTGTACTTGTGCGGTGGTAAAGTGTCGCTGGAGAAGCACCCGCACAAGTACGAGGATTGCTTGAAGGTCGAGGGGGATCCCAAATGCATCGAGGACATCAAGAAGGACATTCACAGGCAATTTCCGTTGCACGAGATGTTCAGTTCGGAGGATAAACCGGGGTAAATTGGTTCGGTTGTACGAGGGGTGAGGTGGAAAGAGTTCGGTGGGCCTGGCAAATTAGCGATTTTTTTATTGAAAATTTACATTTTTGTTGTTATTTAGTCGAAATATTTAGTTCGAGACAGTTCTAAATGAGTATGGGGCGTTCTAAATGATTTTTGGACAGTTCTAGACGATTCCCTAGCGTTCTATATGGTTTTAGAATGTTCTAAATGGTTCTGAAGCGTTCTAAACGATTTTAGACTGTTCTAAATGGTTTTGTAGCGCTCTGAATGATTTTAGACAGTTCTAAATGATTCTGGAGTGTTGTAAATGGTTCAGAAGCGTTCTGAATGGTTTTGGACAGTTCTAGATGATTCTGGAGCGTTCTAATTGGTTTTGGACTGTTCTAAATCGTTCTGGAGCGTTCTAAATGGTTCAGAAGCGTTCTGAATGGTTTTGGACAGTTCTAGATGATTCTGGAGCGTTCTAAATGGTTTTGGACTGTTCTAAATCGTTCTGGAGCGTTCTAAATGGTTCAGAAGCGTTCTAAATGGTTTTGGAAAGTTCTAAATCGTTCTGAAGCCTTCTAAACGATTTTAGACTGTTCTAAATGGTTTTATAGCGCTCTGAATGATTTTAGACAGTTCTAAATGATTTTGGAGCGTTCTAATTGGTTTTAGACTGTTCTAAATCGTTCTGGAGCGTTCTAAATGGTTTTGGACAGTTCTAAATGATTATGGAGCGTTCTAAATGGTTTTGGACTGTTCTAAATCGTTATGGAGCGTTCTAAATGATTCAGGTCGAGAACTTTTCACCCTACCCTCGTATGTCCTTTATTTATTATCCGTACATTCTTTAAGAAAAATGATGATATAACTGAAACGATCCTTTAAGAAAAGGTTACCTTGTGTGCGATAAAGACAACTTCTATTATAGCCTTGTATAAAGGAAAAAGATAGAGTATTTTATGGTATTTTATACTCTATTTTTTGACTAAAACATTCTTTCCCACTTTAACCACTTGTCATTTGTAACAATCATTCTTTGTTCAATTCGTATACAGATATGACTGTACAGTTTGGTGCAAAACAATTAGCAATGCACTTCATACTTGTCGAGCATTGTTACCAACTTTTAAAAATAAATAACACAAAATAGATTAAGCTTAATACCTGCGGAATTTATTGTAATATTAACAAGGGATGATAGAAAATGTTAAAAAGCCGAATTAAATCGTCCAAAAAAGTATATATTGTCAAAATTCAACGTTTGTATATAAAATTATTATTTTTTTATAGTAGGTTGGTAGGAACTGACTGTCAAGTTGCATTGTTGCCGTTTTGTCATCCGATCGGTACTTTTAATTTTCAATTTCTTCTTCTCTTCTTAGTTACTCCATAACAACCAATGTAAAACTGTCAATTTAAACAATGCGTCCTTAGTAACTCCATAACAACAATGTAAAACTGTCAAATTGAACTCGCACTCTTAAATAAACTGCTCCACAAAAGTTAAGGAAGTTCGCTAAATTTGCGATTATTTTAAAAGTTACAAACTTTTTGATCACCAAATTTTCAAATATGCGAAATTAAATTTTTCCTTTCACATTTGAGTAGATTTTTTGCCCCCACCTCTACAACTCATACCAATTTGGCGATCAAAAACCCTGCAACTTTTAAATTAATCTCGATATTTGTGAACCTCCTTAACTTTTGCGGAGCAGTATATATTTCAGATGGTAAAGGAATTTGATGATTAATTATAATAATGAGCCAGGTACCCCTAATTTTCAATTTATTCTCGTCAATTCGCCATTTAACAATTCGTAGAAAATTCTCAGATTTTATAAACTTTTATAAAAATCCGGCAACACCGCCTATACTTTTAACGTAGCAAATCGCAGGCGACGTGATATTTGATATTCGTTTCGTACCATAGACCTATTAAGTATGGACTTTGAGTATCGTTATTTTGAGGTTATTCAGCGTTCCCAATGATAGAGAGAGAGGTCCGTGAGAGATGGAGCTAATTTGGGCTAAAAGTAGGCGGGACCAAAAAATATATAAAATATATACAGGGTGTGTGGAAAAAGGCGATTAATCTGTTAAATTATTTATACGCTAAATATTTAAATATTGTTTTTATCTTGGTATCTACTTGGACAGAAGAATGACCTGGAAGAAACATATTTTTTACAAGAGAAAGCAGCTAGGTCTTAAATTGCGAAATCTGTACTGGTTAATAGCTAGGAGGTTCCAAATAACAATACAAAATAAGAACTGTATTTGCAAATGCGTGGGAATTTAGGCTCAGCTGAAAAATGAATTTTGCTCGGTAAAAAAATAATAAATCCTCAACCCTATTCTACCATAATCTACCCTCCTCTACCCCAGCTACCTTGCATATCTGAAAACGTAACCCACGTGGTCTTTTGCTTTCTTACTATTGGCTAATGCATTGTCCAATCTCTCATTGTCATATGCCCAAACTAGCTGCATCTCTCTCATTCATCGACTACACTACCTCTTTGTCTAAACCGCGCCCATACTTAATAGGTCTATGTTTCGTACCGACAACATTTCGAAATTTGATTCGGAAATTTTCCGAATAATTTTTTCCAGGCAACAAGAATTGTTCAACGTGTTGAAAGCGTACACCGTCCATTTTCCCGACATCGGTTACTGTCAGGCGCAGGCGCCGGTCGCCGCCTTCCTGCTGATGCACATGCCCGCCCCCCAGGCCTTCTGGTGTTTGGTGTCCATATCGAACAAGTACCTCGAGGATTACTATTCGCCCAGCATGGACGTGGTCCAAAGGGACGGACTCATCTTGCAAGGTATTTTATTGCACAGGGCTTAATTTTGGAATAGTTCAGAACGATGTTGGAACCGTTTTGAACTGTTCTAAGAGTCATCTTGGAACTGTTTAGAACTGTTTTAGAACATATTAGAACTGTCTAAAATTGTTCAGAAGCCTCTTGGAACTGTTTCAAACTGTTTTAGAACATATTAGAACTGTCTAAAATTGTTCAGAAGCCTTTTAGAACTGACTACGACAATTTCAAATAGTTCAGAGTCATCTTGGAACTGTTTTAGAACATATTAGAACTGTCTAAAGTTGTTCAGAAGCCTTTTAGGACTGACTAGGGCAATTTCAAATAGTTCAGAGTCATCTTGGAACTGTTTTAGAACATATTAGAACTGTCTAAAATTGTTCAGAAGCCTTTTAGGACTGACTAGGGCAATTTCAAATAGTTCAGAGTCATCTTGGAACTGTTTTAGAACATATTAGAACTGTCTAAAATTGTTCAGAAGCCTTTTAGGACTGACTAGGGCAATTTCAAATAGTTCTGAGTCATCTTGGAACTGTTTTAGAACATATTAGAACTGTCTAAAATGGTTAAGAAGTCTTTTAGAACTCACTAGGCCAGTTTCAAATAGTTCAGTCAACTTGGAACTGTTTAGAACAGATTAGAACTGTCTAAAATTGTTCAGAAATCTTTTAAAACTGACTAGGACACTTTCAAATAGTTCAGAAAGGACTAAGAACCGTTTAGAACTGCTCTAGAACATATGAACAGTTCTGATTCGTACAGAACCCTATTTGGATTGACTAGGACAAGTTGGAATAGTTCAAGACGATCTTAGAACCGTTTAAAACTGTTCCAAAACATATTAAAACAGTTCGGGATCGTTCGGAAACTCTAATAGAACTGACTGGGACAATTTCAAATAGTTCAGAACGGTTTTAGAACTGTTCTAGAACATGTTAAAATAGTCGAGAATCGTACAGAATCCTATTGGAACTGACTAGGGCTATTTTGGAATAGTTCAGAACGATGTTGGAACCGTTTTGAACTGTTCTAAAGCGTGTTAAAATAGTCGAGTATCGTGCGGAACCCTGTAAAACTGTTCCAGAACATATTAGAACAGTTCGGGATCGTTCGGAACTCTAATAGAACTGACTGGGATAATTTCAAATAGTTCAAAATGATCTTAGAACCCTGTAAAACTGTTCCAGAACATATTAGAACAGTTCGGGATCGTTCAGAAACCCTAATAAAACTGACTTGGACAAAATGGAATAGTTCAAAACGATCTTAGAACCGTTCAGAAATGCTCCAGATCATATTGGAACGGTCCTAGACAATTTCTAATAGTTCAAAACGATCTTAGAACCGTTCGGAACTGTTCCGCAACATATTAGAACGGTCCCAGACAATTTCTAATAGTTTAAAATGATCTTAGAACTGTTCGGAACTGTTCCAGAACATATTAGAACGGTCCTAGACAATTTCTAATAGTTCAAAACGATCTTAGAACTGTTCAAAACTGTTCCGGAACATCTTAGAACTGTTCGGAACTATTCCAAAACATATTAGAACGGTCCTAGACAATTTTTAATAGTTCAAAACGATCTTACAACTATTCAGAACTTTTCCGGGTACATATTCGAGCACTATATTCGTCATATTCGTCGAGCACTGTTCAGACCCTTTTAGAAAGGTTCTAGAACCGTCTGGAGCTGTTCGGAATCGTCTAGAACTGTCCAGAACCGCCTGGAACTGTTTCGAACCGTTTGGACAGGTCGAGCACTATTCAGACCATTTTAGAACTGTTCTAGAACCGTCTGGAACTGTTTCGAACCGTCTGGAACTGTTTCGAACCGTTTGGCCAAGTCGAGCACTGTTCAGGCCCTTTTGGAACTGTTCTAGAACCGTTTGGAACATTAAACTTGTATTATTTTAGTCCGAATAATGTACTAAATGTCGTTTTTTTCTTCTTTTTGAATAGGTTTGTTAAAAAAAGTTTGCCCGCCCGTGTACAGGCATTTGAAGAAAGTGAACGCAGAGCCGATGTTTTACTGCACCGAATGGTTTCTGTGCGCCTTTACGAGAACCTTACCGTGGGACACATTGCTCAGAATTTGGGACATATTCCTCTGCGAAGGGGTGAAGGTCCTCTTCAAAACGTCCTTGGTCATTCTCATAGGTAACTACTTTGATTGAGTTTTAATCGTTTCTCTTTTTTTCTGATAATTTCGATTGTTTTAAGGATGTTTGGGGACGCCGAAGAGCAGGAAAATGTGCCCGGGACTGTGCGAGACGCTGGCCAGGATACGGAATCCGCCGGAGAGCATACTGGCCGAAGAAAATCTTATTTATAATGTAAATAGACTGGACATAACGGAGAGGGATTTTCAGGAGCAGCACCAAAAGCAAACCAAACGGATCAGGATCGATAAGGCGAACGCCAAGGCGGCTGCGGACGGAAAACTCAGGTAATTTTCTATATTTTTTTATTTTTTTTTGTGAATACTGATGTATTCTGTGATGCTTTTTAACGCTGATTAATCGTTTAATGAATTTCGTTAATGAAAACTCCATAACAACCAATGTAAAACTGTCAATTTGAAAGAATCTCCTTATTTACTCCATAACAACCAATGTACAACTGTCAATTTAAATAATGCGTCCTTAGTTACTTCATAACAACAATGTAAATCTGTCAAATTGGAAGAATCTCCTTAGTTACTCCATAACAACAAATGTAAAACTGTTAAATTTAAAGAATCTCCTTAGTTACTCCATAACAACCAATGTAAAACTGTCAATTTAAACAATGCGTCCTTAGTTACTTCATAACAACAATGTAAATCTGTCAAATTTAAAGAATCTCCTTAGTTACTCCATAACAACCAATGTAAAACTGTCAATTTGAACAATGCGTCCTTAGTTACTTCATAACAACAATGTAAATCTGTCAAATTGGAAGAATCTCCTTAGTTACTCCATAACAACCAATGTAAAACTGTCAATTGAAAGAATCTCCTTAGTTACTCCATAACAACCAATGTAAAACTGTCAATTTAAACAAAGCCTTAGTTACTCCATAACAACCAATGTAAAACTGTCAATTGAAAGAATCTCCTTAGTTACTCCATAACAACCAATGTAAAACTGTCAATTGAAAGAATCTCCTTAGTTACTCCATAACAACCAATGTAAAACTGTCAATTGAAAGAATCTCCTTAGTTACTCCATAACAACCAATGTAAAACTGTCAAATCAAATGTCAAAAAGAACGGTGAATAAGCTCCGTTTAGTGCTCGATTTGTTTCTTTATAAATTAATATGGATATTTTTCCAGGTAATATTGGAGCTCATTTTCTCGGCTACAAATGCAAGAAACGTTACAGTATTGAATTCGTCAAAATAAACAAATGGAAAGCACAAATTTATGAAACCCGCCCCATTTTAAATGGGGAAGTATTTTTGAAGATAAAAATTTTTATTTACGCATGTACCTAAAACAAAGTTGATATTTATCGCGCATCTATTTTTTGATAAATACAATTTGAATGTGTAGATATTAAGGATAAATTTAATATACATACTAATTTATATATATAAAGGTTATTTATCGATTTGTTCAATGCATTTATCAATGTTTTTTTAATATAAATTCGTGCAATATACAGGTAGATGCAAAATTGTTTGCAATATAGAATGTGTGTGGGTGCAACAAAGACAACTTCCATTAGACTCATTTAAAGGAAAAGGAAAGAGTGATATTGCAACTTTCTCACTCTAACCACTGTTATTTTAATAATCTTTCTTTGTTTAACTCATAGAATTGATCGTATATTGCAAACAATGTTGCACTTATGTGTATAACTTACAGGACGGTTCTTTTTTAAGAATTCGTTCAGTAAATTAATTATTCTAGTTTCACTTATAAGTTTAATTTGTATATTAGAAATCTATGTAAAATACAGCGGAATATAATGTTTTTTTTGTATTAATTTTATCGCATTTTCTGCTGTGCTATAAATAGGGTAAGGTGGCACTTTGCAATAAATTTCCGTTTTATTATTTAAGTACATATTTCGTTACCAAAGTCAATGTTTAATTTGCTCGTAATATAATAAACATGTTTTTCTAATTAAAACGAATCGGTTTCACTTAGGATAATCACTCGAAATCATTCCGATGATGTGTCAATACGAAATAAGCTAAAGGTAGCTGAAAAATTGAAATAGGCGAGACCACCATAATGACGTCATTATGAATTACTTAATTCATAATAATTGGGTTCAATTACTGGTATTTAATAACATGCAATATGGTGATTATTAATGAATTGTAATTAGGCGGAACAACAGTGGCTGTGGAACCGAATAGGACGGGAACCAAGGTAAGAGGTCATTAAAATTTTAAAAATAACCTTCACCTGTCAAAAACTCGAACTCAATTTTACACACAGCTATTTTGTTTGTTTATTTTATCGCACTAGTTCTATAATTGAATAAATAATTACACACATTTCACCCTTTTGTTTATCAAAAAGCAGCTACGGAATTTGAGCAACTCAAATCAACATAACCTCAATTTTCTATTACATTACTAATAACCATTGTCTTATGCAATAAAAGACCACCATTTGAATTCATCCTCAACAATGACACTAATGACAGATATTTAATTTAATTTAATTTTGCTTTCGTAGGAACTCGGAAAAGTTTTATCCAAACAAATTAATTCACATAAAAGTTTATCTTCTATTTATTTAAGCGTCCTTGTTGCTAACCAGTTGCATTTGTGTGTATAATAGTTCAATAAATTCCAACAGATTAGATAAATCTATTTTGAAGTGGGAGTCTCGAAATCGGACGAATTTATCTACTTAAATATCAAAAGTCATTCGATGTTTTACGCGTAGTATTCCACTAAATCACGTATACAAACGAGCGATTCATCCGAAACCACCATCATGGCCCTACCGGAGCCCCTAGCATTGCTGTTTAAGTAAGTAAAATCCATATAAAAAACACCAGTAAAATCTCTTGTAAAATGTCTGTAAACTCTCATTCCAGCCACATCGATCTTCACAAATCCGAATACATCGAAACCCTCCGACAAGCCGTTGCCATCCAATCGGTATCCGGCCAGCCGGAGAAGCGCCCCGAGTGCAAACGAATGCTCGAATGGGCCGCCCATCGCCTCCAAAAACTCGGCGCCACCGTCGAGCTCCGCGACATCGGCCACCAGACCCTCCCCGACGGCTCCACCATCCCCCTACCACCCGTCCTCCTCGGCTCCCTCGGCCGAAACCCCCAGAAGAAAACGGTAGCCGTTTACGGCCACTTGGACGTACAGCCAGCTCAGTTAGAGGACGGCTGGAACTCCGAACCCTTCGTACTCACCGAAAAGAATGGTAAACTCTTCGGTAGAGGATCCTCTGACGATAAGGGCCCCGTACTGTGCTGGATACACGCCATCGAGGCCTTCAAGGTACTAACTAAAACCCATCGATTTGTGAGGTTATGTGAGTGTTGGTTTGCAGGCTACCGGTCAGGAGGTGCCGGTCAACGTTAAATTCATCTTCGAAGGGATGGAGGAGAGCGGCAGCGACGGGCTGGAGCCCCTTTTGGTCGCCGAAAAGGAGAAATTCCTGGGCGATGTCGATTACGTTTGCATATCGGACAACTATTGGCTGGGCACCAGCAAGCCTTGCATCACCTACGGCTTAAGAGGGGTCTGTTATTTCTTCCTGGAGGTCGAATGCGCCCAGAAGGACCTGCACAGCGGCGTCTTCGGGGGCACCGTGTAGGTTTTCATACGGCTCGTAGAGTATATATAGGGCATTTCTTTAATGTTCCCAGCCCTTTTTTATTTTTTGAACGGATCAACTTAGAAAATTGAAATTTGGGATAATGAAACTAATGCATGATTAGTATATTTTGGAGTAAAATTGACAGTTGAAAATTTCAAGATGGCGACTGGGCGCCGTTTTGACGGTTTTAAAATGATTTTGGAGGGTTCTAAATGGTTTTAGAGCATGCCAAATTGTTCTGGAGCGTTCTAAATGGTTCTAATTAATTCTGGAGCATTCTAAATAGTACTAGAGAGCTCTAATTGATTCTAGAGCGTTCTTAATGGTTCTAGACAAATCTAAATTATTGTAGAACGTTCTAAACAGTTCTAATTGATTCTAGAGCATTCTAAATGGTCCTAATTTATTCTGGAGCATTTTAAATGGTACTAGACAGTTCTAATTGAGTCTAGAGCGTTCTAAATAGTTCTAGAGAGTTCTACTTGATTCTGGAGAGTTTTAAATGGTTTTGGAGCGTTCTAAATGGTTTTTACACGGTTTTAAAATGATTTTGGAGGGTTCTAAATGGTTTTAGAGCATTCCAAATGGTTCTGGAGCATTCTAAATAGTACTAGACAGCTCTAATTGATTCTAGAGCGTTCTTAATGGTTCTAGACAGTTCTAAATGATTCTAGAACGTTCTAAACAGTTCTAATTGATTCTAGAGCATTCGAAATGGTCCTAATTAATTCTGGAGCATTCTAAATGGTACTAGACAGTTCTAATTGATTCTAGAGAGTTCTACTTGATTCTGGAGAGTTTTAAATAGGTTTAGAGCGTTCTAAATGGTTTTTAGACAGTTTTAAAATAATTATGGAGCGTTCTAAATGGTTTTTAGACAGTTTATAAATGGTTTTGGAGGGTTCTAAATGGTTTTAGAGCCGTCCAAATGGTTCCGGGGTATTCTAAATGGTTTTTTAGACGGTTTTAAAATGATTTTGGAGGGTTCTAAACGGTTTTAGAGCATTCCAAATGGTTCTGGAGCGTTCTAAATGGTTCTAATTAATTCTGGAGCATTCTAAATGGTACTAGACAGTTCTAATTGATTCTAGAGCGTTCTAAATAGTTCTAGAGAGTTCTACTTGATTCTGGAGAGTTTTAAATAGTTTTGGAGCGTTCTAAATGGTTTTTAGACAGTTTTAAAATGATTTTGGAAGGTTCTAAATGGTTTTAGAGCATTCCAAATTGTTCTGGAGCGTTCTAAATGGTTCTAATTAATTCTGGAACATTCTAAATAGCACTAGACAGCTCTAATTGATTCTAGAGCGTTCTTAATGGTTGTAGACAGTTCTAAATTATTGTAAAACGTTCTAGACAGTTCTAATTGATTATAGAGCATTCTAAATGGTTCTAATTAATTCTGGAGCATTCTAAATGGTACTAGACAGTTCTAATTGATTCTAGAGCGTTCTAAATAGTTCTAGAGAGTTCTACTTGATTCTGGAGAGTTTTAAATAGTTTTCGAGCGTTCTAAATGGTTTTTAGACGGTTTTAAAATGATTTTGGAGCGTTCTAAACGTCCCATCTCCTAAAGTTTGAATATCTCATCGAATCCTTTTTTTTTTATCGAATTCCAGCTCCGAGGCGATGACCGATCTCGTCTACCTCATGAACCAGCTGGTCGATCAAAACGGCAAGATCCTCGTCGAAGGCCTCTACAACGAAGTGGCCCCCTTGAATCCGGCCGAGACGGCCCTGTATGAAAACATCGATTTCGACGTCGACGAGTACCGCAGCGACATCGGTTGCGCCAAATTGTTGCACGACGAACGAAAGGACGAGATCCTGATGCACCGATGGCGCTTTCCCAGCCTGTCTTTGCACGGCATAGAGGGCGCTTTCAGCGGCGCCGGCGCGAAGACGGTGATACCGCGCAAGGTGATCGGGAAGTTTTCGATCAGGATCGTGCCGAATCAGGAGCCGAAGCGTATCGAACGGTACGTGGTGGACTACGTGGAGAGGATTTGGAAGAAACGGGGCAGTCCTAACAAGATGAAGGTATGCGGGGTTTGGATGATTTGAAGTGTGTAAGAAGTGTTATATGAGGTATAAGTTTGAATGATTGGAGTGTATAAGAAGTGTTATATGAGGTATAAGTTTGAATGATTTGAAGTGTATAAGAAGTGTTATATGAGGTATAAGTTTGAATGATTGGAGTGTGTAAGAAGTGTTATGTGAGGTATAAGTTTGAATGATTTGAAGTGTATAAGAAGTGTTATATGAGGTATAAGTTTGAATGATTGAAGTGTGTAAGAAGTGTTATATGAGGTATAAGTTTGAATGATTTGAAGTGTGTAAGAAGTATTATATGAGGTATAAGTTTGAATGGTTCGAGGGTAGGCGAGGTAAAGGTGGAAGGTTTTGTCCCTGTAGTGGTTTTTTTTTTGAGTTTTTGCTTAGGGTGTTTTGGATGGTTCTGGATGGTTTGCGGTGGTTTCGGAGCGTTGTGAATGGTTGTGGAGGGTTCTAAATGGGTTTTAGACGGTTTTAAAATAATTATGGACCGTTTTAAATGATTCTGGAGCGTTCTAAAAAGTTTTTAGACAGTTTTAAAATGATTTTGGGGCGTTCTAAATGGTTTTAGACAGTTTTAAAATGATTTTGGAGGGTTCTAAATGATTTTGGAGCGTTGTAAATGGTTTTAGACAGTTATAAAATAATTTCTGGGGCGTTCTTATTGATTATAGAGGGTTCTAACTGATTCTGGAACGATCTAAATGGGTTTAGACAGTTCTTAAAATGATTTTGGAGCGTTGTAAATGGTTTTATACGATTATAAAATTATTTCTGGAGCGTTCTAAACTATTCTAGAGCGTTCCAAATTGATTCTGGAACGTTCTAAATCATTGTGGAGCGTTCTAAATGGTTTTAGACAGTTCTAAAATGATTCTGGAGCATTCTAAATCGTTCTGGAGCTTTCTAAAAGAGTTTAGACAGTTATAAAATGATTTCTTGAGCGTTCTTAATGATTATAGAAGGTTCTAAGTAGTTTTGGAACGTTTTAAATGATTCTTGAGCGTTCTAAATGGGTTTATACACTTGTAAAAATGATTCTGGATCGTTTTAAATGTTATTATACGGTTATAAAATGATTTCTGGATCACTCTTAATTATTTTGAAGCGTCCTAAGTGATTCTGGAACGTTCTAAATGATTCTGGAGCATTCTAAATGTTTCTAGACAATTCTAAACGATTCTGGAGCGTTCTAAATGATTCTAGACAGTTCCAAACGATTCTGAATTATTCTAAACGATTCACACCGAGAACATTTCACCCCAGTAGGCTAGCGGCTCGATGAGTGCTCTCTCTCTCTCTCTCTCTCTCATTGGTCGGTAGCACACCCTGATTGATTACAGTAGATGACGTCACTTCCGCGGCGAATACCATAGCCTACTAGTTTTTCTTTTAAAACAAATCAAAATAACGGGAAAATGACTCTTGTTTTTTTTTTATTGTTGTTAGGTATACATGACCGACGGCGGCGCCCCCTGGACGGAGGATCCGTCCCATCCCCATTACGGGGCCGCTTCCAAAGCCACCAAATACGTGTACAAAGTGGAACCGGATTTGTGCAGAGAGGGCGGTTCGATACCGGTGACGTTGACGTTTCAACAGGTGACTGGGAAAAATATCATCCTGTTACCGGTGGGGGCCGGCGATGACGGGGCCCATTCGCAGAACGAGAAGCTCGACGTTAGGAATTACATTAACGGTGTAAGTGGTGTAGATACTCTACTATACAGGGTGTCCCACGACGAGTTGTTAAAAGTTATCTGTATATAGGTTGCTCAATTTTTGATCGCAACATAGGTTATATAGTCTGTAGGTGCTCGAATCCTGCCGATGAATATCTACCAAAATTATATTCAAAAAAATATATACAGGTTGCTCCATTTTTGATTGCAATATAGGTTATATTAGGCTATAGGTGTGCGATAAAGACAACTTCCATTAGACACTTATAAAGGAAAAGGAAAAAATGACATTTGTGTCATTGCAACTTTTCACTCTGACAACTGTCATTTTAATAATCTTTCTTTGTTCCACTCATAGAAATGTACATGTTGCAATCGGAAATGGAGCAAGGTGTATAAAAAACTACTTGTCCGATTTAAATAATATTTGTTAATAATATATGTATATATATTTTTGTAAATCTACGCCAAATTTTATGGTACTTTTGTCTAAAACACTTTTTTTGAAACTTGTATAATTTTTGAGTTATTAATTTTTGTTTGAAAAATTTGACCGATGCAGACCCTTATAAATTATTTTTTTTTTTCGGAGATCCCCTTAAAGATATGGAAACGGTTTCTGTAGGGTGGCTACTAGAAAGGGCAAAGGTATTTAAATTTGTGTTAAAAAACTGTTTATTTTATATAGGGTGTGTACAAAACATGCGTTAAGATGAACTTCAAAAATATCACATTTCTTCGCTTTTTTTTAATGTAAACACCCATTTTTTCTATTTTAATGTAATCAGCGGTAAAAAATAAGAGAAGTTCATTTTTCCTTCTCTTTACCTAAACTTAATAGGTTTGAAGATATTAAAAATGTTACATAAAACTTACTTTTCTGACTTATTTTGTAAATAACTCAGTTTTACATGGTTAGTCATGTAATATCGTACAAGTACCAAAATTAATAATCAATTAATCAAGTAGAATTTACATTGCCTACTTGATAAAACCTATTTAATTGAGAATTAGGCAGAAATGTAAATTTTATGTAAAATTTTTAATATCATCAAAACTAAAGGGTGTTTCAATAAGAACACAAGATTATAAGCTTCAATAAAACAAGGTTATCTGTAGCAAAATATGGAAATATTTATTAATTTATCATGTGTACATTTAGGAATTAAAACACCCTTTACATAGTAACCAATATACAGACGGTTTTAACTCGTCGTGGGACATCCTGCATAGGGGCTAGAATCGAAGGGTATCAGAGTAGGTTTAACAGGTTTTATAGTTAGGGAATTTAGTTGTTTTAATTTCAAACTCCATTCGAGAGCGTTGTTATTTTTAAGTATCCTATAAAAATGAATTTGTTTCTTATGTAATTATGATTCACATTCTACAGGGTGTGTCTCAATGACAAGTAGCCCATTTAATATCAAAACAGCATATTTGAAAGTTATTAAAGCTGATTAAACGGGCTACTTTTCATTTGGACACCCTGTATAATATTTGCTCAAGCGTAGTGATTGATGGATTTTTATCTATTTTCAGGCGAAGCTGCTCGGTGCCTATTTGTACGAGGTGTCGCGATTGTGAATGTATTTTCTATTAAAAGTTAATATATTGTTTTGGTAATAATGTGTACGATTTATTTGGAATTTCATCCCTTTATTCCCCTAATTGGGATCCTCCAATATAGTTTTTTGTTAATAAAATCTATAAAGTATACGAACAAAAAGGCGTTTCATTTCGAAGATTTTTGAAAAATTTGATAAAGGTTGAGTATTTACAAGTTTTTAATAATTATCTAAATACTGGTTGCCTACCTATTAGTGTTCATAAATCGATTTTTCGGTCGATAAATGTAATTCTGGTTGTCTAACTATTGTATTAGTAAAGCGCGAGTAATAAGTATCAGGAGTAAACCTCTTCACACATTCTGCTCTCCTAATACGAAATTTCAAATTCGCAAATTTTTAACGTGAAATTTTCGAACGATCGACAAAATTTTTCTTCCGATTTTTACGAATTGCGGTGAAAAAGTTTTGCGTTTTTTTGTCATTAAACTCTACAAAACTTTTCTTATCATTTCTATTATAAAACATTAATAATAATGCCCGAAATTTTAATTTTTCTTTGAAAATGTGTTTTGAAAAACGACGAAACATTTAGAATCTTTATTAATGCATCCAATGCGTCCAATGCATTAATTCATCCAGGACTTTCCCTAGAATTACCTCTCTCGATATAATAAATATCTCCTGATACTGGACTTCCTTGCAAATTCTCCTTGCCTAATATCCGAAATTTATCAATGGAGATTGACGAAAACTTGTGCTCAAATCTCGAAATAAAACGTGAATTTTAAATTTCGTATTAGGAGAGCAGAATGTGCGAGGAGGTTAACTTGTGACGCTTATTAATCGCGCTTCTGTTTGATTACAAATATTTACAAAGGCAACCATTTAATCGAATTTCTGTAATACTGGTTGCCTATCTATTGTATTAGTAAAGCGCGAGTAATAAGTATCAGGAGTAAACCTCTTCACACATTCTGCTCTCCTAATACGAATTCTTAAATTCGCGATTTATCGTGAGATTTTCATACGTTTTGACACAAACTACTCGAACTTCTAATATTTGTTTCTCCCGATTTTTCTGCTGTAATAGCTCCAGATTTTTACAAATAGCATTGAAAAAGTTTTGTGATTTTGTTAATAAACTAAGAACGAAAAAAAAATAAGAATTCTTAATTCAGGATTAAGGATGTCATAAAAAAACTTTTAATATTCTACTTCCTTATTATTTTTGCAATAAAGAATTATAATTATCTTTATAAATGTGTTTTCATGAACGACGAATCATTTAGAATCTTTATTAATGCATCAGGATTCATCCAGGACTTTTCCTAGAAGTACCTCTCTCGATATAATAAATATCTCCCGATACTGGACTTCTTAGCATATTCTCCTTGCCTATTAACCAAAATTTATCAATGGAGATTGACGAAAACTTGTGCTCAAATCTCGAAATAAATCGCGAATTTGAAATTTCGTATTAGGAGAGCAGAATGTGCGAGGAGGTTAACTTGTGACGCTTATTAATCGCGCTCCAGTTCGATTACAAATACATACAAAGGCAACCATTTAATCAAATTTCTGTAATTCTGGTTGCCTATCTATTGTATTAGTAAAGCGCGAGTAATAAGTATTAGGAGTAAACCTCTTCACACATTCTGCTCTCCTAATACGAATTCTTAAATTCGCGATTTATCGTGAGGTTTGTATTTCGTCTAATCGAAACCGCACAAGTTTTGTAATTTTTTCTTATCTATTCAGTTGATACATTTTGGTTATTATGCAAGGATAATATGCGAGGAAGATATTTATTATATCGAAAGAGGTAGGTACTTCTAAGGAATGTCCAGGATGAATCCTGATGCATTAAAATAAATGTTCTAAATGTTTGTCGTTCTTGAAAACACATTTTCAAATGAAATTTATCATTTTGGGCGTTATTAATAATTCTTTATTGCAAAAATGATAAGAAAGTAGAATATTAAAAGTTTTTTATGACATCCTTAATCCTGAATTTAGTATTTTTAGTTTTTTTTTCGTTCTTAGTTTATTAAAAAAACGCAAAACTTTTTCAACGCAATTTGTAAAAATCTGGAGCTATTACAGCAGAAAAATCGGGAGAAACAAATATTAGGAGTTCGAGTAGTTTGTGTCAAACGTATGAAAATGTCTCGATAAATCGCGAATTTGAAATTTCGTATTAGGAGAGCAGAATGTGTGAAGAGGTTTACTCCTGATACTTATTACTCGCGCTTTACTAATACAATAGATAGGCAACCAGAATTACAGAAATTCGATTAAATGGTTGCCTTTGTATGTATTTGTAATCGAACAGAAGCGCGATTAATAAGCGTCACAAGTTAACCTCTTCGCACATTCTGCTCTCCTAATACGAAATTTCAAATTCACGTTTTATTTCGAGATTTGAGCACAAGTTTTCGTAGATCTCCATTGATTAATTTCGGATATTAGGCAAGGAGAATATGCTAGGAAGTCCAGTATCGGGAGATATTTATTATATCGAGAGAGGTACTTCTAGGAAAAGTCCTGGATGAATCCTGTTGCATTAATAAAGATTCTAAATGTTTCGTCGTTTTTTAAAACAGATTTTCAAAAAAAATTAAAATTTCGGGCATTATTATTAATGCTTTATAATAGAAATGATAAGAAAAGTTTTGTCGAGTTTATTGAAAAAAAAACGCAAAACTTTTTCACCGCAATTCGTAAAAATCGGAAGAATAATTTTGTCGATCGTTCGAAAATTTCACGTTAAAAATTTGCGAATTTGAAATTTCGTATTAGGAGAGCAGAATGTATGAAGAGGTTTACTCCTGATACTTATTACTCGCGCTTTACTAATACAATAGTTAGACAACCAGAATTACATTTATCGATAGAAAATCGATTTATGTACACTAATAGGTAGGCAACCAGAATTACATTTATTGATCAAACATCGATTTACTAACACTGATAGGTAGGCAACCAATTTATCTCTTAAATACCTCTAATTGTAAGATACCAGAATTGTATTAGCAATGATTGAATATACGAACTAATTTTATATAAAAAAGGCATTACAAATGAATAACAAAACACTTAATTATTTCAACGATATTTTTATTTTCTTATACAATAAACTAACGGCGGTTAAATACAAAATATTGACAAAATATTAAAATATTCCTAAAGCGGAGTAACAAGAGATTTTTTTGAAGCCTGCTATACCGGGGGATTTAAAGAGTTCTCCATCTGGATCTCCAGTTCTGGATAATTCCTGGTGGAAGATTCCAAATTGGTAATAAGAAGTTCGAGGAATCTGCAACAAACCGTTAATTAAATTATTAGTAATTAAATTAAATTATGTTGGTATTAATCTTAATTAACTTAATCTATTTTTTGTATTAAATTTATTTTGAGATGTTGGGCACATTCTCTGGTTTTATTCTGGTATTCTGGTTTTTATTCTGGTTTTAGATAGTTAACTGGTGTTAGAGTAACTGATTTTAGATAGTTATGAAATGATTCTGGAGCGTTCTAATTGATTCTGGACCGTTCTAAATGGTTCTAGACAGTTCTAAATGATTGTAGAACGTTCTAAACAGTTCTAATTGATTCTGGAGCGTTCTAAATGGCTCTAGACTGTTCTAAATGATTCCGGAACGTTTTAAATGGTCCAAAAAGGTTCTAAATGGTTCTAGACAGTTCTAGAGCTAAATAAAAATGACGATATTATAAAATTATAGTGACGTGCATTGAAATTTCTTTTGCATAAACTGATGTAAATTAATATTAAAAAGTAACAGATTAGTGATTTGTTTACTATCACTATTTACTTTTCATTAACATATCTTATCTCTTTACAAATACAGTAATTTATTAATTATAATTAATAAATTAATATAATTAATTATAATTATAACTAATAATTATTAGTGCCACAATCCATATATTATTATTTATGTATGTTATTTATTCTAAACTAGCTAGAAATTAATAATACTTAAAATGCGAAATAACGACCACAAAGAAGGAATTATAATATTATACAGAATAAAAATCGAACAGCATTAATCACACGTGTGTCAAATTTTATATGTCAATAAATAACAAATTAATATCGAATTATTATTGCGAATAAATAAATTTATATATATATTTGCATATAGGTACATATATTCGCTCACACACGAGCGGCACGAAACGTTCAAATATAGATATAGGATATAGCGTTAATAATATAATAATAATAGGTATATGTAGAATCAAATACAGGGTGTCCTAATAAAATTTGGTTACTGGGAATTTAAAAGATGATACTGAAGTTGATACTTTTTTTTACTAAGTTAATTCTAAGCGACTTTTTCAAGTGAATTTTTTTAATATTCTGGAAAATAAGGGAGCATGTTTTTTTTTTCAATTTTTAATTATTAAAAAGTTTGTTAATACGGTTCTGTTCATTAAAAAATTAAAGGAAATTTGCTCAAAATTGTCGCCATTTTGATGGGAAACGCTTTGGAAATACTCTCCATAAATAATCAGAATGTCCACCAATTCATTATTTGTATAAAGATGAGCCATTTTTAATTCAACAATCGAAAAATTAATTTTTTGTCATTAATTATTTATTATTTTTTTAACACCTGTATTGGTAATGACAGGTACGTATTGGAAAATATTCGAAATTTAAAGAATTTTTTTTTTAGAATATTAAAAAAATTTACGTGAAAAAAATGTTAAATTGTTGTTAAAATGTTAAAAATGTTAAAATTAAAAGATCTATATGCAGTTAAAAAGAAGTATCAACTTATGAGACACCCTTTATACTGATATTTAGAGTTTGTTAAATACCTATGCACTAAAAATAGCAAAATTTATGCACTAAAAACCTTCGAAATATACACTTTATGCTCGATGAAAAAAAAAACAGAAAAAAACAGATATTAAATAAGAATTTTAAGAAACATAGATAGGACATAATTATATACATACTACTATCAGACTATACTACATATTATATTAGAACATAAGAAGAATAATAAAATAATAGAATGGAATAATAGATAGAATGATTTAGAACTGTCTAGAACCATTTAGAACGCTCCAGAATCATTTCATAACTATCTAAAACCAGTTACTCTAAAACCAGTTAACTATCTAAAACCAGAATTAATTACAAGTAATTGAAAAAGTAATTGAATTACTTTAATTGTAATTGAGGCGGTAATTAATTACAAGCTCCTCAATTGTAATTCATTTGTAATTCAATTACTTCTTTCGTTTCAATTACAATAACATTTTACAATTACATTTCAATTACATTGGACACAAAAGTACTTATTTAATATTTTCAATACTTGGAAGTTTATTTCCGATTGCAAATCCCTAAATAATTATTTAAAACTGACACCAAAGCAAAGTAATTGTGAGTGTAATTGTAATTGTAATTACATTCGTAAATTTTGTAATTGTAATTGCAATTAATTACAAATTGCCAAAAGTAATTGTAATTGTAATTAATTACATATTATAAAGTAATTTTAACATCATTGTCTATAACCATTTAGAAGGCTCCATAATCATTTAGAACGCTCCAGAATCATTTCGTAACCATTAAATGGGCTGCTTTTCATTGGAACTTTGGGACACCCTGTATAATATATATACCGCTTATATAACGCATCCGCGGCACGCTCGATTTATCGTCATTATTATATGTTTACAATATCGCTTTGTCGTTTTTCTTGAGCGCGTGCCGCTTTTCCGAACAATAAGCGAATAACCATGGAGTTTCAATTGGGTTTCGTCATCACATCGAGGACACACTGAAATGGAAAAAAAAAATGTCAAAAAAAATGTCAAATTTGACAAGTGACAGGTCGTGTTGATTTATTTTTCATGAATTGATTCTGGCTAGTTTTACGATACCGTAACTGTAATTAGATTATGTCAAATTTGACAACTGGCAGGTCGTTTTGTTTTATTTTTCTTGAATTGGTTAAATTCTGGCTAGTTTTACGATACCGTAGCTGTAATTATAATGTGTCAAATTTGACAAATGGCAGGTCAATTTGATTTATTTTTCTTGAATTGGTTAAATTCTGGCTAGTTTTACGATACCGTAGCTGTAATTAGAATGTGTCAAATTTGACAAGTGACAGGTCGTGTTGATTTATTTTTCATGAATTGATTCTGGCTAGTTTTACGATACCGTAGCTGTAATTAGATTGTGTCAAATTTGACAGATTATTTTTTAATAACCATTTCTGTCTAATTTTACGATACCGTAGATGTTATGAGATTGTGTCAAATTTGACAGATTATTTTTTAACAACCATTTCTGTCTAATTTTACGATGCCGTAGCTGTAATTAGAATGTGTCAAGAAATTTGACAAGTGGCAGGTCGTGTTAATTTTATTTTTCAGGAATTGGTTGTGGCTAGTTTTACGATACCGTAGCTGTAATTACCAATTAGATTGTGTCAAATTTGGCAGATTATTTTTTAATAACTATTTCTGTCTAGTTTTACGATACCGTAGATGTAATTAGATTGTGTCAACTTTGGCAGATTATTTTTTAATAACCATTTCTGTCTAATTTTACGATGCCGTAGCTGTAATTAGAATGTGTCAAAAAATTTGACAAGTGGCAGGTCGTGTTGATTTTATTTTTCATGAACTGGTTGTGGCTAGTTTTACGACACCGTAGCTGTAATTACCAATTGATGTAATTGATGTAATTACCAATAGATTGTGTCAAATTCGACAGGTTTTCTTCAAATAACCGGTCCTGTCTAAGCCTACGATACCGGTTCTATAACGAGAAAAATAGAAAATCTTAAATAACGAACGCGCGGCGGCCGTTCGTGAATAAACATGTGTAAAAGTCACGGGTCTTTCCCCGGAACAATGTGACACCCAGGTAAAATTGAATTTCCCCGCGTTAATACACGTTTTTTTTCTTCTCTTTTCCCCGACGAAATGGATTCTAATTAACGAAACGTTTCGAGGAAATCTCCGCCGCCTACGATAGGGCATTTATTGCGTAGATACGCGAAATAGAGCCGCAGGATTCGCAGGATTCTCAGGACTGGAAATATATCTACCTGTATTTTTTGTTATTTCCACGGCCGCCTTGTGCGCGTTTTTAAATGGGTTACGTCTACGAAAAAAAAAAACGAGTACACGTGTTTATTGTCGAAAAATCGGGCCAATTTTTCGGTATAATGGACGAATGAAAAGTTTGGAAAAGTTGGCGAGGTGACGAAAATATTTTGTTTATTTATGTTATTATTCGTTTGTTATTCCACAATTATTTTGTTATTGGCGTTTCCTTCTTGAAAGATGTTATTATGTCAATGTCAGTATATACAATGTTAATGTCGTTTCGTTTTTTTTTTGAGATGTCAACTGTCATGTACGTCAATTCTTTTAGTGTGTCAATTGTCAATAGAGGAATTTAGCGCCTACTATAATTTTTGAATAAGTTTACGGTACGGTAGGGTCAACCCTTAAGACATTTTTTCTTATAACTTTTTATTAGATGATAATTTTTGTTTTAAAAAAATATGACTAAAAAGCCCAATTTATTTACCAACTTTTTTATCTCTATAAGTTTTTTCGAAAATTCGAGCATTTACGAGAAAAATAAATAAATGTGTTGCAAGCTCAGGTTAAATAGCATTTATTGAACAAAAAAATTGGTTTTTCTTCTTTATTTTCCCTGTATATTAAGCTAAAATCACGAAACTCGGGGAATATTATCTGTCAATGAAACTATACGTTTTGATTTTTTTTAAACCCTTAAGTATGCTTAGAAGGGGTTGAAATAGTCAACCCCTAAGAAGTTTTTTCTTATAACTTTTTATTAGATGGAAATTTTTGTTTTAAAAAAATATGACCAAATAGCCCAATTCATTTACCAACTTTTTTATCTCTACATTTTTTTTTCGAAAACTCTAGCATTTACGAGAAAAATAAATAAATGTGTTGCAAGCTCATGTTAAATAGCATATTATTGACCAAAAAATTGGCTTTTCTTCTTTATTTTTCCTGTATATTAAGCTAAAGACGCGAAACTCGGGGAATATTATCTATCAATGAAACTACAGATTTTGAAATTTTTTCAACCCTTCAGTATGCTTAAAAAGGGTCGAAATAATCAACCCCTAAGACATTTTTTCTTATAACTTTTTATTAGATAAAAATTTTTCTTTTAAAAAAATATTACCAAAAAGCCCAATCCATTTACCAACTTTTTTATCTCTACAAGTTTTTCGAAAAACTCAAGCATTTACGAGAAAAAAAAATGTACTGCAAGCTCAGGTTAAATAGCATTTTATTGAACAAAAAAATTGGTTTTTCTTCTTTATTTTCCCTGTATATTAAGCTAAAGTCGCGAAACTCGGGGAATATTATCTATCAATGAAACTACATGATTTGAAATTTTTTCAACCCTTCAGTATGCTTAAAAAGGGTCGAAATCATCAACCCCTAAGACATTTTTTCTTATAACTTTTTATTAGATAAAAATTTTTCTTTTAAAAAAATATGACCAAAAAACCCGATTCATTTACCAACTTTTTTATCTCTACAAGTTTTTTCGAAAACTCAAGCATTTACGAGCAAAAAAATAATAAATGTACTGCAAGCTCATGTTAAATAGCATTTTATTGAACAAAAAAATTGGTTTTTCTTCTTTATTTTCCCTGTATATTAAGCTAAAGTCGCGAAACTCGGGGAATATTATCTATCAATGAAACTACAGATTTTGAAATTTTTTCCAACCCTTCAGTATGCTTAGAGGGGGTCGAAATAATCAACCCCTAACACATTTTTCCTTACAACTTTTTATTAGACAAAAATTTTTCTTTTAAAAAAATATGACCAAAACCCCCAATCCATTTACCAACTTTTTTATCTCTACAAATTTTCCGCTCAAAACTCAAACATTTCCGAGAAAAAAAAAAAAAAAATAACAACAAACAAACGCACTTCAACCACACGCCACCATCACCCACCCACCCCCCAAACTTTTCTCGAACCTCATTCAAACACACCCTGTATACAACATACAAACCACCCCGACATACCCTCACACCATCAATCCCAAATCCCAACGCATCCAACCAACCGCCATTCATCCCCCGCTCTCCCAACATCCCCCAACGACACAACGCACCAGCCACCTACTCCCCTTACGTAAAAAAACAAACCCACCCCTAATACGCGGCAAAACAAAATCCCGACGCACACCACCCAGGAACACTCACGTGCCCCGAACCGGTCGCAACGAACGTGCGCCTGCCCTTCCGCCCCTATAAAACAACCCCCACATCCTCCACGAGCTCCAGTCACAAACCAACCGCCAGACATTCGCGCTCGATCTACCCCTTTAAACGAAACGCTTTCAAAAATCGAGAAAAAAAAAATTTTAACCGACAGTTAAATATTATAACCGGCAGTTAAAAATTATAACCGGCAGTTAAATATTATAACCGACAGTTAAAAATTATA
Source organism: Phyllotreta striolata (assembly GCA_918026865.1). Classification (NCBI taxonomy): domain Eukaryota; kingdom Metazoa; phylum Arthropoda; class Insecta; order Coleoptera; family Chrysomelidae; genus Phyllotreta; species Phyllotreta striolata. The sequence goes on from OU900107.1 coordinate 4,090,603, forward strand.
ACCGACAGTTAAATATAACCGACAGTTAAAAATTATAACCGCCAGTTAAAAATGCCTCAAGACCACAACAACGTGCTGGTGCTGGTACCGTTCGACGTGGACCAGCCGGTAACCAAAAACCCCGACCTGCGAGGTATCAAGCTCTTCAAGTTGATCACCAAGCGCCTCACCAGACGCCACCATTTCGTCTACAGCGAGGAGCTCGACTGCTCCAGCTCCTCCTCCAGCAGCTCTTCGAGCTCGTCGAGCTCATCCAGCAGCTGCTCGTTCGCCTCCAAAGGCGCCCAAAGGTACTGCCGCTCGAGCAGCTCGTCGAGCTCCAGCTCCAGGTTGGACAGGTCGGCGTCGTCGGAGAGCCTGCGGAAGGCTTTCGGGTCGATGAGCCTGACGGGGGGCGGGGGGTGCAGGTCGCGCAGCACCGACGCCGGCGGCGGCGAGGAGGCGGCGAACAAGCGGAGTAAGGGCAAGAAGCAGGAGCAGCCGAAGAGGATCCTGAGGCAGCCGGTGAGCTACGCCTACGCCAAAGGTTTGAGCGGGTTGCCCACCAGGAGGGTGCCGAAGAGCTCCAGGTGGTGTCAGGAGTGCGATTGCAGGATGAAGTACCGATGAAGGTTCGGCGGCGGTGCGGAATTTTAGACGTTCGTTTGGCAATATACCGTTGTTACGAGTTCATTTAACGGACCGTTAATTTTTGTGTTTTATCGGTTGCGTTAATTTGACGGACGGTTAATTGGTTTTTTTTTGAGTTTTACCGTTATATGTTAATTTAACGGAGCGTTAATTTTGCGTCTTGCTAGGTTATATGTTAATTTAACGGACCGTTAATTTTGCGTCTTGCTACGTTAATTTAACGGACAAAATTGTTATTTTTTTGCGTTTTACCGTTATATGTTAATTTAACGGACCGTTAATTTTGCGTCTTGCTGCGTTAATTTAACGGACATAATTGATTTTTTTTGCGTTTTACCGTTGCGTTAATTTAATGGACCGTTAATTTTGCGTCTTGCTACGTTAATTTAACGGACATAATTGGTTTTTTTGCGTTTTACCGTTGCGTTAATTTGGACCGTTAATTTTGCGTCTTGCTACGTTAATTTAACGGACATAATTGGTTTTTTTTGCGTTTTACCGTTGCGTTAATTTGGACCGTTAATTTTGCGTCTTGCTACGTTAATTTAACGGACATAATTGTTTTTTTTTGCGTTTTACCGTTGCGTTAATTTAATGGACCGTTAATTTTGCGTTTTGTTGCGTTAATTTAACGGAAAGTTAACGTTTTTATTGCGTTTTACTGTTATATGTTAATTTAACGGACCGTTAATGGTTTTTTTTTGTATAACAAGGCGTTAAATTTAACGTTTATTTTTTCTAAATAACGGAGCGTTAATTAGAGCGTAGTTCTTATGATTATAAAATCTCGTTTATATTTAACGTCTCTGTTAAGTTACGATTAATATTTTTTTGTATAAATATTATCATATCTCGAATCGTAAAATGTATAAAGGATAAGACTGTTTTAAATCGGTAGTTAATCAGATTCAATTACTATAATTAATCAAGTTGTAATATACAGGGATGCGAGAAAAAAAAAACTCAATTAGTTTTCACGTATTGAAATCGTTTCGTATTTATAATCGAGCACCGGCGATATTATTGTAAAAAAACGCGTCTTTTATTATATATAAAAAAAAAACGAAAAAAAAAATTTCTACCCGCTTTATGAACTAAAAAAACAAACAAATTGTAAACAATTTTAGTGCCTTTTTGTAGATAAAATCTATGATATATACTTATTAATCCTCAATAAAAACTATCAAAATAAACCAAACAGTTTCAATTTCCATTCCAACCCGCTCAATTATTTCCTCTCATAAAAACTTAAACAAGACATATACAGGGTGTTAGTTAAATTAAATAAAAATTTCGTTAAAAAATACATTCGTTCCACTTCGGGAATTCTTTGACCCGATATATATCTATCTGTATATAGGGATGAGTTTAGGAGATTCGAGTCCGGGTTGCCGTGGAAACGATGACGTAAAGTGGGATTCGGTGACGTCATAGACGAGAAAATGGGTCGCGGTACGGATGCGAAAAGTAGGCCGTCGACCGGGACGGTCAAAGGTCAATGGAATATTTGGTAAATGTCGTTTTGCTGCACAGAATGCCAAAATGGACATGTATTTTTTTTATGCGAATATATTTTCCAGTTTGGATTCGGAAAAAATTGGAATAGTTGTCCGTGTGGCGTGATATTAGACAGATTTCGTGTGATTTGGGAGAATATAAACTATCCGGGAACGTAACGTTAGACAGATTTTTAGTTATTTAAAAAAAACATTAATTATCCGGTAACGTAACATTAGACAGATTCTCTGTAATTAACGTGTAATTTGATAGGTCCTTAGATTTGAGAGATTCTTAATAATTTAAGAATATATTAATTGTCCGGGAACGTAAAGTTAGACAGATTTTCTTTAGTTTGACGGATATTTGACAGATTCTCAAATTAGATTGTTGACATAAATTTATAGAGTAATTTAAGAAAATATTAATTATCCGGTACCGACACCTTAGACAGATTCTCTTTAACTTATATTAATTTGACAGTCCATTGGACTTGACAGTATTTTAAGAAAATATTAATTATCCGAAAATGTAACTTTAGACAGATTCTCTTTAACCCACAATTGACAGATCATTAAAAATGACAGATTCATAGTAATGTAAGTAAATATTAACTCTTCTGAAACGTAACTTTAGACAGATTCTCTTTAATCCACATTTGACAGATCATTACCTTTGAGAGGTTCCTAATAATTGAAGAAGATATTAATTATCCGGTAACGTAACTTTAGACAGATTCTCTTTAACCCACATTTGACAGATCCATTAAAAATGACAGATTCATAGTAATGAAAGAAAATATTAACTCTTCTGAAACGTAACTTTAGACAGATTCTCTTTAATCCACATTTGACAGATCATTAACTTTGACAGATTCCTAATAATTGAAGAAGATATTAATTATCCGGTAACGTAACTTTAGACAGATTCTCTTTAACCCACATTTGACAGATCTATTAAAAATGACAGATTCATAGTAATTTGAAAGAAAATATTAACTCTTCTGAAACGTAACTTTAGACAGATTCTCTTTAATCCACATTTGACAGATCATTAACTTTGACAGATTCCTAATAATTGAAGAAGATATTAATTATCCGGTAACGTAACTTTAGACAGATTCTCTTTAACCCACATTTGACAGATCCATTAAAAATGACAGATTCATAGTAATGAAAGAAAATATTAACTTTTCTGAAACGTAACTTTAGACAGATTCTCTTTAATCCAAATTTGACAGATCATTAACTTTGACAGATTCCTAATAATTGAAGAAGATATTAATTATCCGGTAACGTAACCTTAGACAGATTCTCTTTAACACATATTTAACATAACTATCATTAAATTTGACAGTATTTTAGTCATCTGTCAATCTCTAGTTTCCAAAGCACCCTTAACTTATGCCACACATAACCCAATTCGGGACAAACGCGATAAAAAAAATCCGGTTTTTCCCCCAAAAACATAAAACATAAATCCTCCGGGCCCGCGTGCACAGCGACCGTAACGCACATATACAGGGTGGCCCAGAAATCAAGCCCCACCGGGAAATTTTAAAGCAAATCATTCATCAATAGTCGCAGCTGATTTTGGCAGCTTTTGTTAACCTTGAAAGTGAAAATGACATAAAATCCTCCAATAATGTCAAATTGATGTACAGTGAGGATCAAAAGTCCGTCGCCCCCTCCTTTAACTTTTGAATGGTAAGAGCTTTTGTCGCGCAATTTGGGGTGTTTATTAATATATTGGAGTAAAAATACTATTTATTGACGTATAAATGACAGTTGAAACTTTCAAAATGACAGTTAGGCGCCATTTTGAATCTTTTTTTCTTATGGAAAGGTGGTCAAGTGACATCTCGTTTTAAAGGTAATTTCATTCTTAAGTCAACCCCCAAATTTGAAAAGATTTTAATAACGCTTATTCACGTGAAGACCAATTTAGGTTTAACCCCCGGGCATATTGATACATTTAAGAATTAATTTTGAACGTACTATAAAATGTGTCAATTAATTGTTGCTATGGTTTCTTGACTCTCACATTTATTTGTCAAATTTATAGTTGATGAAAGTGACAGTTTTTTTCGTTTAAATGACGAGCCATTGTCAATTTCATCAACTTTAAATTTGACAAATAAATGTCAGAGCCAAGAAACCATAGCAACAATTTATTGACACATTTTATAGTACGTTCAGAATTAATTTTTAAATGTATCAATATGCCTGGGGGTTAAAACTAAATTGGTCTTCACGTGAATACGCGTTAATAAAATATTTTCAAATTTGGGGGTTGACTTAAGAATTAAATTACCTTTAAAACGAGGTGTCACTTGACCCCCTTTCCATAAGAAAAAAAGATTCAAAATGGCACCTAACTGTCATTTTCAAAGTTTCAACTGTCATTTTTACGTCAAAAATAGTATTTTTCCTCCAATATAAACACCCCAAATTGCGCAACAAAAGCTCTTACCATTGAAAAGTTAAAAAGGGGGGAGGGGGCGACGGACTTTTGATCCTCACTGTATATCTAATTCACCTATCTAATTCACTGCTACCAGGATTGGTCAATTTTAAACCTCTCTATTTACCAAAAGGAAAAACTTTTCCATATTTCCGACCGCACTTTCGTCATCTCCATTGTCGTTTCCAATAAGGCATTTCCCTATAGAGAGCGACTTTTCCGGTCCACCCTGTATACACAAATCCGGAGCGCCACGGCCTACTTTCCGCGGGGTCGTCGACTCGCCGTCGCTAAATTTAGCTCGCAGGAATCGCAGGCGGCCAAACGAGGACGGCGATATAGACAAGGAGCGAGAGCACGGCCGCCTTGAATGGGACGCCGCCGGGCCGGCGGGAGCGAGAGCGAGATAGCGACGACGAGCGGAAAGGACAGAGACGGGAAGAGAGAGGCGCGCTTTTGGGGTCACTGGGTCACTCGATTTTTCGGGATACGTCGCTCAATGACGTCGTGACGTCACTGTATCGCATTGTGTGCGTGTGCACGGAAAGAGAGAGAGAGAGAGAGAAAGAGAGAGAGAGAGAGGGAGAGAGAGAGAGAGGGGTTCTTTCATGCGAAAAATGAATGATGCGAAGATGTTGTGTGTTTGTGTGTGAGAGAGAGAGGGATGGTGGAATGGAGGGAGATGGATATATAGAAGAAAAAAAATGGGTGAAGATTGGTTAATTTGATTAGTTGGATTGTTAAGTGTATTTGTGGTTTATTTATTCGTACTTTGACTTATTTGACATATGTCAAATTTGATATTTTTATGATAAATTTCAATGTTACTAATACTTCTAGTCGACTTGATAGTGGTTCAGTAATAGAAGTAACTGATATGTGTCAAAATTGTCATTTATAGGACATATTTCAATGTTACTAATACTTATTCTAGTCGACTTGATAGTGGAGCAATAATAAAAGTATCTGACATGTGTCAAAATTGTCATTTATAAAACATATTTCAATATTACTAATACTTATTCTAGTCGACTTGATAGTGGAACACTAATAAAAGTAATTGACATGTGTCAAAATTATCATTTATAGGACATATTTCAATGTTACTAAAACTTATTCTAGCCGATTTGAAAGTGGAATTGTAATAAAAGTAACTGACGTATGTCAAAATTATCATTTATATGAAATATTTCAATGTTACTAATACTTATTCTAGTCGACGTGATAGTGGAACAGTAATAAAAGTAACTGACATATGTCAAAATTATCATTTATATGAAATATTTCAATGTTACTAATACTTATTCTAGCCGATTTGAAAGTGGAATTGTAATAAAAGTAACTGACGTATGTCAAAATTATCATTTATATGAAATATTTCAATGTTACTAATACTTATTCTAGTCGACGTGATAGTGGAACAGTAATAAAAGTAACTGACATATGTCAAAATTATCATTTATATGAAATATTTCAATGTTACTAATACTTATTCTAGCCGATTTGAAAGTGGTTCAGTAATAAAAGTAACTGACATGTGTCAAAATTGTAATTTATATGACGCATTTCAATGTTACTAATACTTATTCTAGTCGACTTGATAGTGGAATTGTAATAAAAGTAACTGACATATGCCAAAATTATCATTTATATGAAATATTTCAATGTTACTAATACTTATTCTAGCCGATTTGAAAGTGGTTCAGTAATAAAAGTAACTGACATATGTCAAAATTATCATTTATATGAAATATTTCAATGTTACTAATACTTATTCTAGCCGATTTGAAAGTGGTTCAGTAATAAAAGTAACTGACATGTGTCAAAATTGTCATTTATATGACGTATTTCAATGTTACTAATACTTATTCTAGTCGACTTGATAGTGGAACACTAATAAAAGTATCTGACATGTGTTAAAATTGTCATTTATAAAACATATTTCAATATTGTTTTTTATGCGGGCGGTCTTTCCAGCCCCGTGACCACCTAGATCTAATGATCCTCTGTAGTTTTATTTCAATATTACTAATACTTATTCTAGTCGACTTGATAGTGGAACAATAATAAAAGTATCTGACATGTGTCAAAATTGTTATTTATAAAACATATTTCAATATTACTAATACTTATTCTAGTCGACTTGATAGTGGAACAATAATAAAAGTATCTGACATGTGTCAAAATTGTCATTTATAAAACATATTTCAATATTACTAATACTTATTCTAGTCGACTTGATAGTGGAACACTAATAAAAGTATCTGACATGTGTTAAAATTGTCATTTATAAAACATATTTCAATATTACTAATACTTATTCTAGTCGACTTGATAGTGGAACAATAATAAAAGTATCTGACATGTGTCAAAATTGTCATTTATAAAACATATTTCAATATTACTAATACTTATTCTAGTCGACTTGATAGTGGAACAGTAATAAAAGTATCTGACATGTGTTAAAATTGTCATTTATAAAACATATTTCAATATTACTAATACTTATTCTAGTCGACTTGATAGTGGAACAATAATAAAAGTATCTGACATGTGTCAAAATTGTCATTTATATGACGTATTTCAATGTTACTAATACTTATTCTAGTCGACTTGATAGTGGAACACTAATAAAAGTAACTGACATGTGTCAAAATTATCATTTATAGGACATATTTTAATGTTACTAATACTTATTCTAGTTGACTTGATAGTGAAACAGTAATAAAAGTAACTGACATATGCCAAAATTATCATTTATATGACATATTTCAATGTTATTAATACTTATTCTAGTCGACTTGATAGTGGAACTAATAAAAGTAACTGACATGTGTCAAAATTATCATTTATAGGACATATTTCAATGTTACTAATACTTATTCTAGCCGATTTGAAAGTGGTTCAATAATAAAAGAAACTGACATGTGTCAAAATTGTCATTTATATGACGCGTTTCAATATTACTAATACTTATTCTAGTCGACTTGATAGTGGAATTGTAATAAAAGTAACTGACATATGCCAAAATTGACATTTGTATGAAACATTTCAATGTTACTATTACTTCCATAGTCGACTTGATTGTGGAACAACAATTGAGTTAATTGACTTATGTCAAAATTGACATTTCTATGACATATTTCAATGTTACTAATACTTCTAGCCGACTTGATTTTGGAGCTGTTAAAAACGTTAAAACAAATGAGACATTTCTCTATGACTTGTACAAATTAAATAATTTCATTGAAATGTAATACCGGTTTTAAAGGAGCTTTGCGATAATTGAAATGAAATTATTGTATACAACAGGCGGTGGCGGAAAAGCCAACGACCTCGTTATGATAGCGAACTCGTAAATGAAATATAAGCGCTTTCCCGTTTCCCGTTTCCCCGGATCGTAATGAAATTTAAATAAATTTTCCGCTAATGCTCGAAAACGCCTTCTATAAAGCCTTCCCCTATTAAAACCGATTGTTCGCAGTATGTTTGTTATAGCCGATAAAAATCTGTATACAGTTGGCGACATTGCTCCAAAACATAACGAGCGAGCGTGGAAATCGTAGAAATTTGCCCCGAAATTTCCGAAAAAATATATGATGTATTTCAATGTTACTAATACTTATTTAAGCCGATTTGAAAGAGGTTCAGTAATAAAAGTAACTGACATGTGTCAAAATTATCATTTATAGGACATATTTTAATGTTACTAATACTTATTCTAGCCGATTTGAAAGTGGTTCAGTAATAAAAGTAACTGACATGTGTCAAAATTGTCATTTATATGACGCATTTCAATATTACTAATACTTATTCTAGTCGACTTGATAGTGGAATTGTAATAAAAGTAACTGACATATGCCAATATTGACATTTGTATGAAACATTTCAATGTTACTATTCCTTCCATAGTTCCATATTCCTTCCATAGATAAAAATCTGTATACAGTTGGCGACATTGCTCCAAAACATAACGAGCGAGCGTGGAAATCGTAGAAATTTGCCCCGAAATTTCCGAAAAAATTGTGATAATAATATTGTACATTGTAATAAATGTATCTAATAACTGAAAATTAGTTTCTTTCCTAATAAATCAGAAACTGTTATCGCTCTAGCGGTCTCAAATGCCAAAACTGTGAATTGTCAAAATCGTGAAATGTTAAAACTGTGAAATGTCAAAACTGTGGAATGTCAAAATGTCAAATTATAAAACTCTATCAAATGTCAAAACTGTTATCGCATCTAGCGATGTCAAATGTTAAAACTGTGAAATGTCAAAACTGTTATCGCCTCTAGCGATGTCAAATGCCTAAATTGTAAAATGTCAAAACTGTCAAATGTCAAAACTGTTATCACCTCTAACAGTGTCAAATGTCATAACTGTGAAATGTCAAAGCTGTGAAACGTCCAAACTGTAAAATGTCAAAACTGATATCGCATCTAGCGGTGTCAAATGTCAAAACTGATATCGCCTCTAGCGGCGTTAAATGTCTAAACTGTGGAATATCAAAACTATAAAATGTCAAAACTATTCTCGTCTCTAACAGTGTCAAATGTCAAAACTTCGGAATGTCTAAACTGTGGAATATCAAAACTATGAAATGTCAAAACTGTCATATGTCAAAACTGTTCTCGTCTCTAACAGTGTCAAATGTCAAAACTGTGGAATGTCAAAACTGTAAAACGTTCAAACTGTGAAATATCAAAACTTTGAAATGTCAAAACTGTCATATGTCAAAACTGTTCTCGTCTCTAACAGTGTCAAATGTGAAAACTGTGGAATGTCAAAACTGTGAAACGTCCAAACTGTGGAATATCAAAACTATGAAATGTCAAAACTGTCATATGTCAAAACTGTTCTCGTCTCTAACAGTGTCAAATGTCAAAACTGTGGAATGTCAAAATGTGAAATTTCAAAACTGTGAAATGTCAAAACTGATATCGTCTCTAGCGGTGTCAAATGTCAAAACTGGGAAATGTCAAAACTGTCAAATGCTAAAACTGTCAAATGTTAAAACTGTCAAATGTCTAAACTGTTAATATTACCAACATATCCCATTGAAAAATCCCTATAAATGCAATATAGGAACATTGAAAGGTGAAAATTTAATTGAAAAATGTCTTTCACATCTGATAAATAGAGATCCTAAAGGTATAGAGAAGTACACGAGCCGGAACAGCCCTTAAATACCTATATAATAATAATAATAATAATAGATTGGGGTAATTTCGCAATTTCAATGCACGTTTCATCCAGACTCCCATATAATCCCTCGTGTCTCCGCTTACATGTTAGAGTACACAATTAACCCATAAATAACCCATAAATATATCATCGTGTGTGTGAATGAGTAGGTGTATAAGAATATAGAGGTGAACACGTGTTTTAAATAACCGGTTATTTTGTGGATGTTTTCAAAAATCCCTTGAAAATTAAACGAATTTGCTAAAATTTGAGTGTATTTGCATTTAAGAATAGAGGAGAATACGTTACACGTTCCAAAATAACCGGTTATTTTGTCACTGTTTAGAAAATTGGAGGATTATATCTAGTGCTTTCATGTGAGAATTTTTGTACCGTTACAGCGGTTAATATCGACTAATTTCAGTCTTTTTTTCCGAAATCGGTTAAAATGGCGGTTGAAGAATAGAGGCGGGCCAACATAACCGTTCTAAAATAACCCGTTATTTAGTAACTGTTCAGTAAATTGGAGGAATGTTGAGCTGTATTTGACAATGTTTATATTATTAGAGTGAGTATTATCGACTATTATCGAGTATTATCCCCCGAAATTCGTTAAAATGGCGGTTAAAAAATAGAGGTGCACCGTTAATTGTTCCGAATTAACCGGTTATTTAGTAACTGTTGAGTTAATTGGAGAATTGTAGAGCTTTTTCTGACAATTTTTGTCAAACTACTGATTTCTGTCTTTTGTGGAGTTTATTTGCTAATTTTTGTATTGTTAGAGTGAGTATTATCGACTAATTTCAGTCTTTCCCCCGAAATTCGTTTAAATGGCGGTTAAAAAATAGAGGTGGACCTCGTTAATTGTTTCAAAATAACCAGTTATTTAGTAACTGTTCAGTAAATTGAAGGATTGTAGTGTTTTATTTGACAATTTTTGTCAAACTACTGATTTCTTCTTTTCTGATATTTTCTGATCTTTTCCCAAAATTCGTTAAAATGGCGTTAAAAGACTAAAGACAAGAATAATCGGTTATTTTTTTACTCTTTGTAAAAGTCCTACTTTTCTGCTTCTAAATTAGACGAATTTAACACAATGTGTATGAATTTGTGTTTAAGAATAGAGGTGAATACGTTATCTGTTCCAAAATAACCGGTTATTTTGTCACTGTTCATAAAAATCCCCTGTAAATTACACGAATTTCCAGTCTCGTGCGACCGGTAATACTTCTATGTATATATATGATGAAATGTTCTCTATCGAGCGGAATTCTCCACGTGTAAAGGGCGAGTTTGTTGTGAATTTTGTATTACGTATGTGAAAGAGTAAAAGTGCATATGTAATAATTTATACAGGGTGTTCCGAAATGACATGCTTATATTTAAGGGACCTATTTTAAGGAAATTTTTTATTTTATTCTTTGACCTATTTTAAGGAAAAAACTTCATATGAACCTATATGTCTTAAACGTCTTAACCTTTGAAATACAGGGTGTTAAAGTTTAAGAAAAAAAAAACATTTTTGTAATTTTTTTGTAATAACTGCGATGCTATTGCAGATATCTTTATGAAATTTGGTTCACGTCTTCTATGAATCAAGATTAATTTTCTGGTGTACAAATAATTTTATTATTTTCAGCAGTGGCGTCCGTACGGGTTTTGCGTTGAATATTTTCCGAGAAAAAAATGGTACGCCACTGCCTAAAATTGAAATAAAAATTACTTTCGAAATCCTCGTTCAATTTAGAACAAATTTTATGTCTTGACTTTTTTCCGTACGACTCGCCGTTTCGCAGTAAAAAAATTAAACGCATTCATTTGTACTTGTACGCTATACCACTTATACATTTAAATATTATCGTGTTATTATGAAACACCCTGTATAAGTTTCGCGCCGAAAATTAACGGGAGAGCGTGTGGCCCACACGTTTCCCGCATTGTCGTTTGACACGTGCGCCTCGATCGTCGGGAAATGCCAATTTTCCCGGCGGGAAAAGCGTTCCGAAAAAAGGTTGAGAAAAATCATCCGTCGGATTTTCCGATCGAATAATGATAATTTATCGTTATTTTTAGCCAGTCGTTTTAGCTGCTCTGTAAATGGCCATTTTTAAGGCGGGAAGTTTCCTAAATGCGATCGAGTTTTTTTTTTCAGGGAATTTTTTTTATATATTGCTAGAAAACCGCTTCTAAATCGCTTTAAAATCGCTCTAAAACCGCTTCGAAAACCGATCTAGAACCGCTCTAAAACGGCTCTAAACAGCTTCAAAACCGCTGTAATAATCTTAGAAGCCGCTCTAATCCGCTCTATAGGATGACAGTGACAAATTTCATGACAGGTTAACAGATTATATGACAGATTGACAGGTTTAATGATTGATAGATTATAAGAGAAATTGACAGGTAATATGATAAGTTGAATCCGCTCTAAAACTGCTTTAAAGCGAATTTAAAACCGCTATAAAACCATTATAAAACTCTTCGAAAGCGCTTTAAGAACATTAGAAAATCGCTTTAAACTTTTATTAAAAAATCGCTCTTAAACCACCTTATAATACCGTTCTAAGACTGCTTCAAAGTCATATTAAAACAGTTTGATAACCGCAACAAAACTACAATAAAACTTTTTAAAACCTTTCTAAAACAGCATTAAAAAACCGCTCTAAAAGTGTTTCATTCAAAGCGACTTTAAAACAGCTTCAAAACCGCTGCAAGAGCACTGTCAAACTCTTCGAAACCGCTTTAAAATACCTCCAAATTGCTATAAAAAATCGCTATACAACTAGTTGTAGCTTCAAAACCGCTACAAAACCACTGTAAAACTTTTCAAAACTATTCTAAAACGCTCTAAAACTGCTTTAAAAAACCGCTATAAAACTACTTTATTCAAAGCGACTTTAAAACCGCTACAAAACCACTGTAAAGCTGTTCAAAACCGCTTCTTAAAAACGCTCTAAAATTGCTTCATTCAAAGCGACTTTAAAACAGTTTTAAAAACCGCAACAAGAGCACTGTAAAATTTTTGAAACCGCTTTTAAACCGCTCTAAAATCGCTTAACCACCATAAATCGCCTAAAACCCACTTTAAAACCGCTCTAAAATCGCTTAACCGCCATAAAACCGCCTAAAACCCGCTTTAAAACCGCTCTAAAATCGCTTAACCGCCCTAAAACCGCCTATAAACCGCTTTAAAACCGCTCTAACAGTTGAAACAGGAATTTCATTGGCTTTAAAAAATTTCCCCAAAAAATACATCAACCTCCCGATGGTATTTTTTTTTTACCCGCTCATTCGCGCCTCTTCTTAGAACCAGACAACCGGCGACTCCCCCAACACAACAAGACGGGGGCGACATTAAATTCGTTGAACTCGTCGTCACCGTACGAGCCGGCTCAAATCCCCCGTCAATTATCCCCGCTAATTGATCAATTTTAATTAACGTGACTGCCGGATCACGTGCGAAGACGTGCGACTTACCCCCCCTCCCCCTCCCCCCCCCCGCTCTTTTTATAGTTCAAAGCGACGCATACGAGAAATTAAACGTGCATAAGAGCGCGCGTATTTAGTACAGGGTGTCCCAATAAACTCGTTAAAGGGGGCGCATTTCATTGGCACTGTGTGGAACAAGTTGAAACAGCTCTAAAACTGCTTTAAAAACCGCTCTGAAAGTACTTCGTTCGAAGCGACTTTAAAGCAGCTTCAAAACCGCTACAAGAGGACTGCAAAACTGTTCGAAACCGCTTTTAAAAACCACTTTATAAAACCGCTGTAAAATTGCTTCAAAAAGGATTTAAAACAACTACAAAACCGCTTCATAACCACTGTAAAACAATTTGAAACCGCTTTAAAAATGCTCTAAAATCGCTCTAAAAGTACTTCGTTTAAAGCGACTTTAAAACAGCTTCAAAACCGCTTCAAGAGCACTGTAAAACTGTTCGAAACCGCTTTAAAAACGCTCTAAAACCACTTTATATAACCGCTGTAAAACTGCTTCAGAGAGGCTTTAAAACAACTTCAAAACCGCTTCATAACCACTGTTAAACTATTCGAAACTGCTTTAAAAATGCTCTATAACCGCTCTAAAAGTACTTCGTTCAAAGCCACTTTAAAACAGCATCAAAACCGCTAGAAGACCACTGTAAAACTGTTCGTAACCGCTTTAAAAACGCTGTAAAACCACTTTATAAAACCGCTGTAAAACTGCTTCAGAGAGGCTTTAAAACAACTTCAAAACCGCTTCATAACCACTGTAAAACTATTCGAAACCGCTTTAAAATTGTTCTAAAACCGGCCTAAAAGTACCTCGTTCAAATCGATCTTAAAACAGCTTCAAAACCGCTAAAAGACCACTGTAAAACAGTTCGAAACCGCTCTAAAACCGCTCTAAAATCACTTTATAAAGCTGCTCTAATACTGTTCCAAAGGGGCTTTAAAACAGCTTCAAAACCGCTTCATAACCACTGAAAAACTATTCGAAACCGCTTTAAAAACGCTCTGATATAGAAAATATATCTGCGAAAATCGCACGGTTTTATGATTAGTCGTTTCAAAAATTATTTGCTCAGTAAAGGGGCTGCTTTTCATTGGGACACCCTGTATAAAATATAACGGAATCGAATCGTCTTGTGGGCGGTTTTCGATTAATATCGGTTCGATATCGAGAGTTTTATTTTCGCTTACCTAACGGTGGGAAAAAGTTGATGAAACTCCAAACCCGGTAAGGATTCCGAGCGATTGCACGACGACGACTCTGACACGTCCGAAAAACGTGTACATAATAATTTTGTTTTGCAATTCGTTGGGTATTTTTTATTTTTTCGGTTGGTAGTACTTGGAATTGGAAAATAGCAATCACCTGTCAATCTGTCATATATATAATTTTTGTACATAATTTTGTAGCATTCGCGTTTTTAATTAGTTTTAATTTGTCATATAATCTGTTAACCTGTCATTAAATCTGTAGAGCGGTTTCGAAGCGGTTTTAGAGCGTTTTTAAAGCGGTTGTGAAAAGTTTTACATTGGTTTTGTAGCGGCTTTGAAGCTGTTTTTAAGTCGCTTTGAAGTAGTTGTATAGCGGTTTTTTAAAGTAGTTTTAGAGCGGTTTTAAAGCGGTTTCGAATAGATTTACAGTCCTCTTGTACCGGTTTTTAAGCTGTTTTAAAGTCGCTTTGAATGAAACACTTTTAGAGCGGTTTTTTAATGCTGTTTTAGAGCGTTTTTAGAGCGGTTTTAAAGCGATTTCGAATAGTTTTACAGTCCTCTTGTACCGGTTTTAAAGCTGTTTTAAAGTCGCTTTGAATGAAGTAGTATTAGAGCGGTTTTTAAAAGCAGTTTTAGATCAATTTTAGACCGGTTTTAAAGCGGTTTCGAACAGTTGTACAGTGGTTTTGAAGCGGGTTTAAAGTAATTCTAAAGCCACTTTGTTTTAGAGCGGTTTTTACAGTAGTTTTAGAGCTGTTTCTGTCAACCATGAAACCTGTCATATAATCGCTATTAATCTTGAAACCTGTCAATCTGTCAATTATTTAATCTACATTCATATAATATGTCAATCTGACAACTAATGAATTTTCGAACCAGCATCATGTGTCAACTGTCAATTATTTGAAATTATTTCCGTTTTTAGCGAATTTTGAAAATGTTATTCGATAATTTGTGATTTCTGAAACTTCCATTTTTTTATTGTTTTAGTAATTTTTGGTGACTGTAGTGAAAGAACATTAAATCTGTCATATTTTCTGTCACCTGTCACCCGGAAATCTCCCAAAATTTTTAAACCATACACGAACAGGTCCTCGACCCGAGTGTAATTCAGCCACGGGTCGAGGAACCGGAGAAGAAGAAATAAAAAAAAAACCGTTATTTCATTTCCAATGCGAGAATTTTTTATCATTTGTCCTTTTATTATTATTTCCACAGGACGAATTCGTTTTCCTGCAATTTTTTATTTCTTTCCCGTCCCTTTTGTCGCAGGTCGTCGATACCGGAACGAGCGAATTAAACGCGAAAAATGATCAGATAATAAATTTTCACGAAAGAGAGAAAGAGAGAGAGACCTGTTTTATGATAATAAAGCTCTTTCAAAAAAAATCGGCGATTTAAAATAGATATCGCTTATACAGGGTGTCCCTACGTAGAATTACAATGGGACATCCTATACATATACACACAAAGTTTGCAACACTGTTAATTATTCCGTGAGTTGAACAAAGAAAGATTCTTTAAAACGACAGTTAGAGTGAGAAAGTTGCTATGACATTAATATTAATCATCCTTTCTTTTTCCTTTATGAGTGTCTTTGTTGCACCTACATACAGGGTGTCTCATAAGTTGATACTTTTTTTAACTGTGTATAGATCTTTGAATCCAAAGTAACTTTTTCAAGTATTTTTTTAATATTCCGAAAAATGAAAATAAAAGATGGAAATATTTAAAATTTCTCTAAATTTCAAATATTTTCCAATACGTACCTGCCATATTACCAATACAGGTGTCAAAAAATAATAAATAATTAATGACAAAAAAATTAATTTCTCGATTGTTGAATTGAAATTGGCTCATTTTTTACAAATAATAAATTAGTGGATATGCTGATTATTGATGGAGAGTGTTTCCAAAGCTTTTCCAATCAAAATGGCGACAATTTTGAGCAGTTCCTTTAACTTTTAATGAACAGAGCCGTTATATTAACTTTTTAATAATTAAAAATTGAAAAAAAATTATACTAGATCAACTTATGAGACACCCTGTATTGCATAATATGGGTGTAACAAGAACAACTTCCATTAGGCTCGTACAAAAGAAAAAGAAAGAGTGATATTGCGGGGTAGCAATTCTAAAGAATTGTAAACAAATTTTGCACTTACCCGTTATATTTTCCAATTTGAATCGGCACGAATGGTAATTATCTGATACAGGATGACCAGATATCACATCGGAAACTTTCGATCCACCCTGTAGGAACCCAATTTTCGAACCGTTTCGATTTTTCTTTTAAATTTGTATTTCCTTCATGCGAATTTCCACCACCGTTGCGCCATCTATAAAGAAACTTTGGTAACTGTCAAAATATAATTAAAAATTTCTCTAATTTCTATATTATTGATTACCCGCTGTTGAAAAATTGAAAAATCGTTTTGTCTATTACTGCGTACGTTTTCTAATCAACATCTTTAACTACATATGTTTTTTATTAAAAAAAAAACTACCATAATCGATTCTCATTCGATTAATCTAGTTACAAAACTGTCAACAACGGTTTTATTAATTAACCTTTCCCGTTAACAAAACGGCTTACTTTATTGAAAAAAAGTATTTATATTTTGTATACGCTGCATACTTTCTTATCAACATCTTTAACTAACTTTTTAATAAAAAAAACAACCATAATCGATTACGATTCGATTAATCTAGTTCCGAAATCGGCAACAACGCTTTTATTAATGGACATTTCCCGTTGACAGAACTGCGTTCTATAATGAAAAAAAAGTATTTATATTTCGTCTATACTGCGTACTCTCTCTAATCCACATCTTTAACTAACTTTATAATAAAAATTTACGATTACGATTCGATTAATCCAATTACAAAAACCGGCAACAACGCATCTATCGATTGACCTCATTCCCGTTGACAGAAGACAGCCCGTCGCTGTCACCGCTGTCAAATCTCAAATCCCATTCTATCGATGTCATCTGATTAGCGTGTTGTCAACAACAATAAAAAAAGCCAATATTTTGGTTTATAATCCAATCCGAATAGCCTTCAACAAACGAATTGATTTCCTCGAATATGATGTCATCTACTTCGCGTACCAAACACTAACACAAACACGGCCGACTCGATCTCAACAACGCCACTCGAAATCGATACATCCAATGGAGGGAACCCACTAAATTCACATGCATTAACGATCGAAAATCCCAGTTTAAAATGACCGTAAACGTGCCCAACATGCCCACGGTGAGGAAGTACCGCAGGGAAAGTACCGAGGTGAGCGGCTGCCTGAAATACATGATATTCGGATTCAACGTGTTGTTCTGGGTAAGCCCCGTAGCTTGTGACCTAGTTAGTAAGAGGCCGTTTTAATCTTAAAGCCGTTTCTTTCGAAGCTCCTAGGGCTCGGGATCCTGACGGTAGGCGTGTGGGCGTGGAGCGAAAAGGACATATTCAATAACTTGGGCAAAGTGGCCAACGTGGCCCTCGATCCGGCCTTCGTGTTGATCTGTATAGGTGAGTTAATATACAGGGCGTTGAGTAATCAGTGCGACAAACTTGAGGGGGTGATTGTGCGTGGAAAAATAATGATATTTTGGTATATAATCGTATGTCTGTAAATGCTTCGTTTTCGAGATATAGTGTGTTAAAGTTTCTTCTTAAAAAAACCTTAATTTCTCTGAAACCAGACGAGATTTTCTAATGAAATTTGGTGGGTTTCGAGAGGTAACTATTACGCATTTTTTGATATAAAATTAAAAATTTTATGTTCATCATTGACGCGCGTACGGGTAATAATAGCATTTTTTTAAAGGAAAAATTAATTGGTACGCCACTGAGGTATTTTTATTGAAAATTCAATTACGAATGAATTCCTCGCTCAATTTGCGACAAAAAAACCCTCTTGTATTTTTTTCATGCGGGGCGCTGTTTTCGAGTAAAAAAATAAAACATCTTGACGTGTATTTTTCATTTCCTCAATACTGTATATAGGATTAGTTTATTTTATTTTTTTTGTGATAAATGAGTTTAATGGTGTTGTTTTGCAGGTACCGTAACGTTTGTGATAGGCTTCACGGGATGCGTGGGGGCGCTTCGGGAGAACACTTGCCTTTTAGCCGCTGTATGTACACGATCGTAATTCATTACTAGTTTAGAAATGAAGAAGTTTAGAAATGAAGAAGTTAGAAAGAAAGAAAAATTGGCACGTTTGGTCTCTTTAATTTGTCCGATATGTTCGTTTTTAAACGATTCTGGACCGTTCTAAATGGTTCTACACAGTTCTAAACGATTCTGGAGCATTCTAAATGATTTTGGAGCGTTCTAAATGGTTCTGGAGCATTCTAAATGGAGCATTCTAAATGGTTGTAGACAATTCTAAATGATTCTAGACAGTTTTTAATGATTTTAAACAGTTCTAAATGAACCCAAACTTTTTTAACGATTCCAGAGAGTTCTAAATGAATCATCTGGAGCTTTCAAAATGATTCTGGATTGTTCTAAATAGTTCTTTACAGTTTTTGATGATATTAGACAGTTCTAAGTGATTCTGCATTATTCTAAATGATTCAAGATAATTCTAAATGATTGTGGACAGATCTAAATGATCATAGATAGTTCTAAATGAATCATCTGGAGGGAATCATTCTGGATAGTTCTTAATGGTTCTAGACAGTTCTAAACGAGTCTAGACAGTTATAAATGATTCTGGAACATTCTAAATGGTTCTGGAGCATTGTAAATTGTTGTAGACAATTCTAAATGATTCTAGACAGTTTTTAATGATTTTAAACAGTTCTAAATGAACCCAGATATTTTTTAACGATTCTAGACAGTTCTAAATGAATCATCTGGACAATTATAAATGATTCTAGATAGTTTTAAATGATTCTAGACAGTTTTTAATGATTTTAAACAGTTCTAAATGAACCCAGATATTTTTTAACGATTCTAGACAGTTCTAAATGAATCATCTGGACAATTATAAATGATTCTAGATAGTTTTAAATGATTCTAGACAGTTCTAGATGATTCTAGATAGTTCTAAATGATTGTGGACAGATCTAAATGACCCTAAATAGTTCTAAATGAATCATATAAAGCGTTCTAAATGATTCTGGATAGATCTTAATGAATTTATACAGTTTTAAATGAGTCTAGACAGTTTTACCTGATTCTAGACAGTTCTAAATGATCCTAGATAGTTCTAAATCAATCATATAAAGCGTTCTAAATGATTCTGGATAGATCTTAATGAATTTATACAGTTTTAAATGATTCTAGACAGTTTTACCTGATTCTAGACAGTTCTAAATGATCCTAGATAGTTCTAAGTAAATCATATGGAGCGTTCTAAGTGATTCTGGATAGTTCTTAAAGATTCTATATTCAGTTTTTGATGATTTCAGATACTTTTAAATGATTCTTGACAGTGTTACATGATTCTGGCGCGTTTTAAATGGCTGTAGACAATTCTACAAAACAATCAAAGACAAAGACAAATCAATCCAGACCGTTTTTAATGATTTTAAACAGTTCTAAAAGAACCTAGACGGTTTTTAATGATTCTGGACAATTCTAAATGATTGTAGATAGTTCTAAACGATTCTACACAGTCCTAAATGAATCTGGAATTTTCTACCTGAATCTGAAACATTATATCTGAATCTTGAACGTTCTACATGAATCTGAAGTGTTCTAAACGATTCTAGACAGTTCTAAAAGATTCTGGACAGTTCTAAATGATTCTGGTCAGTTTTAAAACCCATTATCCTACGTTATTTGTAAACTAAATAGCAATTAACCCCAATCGATTAACAATTTATTAGATAATTATATTATATTTCCAGTATGCTCTATTCTTATCGGTGTTGCTCCTGTTCGAAATGACCGCCGGAATACTCGGATTCATCTTCAAAGATTGGGTAAATTTATTCCAGCATGTATTATTCGATTCATATACGATTTTAATACACGTTTTGTTTTTTTAAATTCGTTTCCAGATCAAATCGCAAGCGACCATCGGCTTTCAAACGTTCATTATACATTACAGAGAGGATCCCGATCAGCAGAATCTCATCGATTGGATACAGGAGGATTGGGTAAGGTTCACAGATTGGTTTTTAAATGGTTCTGGAGCGTTCTAAATGGTTCTAGATAGTTCTAAACGATTCTGGAGCATTCTAAATGTTTTTGGAGCGTTCTAAATGGTTGTAGACAGTTCTAAACGATTCTGGAGCATTCTAAATGTTTTTGGAGGGTTCTAAATGGTTCTGGAGCATTCTAAATGGTTGTAGACAATTCGTAATGATTCTAGACAGTTTTTAATGATTTTAAACAGTTCTAAATGAACCCAGATATTTTTTAACGATTCTAGAGAGTTCTAAATGAATCATCTGGAGCGTTCAAAATGATTCTGGAGCGTTCTAAATGTTTCTAGACAGTTATAAAATGCGTTGTTAACGATTCTGTAACGATTCTAAATGATTTCTGGAGCGTTCTAAATGATTTCTGGAGTGTTCTAGATAGTTCTAAACGATTCTGGGGTGTTCTAAATGGTTCTTAAGCGTCCTTTATGATTTTAGTCTGTTCTAAATAGTTCTGAAACGTTCTGAATGATTTTGGATACTTTTAAATGAATCTGGAACGTTCTAAATGGTTCAGAAGCGTTCTAAATGAGTTTAGATAGTTCTAAATGGTTCTGGAACGTTCTTAATGGTTTTAGACAGTTATAAAATGCGTTGTAAACGATTATGGAGCGTTCTAAATGATTTCTGGAGCGTTTTAAACGGTTTTAGACAGTTCCAAATGATTCTGGAGCATTCTAGATAGTTCTAAATGATTCTGGAGCGTTATAAATGATTCTAGACAATTCTAAATGATTCTATCTAGTTCTAATAAACTGCTCTACAAAAGTTAAGGAAATTCGCAATTATTTTAAAAGCTACAGACTTTTTGATCGCCAAATTTTCAAATATGCGAAATTAAATGTTTTCTCTCATATCTGAATGGATTTTTTGCCCCCACCTCTACAACTCATACTAAATCCGGCGATCAAAAAACCTGCAACTTTAAAATTAATCCCAATATTTGTGAACTTTCTTAACTTTTGTGGAACGGTATATTTTCTTGGATGTCGTTCGCCTTTATAAATTAATTTAATTCGCTTGTAATTGAACGTATGTAAAATGTAAATGTACTTTAATTGATGTATAATCGAATCGTTTTTTTTTTATTTTTAATTTTTCTTGTAGTTGCAATGCTGCGGAATCGAGAGCCCGAAGGATTGGGATAAAAACAATTATTTCAATTGCTCGTCGAGAGCGGTGGGCAGCAGGGAGGCCTGCGGAGTGCCATTTTCCTGTTGCAAGAGAAAACCGAACGTAAGTCGATCAATTAAATTAATAATTTTAGATAATTATTATTTTTGTTTTCGGTTTTTTTTTTCATCCCGTAGGAGATAATAAAGAACAAACAATGCGGATACGACGTTAGAAAACCGGGATTTGTAAGTATTATTTTATTAAAATATTAAATAAAGTCTAAATGTTTATTTAATTTACACGAGAAAGAGTGAGAAAAAGAGTTTCGGTTTGTTTTGAACTTTTTTGAGGTAATATGACAGGTTATTTGACAGGTGGACTGTTTTTATGACAGGTTGACAGTTTTTATGATAGATTGACAGTTTTTATGATTGGTTGACAGTTTTTATGATTGGTTGACAATTTTTATGACAGACAGTTTTCATGACAGTTTGACAGTGTTTATGACAGGTTGACAGTTTTCATAAAAGTTTGATAGTTTTCATGAAAGTTTAACAGTTTTCATGACATGTTGACAGGTTTAGTGACAGTTTGGCAAGATTTATGACATGTTGACAGTTCGTATGAAAAATTATATTAAAATGACATTTTTTTGGCACGTTGGCGAGTTTTTATGAAACGAGTTGAGAGGTTTTATGACAGGTTGACAGTTTTTAAGACTATGAAGCTATAGAGCAGATTGACAGATTGTCAAAATGTATGACAGGTTGACAGGTTATATGACAGTTTAACAGATTTATGATATGTTGACAGATTATATTACGATAGATGACAGATTGTCAGATTATATGACAGATGGACAGGTTACATGACAGTTTGGCAGGATTGATGACAGTTTGGCAGTTTTCATGACAGTTTGACAGGTTTAATGACAGTTTGGCAAGATTTATGACATGTTGACAGTTCTTATGAGAAATTATATTGAAATGACATTTTTTTACGACACGTTGGCGAGTTCTTATGACACGAGTTGACAGGTTTTATGACTATGAAGCTATAGAGCAGATTGACAGATTGTCAAAATGAATGACAGGTTGACAAGTTATATGACAGTTTAACAGATTTATGATATGTTGACAGATCGATGACAGATTTTCAGATTATATGACAGATGAATAGGTTACATGACAGTTTGGCAGTTTTCATGACAGTTTGACAGGTTTAGTGACAGTTTGGCAAGATTTATGACATGTTGACAGTTTGTATGAAAGATTATATTAAAATGGCATTTTTTGGCACGTTGGCGAGTTTTTATGAAACGAGTTGAGAGGTTTTATGACAGGTTGACAGTTTTTAAGACTATGAAGCTATAGAGCAGATTGACAGGTTAATAGGGTTTGTCAGATTATGTGACCACATTGACATGACAGTTTAACAATATTTATGACATGCTGACAGGTTATATGACAGATTGTCTGATTATATGATAAATTGGCAGAATACATTACAATTTGACAGATTATAATATTACAGATTATCAAATTTTATGATAGATTGACAGTTTACATGACAGGTTACATGACACATTGACAGGTTATATGACACATTTAATTTTACGACGTGTTGACGGGTTATATGACAGATTGACAGGCTACATACATGACAGATTGCCGGAAGTATGACATGTTGACAGATCATATGGCAGTTTAAATGACAGATTGACGGGATTTCGAACAGAAAAAAAAGCAACAAAATTGTTGAATGTGTTGTTGTTGTGCAGCCAGGAGAAAGGCACATATTCGAAAGGGGTTGTCTGAGATCGGGCGAGGAATGGATCGAAAGTAATTTAGTACCGGTGGCCGCCGTCAAAGTCGGAACTATGGTACTACAGGTATACAAAAAAAAAAATTACATAACAAGATGTCACACCGAAAATCTATTACAAAATTAATTATATTGCATTTGCCGGGTTCGATTCGCTCGTTAGAATCGAAAGAAAAAATCGATCAAAAATCGATTCGAAATCGATCGTATATGACGTTAAGAGCGCGTTTGAACGTTTTGTAATGCAATATTGCAGAAATTTATTGCAATGTTGCACTGCAACTTGCAATATATTGCACTGCAACTTGCAATATATTGCACTGCAACTTGCAATATATCGCACTGCAACTTGCAATATATTGCACTGCAACATGCAATATATTGCACTGCAACTTGCAATATATTGCACTGCAACTTGTAATATATTGCACAGTATGAAAACGATCTAAAGCGTTGATTCTAATGTATCAAATGGATCGATTCTAACGGGCGATCGAGGGTGAGATCGATGTCGTTGCGAAATGAATGCACTTTCTTTTTTTTTCTCATATGTATTATGCGCTTTTCGTTTCTCTCTCTCTACGTTATTGTTATTATTATTATTATTTGTACTTGGCTCTAATTGCAGAATTTCGATGTGTCGAAAATAATAAACGAACAGGGCTGTCTCGAGGCCATCGAGGATTGGACCGAAAAAAATATGATTTCGATAGCTTCTTGCATTTTTGTTGTCTTGTTTTGCCACGTAAGTGTTTTTCTTTTTTCGGTTTTTATTTTCAGATTTTTTTTTTTTTTGATTTGGTTTGGTTCGGTTTCCTGGCACCCGTTTGGCGAAATCGCTCTGCGCATGCTCCACGCCTCTATACTCGTTTAGTCGTGCTTGTAGAGTAGTAAAGTTCGTACGTTTTGAAATGACAATGACGTGGTTTTTGGTAATTTCAGGGCGGTTCGAAATTTCCCTATAGTGTCGAAATGGTAATTCTGTCATTTGACTTGGGGGAATTTTACGATGCAAGGTTGAAATGCCGATGCGTTGTTGCCATATCGTTAGTATTAAAATTCTAATTTCTAAATGATTCTGGCGAGTTCTAAATGGTTCTGGAGCATTCTAAAATGGTTTTAGACAGTTCTAAATGATTATGGAGCGTTCTAAATGATTCTGGAACGTTCTAAATGATTTTAGACAGTTTTAAATGATTCTGGAGCATTCTAAAATGGTTTTAGACAGTTTAATATGATTCGGGAGCGTTCTAAATGATTTTAAACAATTTTAAGTGATTCTGGAGCATTCTAAAATGGTTTTAGACAGTTTTAAAATGATTCTGGAGCATTCTAAATAATTCTGGAACGTTCTAAACGATTTTAGACTGTCTTAAATGATTCTGGAGCATTCTAAAATGGTTTTAGACAGTTTTAAAATGATTCTGGAGCGTTCTAAATAATTCTGGAACGTTCAAAACGATTTTAGACAGTCTTAAATGATTCTGGAGCATTCTAAAATCGTTTTAGACAGTTTTAAAATGATTCTGGAGTGTTCTAAATGATTTTAGACAGTTCTAAGGGATTCTGGAGCGTTCTAAATGATTCTGGAACGTTCTAAATGATTTTAGACAGTTTTAAATGATTCTAGATCATTCTAAAATGGTTTTAGACAGTTTTAAATGATTCTGAAGGGTTCTAAATGATTCTAAACAGTTCTAAATGATTCTGGAACGTTCTAAATGATTGTAGACAGTTTTAAATGATTCTGGATCATTCTAAAATGGTTTTAGAATGATTCGGGTGCGTTCTAAATGATTTTAGACAATTTTAAACCTTTTTGGTGCATTTTAAATGTTTCTAGACATTTTTAAATGATTCTTAAGCCTTCTTAATGATTCTAGATAGTTTCAGATGATTCTGCAACGTTCTAAATGATTCTGGAGCCTACTAAAATGGTTTTCGATGGTTTTAAAATGATTCGGGAGCGTTCTAAATGATTTTAAACAATTCTAAATGATTCTGGGGCATTCTAAAATGGTTGTAGGTAGTTTTAAAATGATTCGGGAGCGTTCTAAATGATTCTAAAACCTTCTAAATAATTCTGAAGCCTTCTAAATGATTCTGAAGCCTTCTAAATGATTCTAGACAGCTCTAAATGATTCTGGAGTATTCTAAACGGTTCCTAACATCTAATTAATTGATCAATTACAATCCGGCAACGTTGCAATAACCTGCTTCAAGACGTCATTGTCATTCATAAAACGTACGAACTTTTACAACGTTTTACGTTAACAACATAACAAAATCTTTACGAACACGTAATATACACTGACGTCACTGCATCTAACCAATCACTTTGCTCCGTTTCCACTCGATTTCTACAATCGACCAATAAAAAAACTGTTGCCGAGCAATGACGTCACCGTATATATCGTTCGGTATCGCCGAGGCCTCGTCCGTTGGGGTTATTCGGCGATTAAAGATTCTGTTGCATCATTCGACCGATTAATCGAATTTAATTCAATAATTTCGTATCGATTCTAGATATTGGGGATATGTTTCGCGCAGAACCTGCGCGCAGACATATTCGCGCAGAAGGCGAAATGGCATTGACAATCGAGAACTCCCACGGCCGTCTAGTACAGGATGGCCTGGGAGGATGACGGTCAACAGACCTTCGTTTGATTCTTCTCTCTCTGTCTCGCTCTCTCTCGCTCTCTCTTCGATATATATATACGAGTAGATTGGTTAAATAGAGGACAAATGGACGCTTCCCTCCCTCCCCATTCCAGGATGATGAAAAGGACCCCAGGATTCGACGAGATCGGATGTTGTTTTTTTCTTGTCTTGTTGTATTTTTCGAATGTTTCGATTTTTTTTTTGAAATTTTGGAATTTTTCGAATTTTTCGAATTTTTCGAATTTTTTCAATTTTTGGAGTTTTTCGAATTTTTTTGAAATTTTTCAATTTTTTGGATTTTTCGAAATTTTCTAAAATTTCGAATTTGATTCAAATTTTTCGAATTTTTCGCATTTTTCGAATTCTTCAAAATTTTCGAATATTTCGACTTTATTCAATTTTTCGCTTTTTTGGAATTTTTTCTAAATTTTCAATTTTTTTGGGATTTTTCGAAACCTTTGGAGTCTTTCGAATTTTTCAAATTTTTGGATTTTTTTAATTTTTTACGATTTATTGGAATATTTCGAAATTTTTGATTTTTATTCAAATTTTTCGAATTATTCAAAATTTTCGAATAATTCCACTTATTCAAAATTTTTGATTTTTTGTAATTTTTTGAAACTTGAAAATATCGAATTTTATTCAATTTTTCGCTTTTTTGGAATTTTTCTAAATTTTCAATTTTTTGGGATTTTTCGAAACTTTTGGAGTCTTTCGAATTTTTCAAATTTTTCTATTTTCTTGAATTTTTCCGAAATTTTCGAAATTTTTGGATTTTTAAAATTTTTTACGATGTATTGGAATATTTCGAAATTTTTAATTTTTATTCAAATTTTTCGTATTTTTCGAATTATTCAAAATTTTCGAATATTTTCACGTATTCAAATTTTTTGATTTTTTGTAATTTTTTGAAACTTTTGAAAATATCGAATTTTATTCAATTTTTCGCTTTTTTGGAATTTTTCTAAATTTTCAATTTTTTGGGATTTTTCGAAACTAGTTTTTCGAATTTTTCAAAATTTTCTATTTTCATGAATTTTTCGAAAATTTGGAAATCTTCGAAATTGTCGAAAATTTCGAATTCAATTCAATTTTTCGAAATTTTCGAGTTTTATTCAAATTTTTCAATTTTTTGGAATTTCTCAAATCGCCTCCGGGCGATTAGTATTCGTGTAAATTTTGTAAATACTTCCTGTTTGCGAGCGATGATATTATATTATATTATATATTTTTACGATTAATTCGATTGTTGCGATTAAAATCGATTAATCGATTGTGATACGCGATCATTCCTGCGATTTGAAATCTCGACTTACAGGACGTCCCGAAGTGGATTCGAGTTCGGCGAATCCATCGCCCGGTTCGTTCGAAACTCTCTATTTTTTGGGACGCACTGTATAATTTGGTGATCGAGACGCTTGTATTTGATATTAAGGTAACTTTATTTGTGCATTTTAACATGTGATTTTTACACCTCTAAGGCTCATTTATACTATATGTTTTGTCTATACAGGGTGTCCCACGATGAGTTAAAATTATCTGTGTATTAAGAAACTACTTATCCGATTTCAATAATATTTTGGTATGTATTTTATTTAGCAATAAAATGAAGGATGTCGTAATCAAGAAGAATTTACATGGCCAACTTATAAAAACTATTTAATTGAGAATTAGGCAGAAATGTAAGTTTTAAGTAAAATGTTTAATATCTTTAAAAACTATTAGGTTTAGGTATAGGGAAGTAAACATGAACTTCCCTTATTTTTTACCGCTGATTTCATTTAAATAGAAAAAAATGGGTGGTTCCATTTAAAAAAATAAAGAAATTTGATATTTTTGAAGTTCAACTTTTCGCATTTTTTGTACACACCCTGTATAAAATAAAAAGTTTTTTAACGCAGATTCAAATACCTTTGACCTTACTAGTAGCCCTCCTACAAAAACCATTTCCATATCTTTAAGGGCATTCGCTTAAAAAAATAATTTATAAGGGTCTGCATCGGTCAAATTTTTCAAAAAAAAATTTATAACTCAAAAAGTATGCATTTTTGAAAAAAGTGTTTCAAACAAAAGTACCCTAAAATTTTACGTAGATTTCGAAAATACATCAATATACAGGGTGTTCCATTTGAAATAACAAAGTTAACACCTACTTCCGGTATAACCGGAAGTGGTACGACTGTCAAAATATTTTTAATAACTTCATCTTATTACAAAACATATACATACCAAATATTATTGAAATCGGATAAGTAGTTTCCTATGTACAGATAGTTTAAACTCGTCGTGGGACATCCTGTATAATGTGTTCGATTTAACGTATCGATGACGTCGCAATTTGAAAAAAAAAAATGTATTGAAATTTGGAATTTTTGGGACAGACTGTATGTAAGCAACTTTATTTGTGCATTTTAAATGTGATTTTTATATTTTTAAGGTTCAATTACTAAATTTATTTATTTTTTTCGAATATAGGATGTTCAAGTTAACGTATCGATGACGTCACGACGTGAAAAATCGCGTATAGTGTGTTTAATAATTACATTTCGTGACGTCATTGGATGGGTAACTCGATTTGGTATGCACAAGAACCGGTAAACGAACCTGATTTTGATATTTTTTTTTTTATTTACATATATTTTTTTTATATATATTTTTACTGTTTTTGATTAAATCAAGCTAACAATTTGTACCTTATATTGCAATTCGAATTTGTCACAATAAAAAGCGCGAGATTTTATTGTATTATATATTTGAGAAAAATTGAATGCTTAGATATACAGGGTGTTTCTGAAATAAGTGGAGAAACTTTGGGAGCAAATAGAGAACTTCAAATATGATAAGAACTTAAATGTCATTTTTATCGAAATGTCAAGTTTTTGAAAGAATTCATTCCTACTAGATTTTTAAAGATGACAAAATAGTTTAATAATTTTCTGTATCGGAATTTTAAAAGTAATTTTTCACGAAAACGGTTCACTTTACGAAAAATCAACAAGTACACCTTGTTTATGTAAAAAACTTCATTTTTTAATAATTTTTAAACAAATCAATTGAAAAGATTAAAATAAAAAAGTTAGGTTAGAATAACCCCACGAACCCCCCATTTTAACCCACTTCTGGACAACTTTTTTAACCCAATTAAACAGCACCCTAAGACATTTCATTTACTTAGTACTTGCACAAAATTTCATAATTTTATCTTCACTATTAATGAAAATATTTACAAAAATAGCTTCCATCTTTAACACCCTGTATACCGATAACCAATGACATTTCGATAAAATGACATTTAAGTTTTCGTCATATTTTGAAATTCTCCACTCCCTCCCAAAGTTTATTAGTCCCACTTATTTCGGAAACACCCTGTATGTAACTTTGTCTGGAATTTTGTGATCCGTTCGCGGTGTTTATTATAGTAGGCTTGGTGAATAAATCTAGGGAGTTTTTGGTTTTTTTTTTTGGTAACATTGTAACGTCCCTTTATGGGGATATTTTTTTTTTTTTGAAAATATTTGTAATTTTAACAAAACTAATTTTTTGAACTAACCCAAAAGCCTTTTCAGACGACGCGTACGGATTGTACTATACCTAAGTTTAATTCGAATTTTTCACAATAAAAAAAGTGAGATATAAATTGTATAACATTTGCGAAAAATAAAAATAAAATAGTTTTAACATTTCTTAAATTCGTTCGTTTCATTTCGCCGCCATTTTCGATATCCTCTTTTGGAAAATTATACTCCGTTCACCTTTAGGCACTAATTCAACACTTTTCATTGGGACACCCTGTATAGACGCGATTTATTTAGGCGCAATATCAAATATTTTATTAAAATGTTTCTTTAAATGGTTTAATATTGATACACCCCACTTTAGTAGCGCCATCTTGTATACAGGGTGTCCAGAAAATAGATATCAATAATTCGGGATGACTAATATTTATATTTTGGACACCCTGTATAGGGTGTTAGTTAATTGAGTAATACTTCAGGATGTGAATGTTTGGATGATTTTAAGAAGAAAAGTTTATATCGATGCATGTCCTAAACCTTTTAGTTTTCGAGATATACAGGGTGTTATAATTAAAAAAAATAAATAAATTTTCTATCGTAATTTTCTTATTACTCCGGATATTTTTGTGAAATTTTGTATACACTTTGTAATGATTAAGGAGCGTTTTTTGAGTAGAAAGATTTTTTAAAATTTTTACCAGTGACGTCCGTACGGGGTTCGAAGTGAATATGATTGAAGAAAAAATGGTACGAGTACGCCACTGATTTTTATAAAAACCAAAAATATTTTTAAAATCGTCGTTTATTTCGGAGCAAATTCGATTCGAAGATTTACATACTTTCGTACAATTTTTCTCAAGTTCATTTCGAGACTGGCTTTTGATATTTTTTTTGAAATTTGCCCACCATGCATGGAAACACTTTTTTGTGGGGGGATAAAAATTAACTTTCTACTATTACCAGTGGCGTCCACGTCCGAAATTTCATAAAAATATCCGGAGTTACAAGAAAATTACGATAGAAAATTTATTTATTTTTTTCTAAATTTATAACACCCTGTATATCTAAAACTAAGAGGTTTAAGAGGTTTGATATAAACTTTTCTTCCTAAAATCATCCAAACAATTCACATTTCACATATTCTTTCACAATAATTAATTTTAGACGCTTTTTTCAAACCATTTTCGACCTCTTTTAACCCCCTTTCAACCCCAAAACTTCGTATTCGTACGCCCTGTAGGCATAATAAATAAAATAGTCTACAAAAAAAAAAAAAAAACTCGACAAGTATAATCTTCACAGCGTTTTATTTTCTCCTCTCCTCCAACTCTCGCCCCTCCAAATAAATCTCATCGTGTCCCAAACATACAACCTATATACAGGGTGGTCCTCTAAGAACGGCTTTCGGCCATATCTCGCTAAACTAATTGTCATAGAGACTTGCTGTAAGAAAATCTTATGACAAAATCGGCCAAAAGAAAATGCTGGAAATAATTTTTAGGTCTCTAAAATGACCGCTAGGGGGAGTATTCGCCATCTTGATTTTTTAAAGTAATTTTTTTCAATTTTTTCCTAAATAAAGGTATCAAAAATGTGTTTTATTTTGATAGTTAAGATAAATTCGATTATTTTATGTTATATATTTTTGACTCTATCTTTTAAAATAAAGTGGTGAGGGTGGTTTGAATATTTTGACAAATAAATGTTAATAACTTTTAAATGGCTGAACCGTTTTTCAAAAAAATGAAATTATTGAAAAGGGCTTTCTTTGGTCTATAATTTACGCTATATAAGATATTATTTTAATTGCTTGCTTGGCCGCGAGATGGCGTTTTTCGACATTACTTCAAACAACACCGATTTTCTATATTTCTATATTTCTATATTTTTGACTCTATATTTTATAATAATAATAATAATCAAAATAAAATCAAAATAAGGGTACAACTTCATGTAAATTTTATTAATTTGAGTCCCCATTTTTGAGCCAGAGGCCTTTAAGTTGAAAATTTAAAACTTATTTTTTTTTATTTTAAAACTCTATTTTTAAAATTGAAATTTCTCTAAAACCGTTAATTTTATCGACTTCAAACAAGAGTACATTTTTGTTAGTTCATCGATTAAAGAATGTATTTACGATACGTTTGTGTTATACAGATTGTCCCCATAAAAGTTACGAATTGTTAATCACTGGAAAAACGCCGCCACTGTCTTCCAGAGAATAGTGTAGGATTCATTTTATCACCAATTTGAGCACACGAGTGTAGGTAATAAACCACAAAAATTTTATATTGTTCCCATGTATAACTTGGAAATAAAACGTAAAAATAAGTTTTAAATTTTCAACTTTAAAGGCCTCTAGCTCAAAAATGTGGGCTCAAATTAATAAAATTCATATGAAGTTGTACCCTTATTTTCATGTCATTTATACGCTCGCGAGATATTAACTTCTATATTTTTGGACACCCTGTATATTCTTCTATTTTATTTATATTCTTCTATTAGTTTATTCTTCTCTACCCTGTATATTCTATAAAGGTCAATTGTACACTAAATATTGTACTCACACTGTTAAATATATTTCAGTTGATAAAGGAATTTAATATTTAATGAATACATCCACCATTTAAAAACGTCAAACAGTTACTCTCCAATTATCAATTTGTTCTTGTCATTTTACTATTTAACAATCCTCAGATTTCCTCAGATTTCCTCAGATTTCCTCAGATTTCCTCCTCAGATTTCCTCAGATTTCCTCAGATTTCCTCAGATTTCCTCAGATTTCCTCAGGGCGGAAAATCCTCAGAAAATCCTCAGATTTCCTAAACTCTACAAAAGTCCGGCAACACCGCCTAAACTTATAACGTAGTAAATCATATGTGACTTGTTTTACACCCACAATACACACGCTAAGAAGAAAAAAAAAAAAGAATAAGAAGAAGAAGAACAAGAATAAGAAGAAGAAATATTAGAAGATAAAGAAGCAAAAAAAAAAGTCCAGTTGTGTGTAATGTAAATTGTAACCGATAGGCGAGGCGTCGCGACGCAAGCGTTCCCGCGACGCCGCCGCCGCCGCCGCCGCCGCCGGAAAGTTTATTCGGGCGACCGTTCAGTCGACGTCCGGGAAAAGCCGGGGGAAAATCGCGCGCGCTCGGAAAACTCGCAGTTTGTGTGTGAAACGCGTGAAACGGATTTTCGCGAATGAAAAGGGAAATTTTCTCGCGACCGAATTTATTGTAAGTTTTGCTGTGTTTTGCTTATTATTTTATGTTTCGAAATGGTAACCTGCTGGTAAATTTAACGGTGGGTTAAAATCGAGCATCGATGAGTTAAATGATTAAATTTGGGATTTGAGTACTCGAAAAGTTATTGGTATAACTTTAACAGTACGATTAAATAGTGTTTATGTAACTGTAAGTTAACAGAGATTTATTCGAGCTATTTATATGATATTTTATTAGTTTATTTTAATTGAAAGTGGATTAAATTTGGTGATTTTTTTTTCTTTTGATTGGTTGTCAATGCAAATTTAACAGTAGGTTGGTTCTCAAAAACCTTTTGGTAACTTTAACAGTACGTTAAATAGTGTCATCAATAATCTATACTGGTAAATTTAACAGTAGGTTATAATGGGCATCGTCGAATTAATTAATTAAATTTTTGGTGAGGATTGGTTCTCGAAAAGTTATTGTTATAACTTTAACAGTGCGTTTAAATAGTGTTTAAGTTACTGTAAGTTAACAGAGATTTATTCGAGCTATTTATATGATATTTTATTAGTTTATTTTAATTGAAAGTGGATTAAATTTATTGATTTTTTTGCTTTTGATTGGTTGTCAATGCAAATTTAACAGTAGGTTGGTTCTCAAAAACCTATTGGTAATTTTAACAGTACTTTAAATAGTGTATTATTAATGAGTAATGCAATTTGTTTAAGTTACTGTTAATTAACAAGGACTTATTCGATCTGATTATATGATATTTTATTATTTTATTTTAACAGAAAGTGGAGGATTAAATTTGGTGATTTTTTTTGCATTTGATCGGTTGTCAATAACCTGCCGGTAAATTTAACACTAAGTTAAATTGCTTCTTGTGGAGTTTAGTGATTAAATTCGATGGTGTTTTGCCTTTGTTAGGAGCTTGAAAACTTATTGGTAACTTTACCAGTATGTTAAATAGTGCATTTAATGCATTTTTTAGTGCGGTATGCGATTTGTTGTTAGTTAACAGGAACTTATTCGAGCTGTTTATATGATATTTTATTAGTTTATTTTAATCGAAAGTGGATTAAATTTTTGGCTTTTGATTGGTCTTCCTGCATAACCTGCTGGTATATTTAACAGTAAGTTATAAAATATGAAATGTCAACGTATTTTTTAATTACTCAGTAATTCAGATAATTACTAATAGGTTTATTTCTTTATTTATTTATCGAGAACCTTTTTTTTTTTCGAAAATGATCAGTTTATAACAAGTATATTCAGAATAGAAATAAATAAAATATTATATAAACGAATTAAACGGTGTAGGAAACGTCAATTTGAATTAATTTAAATAATGGTTCAATTTGTTAAATTCGATAATCTCCGTGGAAATTCGTTATAGATCCGTCGAAGGATTCGAAATTGTAACAACTCGCTTTAATAAACCGATAAAATCGAAATAATAAATCAAAATCGTGCCAAAAAATGGTTCCAAATCGATTCAAAACATATTCGGAACAGTCCAGAACAGTCCAGAATAGTCCAGAGTAGTCCAGAACAGTCTAAAACAGTCCAGAACGGTCCAGAACGGTTTAAAACTGTTAACAACAGTCCAGAATACGACCATTTCTCGATTAATTTCTCGAATCATAACTCAAAATGATAAAAAAAATCGATTCAGAACAAAATTGTGTAAAATTCGGAACGCTCCAGAACGGTTCAGAACTGTTTATAACTGTCCAAAATTCTCCAAAACAGTCCGGATGGATTCAAAAATCTAATTTCTCGTACATACCCCGTATATTCGCCTAACAATTGAAAATAAAAAAAAATCAGTACAATCGTGTAAGATTCATAACCTCCCGGAACGGTTCGGAACTGTCCGAAACAGGTTGGAAATAGTTCTGGACCGTCTGAAACGAATCAAAAAACTAACTTCTCGAACATACCCCGTATATGTGCATAAAATTCGGAATAAAAAAATCAGAAAGCTCCGGAATGGTTCAAAACAGGTTCGAAATAGTTCTGGACTGTCCAGAATGAATCAAACAACTAACTTCTCGAACATACCTCGTATCTAATACATCAAGATACATAACAATTATGCATAATCAAAAACCAATCAATTCAGAACAATTGTATGAGATTCATGAGACTCCAGAACAGTCCAGAATTGTCCAGAACTGTCCAGAACTGTTCAGAACTGTACAGAACTGTTCAATACTGTCTAAAACTCGCTAGAACTGCCCAGAATTCTCCAAAACTGTCTAGAACAGTACAGAACTGTCCAAAAATGTTTCGAACCTCTTTCGGATAGTTCTGAACCGTCCGGAACGATTGAAAATACTAATTTCTCGAACGTACCCCGTAAAAGTCGATGTATTTTCACAACGAAAAGCTCGAATTTTTCCAAAAAAAGGAAAAACACACACACATACACGTCATATAGGTATGTATATGTATACAGGGTGGCCCAAACAGAGGTGATTTCGGGTAGAAAAAAATAATTTTTAAAAAAATCAAAATTTTATCTTTAAAGGTGAATATTTCGAAAACGAATCGACGGATTTCGATGAATTTTTTTTTGTTAAATTCAGAAAAAAATGGCCTTTCTAACGATGCGATCAGTGTTTGAAACCAATTTTTTCCTACCCGAAAAAAAGGCACCTCCGTTTCCTTGAGAAAAATTTCACAAACGGGCCACCCTGTATATTCGGGCTATGGAAAGGTCCAAAGCATAAACGATCATCAAAGCGGAAAATATCGTCTGACGATCCAAACAGGCCGTGTGATCATCGCTCCATACGAGAATACGCTAAAATACTCCCGATTATCATCGGATATAAATCCATCGATTCGCCCCTTTTGCTCCCTTATCGCCCCTTATTCCCTCTTTATCGTTCGACTAGTCACCGTAGGGCCGTTTATCTCCGCGATCTATCCATCTAGCTACCTGGTTTTCGTACCTACAGGGCGTTTTTAGATTTTCGTCCCACTTCTGATTTCGATTTTCTGATCTAATCCCACTTCTGATTGTGGCGATGTTATGTGATGGCCTGCGTGGTTTTTCGGGGATTTTTTTTGGGTCCGAAATCGCCCTGTTTATTTAGAAAATGGCGGTTGAAGCGTAGAGGTGGGTCACGTTATACACAAGTTCCAAAATAACTGGTTATTTTGTCACTATTTGGAAATTTTAGGAGGTTTGTAGGGGGCTCTGGGTGACAATTTGTGTGTTATTAGATTGGGTATTGTCGATTAATTACCGATTTTTTCCCGAAATTCGTTAAAATGGCGGTTTAGAATAGAGGTGGTACTCTTGGATAGTTTTTGTCCCACTTCTGATTTCGATTTTTTGATCTAATCCCACTTCTGATTGTAGCGATGTTATGTAATGGCCTGCGTGGTTTTTCGGAGATTTTTTTGCTTCCGAAATCGCCCCGTTTATTTAGAAAATGGCGGTTTTAGCATAGAGGCGGGTAACGTTATAAAATAACTGGTTATTTTGTCACTATTTGGAAAATTGGAGGTTTGTAGGGGGCTCTATATGACATTTTTTGTGTTATTAGATTGGATATTGTCGATTAATTACCGATTTTTTCCCGAAATTCGTTAAAATGGCGGTTTAGAATAGAGGTGGTACTCTTGGATAGTTTTTGTCCCACTTCTGATTTCGATTTTTTGATCTAATCCCACTTCTGATTGTAGCGATGTTGTGTAATGGCCTGCGTGGTTTTTAGGAGATTTTTTTGCTTCCGAAATCGCCCCGTTTATTTAGAAAATGGCGGTTTTAGCATAGAGGCGGGTAACGTTATAAAATAACTGGGTATTTTGTCACTATTTGGAAAATTGGAGGTTTGTAGAGGATCTATATGACATTTTTTGTGTTATTAGATTGGATATTATCGATTAATTACTGTTTTTTCCCTAAAATTCGTTAAAATGGCTGTTTAGAATAGAGGTAGTACACGTTACCCGTTCCAAAATAACCGGTTATTTTGTCACTATTTAGAAAATTGGAGGTTTCTAGGGCTCTAAATGACAATGTTTGTGTTATTAGAAGGATATTAACGATTAATTTACGGTTTTTTCCCCAAAATTCGTTAAAATGGCGGATTAGAATAGAGTTGTTACACGTTACCCGTTCCAAAATAACCGGTTATTTTGTCACCGTTTAGAAACTTATGCCAAATCTCTTGCATTGACACTCAATAAACACAACCTCAATTCCACGATAATCGAAAAACATTCTCGACCTCTCTAAGGGTTGTAAATTTTCTATACACCTATAAGGGTTGAAATTTTATTTAGGGGTGCATAATTAACGCAAAACTCGCACCTTATTTCATAAGCAAACACCCCGTATATATCACGACATT
This sequence comes from Phyllotreta striolata, assembly GCA_918026865.1. Classification (NCBI taxonomy): domain Eukaryota; kingdom Metazoa; phylum Arthropoda; class Insecta; order Coleoptera; family Chrysomelidae; genus Phyllotreta; species Phyllotreta striolata. Next base: position 4,127,935 of record OU900107.1, read on the forward strand.
CCCCAAATCCATTCCGAGTCAACATACCCGGATTGCATCCCCCTAATAAAATTCCATCCCCCAATCATAGCATGCAAATTACCTACCCCACCCCCGTGCATCACGTGATATACAGGTCACACGACCCGTCGGAGGTGTGTATGTGTGTGTGTGTGTAATTTTAGGCCCGGGGGGTGGGAAAAACCACCCCCTATCCACCGCCCGCCCCCGGGTCCTTCGGATTATCCGATCTCTCTTCGCTATACCGCCGTCGTGTAATTGTTTTTCGAAAAAAAAGCGAGCGGGAAAAAATGGTGTTGATCGGTTTTTTGTACAGGGTGGTTTGTGTAAACCCACCCCCATAAATTAATAATTAAAATGCCTAATTCTTAACGTCGCCGGTTAGAAAAGCGATTTTTAGAGGTGCTCGTAGGACGGAATGTATGTAATGAGTAAATTCGTTTTCATCCCTTCAGTACGAGATTTACCACCCCTAAATTTTTTTAATTAGGAAAGTAGGCTTGTGACCTCTCGTTTGAAAGGTAATTTTATTCTCTATTCGGTGGTGTAAATAGTTTTATTCTGTTGATTGTACGGTTGGAAAAATCATGAAAAATGAAGAAAATTTTAATAATTTCCAATCAAAATGGCCGAATAAAGACAATTAACGAACAAGTATCACTAGTATATGAAAATAATAAAAATTTCACCCATTTTCGCCGACTTGTTGGCACAAATTTACATCGTAAAAGTCAATTTTCCTCCCGTTTTTTCCTCCGACGATTCAATCAGTTTACCGACATTATAATTCGCTCGCGTAATTCACTTACAGGGGGAAAATACGAGAATTTCCCTAAGTAGAAAGTTGTCGAAAGTTACGGGCAACAAAGCGCCCGAATTTAGGGTTCGTTTCGTCTAAGGAAAATCGCTACAAATACGGGGTCATTCGAGGATAAATTTTTCCCTTAAAAAAACAATTAATTTTAGCGATTTCTTTGCGGTATAATGAGACACCTCGTATATTTTTGCATTTTCGGAACCTCCTCGACGAGCCCTTTCCGACGATACGTCACACGGACCACTTCCGGTAAAAAATATTTCGATTATACGGGGTGCGCACAAAACTATCTATTTCGTTCAAAAGCGATATAAACATCCTGTATATTTTCCGCTCGATTTCAACGAACAGTTAAAAATTCGATCGTTGTTACGCGATAATTTCGTTCCCAAAATATACAGGGTGTCCCAATAAACGAGTCTAATACGTTGGTAGTGAACGACCCTGTATATATGTTAGGGGAAAAATTAAGATGGTGAAAACTCCGGCGAAAGCCAGACGAAAAAGAGAGACGCTTAATCGAATTTTCCCGTCCTATTTATATATAAAATAATATAGAGAGAAGACGATATAACTCAGTTGTTTAACGAAGTGGGATTTTCCCCAAAATGGAAGTTTCCTAGATATAATTATTGCCTTTTTTTTGATGTCGGTGTATAAACAGGAAGCCAAACGCAATTAGTTTTATTAGGCAATAATTACCTAACGTAAAAGCGACGTTGCCGGTTTTTTCTTTTTCGGAAATTTCGGAGATCTGGGGAAAAATGCGCGAACGTGGCAACGCCGCATCGTCGAGAATTTACGGTGTACGGTTAATAATTCATGGGACATTCGATCGTCTAATTTCCATTCGACGTTTCCTCTCCTGGCGTAATAAAAGGGAATTTGAATAAATTTTCCTCTTCGGAAAATTATTCCGGGAAAAACTATTTCAGGAATTTTTCGAGAAGGCGCTCCCCCGGGAAATCCTCCACGAATTTGCTCGCCTTTAAATAGTTAAAAAAAACCAATCTAGTGTGCTAAAAATCGCATGTTTTTATTGCATTTTTGACAGGTGACAAGCGACGTTAAACACCTGGTAGAATTGAATAGTGACAAGTGACAAGTGACATTAAGAATCTACTACATTTGATAAGAGGCATTTAGAACCTCTAAGATTCGTTAAGTGACAATGACAAGTGACGTTTATAACGACTAGATTTGAAAAGTAACAAGTTACATTTAGAACCTACTAAATTCGACAAGTAACAAGTGACATTTAGAACCTAATAGATTTGTATAGTGACAAGTGACATTAAGAAGCCATTATATTTTATAAGTGACCTTTAAAACCTACAAAGCTTCGTGACAAGTGACATTAAGAAGCCATTATATTTGATAAGTGACCTTTAAAACCTACAAAGCTTCGTGACAAGTGACATTCATAACAACTAGTTTTGATAGGTGACAAGTGACATTAGGAACGCATTATATTTGATAAGTGACCTTTAGAACCTACAAAGATTCGTGACAAGTGACGTTTATAACAACTACATTTGAAAATTGACTATAGTAATATTTAGAACCCACTAGATTTAACAAGAAACATTTAGAACATACTAGATTCATCAAGTGACGAGTGACATTTAGAACCTATTAAATTCATCAAGTGACAAGTGACATTTAGAATCTATTAAATTCATCAAGTGACAAGTGACATTTAGAACTACATTAATCCTACCACTTCAACCTACTACATTCATCAAGTGACAAGTGACATTTAGAACCTATTAAATTCATCAAGTGACAAGTGACATTTAGAACTACATTTATCGTACTACTTCAACCTACTACATTTATCAAGTGAAAAGTGACATTTAGAATCTATTAAATTCATCAAGTGACAAGTGACAATTAAAATCTACTAAATTCGTTAAGTGACAAGTGACATTTAGAACCTACTAAATTCATCAAGTGACAAGTGACATTTAGAACCTACTAGAATCTTCTTCTTTTTCTTTTTCGTCAATATTCTGGCCCCAGCAACACTGGCTATTAGGCCGAACCAACTAGATACATCAAGTGACAAGTGACATTTATTTAGACGAATGTCCGGCCCGTTACTAATCGGACAAACAGCGCTCTTCTTCTTCTTCTTCACCCCTACACGTTCGCGATAGATAAATAAATAATAATCCGGAACTCTTCCGGACTCTTCCGCGAGATTCATCCGGCCCCGGGCCCGTCGGCGTCGCGAAAACCTCGCGAAGGCGTCGCGACGCCGGGCCGGTCACGCCGGTCACGTGCCGGCGCGATTTCTCCGGGAATCCCGCACGTCTTTCGACGTTTATCTTTCGACGTTCCTCCTTCCGAGAATATCATTCATCCACTCTGCGGCAATTTGTTCGAGCGAATCAGAAAAAAAAAAAAACAAACGAAAAAATAACGCGAACAAACGAACGAACGAACGCGATTAGTTACTGTCAATTGTCATCGGGTGACGTTGACAGATGACAGTAGACGGGGCGAATGGCCTGTATAAGTAGATGAGGTCACTTGATTATACGAAAATTATGATGATGAAGAAGAAATTTAATTATAAAAAAAGATAGTAATTTCAGTTATTTCCTGAGTTTTTTTAATTACATACCTGCATAAATTCTAGACGTATTCCAGGCGTGTTTGTTTCCAGGCGTATTGCAGGCGTGTTCTAGGCGTTTTTAAGGCGTATTTCGGACGTATTTCAGGCGACAAATGACAGTAGACGGGGCGAATAGCCTAAAAGTAAATAAGGCCGCTTGATTATATGAAAAAGATGGAGAAAAAGAAGAAGAAATTTAATTTTAAAAAGTTAGAAATTTGAGTTATTTCAGGGTTTTTTTAATTATCTACCTAGACAAATTCTAGGCAAATTTTAAGCATATTCCAAACGTGTTCCAGGCGTATTTCAGGCGTATTCTAGGCGTTTTTAAGGCGTATTGCAGACGTATTTCAGGCGTATTTCAGGCGACAAATGACAGTAGACGGGACAAATAGCCTAAAAGTAAATAAGGCCGCTTGATTATATGAAAAAGATGGAGAAAAAGAAGAAGAAATTTAATTTTAAAAAGTTAGAAATTTGAGTTATTTCAGGGTTTTTTTAATTATCTACCTAGACAAATTCTAGGCAAATTTTAAGCATATTCCAAACGTGTTCCAGGCGTATTTCAGGCGTATTCTAGGCGTTTTTAAGGCGTATTGCAGACGTATTTCAGGCGTATTTCAGGCGACAAATGACAGTAGACGGGGCGAATAGCCTAAAAGTAAATAAGGCCGCTTGATTATATGAAAAAGATGGAGAAAAAGAAGAAGAAATTTAATTTTAAAAAGTTAGAAATTTGAGTTATTTCAGGGTTTTTTTAATTATCTACCTAGACAAATTCTAGGCAAATTTTAAGCATATTCCAAACGTGTTCCAGGCGTATTTCAGGCGTATTCTAGGCGTTTTTAAGGCGTATTGCAGACGTATTTTAGGCGTATTTCAGGCGACAAATGACAGTAGACGGGACAAATAGCTTAAAAGTAGATAAGGCCGCTTGATTATATGAAAAAGATGGAAAAGAAGAAGAAATTTAATTTCGAAAAGATAGAAATTTGAGTTATTTTTTCAATTATCTACCTACACAAATTGTAGGCGAATTTTAAGCATATTCCAGACGTGTTCCATGCGTATTGCAGGCGTATTCTAGGCGTTTTTACATAATAATTACTCGCTTAATTTAAATGGAACACCCTATATTAATAATATCCAATGGGAAGACTATTTCTTACTGAATCATTTTTCATAACATTTCCCTATACCTAACTGTCACCGTTTCCGAGATATTTTCAGTTTTACTAAAAAATCTCCAGTTTTTGATATTATAATTTCATTTTGATCTAATCACCCTGTATAGAAAATTCGCTAATTTCCAATTAGAATGGCTGAAAAAACACGATTAGGGCGCGATTTCGTGCCGTTTAAGGGCGAGTGCAAATATTTCCCCCCAACCCCTCAGCCCCCCGACTAAATATAGTATCGGATTTGTGCAAATATTGTCGAAACAAACAGAGCACTCTCTGTGTGTACACAAAAGGGACGAGCGAGTGAGAAACAGGGGTGAACGAGTAGAGGAAGAAAAAATAATAATAAAACGCTCCGGAAAACTTCGGAAAAACCTTTTTTCTCGCGAACGATTCGTCCGCGGGAATCCCGGAAAATTAATCGGCGATATCCGGTTAATTTCTATTAGGTATACAGCCATTATTTGTAATAAATAGATTAATTTTCTATCAATTGATTTACTCAGTTAATGTCAGTTGAAAATCGCCTGGGATACGCCTGAAATACGCCTTGCAAACGCTTAGAATACGCTTGAAATACGTCTGAAATAATACTTCCAGAATACTTCTGAAATACGCCTTAACAACGCCTGAAATACGCCTTAAAAACGCCTAGAATACGCCTGAAATACGTCTGAAACATGCCTAAAATTTGCCAGAAATAAACATGAAATAGTTTATAAATGTGTAATGAAATGTTCATATATTGTGCCATAAAATTTTTGTGTAATGTTCATATTATATTCATATAATGTTCTTATAATGTTCATGTGAAATTCATTTCTGTAAGTTTCATATAATATTCGTGTAATGTTTAAATAACGTTCATACAATGTTCATTTATTGTTCATACATGATTAGGGTAGTGTTAGGATCATTTACGATTCATTTTTACTCAGAAACTCAGTAAAACAGAAGTGTAATAAATTATAATGTGCCAAATAATGATTTAGATAATGATTTAGAACAATCTAAATTTCATTTATGATTCGAAACGGAAATAATTTCAGTAAATTTCCACGATGTTCATACATTTTTCTCAGTTAATTTTTGATTTTCTAAGTTAATCTCAGTTAAAAATCGGCTGAAAATACGCCTGAAATAGGCCTAGAATTTGTCAGAAATAAACATAAAATAGTTTATAAATGTTTCATATAATGTTCTTATAATGTTCATATAAAGTTCATATAAAGTTCATATAAAGTTCATATCTATTAAGTTCATATAATGTTCTTATAATGTTCATATAAAGTTTATATAAAGTTCATATAAAGTTCATATCTATTAAGTTCATATAATGTTCTTATAATGTTCATATAAAGTTTATATAAAGTTCATATAATGTTAATTTAATGTTCTTATAATGTTCATTTATTGTTCATACATGATTAGGGTGGTATTAGGATCATTTACGATTCATTTTTAGAAGTGTACATGGTAATTTATTTCCAAAAACTCAATATAACACTAGAAGTGAAAATATAATGTTCAAGATAATGATTTAGAACAATCATACAGTTCATTTACGATTCGAAACGAGAATAATTCGAGTAAATTTCCACGATGTTCGTGCATTTTACTGTTCGAGATGAGTTTATAATGGCGCAAATAACACCAATCACTATACAGGGTATAGTTGAAAAGTGACTAAATTGGCTAAATTTCCCTTTCTATAATTATTCGAAACAACAACGATTTCCTCTCTCGAGTTTGGGGTTGGAGAGACATTCCAAGGAGACGTAATATCCTCCCCATTATACACGAACATTATATAATATGCATGTATACAGGGTGGATACTACAAATGGAATAAATATTCATTATTTCGGTTACTGTAAATATTTATAAAAAAATCCCGAAACACGTCAAATTTTTATTATAATTTGACATTTGGCAATGTCAAAATGTGAGCTCTATCTTCAACCCCCTTCGAATGACAGTTACAACCCCTATTTTTTTTAAATGGGAAGTATATGCTTGTGATATATCGTTTGAAAGGTCGCTTCATTTTCTATCCAAAAATGTTATTATTTTCTAAATTATTTCAAAAATTAACATTAAAAAAATAAAATGTTATTTCCCGTTTTAGGCTTAATAATAAGACTAGTTTGTTTAAAGGGTTTTAAAAAATTGGTTTGTAACTACAACTGAATAAGAGTAGTTGTTAGTGTTATAATTTTTGTTTGAATTTCGTTAATTGCAATTAAAAAAAATTGTTAGATTAACAGAAATGCATAAAATAACAATTTTCGTGAGGAGATTCAATTTTTTTTTCATTATGAACAATTAGATATTACATACTGAGTGATTATATCGAATTTAAGCAATCAGATGATTTTATTTTTATTTTAATTTTTGAAAAAAACATGAAATTAATAACAGTTTTGAATAGAAAATAAAGAAACCTTTCAAACGATATATCACAAGCCCATACTTTCCATTAAAAAAAATAGGGGTTTATAATAGTTCTTCGAAGGGGTTGAAGATATTCCATTTGGCGTGTCCACCCTGTATGTACACATCCTGACATTTTATGGGAATGTGGGCGCTTCCTGGAAATTCTTGAAATGTTCCTTCGCTAATTTCCAGGGCTGTTTCCAGGCCAGGGATGAAATCATTATTGTTTCTCTCTCTGTATTACGGATGTACGAGGTGATTTAGAAATTTGTAGAATCAGAGAGTTTTTTTTGCAAAATTTTTTGAAAATTTTGGGTAATTCGAAAATGATAGAGAAACGATTTTTTTTCTACTGATGAATTATTCGAAAATTTCGGCGTTTCTGTAAGAAGTAGGAAAGAGTAGAAAGGAGTAGGAAGGAGTAGGAAGGAGTAGGAAGGAGTAGGAAGGAGTAGGAAGGAGTAGAAAGGAGTAGGAAGGAGCATACTAAATATTTAATTAGCTAAAATAAAATGTCCTTGATCCTTGATGAACCTTTCATATAAAAATAGAGAAAAACGACTATTAAAAAAAATCTGAAATTTTCACGAAAAATTTGTGAACCAAAGAAAAATGAGAACCACCCTGTATAAACAAATCCTCGAGCCCATTTAGGAAAAAAACAAAACAAAAAAAAAAACACCAATTATTTCACAAAATTACTCGAAAACGTCGACTCATTACAAAGCAAACAAGCACCGCTCAAAACATACGCGCCTCTACGCTCCAAATTCCCCGCTCTATAACGAGCAGAGACTGGCTCACTTTAGTTTATACAGGGTGAACCGTTTTTGCAAATAAATTAATTTATTAGTTTTCTCAATTAATGTTTGTATCGATAAAATGCCCCAAAATAGGTCAATTTTGTGTTTTTAATCGAATTTAATCACTTTAAATTTTTCATCCCCTAATTAAAAAACAACCCCTAATTTTACGAATTCGAAATATAGGCTTGTGACACCTCTTTTTAAAGGTATTTTAAATCTCTATTCGAGTGTATAATTTTTTTCATTCTGTAACTTACTTACGTTTAAATAATATTAGAAATTTGAGTTATACAATAATTATTGATAAAACGAATTTATTCATTTTACAAACACGATCCACCCTGTATAAATGCAATGTAATGTACGAGAGTAGATTAGATAAACGAGCCGAGGTTGCGGTCGAGTTTCCATCCTGCTCAAAGCTCTCTCGGCTCTTTTCCCGGGCTTACATTCGCCCTCTCTATACCTGTTTATACACGTATTATACAGGGTGTCTCATAAGTTGATACTTTTTTTTAACTGCGTATAGATCAGTTAATTCTAAGCAACTTTTTCGAGTAATTTTTTTTTAATTCGATGAAAAGGCGGTTGAAGGATAGAGGTGGGTTACGTTACCAGTTCCAAAATAACCGGTTATTTTGTCGCTGTTTAGTAAATTGGGGGATCGTAGAGATTTTTAGAGTTTTTTATGGTAGTATCGGTATTTTCTCATAAAATGGTTAAAATTGCGTTTAAGGAATAGAGGTGGGTCACGTTATACGATGCAAAATAACTGGTTATTTAGTAACTGATTAGAAAATTGGAGGAATGGAGGAATGTGAAGGTTTGTTTGAAAATTTTTGTATCGTTAGAGCGAATAAGTATTTTACAAAAATTCTTTAAAATGGCGGTTAAAGTGTAGAGGTGGGTTACGTTATCAGTTCTAAAATAACCGGTTATTTTGTCACAGTTTAGAAAATGCATTGTTTATTAGAATTGAACACGTTACACGTTCTAAAATAATTAGTTATTTTGTCACTGTTTAATAATAGAGGTTTAGGAAGCTTTATTGGACAATTTTTGTATCGTTAGAGAGGGTATTATTTTTATTAATTTCTGTATTTTTACCGAAATTAGCTAAAATGGTGGTTAAAGAATAGAGGTGGGTTAAGTTAATCGTTCCAAAATAACCGGTTATTTTGGAGAAAATGACTTATAAATTAGACGAATTTGCTACAATTTGCTTGTGTGAGCATTTTAAATTAAGAATAGAGGTGAATACGTTAATTGCTTCAAAGTAACCGGTTATTTTGTTACTGTTTAGAATGGAGGATTATGAAGCTTAATTTGTTATCGATTAATTTTCCCACAAATTCGTTAAAATGGCGGTTAAAGAATAGAGGCGGGTCCGTTACCTGTTCCAAAATAACCGGTTATTTTGTCACAGTTTAAAAAATTCCATCAAATCCTAAACGATAAATTTCTAATCGTTATTATCACGAAACAACCCCTCTTTTTAGGGGTACAATAACACATTTTAAGCGAATAATAAATTAACGAACGCCCTGTATAAAAATTTTACGACGCGCGCGTAAAACGGAAATTCTTATCGAGAAATATCGAAAATAAAACTATTTTTTTTTGTCATCCCCTTTCACGATCGAGCGCATAAAATTTTATTACGGCGAAATTCCCCAAACTATTTTTACAACTAAATATAACCCGATTTTGATGTTTCGTATGATAATAAAACAATCCGGCCGAGCGAAAGTTTTCCACCGGAGGAATCCGGGATTACCCGGAATATATGTATCTATAGTTTGAACAGTTCAAGGGTACATTCAAGGGTATTAAACTCCGTTCGAATAAATTAACCCCGTGTCAATTCGGAGTAGAAACGGGGCGGGTTTTTTTTTTCATCCCTCTCCCATCTCTATACCGATATTCTCAATTAGAACTGTCGATAAAGTTGGATCGAATAACCGCAACAGCTGAGGCCTGTTAGTGAAAGACGTGAAGTACGTGTACGTCATCTGTCAAAATTTGTTTTGTGCCGGTAAAAGAGCTAACTTCACGCTTGTTAATTGGGAGTAAATAGTAGTAGAAAAAAAAAGAAGAATTGAAAGAGTTTCATGTAAACTTGTAAAATTCGTTAGGCTGAATAACCGCAACAACTGAGGCCTGTTACCTGTCAAAATTTATTTTGTACCGGTGAAAGAGCTAACTTCACGCTCGTTAATTTATTATCGAGTAGGCTAAATGGAAATAAATGGTATTTTTTATTTGGAAAAATAAATGAGTAACGTCGAATTTGAAATTGCACAAAATGCGGAAATATCGCGAAACGTCAATCGATAAAAAAAACATAAAACATAAAACATTCGCGCTTTTAACGCAAATTAAATTATTTACAATCGCGCAAAAAATGGCGATTTCGAATGTAAAATTTCACCGTATTTAGGTGAAAAAAAATATAAAAATGTTTAAGTAAATTTTGGATAAATCTGGAAAAATATGGATATAAATGTGAATAAATTATAGATGAATCTGGATAAATCTATAAAAATCTGTATAAATCTAGATAAATCTGGATATAAATCTAAATAAATTGGGAAAAATCTGTATAAATCAGAATAAATCGGGATAAATAGAGATAAATCTGTATAAATCTGGATATAAAACTGATAAATCTCTATAAATCTCTATAAATCTCTATAAATCTATTTAAATCTGTAAAAATCTGTAAAAATCTGGATATAAATATGAATAAATCGGGATAAATAGAGATAAATCTGTATAAATCTGGATATAAAACAAAATAAATCTCTATAAATATGTAATAATCTGTACGAATCTGTATAAATCTGAATATAAATCTGAATAAATCGGGATAAATAGTGATAAATAGTGATAAATCTGTATAAATCTGTATAAATCTCTACAAATCTCTACAAATCTCTATAAATCTGTAAAAATTGGTATGAATCTGGATAAAAATCTGAATAAATCGGGATAAATAGAGATAAATCTGGATATAATACTGAATAAATCTCTATAAATCTCTTTAAATCTGTATAAATCTGTATGAATCCTTATAAATATGTATAAAATCTGTATAAATCTGTATAAATCTGGATATAAAACTGAATAAATCCCTATAAATATATTTAAATCTGTAAAAATCTCTGTAAGTCTGTAAAAATCTCTATAAATCTGTAAAAATCTGTATGAATCTGTATAAATCTGGATATAAATCTGAAGAAATCGGGATAAATAGAAATAAATCTGTATAAATCTGGATATAAAACTGAATAAATCTCTATAAATCTATTCAAACCTGTAAAAATCTCTATAAATCTGTAAAAATCTGTTTGAATCTGTATAAATCTGGATGTAAATCTGAATAAATCGGAATAAATAGAGATAAATCTGTATAAATCTGGATATAAAACTGAATAAATCTCTATAAATCTATTCAAATCTGTAAAAATCTGTATGAATTTGTATAAATCTGGATATAAATCTGAATAAATCGGAATAAATAGAGATAAATCTGTATAAATCTGGATATAAAACTGAATAAATCTCTATAAATCTATTTAAATCTGTATAAATCTTTATAAATCTGTATGAATCTCTATAAATCTGTATAAATCTGTATATAAAACTGAATAAATCTCTATAAATCTATTCAAACCTGTAAAAATCTCTATAAATCTGTAAAAATCTGTAAAAATCTGTATGAATCTGTATAAATCTGGATATAAATCTGAATAAATCGGAATAAATCTATTCAAATCTGTAAAAATCTGTATGAATTTGTTTAAATCTGGATATAAATCTGAATAAATCGGAATAAATAGAGATAAATCTGTATAAATCTTTATAAATCTGTATGAATCTTTATAAATCTGTATGAATCTCTATAAATCTGTATAAATCTGTATAAATTTCTATAAATCTGGATAAACCTCAAAAAAACCTGCATAAAACCGCATAACAATCTCCCCAAAAATCGAACGAAACGAACCAACCAGCGCCCGCTTCTACTATATATAATAACCACTTCGCCCCTTTTCCAGAAATGCCTCGTCACCAACATGAACAACACCGACACCTTCCAATGGCCGTTCCAAAACGCCACCTTCTACTACAACAACACCAACAACAACAACAACAACAACGCCGACAACTGGACCGCCAACCACACCACCGACTACCTCGACGCCTGGTCCAAATGGACCGAACTGATCCAGGACAGGGCCGTCGTGGTGACGTTGCTGTTGCTCTTCTCCATGTGCACGGTCTTCGGCAACATGCTGGTGATCCTGGCGGTGATCCGCGAACGCTACCTGCACACGCCCACCAACTATTTCATCACCTCATTGGCCGTCGCCGATTGCCTGGTGGGGCTGGTGGTGATGCCGTTCAGCGCCCTCTACGAGGTGCTCGGCCACACGTGGTTCTTCGGAGCCGATTGGTGCGACGTCTGGAGAAGCCTGGACGTGCTGTTCAGCACCGCTTCGATACTGAATCTATGCGTTATCTCATTGGATAGATACTGGGCGATCACCGATCCCATAGCCTACCCCATGAGGATGACCAAGCTGCGTTCGATCTTCCTCATAGCAGCCGTTTGGGTGTGCAGCAGCGCCATATCGTTTCCGGCGATCGGTTGGTGGAGAGCGGTGAGGAACGCTCCGATACCGGCCTTCACCTGCCCCTTCACCGAGCACCTCGGCTACCTCATCTTCTCGTCCACCATCAGCTTCTATCTGCCGCTGTTCGTGATGCTGTTCACCTACTTCAGGATCTACAGGGCGGCGGCGGCGCAGACGAGATCCCTGCGATTGGGCACCAAGCAGATCCTGCTGGGCTCCGGCGAGCTGGAGCTCACCTTGCGCATCCACCGAGGCGGTACCTGCAAAGCACCAGGACCGGCTGAGTCCAGGTTGTACTCCACGCAGGAGGACGAGCCGCTGACGGCGTTGCAGGACAACGGATTGACTCGTTTGGCATCGACTCGGCTGAATTCGGCGCACAGCAAGAACTTCTCGTTGAGCAGGAAGCTGGCGAAGTTCGCCAAGGAGAAGAAGGCGGCGAAGACGCTGGGTATCGTGATGGGGGTGTTCGTGGTGTGTTGGTTGCCGTTTTTCGTGGTGAATTTGCTGTCGGGGTTCTGCTTGCAGTGCATCAGCCACGAGCGCGTCGTCCTGGCGGTGGTGACTTGGCTGGGTTGGATCAATTCCAGCATGAATCCGGTGATATACGCCTGCTGGAGCAGGGATTTTAGAAGGTGAGTGGTTGGAAATGGTTTTAGCATGTTGATTTGGGGTTTTAGATGATGGATGACTCGGAGATTGGAAGTTTTGATTTGGGATTTTGGCGGGTCTTATTTGAAATGGTGACTATGTTCTAAATACAAGGTCACTCCATGATTGGAGGTTTTGATTTGGGGTTTTAGAAGGTGAATGATTTCAAGATTAGAGGTTTTTATTTGGGGTTTTAGAACGTGAATGATTTTAAGGTTTGAGGTTTTTATTTGGGGTTTTAGAACGTGAATGATTTTAAGGTTTGAGGTTTTTATTTGGGGTTTTAGAAGGTGAGTTTAGAAGATTTTAGAAGTTGCGATTGGAGGTTTTGATTTGGGATTTTCGAGGTTTTATTTGAAATGGTTTTAACATGTTCTAAATAAAAGGTGACTCTAAGATTGGAGGTTTTGATTTGGGGTTTTAGAAGGTGAATGATTTCAAGATTGGAGGTTTTTATTTGGGGTTTTAGAAGGTGAAAGATTTCAAGATTGGAGGTTTTTATTTGGGGTTTTAGAAGGTGAATGATTTCAAGATTGGAGGTTTTTATTTGGGGTTTTAGAAGGTGAACGATTTCAAGATTGAGGGTTTTTATTTGGAGTTTTAGACGGTGAATGATTTAACGAATGGAGGTTTTTATTTGGGGTTTTAGAAGGTGCATGACTCCGAAATTGGAGGTTTTGATTTTGGGATTTTGGGGACTTTAAAAATGGTTTTAGCATGCTCTAAATAGGAGTTCTTATAAAGAGATGTAAAGGGTTCTGGGGTTTTTTATAGTTCGGATAGTTCAAATCGTTCAAATGTCCGAATGATTGACTAAATGATTCATCAAATGACTGTTAAAATAACTGTCTAAATGATTTACTTAATGAATAATCAAATGATTTACCTACCAAATGATTGATCAAAAAAAGAGTTAAAATAACTGTCCAATTGATTTACCAAATGATTTACCAAATGATTCACCAAATGATTTACCAAATGATTTACCAAATGATTTACGAAATGATTCACCAAATGATTTCCCAAATGGTTTTCCAAATGATTTACCAAATTATTCACTAAATAATTGATCAAATGACTGTCAAAATAATTGTCTTAATAATTTCCATATGATTCACTACATGATTGATTAAATAATTGACCAAATAACAGTTGAAATAACCGTCCAAATGAATGCCAAAATCACTGTCCAAATGATTGTCCAAACGACTGTCCAAATGAATTCGGACAGTTTTAAATAGTTATAAGATTGTCCTAAACTATATCAAATCCTCTCATACGAATAATCTGTTATAAAACAGAGTACAATACTTGGTTGCACTGTTGCCACGTCGTAATTTTATCCGAAAATCCGGATAAAAACGCCCTCTCTAGCCGGAAAAGTCTCGGCGACACATTTGCTCCGGGGAAAAGCTCGGAACTAACGACACGCGGAGAAGAAAAAAAAACAAAGAGAAAAAAAAAAAAAAAAGGAAAACTCGCCGCCCGGAAGAGCGAACGAAACGGTTTTCCTCGAGAGACAAAAAGTCGACAGAAAAAAAAAACAAAAAAAAAAAAGAAACAACCGGGTTTAACAATTGCGTTTAATTAAATTTATTCGTCGGCTAGTTGGAAAATTTAATTTCTGTACGAATTTAAAATCACGCCGGGATCAAAAATAGTGAAACCAACAAAAAATAAACCCAAAAAAAATCGGGAAACTTGGGAAAATCGGGCACGTTTTAATAAATTCTATACAGGGTGTACACTTGATAATAATTGACGAGTAACATTTCGACAAATGACATTGTGACAAGTGACATTGTGACAAGTGACATTGTGACAAGTGACATTGTGACAAGTGACATTGTAACAAGTGACATTGTAACAAGTGACATAGTAACGAGTGACGAGTGACAAGTGACAAGTGACAAGTGACATAGGGACAAGTGACATAGTGACAAGTGACATAGTGACAAGTGACATAGTGACAAGTGACATTTTGACGCACAGTGACGTATTAGACAGACGACAGAGTAGTCGAATGGTGTATCGATCCTGCTCGGGTTATATAGTCAATTTAACTGTCGTTGGAAAATCTCGATTTATATCGGGAATAAAATATCGTTCGATTGGTCATCAATCAGAACTAGCCGGGGCCGTTCCGATTTTATATTTATCGTATACGCCCCGGAAAAATAATTCGATAAACTCCGGCGTATCGGAAAAGTTTTCCCTCCGAGTTCGGGCTCGTTCTTTTCGTTAAGTTAATGATAAATATACGGGCGGGTTATTTTTTTTTTTTTTCTCAATCGTTCCGGCTCGTCGGGGGAAGTTTTCAAGTTCATATATCAACGGAACGTCCGCGTAATTATTTCCGGTTCCGGTTTTAGGACCGATAAAACGTCAATAAATAGATAAACCCCAAAAAAAAATTTTGAGAAATAAACAGCACTGTAAACTATAGATACTATATAAAATCACTTGTCATAACTGTCAACAATGTCACTTGTCAAAATGTCACTTGTCGCAATGTCACTTGTCGCAATGTCACTTGTCGCAATGTCACTTGTCACAATGTCACTTGTAACAATGTCACTTGTCACAACGTCACTTGTCAAAACGTCACTTGTCACAACGTCACTTGTCACAACGTCACTTGTCACAATGTACAAAGTCGCGGATAGGTTGATTCTCTTTTTTTTTGTTATTGTAATTCCAAAGTTGGCTGCGGGTGTAAAAATTCCCCGGCAAACAAAACCCTCGTCACGGGGTAGTTTGTTTTATTTTCAGTGGAAACCACCCCCTTTCTCTCGACGCTTGTCGCATTTGTTAAGTGGAAGTTTCTCCAGTAAATTTTTGCCGCCATTCGTTAGAGTTTTTTTTGTTGTTTTTTTTTGTTTTTTTGATATATTTTTTTATTAGTACTCGAATCGTAGCAGGCGGGCTTCGAATTAAAATCGAATTTTATAGTATACGGGGGGCGGCGGGGGGGTTGTTTTTCGTCGCGAGCGAGGAATTTCTCGGGGTAGTTTTTTTTTATTGTGTTTTTTTTTCGTTTGGGAATTTTCTTTGTGTTTTGCGCGCTTTTCTCGCGTTCGATGTTCGATGATCGATCGAGATTCGTGTTTTTTTTTTCTTTCGCCTGTTGAAAGGATGTAATTTAATAGATAATTCTAATTGATTTTTGCGTGTTTTTTGTTAGAAGAAAATTTGTTTTCAAAAACGAAGGGAAAACGTCAAAAAAATATTTTTAGAACGACCCCGTAGTTTATAAAAAAATACGTTATATTGTTAATTTTAAGTATTTGAGAAAGAATTTTGAAAGAAAGACATTTGAATGACATTTGAATGACATTTAAGTGGCAACGTTTGAGTGATATTTGAATGACATTTGAGTGACATTTGAGTGACATTTGAGTGACATTTGAGTGACATTTGAGTGACATTTGAGTGACATTTGATTGACATTTGAGTGACATTTGAGTGACATTTGAGTGATTTTAAAGTAAGAGTTAAGTGTATATTTGAGTGATGTTTGAATGACATTTGAGTGGCATCATTTGAATGAAATTTGAGTGATATTAAAGTGAGAATAAGGTGTATATTTGAGTGATATTTGAATGATATTTGAGTGATGTTTGAATGGCATCATTTGAGTGGCATCATTTGAGTGGCATCATTTGAGTGGCATCATTTGAGTGATATTTGAATGACATTTTAGTAATATTTGAGTGATTTTAAAGTGGGATTAATGTGTACATTTGAGCGATATTTGAATGATATTTGAGTGATGTTTGAATGACATTTGAGTAACATTTGAGTGATTTTAAAGTGGGATTAATGTGTACATTTGAATGATATTTGAATGACATTTGTGTAACATTTGAGTGATTAATGTGTACATTTGAGTGACATTTGAATGATGTTTGAGTAATGTTTGAATGACATTTGGGTGGCATCAGTTCAGTGATATTAAAGCGAGATCAAGGTGTACATTTTAATGACATTTTAGCAACATTTGAGTGACATTTGAGCATCAAAAATTTCGTATAATTGGAACACACTGTACATAATATTTTTCCCATGGGCGATTCGATTTTTCTAAAAAAAAAAATAATACTAAAAACTCGAGCTTTCGACTGGAATGTATTTCCCTTTGAGCGGCTCAACAATAAACCCGCCTCCCCGAGAAACCTCCAGCGGGTTTGAGGCAACTGCAGCGCCCCCTCGGATCGGAAAAAGGGTTCGACTCCGTCCGGATTTGCTTGTATAACGAAAATATATTCCCTTTTATTCATTATATTTTTCTATTCATTTCTCAGCCCGGCGTCTTCGAGAGGCTTAGGATATACAGGGTGTTGGTTAGACGATCGGTAGATTTAGTAGATTGGAATTGATCGTTGATTGATCGTTTAAAAGCGGTTTTGGAGCGGTTTTGAAGCGGTTTTGGAGCGGTTTTGGAGCGGTTTTGGAGCGGTTTCGGAGCGGTTTTAGAGCGGAATTAGAGTAGTTTTGAATTTTTTTAGTACGGTTTTAGAGCTGTTTTAGATAGCTTTTATTTATTATATTTTCCCTATTCATTTCTCAGCCCGACGTCTTCGAAGGGCTTTGGATATACAGCGTGTTGGTTAGATGATCGTTTAAGAGCGGTTTTGAAGCGGTTTGGAAGCGGTTTTAGAGCGGTTTTGGAGCGGTTTTGGAGTGGTTTTGGAGCGGTTTTAGAGTGGTTTTGGAGCGGTTTTAGAGCGGGGGTTGAGCGGTATTGGAAATTATAAACTATTGTCTACTTTAAAAATCTAGTAGGAATGAATTCTTTCAAAAACTTGACATTTCGATAAAATCTACTCGCTCCCAAAATTTCTCCATTTATTTCAGAAACACCCTGTATATTATTCGAGGAAATCTCAGCAATTGAAAACCGCTAATTGCACCCTCGGTTAAAAAAGATTCTCGGGGTTTCACCCGGATTAAAAAAGAAATAATAACGGGATAAACGAAAAGGGTTGTTGTGAAAAAAAAAGGAGATTATTCGAGAGGGCTCTGGGGTTGGATTTTTTTTTTTATGTTGATGCGTAAAAATTTCGCTAGGTAAGGGTTTTATCTGCGAGTTAAATTCGAATTCGTTGAATAGAATAGACCGTAATTTCGGTTTCGAAATGTTTTGTGTATTTATGTACAGGGTGTTTTTAAATAACACCGAAAAAATTTAAATCCGAAGATGTTTTTTTCCAAAAAAATGGTTTTTCTTCTTTATTTTCCCTGTATATATTAAACTAAAGACACGAGAATTTGGGTATATTGTTTGTTAACCAAACTGCAATTTTTTCAACCCTTAAGTATGCTTAGAATGGGTTGAAATAAGACATTTCTTCTGTCAAAAAGGATAGAGGTGATAATGTTATATGTTCCAAAATAACAGGTTATTTTGTCATTGTTTGAATTAAATAATGCGTTTTTGTTAGTAAAAATTTGGATACATTTTTTTGATAATCAATCCCTTTCAATAGTTCAAAAAAAAACTTACAAAATCAATCTTATGTAAATTTCCAATAAAGAAAATACAAAAAAAGGGGTGGAAAATAGAACATTTCCCACCATCTTCTCCATTTGCAAGTATCTAATTTAAAAGATAGAGGTGATCACGTTATATGTTACAAAATAACAGGTTATTTTGTCACTGTTTGTATTAAATAATGCGTTTTTCTTCAATCAATCGCTTCGAATAGTTCAAAAGAAAACTTACAAAATCAATCTTATGAAAATTTCCAATAAAGAAAAGGCAAAAAAAGGTGAAAGATGTAAGTAAAATAGCAAATTTTTCACTTCTTCTCCAATGTGTAAGTACCTAATATAAACGATAGAGGTGATTACGTTACATGTTCCAAAATAACAGGTTATTTTGTCACTGTTTGTATTAAATAATGCGTTTTTCTTCAATCAATCGCTTCGAATAGTTCAAAAGAAAACTTACAAAATCAATCTTATGTAAATTTCCAATAAAGAAAAGGCCAAAAAAAAAAAGGTGAAAAATGCACGCGAATGGTTACATTTTCCTCCGGGAAAATAGAAAATATCCCGTATACCTTTTTCCGCGTTTGTCGGCTCCATCGGTATCGCTTTTCCCCCGTTTCCACCCGCGGACTCGATTTAGTGAAATTCACTCGGAAAATCTGGAATCTGGAAGAAAACCACTCCGGCCGGCTTTTCCGCACAAAAAAAGGAACCCCGAGAAAAATAATGTCATTGTAAAAACCTCCGGTTATTCCCCGTTTATTCCTTTTATTCCCCTAAAACCCGGCAATTCGACATTTTCTCCGTTTCCCTCTTTCTGTGGAAATCCTCCCCGAACGAGGATTGATAATTAGGCTGCATAATTATTTACAATTAATAATTAATTAACCCTCTGAACGATTGTTATGGTAATGTATTAATTTTCTATCTTAATATGTGATTTTGTAACGGTTATTTTCGTCACTCGCCACCTCCATTAAATTAAATAATTAGACAGCTGTCAAACAAATGTATTCTTCTTTTTAGTGCGGTTTTGAGGCGGTTTTAGAGCGGGTTTAAAGCGGCGTTAGAGCAGTATAATGGCAGTTTTAGAGCAGTTTGGAACACTTTTTTTTGCGGTTTTAGAGCTGGTTTGAAATGGTTTTAAAGCAAATTTAAAGCGGTTTTAGAGCTTTTTTGAAATGGTTTTAGTGCGTCTTTGGGGTGGTATCAAAACAAATTTAAAGGGGTTTTGGAGCCGTTTTAGAGCTATTTTAAAATGGTTTTAATGCGTTTTTGAGGTGGTTTTAAAGCAATTTTTAAACGGTTTTAGAGCTGTTTTGAAATAGTTTTTGTGCGTTTTGGTGCGGTTTTAAGGCAAATTTAAAGGGCTTTTAGAGCGGTTTTAGAGTTATTTTAAAATGCTTTTAGAGCGTTTTTGTGGCGGTTTGATTGAAAGGTTTTTTGGAGCGGTTTTAGAGCTATTCTAAAATGATTTTAGAGCGTTTTTGTGGCGGTTTTAAAGCAAATTTTACCACTGCGGTTTTGGAGCTGTTTTAGAGCTATTTTGAATTGATTTTAGTGCGTTTTTGGGCAATTTTAAAGCGGTTTTAGAGCTATTTTGAAATGATTTAAGTGCGTTTTTGAACCGGTTTTAGAAGCGGTTTAAAGCGGCGTTAGAGCTGTTTTAGAGCAGTTTTGAAATGCACCTATATGTGATTTTCATCCTTCATCCATTTTCATCCTTCTATCACTTACTCATCTACTCTGCATCAATTTTTCTATGGACCCCTGTACACGGGGGATGCGAGGGTTGGTTTCGCCGCCCCCCCTTAACGCGTTCGCCGCCCCCGAGGCTTTCTAATCTCGCCCGGAAACGGGCGAGTAAGTAGGCATTAGGCGGCCCGAAATCGATACTATCTCGCGCGACAAAAAAAAGAAAAATAAAAAATCCCCCGGCCTCTTTCTCTATTCTTATCCAGCCGAAAAACGGCCTTAAATTTATTCATTATACAGCTACGTGTAGGCCATTACGGTCGATTTCATAGAGAAAGGCGTGAAGGATATGGGGTTTAAGTTTTTCAAAGGTTTCATTTGGTAGATTGAAATTGATGATCGTTTAAGAGCGGTTTTGGAGCGGTTTTGTTGCGGTTTTGGAACGGTTTTAGAGTAGTTTTGGAGTGGTTTCGGAGCGGAATTATAGCGGTTTTAGAGCGGTTTTGTTGCGGTTTTGGAGCGGTTTTACATCGAATTTAGAGCGGTTTTGTTGCGGTTTTGGAACGGTTTTAGAGCGGTTTTGGAACGGTTTTAGAGCGGTTTTGGAGCGTATTTAGAGCGTTTTTAAGCGTTTTTTAAGCGTTTTTAGAGGTTTGGAAACGGTTTTGAAGCTATTTCAGAACTGTTTTGAAATAGGTGTAATGCGTTTTTGGGGCGGTTTTAGAGCGGTTTTAGAAATTTGGAACCGTTTGTGGAGCGGTTTCAGAGTGGTTTTGAAATGGCTTTAGTGCGTTTTTGAGGCAGTTTTAGAGCCTGGTTAGTGCAGTATTAGAGCGGGGTTAGTGCTGTTTTATGGCAGTTTTAGAGCAGTTTTAAGAGATTTGAAATGGATTTTGAAATGGTTGCAATGCGTTTTTGGGGAGATTTAGGAGCGGTTTTAAGAACGTTTTAGGGCAGTTTGAGAGCGGTTTGGAACCGGTTTTGGAGCGATTTTAGAGCTGTTTCGAAATGGTTTTTGGGGCGCTGTCAGAGTGGGTTTTAAAACAGTTTGGAACCGGTTTTGGAGCGGTTATGAAGCTGTTTTGGTTTCAGTGCGTTTTTGAGGCGGTTTTAATGCTGTTTTAAAGCGGTTTGGAACCGGTTTTGAGCTGTTTTTAAAATGTTTTTAGTGCGTTGTTGCGGCGGTTTTAGAGCGAGTTTAAAGCAATTTTAAAGCGGTTTTGTAGCGGTTTTTGGAGCGGTTTTGGAGCGGTTTTTAAGCGGTTTCGGAGCGGTTTTGGACCGTTTTTGAATCGAAATTTGCATGCATGGAAATTGGCGACGAGTCGAAAGAATTGCGGAGGGGTTGTTGGAGGGAAAAAAACATCCCTTATCGGGATCGAGTCGCTTTTGGCAATAAATCCGGCCGGGCCGGTCTCTGACGATGCGACTCTTTGGCGAAATTGGCAAATTTGCCGGCCGTGCCTCGAAGGAAACCCATAACTTTCGAATATAAGGGCCGGGACAAGGGCGCCCCGCTGGCAAATTCTCAGCCCTTAAATTCCCGAATATTATTGAGGAATGTCGTATGAAAGGGGTGGAACAATTGGCTGAAAATTGACCGAAATTCGCGATTAAAACCACTAAAAATTTTTGAAAAAATCTAGTAAAAAACATCCAAAAACCTCCTAAAAATCATCTAAAAATATACCTAAAAATCATTTAAAAAATATCCTAAAAAAAACATGAAAACCATTAAAAATTTTGAAGAAATCTCAAAAAAAAACATCTAAAAAATCCAAAAATCATCTAAGAAATACACCTAAAAATCATCCAAAAACCTACTTAATCTACTTAACCTACTTAACCATCTAAAAACCCTAAAAAATTATATAAAAATTATCTAAAAACCCCCTAAAAACACGCGAAAACCACTAAAAATTCTTTTGAAAAAAATCACCCAAAAATCTTCCAAAAACCTCCAAAAATTCATCTAAAAATTCCCAAAAATCACCTAAAAGATCATCTAAAAATCCCCTAAAAACATACATGAAAACCATTAAAAATTCTTAAAAAGTCTCCTAAAGAACATCTAAAAACATCCAAAAACCTTCTAAAAATAATCTAAAAAAATAAAACTAAACCACCAAAAAATCTTTCCTAAAAGTTTCCTAAAAAATCAACTAAAACCACCCCAAAAAAACACTTAAAACCCTTAAAAAAACCCACCTAAAACTTACTAAATCTCTAATCCTCATTAAAAATACTCCTCCCTATTAAAAAATCTCCTAAAAATCTTCTTAAACCCCAAAAATCACCTAAAAATCATCTTAAAAATCGTCTAAAATTCATCTAAAAATCCCTTCAAAGATCATCTAATTAACACCTAAAAATCAAATAATTAGATATACCCTAAAAATATATAAAAATCCTCTTAATAAAACCAAATAAAAATGACTAAAAATTTTTGAAAGACATCTACCCAATATCATCTAAAAATCCACTAAAAAAACCACAGAAACCACTAAAAATTGAAAAAAAAGCACTTAAAAATCATCTAAAACCACCCCAAAAAATTTCCTAAACTCTTAAAAAAACCCACCTAAAATTTCCTAAATCTCTAATCCTCGCATTAAAAATACTCATGAAAAAATCACCTAAAAATCGTCTAAAAAAATATCTAAAAATCTCCTTTAAAAAATCACTTGAAACCACAAAAAATTCTTGAAAAACATCTCCCAAAAATATTCTAAAAGTCTTCTAAGTCCCCTAAAAAAAACCACATAAAAACCACTAAAAATTCTTAAAATCATCAAAAATCATCAAAAACCACCCCAAAACATTACCTAAAAAACACCTAAAACTCATGAAAATATCATCAAAAAATCCCTTATAAATCATGCAAAAATCTTCTAAAAATCATCTGAAAATAACCTATAAACCACATAAAACCCATGAAACTTAACCCACCTAAAACTACCTTAACCAATCATCTAAAAAATCCTTTAAAAACCAACAAAAACCCACCCAAAAACCACTCCAAAACCCCTTCTACACACCGCGACGTTGCCGCTCCGCCACCCCCATCCCAACAACCGGGGAATTACCGCCGATGCCATCCCGACGCCTCCGCCCCTGTGCGGGGGCGATAAAGCCGGACGGGCGCCCGTTTTCCCGATTCAATTACATCTCCGTCGTCGTCGGGACCCGTTTTTTCCGCAGCCCACTCGATCGACGAGTCCATCCCGCGCCATTCCCCATACAACCAAAAACATCCCTGCATGTAGGGGTTAGATAAAAAAAAAAATGGGGGAAACTGCGTCGCGTGCACGCGAAACCGGGGAAAACTCCGTCGCGTTCGTACGTAAATTTTCGATAGAGATTGATGAAAAATTTCGGGAGTTTTCCGGCTATCGAGCTGAAGAGGATAAATCGCGCCGACTGCGCCAATTACCGAGCCGGAGTGGCGGCCGGCGGGGGCGGCGGGGCGCCGGGGAGGCGCGTTAGAGTAAATAGTAGGAGTTTCCTTTGCTAAATGAACTGAAAACGGAGTCGCTGGTGTTGGTCGTTTTTGGAGTTTCGCGAGGATTTTTAGTAGGAGTTTTTTATAAAAGTGCACCGTGATGGTGCGTTCGAAAGTTGATGGGTATCTCGAAAACTACGCGTTGTAGAAGATCGATGTTAATTAGAGAATTGAAGAGTAGAGTTTTTTCTACAAAATGAGCTTTAGATGGAGTTTGTAGCTCATGTAGTTTTGGAGTTATGAGAGATATTGCGAGACGCTTGTGATGATACTATAGTTGTTGTTAAGATGGTTATGGGAGAATTTAATTTCGAAAAAATTGAAAGGTGTTAAAAATTTTTGTTAAATGGAAAGTGTAAGATTGATCTATTTTCTATAATTTGGATGTTAAATGGAGTTTGTATCTTTAGTCGTTTTGGAGTTATTGAAGAAATTGAGAGGGAACACATAATTTTCACAGAAGTTTACTAGTGAATGTTGCGTGGAAAATAACCTTGTATCTCTAAAACTATGCATTTTAGAGATATGATGTAAATTAGAGAATTGAAGCGTTGAGTTTTTTCTACAAAATGAGCTTTAGATGAAGTTTGTAGCTCAAGTAGTTTTACAGTTATGACAGATAATCGAAGAACTTGTAAAGTTACTGTACTATTAGTTGTTAGGATAGGTGATGGGAAAATTCGAGTTTCTAAACGATTAATACGGATA
Organism: Phyllotreta striolata; assembly: GCA_918026865.1. Lineage (NCBI taxonomy): Eukaryota > Metazoa > Arthropoda > Insecta > Coleoptera > Chrysomelidae > Phyllotreta > Phyllotreta striolata. The sequence continues at coordinate 4,152,484 of OU900107.1, forward strand.
AGAAAATTTTTGTAAAAAACTAGTTGAAGATTGATGTTTCTTCAATAATTTGGAGGTTAAATGAAGTTTCTATCGTTAGTCGTTTTGAAGTTATAGAAGAAATTGGGAGAGAACTCGTAATTTAAAAAAAAAATACTACTGAATGTTGCGTGAAAAATGGCATTGTATCTCGAAAACTATACGTTATAGATATATAAAATAAATTATTAAATTGAAGCGTAGAGTTTTGTCTACAAAACGAGCTATAAACGAAGTTTGTAGCTCAAGCAGTTTCGAAGTTATAACAGATAATCGAAGAACTCGTAAAAAGACATTCTACCAATCTTTAAGATGCATTCGCTTAATTAATCGATTAATCAACCGATTAATCGACAACTCAGCGACCAAATCCAGCGAAAAATCCACAACAACAAATTAAATAAAACGATCCTACCGACTGCGCCAATTAGTTACCCATCGAGCTCCCGAAAAAAAAATCCGGACCCATTCATCATTCGCCATCGGGACGCTCCCGCTGAGAAGCAGAGAATTAAGTCCTGGGAAAAAAAGGACTTTTTTCCGATGACGCGTAAGGAGCCGAAGGATCCGAAGGTCCTTTCCGTCAGGTTTTATTCAAATTAATCCGGAACGTCTGGGGAGCCGCGCCGAACAATTTAAATGGAAATTTCGGCCCGTTTTAATATTCATACGCGGAGCCAGTACATTTATCGCTGATAAAAAAAAAAGGATCTCGCCGGGTTATTAGTTTGGCAAAGGACGCGATTGATTTATTAAATAATAAGGCTTTCAAAAGCTGCAGAAGTATTTAGAATATGGCGCTCGAAGAGTAGAGGTGAGTAGCGTTATCGGTTCCAAAATAACCGGTTACTTTGTCGCTGTTTAGACAACGCCGCGTTTTACTTGCAAATTCCTCTAATTTTGGCAAAAAAAATTATTTTCCTCACCTCCTTGTATACTCCAAGTTCGTTATATAACTTTTTTTTTACTTTAGGTGCGTCCTTTAATCTCCGTAATCTCATTCAACGATATATACCGTCCCAGCCTACTTATCGAATTAACCGAGAGAGTCATTATCTCCCGACCTTTAATTAAGTATAAACTTCATCAATATCTCATTAAAGTTCCGCAAGTCATGAAGCCCCGAAGGAGAGGGGTCGATCGCCGCGCCATCTTGTACAAGAAAACCCCGGGAAAATTCGGGGATTTCCCAAAAAAATCCAGTACTAGTTTGTATAAATTTAAGTCACTCGACATCTAGTCGGCTGGTTTTGGATGTGAAAATCTTTGGGGGGAATTGTTTGGGGAGTTTTCCGCACCGATTTTCCGAGCAGTTGTAATTAAAGCGCCCGTTTTGTGTACACTCGACTCGGATATCCGGAAAAATTGGTAATAAATCCGCGTAAAATGGAAATCGAAACTGCAACATTTGCCCGGATAATTTCGAAACGAACTTTCGTGCTCCGGGAAATCGTCGGGAAACTTTTTCCAGGCTAATTTTCCGGGGAAAATTCCGGTACCGGGAAGATGAGCCGAGAATAAACTGTTGGGAAAACCTCCGGTTAAGTACGCGTAAGTCGGCGGGAAATCCGCGGAAAAGCGGAAGAGGAATTTTCCGGGCGTTCGGAAAAGCCGAATATTTATCGCGAGTCGTAAATAGGGCGGGAGATATTGAATTTTATTACTTCATACATTCACGATTTTTCGTCGGGAGTAATTCGGATGGCCGTTTGGAGATTTATGCGGTCGCGTTAAAGGAGCCTCTTATTTAATTTTCGAGCCATTTCTTACGGGGTTTTTATCTTTGTTTTTAACTCGATGGGAAATTCGAGGGGAGCGGGAAAATCGTAAAATAAAAACCGAATTGCTTGCGATTTAATTTGTGAAAAACGCGAGGACGTTCTCAATTTTTCCCTATAACTTTAAAACGACTAATGGTAGACACTTCGTTTAAACTCCATTTTATTGGAAAAATATCAATCTTTAACTTGTTTTTCACAAAAATTTTCCTATGCGTATTAATCGTTTAGAAACTCGAATTTTCCCATCACCTATCTTAACTACTAATAGTACAGTAACTTTACAAGTTCTTCGATTATCCGTCATAACTCCAAAACTACTTGAGCTACAAACTTTATCTAAAACTCATTTTATAGACAAAACTCGCCGCTTCAATTCTCTAATTTACATTTTTCTTCTACAACGCATGGTTTTCGAGATACAGACCATTTTCCGCGCAACATTCACTAGTAAACTTTTGTAAAAATTACGAGTTCTCTCCCAATTTCTTCTATAACTCCAAAACGACTAATGATAGAAACTTCATTTAACCTTCAAATTGTAGAAAATAGATCAATATTACACTTTCCATTTATCAAAAATTTTTAACGCCTTGCAATTTCTTAGAAATTAAATTCTCCCATTACCATCTTAACAACAACTATAGTATCACTACAAGCGTCTCACAATATCTCTCATAACTCCAAAACTACTTGAGCTACAAACTCCATCTAAAGCTCATTTTGTAGATAAAACTCTACTCTTCAATTCTCTAATTTACATCGTTCTTCTACAACGCATGGTTTTCGAGATACAGACCATTTTTCACGCAACGACGCCGCGAGAAGCGATAGAAACCATCCCACCGACCGCGCCATTTTTCCTTCACACGCTCTCGGTAAATCCCCGAGAAAATCTTCCCTTCTCGATTAATTGCTTCCGCTCCGAACTAAGCCCGTTCTACGCGTATCCTTTAAATTAAAGCACGTATTTCTTTCCCTTTTGTCCTTCCCCCCGTCCTTCTCCCGTCTCGCCTTCTAGATGTCCTCAAAGATACCGGTCCCTTCGTTCGGACCTTTTTTGACGCTTCGAAACGCTTTCGTCCGTTTTCGATTCGCCATATTGTAAAAAAACTACCCCTTTTCCACCCCCCGGAACGTACGATTTTAGCTTCAAATCGTTTATAATACATATTTCGCATTTAATAGGGTTGTGACGTCACGAGTTTTTATATTGAACGAACTATATGCAATATTATGTATAGTGTATTCAATTTAAACTAGAAGTGACGTCAAGAAATATTATTGCATATAGTCTAATCAATTTAACATCGTCGTGACGTCACGTACTATAAACACGAATATTTTTGCATATAGTGTATTCAATTTAATTTTGAAGTGACGTCACGTGAACTTTGTACGTATAGGTACAAAACAAACTCACCCCCTTAAGGGTTGAAAAAAAAATTTCCGCGCGAAATCGTTCCAGACGTGTTATTTTTTTTTTCTATTCGAGAGAAACTCAATTATCATCCCCCTGATAGGGCGTCGACACGACTCGTTTTTCGGCTACAACCCCCAAAAAACAACCCCCGTTTAGCGGTCATCAACGTCACGAACACCTAAGCAATTATTAAATTTGCATGTCGGGTAATTCGGACGGAAAGGGGGGGGTGGAAAACGCGACTAGTTCTCTCCGGGGGGTTGTTCCAGGAGGGGTGCATTTTTGCGTTTGTTTTTTCTCGCAATTTTCGATGTCTCGTCGATGGAAAAAACGAACCTGCCCCGTTCAATTGGCGAGGGTTGTTTTGTTTTTTTATCATCGCGATTTTGCACCCCTTCGATAATTAGCGAATTAGGGGTGGTTGATTTGTGTTTGTATTTTTTTTTGTCGTTCGTTAACCACCCTTAAAGCTATTCATCGCTACCCGGATTGTTTCTGTTTGATTTCGCTCGCTCCGCGATTGTTTAGGAACCACCCTAATTCATCCCCCGGAGGGTTGGAATTAAGCGACTTTCGAGTTCGTAGATAACTAAGTGAAACGTCGAATCAAAAACCGCCCTAAAAGAGATTTAAATTACCTTTACAACGAGCTATTACACGACCCTAATCGCTTTTAAAAACCACCCCTACGGGGGCGGCGCGAGGGTTGCAAAAAAAAACAACCTAATTTCTCGTTAAATAAAAATACACTTACAACGCTACATTGCATTATAAATGAGCCATTTTTAAGGTTAAAAATCGCCCCGCTAGAAATCAACCCCTAATCGAGCGAGGGGGTTGAAACAACCAAGAAATTATCCCGCGTCGATTAGGGCATCATCTTCTTATTTGTACGTCTGACATTAAACTAACAACCCCCGTTATTCAAATGCGAGACTCGATAGGACTCACTCACCTACCCCTAATAAAACTTAATTACCGGGGGTTAAGTAGATAATCGCCGGAGGTTCGCCAGACTACACCCCCGGCGGTTTAACGAACACTATCATTAACTTTTGCGACCGCGTTCGCCGCCCCCGCAACACCGGCGATCGATTCATCGGCCCCGGGGGTGGCTCGGGGGTGGCCCGGTTGGGGGTGGGGGATGGTTCGCTCCGACGGCGGGGGATTTACGGAAAAGAAACACGCCGAAAAGTAGGTATTCAATTAGCGAAAAATTAGGTCCGGAGCCTCGGAGTAAGGGTTGAGGGATTTCATCCCCTAATCCGGCGAGTTATCTAACGGAGGATCATCCGCTGTGGGGGTAGATTTTTCGCTGTAAGTTTCCGTATATGTACCTACTTCGACGGGGTTTTCTGTAAGTGGCGGATTTTCGATGTAATAATCCGGGGGTGGTTTCCACCCCCTATATATCATTCGGTAATTAACGTAGGTCTATATGCGTTTGTTTAGGTTTCTAGGGCCTGACGATTGAATTTAAATCGAAATTATCCGTATAACTGTAACGTATGCCACCCCTAGGGGTGGAACCCACCCCTATTTTGGTGTAGCACGTGCTATGAAAATAAACAGGTAGAGGGAAAGCGGCGCGATTAAATCGAAAGTGGAGAATGTTGGAGAGTGATGTAGAAAAAAAACCTCTTTGTTTTCGGCGCGTTCGAAAGGGGGTTGTTGGATAGGGGATGAAAGTGGAAACAAGTTTTCCGGTAATGGGACGAGGGCGATAAAAAATAAATAAATCGCCAGGTTTATTTTCGTAGAGAAAATTCGCACTATTTACTATCGATGGTTGTAAGTTTTCGAAAGGGGTTGAAAATGAAAGGGGATGAAAATTGATACAATAAAATTGAACAATGAAAATTGGATCTTTTTGCTCTAATAACTGTCAGAGATGGTCCAGGAGTTTGTTAAAGGAAAAATCGTGTAGGGGATGAAAGGGGATAAAAGGGGATGAAAGGGGATGAAATTTTATAAAAAGTAATAAATAAAGGTGAATAAAGAGCATTTTATTTTTTTTGCTCTAATAACTGTCATAGCATGGATAAGGAGTTGGTTAAAGGAAGGGTGAGATAGGGGATGAAAGGGAGATGAAAGGGGGATGAAAGGGGGAAGAAAGGGGATGAAAATTAATGTAATGTAATGGAATTGAACAAAGAAAATTGTATTTTTTTGCTTTAATAACAGTCAGAGATGGCCTAAAAGTTGGTTAAAAGAATGTTCGGATAGGGGTTGAAAGGGGATGAAAGAGGATGAAAATTGATATGATATAACAAAATTGAACAATGAAAATTGGAATTTATTGCACAAATCGTCTGAGATGGTCCGGGAGTTTGTTAAAGGAAGGGTGGTTTAGGGGATGAAAGGGGGTGAAAGTAGATTTAAAAAAAAAATGCAAGCGGATTAAAGTGGAAACCGAAAGTTCTACGCTGAATATAAAGAAGAAAAAACCTTTTATTCGCTGTAAAAACCGCCAGGGGGTGGGTTAATTAATATCGAAATTGATCGAGGTAGCTTTGATAAGGATACTAATCGCGGGTGGAAAAACTGACGGATAAGTGGAAACTTTCCTCGTTTTTCCGATTTTCCCGCGTCGCCTACTTTAATTTTTATTAATGTCTCCATTAAAATGACAAACGACGTTTCCAACGACGACGCGATTACTCAGTTAAACTAATAAAGTCCTGCGAGGAAGGGGTGGAAAAATCCCACCCCGTAATTTCCATTTTAAATTGAATATTAACCGCCGGTTTTTCCTTGATATTTTTATAAATCGCAATTTTCTCCCTATACCGGGACATTTTTTTTTCCACCCCTATTTTCCTATTTTATCGGGGGTAGTTAACCCCGACTTACGGCCGGGACGCGAAAAGGACCTTCCCTTCGGGTTTACGCCGAATCCTCGATTAGAATTAAATGTACCGGCTGGTCCTTTTAAGGGAGGGTTAATACCCGCCCGACCTTGATTTTTATCAACCCCCAATTGTACATATAAATCCGAAGAATTATATTATCTGTCTAATGTCAACTGGCAACCATGTAACGTCAAAATTGTTTCATTTTTGGCCGAATAGACGAGTAGCTGAGGTCTTTAAACGAAGAAAGAAGAAGAAGAAAAGGAACTCTTTAGAACTAATGTCACCTGTCTAATGTCAACTGACAATGATGTAATGTCAAACTGTTTAATTTTTGGCCGAATAGTCGAGTAGCTGAGGTCTTTAAACGAAGAAAAAAGAAGAAGAAATGGAACTCTTTAGAACTAATAAATGTCAACTGTCTAATGTCAACTGACAATGATGTAATGTCAAACTGTTTAATTTTTGGCCGAATAGACGAGTAGCTGAGGTCTTTAAACGAAGAAAAAAGAAGAAGAAATGAAACTCTTTGGAACTAATAAATGTCAACTGACAATGATATAATGTCAAACTGTTTAATATTTGGCCAAATAGCTAAGTAGCTGAGGTCTTTAAACGAAGGAAGGTTTTGAACAAATGTCAAGTCTAATATCAATTGTTTAATTACAACTGCCTAAAGGCAATTGTCAATTGCCCAATGTCAGTTGTCTAATTTCAATTGACTAAATTTGGCCGAATAGCCGAGTAGCTGAGGTCTTTCAAACAAAGAATGATGAAGAAAAATAACTGTTTAGAACTAATATCAACTGTCTAATATCATCTATCATCTATCATCTATCATCTATCATCTATCATCTATCATCTATCATCTATCATCTATCATCTATCATCTATCATCTATCATCTATCATCTATCATCTATCATCTATCATCTATCATCTATCATCTATCATCTATCATCTATCATCTATCATCTATCATCTATCATCTATCATCTATCATCTATCATCTATCATCTATCATCTATCATCTATCATCTATCATCTATCATCTATCATCTATCATCTATCATCTATCAATCATCTATCATCTATCATCTATCATCTATCATACAATGCGATTTTAGAGTGAGTTTTTCTAAGGGTGGATTCGCGATAGAAATAAAAACAGGATAGAACGGGGAGAGAGGGACCGACGACTCCCTCCCCCCCCTCGCGCTCTAACCACCCCTTTGAAGTTAGAGCCTCTATCCCTTTGTCTGTGCGATTTAACCCGGAACAACACAAACACGGGGGGCTCCTATTTTGGTAGGTAAAAGCCCACTCTAATCTGGAAACCGCGCAAACAGCTGAACGACGTCTCACAAAGGCCGCCCCCGACTAATTGATTCCCAGTTAAAATTCCAAGAGCGCGGAGAGGGGGGGGTGTAGAAGGTCCTTGTGTTTCCTGTATTTAGACAATTCCGTCAGGGTTTGTTTGCCGGATTAACCGAATTAAATATGGTTAAATTGGCAATACTTATATCGAATACGTCATTGTTAAGTTGGCAATTTTGATAGGCCGCCATTTTGACGATTTTTCTTATAGTACGATCAAGTTAACGTAGCTATGACGTCACATTCTTTAAAGTTTATTTATGTCATACAAAACGCTTGTTTCGTTCCGGAAAAACTGCTAGACATCCCCCTCCTAAAATTCATCCCCTAAAAGAGCGGCGTATAAATGGCGGCGGAGGAATTTCCACGTCGAACAAAGAAATTAAAGTGCAAACGTCAATCTACATAAATTATTACACCAATATGACTGCGAATATTCGAAATATCCACGGGCTTTCGCTCTCGAACGGGCTCCGGGCTTTTCCTTTTCCGCCGATTAATTTTCCCTCTGGTCCCGAACGTTTTTCCGCATTACGCACGCCGATCGACCCGAAATTCTACACGAGACTAAAACTCCCATTTTAACGTTTCACAGTCGACAGAATTCACACAGTTGACATTTGACAGTTGACAGTTGACAGTTGGCAGTTGACAGTTGACAGTTGACAGTTGACAGTTGACAGAGTTGGCATTGTTGACAGAGTTGACATTGTTTACAGAGTTGACATTGTTGACAGGTGACAGGTCATGTGTTTGAGACTTGAAAGAATATCGACAGATCACATGTTTGACAGTTGAAAGAGTATTGACAGTTCATAGAGTTGTCAGAGTGTTCAGGTGACAGTTCATAGATTTGACATTTGAAAGAATAGACAGTTCATAAAATTGACAGAGTAGATATAGTTTATAATTTAACAGTTAAAAGAGTATTGACAGTTCATAGAATTGGCAGAGTAGATAATTCATAATTTAACAATTGAAAGAATTTGACAGTTCATAGAGTTGCCAGAGTGTTCAGGTGACAGTTCATAGATTTGACAGTTGAAAGAATAGACAGTTCATAAAATTGACAGAGTAGATGCATAGTTTATAATTTAACAGTTAAAAGAGTATTGACAGTTCATAGAATTGGCAGAGTAGATAATTCATAATGTAACAATTGAAAGAATTTGACAGTTCATAGAGTTGACAGGGCAGGCAGTTTTCGGTCCTCTCAAAATTCTTCTTCAAAAGTCTTTCGGATTCTCAAAAATCGCAATATACACAGATAGAGTTGACAGTTGACAGATGACAGAGTTTACATTTGACTGTTCACGTTAGAAAGTTGAAATTGGACAGTTGATAGACAGTTCTTCTTCTTCTTCCTTCGTTTAAGGCCTCAGCTACTTGGCTAATCAGTTGAAATTAGACAGTTGACATTAGGCAATTGATAATAATTGACCTTAGACACTTAACATTAAAGATACAGTTAACAAAAGATAGTTGCAATTAGACAGTTTATTCTTCTAATTAGACAAATTCTTCTTCAAAAGTCTTTCGGATTCTCAAAAATTGCAATACACACAGATAGAGTTGACAGTTGACAGATGACAGAGTTGACAGTTGACTGTTCACGTTAGAAAATTGAAATTGGACAGTTGATAGACAGTTCTTCTTCTTCCTTCGTTTAAGGCCTCAGCTACTTGGCTAATCAGTTGAAATTAGACAGTTGACATTAGGCAATTGATAATAATTGACCTTAGACACTTGACATTAAAGATACAGTTAACAAAAGATAGTTGCAATTAGACAGTTGATATTAAACAGTTAAAATTAGACAGTTAGACAATTGACATTTTAGACAATTTACAATTGACATTAATCAGTTGACATTATACGTCATACGTCAATCCTTGCAACTGTCAAAACAAACCGCCAAAGAGTGCTTGATTTACAATAATGCTATTCGAATCAACATAACCGACATTATATGTCAACTGTCACGCGTTAATTGTCGCACGTCATCTGTCAAAATTATATTACAATTATTGATCGTACGGGGGCCGGGGGAAAAATAAATAAAAAATCGTATACGGGGTATTAATTTTAGTTTTGAAGGGGTGGGGGGCGCGGCCGTGTAAAAAGGAAAAGCGATTAATTTTCCGAAATAAGGGTTGGAGTCGCGGGTGTAACGAAACGCGCGGAATAGCGAAGAAGGCGCGGATTTCCCCTTGACCCATTAAAAATCCCTCCCCCCCTTTCTCCCCTTCCCCGATTATTTATCATTCCACGCCAACTTAATATAAGCATAACGCACGCTTAGGGTCCAACGACAAGTGACGCAAACGACGTGTGACAGCTGACAAACGAGCCGTCGAGGCCGACTCGATGACTTTAAATGGCGCGTTAACGAAATAAACAACTATTATTTACATATAGGTATTATGGTATTATTTATGATTTATACAGTGAGGACATAAAGTCCGTCGCCCCCCCTTTAACTTTTGAATGGTAAGAGCTTTTGTCGCGTAATTTGGGGTGTTTATATTGGAGTAAAAATTGTATTTTTTGACGTAAAAATGACAGTTGAAACTTTCAAAATGACAGTTAGGCGCCATTTTGAATATTTTTTCTTATGGAAGGGGGGTCAAGTGACACCTCGTTTTAAAGGTTATTTCATTTTTAAGTCAACGCCCCAAATTTGAAAACATTTTAATAAGGCGTATTCACATGAAGGCCAATTTAGTTACAACCCCGGGCATATTGATATATTTAAGAATTAATTCTGAACGTACTATAAAATGTGTCAATTAATTGTTGCTATGGTTTCTTAGCTCTGACATTTATTTGTCAAATTTAAAGTTGATGAAATTGACAATGGCACGTCCTTTAAACAAAAAAACTGTCAATTTCATCAACTTTAAATTTGACAAATAAATGTCAGAGCAAAGAAATCATAGCAACAATTAATTGACATATTTTATAGTAGGTTCAGAATTAATTTTTAAATGTATCAATATGCCCGGTGGTTAAAACTAAATTGGTCTTCACGTGAATACACGTTATTAAAATGTTTTCAAAATTGGGGGTTGACTTAAAAATGAAATTACCTTTAAAACAAGGTGTCACTTGACCCCCCTTTCCATAAGAAAAAATATTCAAAATGGCGCATAACTGTCATTTTGAAAGTTTCAACTGCCATTTTTACGTCAAAAAATAGTATTTTTACTCCAATATAAACACCCAAATTACGCGACAAAAGCTCTTACTATTCAAAAGTTAAAGGGGGGCGACGGACTTTTGGTCCTCACTGTATATTATGTTAATATTTATGAGAATCTAAGTGAGCGGTGACAAAGCAACAAATCCGCCATTTCTGGATTCTGACCAAATTTCGACCATTTTGTGCTAATGAAGGTCAATAAAATAGTGTATAGGTTAGCTCATCTCGTTGAAAATTATGACGTCATTCACGGCACACTTAATTAATCCATATGACATATAACACGTCATATGACATATGACATATAACACGAAACCATTAATTTCCGTTAATTGTTGTCCGAACGGTTCCGAACGGTTCCGAACGGTTCCGAAGTACCTTTAGAATCGTCTAAAATATCTTTACATTCGCCGCCCGATCGATTGGGGGGGGGGGGGGGGGGGGGGGGCGGCCGATAATTAATTTGTTTACGTCTAGCGAAACGCTAAATAGAAACCGAAATCGATCGATTCGAGGATATGCTAATTGGAGAGAGCTCCAACGACGGACGATATAATTAAAAAAAAAAAAAAAAAACATCCATCCCCATTCCTCCGATTACCCCATAATTTTCTACGGTCGCCCGCCAAAACATGTCGCCTTTTAATTCGACACGATCGTTTTACCCATGATTAATCGGCCATACTCGATATCGATCGATCCTCTCCTATTATTTACTAGATAACTTTACTAGAGGTGACAGATGACAAAGGTGACAGATGACAGAGGTGACAGATGACAGAGGAGACAGATGACAAAGGTGACAGATGACAGAGATGACGGATGACAAAGGGGACAGATGACAAAGGTGACAGAGAACAGAGATGACAGATGATAAAGGTGACAGATGACAAAGGTGACAGATGACAAAGGTGACAGATGACAGAGTTGATGGATGACAAAGGTGACAGATGACAGATGACGTTTGATAGATGAATGTTGGCAGTTTTGTGTATGAAAATTTGACTGGTATATAGCGATTGGAATTTATAGCGACGAGTCCGAGTAGGTTGTGGATTTGGAGAGGGGTTGGGGGGGATTTGGGCGGAAGAAAACTTGTTTTAAGATGTTGAATGATTGAAATCCTCCCGGTGTTTGAATAATGAAGGCGATGGCGGGAAAGTTTCCGCATATAAGAGAGAAAGAAGGCTTGGAGTTTTCGCCGTGGAGTTTTCCCGGCATTTCCCGGCGTCGGCTCGTTGTAAATCTTTAATCGAATTTTTGTACTTTGCTTTAGTTATTTTTTTAAAGTCGTTCGCTTGGAAATTTCGCCGAATGAATTTTCACTGAGAGATTTCTCGTAATTCCGTTTTTAATTTTTTTATTGGTTTTTTTTTAAATAATTTGGAAAACAATAACATTGTTGAATAGAGGATAAAGAGACCTTTCAAACGACATATCACAAGACTATACTTTCCATTTAATAAAAAATAGGGGTTGTAACTGTCATTCGAAGGGGGGTTGAAGATAGGCATCACATTTTGACATTGACATATGTCAAATTGTAATAAAAATTTGACGCGTTTCGTGATTTTCTACAAATATATACAGTAACCGAAATAATGAATTTATTCCTTTTGTAGTTTCCACCCTGTATAATTTCCTTTCCAATTTTCTATACAGGGGCTTTCGGGGGGGGGGGGGGGGTGAGGGAGGGGGTAATGCAGAAAATAGCCAGTCGAAAATCGATTCGATTTTAATATTGCACAAAATAATTCGTTTCGGATCGATCGGTTGCATAAATTTCGAGAGAGCCTTTCCATTAGGAAAGCCGGGGGTTTCCTGCAGGAGCAAAAACCGGCCTGATTTACCGGCCAACTAATCCCGTAAATCCGGCAACGTCGCCTGAAACCGGACAAGAACTGGCCCGATCGGGCGTCGCGACGCCGGAGAGGCCGATGGAAAAACACCCCACTAATCCCACTTCTGAATTAGACGGTTTCGCTGATAAAAAAAAATAGGGGAAATTTAACGAAAAGTCGACGATGTTAATCTTGGCAACAGTGTATTAATTCTCTGAATATAGCGAAATTTTTGGTTCACTTGACAATGTTGTATTTGACGAACAAATTCTAAATAAAGCGAAATTATTGGTTAACTTGGCAACAGTGTATTTACAAAAGTTCCCTAAATACTGCGAAATTTTTCGTTTGTCTGGCAACATTGCATTTGTATAAATTCCCTAAATATAGCGAAATTTTTGGTACACTTGATAGTATTGGGTTTGGTGAATAAATCCTAAACATAGCGAAATTTTTAGACAATTTGGCAACCGTGTATTTTAAAAAATCCCCTAAATATGGCGAAATTTTTGGTCAGTCTGGCAACACTGCATTTCCATAAATTCCCTAAACACAGCGAAATTTTTGGTACACTTGACAATATTGTATTTAATGAACAAATTCTAAATATAGCGAAATTTTTGGTTACCTTGGCAACAGTGTATTTAAAAAAAATCCCTAAATACTGGGGAATTTGGGTTAGTCTGGCAATATTGCATTTCTTTAAGTTCCCTAAACACAGCGAAATTTTTGATTCACTTGACAATACTGTATTTGATGAACAAATCCGAAATATAGCTAAATTTTTGGTTAACATGGCAACAGTGTATTTACCAAAGTTCCCTAAATACTGCGAAATTTTTGGTTCACTTGTCAACACTGTATTTAAAGAACAAACTGAAACTGAAATTAAAAAAAAAACTAAATACAAACAACATTTTTTGTTAAAATGGCAACAGTGTATTTTGCAAAAATTCCTAAATATAGCGAATTATTTGGTTAACAAGGCAACACTGTAACACAAAAATCCCAACAATTACAGCGAAATTTAACGAACAGAAAAACAAACCACGTTAATATGAATCCGTTTTATTCGTCCCACTTCTGAATTAAAATTTAACCGTTCGTCCCACTTCTGAATTTAGCGCTCCAACCGAAGGATGAATGACAAATAATATCTGTACACACAGTAGGCGGGACGGCGGCCGAATTAGCATATGCGAAGGGCGCCGGAAAATCGTGCCCGGAAAATCCTCAGTTATTGAATGAATATAAACGGAAAGTTACGAATTTTCCGCGCTCGAACGAAACACGCACACGCACGTTTGTACATTCTGTTTTGTACGTATGTGATTGGAATGGGAAAATTGGTTTAATGGTAAAAGTTCCATAGTTTCAAGTCCCAAAGGGGAAACTCCTCTTGGAAAATTTTCTAGCAAGTTCTAAGAAAATTCTACGGAGTTTTACTTCTTTTGTGGAAACTTGGCGACATCGCATTTGCAAAAATACCTTATTGGAGCTGTTTTTTAATAAACTTGACAACATTGCATTAGGGTAAATTGCATGAAAACGTAGAAATTGCATTTGATGAATAATTCCTTAATTTAGCGAAATTTTTGGTTAACTTGGCAACCGTGTATTTGCAAAAATTCTCTAAACACTGCGACATTTTTCGTTAGTCTGGCAACACTGTATTTGTATACATTTTCTAAATATAGCGAAATTTTTGGTACACTTGATAGTATTGTGTTTGGTGAATAAATCCTAAACATAGCGAAATTTTTGATTAACTTGGCAACAGTGTATTTACAAAAGTTCCCTAAATACTGCAAAATTTTTCGTTAGTTTGGCAACACTGCATTTGTATATATTCTCTAAATATAGCGAAATTTTTTGTTAACTTGACAATATTGTATTTGATGTGATGAACCAATCCTAAATATAGCGAAATTCTTGGTTAACTTGGCAACATTGTATTTGCTAAACTTCATTAAAACCAGCGAACTTTTTGATTAGTGTGGCAACACTGTATCTGCAAAAATTCCCTAAATACTGCGAAATTTTTCGTTAGTCTGGCAACGCTGCATTTGTATAAATTCCCTAAATATAGCGAAATTTTTCGTTAGTCTGGCAACGCTGCATTTATAAAAATTCCCTAAATACGGCGAAATTTTTCGTTAGTCTGGCAACGCTGCATTTATATAAATTCCCTAAATACTGCGGAATTTTTCGTTAGTCTGGCAACGCTGCATTTGTATAAATTCCCTAAATATAGCGAAATTTTTGGTTAGTCTGGCAACATTGCATTTATAATAATCTACCGCGATTTTTCGGGTTTGCATTGTTCCGACGCCGCCGGACCGAAAAGTCTCGACTTTTCATCGCGAAGCGAGCCGAGGACGAGGAAAAACCGTCTCGAGCGAGGGATTAACTCGGGAAGAAAACTTTGCGAATGTTAATTTGCATGTTCGCATCGGAAAACTCGAAATGCCCGGCGAAAAACAAAAGCGGCATCGAACAAAACGCCTTCTTCGATGCCCGGCATCGGGGCCCGAAAAGCCGGAAAAGTCGAGTGTTTTCCTTTTGTTCCGCGTCTCTCGGAGGAGAGATCGGCGGAAAGCGGTTTTTCCTCCCGTCGGGAAAATCGCTCCCTTCGCGGCCCGGGAAAAGCGAACGGGACGATCAATTTCGAAATTGCTTTTTTCCACGTAAGTTAATCGGTCGCAAAAAATAATATAGAAAAGCCAAAAAAAAAGTTCGATTTATAAGGAAAACACCGGAAAAATGCCAGAAAATTCATTTTCTCGAGAGAGATGAGATGAGAGAGATGAGAGAGATGAGAGAGATGAGAGAGATGAGAGAGATGAGAGAGATGAGAGAGATGAGAGAGATGAGAGAGATGAGAGAGATGAGAGAGATGAGAGAGATGAGAGAGATGAGAGAGATGAGAGAGATGAGAGAGATGAGAGAGATGAGAGAGATGAGAGAGATGAGAGAGATGAGAGAGATGAGAGAGATGAGAGAGATGAGAGAGATGAGAGAGATGAGAGAGATGAGAGAGATGAGAGAGATGAGAGAGATGAGAGAGATGAGAGAGATGAGAGAGATGAGAGAGATGAGAGAGATGAGAGAGATGAGAGAGATGAGAGAGATGAGAGAGATGAGAGAGATGAGAGAGATGAGAGAGATGAGAGAGATGAGAGAGATGAGAGAGATGAGAGAGATGAGAGAGATGAGAGAGATGAGAGAGATGAGAGAGATGAGAGAGATGAGAGAGATGAGAGAGATGAGAGAGATGAGAGAGATGAGAGAGATGAGAGAGATGAGAGAGATGAGAGAGATGAGAGAGATGAGAGAGATGAGAGAGATGAGAGAGATGAGAGAGATGAGAGAGATGAGAGAGATGAGAGAGATGAGAGAGATGAGAGAGATAAGAGAGATGAGAGAGATGAGAGAGATGAGAGAGATGAGAGAGATGAGAGAGATGAGAGAGATGAGAGAGATGAGAGAGATGAGAGAGATGAGAGAGATGAGAGAGATGAGAGAGATGAGAGAGATGATTCACCCTGAACCAATTGATTTTCTGGTTACTAAACGAACGAAAAAAACAACAACAACAAAAAAATTTATTGATCCGGTTTCAAGTTCGAGGTCGCGTCGACGGAGAGTCTGCCAAAATTTTCCAGAACTCGTCGGATTTTCCGGAATTTACGACCGCCGCCCGTCCTGCCAGATTTCCCTCAGTTCCCTCCAAAATGGATTCGAAGTTAGGTCGAAACGAGTCCAAAACAGAATCAAAGTAAGATTTTTTTTCACCCTGTATACAAGTAAATAAAGAGCGTTTTCCGAAACTTCAAACTTCAAACTTCAAACTTCAAACTTCAAACTTCAAACTTCAAACTTCAAACTTCAAACTTCAAACTTCAAACTTCAAACTTCACACTTCAAACTTCAAACTTCAAACTTCAAACTTCAAACTTCAAACTTCAAACTTCAAACTTCAAACTTCAAACTTCAAACTTCAAACTTCAAACTTCAAACTTCAAACTTCAAACTTCAAACTTCAAACTTCAAACTACAACCAATTTTAATCCTACATATTTTCATTTTCCTCCATATACAGGGCGATTTCGCAATGTCGAGCACCCTGTAGGATATATTCTTAAATAAAAAAATACCACATTGTTTAGCGAGTACAGGTGTAACGAGAAACCGGGAATTTCCATCGGAGTTTTCCGGCATCGCTTCTACGCGGGGTTTATTAAGCCCGAAAACCTCGTACGCCCGATATTGTTCTCTGATGGGAAATCCCCTCTCCGGAAAAGCCGGGAATAGTTTCCCCAAGTTATGATTAATTTTATTTCTGATACTACAGGCGGAGGAAACCGACAATGGAAAATCATCGATTTAATTCCGAGGTTTATTCCATCCCCCCCGTACCCGCCCCCTCGGGAAAGCTCTTGGCCTTTTTGTCGAATTTTCCGGACGGTCTCCGCGTTTTTCCGCGACGCACTTTCAAGGCGAGGAATCCTCCGATTTACTGGAGATGGATAGCCGGGAAATCTGATGGAGATGATGCGGGGTTTAATGGAGAGGAAGCTCCTGGTGAAAATCCGTTTATTACCTTTTAGAGATTTTATTAAAAATCTACAATCTACTGGAGCAGAATCTACTGAAGAAGGATTAATTGTTGAAGAATCTACTGGAGAAGAATCCATTACAAAAGCATCTACTGGAGAGTAATTCTCTAGAGCAAAATTTACTTGAACAGAATCCACTGGAGAAGGTTCCACTGAAGAAGAATCTACCACAGCAGAATTTACTGAAAAAGAATTTTTTAAAGTAAAATTTACTCAAAACCTACTAAAGAAGAATCCATTATAGAAGAATCTACTGAAAAAGAATCCATTCGAGAAAAATCTTCAATAGGAGAATTTACTTGAGCAGAATCTACTGTAAAAGATTCCACTGCAGAAGAATCGTATAGAGCTGAATGTACTACAAGAGAATCTACTGATGATAAATAAAACAATGGAGAAGAATCTACTAATGGAGAATCTAACATACTGATGAAACTACTAAAGCAGAATCTACTGATGAAGAAGAATCTATTAAAGGAGAATCTACTGATGAAAAATAATACACTGGAGAAGAATCTTATAGTGCAGAATCTACTAAAGAACAATCCATTGGAACATAATCTAGAACAGAATTTAATAAAGAAGAATCTACTACAAGAGAATCTACTGACGAAAAAGAATATACTGGAATGAATCTACTAAAGGATAGAATCTTCTAATGAAACTACTAAAGCAGAATCTACTGATGAAAAAGAATTTACTTAAGGAGAATCTACTGATGAAAAAAATCTACTGGAGAAGGATCCACTAAAGCATAATTTACTGATGAAAAAGAATACATTGAAGAGGAATGTACTGGAGAAGAATCCACTAAAGCATAATCTACTGATGAAGAAGAATACACTGGAGAAGAATCTACTGAAGAGGGATTTGCTAAAGAAAAATTCACTGAAGAAGAATCTACTAAAGAATCTACTGATAAGGAAGAATCCACTCAAAAAGAATCTACTAAAGGAGAATCTACTGATGAAGAAGAATACACCGGAGAATAATCTATAAAAGAATCCCTTTTGGATCAACTTTGGATATTTTTTGAAGCTATTCATCTTGAACCTATGATGTTTAGGTAACATCATACCTAAACTATCTGACCCACCCTGTATAATTACCTACCGGAGCGTATTTAGTGCAAAAAAAAAGTGCACCAAAAATTCTGACACGTTGACATTGTCAATTTTCAATGTGACGTTGTATGTACGATTAAATTAGGTGTTTTGTAAAAAATACAAAAAAAAATTTCACCGGCAATAGAGAATAGAGAAGAGCAAGAAGAAACAGGCACCAGCCGGCGAGAAATGATCCATTTTTAGGTCTACTCTCGAAAGTACCAAGAGCACCAAGACCACCAAGAGCACCAACAGCACGACCAGGAGCACCAAGAGCATCACCAAGAGCACCACCAAGAGCACCACCAAGAGCACCACCAAGAGCACCACCAAGAGCTCCAAGAGCACCGTAAAGTAATGATTCGAGTTCCATTCGAACCGCGAATAGTACAAACAACGATCCGAAACATGCTCTCGCCCGGCCACGACGATGCCCAGGCATGAACCCGTTCAGTCTCCGCTACGCCGAACCCGTCGACTTCATGATATGCCAATGGCAATTCGACAAGACCAAACCCAACGTCAAGTACCTGCTCTATCGCACGTCGGTGATGCTCCTCTTCGTCACCACCTGGATCCTATCGCTCGTCGACGACGAATTCAACCAGAAATGGGCCATCTACGTCACCAACTGGGGCTACACCATATGCACCGTCGAGGTGACCCTCGTATGGGCGATGCTCGTCGCCTGGACCTGGTCGCATCGCACCAATCGCGAGGTCTACAAAACCAACGCCCTGAAGCTCTACCCGGTCTACTATCTACTCTACACGCTGGCGACGCCGCTCGCCTTCGGCATCACCACCATCTACTGGACGGACTACTGGCCGCGTCCTCTACTGCTGCTCGACTTCCTGCGGCACGGCAACAACTCCATCGTGATGCTGGTGGATCTGTGGCTGGTCTCGCACCGGTTGCGCTACGTCCACGTGGTCTACCCGCTGTTGCTCGGCGTGGTCTACTCGCTGTTCTCGTACGTTTATTACGCGCTGGGCGGCACCAACAGGGAGCACTCGCCGTGCATCTACGGGCGATTGAATTGGGCCGAGCACCCGTACAGGACGGCCCTGATTTGCTTGGGCATCGATTCGTTCTTGGGCACGTTGCACCTGGTGGTGGTGCTGTCGTCGCGGTTCCGCCGGAAGATCGAAGGGACGTGCAAGTTGTTTTACGCCGGACACGATGAGTTGGTGGTTACGTGAATTTATCGGTTGCTTTACGATTTAAATAAATGGTATATATGTGTGTGTGTGGTAATGGTGTTATGGTGTTATGGTGTGGGTACTGGGGATTTATTGTTGTTGGGTTGGTGGATAGTAGATTTTTTGGGCTGTAGGTTTTTGTCTAGTAGGTTCTGCTACTGTTATTCTTCAGTGTTTTATACTTTATCAGTAGATTCTTCTTTAGTCTTCATCGATTCAATCTTCATAAGTAGATGATGCTTTAGTGAATTCTTCTCCAGTATATTCTTCGTTAGTAGATTCTGCTTTAGTAGATTCTTTTCTACTGTATTCTTCTTCATCAGTAAATTCTCCTTTAGTAGATTCTTCTCCAGTGTATTTGTATTATTTATGAGTTGCTTACGATTTAAATAAATGGTATATATATATATATATATATATATATATATATATATATATATATATATATGAGTGGTAATGGTAATGGTTATGGTGTTATGGTGTGGGTGTGGTGTGGTATTGGGAATTTATTGTTGGGTTGGTGTGTAGTAGATTTTTTGGGCTGTAGGTTTTTGTCTAGTAGGTTCTGCTACTGTTAGTTATTATTCAGTGTTTTCTTCATCAGTAGATTCTTCTTTACTAGATCACGAATTGTCTTCTTTAGTCTTCATTGATTCAATCTTCAGTGTATTCTTCTTCATCAGTAGATTCTCCTTTAGTAGATTCTTTTTGAGTGGATTCTTCCTTATCAGTAGATTCTCCGTTAGTACATTCTCCTTTAGTAGATTCTTCTTCAATGAATTTTTCTTTAGCAAATCCCTCTTCAGTAGATTCTTCTTCATCAGTAGATTATGCTTTAGTGGATTCTCTTCCAGTACATTCTTCTTTAATGTATTCTATTTCATCAGTAAATTATGCTTTAGTGGATCCTTCTCCAGTAGATTTTTTTTTCGTCAGTAGATTCTCCTTTAGTAGATTCTTTTTCATCAGTAGATTCTGCTTTAGTAGTTTCATTAGTAGATTCTCCTTTAGTAGATTCATTCCAGTATATTCTTTTTCGTCAGTAGATTCTCTTGTAGTAGATTCTTCTTTATTAAATTCTGTTCTAGAAGATTATGTTCCAATGGATTGTTCTTTAGTAGATTCTGCATTATTACATTCTTCTCCAGTGTATTATTTTTCATCAGTAGATTCTCCTTTAATAGATTCTTCTTCATCAGTAGATTCTGCTTTAGTAGTTTCATTAGTAGATCCTCCTTTAGTAGATTCATTCCAGTATATTCTTTTTCGTCAGTAGATTCTCTTGTAGTAGATTCTTCTTTATTAAATTCTGTTCTAGATTATGTTCCAATGGATTGTTCTTTAGTAGATTCTGCACTATAAGATTCTTCTCCAGTGTATTATTTTTCATCAGTAGATTCTCCTTTAATAGATTCTTCTTCAGTGAATTTTTCTTCAGCAAATTCCTCTCCTGTTGATTCTTCTCCAGTGTATTCTTCTTCATCGGTAAATTATGCTTTAGTGGATTCTTCTCCAGTAGAATCTTTTTCATCAGTTGACTCTCTTGTAGTAGATTCCTCTATAGTGGATTATTCAGTAGATTCTATTCTAGGATGAATATTCTCCAATAGATTCTTCTATAGTGGATTTTTCTCTGCTAGATTCTACACAAATTAATTCTGCATTAGAAGGTTCTTCTTCAGTGGTTTTTGCTGAAATAAATTCTGGTCTAGAAGTCTCTACTTCAGTTGATTCTGCTTGAAAATTCAAGATAGTACCAAAATAGTTCCAAGATTTATCCAAGATAGGTTCAAGATAGTAGGTCCAAAATCGGTCCAAAATAGGTCCAAAATGTGTCCAAAATCGGTCCAAAATAGGTCCAAAATGTGTCCAAAACCGGTCCAATGTAATCCCACCTAAGTCCAAATGAACATAAACTCCAGTTTTTTCCTTATAAAAAAAAACAGTTTTTCCATCTTCTTAATTCTATTAGATTCCTGCAGCGGGAAACTATACCCGGAAAAAAGTGAAAACTCCATCCCCAAATTCGCGTAAAATATTCGCGGGATTTTCCACGCCGGAAAATCCATCGACTCTTTCCATTCCATTTTGTTTTCTTTTTTTTTTTGCTTTTCTCTCCACTTTTTTTCTATTAGTTCGGATGTTTCGGATGTTCGACACGTTTTCGATACCATCAACACAGATTAGGGGATGGGGAGGGTTCGTTTCTCGAATCGGGGGGGTAGTTTTTATTCTAGATGTTTATATACAGGGTGGCCCGAAATTTAAACGAAACTATCCAAATACGAACCGATATTGAAGCGCATATACAGGGTGTTATGTGTGAATAAATATTACTGGGGGAGTTTCAGTATTGGAATTGAAGAAACTACCCTTAAGCCTTAATATACAGGGTGGCACAAACTTACCCAAAAACAGCCAAATTCAAACAGAATTGCCATTGTATACAGGGTGTTATGTGTGAATAAATGTTACAGAGAGAGCTGCAGAATTGGAATCGAAAAAACTACCCTTAAGTCTTAATATACAGGGTGTCACAAACTTATACCCAAAAACAGCCAAATTCAAACAGAATTGCCATTGTATACAGGGTGTTATGTGTGAATAAATGTTACAGAGAGAGCTGCAGAATTGGAATCGAAAAAACTACCCTTAAGCCTTAATATACAGGGTGGCACAAACTTACCCAAAAACAGCCAAATTCAAACAGAATTGCCATTGTATACAGCGTGATATGTGTGAATAAATGTTACAGAGAGAGCTGCAGAATTGGAATCGAAAAAACTACCCTTAAGTCTTAATATACAGGGTGGCACAAAATTATCCAAAAACAACCAAATTCGAACCGAATTGTCATTGTATAGAGGGGGTTATGTGTGATTAAATCTTACAGAGGAAGCCGCAGAATTGGAATTGAAAAAACTACCCTTAAGTCTTAATATACAGGGTGTCACAAAATTATCCAAAAACAACCAAATTCAAACCGAATTGCCATCGTATACAGGGTGTTATGTGTGAATAAATATTACATATGGAGTTTCAGTTATTGGAATTGAAGAAACTACCCTTAAGCCTTAATATACAGGGTGGCTTATTTACAGGCCTTAATTACAGGGAATTATATATACAGGGTGTTATGTGCAAATAAACGTCACAGAGAGAGAGTGAGAGAGAGGGAAAGGGAGAGTTATAGTTGAAAAATATATACAGGGTGGCCCGACATTGAAGCGGTGCATACAGGGTGTTACTTTTACAAATAAATATTATAGAGAGATCTCTCGAAAATAAAAAAATGGCGTAGCAGAGTTTTCGGTATAAGAAAATTATGCGAATTTTCCCTTCGAATTTTCCTTCGGTAATAAAAATTCATAAGGAGCTCCTCGATGTTTGTGTTGTCGGGTTTCACTGTTGCCGCTACATATGCTAATAATACGTCAAATTTCCCGACCGTATGTATGCGATTTTCCCGCTTTTCATCAGCAAACAAGATTTTCCGCGGCGCTCCCGCTAAATTGAATATATACAGGGTGTTTGCGAAATAAGTTGGTCAAACTTTGGGAGCGAGTAGAGAACGTGAAAATATGACGGAAAGTTAAATGTCATTTTATCGAAATGTCATTGGTTACCGATATACAGGGTGTTAAAGATGGATTCCTGAAGATGGATTTTTATTAATAATTTCGTTAATAGTAAAGATAAAATGATGAAATTTGGTACATGTACTCAGTAAATGAAATGTCTTAGGGTGCTGTTTAATCGGGTTAAAAAAGTTGTACAGGGGTGGGTTAAAATGGGGGGTACGCGGGGTTATTCTAACCTAACTTTTTTATTTTAATCTTTTCTATTGATTCGTTTGAAGAATATGAAAAAATGAAGTTTTTTACATAAAAATGGTATACTTGTTGATTTTTCGTAAAGTGAACAGTTTTCAAGAAAAATGACTTTTAAAATTCCAATACACAAAAGTATTGTCATCTTTAAAAATCTAGTAGGAATGAATTCTTTCAAAAACTTGACATTTCGATCGAAGTTTTCGTCATATTTTGAGGTTCTCTAATTGTAATAAGTGTATACAGGGTGGTTTCGGACTAATATAATCATAATTAAATCTACAGGATGTCTTGAATAATAAAAAAAAAAGCGTTCGTAAATGTTTGTACCTGAAGTTTGGGACATCCGGTATATACAGTAAAGAGAAATATGGCGGATCGTGCACGGCTATGTGCGATTTTTAATTATTAATTCAAAGTCGGTAATCGAATTAATGCGAATGAATGCCGGGTAATCTAATTGAAAACGATTGTACGAATAAAACTGAACGTATAGAAAATAAATATTTGATTTGGAGAAATAAGGGGATTATTATTGAATTTTTCCATCGTTTGATAAACTTCCGGTGTCTATACAGGGTGTCCCACGATGAGTTAAAACTATTTATCTAGGAATATTTAGGAAACTACTTATTCGATTTAAATAATATTTGGTATACATACAGGGTGGCACATTAGTATGGAAAAGCTCAATATATCTGTTATTGTAGAAGATATCAAAAAAACTTCATTACAAAAGTTGTAGATCTTTTTAAACTGCACATTTTAAAATTATTTACATTTATACAGAGTGTCTCGTTTTTCCGTAGTATATCAAACTTATACTTTTTTAAATGGAACACCCTGTTTTTTATTAAAAAATTTAATTTAGCTCGTTTGCAGCTTTCCAAAAATATATTGTATTATGTTATACTGAGTGGTTTAAAAGTTATGACCACTTTTCCACGAAAATCGTACTAGGTTTACCACTCTGTAGAAACTGAATGGATTGAATTGAAAATAAATTTCACGTTTTACAACATTGCAAATATCATGAAAATGTACAAAATGAATATTTTTTGTCAATTTTAATCATAACTTTTAAACCACTCAGTATAACGTTATACAAAATTATATTTTTGGAAAGCTGAAAACGAGCTAAATTCAATTTTTAAATAAAAAACAGAGTGTTCCATTTAAAAAAGTATAAGTTTGATCTACTACGCAAAAACGGGACACTCTGTATAAATGTAACTAATTTTAAAATATGCAGCTTAAAAAGATCTACAACTTTTGTAATGAAGTTTTTTTGATATCTTCTATAATAACAGATATATTGAGCTTTTCCATACTAATGGGCCACCCTGTATGTTATGCAATAAGATGAAGTTATTAAAAATATTTTGAGAGTTGTACCACTTCAGGTTATACCGGAAGTAGGCATCAACTTTGTTATTTTTAATAAAACACCCTGTATATTGAAGTATTTTCGAAATCTACATAAAATTTTAGGGTACTTTTGTCTAAAACATTTTTTTCAAAAATGTATACTTTTTGAGTTATTTTTTTTAATTTGACCGATGTAGACCCTTATAAATTTTTTTATGAGAATATCCTTAATGATATGGAAACGGTTTCTGTAGGAGGGCTACTAGAAAGGTTAAAGGTATTTAAATCTGTGTTAAAACACTTTTTATTTTATACAGGGTGTGTACAAAAAAATGTGAAAAGTTGAACTTTGAAAATATCGAATGTCTTCATTTTTTTCAATGGAACCACTGATTTTTTTTCTATTTGAATTGATGAAATCAGTTAACTTTGTTATTTTAAATGGAACACCCTGTATATTAATATAATTTCGAAAGCTATGTTAAATTTTAGAGTACTTTTGTCTAAAAAACTTTTTTCAAAAAAATCGTACTTTTCGAGTTGTAATTTTTTTTTTAAAATTTGATCGATGCAGACCCTTATAATTTATTTTTTTACGAGGACCCCTTTAAAGATATGGAAACGATTTCTATAGGGTGGCTACTAGAAAGGTCAAAGGTATTTGAATCTGTGTTAAAACACTTTTTATTTTATACAGGGTGTGTACAAAAAAATGTGAAAAATGTGAAAAGTTAAAAATATCTAATTTCTTCATTTTTTTTAAATGGAACCACCCATTTTTTTCTATTTTAATGAAATCAGTCAACTTTGTTACTTTAAATGGAACACCCCCTGTATTTTAATATTCTACCCAGTACTTTTTTTCTAGTGCAATTTTTGAGCACTAGATCAACACAACACTTTTTCTACGACCACCGATTCCACATATTTTATGCGTCATATTTACAAATTGAATATACAACATGCTCGTCGGTTTTAATTTTTAATTTGCGTCATTCGACCAGTCGAGAGTCCATTATAGATGGAAATTTCGGTAAATTAAACAATGACAATTAATAGAGATAGAGGGGAAAACGAGCAAGAGCAAACTGGCCGAAAACGGGGAGATAATCCATTTGCGAACGTTCGATTTTTCCGACTAATTGTCCAGCCAAACATGTACAAACACGTGATAAATACGTACACAACATGTATGTACTTGAATTGTTACGTGATAATAAATTTGTCTAAATTTGAAATTTTTTTATTTTTTTTTATTTGGCCATTTTGGCTCTTTTAATCGACAGTACGACACTGTACTTTTTCTACTGCATTATGAGTTTATAAAACATGTACAAACACGTGATAAGTACGTACACAACATGTATGTACTTGAATTGTTACGTGATAATAAATTTATTAGTCTGTATAGTATAATTCGTGCGAGAGGTTAATTTGAAATTTTTTTATTATTTTTTTTATTTGGCCATTTTGGCTCTTTTAATCGACAGTACGACACTGTACTTTTTCTACTGCATTATGAGTTTATAAAACATGTACAAACACGTGATAAATACGTACACAACATGTATGTACTTGAATTGTTACGTGATAATAAATTTATTAGTCTGTATAGTATAATTCGTGCGAGAGGTTAATTTGAAATTTTTTAATTTTTTTTTATTTGGCCATTTTGGCTCTTTTAATCGACAGTACGACACTGTACTTTTTCTACTGCATTATGAGTTTATAGATAGATCTAGTTGGCCGATTTTACAAGCCAGAATGAGTTGGATATGTTAGTTTTTCTACTGTATTCTGTTTGTTATACAAAAGTTCTTCACTAGTAGACATATTTTTTTAAATAGTTGAGAACAATCATTAAAATCTAGTAGGTAGAAAAAATATAGTGTACACAAAACAATCATTAAATTCTAGCAGTAGAGAAAAATATAGTTCAGTAAAATCAATAAAATCTAGTAGGTAGTAGAATAAATATAGTATACAGAACAATCATTAAATTCTAGCAGTAGAAAAAAATATAGTTCAGATCAATCAGTTAATTCTAGCAGTAGAAAAAATATAGTTCAGATCAATCATTAAATTCTAGCAGTAGAAAAAAATATAGTTCTGATCAATCATTAAAATCTAGCAATAGAAAAAGATATAGTTCAGATCAATCATTAAATTCTAGCAGTAGAAAAAAATATAGTTCAGATCAATCATTAAAATCTAGCAATAGAAAAAAATATAGTTCAGATCAATCATTAAATTCTAGCAGTAGAAAAAAATATAGTTCAGATCAATCATTAAATTCTAGCAGTAGAAAAAAATATAGTTCAGATCAATCATTAAATTCTAGCAGTAGAAAAAAATATAGTTCAGATCAATCATTAAAAACTAGCAATAGTAAAATTTATAGTTCAGAACAATCATTAAATTCTAGCAGTAGAAAAAAATATAGTTCAGATCAATCATTAAATTCTAGCAGTAGAAAAAATATAGTTCAGATCAATCATTAAATTCTAGCAGTAGAAAAAAATATAGTTCAGATCAATCATTAAAATCTAGCAATAGAAAAAGATATAGTTCAGATCAATCATTAAATTCTAGCAGTAGAAAAAAATATAGTTCAGATCAATCATTAAAATCTAGCAATAGAAAAAAATATAGTTCAGATCAATCATTAAAATCTAGCAGTAGAAAAAAATATAGTTCAGATCAATCATTAAATTCTAGCAGTAGAAAAAAATATAGTTTAGATCAATCATTAAATTCTAGCAGTAGAAAAAAATATAGTTCAGATCAATCATTAAAATCTAGCAATAGTAAAATTTATAGTTCAGAACAATCATTAAATTCTAGCAGTAGAAAAAAATATAGTTCAGATCAATCATTAAATTCTAGCAGTAGAAAAAAATATAGTTCAGATCAATCATTAAAATCTAGCAATAAAGAAAAATATAGTTCAGATCAATCATTTAATTCTAGCAGTAGAAAAAAATATAGTTCAGATCAATCATTAAAATCTAGCAATAGTAAAATTTATAGTTCAGAACAATCATTAAAATCTAGCAATAGAAAAAAATATAGTTCAGATCAATCATTAAAATTTATTAATACAAAAAAATATAGTATACAGAACAATCTTTAAAAATTCAACAGCAGAAAAAATAAATTGAGTAACTATCTCTTTTCAACCGGAAAATTTAATTGGTTCCAGGGCCTTCTTGAGGATCTTGTGCGTCTGCTGTCCCAGATCGATTCGCGTCAAATACCAGCCGCACTTCAGGAGCAAACCGAGCCAGGTAGAGTACATAAATAAATCCACGATTTTCCTTTTTCCCATTTTCTCCATTTTCTCCATTTTCTCCATTTTCTCCATTTTCTCCATTTTCTCAATTTTCTCAATTTTCTCAATTTTCTCAATTTTCTCCATTTTCTCCATTTTCTCCATTTTCTCCATTTTCTCCATTTTCTCCATTTTCTCCATTTTCTCCATTTTCTCAATTTTCTCAATTTTCTCAATTTTCTCAATTTTCTCAATTTTCTCAATTTTCTCAATTTTCTCAATTTTCTCAATTTTCTCAATTTTCTCAATTTTCTCAATTTTCTCAATTTTCTCAATTTTCTCAATTTTCTCAATTTTCTCAATTTTCTCAATTTTCTCAATTTTCTCCATTTTCTCCATTTTCTCCATTTTCTCCATTTTCTCCATTTTTCCCTCCTCCTTTCCCACCACCCCCCGGTTTCCCATCGGCGAGGAAAACCGTTTATGAAAAACGACCGGAGAGCTGGGAAAACCGGTCGCGCGAAAACCGTGTTTTCGCGTACGCCCGACCCGTTTTTCCGGCCCGAAGGAAACTCCCGACGATCCGGGCGGATTTTCCCGAGGCGGGCCGGGAAAGCCGGGCGGAAAACTCCGTCGTCTCGCGTGCATTTTACGCGCTCATCTCGACCGTGAAAGATATACGATTTTCGACGGTTTTCGACGGCGAAAATCGTTTTTCCTCGCTATATACCGTTTTTTTTTCCTTTTAATTTTCCCGTTTTCGAAGGACCCGTACGTGTAGGTACAGCGCGAGGCATATGTGCAGGGTGTCCCAATAAAGACGGCCTGTTTAAATAGGTTTTTAATAACGTTTAAACATGAGATTGGGCGCTTTTTATTGGGACGTCCTGTATATAATGAATAAATTTCGTCCAAATGGAAGAGAGATTGAAAATGCCTGTAAAATAAGGTGTCACAAGCCTACTTTTTCTTATTTGTTATACAGGGTGTCCCAATAAAAAGTTGTTAAATCAGCTTTAAAAACGTTTAAATATGCGAATTGGCGGTTAAATTTTTTACTGTTTATTGGGACATCCTGTATATAATGAATAAATTCGTTTAAATTTCGTTCAAATTGAAAAGAGATTGAAAATGCCTGTAAAATAAGGTGTCACAAGCCTACTTTTTCTTATTTGTTATACAGGGTGTCCCAATAAAAAGTTGTTAAATCAGCTTTAAAACGTTTAAATATGCGAATTGGCGGTTAAGTTTTTTACTGTTTATTGGGACATCCTGTATATAATGTATAAATTCGTTTAAAATTCGTTCAAATTGAAAAGAGATTGAAAATGCCTTTAAATTGAGGCGTCACAAGCCCACTTTTCTTATTTGTTATACAGGGTGTCCCAATTAAAAATAGCCCCTTTAATGAGGGGTGTACTAAATAATGATAATAACGATATATTTTATTTTGCTGAACTTTTTGTTAATGACACAAAAATTTTGTATCGACTGTACAGGATGTGTTTCATAAAAATCCCCCTCTTTTAAATTCACAAAAAAATCTTAATATCATCTTTTGTAGAACAAAATGTACTAATAATACATTTTTGAAAAGTAGAAGAGTATATTTTTCAAAATACTTCTATTTTTATAATTATTCGTTCAAAACTATAATCTCATTAAAGGAGCTGCTTTTTATTGGGACACACTGTATAACAAATAAGAGAAGTAGGCTTGTGACGGCTCATTTAAAAGGCATTTTCAATCTCTTTTCAATTTGAATGAAATTGAAACGAATTTATTTATTATATACAGAATGTCCCAATGAAAAGCGGGCCATTTAATCGCAATACCGCATATTTAAAAGTTATTAAAGCCGATTAAACGGGCTACTTTTCATTGGGACACCCTGTATTAGTGATGGTTTTCAGTTAGGGAATGAACATTTGAAGTAACTAAATTCAAATTAAAACACAAAAATTGACCTATTTTGGGCGTTTTTAATCATACAAAAAAAAAATGAATGTATTCATCACAATTAGGTTACACCATATACAGAGTGTCCCAAATAAATTAACATCAAATTGTCATTAAAAAATACACAAATTTCCACAGCACACTAGTATAAATACAATCGAATTAGAAACTCATTTCATTTCGGTTCTATCCGATCCGATCCGAGGGACACACTGTATATATATTTCATGTGGATATCGATCGGGCGGTAATTTGGCAAAAAGTCAAACTGATGGGGAGTTCGAACAGACTCTCGCACACAAATAAATAATATAAAAACTGACCGATTTCGATTCGTCAACAATTTCACCGTCGTCTCGGAAAATTCGACCTTAGAAAATTTTATATTTATGTAATGTTTGTAAGAAATGGTTCGTTTTATTCTACGAATTACGTGCAATCGATGAGAAAACTTTCGTATATTCATCAACGATTTGCTAATCAATAATGTATATTCATCAATAATAGTTAATCAACACTGTATGTTCAATTAAAATATTTATTAATATTTGCTAGTACAATAAAGTGTGTTTTTGAATATCTGTATATTCATCAACAGTTGCTAATCAATAATGTATATTCATCAATAATAGTTATTCAACACTGTATGTTCAATTAAAATATTCAATAATATTTTCTAGTACAATAAAGTGTGTTTTTGAATATCTGTATATTTATCAACAATTGCTAATCAATAATGTATATTCATCAGTAACTTGGCAATGCAACATTATTTCATTAAAACATTCATCAATATTTACTAGCACAATAAAGTGTGTTTTTGAATATCTGTATATTCATCAACAGTTGCTAATCAATAATGTATATTCATCAATAACTTAGCAATGCAACAGTATTTCATTAAAACATTCATCAATATTTACTAGCACAATAAAGTGTGTTTTTGAATATCTGTATATTTATCAACAATTGCTAATCAATAATGTATATTCATCAATAACTTGGCAATGCAACAATATTTCATTAAAACATTGATCAATATTTACTAGCACAATAAAGTGTGTTTTTGAATATCTGTATATTCATCAACAATTGCTAATCAATAATGTATATTCATCAATGACTTAGCAATGCAACAGTATTTCATTAAAACATTCATTCATCAATATTTACTAGCACAATAAAGTGTGTTTTTAAATTTCTGTATATTCATCAAGAATTGCTAATCAAGAGTACACATTCATCAATAATAGTTATTCAATACTGTATATTCGTTATATTATTCATCGTCATATCACATCATAATTATTATTTTTAAATTACAGTGCATTCTTCAGTTTCTGTATATTCATGCATAATAATTGCTAATCAATAATGTTTATTCGTTAATAAAATAGCTATCCAACACATTCATGATAATATTCATCAAGAATTGCTGGTACAGAACAAATAATTATTTTGCATAATCATCAACAATTGCTAATCAATAATGTATCATCAATAATTGCTATTAAAATACGGTCCATTCTTCAATTTATGTGTATTCATTAAAATATTCATAAATAATTACCATCAAGCTATAATGTATACTCCAATTTCTGTGTATTCATCAGCGATTGCTAATTATTAACGTATATTCATCAATAGTTGCTAATCAATAAGGTATATTCATTAAAAATTGCTAATAAATAACGTATATTTATCAACAATTGCTAATCAATAACGTGTATTCATCAACATTTGCTAATAAATAACGTATAATTATCAACATTTGCTAATAAATAACGTATATTTATCAACATTTGCTAATAAATAACGTATATTTATCAACATTTGCTAATAAATAACGTATATTCATCAACATTTGCTAATAAATAACGTATATTTATCAACATTTGCTAATAAATAACGTATATTCATCAACATTTGCTAATAAATAACGTATAATTATCAACATTTGCTAATAAATAACGTATATTTATCAACATTTGCTAATAAATAACGTGTATTCATCAACATTTGCTAATAAATAACGTATAATTATCAACATTTGCTAATAAATAACGTATATTTATCAACATTTGCTAATAAATAACGTATATTCATCAACATTTGCTAATAAATAACGTATATTCATCAACATTTGCTAATAAATAACGTATAATCATTAACATTTGCTAATAAATATCGTATATTTATCAACATTTGCTAATAAATAACGTATATTCATCAACATTTGCTAATAAATAACGTATATTTATCAACATTTGCTAATAAATAACGTATATTCATTAACATTTGCTAATAAATAACGTATATTCATCAACAGTTGCTAATAAATAACGTATATTTATCAACATTTGCTAATAAATAACGTATATTCATCAACATTTGCTAATAAATAACGTATATTCATCAACATTTGCTAATAAATCACGTATATTCATCAACAGTTACTAATCAATAACGTATATTCATCAAAAATTGCTAATCAACAACCAATATTCATCAAAAAATCGCCGGTATATTCGTCAACGAATCCCCGGTAAACGCGCACGTCATACTGCACATTCGTGCAACAAAATGCACCATTTCAAGGCCCTCTATATGAATGAATGTATATTACATGTACACAGGTAAGAAAAACAAATCTGAATTAATTGTTGCAGAGGTTCTCGTCGCAGCGCTATTACTCGTCCTACTCGTTAAGGCACAATTCCTGCGAGCAGACGTTCATATAGCATACGGCCCCCCCGTACAGGCCCTCCATGGAAATCGCCTCAAATCTCCCCTTCGCCCGGTCCACTTCGCTCTTTTATTTCTAATTCATCATTTTTTTACGTTTATTTTCTCTCCTTCCCTCGTATTGTTTTTTAATAATTTATTTAACGTTCCACCCTCGTATATTACGCCAAAAAACAAAAACGTAACTAGTACTTTCGTTGGGATTATTTTTCCACAGCCTCCTATCTCGTTGTTCTCTCCTGATGTTTGATATATACGAGGGGTCGTGTGCTACGGGGGGGGTGCCAAATCTCGACGGACTTGCCATCGCAAACGAACACGTAATTTGACTCTAAGTTATTGGCAGATGTTTTTCGCTATGTATACTTTTGTTTGTCGTCCAGCGAGCGGGGCGTGCGACTTTTCGACGTCGCCCCGTATACATATATACGAGACGGGTTATAATCGCGATGTAATGATGTGTATGTATATCGCGATTAGCCCTCGTATAAAATCGTACGTTAAAAACGCTGTTTCCGGTCGGTGGAAATGACATATTTGACAGATATGATTTGACTTTTTGACAATTTGACATTTTTAAATTTTGACATTTTGAAGTTTTGATGTGTTGGAATTTAGAAATTTTGAAATTTGAAATTTTGATATTTTGAAGTTTTGATATTTAGATATTTAGATTTTTAGATTTTTATATATTTAGATATTTTGATATTTTGATTTTTAGATATTTAGATATTTAGATATTTAGATATTTAGATATTTAGATATTTTGATATTTTGATATTTAGATATTTAGATATTTAGATATTTAGATATTTAGATATTTAGATATTTTGATATTTAGATATTTTGATATTTTGATATTTTGATATTTTGATATTTTGATATTTTGATATTTTGATATTTTGATATTTTGATATTTTGATATTTTGATATTTTGATATTTTGATATTTTGATATTTTGATATTTTGATATTTTGATATTTTGATATTTTGATATTTTGATATTTTGATATTTAGATATTTAGATATTTTGATATTTAGATATTTTGATATTTAGATATTTAGATATTTAGATATTTAGATATTTAGATATTTAGATATTTAGATATTTTGATATTTAGATATTTAGATATTTAGATATTTAGATATTTAGATATTTAGATATTTAGATATTTTGATATTTTGATATTTTGATATTTAGATATTTAGATATTTTGATATTTAGATATTTAGATATTTAGATATTTAGATATTTAGATATTTTGATATTTTGATATTTAGATATTTAGATATTTAGATATTTAGATATTTAGATATTTAGATATTTAGATATTTAGATATTTTGATATTTAGATATTTTGATATTTTGATATTTTGATATTTTGATATTTTGATATTTTGATATTTTGATATTTTGATATTTTGATATTTTGATATTTTGATATTTTGATATTTTGATATTTTGATATTTTGATATTTTGATATTTTGATATTTAGATATTTAGATATTTAGATATTTAGATATTTAGATATTTAGATATTTAGATATTTTGATATTTTGATATTTTGATATTTAGATATTTTGATATTTAGATATTTAGATATTTAGATATTTAGATATTTTGATATTTTGATATTTTGATATTTTGATATTTAGATATTTAGATATTTTGATATTTAGATATTTAGATATTTAGATATTTTGATATTTTGATATTTAGATATTTAGATATTTAGATATTTAGATATTTAGATATTTAGATATTTAGATATTTAGATATTTAGATATTTAGATATTTAGATATTTTGATATTTAGATATTTTGATATTTAGATATTTAGATATTTAGATATTTTGATATTTTGATATTTAGATATTTAGATATTTAGATATTTAGATATTTAGATATTTAGATATTTTGGATTGGACATTTGACATATAAAATTGCATTTGATTATGACATGATTATAGATTACAAAATTTGACTGATGAAATTTAATATTTTGCATTTATCAAATCACATTTGACATATTACATTCTAACAAATGGCATTTGACAGGTAAGATTTGACATTTGACGGATAAGAAAAACACGAGATTTGACATGCGGAATCTTATAGTTGACATATGAAATTTGACAGATACCACCTAACAGATAACATTTGACAGACGACATTTGACAGCTAACATTTGACAAATGACATTTTCGGCCATTTTCAAGCGAATTTAACGTACAAGGATGGACCCGCACGCAGAATTTTAACACGTTGTCCGCCGCAGCACCCACCGAGTGTTCGTCTAATTATGTTTTTATTAATTTTCTTTCAAATATATCTGTTTTTTTTTTTGTTTCAACGTTATTGTGTCCGTCTTTGTAACAATAATTCTATGTGTGTGTGTGTTGCGTATCGTTCGTCGTAAAGTTAGCGAGAAATTCGTGAACTTACCCTCGTATACTGTCGCTTGTACATGTTTAAAAGCGACGTTGCCGGATCGGCGGGAATTTCACGAAATTCGCCGATAACATCGCCGATCCGGCAACGCAGCGAACAGGCGTATCTAATCGATGGACAAAAATTAAAATGAACGTTGTTTTTTTTGTGGTGTTTTTAGTTGGACGAAAGCTTTGGGGAGGTTTTGTACAACTTTTTCAACATATTCCGTCTACAAACCAGAGAATAGACGATGCGGTAACGTAAACAAATCAAACGAATGCAATGCTATAAATCAATCAGTCAATCACCCAATCAACCAATCAATCAATCAATCAACATGCATGGATCGATTATTGTTTTTTTTTTATTCGGAAACTTTCGAAGTTCTCTAACGAATTTGCTAGGCCCTTTTTGTGTGTGCACTGAACTTGTAACGAACTTTCCACACGACACGCATGAATTCACTTTACTTCTCTCGCTTGTAATTTAATTCAATTTCAACGGTCGCGTAGCCGTGACGCGCTGTTGCCGGATGGCGCGTCGCCGAAAAAGTAGCAGATCTGGGGAAAAACTGGAAGAAGGTAAAAAAAAATGCTAACGGGGTAATTCTCTTTTGGAGGTTTGGAGGATGGAAATAATAAGGGATGTGTTGGATGGTGGATGCGAAAAGTAGCAGATCTGGGGAAAAACTGTAAAAATGCCGCAGGGGTAATGCTCCTGGGTGGAAATGAAGCGTTTAAGGGTTGAAATTGTTTGGTATTAAAAAAAAAACGTTTTGAATGGTTGGTGCGAAAAGTAGCAGATCTGGGGAAAAACTGGAAAACGATAAAATAATGCTCTTGGATAGAAATGTGTGAGTATTTTATGGTTGAAAATGTTTGGTTTGAGGGGTGAAAGTATTAGAAGACGTTTTGAATGGTTGGCGCAAAAATTACGAAAAGTAGCAGATCTGGGGAAAAATTGGAAAACATTAAAAAAATAATAGATAATTCTATTGAAAAATAATGGAGTATTTAGGGGTTGAAAGTGATTAGTTTGGGGATGGAAATATTAGAGGAAAATTTGGTTGGTTGGCACGAAAAGTAGCAGATCTGGGGAAAAATTGGAAAACGATAAAATAATGCTGCAGGATAATTCTGTTTGATAGAAATGGAGTATTTTATTTAGAAAATGTTTGGTTTGGGGGATGAAAGTATTAGATGATTAGACAGAAGTATTAGACGAAAATTACGAAAAGTAGCAGATCTGGGGAAAAATTTACAATTATTTTCTTAAATTGGCAACACTGCGTTCCATCTGTTTTTTCTCCGCCGGCTCGAAAATACCGCGTAAAAGCCCCCCAATTGCGACGTTTATTCCTCATTATCTTCGAACGCCACTTTTAATTCGCGCATCCCTTAACAAAAACAACCCCCTTTTAGGCGATTATACACCCCTAAATTCGCCTCAAACGGAGCGAAAAACGCCGCGAGGTTATCGCAATTAATCGCCCCCGCTCGGCCTGTATTAATTCGAGAAAATTGTTATTGTTACGCTAAGGGGTTGCAACCCTTAATTCACATGAAAAGGTGAGTTGTACCTCGTATAAAGCAATCCGGAATGCATCTAAAATAGGGGCTAGTTTGATGCGAATTGTATAACGATTTTAATAAGGGTTGTAAGTCGAATTTTAAACTCGAACGGGGGTTGATTTAATTAGGGGTAGATTTCATTACAGTATTTTCTTCTTTGTGGAGTTATTTAAAGCGCCGCTTTGATCGAATTACTTATTTGTAATAAGGGTAGTTTTGTTATCACAATAAGGGTTGTTTTGTTATCATAATAAGGGTAGTTTAGTGAAGATGAATAGTGAATAAGGGTGGTAAAAATGATAAAATTGTTGAATTTTTGTTAATGTTAGGTAAAAAGTGTTTACTATAAAATTGAGTATACAGGGTGACTCAAAAAATTTGTCGAATATAAAAAAATCACCCAGTATTACCAACGTAAACTCCGTTAAATTAATCGTTAATTGTTTAGGAAACAAATTTTGACTAATAAAATGGAGTATACAGGGGGAGTAAAAAAAAATTGATTTCAACAGAAAAAAATAAAAAAAAAATAGAAAAAAATAGAAAAAAAATCACCCAGTATTATCAACGTATACTCTTTAGAACAATCGTTAAAGTTGTTTAGGAAACAAGTTTTGACTAATAAAATGGAGTATACAGAAGGAATTAAGAAAATTAGGTTTCAACGCAAATAAATTAAAAAAATAGAAAAAATAGAAAAAAAAAGGGAAAAAAATAGAAAAAAATGGAAAAAATAGAAAAACAAAAACACCCAGTATTGTTTAGGAAACAAGGTTTGACTAATAAAACGTATACAGAAGGAATAAAAAAATAGGTTTCAACGGAAATAAATTAAAAAAGTAGAAAAAAATAGAAAAAATAAAAAAAATGGAAAAAATAGAAAAAAAATGGAAAAAATAGAAAAACCAAATCACCCAGTATTGTTTAGGAAACAAGGTTTGACTAATAAAATGGAGTATACATATAGAAAGACTCAAAAAATTAGGTTTCAACAGAAATAAATTAAAAAAAATAGAAAAAAAAATAGAAAAAAATAAAAAAAAATCACCCAGTATTATCAACGTATACTCTTTAGAACAATCGTTAAAATTGTTTAGGAAACAAGTTTTGACTAATA
The DNA here is from genome assembly GCA_918026865.1 of Phyllotreta striolata. Taxonomy (NCBI): domain Eukaryota; kingdom Metazoa; phylum Arthropoda; class Insecta; order Coleoptera; family Chrysomelidae; genus Phyllotreta; species Phyllotreta striolata. The sequence goes on from OU900107.1 coordinate 4,190,196, forward strand.
AAATGGAGTATACAGAAGGAATAAAAAAAATTAGGTTTTAACAGATTAAAAAAAAATAAAAAAATTGAAAAAAAAAATTGAAAAAACATCACCCAGTATTACCAACGTACACTCGTTAAACCAATCATTATAATTGTTTAATGCATAACTGTTTACAACAAAATGTAGTATACAGGGGGAATGAAAAAAATAGATTTCAACAGAAAAAAAAATAGCAAAAAAAAAATCACCCAGTATTACCAACGTACACTCGTTAAACCAATCGACCTCATCCCATTTATACGTCTTCCTTTCCGCACATATTCCGAATTTCGAAATCGAACAACACGTAATAGAATTTTTTATCTAAGAGAGCGAGAGCGAGACAGAGCGAACGAGCCAAACGCGGCAAGTACAAGGAGAGAGCGAGAGAGAGAGAATATTCGGAACCTTCGAGAGAGTTTCCCCTTACTACCAATTTTCCGGGCATAAAACGTATAATAAGAAATTCGGCTCCGATGTCGTCTCATTTCAATATTAACAACGAAAATTCTCCTCTCCGGCTTCCAACTCGCCCGTCTACCGAAATGTACAAGGCCACGTTAGGGAATTGATCCGCCCTCCCCGCGAAAACCCCCGACATTCACAATGACGTATATCTTATATGTATTTTCCAGAATCTGGAAAATCTATACATGAATTATATTTACTAAGAAAACATGTATTCTGAAAGTTCTAAAAAAACGGTGTAATTAGTCCTGGATGTGTTCTAAATGGTTCTGGAAGTGTTCTAAATGGTTCTGGAAATGTTATAAATGATTCTGGGCTTTATTAGTTTATCCTGGATTGTATTCAAATATTCTAAAACTCCTAAAACTGTTTTAAATAGTCTAGGAAGTGTTCTGAATGATTCTGGGCTTTATTAGTTTATCCTGGATGGTATTCAAAAATTCTAAAACTTTTAAAACTGTTCTAAATTGTCTAGGAAGTATTCTAAATGATTCTGGACATTTATTGTTTATCCTGGATCGTATTCGAAAATTATAAAACATATTCTAAAACTTCTAAAACTGTTCTAAATATTCCTGAAAATATTCTATATGTATTGTCCAGAATATATACGAATCTGGAAAATCTATACATGAATTATATTTACTAAGAAAACATGTATTCTGAAAGTTCTAAAAAAACGCTCTAAGTAGTCCTGGAAGTGTTCTAAATGGTTCTGGAAATGTTATAAATGATTCTGGGCTTTATTAGTTATCCCTGGATTGTATTCAAATATTCTAAAACTCCTAAAACTGTTCTAAATAGTCTAGGAAGTGTTCTAAATGATTCTGGGCTTTATTAGTTTATCCTGGATTGTATTCAAAAATTCTAAAACTTTTAAAACATGTTCTAAATTGTCTAGGAAGTATTCTAAATGATTCTGGACTTTATTTGTTTATCCTGGATCGTGTTCGAAAATTATAAGACATATTCCAAAACTTCTAAAACTGTTCTAAATATTCCTGAAAATATTCTATATGTATTGTCCAGAATATATACGAATCTGGAAAATCTATACATGAATTATATTTACTAAAAAAACATGTATTCTGAAAGTTCTAAAAAAACGCTCTAAGTAGTCCTGAAAGTGTTCTAAATGATTCTGGACTTTACTAGTTTATCTTAGGTCATATTTAAAATTCTAAAACCTCAGAAACGGTTCTAAGTAGTCCTAGAAGCATTATAACAAGTTCTGGACATTAATGGTTTATTCGGGATCGTATTCAAAAATTCTAAAACTTCTAAAACTGTTCTAAATAGTTCAGGAAGTATTCTAAATCGTTCTAAACTTTATTAGTTAACCTTGGATCCTATTCAGAAATTATAAAACTTCTAAAACTGTTCTAAATATTACTAAAAATATTCTAAATGGTTCTGGACTTTACTATAGTTTATCCTGGATCGTATTCTAAAATTCAAAAAATCTTTTAAAATTCTTAAAACTGTATTAAAACGTCCTGGAAGCATTCTAAATAAGTCTGTAATTTACTAGTTGATCTTGGATCACATTATAAAATTCTAAAAATCTTATAAAACTTATAAAACCGTTCTAAATAGCCCTGGAAGTATTTTAAATGAATCTGGATTTTACTAGTTTAACCTAGTTAGTATTCCAAGATTCTAAAATTTTTTCTAAAACTAAAACTGTTTAAAATAGTCCTGGAATGATTCTAAATCGTCATCTGTACTTTACTAGTTCATCCTGGATCATATTATAAAATTCTAAAAAAATTTATAAAACCTCTAAAACCGTCGTAAATAGTCCTGGAAGTATTCTAAATAAATCTGCACTTTATTAGTTTAATTTGGATCGTATTCCAAAATTATAAAAAATAATCAGAAACTTCTAAAACTGTTTTCTAAATAGTCCCGGAACCATTCTAAATGGTTCTAAAATCGTTCTAAACCGATTTCTTCTAGTCCTTCCCACTTCTAAAACGATTCCGAACAGTTCTAAACCGTTCTAAGGACTGTTCCAAACAAATTCCGAACCATTTCTCTATATATCTCTCACTCTGTATTACAACGATCGTATGCGCTCTCTTCGTCGCACTCACGAGTTATCCCTATACATATAGTTTATTCGAATATTCGAACGAGTGACGTCACGCGCTAAAAATACCCCCGGATCATCCCCCATTAATATTTCCAGGATTTACCGGCTATTTATATCATCCCTTTACCCTTTACCCCGTTGCGAAATCGATCGGTGCAAATTAACCTTGAAATTTAACCCCGAACGAAAAATTTTTAACTAAATATAAAAATAAATAAAGGCGTTTTAGGGGTAGTTTTCGCACCCCCCGCAGTGTCTGGTTCGCTTCGATCCCTCGCGAGATTTCTCCCCGCTTTTCCTATACACTTTTCTTCATCCCCTAACGCTCTATTTTTCTTCTTTCATCATTCTACACCCTCTCCCGCTTCGAATCGAAAACTACCCTTATTGCGGTATTAACCCGATCGACTTTTTCCGATAATACGGGACGTAATTAAACTCGCCGGAGATTATTTCAACCCCTATTCACGCGCGGAATTCAACGAACAACCCCTTATTAACATCCCTCTTACCAGAGAACAGTTTTTCTTTAAATAAGGAGATGGTGGTGGGGGGTGTTAATTGTGGATACCTATTCGAATTACGCCAACCCCTATTTGCATTTTGATATGAAGAGACTAAACTACCCTTATTATGCGGTTAATCAGTTAAAGGGGTGTGTACACGAGGAAATGTAATTAAATCATCCCCTCGACACTCGGAAGAATCTGCACTTTGGGGGTACTATAGACGAATAAATACAGGGTGATTCGCGAAAATTCTCCATACAAAATTCTTCTCTAATCGAATCATAAATATTCCTAAAGGGGTAGTTACGTTGAACCTACTATATAAATTTATACAGGGTGATTTTCACCTGTACCTCTAAGGGTGGTTTTTAATCTACTCCTACAGAATTGTTCACCCTAATTTACCCTTAAATGTTCATAAAACATACCGAAACGTCACGAAGCGATTATATTGAACAGACTATATACGATTATACAGGGTGATACCAGAAAATTTGTTCCATCTTATACCTTTAAAATTGTATACAGGGTGAGTCGCGAAAACGTATTCCTCTTACATTTAAAACATTTTACATACAGGGCGATTCCCTAAAATTCTTCACTAATAACTTAAGGGTTTTATACAGGGTGATTCACGATAATTCTCTATACAATTCTTCTCTAATCGAATCATAAGGGTTGGTCGAATTCACGTCACGGGGTAGTTACATTTAAGCTACTATATACATTTATACAGGGTGATTTTCACAAACATATTCCTGCTGTACCTCTAAGGGTGGTTTTTAATCTATTCCTACAGAATTGTTCACCCTAATTTACCCTTAATTGTTTATAAAACATACCGAAACGTCACGAAGCGATTATATTGAACAGACTATATACGATTATACAGGGTGATTCCAGAAAATATGTTCCTCTTTTGCACCTTTAAAATTGTATACAGGGTGATTATTCCCTAAAACTAAACTCGTGTGGGGTGAATAACTATGTAAAATATACAACAGGTTACCTTGTAATTTTTTTTCCCTGATCCGAGTAGGCTTTGTAGTGACTAATGTCCCGGAGAAAAGGGTCCGGGGGGAGACTACCCTTATAATAGGGGTAGATTCGTCTTCGGTGATGGCTCGACGGGATATTGTTTGAATAATTAATAGTCCGAAGACGATGACCGTTATTCACTCCTGCCGGCTTATAAGTCAACAGTCGGTTTATATTTTTACTCGTCCACCCTGTATACCTACGATGTTGTACAGGGTGGCCCATTGTGAAAATTGTATTTTTTTCGGAAAATCGCTCGAAAACGCCGATTTTTATATCGAGGGGACGTATTTTGACGTTAAATGCGTTATAATATTTTTTCACCCCTTCGCGTAGCAACCCCAACCCTTAAAAAATCGGTAGGGAATGTGGGTCGTGTAACATATCATTAGAAAGGTTATTTTTTTCTGATAATAACAAAATAGGATTCATTAAAATCCGTCCGTTCGTTCTCGAAATATTTACCTTTAAAGATTTTATCAAAATTTCTTTTTCAATGGGCCACCCTGTATAAAACGTGCACTTTGTTATATTCGTTTGTATGTTGTATTTTCCGATTGTTTATTACGTTAAAATCGAGGTTGCCGGGAGTTTTCGTATAGGGAATTTTCGGTGTTGCCGAATCGCCGGAAAATTCCCGGTTTCGCTGAAATTAATATTTTGAAAAAATCCGGCAACCGCGCATTAAAGAATTTAACATATTTGCTTGCTAAATCTAATCCACTACTGTTTTTTAATTAATTTATGTACTTTACATTTGTATTTGTCTTGTTATAACACTTTTCTGATTATACAGAGTGTCTCATAAGTTGGATTTTTTTTAACTGCGTATAGATCATTTAATTCTAAGCGACTTTTTCGAGTAATTTTTTTTATTATTTTGGAAAATAGGAGAGAATTTTCAATTCAACAATCGAAAAATTAATTTTTGGCATTAATTATTTTTTGACACCTTCGAAATTTTCGAAATTTAAAGAAATTTTAAAAATTTCCATCTTTCTTATTTTCCAGAATAATAAAAAAAATACTTAAAAAAGTTGCTTAGAATTAAAAGATCTATACACATTTAAAAAACGCATCAACTTGTGAGACACCCTGTATAATTCACTAAAATTCTGTATAGCACTATGTATTTCCCTTTATTCTAACTGAACTTCCCCTAAACTTAGTACCGATTAGAATCTTATTCGATTTCCATCCATTTACATTATACAGGGTGCGTCGCGAATACACACCTTTCCCAACAAGTGTATAAAACGGATATTTGAGCACTTTTCTCGCTTCCAAACAGGACTACCCTGTATATTTACGTCGCATTGGAATCTCCTCGACGAGCCGATTCCAACGAGATGTCACACTCCATACTTCCGACGTAAATTTACTTTAGTATATACAGGTTGTCCCAAATAAAAAAATGCCTAATTCTCGTCCAACCGGAAATCGCTTCAAACGGCTTCAAATATCCGACTTATACAGCGCGACGCGCCCTATTTACGCAACATTATTACAATTATTAATGTGGTACCACTGTTTTTTTTTTTCGGTTCCAGCAGTACTTCAACGCGCACCCGTTGGAGCAGACGCCGAGCACGTGCACGTACTCGTCGGTCGGCCAGCACGAGCTCTACCCGTTGTGACGGCACGGCGGGACGTCGCGACGCCCGGCGTCGTCGCCCAACATGTCGCCGCCGTCGGGACGCCGGTCGCTCAGGTCGTGCTCGCCGTCGCCCAGCGCCCTCAGGCTAGCCTAAAGACGAGGAAATCGTCTGGTTGGCGCCGGAAAATGGCGCCGAAAAATGGCGCCGAAAAATGGCGCAGTCGGCGGTGGAAAGGGCGAAGTTGGCTGCGAAAATGGCGGGTTATCGACGAGAAGAAGGGTAGAAAAAAGTGAAGTAGGCGCCGAATCAGTCGGGTAGAACGTAGTTGGCGTTGAAAATGGCGGAATATAGTGAAGTAGGCGCCGAAAGTGACGAGATAATGGTTGGAAAGAGTGAAGTTAGCGTCAAAAATGGCGGTTAAACTTTGATTGGCGTTGAAAATGGCGGAATAAAGTAAAGTAGGCGCCGAAAATTACGGGTAAAAAGTAGATGGCGTTGAAAAGAGGGTAGTTAGCGTTAAAAATGGCGGGAAAATGGCGGGTAAACCGTGAATGGCGTTGAAAATGGCGGAATAAAGTGAAGTAGGCGCCGAAAATTACGAGTAAAACGTAGATTGCGTTGAAAAGAGTGAAGTTAGGGTCAAAAATGGCGAGAAAATGGCGGATAAAACGTGATTGGCGTCGAAAATGGCGGAATAAAGTGAAGTAGGCGCCGAAAATGTCGGGTAAAACGTAGGTCGACTTGAAAAAAGTGAAGGTAGCGTTAAAAATGGCGGGTAAAACTTGATTGGTGTCGAAAATGGCGGAAAAAAGTGAAGTAGGCGCCGAAAATTACGGGTAAAACGTAGATGGCGTCGAAAAGAGTGAAGTTAGCGTCAAAAATGGCGGGAAAATGGCGAGTAAAACGTGATTGGCGTCGAAAATGGCGGAATAAAGTGAAGTAGGCGCCGAAAATTACGGGTAAAACGTAGATGGCGTCGAAAAGAGTGAAGTTAGCGTCAAAAATGGCGGGAAAATGGCGGGAAAATGGCGAGTAAAACGTGATTGGCGTCGAAAATGGCGGAATAAAGTGATGTAGGCGCCGAAAATGTCGGGTAAAACGTAGATGGCGTTAAAAAGAGTGAAGTTATCGTCAAAAATGGCGATAAAATGGCGGGTAAAACGTGATTTGCGTTGTAAATGGCGCAATAAAGTGAAGTAGGCGTCGAAAATGTCGGGTAAATCGTAGATGGCGTTGAAAAGAGTGAATTTAGCACCAAAAATGGCGGGTAAAGCGACGAAAATGGCGGAAAAAAAAGCGAAGTAAGCGCCGAAAAATGACCAGTAAAACGTAGCTGGCGTTGAAAAGTGTCAAATTGGCGTCAAAAAAAAAGAATCATCCTGTATACATAATAATAATAATAATTATAAATAAAAATAAGCGAATCTAATCGATGTTATCCATTATATGTAACTAATTAGTTTTCCATCTCGTTTGTATTATATTAAAAACTTCGGAGCTCTCTATTTTTGATATAAACGTGACCTCGACTCCCAAGTTTCTATACGTTCTCTATAACTTTATATTATACAGGGCGTCCCAATGAAAAGCAACCCATTTTCTCAGCTTATAATTTTTAAACGGCTTAGTTTTAATGACTAAGTTTTATTAGAGTAAGACAAAAATGATGTATTACCAGTATACAGGGTGTTTTACCAAAATCGCCTTTCTTAAATTCGCAATAACCAAGTTTTATTCAAAACATCAAGCTGATTAAATGGGCTACTTTTCGTTGGGACACCCTGTATTTCTTATAGAACCATGAATAGGGGTATAATACTAATAAATTCTGTGTGTTTTTACAATGTATTAGCTAAGTATATACGGGGGGGAAAGATCTACGCTTTTTTAAAGAGTAAAAAAAAAATAATACTAATAATCGATTGTACGTTGTAAATAAATGTATCGATTTATCGGAAATCGATTTTATTATAACCGACTCGCCCCCGATGAAAATTAATTACCATACAAAACGGGTTGATTTACGTGGAATTGATCGATGAAATCCTTTGGAAATTGTACATAATAATATACAGGGTGGTTCTGAAATGAGTGGTCGAACATTGGGAGGAAGTAGAGTGTTTCAAAATATGACAAAACTTAAATGTCATTTTATCGAAATGTCGAATTTTTGAAAGAATTTATTCCTACTAGTTTTTTAAAGATGACAAAATAGTTTAATAATTTTGAGTATTAGAATTTTAAAAGTAATTTTTCGTGAAAACGGTTCGCTTTACAGAAAATCAACAAGTATACCTTTTTTATGTAAAAAACTTCATATTTTCATATTCTTTAAACGAATCAATAGAAAAGGTTAAAATAAAAAAGTTAGGTTAGAATTACTCCACAAACCCCCCATTTTAACCCACCCCTGGACAACTTTTTGAACCCTATTAAACAGCACCGTAAGACATTTCATTTGCTTAGTACTTGTACAAAATTTCATCATTTTATCTTCACTATTAACGAAATTATTAATAAAAATCCATCTTCAAGAATCCATCTTTAACACCCTGTATAGCGATAACCAATGACATTTCGATAAAATGACATTTAACTTTTCGTCATATTTTGACGTTCTCTACTCGCTCCCAAAGTTTGACCAACTTATTTCGGAAACACCCTGTATATATTCCATTTACCACGAACTGTGATATTAAATCGTAAGTCAATAATAAAATTATTGCGTATATAAATTGAATGTAAACTTTTAGCGATTTGTGTTTCGTATATAATTGTGCATATATTTGTTGTATAGGTAGATTATATATTATATTTTTTATGTTGATTTTTTCGTTTTTTGGGAATTATAATTAATGTTGTTAAATGATGGGGAAAATAAATACGAGAGAATCTAAATTAGTCTATGTACCTGTTTCGATGTACGAAAAATCAATTGCAAGAGTATAATTTAAGTAGTTTTTTTTTTATGTAAACAGCCGATATAAAGAAAAATCTAAGAATTTTCTAAAATTGTACACTGTAGAAAGTTCTATTGCATTTACAAAAAATACCTAATTAGGGCTGTTTTTCACAAAACTTGACAACATTCCATTAGGGAAAAATGCACGAAAACATAGAAATTTTAGCTACACTTGGCAACATATTGCATTAGCGATAAATCCATAAGTACACCGAAAGTTTCCTAAACTTGGCAACATTGTATTAGCAAAAAATCTTTTTCAGCAAATTTTTCACAAGTTGCCAAAACGGTTTGTAAAAAAAAACAAAATATATCGAAATTTTTGTTAAAATTGGTAACACTGCATTAGCAAAAATTTCCTAAATATACAGCGAAATCTATTTTTAGAATCGTATAGATAAAAATATAAAAGTTTAAACCGGTATTTTCAAACAATAGAAGAAATAAACTTTAAATTAGAAAGAAATATTAACTCACCTATTTTGTTGTCGAAAAATCTTGAAGGTCATCGTAATTGTTCGTTAATAATCCCATTAAACGAGTGTAGCATGTCCAATACTGCAATTAATTGTTCCAGAACATCACTATCACTATAACGAACAAGAACTAACTAAACACTAATAACACTGAGAACTGAAAACAATCAAAATAAATCACTAAAGTTTAATTACAAAAATCTATTTAATTTAACCCCGACGTTATAAAGAAAATAATACAATTCGAACTAGAAAACAATCGGTATCGGTAAAGTTTCGGAAAACTGGAAGACGGAGGGGGAAATTTTCGCTCGATGATAAATACACCTTATCAGTTTTTTTTTTAATTAAAATTCCGATAAGCTGACTATTCAGGCCAGGATTGTATTCGCTCTTTTTATACAAGGTGTTCCTAAATATCGTGTACATCCGAAAGGGGGTGATTCCTTGGATTATATTATGACTAAAAGTTCATATGAACATCTACAGGGTGTTGAAATTTTATTTTTTTTTGGTTTTTTCTTTGCAGCTCCTGCACTTTTTGTGATATTTAGGTCAGATTTTGAATCTAGATTGCTTTATAGGGCACACATTATAGGGTATGTCAGATGGTTGTTGAATTCTACTGGGTGATATTTTTTTAGGGGTCACGTACCCTTTTTCCCCCCGAACTTTTTTACTGTGCGCCGCTGGTAGATTCCTAAATACAAAATTAATTGTCTGTTTTGTTTAGAAACTTTTTTATTTTTAAACTTTTTTCGTTTCTGTGACCGTTATCGAGAAAAAAATTAAAAACGATTTTCTGTACAAATGATTTATTTTACAAATCAAAAACCCTAAATAATATTTATTAAATTACATTATAATAAATGTTGAAAGTGACCCCCTCCTACTCAAATTATACTTTATACCCTATATCCTATACCTAATTTGAGCTAAATATCTCAAAAACTGCAGAAGCTCTAAAAAAGAAACAAAAAAAAATCTTAAAATTTCAACACCCTGTAGATGTTCATATGAACTTTTAGTCATAAAATAAACCAAGGAATCACCCCCTTTCGGATGTACACGATATTTAGGAACACCCTGTATTTATGTCTAATGGCCCTATTTTGTTTATTATAATTTTTTTTAGAAAAATAAAATCTCCGAATCGGTCTCAAATTATGCAAATTACCACCCATAGAATTTAGTGCCATAAATTCGAGAACACTCTGTATATATTTTTTTGAATGATTTAATTCTCCTTTTTAACATTTTCCATCACCTCTTGTTAATATTAAATTAAATTCAGCAGGGATTAAACTTAATCTATTTTGTGTATTTATTTTTAAAAGTTGGTTACAATCGGGACTTTAAGGTGCGTTCGATGATACATAAACGAAAACATAAATTGACATTAATGACATTTCGTATGACAGAAGTTTAATAGAGGTGCGTGAATCGATTGTTTGGTGTAGAGATGCAGTAACGACCGTTACAAAATAACTGTTACTTATTAGATATCGTTTACCCGATAACCCTACTCTATTCTACTCTATTTTACTCTAATCTAATTGATTTTTCGTACGTATATCGATTCGATTGTGCTAAATAAATACCTTTATTATTCCTTCGGTGTATCATCAAAACGATCCCGAATGATATTTTTTTTTTTCGAATTTCGTGTCGAGTCAATTAAATTCGAAATCGGCCGCGGGTTTTTTTTTGCGCTAAGAAAAAAAAAATCGACTTTTTGGTGATTCCCCGGCGGTAGAAAATAGAAAAAAAAAATGTCAAATGCCGATTCTAATCTTATATATTCTACATAAAATAAATTATATACGGTCTTCTAGTCAATTGAAATCTTTTTAAATCTTAAGAACTTTTGTATATTCTAATGAGAAGTTGATTTGTGTACCTTTCGTGTATTTACCTAATTAAAATTCTATTGTATGTTGATTGTTTAAATAAATAAATAAATAAATAAATAAATTTAAAAGTGTTTCCTGAATTTTCGTCGAGTTTTGCTGGGAAATTTGCAATCCCACCGCAATATCACTCTTTCTTTTTCCTTTATACGAGACTAATAATTGAAGTTAGAAAGTCTTTGTTGCACCCATATAAACTGTATTACGAGGGTAGGATGAAAAGTTCTCGGTCTGATATATTTAGAACTGTCTAGAATAATCTAGAATCCTCCATAATCATTTAGAAATATCTCTAGAACCATTTATACAGCTCCAGAATCGTTTAGAAATATCTAGAACCATTTATAAAGCTCCAGAATCATTTAGAAATATCTCTAGAACCATTTATAACGCTCCAGAATCATTTAGAAATATCTAGAACCATTTATAAAGCTCCAGAATCATTTAGAATTATCTAGAACAATCTAGAATGCTCCAGAATCATTTAGAAATATTTCTAGAACCATTTATAACACTCCAGAATCATTTAGAAATATCTAGAACCATTTATAAAGCTCCAGAATCATTTAGAAATATCTAGAACCATTTATAAAGCTCCAGAATCATTTAGAAATATCTCTAGAACCATTTATAACACTCCAGAATCATTTAGAATTGTCTAGAACAATCTAGAATGCTCCAGAATCATTTAGAAATATCTAGAATCATTTATAAAGCTCCAGAATCATTTAGAAATATTTCTAGAACCATTTATAACGCCCCAGAATCATTTAAAAATATCTAGAACCATTTATAACGCTCCAGAATCATTTAGATGAACTGTTAGAATCATTTATAAGCACTCCATAGTCATTCAAAATGCTTCAGAATCATTTAAAAATGTCCATAATCATTTAGAACGATTCAGAATCATTTAAAACTGTCTCGAGCCATTTAGAAACTATTTAGAACTGTTTAGAACAATCTAAAAAGCTCTTGAAACATTTAGAACTGTCTAGAATCTAGAATCATGTTCACTTAAGAATTATTTAGGACTGTTCAGAACCATTTAGAACACTCCATAAAGTCATTTAAAACTGTCGAGAACCATTTAGAACGCCTCAGAATCAATTTAGAACTGTCTCGAACTAAATATTTCGACTTATTAATAAGTATAATGTAATTTTTCAACAAAGAAATCGCGGTAATTCTTGCCAAGTTGAGAACTTTTCGCCTTACCCTCGTACAATAAAACCATATACTTGCGCAGCACAACATTGGCTGTGCAACCGAGGTAAGAGGCCAATAAAAAAATAACTGTCACATGTCAAAACGACTAAACGCTACAAAATGGGAAAACCTGTCCGAATAACCCCAACAGTTCAGATCGTATTAGGTTAGAATCAGCAAGAAAAAGAAGAATTTGCTTACGTCAATATGTCATTCGATCAACGTCAAATTGGACTTTTGCTAAAAGTGTAAGAAGTAAACTGGCCGGATGCGACATAACGTAAGAGGCCATGTAACTAATAGATGGGAAGAAGAAGAAATAGAAACGTCAAATTGGTGAAATTGGTAAATAAACGTAGTAAAAATGAATATTTTACCAAAGAAAAGGTACCAAAACATCCACATAACGCAGAATAATGAATAATTAATTTAATTCTTCGATTCCAGATGGCACGTACGCACGAGAGAGAACATAGCGCGAGTAAGAAAGGACGAGGCCAAAGCCCTAGAAGAACAAAAAGCCATCGAAGAACGAATAAAACTAGCCGTAAACGCGACAAATTCCCCCAAAAAAACTCCCCAAATTAACCGCCGATTTTCCAGGAACGCGAATCCAGAAGGTCCTTCCTGTTGAAACGAAGCCGCTCCTCCGCCAATTCCGCCTCTAACTTCACAACAACCCCCCAACAGGGATCATCTCAGCATGTAAACCTCTTCGAAGAGCTCGAAGAGGGCGTGGCGGAGCAAAAGGAAACCAACAAAAACCACGAACAGGAGGCGAAAGAGGAGAAGGAGAAGTACGAGAAGCAAATCGGCTACCTAACCTACCTCGGTCAAGACACCAACGAAGCCTCGGGCAAGAAGAGCTGGTACGATGTGGCCCCCGAGAGGTCCACCGAACGAGCAGAAATCGCCCTAAAAAGCAAGTTAAGAGAAGATCCTTTGAACGAGATAAGAAAACACACCGCTCGAGTCGATGTAAGCGCAAAAACGAAGCCTTCGATGGGCGAGAAAACGCGCGAAAAATTCAAACGGAGCGAGTCGAGATCGAGACAACGCGAGTCTGAGGATGAAGCTGAAGAAACGGAGAAACGTCGAAGGATCGAATTGATGCGAACGAAACGATTGAAACGGGAGAACGAGGAACGATTAAGGACCGAAGCTTTGCTGGCCAAAATTCGAGGGGATGATAAAGAGCAGCCGAAGGAAGTGAATGGCTTTAGAGCGAAGTATAATTCTCAGTTCAATCCGTATTTGGCTAAACAAAATTATAGTAAATAAAATAAAACGGTTTATATGAAACCAGTTAGACTAAACAGTTATTTTGGACGGTCTAGAACGCTCCGGTATCATTTCAAAACTGTCTAGAACCGTTTAGAACACTTTATAGTCATCTAGAAAGCTTTAGAAGCATTTAGGATTGACTAGAACCATTTACAACGCTCCAGAATCGTTTAGAACTGTCTAGTAGAGCCATTTAGAAGGTTTCAGAACCATACTAAACGCTCTAGAAGTCATTTGAGAACGCTCCATAGTCTTTTAGAACGCCCCAGAACCATTTATAACTGTCAATAAAAATTATAAAAATCATTTAGAACGCTCCAGAATCACTAAGAACTATCTAGAACAATCTAGAATGCTCCAGAATCATTTAGAACTGTCTAGATCAATCTAGAACGCTCCAGAATCATTTAGAACTGCCTAGACCCATTTTAAACGCTCCATAGAACCGTTTAGAACTCTTCAAAACTATTTAGAATGCTCGAGAACCATTTAGAACGCTTCAAAATCATTCAAAATGGTCCGTAGTAATTTAGAATGCTCCAGAAATCATTTAAGAATGCTCCAGAAAAAGGATTTAAAAAGGAAAAACGAGGAACGATTAAGGATCGAAGCTCTACTATCTAAAATTCGAGGCGATATTAAAGATCCGCCAGAGGAAACTCAAAACTTTAGAGTGAAATATAATTCTCAATTCAATTAGAACTGCCTAGAACCATTCAAAACGCTCAATAGTAATTTAGAACTCTCCATAGTAATCAAAGAACGATCCAGAACTATCTAGAACCATTTAGACCGCTTCAAAACTATTTAAAATGTTCCAGAACTGTTTAGAACAGTCTAAAAACATTTAGAACCCTCCAGAATCACTTACAACTGTCTAGAACAAAGTAGCATGCTACAGAATCATTTAGAATGCTCCATAGTAATTTAAAATGCTCCAAAATTGCTCCAAAATCATTTAGAACAGTCTAGGGAAATTTATAACATTTCAGAATCATTTAAAAATGTCTAGAACTATTTAGAACTATCAAAAACCATTTAGAACGCTTCATAATCATTCAAGTTATTTATAAGAAACCATTTAGAATGCTTCAGAACCAGTTAGAAAGCTCCATAGTCATTTTGAACTGTCTAGAACGCTCCGGAATCATTTAGAATTGTCTACAACTATTTAGAACTGTCTTAAACCAATAAGAACGCTCCATGGTCATCTAGAATCCTCCAGAATCATTTAAAACTGTCTAGAACCATTTAGAAACGTCTAGAACCATTTACAACGCTCCATAATCATTTCGAACTCTCCAGAATCACTTAGAACTGTCTAGAACAAACTAGAATACTCCAGAATCATTTAGAACTATCTAGAAACGTTTTAAAAAGGAAAAACGAGGAACGATTAAGGACCGAAGCTCTACCATCCAAAATTCGAGGCAATAATAAAGACCCGCCGGAGCAAACTCAAAACTTTAGAGCAAAGTATAATTCTCAATTCGATCCTTATTTGGTTAAACTAAATTATGACAATTAAAAAAACCTATTTATAACCTAATTTTATACCTATTCATACTAAATCTCGTTTTCTTTGCTGTATTCCTCTTGAGATTTCTTAGCTTCCAGTTCTTTTAGTTGCTCCAGAGTGAGCAGGGATACCCCCAATTGGTCTTCTCTAGTGAAGGGCTGGGCCATTTGTCTCAACCAACGTTTCGCGATCTACGAGTAGATACAGGGTGTTAATTAATTATATTATTTAGTGTATAAGTTTTATTTAATGGTTTGAATAAACCTTTTTCCCGAAATTAGTACGGTAGATTTGCTACTAGAGGCAGCACTTGCAGCATAGGGATACTAGGGATGCTTAATACGAGGGTAGGATGAAAAGTTCTCGGCTTGAATCGTCTACAACGCTTCATAGTCATTTAGAACGATCCAGAATCGATAAGAACTGTATCCACACAATCTAGAACGCTCCATAGTCATTTTGAACTGTCTAGAACGCTCCAGAATCATTTAAAACTGTCTAGAACGCTCCAGAATCATTTAGAACGGTCTGTAGAACCATTTGGAACGCTCCATAGTTAATTAGATTACTCCAGAATCATTTAGAACTGTCTAGACCAATCTAGAATGCTCCAGAATCATTTAAAACTGTCTGTAGAACCATTTGGAACGCTCCATAGTTAATTAGAATACTCCAGAATCATTTAGAACAGTCTAGGGCAATTTAGAACATTCCAGAATAATTTTAAAATGTCTATAACAACCATTTAGAACGATCCAGAATCATTTAGAGCTATCTAGAACGCTCCAGAATCATTTAGAACTATCTAGAACAATCTAAAATGCCCCAGAATCATTTGGAAATGTCTATAGAACCATTTGGAACGCTCCATAGTTAATTAGAATACTCCAGAATAATTTAGAACAATCTATGGCAATTTAGAACATTCCAGAATCATTTTAAAATGTCTATAACAACCATTTAGAACGATCCAGAATCATTTAGAGCTATCTATAACGCTCCAGAATCATTTAGAACTATCTAGACCAATCTAGAATGCTCCAGAATCATTTAAAACTGTCTGTAGAACCATTTGGAACGCTCCATAGTTAATTAGAATACTCCAGAATCATTTAGAACAGTCTAGGGCAATTTAGAACATTCCAAAATCATTTTAAAATGTCTATAAGAACCATTTAAAACGCTCCAGAATCGCCGGTATTTCATCATCGCCACGCCCGAAAACCTTTCACATCACCCTCGTATTCGGTACTAGGATTAAAAAAAAAAGGGGCTCATTGTACTAGCTAATAACTAGCTTCTAGTCGTCTTACCTGCACGGCCTCCTCGGTGGACAAATTACAATAGGAATCCTTCAGGTGTTCCTGGATCCATTTGGGCAATTTGGACCGTTTATCGGACCTGGAGAACCTTTTATCGGCGAATATCATTATGCCGTAATCGGTCTTGCCTCTGATGGCCCTTCCGACGCATTGGGCGGCGTGTCGCATCGCATCGAACGTCAGAAAATCGTTTTCTTTTATCTAACAGAAAACAAAAAACAACGGTAATAAGATGATGATGATGATTAATAATAATAATAATTTGCGTGAATTTAGTACACGAGGATAGGAAGAGAAAAGTTATCGGACTGAACCATTTAGAACGATGTAGAACTGTCCAGAACCATTTGCGGCGCTCCAGAATCATTTAGAACTGTTCAGAATGCTCCAGGATTAATTAGAACTGTTTAGAGCACTTCAGAATCAATTAGAACAGTTCAGAATGCTCCAGAATCAATTTGAACTATTTAGAACAATCCAGAAACAATTAAAACTGTGTAGAACCATTTGCGGCGGTCTAGAATCATTTAGAACTGTTCAGAATGCTTCAGAATCAATTAGAACTGTTTAGAGCACTTCAGAATCAATTAGGACTGTTCAAAACGCTTCAGAGTCAATTAGAACTGTTCAAAACGCTCCAGAATCAATTAGAATTATTTAGAACACTCCAGAACCATTTAGAACAGTTCAGAATGCTCCAGAAACAATTTGAACTATTTGGAACGATCCAGAAACAATTAAAACTGTCTAGAACCATTTGCGGCGGTCTAGAATCATTTAGAGCTGCTTAGAACTGTCTAGAACACTTCGGAATCAATTAGAACTGTTCAGAATGCTCCAGAATCAATTTGAACTATTTAGAACAATCCAGAATCATTTAAAACTAGAACTAAATATTTCGACTAAATAAGAAGAATAATGTAATTTTTTCAATTGAAAATGGTGGTCATTCGTTGTCAGACCAAAGACTCTTTTCACCTTTCTCTTAGAATCAATTAGAACGGTTTAGAACACTCCCGAATTAATTAGCTTTGTTCAAAGCACTCCAGAGTCATTTCGGGCGCTCCAGAATCAATTAGAACTGTTCAAAATGCTCCAAAATCAATTAGAACTATTTAGAGCACTCCAGAACCATTTAGAACAGTTTAGAATGCTCCAGAATCAATTAGAACGGTTTAGAACACTCCCGAATCAATTAGCCTTCATTTCAGCGTTCAAAGCATTCTAGAGTGATTTGGGACGCTGCAGAATTAATTAGAACTGTTCAGAATGCCCCAGAATCAATTAGAACTGTTTAGAGCGCTTCAGAATCAATTAGAACTGTTCAAAACGCTCCATTATCAATTAGAACTGATTATAGCACTCCAGAATCATTTAGAAGAGTTCAGAATGCTCCAGAATCAATTTGAATTGTTTAGAGCACTTCAGAATCATTTAGGACGTTCCAGAATCAATTAGTAGAATTAAGAAGAACTAACAAGGATTAAGAATTAGTAGAATTAATTAGAACTGTTCAGAAAATGCTCCAAAATCAATTACAACTGTCTAGAACGCTCCAGAAACAATAAAACCTGTTCAGAGCACTTGAGAATCATTTACTACGCTCCAGAATAAATTAGTACTGTTTAGAACACTCCAGAATCGATTAGAACCATCTAGAACGCCCCAGAATCGTTTTAGAACCGTTTCGAACTAAACATTTCGACATAACAACAAAGAAAAACGTAATTTCCCAACTGAAAATCGCCGGTCTTTCTCTCATTATCAGACCGAGAAAACTCTTATCCACCTTCTTACTCTTAAACGTACTAACCTGGAATTGATCGCGCAAATAATCCAAGCGGGCCTTGAGTATACGCGATTGCGTGTACACGTAGGGGATGCCGAACATCAAGACGGCCCTGCCCAAATGATGGTCGAAATCCACGCCTTCTGAGACCTTTCCTCGGGCCACCGAAAGCAGGACTGCGCCCCTGCCCGATTCGCACGCCTAGAAAATGAACATATTGTACAGGGTGGCCAAATAATAAGGATGGCTCTCGGCCATATCTCGCAAACTAATTGAAAATCGGTTCAGCCGTTTAAAAGTTATTAACATTTATTTGGCAAAATATTCAAACCACCCCCCACCGCTTTATTTTAAAAGATAGAGTCAAAAATATATAACAAAAAATATTCGAAATTATCTTAACTATCAAAACAAAACACGTTTTTGATACCTTTATTTAGGAACATTTTGAAAAAAATGACTTTTCAAAATCAAGATGGCGGATACTCCCCCTAGCGGCCATTTTAGAGACCTGAAAATTATTTCCAGCATTTTCTTTTTGCCGATTTAGTCATAAGATTTTTTACCGCAAGTCTCTATGACAATTAGTTTGCGAGATATGGCCGAGAGCCACCCTTATTTTGGCCACCCTGTACAAAAAAAAATTCCCAATAATCACCCCCAATAAATACACACACCGGCTAATTTAAATTTAAAGGAACAGATTGAAAATGTGATATATTTCTATATTTTATTGCCATATAGTCAGTGATGTTAAAATTACTTTATAATATGTAATTAATTACAATTACAATTACTTTTGGCAATTTGTAATTAATTGCAATTACAATTAGAAAATTTGCGAATGTAATTACAATTACAATTACACTCACAATTACTTTGCTTTGGTGTCAGTTTTAAATAATTATTTAGGGATTTGCAATCGGAATTAAACTTTCCACGTATTGAAAATATTAAATAAGTACTTTTGTGTCCAATGTAATTGTAAAATGTAATTGTAACGAAAGGAGTAATTGAATTACAAATGAATTACAATTGAGGAGCTTGCAATTAATTACCGCCTCAATTACAATAAAAGTAATTCAATTACTTTTTCAATTACTTGTAATTAATTACTTAACAACACTGCATATAGTCTATTATCTAGATAGCCATCAAGGTTCCTCCATTTTGATGGCCTGGCGCTTTGAGAGTGCATTGTAAAGCTGGCAACATTGCTTGATATGGTCAATCAAATTCGAAAATTATATTTCGTTTATATTAAATATTTATTCTTATAAGCAAAACATTTTTGAGTGTGTATAGTGTATAGTGTATATGGTAGGATGAACGAGAGTAGGATAAAAAGTTATTGGCCTGAGCCATTTAGAACTGTCTAGAATCATTTAGAACGTTCCAATATAATTTAGAACGCTCCAGAATCATTTAGAATTGTTTAAAGCCATTTAGAACGCTTCAAAACCATTTACAACGCTCCAAAAACAATTAGAACGCTCCCAAATCATTTAGAATTGTCAAGAATCATTTAGAACTATCTAAAATCATTTAGAACGCTCCAAAATCATTTAGAACGTTCAAATATAATTTAGAACGCTCCAGAATCATTTAGAATTGTTTAAAGCCATTTAGAACGCTTCAAAACCATTTACAACGCTCCAAAAACAATTAGAACGCTCCCAAATCATTTAGAATTGTCAAGAATCATTTAGAACGCTCCGAGATAATTTAGAACACTCCAGAATCATTTAGAACGTTCCAAAATTATTTAGAACTGTCTAGAATTATTTAGAGCGTTCAAACATAATTTAGAAGGCTCCAGAATCATTTAGAACTGTCTAAAATCATTTAGAACGCTCCAAAATCATTTAGAACGTTCAAATATAATTTAGAAGGCTCCAGAATTATTTAGAATTGTCTAGAATCATTTAGAACGCTCCGAGATAATTTAGAACACTCCAGAATCATTTAGAACGTTCCAAAATTATTTAGAACTGTCTAGAATTATTTAGAACGTTCAAATATAATTTAGAAGGCTCCAGAATCATTTAGAACTGTCTAAAACCATTTAGAACGCTCCAAAATCATTTAGAACTGTCTAGAATCATTCAGAACGTTCAAATATAATTTAGAAGGCTCCAGAATCATTTAGAACTGTCTAAAACCATTTAGAACGCTCCAAAATCATTTAGAACTGTCTAGAATCATTTAGAACGTTCAAATATAATTTAGAAGGCTCCAGAATCATTTAGAACTGTCTAAAACCATTTAGAACGCTCCAAAATCATTTAGAACTGTCTAGAATCATTTAGAACGTTCAAATATAATTTAGAAGGCTCCAGAATCATTTAGAATTGTCTAAAGCCACTTAGAACGCTTCAAAACCATTTAGAACGCTCCCAAATCATTTAGATTTGTCTAGAATCATTTAGAACGCTCCGAGATAATTTAGAACACTCCAGAATCATTTAGAACGTTCCAGAATCATTTAGAACTGTCTAAAACCATTTAGAACGCTCTAAAACCATTTAGAACGCTCCAGAATCATTTAGAACTGTCTAAAACCATTTAGAAAGCTCCCAAATCATTTAGAACTGTCTAAAACCATTTAGAACGCTCCAAAACCATTTAGAGCGCTCCAGAATCAGTCTAAAACCATTTAGAATGCTCCAAGATAATTTAGAACGCTCCGAAACTGATTCGAGTACGAATCCCACTCCTGAACGGGGACCCCTTTTCATACGTACCATAAACCGTACTACAATAAATTCAGAACATTTAAAACGTACTTTGATGTAGTACATCAGTGCGAAACTGGTCTCGGCCGAATCCTGCGTTTCGATAAACAGCAATTTGTACCTCTGCAGATTATCGATGACCCCCTGATCGTACCAACTGGCTACCACCGATTCCAGGTAGAGGTACGACGTGAAGAAACAGACGATGCCATCGGGCACGTTGGCTGCTATCTAAAAATGTTAAGGGCCTTGATTAATTTAACTTATAAATTATGTTACGGAAAAAATCAGTAAATTAATATTTAAATTCTATGAATTGAGAAACATTTTAACGCTCAAAACACTAAAGACTGTATATTTTTCACTCGTGGAATCCATTATTAATTATGAAATGGTGGTCGGGGGTGGAGCAGGAAAAACATTACTAAGTAAGCTACAAATTGTTCAAAAATGGATTATTAAAATCATGCTGTTTAAAAGAAAATATTACCCAACGAATTTAGTGTTTAATGTTTTAAAGTTTAAAATGTTTTAATGTTTTTAGTGTTTAAATCATTTAGAATTGTGTAGAATCCTTTAGAATGCTCCAGAATCATTTAGAACGTTCCAATATAATTTAGAACGCTCCGGAATAATTTAGAACTGTCTAAAACCATTTAGAACTCTCCAAAACCATTTAGAACTCTCCAAAACCATTTAGAACGCTCCAAAATCATTTAGAACTGTCTAGAATCATTTAAAACACTCCAAAATAACTTAGAACGCTCCAGAATAATTTAGAACTCTCTAAAACCATTCAGAACGCTCCAGAATCATTTAGAACTCTCTAGAACAATCTAGAATGCTCCAGAATCATTTAGAAATGTCTATAGAATCATTTGGAACGCTCCATAGTTAATTAGATTACTCCAGAGCAATTTAGAACAATCTAGGGCAATTTAGAACATTCCAGAATAATTTTAAAATGTCTATAACAACCATTTATAAGGGTGCACACACAGCATTTTAAATGCCATAGTGCACTAAGTAGTAGATAATAGTTTATAGATAATTTTTTATTCATCTATGTATGTACTAATTGCTATAAATTACTAAATAAAAAAATAATAATAATCGAGTGAAATATTTGGATGAATTTTTAGAAGAAAAGTTTATAATGAATATAATTAATTTATATTATTCGGCGTTTCCATCCTGTATGTCCTAAATCTCTTAGTTTTTGAATTACAGGGTGTTACAGTTTTGAAGTATCGGCACTCGATTAATTAACACCCTGTATAAGTAAATAAATAAATAAAATGCGAATTTCGATTGTAATAAAAAGCAGAATGTGCTATCTAAAAATAGAGAAAAAAATAAATAAAATACGAGACGAATAAAGAAGTACTTTTAAAGATTGAAATAGAATAAATTTAATATTTACTTCGACTAGTAGTTGCCCGTAGTTCCTGATCACGGCGTTGTCGTCTCTGGTCTCGAATCGAGATGATATGGCCACTTGATCGTTGCCTTTCGAAACAATCTGTTAAATTATTCGAAAAAAAAAAAATAAGAGTCATTTATTATTCTATTTAAGGATCTAAAGGGGGTCTGAAGAGATGAGAATCAAGAGTCAAGAGAGAGATGAAATGAGAGTCAGGAGGGTTAAGATGAGATTAGATTAGAATCAAGAAAGTTGAGAGTCAGGAGAGTTAAGAAGAGAGTCAGGAGGGTTAAGAAGAGAGTCAGGAGAGTTAAGATGAGATTCAGGAGAGATGAGACGAGATTAGATGAGTCAGAAGAGAGGAGATTAGATGATAATCAAGAAAATTGAGAGTCGGGAGAGATGAAATGAGAGTCAGGAGAGTTAAGAAGAGAGTCGGGAGAGTTAAGAAGAGAGTCAGGAGAGTTAAGATGAGATTTGGGAGGGTTAAAATGAGATTAGATGAGAGCCAGAAGAGAGTAGATTAGATTAATCAGGAAAGATGAGATTAGATTAGAATAAAAAATATGGAGAGTCAAGAGAGTTAAGAAGAGAGTCAGGAGAGTTAAGAAGAGAGTCGGGAGAGATGAAATGAGAGTCAGGAGAATTAAGAAGAGAGTCAGGAGAATTAAGAACAGAGTCAGGAGAGTTAAGAAGAGATTTGGGAGGGTTAAAATGAGATTAGGTGAGTCAGAAGAGAGGAGATTAGATGATAATCAAGAAAATTGAGAGTCGGGTGAGATGAAATGAGAGTCAGGAGAGTTAAGAATAGAGCCAGGAGAGTTAAGAAGAGAGTCAGGAGAGTTAAGATGAGACTTGGAAAGGTTAAAATGAGATTAGATGAGAGCCAGAAGAGAGTAGATTAGATTAATCAGGAAAGATGAGATTAGATTAGAATAAAAAATATGGAGAGTCAAGAGAGTTAAGAAGAAAGTCGGGAGAGATGAAATGAGAGTCAGGAGAGTTAAGATGAGATTCAGGAGAGATGATATGAGATTAGATGAGTCAGAAGAGAGGAGATTAAATGATAATCAAGAAAATTGAGAGTCGGGAGAGATGAAATGAAAGTCAGAAGAGTTAAGATAAGAGAGGAGGTGAGTGATGAAATGAGAGAGGAGATAAGAGAGGAGAGATAAGAAGAGAATCGGGAGATGTAAGATAGATAAGAGATAAGTCTGTAGAGATGAGAATATTCCCTTTAATAATAAAACTCGAATGGTTACTGACTGATTCACTAATTGTTTGTTTTTTTTAATCGACGTTTCGTCTTTCGTGTTTCATCTTCAGTGCCAAATTAGCGAAAAACGCGCTATTTTTTCAATTTTTTCACCTCCGCTCGAACCGAGTCGAAGATTTTATTCACCATTTTTAAACCCGAAGATAAAACAATCCAGCCTTCGAAAATTATATTCTACTAACGTACACACGAAAACAATTCATCCCTCTCTAGTTTCAACCCTCACTTAGTTCAACAATAACAGAATATTGCCTCTCTTAGACCATCTGGAACTCGATTCATTCTCAACTTAAACTTACCATCGGTAACAGACAAGGCCTAGCCAAAGTCATCGTGAACGAAGACATGACGACCGGACGGAAATTCAATATTTTCGGATACATATCCATCGGCGATAAAGTACCAGATGTTATAACCACCGTTTGGAATCTATCGAACACCGGTTTAACGGCTATCGAACAATCCAAGCAACTGCAACATTAGAAAAGAAAAATTGTATTACTAGAATCCAATGAATCGTGTAAGTGTTACAGGTGAAGCTAGATGAACGACTAACGGGTAAAGGGCCAAGTAACCCAAGAAACATGGATTAGAGTAGGTTAGTGTAGGTTTCTTATGCCCGATTTCACCAACCAGTTCTCAAAGTTAGGTAATACCTAAACAGGATTTAGGAATGCCTAAGTACTATTTGCGTTTCACCATGCATTAAGTAATACCTAAAAGTAATAGGAAATGCCTAAAGTTAGGACAGTTCACTGGGCTTGCCTAAAATATTTAGGAAATACTTATGCCCGATTTCACCAACATGTTGTTAGATATTTCCTAACTAGGTAATTCCTGAGGTAGGAATTACTTAAATCGAAAACAAATTGTATTACTAGAATCTAATGAATCGTGTAAGTGTTACAGGTGAAGCTAGATGAACGACTAACGGGTAAAGTGCTGAGTAACCCAAGAAACATGGATTAGAGTAGGTTAGTGTAGGTTTCTTATGCCCGATTTCACCAACCAGTTCATAAAGTTAGGTAATACCTAAACCGGATTTAGGAATTCCTAAGTACTATTTGCGTTTCAGCATGCATTAAGTAATACCTAAAGGTAATAGGAAATGCTTAAAGTTGGGACAGTTCACTGGGCTTGTCTAAAACATTTAGGAAATACTTATGCCGGATTTCACCAACATGTTGTTAGGTATTTTCTAACTAGGTAATTCCTGAGGTAGGAATTACTTAAATCGAAAACAAATTGTATTACTAGAATCTAATGAATCGTGTAAGTGTTACAGATGAAGCTAGATGAACGACTAACGGGTAAAGTGTTAAGTAACCCAAGAAACGTGGATTAGAGTAGGTTAGTGTAGGTTTCTTATGCCCGATTTCACCAACCAGTTCCCAAAGTTAGGTAATACCTAAACAGGATTTAGGAATGCCTAAGTACAATTCGCGTTTCACCATGCATTAAGTAATACCTAGAGGTAATAGGAAATGCCTAAAGTTAGGACAGTTCACTGGGCTTGCCTAAAACATTTAGGAAATACTTATGCCGGATTTCACCAACATGTTTTTAGGTATTTTCTAACTAGGTAATTCCTAAGGTAGGAATTACTTGAATCGAATACTTACCTAAATCGAATTTCACCAACATTAAAAATCCCTTACTAAGAAATACCTTAGGTAAAAATTTGATTTCGACAATTTTTTGAATTTTATTGGTAGCATTGGCTAATTTTGACGTGTAAACCGAATAAGCGGAGATCGAAATTGAATATGTTGAGAGAAAAGAAGAGATGTTGATGATCCGGGCCATCTTTAAACTATGTTAGTTATTTTTAAATCTGCTGAAGATGTATTCTGTACATTATTAGAAAAATAACCTTTCCGATTTGTAAAATATTTCTACATCTTCTTCTCCAGGACAATGGATCTTTACATGCATTTGTACGGTCAATAGTTCCAAAAACTTCCTGTGTATCAAATTAAAAATCATCTTCAATTCTTTCTAATATTTGTAATGCCGTATTTTTATATATCGAAAAAGGCGAAAAAAATCAGTTTCGTCCAGTTTCTAAAAACTCTCCTCCCATTTTAAATTTTCATCTAAAGAGTGTAAAGAGTGTAAAGTGTTACAGGTGAAGCTAGATGAACGACTAACGGGTAAAGTGCTAAGTAACCCAAGAAAAATAGATTATAGTAGGTTAGGGTAGATTTCTTGGGTTCCCGTAAGAGCAAGAGAAACCTTCTATTTAGCAAGTTTACCGGGGTAAACCTAGATTTATGCCCGATTTCACCAACCAGTTCCTAAAGTTAGGTAATACCTAAACCATATTTAGGATTTCCTAAGTACTATTTGCGTTTCACCATGCACTAAGTAATACCTAAAGGTAATAGGAAATGCCTAAAGTTAGGACAACTCACTGGGCTTGTCTAAAACATTTAGGAAATACTTAATCATACTTTTTATGCGATTTCATGTGACTTGACTAGACTCTTTAGATGAAAATTTAAAATGGGAGGAGAGTTTTTAGAAACTGGACGAAACTGATTTTTTTTTCGCCTTTTTCGATATATAAACGGCATTACAAATATTAGAAAGAATTGAAGGTGATTTTTAATTTGAAACACAGGAAGTTCTTGGAACTATTGGCCATACACATGCATGTAAAGATCCATTGTCCTGGAGAAGAAGATGTAGAAATATTTTACAAATCGGAAAGGTTATTTTTCTAATAATGTACAGACTACATCTTCAGCAGATTTAAAAATAACAAACATAATTTAAAGATGGCCCGGATCGTCAACATCTCTTCTTTTCTCTCAACATATTCAATTTCGATCTCCGCTTATTCGGTTTACACGTCAAAATTAGCCAATGCTACCAATAAAATTCAAAAAATTGTCGAAATCAAATTTTTACCTAGGTATTTCTTAGTAAGGGATTTCTAATGTTGGTGAAACTCTATTTAGGTAAGTATTCGATTTAAGTAATTCCTACCTTAGGAATTACCTAGTTAGGAAATGCCTAAAAACATGTTGGTGAAATCGGGCATTAGGAAATACTTAACCATACTTTTAGACTGTGATTTCATGTGACTTAAGACTTGGCTGTTTTATTAGTAGTTTATCAAACAAAAATACTTAACAAACAGGCGCTGTAATTTACCTTACATGTAGTATAGGATTGGAAACCGTGGGGGTTTTATCGTCGAAAGGTTCCACGATAACGGTGAATCCTTTGGTATAAGTCGAAACTAATGTAGCCAAATGGGTTATCAATACAATCGGACCGAAATCGGCCAAATCGGAGATTTCCAAGGTTTTCAATAAGGACGACAAACGCTCCGCGCAGAATCTCAACGGTTTCCGTTCGATGCATACCTGAAACATCAGAGTCTTTATGTTTGAATCAAGAGTAAATTTTACTTGCCTGATATTTCTACTTCAAAATTTCTCTCGATTTTAAAATGATGTGTTCTTTAAAAACTAGGGAGTAGAAAGATGTAAGAAAAAACGTATACAGGGTTGCCAGAATTCAATGAAAAATCCTGACCAATTCCTACTTTTACGTCACTTTCTTTTACTATTTCTACTCCCCGAAATTTCCCGAGAGAAAATTTTACTCCCCGGTGATCTCTCTGATATTTCTACTCCTTTATAATTTCTTTTGATTTTAAAATAATGTATTCTTTAATCTAGAGAGAAGACAGAAGTAAGAAAAAACATATACAGAGTTGCCAGAATTCAGTGAAAAATCCTGACCAATTCCTACTTTAACGCCACTTTCTCTCACTATTTCTACTCCACGAAATTTCCCGAGAGAAAATTTTACTTCCCTGTGAGCTATTTCTACTCCTTCAAAATTTCTCTCGAATTTAAAATGCTGTATTCTTTAAAAGCTAGGGAGTAGAAAGAAGTAAGAAAAAACGTATACAGGGTTGCCAGAATTCAGTGAAAAATCCTGACCAATTCCTACTTTTACATCACTTTCTCTCACTATTTCTACTCCACGAAATTTCCCGAGAGAAAATTTTATTCCCCTGTGAGCTCTCTGATATTTCTACTCCTTCAAAATTTCTCTCGATTTTAAAATGCTGTATTCTTTAAAAGCTAGGGAGTAGAAAGAAGTAAGAAAAAACGTATACAGGGTTGCCAGAATTCAATGAAAAATCCTGACCAATTTCTACTTTTACATCACTTTCTCTCACTATTTCTACTCCACGAAATTACCCGAGAGAAAATTTTACTCCCCGGTGATCTCTCTGATATTTCTACTCCTTCAAAATTTCTTTTGATTTTAAAATGCTGTATTCTTTAAAAGCTAGGGAGTAGAAAGAAGTAAGAAAAAACGTATACAGGGTTGCCAGAATTCAATGAAAAATCCTGACCAATTCCTACTTTTACATCACTTTCTCTAACTATTTCTACTCCACGAAATTTCCCGAGAGAAAATTTTATTCCCCTGTGAGCTCTCTGATATTTCTACTCCTTCAAAATTTCTCTTGATTTTAAAATGCTGTATTCTTTAAAAGCTAGGGAGTAGAAAGAAGTAAGAAAAAACGTATACAGGGTTGCCAGAATTCAGTGAAAAATCCTGACCAATTTCTACTTTTACGTCATTTTCTCTCACTATTTCTACTCCACGAAATTTCCCGAGAGAAAATTTTACTCCCCTGTGAGCTCTCTGATATTTCTACTCCTTCAAAATTTCTCTCGATTTTAAAATGATGTATTCTTTAAAAGCTAGAGAGTAGAAAGAAGTAAGAAAAAACGTATACAGGGTTGCCAAAATCCTCACCAATTCCTACTTTTACATCACTTTCTCTCACTATTTCTACTCCACGAAATTCCCCGAGAGAAAATTTTACTCCCCGTTGATCTCTCTGATATTTCTACTCCTTCAAAATTTCAATTCCTTCAAAGCTAGGGAGTAGAAAGAAGTAAGAAAAACATATACAGAGTTCCCAGAATTCAGTGAAAAATCCTGACCAATTCCTACCAATCCTGACCAATTCTTACGTCACTTTCTACTCCCCGAAATTTCCCGAGAGAAAATTTTACTCCCCGGTGAGCTCCCTCTGATATTTCTACCCCTTCAAAATTTCTTTCGATTTTATAATATATTCTTTAAAAGCTAGGGAGTAGAAAGAAGTAAGAAAAAACGTATACAGGGTTGCCAGAATCCTCACCAATTCCTACTTTTACATCACTTTCTCTCACTATTTCTACTCCACGAAATTCCCCGAGAGAAAATTTTATTCCCCGATGAGCTCCCTCTGATATTTCTACCCCTTCAAAATTTCTCTCGATTTTATCCTGTATTCTTTAAAACCTAGGGAGTAGAAAGAAGTAAGAAAAAACGTATACAGGGTTGCCAGAATCCTCACCAATTCCCACTTTTACGTCACTTTCTTTCACTATTTCTACTCCTTCAAAATTTCTCTCGATTTCAAAATGATGTATTCTTTAAAAACTAGGGAGCAGAAAGAAGTAAGAAAAAACGTATACATGGTTGCCAGAATCCTCACCAATTCCCACTTTTCCGCCACTTTCTCTCACCATTTCTACAAGAATCGCCTTACCTTTTGCTGCACGTCCTTGAGAAAAGCCACCGGCGACTCCTGCACGACGTGTTGCACCCTCAACCTTGTCTTCACGTACTCCAAAAACCGCTTCAAAAAACTGACGAAATGCTCGGCGTTTCGTATATTCCCCGGCACGGCCTCCTGCAATATTTCATCGGGCAGGACCGGATTCGATAGAATCACATCGGTCTCTCTGGCCACGTTGGCGTCCCGCAGTCCTTGCACCAGACGCTGGTACTCGTCCTGCAGCCTCTTCGAATCGTCCTCGCGCATCCTTTGATATACAAGATAGCAAATTAGTATGGAAAAGTTCAATGTTTCTGTTGTTGTAGAAGATATCAAGGAAACTTCGGTAGAAAAGTTGTATATACAAGATAGCAAATTAGTATGGAAAAGTTCAATGTTTCTGTTGTTGTAGAAGATATCAAGAAAACTTGGGTACAAAAGTTGTATATACAAGATAGCAAATTAGTATGGAAAAGTTCAATGTTTCTGTTGTTGTAGAAGATATCAAGAAAACTTGGGTACAAAAGTTGTATATACAAGATAGCAAATTAGTATGGAAAAGTTCAATGTTTCTGTTGTTGTAGAAGATATCAAGAAAACTTCGGTAGAAAAGTTGTATATACAAGATAGCAAATTAGTATGGAAAAGTTCAATGTTTCTGTTGTTGTAGAAGATATCAAGAAAACTTCGGTAGAAAAGTTGTATATACAAGATAGCAAATTAGTATGGAAAAGTTCAATGTTTCTGTCGTTGTAGAAGATATCAAGAAAACTTCGGTAAAAAAGTTGTATATACAAGATAGCAAATTAGTATTGAAAAGTTCAATGTTTCTGTTGTTGTAGAAGATATCAAGAAAACTTCGGTAGAAAAGTTGTATATACAAGATAGCAAATTAGTATGGAAAAGTTCAATGTTTCTGTCGTTGTAGAAGATATCAAGAAAACTTGGGTACAAAAGTTGTATATACAAGATAGCAAATTAGTATGGAAAAGTTCAATGTTTCTGTTGTTGTAGAAGATATCAAGAAAACTTCGGTAGAAAAGTTGTATATACAAGATAGCAAATTAGTATGGAAAAGTTCAATGTTTCTGTTGTTGTAGAAGATATCAAGAAAACTTCGGTAGAAAAGTTGTATATACAAGATAGCAAATTAGTATGGAAAAGTTCAATGTTTCTGTTGTTGTAGAAGATATCAAGAAAACTTCGGTAGAAAAGTTGTATATACAAGATAGCAAATTAGTATGGAAAAGTTCAATGTTTCTGTTGTTGTAGAAGATATCAAGAAAACTTCGGTAGAAAAGTTGTATATACAAGATAGCAAATTAGTATGGAAAAGTTCAATGTTTCTGTCGTTGTAGAAGATATCAAGAAAACTTCGGTAGAAAAGTTGTATATACAAGATAGCAAATTAGTATGGAAAAGTTCAATGTTTCTGTTGTTGTAGAAGATATCAAGAAAACTTGGGTAGAAAAGTTGTATATACAAGATAGCAAATTAGTATGGAAAAGTTCAATGTTTCTGTTGTTCTGTGTAGAAGATATCAAGAAAACTTCGGTAGAAAAGTTGTATATACAAGATAGCAAATTAGTATGGAAAAGTTCAATGTTTCTGTTGTTGTAGAAGATATCAAGAAAACTTCGGTAGAAAAGTTGTATATACAAGATAGCAAATTAGTATGGAAAAGTTCAATGTTTCTGTTGTTGTAGAAGATATCAAGGAAACTTCGGTAGAAAAGTTGTGGATCTTTTTAAGCTGCACGTTTTAAATTAAGTTATCATTATACAGGGCTTTTCACTGTAGCCGTTTATTAGAAGTATCTCGATAATGAAGAGACTTAAAAATCTGAAATTTTGGTTATAGTATTTTTTGGGTAATATGAATTGATCTAAAATGTTTTAATTTTGGTTACACTTTCGGTTATACCGGAAGTTGACACCAACTTCGTTGTTTTATGTGGAAAGTGTCATTTTTAACATCATTTTTGAATTCTATGGCCTTTTTTAACTAGACTTTGATAATAACACCATATGACAAAAATGCACCATTTTTAAGATATTACAACTTTTTCAATATTTTTTGGAAAAACAGTCGAACGTATTTTTTGTGATATCTCTGTTAATAATGCAGCTAGAAGCTTGAAATTGAGTATCGATGATGTCCAGACATACTACTAAATGAAACTAAACTGTATTTTCAGAATCCATGTACAGGGCGTTTAAAATTTTCTGACAAACTTGGCCGAATTAAAATAGTCATAACTTTGTTATTTCAAATGGATCACCCTGTATTTTTTAATAGTGACCAATGCAGTTTTTAAGCCCTTTCGATCCGTATGGGTATTCGGATCGAATCCTATACGGATCGATCCTATACCCAAATCCAGTAGTTTTTGAAATAATCGAAGTTTGAAAAACTTCGATTATTATCGATTATTATAAGTTTGATAAACTTCGATTATTTCAAAAACTACTGGATTTGAGTATAGGGAATATCCATATGGATCGAAAGGACTTAAAAAACTGCATTGGTCACTATTAAAAAATACAGGGTGATCCATTTGAAATAACAAAGTTATGACCACTCTAATTTGGCCAAGTTTGTCAGACAATTTTAAACGCCCTGTACATGGATTCTGAAAATACAGTTTAGTTTAATTTAGAAGAGTGTCTGGACATCATCGATACTCAATTTCAAGCTTCTAGCTGCATTATTAACAGAGATATCACAGAAAATACATTCGACTGTTTTTCCAAAAAAATATCAAAAAAATTGTAATATCTTAAAAATGGTGCATTTTTGGTATATGGTGTTATTATCAAAGTCTAGTTAAAAAATGCCGTAGAATTCAAAAATGAAGTTAAAAATTGCACTTTACGCATAAAATAACGAAGTTGGTGTCAACTTCCGGTATAACCGGAAGTGTAATCAAAATGGAAACATTTTAAATCAATTCATATTATCCAAAAAATACTATAACCAAAATTTCAGATTTTTAAGTCTTTTCATTATTGAGATACTTCTAATGGACGGTTACCGTGAAAAGCCCCGTATTATAAACCGTTGGAAATTTATTCGCGCATAATATTAAATTCTAATAAACAAATTCTAATAAATTTGATTGCTCCAACGGTGTATATTCATAGGTATCATTATATTCTCATGCAGAATCACCCCCTGAAGTTTCTCGCGCTTATTAACTAACACCCTGTATAAAGGAATCGTAATCGATGAACTAATAGTTACTCTGCTATAGTTTTCTCCAGTAATTGTATGTTAGCGGAGGCCTTTTCGATCGTTCGCTTCTTGATTTTCACGCTCATCGCATCGATGCAGACGTTGTCTATATTATGGGCTTCGTCGAATATCACCACGGACTCTTTAGTGAGCTCCTTCGACACCACATCGGCTATCTTCGGATCGAGTAGATAATGGTAGCTGTACACCACTATATTAGCGTAAGTAATCTACAATCGAACGGTGTTATTTATACGATAGGAGCTGTACGAAAGTGGTGATCTCACGGCTAGCCTCGATACGAAGTAGGGGCACCAGTTTCGATCTCTCCCGTACTGTTTCAAATCGTCTATGTTGTAGACCCCGTGGGGTAAAATGGATTCTTTCCCGTCGAGATTGAAGTCTTCGTAGTACTGACAAACTGGTACGGTGTCGTCGTACGAGTGTTTTTCTCTAACGTAACTAGCCGTTAGAGCGTGGCACTTTCCATCGACTATTTTACCTTCCTTTTGGGTGCTCACCTACAACATTCACACATGAAATAAACCCATTTTATATCAGTAGATTTGAATGATGTACCTGGGGATGTATGCACATGTTTTTGCGAGATGATAGAACTACGCCGGTGAGCTTGGGTTTTTCTCCGTCGGTTTTCTCGTAGTACTCGATCAGCTTTTTGAGTTCCTCGAGGACCTTCTCGATTTCCGGTACGGTGCGCGAGCAGTAGATTAGTTTCCGTACGTGATGGGGGTTTTCGATCATGTAGGCGACGATGAGCGAGAGAAGGGTGACCGTTTTGCCGGTGCCCGATGGCATTTCGAGCAAGCAATGGCCCTGGAAACGATAGAGGATTAATGGAGGGTATAAATGCGTTTGTTGTTGTTTAAGGATATGCTTTGCAAGTAGTTAATTTACTTTGGCGTCTAGGGCTTTTTTTAGTTCCCTCATATAGGCGTATTGCTCCGGGTAAATGTAATCGTAAGGGAAGTACACGATTAGGCCGTCTACGCTTAACCTAAAAATTGGATAATTTGAAATCGAATGGTTTAAATTACGCTTGTTTTACCTCATTTTTGCGTGTGTGTGTTTACAAACACAACGCCGAATAACCGGAATAAAAATTTTGAATAAAATAGAGGTTACAATATTCTTCTTTTTCTTTATTCACGGTAATATATAGAGGTCTGGTAACTATTCTCCATTGCGTAGTTCCTAAAACAACCGGTAGGCGACGATTTTGTAAAGAATATTTATTTATTTCAACGTTTAGGTTGCTGTAGATACAGCCACAATTTTAAATAATCTAATAATTATTTACACAGCATATTTCTCAATTATTTTACTTGTCTAGAAATGTTATAAATTCATAAAAATAAGTCAAGTTTCCAGACCTTATTAATATACGACCGTGAAACAATTCGAAGACGAATAATGACAGTTGACATTGACAATCGCGATTTGACATAAAATAAGAAAAAAAAATAAATGGAAAGTGAAACTTATTTTTCAGGGTGGGGTTTTTCGTATTTTCGTTGAATTTCCCCGTTTTCCACCGCTTTACATTTTCCGCGTACGTATATTATGTAAATTTCGCCGACAAAACATCGCAGGAACGACAATCGCCGGATCAAGCAGGCGAGTTATCGACCGAGCGGACCAGAAATGTAATTTGACAATTTGTGAGGTTATGTCGCCCGTTGCATCTGCATTATTGTGACATATATCTCGGGTATTTCGCGACTTCGTACGCCAAAAAGGGCCGCATCCGGCGAAAGTGCGGACGCGAATCGGTGCGTTAGCGTCCGCGCTAATCCGATTAGTTCGAATTATCGTCGAATAGAGCGAGAAACAACCAAGATGAGAGCGCTTTGAGCGAAGGTGTTTCGCAGCAAAATCGAATTTCGGCGGCCATTTTATTTTTCTCCACAAGTTACGTGTAAGTTTTTATTATGTATTTATGTATTTGTTTTGTTTTATCTACTACTCTATTTATTTGTTTATTTAAGTATATTCGATTCTATGTAAGGTATATTAAATTTTGTTTGTAGTGTATTAAACGTAGGCGTTGAGATAAATTAATGTAAGTTTCGTTTGTTATAATCACAGTAGGCTGTCAAATTTTGCGAATGACAGTTGTTTGAGACTTGTCATAATTGTAGTAGCCTACTTGTTCTTCTAGTATAAGTCTAAATCGTTCGATTTCCAGCCGAAATGCCGTCATAGCGTCGCCGGAGCACCAGCACGAGGACCGCCAGCCGGAGCGCCGTCGCCGTCTCGACGCCATGGCGCCGGTACCGCGGCCGGGCAGCCTGCGCGATCCCGACACGGCCGATCTCTTCTACAAGCACGATCCGGAGAAGACGTTCGAGGACCTGCGCGAAATCGGCCACGGCAGCTTCGGCGCCGTCTACTACGCCCGATGCCTGCTCACCAAGCAAATCGTGGCCGTCAAGAAGATGTCCTACGTGGGCAAGCAGAGCCTCGAAAAGTGGCAGGACATCCTGAAGGAGATCCGCTTCCTCAAGCAACTGAACCATCCGAACACCATCGAGTACAAGGGCTGTTATCTGCGCGACAGCACCGCCTGGTTGGTGATGGAGTACTGCTTGGGCTCCGCCTCGGACATCATCGAGGTGCACAAGAGGCCGTTGAAGGAGGACGAGATCGCCGCCATTTGCGACGGGGTGTTGCACGGGTTGAGTTATTTGCACGAATTGGGCCGGATACATCGGTTAGTTGACGGTTTTTTGTTTGAAATGATGTACTAATTGTTTGGTTTGTTCGATTTTAGGGACGTCAAAGCCGGTAATATTTTGTTGACGGAGAACGGTACGGTGAAATTGGCCGATTTCGGGAGCGCTTCCATCAAATGCCCGGCCAATTCGTTCGTCGGGACGCCCTATTGGATGGCACCGGAGGTAATTATTGGCTGCCTTTGACTAAGAAAGGCTCGGGCTAAGGTTACGGGTCCCTCGAGTGTTCCTAAATGTTTGTTTGTGCCTCCAAGGGGCTCCAAAGATTCGCTCTAGTAGCAATCTCCTCTAGAAGGCCACGATCTGATGATTCATCAGCCACTTCCCTCTTAAATCGAGGTTATATAGCTGCTTTACAGTAGAGTAGAGTCCCGCTATCTTTTCTAATGACTAATAGAGGCTCCAGGCAAGGTTCCGAGTCCCTCGACGAAGCACTCGAGTGTTCCTAAATGTTTGTTGGTTCCTCCGAGGGGCTCCAAAGATTCGCTCTAGTAGCAATCTCCTCTAGAAGGACACGATCTGATGGCTCACCAGCCACTTCCCTCCTAAATCGAGGTTATTAGCTGCTTTTCCGTACAGTAGAGTCCCGTTATCTTTTTCTAATGACTAAGTGAGGCTCCAGGCAAGGTTCCGAGTCCCTCGACGAAGCACTCGAGTGTTCCTAAATGTTTGTTTGTGCCTCCAAAGGGACTCCAAAGATTCGCTTGAGTAGCACTCTACTCTAGAAGGACACGATCTGATGGTTCATCAGCCACTTCTCTCTTAATTCGAGGTTATATAGCTGCTTTACCGTAGAGTAGAGTCCCGCTATCTTTTTCTAATGACTAATAGAGGCTCCGGCGAAGGTTCCGAGTCCCTCGACGAAGCACTCGAGTGTTCCTAAATGTTTGTTTGTTCCTCCAAGGGGCTCTAAAGATTCGCTCGAGTAGCAATCTCCTCTAGAAGGCCACGATCTGATGGTCCATCAGCCACTTCCCTCTTAAATCGAGGTTATATAGCTGCTTTACCGTACAGTAGAGTCCCGCTATCTTTTTCTAATGACTAAGTGTGGCTCCAACCAAGGTTTGGGGTCCTTCGATGAAGCACTCAAGCCTTCCTAAATGCCTGTTTACGTCTCTAAAAGGCTCTAAAGATTCGCTCGAGTAGCAATCTACTCTAGAAGAACACGATCTGATGTTTCATCAGCCACTTCTCTCTTAATTCGAGGTTATATAGCTGTTTTCCCATGCAGTAGAGTCCCGCTATCTTTTTCTAATGACTAAGTGAGGCTGCAACCAAGGTTTTGAGTCCTTCGATGAAGCACTCGAGCCTTCTTAAATGCCTGTTTACGTCTCTAAAAGGCTCTAAAGATTCGCTCGAGTAGCAATCTACTCTAGAAGAACACGATCTGACGTTTCATCAGCCACTTCTCTCTTAATTCGAGGTTATATAGCTGTTTTCCCATGCAGTAGAGTCTCGCTATCTTTTTCTAATGACTAAGTGAGGCTCCAGGCAAGGTTCCGAGTCCCTCGACGAAGCACTCGAGTCTTCCTAAATGTTTGTGTGAGTCTCCGAAGGAGCTCTAAAGATTCTTCTGAGTAGCACTCTACTCTAGAAGGACACGATCTGATGGTTCATCAGCCGCTAGTCTACTCCTTGGTAGTTCTACAGCTACCCCAGCGTGATTTTAAAGCTCCCATTACTACTATAACTGTTTTTTTAGGCTATTTAAAGCTCCCTTTAAACAACTCTAATTGTATTTGTGTGTTTTTTTAGGTGATTTTGGCAATGGACGAAGGCCAGTACGATGGGAAAGTGGACGTTTGGTCGTTGGGCATAACCTGCATCGAATTGGCCGAACGGAAACCGCCCTATTTCAATATGAACGCCATGTCGGCGCTCTATCACATCGCTCAAAACGAACCGCCTACTCTGTCGAAACCGGAATACGCGGACGTGTGGACCGATACATTCAAACACTTCGTAGAAGCCTGTCTACAGGTAGAGATAATGTAAAATTTTACGTGCGTTTCATCCTCCCCGCGCTTCGGTGTATTAATCTAATAATTTTATTCGATATGTATGTCGTTTGCTTGGCTGGCCTTTTACTGTCCGGTAAATCGGCTAGAACCGTATGGATCTTGTGGTACTTACTAAGGGTAAGGTGAAAAGTTCTCTCGGACTGACGATGAGAGATCGGCGATTTTTAGTTTGAAAAATTACATTGTTCCGATTGTTAAGTCGAAATCTTTAGTTCGAGACTGTTCTAAATTATTTTGGAGTGTTCTAGATAGTTCTGAATGATTCTGGAGCGTTCTAAATAGTTTTAGACCAGTTCTAAATGATTCTGGAGCGTTTTGAGTGGTTCTGAAGCGTTCTAAATGCTTTTAGACAGTTCTAAACGATTCCAGAGTGTTCTAAATGATTTTAGACAGTTCTAAACGATTTCGGAGTGTTCTAAATGATTTTAGACAGTTCTAAACGATTTCGGAGTGTTCTAAATGATTTTAGACAGTTCTAAACGATTCCAGAGTGTTCTAAATGATTTTAGACAGTTCTAAACGATTTCGGAGTGTTCTAAATGATTTTAGACAGTTCTAAACGATTTCGGAGTGTTCTAAATGATTTTAGACAGTTCTAAACGATTTCGGAGTGTTCTAAATGATTTTAGACAGTTCTAATTGATTCTAGATGGTCCTAAATAACTATGGAACGTTCTGTACGTTGTTCTAAAGCGTTCTAAATAGTTTTAGACAGTTTTAAGTAATTCTGGAGTGTTCTGAATGATTCTAGACTGTTCTAAACGGTTCTGGAGCGTTTTATATTGTTCTAAACAGTTCTAAATGATTCTGAAGTTTTCTAAATGGTTCTTAAACGGTCTAAATGGCTTTAGACAGTTCTGAATGGTTCTGGAACGTTATAAATGGTTTTAGACAGTTCTAAATGATTAAGGATCATTTTAAATGGGTTTGTAGCATTCTAAAGGGTTTTAGACCAGTTCTGAATGATTATAGAACGTTTTTAATGGTTTTAGACAGTTCTGAATGGTTCTAGACAGTTCTAAATGATTGTGGAGCATTCTAAATGGTATTAAACAGTTCTAAATGATTCTGGAGCCTTTTAGATTGTCCTAGACAGTTCCAAATGATTCGCGCCGAGTACTTTTCGCCCTACCCTCGTATTTACAATTGCGTTTGTTGAAAAATCAATTATTTCTATATAAAATACAACGGAGTGCCGAGATTTATGAACGTCTCTGTTATTTCCTATCTTATTGTTAATATCATTTTATATTCTATTTTCTATTCTACACATTTCATATCTCATTGTTAATAAAAATTTATATTGTCTCTTTTTCGTATAGAAAAGTACATTACAACGACCGACCTCGTCGAGGCTGTTGTCCCATCAGTTCATCACCAGGACGCGATCGCCCAACGTGCTGATCGATCTGATCCAAAGGACCAAAGCGGCCGTCAGGGACCTGGACAATTTGAACTACCGCAAAATGAAGAAGATCCTGATGGTGGAGAATTGCGAAACGGAGAGTACCATAGGTAAAAGGCGATACGTTTTAGATCGTAAATAAGGCTTTAGAGGGCTTTAAACCGTGCTTGGTTACTCCATAGTAAACAATGTAATACTGTCAGTTGAAAGAATCTCCTTAGTTACTCCATAACACCCAATGTAAAACTGTCAAATGTGAAAGAATCTCCTTAGTTACTCCATAACAACCAATGTAAAACTGTCAATTTATACAATGCGTCCTTAGTTACTCCATAACAACAATGTAAATCTGTCAATTGTAAGGTACTCCTTAGTTACTCCATAACAACCAATGTAAAACTGTCAAATGTGAAAGAATCTCCTTAGTTACTCCATTACAACCAATGTAAAACTGTCAATTTATACAATGCGTCCGTGGTTACTCCATAACAACACTGTAAATCTGTCAATTGTAAGGTACTCCTTAGTTACTCCATAACAACTAATGTAAAGCTGTCAAATGTGAAAGAATCTCCTTAGTTACTCCATAACAACCAATGTAAAACTGTCAAATGTGAAAGAATCTCCTTAGTTACTCCATAACAACCAATGTAAAACTGTCAATTTATACAATGCGTCCTTAGTTACTCCATAACAACAATGTAAATCTGTCAATTGTAAGGTACTCCTTAGTTACTCCATAACAACTAATGTAAAACTGTCAAATGTGAAAGAATCTCCTTAGTTACTCCATAACAACCAATGTAAAACTGTCAAATGTGAAAGAATCTCCTTAGTTACTCCATAACAACCAATGTAAAACTGTCAAATGTGAAAGAATCTCCTTAGTTACTCCATAACAACCAATGTAAAACTGTCAATTGTAAGTTACTCCTTAGTTACTCCGTAACAACCAATGGAAAACTGTCAAGTTTGAGTCATTACATTTTAAAATGAGGCTCTGAACACGGGCCAAGAGAAGAGTTTGAGTGAAATGGAATTATTATTAAATAACGAATCGTTTTTTTTTTTTAGACGTAGACGATACTCCGGACGAGCACACGGGCGGTGACAGTTCGAAGAGTAACTCCGTCACGTCGGAGCAGAGCGTGCATTCGGTGGGCGTGTCGGCGAGCAGCCAATCGAGCAGCACCAACAGTCTACCGGCCGGTGAGTTGTTTCGAAATGGCCTCGATCGAGTCGGCTTTTCGAACGAAGGTTTTTTGTTTTCGCTGTACTTACCTTTGGTTCCTACAAAAAAAGAGATGAGAGATGAGTCGCGAGAGTTACGAGAGAGTGTGTAGAGATGAGATGTGAGTTTGTAGGGGTTAGATGAGAGTTAGGAGAGATTATATGAGAGTCAGGAGAGCTGAAATAAGAGATAAGAGAGATGAGATGAGAGTTTGTAGGGGTTAGATGAGAGTCAGGAGGGATAAAATTAGAGATAAGTGAGATGAGATGAGAGTTAGGAGAGATTGTTTGAGAGTCAGGAGAGATGAGATGAGAGTTAGGAGAGATGAGAGTCTGTAAAGATGAGATGAGAGCTCTATAGAAATGAGATGAGAGTTTTATAGAGATAGTACGAGAGTCA
Organism: Phyllotreta striolata; assembly: GCA_918026865.1. Classification (NCBI taxonomy): domain Eukaryota; kingdom Metazoa; phylum Arthropoda; class Insecta; order Coleoptera; family Chrysomelidae; genus Phyllotreta; species Phyllotreta striolata. Next base: position 4,230,457 of record OU900107.1, read on the forward strand.
GGAGAGATGAGAGTTAAGAGACATATGTTTTGAGTGAAGAGAGATAAGATGAGTCGGGAGATATAAGATGAGAGTCAGGGTTCCACGAGGGTTCTAAAAAGATGAGATGAGAGTGTAGAGTTGAAATGTGAGTTTGTAGACTAGAAATGAGAGTCTGTAAAGTAGAAATGAGATTCTGAAGAGTAGAAATGTAAGTTTGTAGACCAGAAATGAGAATCTGAAGAGATTAGAGTCTGTAGACTAGAAATGAGATTCTAAAGAGTAGAAATGTGAGTCTCTAGAGTCTGAGTGTGAGACTCTAGTTAGAGATTCTGTAGATTATATTCGAGAGTCTGTACAAATGAGAGCCTCTATATCAGAAATGAGCGCCTGTAGACTAAAAACGAGAACCTGTAGACTAGTAATGAGACTCAATACAAACATGTAGACTAGAAATAAGAGCCTGTAGACTAGAATTGAGAGCCTGTAGATTACAAATGAGAGCCTGTAGAAATGAGCGTCTGTAGAGTAGAAATGTGAGTTTGTAGACTAGAAATAAGTGCCTGTAGACTAGAAATAAGTGCATGTAGACTAGAAATGGGAGCTTGTAGACTAGAAATGAGAGCTTGTAGACTAATGTGAGCCTGTATATTACTAACGAGAGTTTGTAGAATAGAAATGAGCGTCTGTAGATTAGAAATAAGAGCCTGTATACCAGAAACGAGAGCCTGTAGACTAGAAATGAGGGCATGTAAATCACAAACGAGAGTCTGTAGACTAGAATTAAGAGTCTGTATACCAGAAACGAGAGTCTATAGACTAGAAATGAGAGCCTGTAGAGTAGAACTGTCAGTTTGTAGACTAGAAATAAGCGTGTATACAGTTGAAATTAGAGACTATAGATTACAAACGAGAGCCTGTAGATTAGAAATGAGAGCCTGTATAAAAGAAACGAGAGCCTGTAGACTAGAAATGAGGGCATGTTAATCACAAACGAGAGTCTGTAGACTAGAATTAAGAGTCTGTATACCAGAAACGAGAGTCTGTAGACTAGAAATGAGAGCCTGTAGAGTAGAACTGTGAGTTTGTAGACTAGAAATAAGCGTGTATACAGTTGAAATTAGAGACTATAGATTACAAACGAGAGCCTGTAGACTAGAAATGAGCGTCTGTAGAGTAAAACTGTGAGTTTGTAGACTAGAAATAAGCGTCTATAGAGTAGAAACGAGAGCATGTAGATCAGAAATAAGGGTGTATAGAGTAGAAATGAGAGCCTGTAGATTATAAACGAGAGCCTATAGACTCAAAATGAGTGCCTGTATACCAGAAACGAGAGTCTGTATACCAGAAACGAGAACCAGTATACTAGAAATAAGAGCCTGTAGACCAAAAACGACACTCCTTACAATCATTCTCCTTTCTCTCGCTCGCCTTCCTTTACCCTTTACCACCCCTTTTATACGAACACAAAAAATAAAATAATCGAAAATTCCACCGTTCCATCTGAACAAGGCGTCGAAGACGGCCCCCCGAACCGCCGCCCCCAGCACCGGCAAATCAACCATCCGACCGCCGCCGCCGCCCTCTGCGATCACGGCACCAACAACTTCGCCACCATCCGCACGACGAGCATCGTCACCAAGCAACAGAAGGAGCACATGCAGGAGGAGATGCACGAACAGATGTCCGGCTACAAGCGCATGCGCCGCGAACACCAAAGCGCCCTGCTCAAGCTCGAGGACCGCTGCAAGATGGAGATGGAGGCGCACAAGAACCAATTGGACAAGGAGTACGAGAACCTGTTGCAGAACTTCAGCAAGGAATTGGAACGGTTGCAGGCGAAGCACCTGCAGGAGTTGGAGCGCAAGCACAAGCAGAATTCGGCCGGCGAGAAGAAATTGGTGAAGGACATATCGGGTAGGCAGGAGGCCGATAGGAAGGCGTTCGACGCGCACAGGAAGAAGGAGTACAAGGCGAACAAGGAGCGATGGAAACGCGAACTGTCGCAGGACGATTCGACGCCTAAGAGACAGCGCGACGCCACGTTGCAGTTAGTATATTATGCTGATTTACATTTGTTTTTATTTGTTTGTTTATTTGACTATTGATTGATCAATTGATATGGCTAATTAATAGAGTTTGGAAAGTGTGCGAAATGCGTGTAGAGTGCGCGTATGATTCTGGAGCATTCTAAGTCATTCTGGAGTGTTCCGAACGGTTCTGGAGCATTCTAAATGATTATGGAGTGTTCTTAACCGCTTTAGACAGTTCTAAATAGCTCTAGTGATTCTGGATCATTATAGATTGTTCCAAACGCGTTCTGGAGCGTTCTGAACGGTTCTAGAGAGTGATTCCGGAGCGTTCTAAATGATTTTAGACAGTTCTAAATGATTTTGGAGCGTTCTAAATGGTTTAAGACAGTTTTAAATGCTTGTGGATTGTTCTAGAGACAGTTCTAAATGAATCTAGAGCGTTCTAAATGATTTAAGAGGGTTCGAAATGTTTCTAGACTGTTCTAAATGATTCTAAAATGTTCCAAACGGTTCTGGAGCGTTCTAGAACTGTCGCAGGACGATATGACGTCTAAAAGACAGCGCGACGCCACGTTGCAGTTAGTATATTTATTGATGTTTTTTTTGGATTTTTTTTTAATTTGTTTATTTTACCATTGATTGATCAATTAATAAGGCTAATTAATAGAGTTTGGAAAGTGTGCGAAATGCGTGTAGATTCTGGAGCATTCTAAGTCATTCTGGAGTGTTCCGAACGGTTCTGGAGCATTCTAAATGATTATGGAGTGTTCTTAACCGCTTTAGACAGTTCTAAATAGCTCTAGTGATTCTGGATCATTATAGATTGTTCCAAACGCGTTCTGGATCGTTCTGAACGGTTCTAGACAGTGATTCCGGAGCGTTCTAAATGATTTTAGACAGTTCTAAATGATTTTGGAGCGTTCTAAATGGTTTAAGACAGTTTTAAATGCTTGTGGATTGTTATAGAGACAGTTCTAAATGAATCTAGAGCGTTCTAAATGATTTAAGAGCGTTCGAAATGTTTCTAGACTGTTCTAAATGATTCTAAAATGTTCCAAACGGTTCTGGAGCGTTCTAGAACTGTCGCAGGACGATATGACGTCTAAAAGACAGCGCGACGCCACGTTGCAGTTAGTATATTTATTGATGTTTTTTTTGGATTTTTTTTTAATTTGTTTATTTTACTATTGATTGATCAATTAATAAGGCTAATTAATAGAGTTTGGAAAGTGTGCGAAATGCGTGTAGATTCTGGAGCATTCTAAGTCATTCTGGAGTGTTTTAAATGGTTCTAGACAATTCTAAATGTTTTTGGAGCGTTCTAAATGATTTTGGAGCGTTCTATATGGTTTTAGACAGTTCTAAATGATTCTGGAGCGCTCTAAATTATATTGGAGCGTTCTAAATGATTCTAGATAGTTCTAAATGATTTTGGAGCATTCTAAATGGTTTAAGACAGTTTTAAATGCTTGTGGATTGTTCTAGATACAGTTCTAAATGAATCTGGATCATTCTAAATGATTTCTGGAGCGTTCTAAATGGCTCTAGACAATCCTAAATGATTTTGAAGCGTTCTAAATTATTCTGGAGCTTTCTAAATGGTTTTAGAACGTTTTAAATGCTTCTGGATTGTCTAGAGACAGCTCTAGAAAGTTCTAAACGAATCTAGAGCATTCTAAATGATACTGGATTGTTCTAAATGTTTTAAGACAGTTTTAAATGCTTGTGGATTGTCTAGAGACAGTTCTAAATGAATCTAGAGCATTCTAAATAATTCTGGATTGGTTTAAATTGCTTGGAAACGTTCTAAATGCCTTCAGACAGTTTTAAATGCATCTGGATTGTTTCAGATTGCTCTAAGACAGTTCTAAATGAATCTAGAGCATTCTAAATGATTCTGGATTGTTCTAAATTGCTTGGAAGCGTTCTAAATGGCTTTAGACAGTTTAAAATGCATCTGGATTGTTTCAGATTGCTCTAAGACAGTTCTAAATGAATCTAGAGCATTCTAAATGATTCTGGATTGTTCTAAATTACTTGGAAGCGTTCTAAATGGCTTTAGATATTTTAAAATGTATCTGGATTATTTCAGATTGCTCTAAGACAGTTCTAAATGATTCTAGAGCATTATAAACGATTCTGGAGCATTCTTAATGATTCTAGACCGTTTTAAATGATTCTAGGAAGTTCTAAATGATTCCTATCCGATTTTTCTTTAAATAAAATAAAAAAAAATCATTTAATATCTAGGTTGTTTCTAATTTTCTCATCGATAAACGTTTATAATTTTATAATTTTACACATTTGCATGCGCATTTCGCTATTTTTTTTCAAAACGCATTTTCCAAAACTCTGCTCTAAATTTATGGCCGAATTCTGAGAAAAGTACAGATTTCCGATGAGAAAAGACAAAATTTTATAAAAATATCTGGTGTAATAAGAAAATTACGATAGAAAAGTTTTTTTTTTTCTAAAACTGTACCACCCTGTAGCTCGAAAACTAAGAGGTTTAGGACATGAATTTTTCTTCTTAAAACCATCCAAACATTCACCATCCTGAAGCACATCGGTACTCGATAAATCACCACCCTGTAGATAAAGATTATTCCGAGACGCTCTCAGAATTCACCCATAAGTTTTTAACAGTTTTCTCTCTAATTCGTACAATTCTACCAATCGCCCGTTTTTCTCTCCACCATGCGCAGAACCCACAAGGACAATCTGAAGCTCGTCGACGCGCAGGAGGAGCAGCGCATGCTCCGCTGCCAGAAGGAGTTCCTCGAACTCGAACTCCGCAAATTTCGCAGAAAAAAGCTGATGGCCTACCATCAGCTCGAGCAGGAGCTGCTGCGCCAGGAGATGAACAAGCGCCAGAACCAATTGGAGCAGGCGCACGCCATGCTGATGCGCCACCACGAGCAAACGCAGGAGCTGGAGTACAGACAGCAGAAGGCCGTGCACGCGCTGAGAGAGGAACAGGTGAAGAACCAGCACGACACGGAGCTGGCCAATCAGGCCGAGTACATGAAGAGGACGGAGCGCGAGATGCGCAAGAAGCACGCCTTGGAGTTGAAGCAGCAACCTAAATCGTTGAAGGTACGTGGGTTTTGGATTGGTCGAACGATTGAATGAAGGTTTAAATGATTGGACGAGAGGGTGAGGTGAAAAGTTCAGGCAGACAGACAAGAAAACAGACAAGACAAACAGACAGACAAGAAAACTTCTTGTCTCTCTGGGGGGGCGTTTTAGATTGTTCTTGACAGTTCTAAATGATGCTCGGACATTCTAGGTTGTTTTAAATGATTCTGGAGAACGTTTTAGACAGTTCTAAATGATTCTGGAGGACGTTCCAGATTGTTCTAGACAGTTCTAAATGATGCTCGGACATTCTAGATTGTTCTAAATGATGCTCGGACATTCTAGATTGTTCTAAATGATTCTGGAGGACGTTTCAGATTGTTCTAGATAGTTCTAAATCGTTGAAGTTACGTGGTTTGATTGGTCGAACGATTGAATGAAGGTTTAATTCATTGGATGAGAGGGTGAGGTGAAAAGTTCTGTACACTGGGCCTGGTAGGGTGGAAGAGCGCCATTTTTGTTCCCTCTGGGGGGCGTTCTAGATTGTTCTTGATTGTTTTAAATGATGATCGGGCGTTCTAGACCGTTCTAAATGATGCTCGGGCATTCTAGATTGTTCTAAATGATTGGGAGGCGTTTTAGACAGTTCTGAATGATTATGGTTATAATTGATTCTGGGGACATTTTAGATAGTTATAATTGATTGATTATGGGGGCGTTCTAGATAGTTATAATTAATTCTGGAGGCGTTCTAGATTGTTCTGGATAGTTATAAATGATGCTCGGGCGTTCTGGACAGTTATAAATCATTCTCGCGGGCTTTCTGGATTGTTCGAGACACTTTTAAATGATGCTCGACTGTTAAGACAATTCTAAATTATCCTGGGAAGCGTTCTAGATTGTTCTAGAGAGTTATAAATGATTCTGGGAGGCGTTCTAGATAGTTATAGTTGATTATGGGGGCGTTCTAGATTGTTCTGGATAGTTTTAAATGATACTCGGCAGTTCTAGACAGTTCTAAATCATTCTGGGGGGCTTTCTAGATTGTTTTAGGCAGTTTTAAATGATACTCGGCTGTTCTAGACTATTCTAAATTATCCTGGGAAGCGTTCTAGATTGTTCTAGAGAGTTATAAATGATTCTGGGAGGCGTTCTAGATTGTTCTAGATAGTTTTAAATGATACTCGGCAGTTCTAGACAATCCTAAATGATTCTGGATCGTTCTAAATGATTTTAGAAAGTTCTAAATGACTATGGACCATTCTAAATGGTCCTGAATCGTTCTAAATTGTTTTACACGATTCTAAATGATTCTGGAGCGTTCTAAATGACTATGGAGCAATCTAAATGGTTCTGAAGCGTTCCAAATAATTCTGGAGCCTTCTAAATGATTCTGGAGCGCTCTAAATGTCATTGAAACGTTCTAAAAGGTTCTAGATAATTCCAAACGATTGTTGTACGTTATTAATGATTTTAGACAGTTCCAAATGATTCCGGAGCGTTCTAGTTTGTTCTAATCACTTCTAAACGATTCATTCCCAGAACTTTTTACCCTACCCTCGTAATCCAGTCGCGAACATCGAACTAAAAGTACATACTTTGTGTTCCTGTAGCAAAAAGAGATGCAAGTGCGCAAACAGTTCAGGGAAACGTGCAAGGTGCAAACGAAGCAATACAAAGCCCTAAAGGCCCAAATATTGCTCAACACGCCCAAAGAAAACCAGAAGGCGGTCATCAAGAAGCTGAAAGAGGAGCAACGTCGCAAATTGGCGCTGTTGGGCGACCAATACGAGCAGAGCATCGCCGAGATGCTGCAGAAGCAGTGCATCAAATTGGACGAAAGCCAAGAGGTAGGTTTTTTTTTTTATTTTTAAAAATAACCGCTAGAAAAAAAAATTCCTGTCCGAGAAGCCGAGGTCGTTTGAATTTCATGTATTAATACGAGATAACTCGTAGTGTGGTGTCCTAGACAAGAACGCAGTATGTTCATGTTTTAATTTAATAACGTCACGAGATATTTTGCTATTTTGGGGAGGTAAAAAAATACTTTTGAATAATCTCTTGTAAATAAAATTAATAATGATTAAGCACGTCGATTTTTAATAACGTCACGTGATTTTTTTAATGCGGCGTTGCCAAGTTGTGGAAAATTTCTTCCAGTTTCACAATTCCGGATTCAGTTCATTTGAATCGCATTGATCACTACGAGATAACTCGTAGCGTGGCGTCTTAGACAAGAACGCTGTAGGTTCCTGTTAATTTAATAACGTCACGTGATTTTTTTAATGCGGCGTTGCCAAGTTGTGGAAAATTTCTTCCAGTTTCACAATTCCGGATTCAGTTCGTTTAAATCGCATTGATCACTACGAGATAACTCGTAGCGTGGCGTCTTAGACAAGAACGCTGTAGGTTCCTGTTAATTTAATAACGTGACGTGATATTTTTAATGCGGCGTTGCCAAGTTGTGAAAATTTTCTTCCAGTTTCGCTATTTTTGGGGAGAGAAAAAAAACTTTCGAATAATCCCGTGTAAATAAAGTAAAATACGATTAAACACGTTGAGAATGCGGCGTTGCCAAGTTGTGAACATTTTCTTCCAGTTTCACTATTTTGGGAAGAAAAAAAAATACTTTTGAATAATACCGTTTTTCATAACTTTGACGGATGATTCACTCTGTGAATGTTTGGAACTGTGGTATAGTACGAGTTATCTCGTAGATCGGCGACAATCGACGGTTTTTTTTTTGTTTTTTTAATTATTATTGTAATAAATTTTTATCGTTTTCTTTCTGCGCAGTTGCAATGCCAGCAAATGCGCGAACGTCTTCGCTACGAATTGGAGATTCTGATCGCCTATCAGAGCAAAAATAAGATGCAGGCGCAGGCGCAGAGAGATCGAGAGAAGAACGAGCTGCAGGAGAGAGTGGCCGTCAGACGGGCATTGTTGGAACAGAAGGTCGGTATATAGAATTTATATAAACTGTGTTATTTGTAAGATGCTACATAGGGATTCCTTGTACAAATGTGTCAAAAGCAAGTTAACTTTTTTTTGCCAAATAACGTTCATAAAAAATAATAACAGATTTGGAAAGATCGTAAAAAATATGTCGAATTGGACATTAAATTTTTCGTTAAATTCGTTCTGGTTTATTAAAAAAATGTATAATTAAGTTGAAAAAGTCATTCGTCATAAATAAATCCTTTTTATAACACTATCTAATTTTTTGTAAAAGGCGCGGAGTTTAAAGAGATGTTTAACGCTCTTCATTTTGAAAAAAATAATCTTGAACTAATGTAGTTCAAACCGCGCTTGGTCCAAAGTTTTTTTTGTGTTTTTTTGGTTTTTTGTCAAAAAAAATGTTAAATAAAAGTATTTAAAATAAGACAAGCTTATTTAGGATAAAAATTTATTTTTATTTAATTGAATGTTCAGACAATTTTTTATTGGGTTTTCTAAAAAATAAGGTTGCTGAATATCAACCAAGGACAGAAGAGTAATTGAAAAATATTATTACTAACGAATGTCAAAAAATTAGTAGAATTAGAATAATGATTAGTAAAACTAATCGTAATTAATAATGTACGGCGGAACTTTTATTATCGTTTGGGACTGTTTAGCAGAAAATGGAAAACAATTTGAACATTTAATTAAATAAAAATGAATTTATATCCTAAATAAACTTGTCTTATTTTAAATACTTTTATTTAACATTTTTTTAGACAAAAAAACCAAAAAACCGAAAAAAAAAGTTTGATTATTTTATCAAATTGCAGAGCCTTAAACATCTCTTTTAACTCCTCCCCTTTTACAACAAATTAGATAGTGTTATAAAAAGGAATTATTTATGACGAATGACTTTTTCAACTTAATTATACATTTTTTTAATAAACCAGAACGAATTTAAGAAAATTTAATGTCCATTTCGACATATTTTTTGCGATATCTTCAAATCTGTTATTATTTTTTATGAACGTTATTTGGTAAAAAAGTTAGCTTGCTTTTGACACATTTGTACAAGAATCCCTATGTCCCATCTTATAAATAACACAGTGTATGTATACAGGGTGGCCCGTTGAAAAGGAAACTGAAGCGTCCTTTTCGATGGGTCGCCCTGTATACAGTGTGTTGATTAATTGAGTGGCGATACTTCGGGATGTGAATGTTTGGATGATTTTATGAAGAAAAGTTTATATCGATATATGTCCTAAATCTCTTAGTTTTAGAGCTACAGGGTGTTACAGAAGGGGAAAGTATCAGGGAAAAGTATCGAATCCCATTAAAACGTACACGCCCGATCGGAAAATCGACGTTTCGACTCGATAAAATTTCATCTTCAGTGTCAAAGGAGAGAAATAAACTTTTTTGTTTTTCGGTTTTTCGCATTTTTCTCGAATAGAGTTCGTTCAATTGGCTTCAAAATCTCCCAAAAGATTCTCCATCGGTTCCCTTAACGTTCGTATATAGCTGTTTTTCAGGGAAAATTCGTTTTGGCAAAATATCGGGGAAAATAGTTTTCAAAGGTTTTCGAAAAATCGAAGTAACTCGTAAACGGTAAGATTTGCGAACATTTTTCATACTTGCAAAAAAATTGGAAATTCTTTTTTCCATCCGATGAAACATACCGGGTGTTTCTCCGATTCGTACTTTTCGAGTTTTTTCCAAAAAAACCGTTTTTAAATTGTCTTTAAGTTTCTAACGCCAAATCTCGGAAACTATCATGTTTTAGAAAATTTTGAAAGCGATAATTTATAGATACGACATTTTTCTATCTACCACGTTTTTTTCCCATTTTTAAAAATTTTATTTATCGAATAATAAAGATTTTTCGAAATCGGTGCATATTTTGCCGCTGTCGTAGAACCGGAAGTGAAAACTTTCAAATCGACGATGACGTACGATCATTCCCGAATGAAAGACAAAATGGATGACATTTGAGTTTCTATGGAAACGATGACATTTAATTTGATATACAGGGTGATTTTAACTTAAGGAAATCGGAAAAATTGATATACTGGGCTGTTTTTTTTTATCTTAAGTGAAAAATTATTTTAAATTAAATTGAAATATACTACAGGACGTTTTTTTTCCCTAAAATTGTAACTCTCTGTATAGCTCGAAAACTCGAGAGAGGTTTAAAACATACATCGATATAAACATACTTAAAATCATCTAAATATTCACATCCTGAAGTATCGGTACTCGATTAATTGACGCCCTGTATATGGTAAATTAATAAAAGTACTAAAGTAAAAATATATATCGTTTATTCTATGTAGATGAGCGCCGAAAATACGAGGTTCATCGAAGAGAGGAGCGAAAGGATCAGGATATTGCACGATAAACAGGAGAAGGAGCTGGAGGAGTTCGACGACGAGTCCGTCACCTTGGGATTTAGGTAACTAGATTTAGATGACGCTATTTAATTAATTTATTATTTTAAATACTGAATAAACGGGAGATTTTCGATGAGAAATCGATAAGAAAACGAGTATATTCGATGAAACTTTAGCAGTAGGGTAGAGTAATGGAGTGCAGGGTGGAGGGTAGGGTTTTTCTTATGACTACTTAAATTTAGGGTAGGATAGGGTAGTGAAGTAGGATAAGATGGGGGTTTTTCCTCTCCTTAAAAGTAGGGTATTTGAGTGTAGGATAGTGTAGAGCAAGGGTAGGTTAGGGAATAGAGTTTTTGTGCTTTTTTTTTTCAATTTACATGCTCTTTAAAAGTAGGGTAGGGCACAGGTAGGGCTTTTTTCAAGCTCTTTTAAATGGTACAGGTAACTATAAAGTAGGATAGGATAGTGGAGTGTAGGGTAGGATTTTTTGAGGGTAGGATTTTTAAATTGTTGGGATGATCGAGCTTTTTAGATATCCATTTTTTATCTTGAAGGCCAATTTACACTTTTCTAAGGCTGCTGTTTTGTTGATAGGTAAAATTGGTAGAGAATCATATAATTCACTAGTTCTAGTTTCACATGGTATATTGTATGTATTTTTTATAGCTTTATTTTGCAATCTTTGAATTCTATTCAAGTTAAATTTTGATGTATTTGACCATATTGGTATTAAGTAGAGAAGGGGAACTTTAGGAACTGGTTGGTGAAATCGGGCATTAGTCTTGAAATAAACCAAGGAAATTACCTCCTTTTCGGATATGCACGATATTTACATACACTGTTGGAAATTTAATTTCGCATAATAGGGAAATCAATGTTAAATTCTTAACCGGCTGAAATCCAGTCTACCAGTATACATTTCAATAGAACGTCGCGATGAATTCTAATAAATTTAATTGTTCTACTGGATCGCACGCCGCGATTTGTAGAGGTACAAAGTTATTTGTGTTAGGTATGAAGTACAAAATTATTTAGAAACTACATTTAATAGGTTTTTTGGGGATATTTCAAAAAATGTGTGTATCGGTAGGTACAGTTTTGAAACAGCAACAAATTTTGTTGAAATAAGGGAAAAAATAATTCAATTTTCAGCTAGAATTATACCTCAGCTCAGTAATATGGGATGACATCTGTATGACAGGTTTGGCTAAAGTTTAGCAGAAAGCGGTGGACTATTTTTTAGAGTTCTTTTATTTTCTGTTTTAAAATAATCTTTAAGTTTATTTTTGGAGTTTCCTTTTTATTATTTTCTTAGAATTTACTTTCTCTTTCAAGCCATTGTGGCAAAAAGACATATCTACATAATTCTATTTTAATATTAGTGATATTTTTTCAATAAATTATCGTTTAAAAATTCTCATTTCTTTTTAATCGACTCGACGTTCACCCATCCAAATCCGTTTTGATACTGTCGAAGTGTCGAAACCGTCGAAATTATTTGATTTTTAATCTAACCAAGCCAAAGCGCGGTGTGAAGTCCAGTAGAACAATTAAATTTATTAGAATTTATCACGACATTCTATTGAAATCTACACTGGTAGACTGTATTTCAGCCGGCTAAGAATTTAACATTGATTTCCCTATTATGCGAAATTAAATTTCTAACAGTGTATACCTTGCATAAATAAATTATGTATAATCGATTAATTTGATATATATTTTTTTCTCTGTTTCGTAATAGCGCCCTCGCAATAGCGGAAATGTCGTTGGGTTTGAACGATCTGTCGAGGAACAGTTACGACGATGACGGGAGTCTGTCGGGATCGATGCTCAGCCTGGCGCATTCCAACAGCTCGGCCAGTTTTCCACCGAATTCCGTCTGATTTGGGCGCCAGGAGAGAGAGAGAGACAGCGAGTTTTTTTTTTATATATATATATATATACATACATACATACATACAATACATGCATACAATACATGCATAAAAGCGGTAAAGTAATATCGGTATCGTCGTATAAAAGGTAGAAAAAAAAAATATACAGTGTGTCCACGGATGGGGTTGCCTATAGGGGAAAATTTTATTATTCATTTTACGACAAAAAGTCATTGTTTATAAAAAGTTTTGCTTCTTTTAAAAATGAGAATAACACTGAAAAATCTTAGATTGGATCTACGGGGTGTTGCCAAATTAAGAAAACATGAAAATACCTCAAGAGAGAAGTACCATTATTTTTTATTTTACACAAAATTTTTATAAAAGAAAGTTGTTTATAATCTAAAATAAAGCCTGAACACAAATTTTCAAATTAAAATTCCAATTTTGTGTGTCCACGGATGGAGTTGACCAGAGGAGACAATGATTATTAATTTTACGAAAAAAAAGTAATTCTTTATAAAAAAAGAGCAATTAAAGAGAGATTAAAAGCATTTTTTTGTAAATAATAATGTAAGATAATAAATAAATTCTTTCTTTATGTAAGATAATAAAAATTTTTTAGTTCTTTCTTGAAATTTTTTCCTGTTTCTTAATTTACTAACACCCTATACGTCTTATTTAATGTTTTGATATGTGAATTTCATTTTCTCGACAAGTTAATTTTTTTATATTTTTTTGTTTAATTGTTTATAAATTTTTTTGCTTCTTTTAAAAATGAGAATAACACTGAAAAATCTTAGATTGGATCGACAGGGTGTTGTCAAATTAAGAAAACATGAAAATACCTCAAGAGAGAAGTACCATTATTTTTTATTTTCCACAAAATTTTTATGAAAGAAAGTTGTTTATAATCTAAAACAAAGCCTGAATACAAATTTGCAAACTTGAATTCAAATTTTGTGTGTCCCTAGATAAAGTTGAGCTGATAAGAAAAATGGTTATTATTAATTTTACGACGATTTTTTCTTTATAAAAAATTTAACTTGTCGAGAAAATGAAATTCACATATCAAAACATTAAATAAGACGTATAGGGTGTTAGTAAATTAAGAAACAGGAAAAAATGTCAAGAAAGAACGAAAGAATTTTTATTATCTTACATAAAGAAAGAATTTATTTATTATCTTACATTATTATTTACAAAAAAATGCTTTTAATCTCTCTTTTAATGCTCTTTTTTATAAAGAATTACTTTTTTTTCGTAAAATTAATAATCATTGTCTCCTCTGGTCAACTCCATCCGTGGACACACAAAATTGGAATTTTAATTTGAAAATTTGTATTCAGGCTTTATTTTAGATTATAATCAACTTTCTTTCATAAAAATTTTGTATAAAATAAAAATTAATGATACTTCCCCCTTGAGGTATTTTCATGTTTTCTTAATTTGGCAACACCCTGTAGATCCAATCTAAGATTTTTCAGTGTTATTCTCATTTTTAAAAGAAGCAAAAATTTTTATAAACAATGACTTTTTGTCGTAAAATGAATAATAAAAATTTTTCTTCTATAGGCAACCCCATCCGTGGACACACTGTATATATTATGTACATATTTGTTTGGTACGAGTAATGTGCGGTTTTTTGTGCGGAGTTTGTGCGAATTTGCTCGGACTATAATGATCGAATGGTTTCGTAACTGAGGGTTATTTTATACGGGGTGTGTGTGTAAATAAAGGCGAAAAAATTTAAGGGGTGATTCTGTGATGAAAATTAAGGTGGGTGAATTTTTTTTGAAAAAACCCTCTCCTGAAAAGTTATACCCCTTCGAAGATTGGATAAAAAAATTGGGTTTTCTTCTTTATTTTCCCTGTATATTAAGCGAAATTCGGGGAATATTATTTGACAATGAATCAATGCGTTTTTGAAATTTTTTTCAACCCTGAAGTATGCTTAGAAAGGGTTAAAATAATCAACCCCTAATACATTTTTTCTTACAACTTTTTTCCGGATGGCAATTTTTCTTTTAAAAAAATATGGTCAAAAAGCCCGATTCATTTACCAATTTTTTTATCTCTACAAGTTTTTTGAAAAACTCGAGCATTTACCAGAAAAAAAAAATAAATGTATTGCGAGCTCACGTTAAATAGCATTTTATTGAACAAAAAAATTGGTTTTTCTTTTTTATCTCCCCTGTATATTAACCTAAAGACGCGAAACTCGGGGAATATTATTTGTCGATGAAACTACACGTTTTGGAATTTTTTCAACCCTTAAATATGTTTAGAAGGGGTTGAAATAGTCAACCCCTAAGACATTTTCTCTTGCAACTTTTTTTCGGATGGAAATTTTTCGTTTAAAAAAATATGACTGAAAAGCCCGATTCATTTACCAAATTTTTTATATCTACAAGTTTTTTCAAAAACTCGAGCATTTTCGAGAAAAAATAATAAATATACTGCACGCTCATATTAAATAGCATTTTATTGAACAAAAAAATAGGTTTTTTTCAAAAAAATTATACCAAGTAATCACCGTAGAATCGCTCCTTAAATTTTTTCGGCGTTATTTAGATACACCCTGTATTTTTCCAAATTTTAAACATGGCAACGTTGCTTATTTGCATCTTAAACAAGATGAAAATGAGATTAGTTTTATGTAGTTCTTTTTCTTCATAATCATCATCATCATCTTCTTCTTCTTCCTCCAAATTGTACGAGCCTACTCGATTATTAAATAGAAAAAAATTAGTGGTTCAATTTAGTAAAATGCAGAAATTTTTGTATACCCCCTGTATATA
The DNA here is from genome assembly GCA_918026865.1 of Phyllotreta striolata. Lineage (NCBI taxonomy): Eukaryota > Metazoa > Arthropoda > Insecta > Coleoptera > Chrysomelidae > Phyllotreta > Phyllotreta striolata. The sequence goes on from OU900107.1 coordinate 4,245,555, forward strand.
TCAAACTTTTCACTCCAGGTTTAAATTTAAATACCATTAATTTTGTACCCGAGGCCTCAATGACGAAAAAACTAACCCCATTTTCACTTTGCTTCAAATAAGCAACGTTGCCACTTTTAAAAAAAAATCGGAAATCTAGGTAATAATAAAATCGTTGGTTACAAAACCATTTGATTATCGAGTAATTGCGATTAGCTCTGTATAAAAGATTTACGTAATTTTATCGAGCAATTAATTTGTCTCTAGTTTCGCGAAAATGTCGTTTTTTCGTTTTCGGAAAATTCCACGTTATTTTCTTCGTTTTTTTTTTTTTTTAATAATTTCCTCGCTAATTTTAATGACATTAAAATTAAGATTTATACATACACCTAGACGTTTAATTAACAATAACCAGAAAAAAATAAATAATAATAAAAGACTAATTTGTACCAAAATGAACGTTTTTCTTTTCTTTGGTGCCTACGCTTACTTAGATGTATCGAATATTGAAAAAAAATAAATATCGCCGAAGATTCTCGTTTCACAATTCCGGTCCGAGAAGCCGAGCTAGTTAAATCGCCGTGTATCACTACGAGATAACTCGTAGTGCGGCGTCCTGGGCAGTCTACGAGTTATCTCGTAGTTGGCGGTCGACGTGTTAAATTTATTCTTGGCGATTTTTTATAAACGATTAGATAAAATGAATTATCTGTGAGATAACTAGCACTTTTATGGGGTATCTAACAGATAAATGTTTCTCTATCTACTATTTAGTTTGAGGTCGTTTGAATCGCATGTATTAATACGAGATAACTCGTAGCGCGGCGTCCTGGACGAGAACGCGATGACTACGAGTTATCTCGTAGTCGGCAGTCGACGCTTTTTGACGCTCGTTATTTTTTAAAATTCGATTTAAGTGATATTATGTGAAAAAACACACTCGAAATGAAATGTCGCCAAAAAGTTTCTATTCTTTTTTTTTGTACATACTATATAAATATTAAAATATAATTTGTTGTATTCGCCTAAGTATCCTTAAATAAAATTAATTGAAAAAACGCCCTGTATAAATTTGTAATTTCGTTAGTTAATATTTTTTTCTAATTTTTTTTATAGCATTGTAGATAAGTTTTCGATCTAAATAGCAGTATTTATTGTAACTTTTTTTTAGTTTATTGTACATGTAAATACCAAATGTTGTTGGACAGGCTAAGGACAGATTAAAACAACAATTCTACTAATTATAATTTTTTAACCAAAAAAAAATAATTGCACATTAATTTCTCACTATAATCCAATAATGATTATAAAATGAAAAAAAAAACAGTTCAATCCAGTATTTATTTGGAATATACTAAAGCTTGTGGAATCGTAAGGGGTAGAAATAAAATACTGACCTTTGATATACAATGTATTCAGGTAAGTTTGTAGCTGGATTGGCAAGTTAGACAAGACCGGTATTTGACAGGATGCGAAACAACTTGCTGTACGTGGGTAGGGTGAAAAGTTCTCGGCCTGGATCATTTAGAACTGTCTATAACAATTTAGAACGATCCAGAATCAATTAGAACTGTCTAAAACCATTTAGAACGCTCCAGAATCATTTAGAACTGACTGGAACAATCTACAACGATCCGGAATCGTTTAAAACCACTTAGAAAACTCCAGAATCACTTAGCACTGTCTAGAACCGCTTAGGAAGCTCTAGAATCATTCAGAACGCTCTAGAACCATTTAGAACGCTCCAGAATCATTTAGAACTGACTGGAACAATCTACAACGATCCGGAATCGTTTAAAACCACTTAGAAAACTCCAGAATCACTTAGCACTGTCTAGAACCGCTCATTCAGAACGCTCTAGAACCATTTAGAATGCTCCAGAATCATTTAGAACTAACTGGAACAATCTACAACGATCAGGAATCGTTTAAAACCACTTAGAAAACTCCAGAATCATTTAGAACTGTCTAGAACCGCTTAGGAAGCTCTAGAATCATTCAGAACGCTCTAGAACCATTTAGAATGCTCCAGAATCATTTAGAACTAACTGGAACAATCTAGAACTATACAGAATCGTTTAGAACCACTTAGAAAGCTCCAGAATCATTTAGAACTGTCTAGAACCGCTTAGGAAGCTCTAGAATCATTCAGAACGCTCTAGAACCATTTAGAACGCTCCAGAATAATTTAGAACTGACTGGAACAATCTAGAACGATCCGGAATCGTTTAAAACCACTTAGAAAACTCCAGAATCACTTAGCACTGTCTAGAACCGCTCATTCAGAACGCTCTAGGACCATTTAGAATGCTCCAGAATCATTTAGAACTAACTGGAACAATCTACAACGATCAGGAATCGTTTAAAACCACTTAGAAAACTCCAGAATCATTTAGCACTGTCTAGAACCGCTTAGGAAGCTCTAGAATCATTCAGAACGCTCTAGAACCATTTAGAATGCTCCAGAATCATTTAGAACTAACTGGAACAATCTAGAACGATACAGAATCGTTTAGAACCACTTAGAAAGCTCCAGAATCATTTAGAACTGTCTAGAACCGCTTAGGAAGCTCTAGAATCATTCAGAACGCTCTAGAACCATTTAGAACGCTCCAGAATAATTTAGAACTGACTGCAACAATCTAGAACGATCCGGAATCGTTTAGAACCACTTAGAAAGCTCCAGAATCACTTAGAACTGTCTAGAACCGCTTAGGAAGCTCTAGAATCATTCAGAACACTCTAGAATCATTTAGAATGCTCCAGAATCATTTAGAACTAACTGGAACAATCTAGAACCATACAGAATCGTTTAGAACCGCTTAGAAAGCTCCAGAATCATTTAGAACTGTCTAGAACCGCTTAGGAAGCTCTAGAATCATTCAGAACACTCTAGAATTATTTAGAACGCTCCAGAATCATTTAGAACTAACTGGAACAATCTAGAACCATACATAATCGTTTAGAACCGCTTAGAAAGCTCCAGAATCATTTAGAACTGTCTAGAACCGCTTAGGAAGCTCTAGAATCATTCAGAACATTCTAGAACGCTCCAGAATTGTTTACATATGCTCCAGAACCATTTAGAAAGCTCCAGAATCATTCGGAAAAGTCTCACCAGGTCTGTATACACTGTGTTATTTATAAAATGCGACATAGGGATTCCTGTACAAATGTGTCAAAAGCAAGCTCAACTTTTTTACCAAATAACGTTCATAAAAAATAATAACAGATTTGAAAAGATCGTCAAAAAATATGTCGAAATGGACATTAAATTTCCTTAAATTCGTTCTGGTTTAATAAAAAAATGTATAATTAAGTTGAAAAAAGTCAATCGTCATAAATAAGTCATTTTTATATCACTATCTAATAATTGTAAAATGGGCAAATTGTAATTGGGAAATTTCAAACCGGCAACGTCGCAACAGGCTGGCTCGTGACGTCATTACCTAACAAGCTGGTATAAGGTATAGTATAGGGAAGTAATCTATGATTACCTGAGTACTCCGAATAGATATGTAATAAGGTGGGGCGTTGATTCAAATATTTAATATATTGATAAAATGAGTTAGTTAAATAATTGCCAAGTCTATGTAAATTAAAATGGATAGCGAAGGTAGAAACGTTGTGGTTTGCGATAACGGAACAGGCGTAAGTTACAGTGTTCGATCGCTTTGAATTTTCCGGAAAATTCGTTCGTTATTTCGCAGTTCGTCAAATGTGGCTTCGCCGGTGACAATTTTCCCACTCACATTATCCCTTCGATGGTAGGAAGACCGACAATCGTCAGGGCTGCAAATAAAATAGAAGATACCGAAGTCAAGGTAGGTGCCTTATTATTATCAGTGTTGTTAAGTAATTAATTACAAGTAATTGAAAAAGTAATTGAATTACTTTTATTGTAATTGAGGCGGTAATTAATTACAAGAGCCTCAATTGTAATTCATTTGTAATTCAATTACTCCTTTCGTTACAATTACAATTACATTTTACAATTACATTGGACACAAAAGTACTATATACTTAATATTTTCAATACTTGGAAGTTTAATTCCGATTGCAAATCCCTAAATAATTATTTAAAACTCACACCAAAGCAAAGTAATTGTGATTGTAATTCTAACTTTAATTGTAATTGTAATTACATTCGCAAATTTTGTAATTGTAATTGCAATTAATAACCCATTAAATTCATTCTCAACCATTTGTCATCATTGGCAATGTGGCAACGTTGTGTTTAGTTTGTACATGTCGCTGTATAGCTTTAAAATTACGCCATTAATCGATTTAAAAACTCTTTATTTATTTAGTGCCTATCTACTAAATTATTTTTTACTCTTGCGCAGGATTTATTGATAGGAGATGAAGCCTTGGCGCTCCGAATGCTCCTTGAAATTAATTACCCCATGGAAAATGGGGTGGTACGCAACTGGGATGACATGTGTCATATTTGGGACTACACGTTCGGCCCCCGAAAAATGAACATAGACACAACAAACACTAAAGTACGATTAGTTAAAACCAGTGATGTTAAAATTACTTTATTATATGTAATTAATTACAATTACAATTACTTTTGGCAAATTGTAATTAATTGCAATTACAATTACAAAATTTTCGAATGTAATTACAATTACAATTAAAGTTACAATTACAATCACAATTACTTTGCTTTGGTGTCAGTTTTAAATAATTATTTAGGGATTTGCAATCGGAATTAAACTTTCCACGTATTGAAAATATTAAATAAGTACTTTTGTGTCCAATGTAATTGAAATGTAATTGTAACGAAAGGAGTAATTGAATTACAATTGAGGAGCTTGTAATTAATTACCGCCTCAATTACAATAAAAGTAATTCAATTACTTTTTCAGTTACTTAACTAATTAATTACTTAACAACACTGGTTAAAACGCTGTCTTGCACCAAACTCGAACTAAACGATAGTTAATTAAACTAGCGTTTAAATTTAAACTTCGCTTAAGTTCATTAACGTTGCACCATTTATAAAAGTGAAGAGTTTTAGTTAATTTATAACTTTTTGGGGTTAAATAAAATGTGGACAACCACCCAGCGATCCCATAACCCTGGAAAACCTGCTTCAATAATTTTTTTGTTGTAATAAAATTCAATATTCAATTCCATATAGAGCTGTTAATGCTGGTTTCTGTTTTGTCGCCATATAGAAGGTCACCTGACGGGGTAACAAACGGTAGAAAAAAAACAAGAGTTACCTTTATTAATAAAATTATGAAGACGATCACGTTCCCATAACCCTGGAAAACCTGCTCCAATAATTTTTATAATAAAATTCAATATTCCGAGCTGCTAATGCTAATTTTCGGTTTACACATTTTGCTCCGGTCACCAGACAAGGTCACTCACGGTCGAGAAGAAACGTTGGTTTAAATACCACCCATAGTAAGAATTAGTTCAGTTCAACACAAAATGCAGTGCAGTAAATGTAACCGAGAGTTTTCAAAAAACTATAATTTACGTCGCCACCAATTAAAATGTGGTGTAAAAATTAAATGCAAAAAATGCAATTGTGATTTTTTTAAATATATACAACAACATACATGCAGCTTAAAGTGCAACGAGTGTAATAAAGAGTTTTCAAAAAATATCGAGCAGGATATTAAGGAAAATACAGAGCAGGATATCGAGCAGGATAACGAGCAGGATAATGAGCAGGATAACGAGCAGGATCAACTTGAGAATATGGATGAAAATGATAGTGATGATGAAATTGATGAAGAAACGAAACAATCTGTAACCATTGTGTATAATAGTATGCGTGTTTTGAAGCAAAAATTAAAACGGTATAATGAGAAACGTGATAAGTATAATAAAAAAAGTAAATTTTATACGAAACTTATTAAACGTTTTATAAGTCACTGTCAAAAATGTTTGTAAAAATTTTAAACTAATAAAAAGTTTATTAACAATTATTTTTTATTTATTTTCATAAGTAATTATAATATATTGTTGGAAGTAAATAATACTATGGATACATATACTAAATTTGTTTTTTATTCACTACTAATTTATTAACAAACTAAAACCATGATAAAAATAATATAACAGCTAATACAAAAGCGAAAAAAGCTAATACATGCAAACAGCGACTTGAGGGTTAAATGCATATATTAGGGATGCAAGTGCGGAGCAAAATCAGCAACTGGTTTTGCATGTATATGGGGATTCAAAAGGGGAGCAAAATGAGCAACAGGTGCTTGACCTTGAGGGTCATTTACAATGCATGTTTATGGGGATTCAAACGGGGAGCAGACTGAGTAACAGGTGCTTAACCTGACCTTGAAAAAACCGGTTACTCAGTCTGCTCCCCTTTTGAATCCCCATATACTAACTACTTATGTTTATATGAACTTTTAGTCATAAAATAATCCAAGCAATCACCCCCTTTCGGGTGTACACGATGTTTAGGAACACCTTGTATAAGTGGTGCAACATAAAAATTGAATTTAACTCGAGTTTAGCATTAAACTACGTTTAAATTCAATTTGGTGCAAGAGCCTGTAAGTACATTTATTATCTAGCACTTTAAACGTTTTGAATTTATCGTAGATTTTGTTAACGGAGCCGCAGATGAACGCGCAGATAAACGCTACGATAAACACTGAGAAAATGTTACAGGTGATGTTCGAGAAATACGATTTCGCAGGCGTTCAGGTCGCCAATCAAGCCATGTTAACGCTGTACACCTATGTAGGTTTGTTATTTGTTATTTGTATGAATAAAAAGAATTAAAAGCGCCCAAGCACGCCCTCAAATTCGTAATTTTAGGGGGTAATATAGAACTATTTTTGGTTAAAAGGGCCGGATTATCAATTGAGGGATAACTCGCCGAGTTAGCCAACCCTGGGTTACCTCTAACTCTGGGCTAAATTGCGAGTTAAGAATAAAAGTGTTTATCAAAGCTTTTTTAACCCTGGGCTAGCAAACCTACGAAATGCTGAAAGGTTATTTACATTATAGCAATACATTATAGCTGTTGAAACATTGGCAACGTTGTATTGTGCTCGTTTTTGACATTTCTTGACTGTCATAACCTAACTTTTTTTGGTTTTGAATATTTCTAATGAAAATTAGAAGTCAGAATAATTAAATATGGCGGATAGGAGAGAATTGAATTTTTTCGAATTCGAAAAAAACTTATTTCTAGGAAATTTTACCATGTCTTCTATGGGCTCTAAAATAAGCAAAAAATCACTAGCGAAAAAATCATGTTCATAAAAAATCTTCAAACGGATTTTGCCGTGGCCTTACAATATAAATATAACCTATAAATTCTAGAACGTCTTGGTAGTCATCGCTAAAATCTAGGTCTTCCATAGGATTTACTTAAAAACAATGAAAAAATGCGTTTGACAACAGAAAAATACGCAAATTTTAGGTTAACCCAGAGTCAAATCCACAAACCTGCCAAATTTGCGCAAGTTAAGATAACCCAGGGATATCCCTCGAGTTAACAGTTAACCCTTGGCAGTTTAACAAAGGGTTATCTTTAACTTGAGGGGTAACCCTCAATTGATAAACCGGCCCTAAGAAGGGCGTTGAGTTTTGGTAACACAATTTCAGTTGGCAGCAATGAAAATAAGCATGATTTTACGAAAAGGATATATCAATTTTTCCCAGGATAATTTAATAAGGGGGTAACGGTATTTCGAGGTGGAAGAGGGTTCCATTTTAGTGACGTATGAAAAGTCGCAATCGTCAGTCTGGCGCGAAAATTCAAATTCTATAGTTCATATAAACGATGAAAGACCAATATCTTTCTCTTCGTTTATAAATAAAAGTCAAATAACACACAACGCACATATAAAAGCAATTATAAATGTTCAAAACACAAACTAGGAACCATTTTTGAATTCAAATTCATTAAAAAGTTTAGCCAACAGTTCTAATGTGACACTTTTGTCACAACTTTTGACACTTTTGTCACTGTTTGTAGTGTTTTTTGTCAACCTAATTTGACTTCCGCGTTCCCCTTACCTCAGTCACCCTCTTCTCTAAAGTCTGAGCTAATGCCGCTACCCCCTTATTAAGTTATCCTGAATTTTTCCTTAATTTTGAGACACAATATGAATTGCATCTGATAGAGTGAACTTTCCTTTCGGCCATAAAGGATTTTTTTGAAGATCTATGCAAAAATAACGAAATTGTAAGCGTTTGAAGGTAGACATTTTTCAGTTTTTTTGTATATATTGTAAAAATTTGGAAACAATATTCTTAATATTTTTTGAGATATCCATTTTTCTACAATAGAGATTAGAGATTAGATAACTCGCTAGTAGATTCAATTCTTTTCCTTGCAATTTGAATAGATAAAAGTAGGGTTTTTTAAAATAGTCATTAAAGTGCTCTAAAAATATTCCGGTGCACTGAAAATACCTTATTTAATATTACCTGCCCTTAAAAAAGTGCAAATTTTCCAAAAATCTCTGAAAAACGGAAACTACTGGCGTTGTCGCTAGTCAATTTACTAAAAAATTTGCAGTAATCTATCATCATTTGCTAAAATACTTTAATTTGTTTTTTTCAATTTACTACAGCCTGTGGATCAATATAAACTAGGAGACATCGTTCTGTAATAACTAATCTACATCCTACTAAAATTATTCACTAATCCCTTCGAGGAAACTCTAGTCTTACTAGAATTACGTTTTGCCATTTAAATAGCATTGCAAATAAATTTCAGTTTTTGATTGCAATTTTCTTAGATATATAATGAAGCAGGACAGATTAAAAACAGGACATTTCATTGCTCGGACTCTCTACATTAGGTACAAGAAAGATTAAAATCAATTCATGAAGCCACATTTGAATCTTACTGGAATTACTGAACCTATGTTTCCCCATTTAAAAATTTTCCTTAATTCGAACATTCCTGCAGGGACTTTTGTCGGGCGTTGTAGTCGATTCCGGTGTCGGTACCACCCGCATTTGCCCGATTTACGAGGATTGCAATCTTCATCATCTCACCAGAGGCTTGGACATCGCCGGTCGAGACATC